>OX387239.1:264843683-266093683 GCA_947561735.1 Cenchrus americanus
GTACGGAGCGCGAGTACTTAGGGTACTTGGACCCATGGTACAGAGCGTGAAGACCACGTGCAGCTAGGTTCCATCGTCGCTAGGACCCGAGGGCCGCTTACAGCTAGGTTCCATCGAAGCTTACACACGTAGTATGCCACTGAGGCAGGCGAAGATGCGACCGGAGTTGACTTTAAGTTGCCGCGCGGAGCGGACTTTAAAATGCGACTTTAGAAGTCGACTTTAGATTGCCACGCGTAGCGGACTTTAGAAGCTGCCTCCTAGGGATAGCCCCGAGTTGATGAAGTAGACTCGTGGCGACTTGATTGATATGCCCCAAGAGTAGTCAGCAGAGTGTAGCTCCCGTGAAAACCCGCCGAGAAGCATACACAAATGAGTAGTCGGCAAGTAGTCCTACATGATGAGGAGAACATGCCAAGAAAACGGTAATCATTTAGATAAATGACTTAGCTTATTGCTGCACGGGCGGACTTGTAGATGAAACCGTGGCGGTCGGTGATGGAGCCGCGACGGTTGTTGTCGAAGTCGACTAGTCGAGTTGATTCCGGCTAGTTGTTGGGGGCGTGATCGCCGTTCTCGACTAGTTTGAAAAACTAGTCAAGATGAATGGTCGACACGATGCGACCGGAACACGATGTCGCGGTGGTGTGTGGCGTACTCGAAATAGAGCCAGTGCTGCCGCAAGACAAGTAGTCGCAATGCACGGCGTGGCCGCGGTAGAGCCGGTGTGGCCGCGAGACAAGTAGTAACGACGCACGGCGTGGATGAAGTAGAGCCGGCTTGGCCGCAAGACGAAGTCGCGGTGCACGGAGTAGTCGACGATGAGCCCTGGGCGAGGCCGAGTAGTCGACGACGAGTGGAGCGATGAGCCGCGTGATGAGCCGCGCGACGTGCCGAGGCACCCGGACGCGCGGCGTAGGCGAAGGGCGTCGACGACGAGCCCGCGCGAGGGCGGAGTAGTCGACGACGAGCCCGAGTAGTCGACGACGAGCCGCGTGACGAGCCGCGCGACGTGCCGAGGCACCCCGACGCGCGCGTAGGCGAAGTAGTCGACGACGACGAGCGGCGCGAGGAGCCGCGTGACGAGCCGCGCGACGTGCCGAGGGCACCGGGACGCGCGCGTAGGAGAAGTAGTCGACGACGAGCCCGAGTAGTCGACGACGAGCGGTGCGAGGAGCCGCGTGACGAGCCGGAGCCGCGTGACGAGCCGCGCGACGTGCCGAGGCACCCGGACGCGCGGTGTAGGAGAAGTAGTCGACGACGAGCCGGAGTAGTCGACGACGAGCGGCGCAAGGAGCCGCGTGACGAGCCGCGCGACGTGCCGAGGCACCCCGACGCGCGGCGTAGGGGAAGTAGTCGACGACGAGCTCGCGCGAGGCGGAGTAGTCGACGACGAGCGGCGCGAGGAGCCGCGTGACGAGCCGCTCGACGTGCCGAGGCACCCGGACGCGCGGCGTAGGAGAAGTAGTCGACGACAAGCCCGAGTAGTCGACGACGAGCGCGCGCGAGGAGCCGCGTGACGAGCCGCGCGACGTGCCGAGGCACCCGGACGCGCGGCGTAGGAGAAGTAGTCGACGACGAGCCGGGAGTAGTCGACGACGAGCGGCGCGAGGATCCGCGTGACGAGCCGCGCGACATGCCGAGGCACCGGACGCGCGGCGTAAGAAAATTGATTCCGCTTTGACAAGAGCAAGGCGACTTGCTTCAATGGATCTCGGCGAGTCGACGAGTAGATTGATCTTGGCGACGAGGGTCCTTCGAATTCGCCGGTGATGATGATCACCCCTACCGGCGCGCCAGCTGTCGGTGTTTTAGACCGGCAAACCTACCAAGGGGGTACCCGAGGTAGTAGATTGTGCGGTGGGGATCGTGATCGGGAGACCGAGAACTCGAAGGTATGCACAAGGACACGGGACACAAGATTTATACAGGTTCGGGCTGCCAAGGTGGCGAACCCTACGTCCTGTTTGGGGGATCAAGTATGGCGCCCTGCGCTTGGTGTTGGGTTGTCCCCGGAGGGATTGGGGATGTGCGGCTAGGTACTCGGCCGTCCTTTATATAGTCCAGGGGCGGGTTCCTAGTCGGTTACAAGGCGAGTCCTAGTAGGAGTGCACGAGAGCGAGTCCTAGTAGGAGTACGGGGGAATTCTACTAGGAGTCCGTCTTCTATTATTCTTCCTTCCTTGCATGAGTACCGGGGTGTATGCCCGACGACGAATCCGACACCACCTCTCTCAATGATCTTGTTGAGCTAGTCCATGAGAAAAAAAGGAATGCTTGATAAACAAGCTAATGAAATTAAAGAACTCAATGCTCTCAATGAACTTAGTGCCACCCTTGCTACAAATTATGAACATTTGTTGTGCAAATTCAAATTGCTTAGCAAGGAGTGTGAGGAGCTAAAATCTAAGCTTGAGAGCAAAAAGACTAAAACAAGTAATTCCTTTGAGCTTGATGAAACATCTATCCCTTGTGCAATTCCTATCTCCAAGGTAGATGCTTCAACTTCTTGCATTGATTTAATTGATGAATCTTGCTCACCATCTTGCCATGAGAATGTTGTTGTAGAAACATGTGATTATCTCATAGGCAAGGAAAATGATGAGCTCAAGCAAGAAGTGAAATGGCTCCGAGAGAGGTTGGCAAACTTGATGGGCAAGGGCAAGAACAATGAAGAACAAGTGGACATCTCTCAAGACATGAAGAGCCAAGTCCAACCTTCTCAAGATAACCGTGATCCCATGGTGAAGAAGCTTGAGAAGGGTGCAACCGTGACTTGTGTCGGGGACAGCCAAACGGGTCCCCTTAAACAATGGGGAAAACCTCACTTAAAACCCGCAACGAAACCAAAACACGTTAAGCCTAACCATGCAGGTGCCTAACCATGCAGGACACGGCCCACGCCGCAGGGACCCCAACGGCCCATTCAAGGCGGCCCTCTTAGAGATCCCCTCGAGCAGGCTCCACCTCGCTCGAGGACGTGCGCCCCCTCAGGCGGGCTCCGCCCCGTTCGAGGGACAGCACTTCCCTCTAGCAGGTTCCGCCCCGCTCGAGGGCTCACTCCCCCTCGAGCGGGTTTTGCCTCGCTCGAGGGTATGTCCCGCCCTTGGCCGGGGTCCGCCACGCTCGAGGGCGCTCCTCGCGCGTGCGCCGGCCCCCGTACACGGGCATTTAACGCCACGACACGGGCGGGACGGCGCCATCACGCGCCGGGGGCTCGCACCCGGTGCCGCCGCACCAACTCCCCGGGGGAGGAGCCCATCCCCACCCCCGTGGGAAGGGACTGTGCAGCGCGGCCGGTGTCAGTCCCGTGACACCGTGCGCCCGCTCTAGTACGGCCGACGCGCCGAGCCCTCGAAAGGGGGCCGGCTTCACCCTCGATTCACTTTCTTGTGACTCTACGGGGGTTAGGTGGAGGCGCTAGGCCGGTGGACCGCCATCCCCCGCCACCGTAACGGCGTGGGCGCCGTGCCCGCGCGTGCGGGAGCACGCCCGGCACCGTAGCAACAACTCCCGGCCCCGCGAAGCGCGTCGGGAAGGAACGCCGTTCGCCTACTCCCGTACTCCGTGCGGCGCTGCGTCGACACCTCCCTCGAGCCTATCGAGAGGACATCACCGCCATCCGTTGCTCTCCTACCCTCGAACCGCCACTGTTCGGGTACAAGTCGAGCCATGATGACCGGATCGGCTGCAAGGATCGCCGGACGGCCGCCCACTCTACGACGCATAGCATGTCGTGCTTCTCCACGTAGCTAGATAGCGCGGCGCGCATGTAAACCGCCTCCCCCATGATCTATAAAAGGGGGAGCGAAACCCCCGGCCGCGAGGGGACGCAACGGGCACAAGGCCACGGACAAGGAACCCTTCACTCACACACCACGTACTCATTCTCCAATTCTCCCACAACATCTTCGACCCGGGACTTGGAAGCCTTGCTTCCTCTCCCGCCTTGCTTGTAGCCGCCCCACTACGAGGCACCCCCGTGCTAAGTAATATAGTGCCTCGAGCACGCCACGCTGTGGACGTACGGCCCCCTCGGCGGGAACCGGATAAAATCCTTCGTGTCACTTGTTACTTAGCATCGACCATTGAGGGATAGACCACGGCGTTTTCTACTAGTTAGTGTCGGGACCACATTCCGCACCGACGCCGTTG
Organism: Cenchrus americanus; assembly: GCA_947561735.1. Taxonomy (NCBI): domain Eukaryota; kingdom Viridiplantae; phylum Streptophyta; class Magnoliopsida; order Poales; family Poaceae; genus Cenchrus; species Cenchrus americanus. The sequence goes on from OX387239.1 coordinate 264,847,838, forward strand.
GCGCCCACCGTGGGGCAAGCGAGCGCCTAAGGTCATTTCGCCAACTCCCTCCATGGTGATCCGCACCGAGTACCGTGGTACACGCTACCTGCATGGGTAGCTCGGATCCCCTCCCCGGCCCGGGTTCGAAATCCGCTTCGGGGACACGAACTTTCGGGCCACGGGGAACGACTATCTCATGCGCCTCACCAACCGTGAGGAACTCCGCGCGCGGCGCGGGCCGGGTGCGCTCGGACCCCCGCCGCACGCACGACTCGGCGCGGGCGCCCGCGGGCACGGATGCCGCGGGTCCATCGACACCACGACGCCATCGTCGCTCCGGACAACGCTCGCTCCGGGCGCGGTGCGAGCGGCGGCGGGCGAGCGCGCCGCCACTCAATGTGGCGCGCCCACCGTCACGACCGCCACCGCCCGGCGGGACGGCGCACGGTCTCGGACCGCGCATCCCCATCGGGCTGCGTGGCGCTACGTCGGCCCACAACGCCAACATCAACACTACGATGCGCAGGGTTCCACCTGGCCGCTACGTCTTCGTTGCCAGAGATCCCGGCGCCTCAGCAGGGGACGAATCGTCCCTGGGCTCCGTCGACGCGTTGCCACCCGCCAACCGCCACGGCTACGCGGAGTGGGACTTCTGCGGCGTGCGGGACCCGGTCATGTTCGGGGCGTTTCCTCGACGCCACGGACTGCGGTTTGGGCACGCTCCCGACGACTCCCGGCACGGGAGCTACGACCCCGCGCGGGAATGCTACGCCGTCATCACCAACGACCCGGCCAATGCCGCCGGCGCGGCGGGCGCGCGGGAGACGGGGAAATCACTCTGCCCCCGGGGGATCGCCACGCGCGCGGCCGCGGGGGCCAAGCGCTCTGTGCTGGGGCCGACGTTGACGCGCGCGGTGGCCCAAGCCTCGCGAGCTCGAGGCCAAGCGGCGGAAGAGTACCGAACCGGTACGGCGCTCCGCGCCTCAATGGCGGGGGAGGCCTCCGCACGCGGCGAACGCGCACGGGAGCTAGGCCGACGGGTCCGCGACCGCATCAACACCATCCCCAACGTCGACAACGCGGACGTGCCCCCGCGGGCGAGCCGAAGCTCGTCGCCGCCGCGGCGCCGCCGCGGGCCATGCCGGCACCCTCGACCCCCGAGGCTCGAGACATGCACCGCGAGGTGCAAACTCTCATCGAGCAAGCGGCCGTCCGGCGGGCGAGAGCTCGGCCTCACGCATCCGCCAACGGGGGGATGCGCGGGACGATGAAGCCGCGCGGGGGGGCGAACCCTCGGTGCACGCGGGGAGGCCGGCGGAGCGACCCGCCGACCAAGGATGCACGCCGGCCGGGGAGCGACTCCTTGACGCACGCGGGCGCCCCGGATGGCGACGCCCGCAACGTCATCAACGCCGGCGCACCGGAAGGGCGGACGCACGGGCGGCGAGGGGTTACCACCCTCGACGGGGCGGACGCTACGACGGCGGCGAGGACCGCTCCCCGACGCCGGAGCCCCCAGGCACCCGCGTGTTCAGCCGGGAGATCCGCGCGGCAGCGTTTCCCCAACGCTTCCGCCAACCCTCGACGATCGTCAAGTACAACGGGAAGACGGACCCCCGCGTATGGCTCAACGACTACCGCTTAGCTTGCCGGTGGGCGGGGCCACCGGCCGACGAGGTCATCATCCGCAACTTGCCCCCGCATCTTGGCGACGCGGCCGGACATGGCTCGAGCACCTCGCCCGCCGGCCCGCATCCACAACCGGGATGACCTGGTCCGCACGTTCGTGGGCAATTTCCAGGGCACGTACGTGCGCCACGGGGATTCCCGGGACTCGTGCTCCCCGCACGCGAGGCCCGGCGAGTCGGCTGCGGGACTTCATACGGCGCTTCTCCAAGCGGCGCACGGAGCTCCCCGGCGTTGCGCGGTCCGAAATCGTGCACGCCTTCCTCGAGGGCACCACATGCGGGATCTCGTGCGGGAGGGCGGGACGCGCCCGCCCACGGACTCCAACGAGGCCGTTTGATATCGCCACCGGCTTCGCCTCGGAAAGGAGGCCGTGGGGGCGATCTTCGACGGCAAGAAGGGCAAGTGCTCGGAGGACGCGCCCGCGGAGGGCGGCAAGTCCAAGGAGCCCCACCGCAACGACAAGCGGGGCAAGAAGGGGGAAGAAGCCGCGCCGCGAGGCGCGCGAGCGAGGGGCGTGACGGCGGCAACGCCGAGGCCCTCGGCCGTCGACCGGCTCGACGGGGCCCTCGGCCGGCCCCTCGAGGCCGGGGGGTGTTCGATGACATCTTGAAAAAGCCATGTCCTTACCACAAGACTCCCGTGAACCACACCCTTGAGCAGTGTGATATGCTCAAGAAGTTCTATGGCCGTGCCGCCGCGAAGGAGGCAGAGGCCAAGAAAGACGGAGGCGATGGCGACGCAGGCGGCTTCCCCGCCGTCGAAAATGTGTTCCTCATCTTTGGGGGGCCAACCGTCGACATGTCGACCCGGCAGCGCAAGAAGGAGCGGCACGAGGTCCTAGCCGCGGAGAGGGCGCCTCCGTCCTTCCTCAATTGGTCGGAGGACGCCATCACCTTTAGCCGGGAGGACCACCCGAACCGTGTCCCCAACCCGGCCGATGCCCGCCGGTAGTCGACCCCATCATCGGGAACGCCGGTTCTCGAAGGTCCTCATGGACGGAGGCAGCAGCCTCAACATCCTCTACGCGCATACGTTGCGCCTCATGGGGATCGGGTTGGACCGAGTGCGGCCCGGCCACGAAGCCGTTCCACGGCATTGTGCCGGCAAGAAGGTTCGACCCCTCGGGCGGATCGACCCGCCGGTCCGGTTTGGCATCCCAAAGAACTTCCGCAAGGAGACCCTCACCTTCGAGGTGGTGGGGTTCAAGGGGGCCTACCACGCTATACTTGGGGCGACCTGCTACGCCAAATTCATGGCGGTCCCCAATTATACTTACCCGAAGATGAAGATGCCGGCCCAAACGGAGTCATCACCGTCGGCTCGTCGATCGAGCACGCATTCGGCTGCGACGTCGAGTGCGTAGAGCACGTAGAGGCACTAGCGCCGGATGAAGCGCCGGTGAACACGTTGGAGAAGATGGTCAACGACGACCTCGACCCCCGCCGCCAAGCACGCGGCACCTTCGAGGCCGCGGAGCGGACCAAGGGGGTCCCCCTCGACCCCCTCGGCCCCCGAGGGCAAGGCGTTGAGGGTCGGCTCCACCCTCGACCCCAAATAGGAAGCGGTGCTCGTCGACTTCCTCCGCGCCAACGCCGACATCTTCGCGTGGAGCCCCTCGAATATGCCGGGCATCCCGAGGGAAGTCGCCGAGCACTCCCTTGACATCTCGCCAAACGCCCGCGCCGTGCGGCGGCGGGCCGCGCCGCTTCGACGAAGAGCGGCGACGGGCAATCGGAGCGGAGGCTGCGGAAGCTTCTCGAGGCCGGATTCATCAAGGAAGTGTTCCACCCAACATGGCTAGCTAACCCCGTGCTTGTAAAGAAAAAGAATGGGAAGTGGCGGATGTGTGTAGACTACACTAGTCTTAATAAAGCATGTCCTAAAGTTCCTTTTCCTTTGCCGCGCATTGATCAAATCGTTGATTCGACGGTACCGGGTGTGAATTGCTTTGCTTCCTAGATGCTTACTCTGGGTACCACCAAATAAAAATGAAGGAGTCCGACCAGCTCGCGACTTCGTTTATCACACCGTTCGGGACGTTCTGCTACGTCACAATGCCATTCGGCCTCAGAAACGCGGGTGCAACATACCAGCGCTGCATGCAGCACGTTTTTGGGGATCACATCGGGCGAACGGTCAAAGCGTACGTGGACGATATCGTCGTGAAGACCAAGAAGGCGGACGACCTGGTTGGCGACCTCGCCGTCGCGTTCGGCTGCCTACGGGCCAATGGGGTCAAGTTAAACCCCGAAAAATGTGTCTTTGGAGTGCCGCGAGGCATGCTCCTGGGGTACATTGTCTCCCAGCGGGGAATCGAGGCCAACCCTGAAAAGGTTGCGGCCCTCGAACGAATGGGTCCGATCCGGGACCTCAAAGGGGTGCAGAAGGTGCTGGGGTGCCTCGCCGCCTTGAGCCGCTTCATCTCGCGGCTTGGTGAGAAGGGCCTGCCCCTCTATCGCCTCCTCAAGAAGCACGAGCGCTTCTCCTGGACCACCGAGGCCCAGGATGCGCTCGACAAACTGAAGGCATCCCTAATGCATGCCCCGATCCTCACGCCGCCGCAAGACGGCGAACCCCCCTGCGGCTCTACGTAGCCGCAACCACCCAAGTGGTCGGCGTCGTGATCGTCGTGGAGCGCATGGAGGAGGGGCACGCCTTGCACGTACGGCGGCCAGTCTACTACATCAGCGAGGTCCTGTCAGACACGAAGACGCGCTACCCCCAGGTCCAGAAGTTGCTGTACGCGGTAGTCCTTGCGCGGCGTAAGCTCCGCCACTACTTCGAGGCCCATCCCGTCACGGTGGTTTCCTCCTTCCCACTGGGAGAAATCATCCGCAACCCCGACGCCGCGGGAAGGATCGCCAAGTGGTCCGTGGAGCTGATGGGCGAAACGCTCGCCTACGCCCCGCGCAAGGCCATCAAATCGCAAATCCCCGGCGGATTTCGTTGCCTGAGTGGACGGACACGCAATCGCGCCGCCCCACAAATCCAGGCAGAGTGCTGGACTCTGTTCTTCGACGGCTCAGTGATGAAAACAGGAGCAGGTGCGGGCCTGCTCTTCGTGTCACCCCTCGGGGAGCACATGTGCTACGCAGTGCGCCTCCACTTCCCCGCGTCCAACAATATGGCTGAATACGAGGCCCTTCTCTCGCAGCCTCAAAATCGCCATTGAGTTGGGCGTCAAGCGCCTCGACGTGCGGAGGGACTCGCAGCTCGTGATCGATCAAGTCATGAAGAACGCGAGCTGCCATGATGACAAGATGGAGGCTTACTGCAAGGCCGTGCGGGCCCTCGAGGACAAGTTCTACGGCATTGAGCTCAATCATGTACCCCGCCGGTACAACGAGGAGGCAGACGAACTGGCAAAGATCGCGTCCGGGCGGATCACCGTTCCCCCGAACGTTTTCGCGCGCGACATCGCGCAACCCTCGGTCGTCTTCGAGCCCTACCCCTCGAGCCATGACGGACCCTCGGGGGCTCCCTCGAATCCAGCGGGTGCGGAACCCATGGACGAGGACCCCTCGAACGAGGCGTACGTGCTCTCCCTCCTCGAGGGGTACGGCTCCCACGAGGCCGATGCGATGGACATCGAGCCAGCTCCCACTCAGGAGGATTGGCACGAAAAGTACACCGCCTGGATCGCTCGAGGGGAGCTCCCCGCAGACCGGGCCGCGGCCAGACGCATCGCCAGGATGGCCAAATCTTTTGCCCTCGTCGACGGCGAGCTGTACAAGCGCGCCGCCTCCGGCATCCTACAGCGGTGCGTGCCCATTCCCGAGGGGCGCGAGCTCCTACGGGACATCCACGCGGGGATCTGTGGCCACCACGCCGCGCCCCGCACCCTCGTCGGCAACGCGTTCCGCCGGGGCTTTTGCGGCCTCTTGCGGTCTCGGACGCCCGGCGAAATCGTGCGCACCTCGCGAAGGGTGCCGGTTCTACGCCCGCAAGTCCAACCTCGCCCGCCCATGCCCTACAAACCATCCCCGTGACATGGCCATTCGCCGTGTGGGGGGCCGGACATCATCGGGCCCCTGCGGAAGGCGCCGGGGGCTTCACCCACTTGCTAGTTGCGATCGACAAGTTCTCCAAGTGGGTGGAGGTGCGCCCCATCACGAACCTAAGGGCCGAGCGGCGGTGACATTCTTCACCGACATCGTCTACCGCTTTGGAGTGCCAAACTCCATCATCACGAACAATGGGTCCCGGTTCACGGGCGGAAGTTCTTGGAGTTCTCGTGACAAGTTCCACATCCGTGTGGATTGGGCGGCCGTGGCACACCCACGGACCAACGACCAAGTGGAGCGTGCCAACGGCATGATCCTACGGGGCCTTAAGCCCGAATTTTCGATCGGCTCAACAAATGCGGGCGAAAATGGCTCCAAGAACTACCGGCGGTCGTGTGGAGCCCAAGGACCACCCCAAGCGAGCCACCGGGTTCACCCCGTTTTTCCTAGTCCACGGCGCGGAGGCCGTCCTCCCCACGTACTTAGAATACGGGTCGCCCAAGGTTCGAGGTTATAACGAGGATGCTAACCAACGAGCCCGCGAGGACTCGCCGGACCCGGCCGGGACGAGGCACGTCTCGTAGCCTTAATGCATTCGCGAGGTATCAACGATCCCTAAGACGCTACCAAGCACGCAAGATACGTCGACGAAATTTCGGCCGAGGGGGATGCGGTCCTAAGGCTACGCCAAGATAACCGAGGGCGCCACAAGCTATCGCCCCCATGGGAGGGACCCTACGTCGTGGTGAAGGTACTCAAGCCGGGCACGTACAAGCTGGCCAACGAGGACGGTGAAGAGCTCACCAACGCTTGGAACATCCAACAGCTACGTCGCTTCTACCCTTAGCTAGGATTTTTCCAAGTACTTTTGTTGTAAAAATCACATGGCCAACGCCCCAGTTGGCAACGACTATGTAAATGCTTCAAGTCTAATGGAAAGGATAACTCGGCTTTCCCCTGAAACCCAAGTCACCCTCGGGGGCTAATGCGGGGGGCACCCCCCCCAAAATGGTCCCATTTTTTGCGCAAAAATAAAAAACAACTCACACGCGCTAAGTTTGTTTTCTACTTCAACTACGAGCAACGATTTGAACGGGGGCGCGGGCGGCCCGGCGGGAGGAGCGTGCGAGCCGAGAGATAGCCTACGCCGCGTGGATATGGCCCTTCTCTCTCGCCTCTAACCCGGCGGGCCCCCAACGAAAATCGAACTCCCCTAAGTAAAATCTACTCAGGAAGAAGGAGAAACAAAAAAACGCAATAAACAAAAGACTTCATTACGTATCATCGAATGTTTACGATGAAGATAATGTATTTATTTACAAAGGCCACGAGGCCAGAATATTGATACACAAAAAGCGGGCCCAGCGCCCAGATGTTTCAGGCGGGAGGAGCAGCAGCGTCAGCGACGTCGGGGAAGAGGAACTCCTCGAAGGCTTCGGCGAGCGATCCGGCGGCGTCAGCGGCGAGCGCATCCACACGCTCCATCGCCACCTCGTCCTCGACACCCTCGGGGACAACGTAGCCCTCCGCCAGCGCCTCGAAGTTGACCTCGTAGTGGGACCGCACCACTCCGAGGGCCTTCTGGACGCCCAGCTTCAGCGCCCGGCGCACCCGCTCGGTGACGTGGCCACCAAGGGCACGCAGACGGCTGGCCAGCGAGCTGCCGGCCTGTGCTTCGCCCTCCTCCACGGCGCGGCGGGGCTTCGAGGGCCACGCCACGCAGCTCTCGCAGCTCCGCTCGGAGGAGTTGTAGGAAGCTCGCAACGCCTCGGCCCGCTCGGCCCGCGTGCCCCGTGGCGGTGCGCAAGCCCGGAAACGCCAAGGCAAGAAAGAAATCGAAAAAAGGGAATGCGAGTTCCCAAACGAATAACCAACAAAGCAAGAGTCAAACGGTGGCTCACCTTCGACTGCTTCCTCTCCATCTCGAGGGCGCGGCGCTCGGCCTCGGCCGGCCGGCTCGAGGCGCTTGATGGCCTCGCTGCGCTCCGGAGGGCTATCTCTCGGTTCGCGCTCGCAATGCGAGCACGATGACTTCGCCCTCGGCCTTGGAGAGCTTGGCGTCCCGATCCGCCAAGGACTTCGCGACACCTCGTGGGCGGCGCGCTCTCGCTCCGGCGGCGCACGGGCGTCGACGAGAGCGGCCCTGCTCTCGCCGAAGCCGCCCCTCGGCCCCTTGGCGGGCGGTGCTCTCTTGCGGGAGCCGCTCCTCGGCGGCGACGAGGGCCGCGGCCTTGGCGTCGAGGGCGGCCTTCGGTCGTCGGCCTCCTTGGCCGGCCGCTCCCGGCTCGCGCGCCCGCTCCTCGGCCGGCGGCGGCCTTGCGCCGCGCCCCCTCAAGCGACGAGCGAAGCTCCCGGGTTTTGGCGCGGACGGTAGCCACCTTCGCCTCCCGGTTGGCGGCCCGTGTCCGCGTCTTCTCCAAGTCCGAGCGCGCGTGCCACGGCGCCTCATCACGGTCGATGAGGGCTGCGCGGGACCCGCTCGAGGCTCGAGCGGCGCGCCGTGTCTGCCTCGAGCTCTCGGGGAGCTCGTCGGGCCGGGCCGGGGCCCGGTACGCCAGCCAGCTGTCCGGGGACCTGAGAGCGTCAGCAAGCGCGTCGAAAGCGCTGCACCACTCCCGGAGCTGGTGGACCTCGGCGTTCACCCGGTCGAAGGCATCGTACTTGTCGTGGGCGCGGCGCTCGAGCTCCTGGCATCCACACACCAAAATCCGTAAGCACTACGACACAAAGGCAGCACACGAAGATGAGAAGAAGAAGAAAGCGAGCGACGGCGCCCTACCTGGAAGACGCGCCATGCAGGGCCGCCATGGACCTGCAGCGCCTCGTTTAGCGCGCGGTCGAGCGTGGCGCCGTGGCGTCGGAGCTCGCCCCAGAGCTTCTGCTCCCCCCTGGCGTCAGCAAACGCCGGGGGATCATCGATGGCCCCCTCCACCTGGGCGGGGTGGCCGGTGCGGGAGGACGAGGCCTCGGCACCGTGTCCTCGGGCTCCTGCCACCATGTGCCCCTCGTGCCGCCTCACGAGGGCCCCCTCCCTGGGGCTCGGGGGGGGTCGTGGGCCGGCCGGCCCACCGATCCCACCCGGGCGGCGGGGAGTCGTCCGAGACCTCCACCACCTCCGCCCGCGAACGCCGGCGGGCGCCGCCGCTTGTGCCGCCTCCACCGGCGCCTCCACTCGCGCCTCCGCGGCCGCGGGCGTCGGCACGGCGCCGCGGCCACCACCTGCCGGGCCGTGCCGCCGCATCCACGGGCGCCGCCACGGGTTGCGCACGCTCCGCCTCCTCTCCGGCCGGCGCCGCGGGCCGCGCCTCCGCGGCGGCGAGCCTCCGCGGGCCGCACCTCCACCACGGCCGCCGCCGCGCCTCGCGTCCCCACGATGGCCGGCGCCGGCCGCTCCTCGGCGACCACCGGGCCGCGCGCGCGCGGCGGGCCGATCTGCGGCCGAGGCCTCGAGGGCCTCGGCCGGGCTTTGCGAGCTCTCGCCCGCCGCCGTCGTGCTCGCCCCCGCCCGTGACGGCCTCGACGAGCGCCGCCGGGTGGGGATGGGCGCGTCCGTCCTCAGCACCTTGGCCGGTGCGAGAGGAGGCACGGTTGGCACCAGCCTGCGCAGGCACAGACAGAGGATTAGAACGCCCGAACATCAACAAATCGAACCGAGCAAAAAGACGAGCTCCTTACCTCGAAGAAGAAAAGGCCCGTTTCCTTTTCCTCGAGGCCTCAGCGGATGAGGCCGGTGCGGTGGCGCACCCGCCGCCGCGCCTCCCCGACGCGCCGCCTCGCTCGCGGGGGCGCCCGCCCGCGCGCGGTCGCGCCCGACGCCGCGCCTCCCCGAAGGCGCGCGCGCGCGCGCGGGCACGCTCGCCCCGGCGTGCGGGCACGCTCGCCGTGGCGCCCCGACGACGCCGCCACACGCGCGGGCACGCTCGCCCGCGCGCGCGCGCGCGCTCGCCCGCGCGCGCGCACGCTCGATGCGCGCACGGGCGCGCTCGCCGCGCGCGCCTCGTGGCGCGCGCCGGCACCCCGCGGCGCGCGCCGCCCCCGATGTCGATGGCCCGGCGGCGAGCGCCGTTGCGCCCGCCCCGGGCGATGCCGCCCTCGCCGCCGGCGCCGGCTCCCCGCGACGGGGGCGCGGGCCGCCACCGTCGTCGAGGGGCCCTCCCCCTCGGCCTCTTCCTCTTCGTCCTCCTCCGAGGACGAGTACTCTTCGGTCCCCGAGGAGGAGAGCCCCGGCTCTTCGCGCCGCCGGCACTCCGCGGCCCGCCGGCGCGCGCGCGCTTGATGTCGCCTCGCGCGCTCCCTCTCGCGCGCCGCCCGCTCCTCGCTCCCCGCTGGCCGCGCCGCCCGGCCAAGCGCGCGGGGAGTCGGGGGTGGGCGGAACGGACTTGGCGACGGTGAAGCTCACCACCTGCACACAGGAGCAACAAGGACGTGTCAGGAGACAGAAGCAAGACCAAGAACCAAAACAAAATCAAGAACCAAACTCACCAGCGGGCCGGTGGGGAGCATCTCGAGGTCCCACGGGTCCGGCCCGCAGCATCGGCGCCGGGTGTCGACGGCGCTCCGCGCCGGGTGAGCGCATATGGCCGCTCGAGGGGCGTCGGGAGCATCCGCGACCTCGCCGGATCGATGGGGTTGGCCGCCTCTGTCATCTCGAAGATGCAGAGCGGCCTCTCCATCAATGGCACGACCCGTCGGTGATGGAGGAAGGCGAGGACGCCCATCGCGTTCGGCCCCGGCGCCGCCGGGCGGCCGCAGGCGGCTAGGACCGACTCTCCGCCTCCGATGCCGGGGCGTGGACACCCCGTAGCCCCGGGAGTCGGGCCTCTCCTTGAACACCCGACCGGTGTAGGGGGGGGAGGCCGGGCTCGGCGTTGCGCAAGTAGAACCATCCCCGCTCCCGGCCGGCGTTGTTCGTCGTCATGGTGCGGGGGGATGTAGACGTTCATGAATTGCCCCCGCGAGGGAAGCGACATCCCGCCGCGCGCACCACGCGGCGGGTCTTCGTCTCCGTCGTGGGCTGCGTGAAGAGCTCCGCGCGGAAAAGGTGAACCCGCAGCTCCCGGTTGACCGGGATCCCCGAGGTACCCTTCGCGGACGCCCACGAACGTGGCCGCTCGCGAAATCGCGTTGGGGGCGAAGTTGTGCGGCTCCACTCCGTAGTGGTGGCACATCGCCCGCAAGAAGCGGCTCGCCGGCGCGTTGAAGCCCCGCTCGTGGTAGCGGATGAAGCTCACCACGTAACCCTCCCGGCGGGTTGAGCGCACGGTCCCCCGCCGGCGGCACTATCCACTCCGCCGGACGTCCGTCTTCGTTGGCCGCCAGCTGGCCGGTGGCGACCGGCTCGCCAAGGGCCAGCCGGGTCACCGTCGACCTCTCCCAAGCGTACGGCTCCAAGATCGTGAGGGGAGGCTGAGGCGGCGCCATGAAGAAGGCAAAGAAAAGCAGGAGCGGAGGACAAGGAACGGAAGAAAAGCTCTAACGGCGACACCGCACGGTGGCAAGGGCGAGATGAAGACGAAGGGGCGGGGGACTGAAAATGGTGAGGCGCTAAGGTAAAAAACCGCCGTCTCCCCACTCCCTCAGATTTATAAGCCGCGGGCGAGCTCTCCGGGGCGGATGTCCCGCGCGCATTAACTGCAGGGAATCTTCTCCTCACGCCGACGGATGGGCCCCACCGCGACCGCAGCGGCCACATCACCGCAGACGGGCCATCATCACGGCGGAGACCCGCAGGGGCCGAGGCGAAGCGGTCACGTCCACCTGCCACGCCGCCCACTACGCGCGCGCGCGGCCGCGGCGCGCCTAAAAAGACGCGCCCGCGCCGCAAAAACCGCGGCCTCGGCCGCGAGGCATTTAATGACCGGGTCCCTTGCCAAGCAAGGAGAACCCTCGAGCGGGGGCGAACCCCCGGCTCGAGACAAGGGCAACCCTCGATGGGATATCGACGTGAGAAGGCCGCACGGGACCTCGCTTGATGTAAGCGAGGCACCGCGGGTACCCATGCCACGTAAAACCCTCGAGCGGCACGAGCCCTCGGCTCAAAACGAAAACGACCATCGATGGGACATCGACGTGAGAAGGCCGCCGGGACCTCGCTTGATGTAAAGCGAGGCACCGCGGGTACCCATGCCACGTAAAACCCTCGAGCGGCACGAGCCCTTGGCTCCAAACGATGTCGGCCCTCGAAGGGACATCGGCGTGAGAAGGCCACCGGGTCCCGCTCGATGTAGAGCGGGCACCACGAGTACCCATGCCACGCAAAACCCTCGAACGGCACGAGCCCCCGGCTCGAGGCAATATCAATTCTCCCAAAAAGGGCACACACGCCGTGCTACCAACCGGCGCCTCGAGGGCCGGCTCGCCCGGACCCCTCGACGGCCGCGAGACGCGAAAAGACGGGACCGCCCGGGCGCCACCCCCGCACGGCCCTGCGATCGAGGGTCCGAAGCCCGACCCTCGACGGGTTCGAACGGGCGCCTCGGATCGCGAGTTAGGGACGACGAGGGCACGCGCATTCGAGCCGTTCCTCGAGCCCGCCGGCTCGAGGGTGCCCCACATGTCGTGTTCGAGAGCCGGCGAGGGCGGCTAGCGGGGGATCCCATCGAGGGAGAGCTTCCGCGCCCTCGGTCCCTAGCGAACGGGACCGAGCCCCACCTAGCAAACCCACGCAAGCGCTTCCATGGACGTGTCTCCGGACCGCACAGCCTACCCTTATCGAACGGGGCATGGACGTACACTTGAACCACCCGCTAGCGGCTCGACGAGGAATCCGCAATCCGCGACCCGCTCGATGGGGGTTGCGGAAACCTCACCCTCCGTCCCGCGGAGGGACGGCGAGGGCGCGTTAAAAAAAAAAACAAGTCGCCAAGCTCTACCCGATCGCCTCGAACGGGCCAAGGCTCGGGGGCTTGACGCACGGCTACACCTCCTTGAAATTGCACCCGCCGGAGACGGCGCTAGCGCGCGTGCACCCCCGAGCCGACGAAACACCGCCGATGCCGGTTGGAATATGTGCCACGCCCTCCGACCAAATTCTCGCGGTTAACCCCCTCGCAGGAGCACCCACACTCTGCCGGGGCTTCGGGGCTAGACCCGCGGGTCCGGCGACGCGGCCCCACGGAAAGCGTTCGCGAACAAGGAGGGAAGAACGTCCTATCGGAGGTTCCAACATCCGTGGGAGCCTCAATGGCAAACCCACGGATGCTCGGGGGCTGCGTCGGGGACGGCCCTAGGGGTCCCCTTAAACAATGGGGAAAACCCCACTTAAAACCCGCAACGAAACCAAAACACGTTAAGCCTAACCATGCGTGTGTGCCTAACCATGCAGGACACGGCCCACGCCACAGGGACCCCAACGGCCCATCAAGGCGGCCCTCTTAGAGATCCCCTCGAGCAGGCTCCGCCTCGCTCGAGGACGCGCGCCCCCTCAGGCGGGCTCCGCCCCGTTCGAGGGACAGCACTTCCCTCGAGCGGGCTCCGCCCCGCTCGAGGGCTCACTCCCCCTCGAGCGGGTTTCGCCTCGCTCGAGGGTATGTCCCGCCCTTGGCCGGGGTCCGCCACGCTCGAGGGCGGTCCTCGCGCGCGCGCGCGGCCCCCCGTACACGGGCATTTAACGCCCTGACACAGGCGGGACGGCGCCATCACGCGCCGGGGCTCGCACCCCGGTGCCGCCGCACCAACTCCCCAGGGAGGAGCCCATCCCCACCACTGTGGGAAGGGACTGTGCAGCGCGGCCGGTGTCAGTCCCGTGACACCGTGCGCCTGCTCCAGTACGGCTGACGCGCCGAGCCCTCGAAAGGGGGCCGGCTTCACCCTCGATTCACTTTCTTGTGACCTACGGGGTTAGGTGGAGGCGCTAGGCCGGTGGACCGCCATCCCCGCCACCGTAACGGCGTGGGCGCCGTACCCGCGCGTGCGGGAGCACGCCCGGCACCGTAGCAACAACTCCGCCCCGCGAAGCGCGTCGGGAAGGAACGCCGTTCGCCTACTCCCGTACTCCGTACGTGCCCGCGCGCACCTCCCTCGAGCCTATCGCAGGACATCACCGCCATCCGCCGCTCTCCTACCCTCGAACCGCCACTATTCGGGTACAAGTCGGGCCATGATGACCGGATCGCCGCAAGGATCGCCCGACGGCCGCCCACTCTACAAAGCATAGCACGTCGTGCTTCTCCACGTAGCTAGATAGCGTGGCGCGCATGTAAACCGCCTCCCCCTTGATCTATAAAAGGGGGAGCGAAACCCCCGCCCGCGAGGGGACGCAACGAGCACAAGGCCACGGACAAGAACCCTTCACTCACACACCACGTACTCATTCTCCAATTCTCCCACAACATCTTCGACCGAGGACTTGGAAGCCCCGCTTCCTCTCCCGCCTTGCTTGTAGCCGCCCCACTACGGGCACCCCCGGTGCTAAGTAATATAGTGCCTCGAGCACGCCACCGCTCGAACGTACGGCCCCCTCGGCGGAACCGAGATAAAATCCCCGTGTCACTTGTTACTTAGCATCGACCATTGAGGGATAGACCACGGCGCTTTCTCTTGGTTAGTGTCGGGACCACATTCCGCACCGACAACTTGCTACAAGTGTCATGAAGAAGGGCACAAGTTCTACAAATGCCCTCAATTTGTTAAGAAGATGGACAAGGGCGAAAAGAAGAAGTTGAAGCCCGCCATCAAGAGCTCCCTCATCTACACCAAGCCCAACCGCAAGAACAAGACCAAGAGCAACACCTATGTCATCAAGAAGAAGGCAAATGGCAAGGTGGTTGCACACAAGGTTGGGAAGATGAAGGAGGAACCAACCAATTTGGGTGCCCAAGGAAGTTATCACCAACATGAAGGGGCCTTAAATGGTTTGGGTTCCAAAGGCCACTTGAAGGCCATGGAAGCGGGGACTTGGGAGGCTTGGCACAAAAAGATGTGAAGTTTCAAGCCTAGAAGCCAAGCTTGCAAATTGGACATGTGTTGCCCAAGTTCCCCGGTTGAGGTAATGGAAACTAGTACCTATCTCTTGTATCATTGTAGCTCCATTGCCTTGTTTAGGTTGCATTTGTTGCAATATTTACATATGGTAGTGTCGGTGTTTAAACCTCTCAACGTCCATGGGAGGTACCCGCAGCAAGGTAGAAGGTGGGGATCTCCATGATCTGGAACCCGAAGGTACGCGCGAGGACACAAGACACAAGATTTATACAGGTTCGGGTAGCCAGAGTAGCTACCCTACGTCCTGTTTGGAGTAGTATTCTGCCCTGCGCTTGGGTGTTGTTCCCCGGAGGGATTGTGGATGCTTGGCTAGGTACCGGGCCCTCCTTTATATAGTCCAGGGGGCGGGAACCTAGTCGGTTACAAGGTAGGAGTTCTAGTAGGATTACATGGCACGAGTCCTAGTAGGAATACATGGAAATCCTAGTAGGAGTATGTCTTCATCATTCCTTGCGGTACCCGGGGTGTATGCCCGTTGACGGTTAATAATTGTATCAAAGTTCGTTCGTGACTCGCAAGCGTACAAGTCTCCCGTCGTAGTCAAGGGACCCTTCTTCCCTCGAGTGGTGAACCCAAGGTATCGAATCCGTGGAACAAATGTGTGACGCAAGAATTAATCTATTAAAGCCAAGTAATCTTCAATAATCGATAAAAAACCTAATGCATCTAAGTAAAAGAAACAAAACGAATCTAATCTACTAAAAACCGGAGAAAACAAAGTAAGATTAGGTAGATAAACCGATCTAGAGGGATCGGGGTAAGCCTTTCGTTGAAGTTCCAAGCAAAAGAAGAAGTAGCAAATCGAATCTTAATAAAAGCCTCTTTAAATCGTGGTTTCCCGTCCAAATCCGAAAACATCCGCCTTTCGAGACCCCCGTTCGTCACAACGTATCCCTATTCATGCGGGGAGCTTAGGGCGAGTCAAAAGACAAGTCGAGATTCTTTCGGAAGATCCGGCGTGTACCTCTAGCCACCGCGGCTACAAGAACACCCTATGTAATCTATCTCGAGAATAGAATTGGAATAAGCAAAGCCGATCGAAAAACGAAATCTTCGAGGAAACACTTGATCGCTGAGAAAAGATTCAACTTGATAATTCAACTATAACAATGATACATACACAAGATCACCACCGGGATCCTTCCTTGATCTTGCTTCTAGCTCCCGGAACTCCGACGTGGTCTTCCTTGCAAGGTTCCCACGTCGGCTAGGGAAACCCTAGTCAACTAGCTCGACCCTCTCCTCTCCTAGATGGTGTCCCTCTCTTCTCTCGCTTCTCGGCGGCCGAAGACGAAATCTTCTCTCGCGTGGCTCTCGGTCGGGGGACTATAAATAGCCCGATTAGCGGCTAGGGCAAAGGACGACGCATTTGGGCCCTAAATGGGCTCGGGCCGACCGGACCGGGCCGGCCGGCCCGGGCCCATTTAGGCCCGGCCCCCGCGGCTCCTTTGCCCGAGGTCGGTTCCCTTGCTTCCCGGATGCTTCCCCCCTTCGCATACGGGTCCATGTCGTCGGTTTCTCTCCGAATTGGACTCAACTCCTTGTCTTGGAAGATTCGAGCACTTTTCTCGGTCGGGTCCCCGGAGTATGTCGTCTTCTCGGATCAAGTCCCCGGCTTCTTGGAGTTAGTTTTGCTTCATTGCATGACTTGTTCGGGGCTTCAAGGTCTTGTCATGAGGTGCTTGATGAACTTATCCCGAAAGTCTTGCATTCAACACTAAATCCCCGCATAAACATTAAACTCCAAAAACGACATGCACATGTGAACTTGTTATACCACGGGGGTTAGTACCAATGGATAAGGTATAAAATTCATGCCAACACCGAAGGTAAACTCATGGCTAGGTTGACGGATTTTCACCGTCAACATCTCCCCCATGCTTAAACCTTGCTCGTCCTCGAGTAAGCCTTCGATGAATATCATTATTGCTAAACGATGTTTAAACCTTGCATTTGATCATACATGAGAAAACATAATGCTCTCAAAATTTAATTCATTAAAGTTCCATAATGTGCTAGCCTTCATCTCTACGGAGGGTAGATTCTTATTAAGCTTATCCCACAAGTATTAACATGCTCACAAAGTTTTAAATGGATCTCAGAATTTTTGAAATGAAGAACGAGATAAGAAAAGCTAAACCAAATTCACAAATTTAAATCATCTCATGTATTGCTCATAAACTCTCAACTCACTTGTCTCTCAAGCCTATATATTCTACTCCTTTCCCTCTCATATATATGTGGTAGGCTTTATATGGAGCTTTTGGGAAAGTTTAGTCCTAACAAGAATTTATAAATGAGGTGTTGTCAAAACAAGACAAGCTTCTCATGGTCTTACCGAGACTCGTCAAAAAGGTCATTGGAAAATAATGTTAAATCAAGGTGGGGAAAGAGAAAAGTACACACACTTTAGATGAGTGGACATGTGCAAATGGCAAAGAGTGATCCCGAGGCACAAAGAAAGTCCTCGTTATCGGATTGCACATGGTTGGAAAATTGAGAATGGATCTTTTTATCTTGAAGCCTTGAATGCACTCTTAGAGAACCGGGGAGTTCACTTTACGCACAAATATATATTTTTTTTCTTTCTCATTCTTTTCTTTCTTTCATTCATTCATTTTTTTTCTTGCCTCGTCATATATTCAGTCCATGACTTTCACAATGAAGTTTTGATTTTTTTGATACCTTGAAAGTCATGCATATCACCGGTTTTTTTTTTCTTTTTCATCATTATATATATATATTTTTTAAATACTCCCTTTTGAACTCTAAAACTGCACCGTACCTACCTCCTCCCCCATGCTTAGACGTTGCTCGTCCTCGAGCAAAGAGGCGAAAAATAAGGTAGGTACCGGATATTTTTCCTTGGAGAGATACTTGAAATCTTCAACGTTGGCACCGTCTTGCGATCTTCCTTGAATTGATGATCCATCCTCAATGATAGGTTGTGGTCAAGGAGGTAGTCACAAAAAAGATGATATTTGGTTTAAGGGTGGATATCCGGCGAAGTTTGTGAGATCACCGATGCGGGGATACACAATGCACGGATAAAAGGCTAGCAAAAAGATAGATACGCAAAAACGGAATGACCAGCTTCTTAGTCTCGGGCCAGAGAAATCATGGCCTGCAATAACGCACTCAAAAATAAATCTTGTACACTAAGGTTTATGCACTCAAATATATATAAGGCTTTGGATAGGTTGAGCAACACACAAGTGATATTTGTGACAAGGTTAGCAATATTTTTGAGCATAAAAGACATCTTCAATCCATTCATAACTTGAGAGCACATAAAACACTATGGGTCTTTATTTTAATCATAACCTCCGCTGAAAATTAAGCTAGCATTTAAATAAATTCAGATCTGTATTTTTAAGAGAGCACTAGCTTAAACATGCATAAATCAACTACAAAGATGAACAAAGCTGCAATTTTAATCATATATCATCATAGCACGAATTTTGTAACTTTTCCAATGATAAGATCAAGGTGGTGACTTTATTAAGTTGAAATACACACTGAAAATAAAGAAACATGCTTGCTGAAAATTAAATAAAAACAGAAAAATACTACGCAAACACACATAAGAAAAAGCTGAAAATTACAGAGAAATAGAAAAGAAAAGAAAACTAAAGTTCCTTAATCTTCTAGTCCTCCGCCGGTGGTTGATGTTGGTAGTCTTGATAATAATACCCTTGTTCATAATATGAATGAACACTTCCTCCGTCGAATTGATTTGGCTCCACAAGGTGAAGGCGTCCAAGTTCAAAGGCAATATTTGCGTTGCCTTCACCGAGTTGAGCTGCGTTGGATTGGATGGCTGCTATATTTTGAGCATTTCTTGCAGCATATCCTCCAATAATAGCCATGCTTTGTTGTGGTTGGGGATGATGAGCGTAGGACTCCGCGAAGTTAGCGTTGGGCACAACATAATTTTGTGGGGGTACCGGTGCACCACCCCCCCATGCTTGTTGTTGAGACCCTCCGTAATAACTTGGTGGAGGAGGAACCCCGCCGGATGGTTGCACATTGGGTTGTGCTCCACCCTCTTGTGCGGAGGATGTTCCCTCTTCTACGATCCTTCCTCTTTTGTTCTTCCTTGCAGGGACAAGTATTCCCTCTTCCAACCAATCTTCCCTTCCTTCGGTGAAAAGCCTAAGCCTCTCATCCGGAAGAGGGAGGTTCACAATGGCCAATCGGTAACCTCTTCTCTCATCTCCACTAATGTACTTGCCTTGCCGCAAGTACTCAAAACCGAGAGAGGTACCGCGCAAAAGGTGAGCGGGGGTTTCTTGCGATCCCCGGTCGCAAGGAAAAGGCCAACATGGAGAGGTAACACCCCGAACCAATATCACTAGCCCCCGATGTTGCTTCACAACACCAACGGTTGATCATGAGGTAAGAGGGGTCAATTGGCTGCCCGGCAATCAAAGCCGAGTATAGCCAATTTAACTCCGTGTCGGTCACCTTTGTTTCCCTCATCCTCCCCAATACCCTCTTGCACATCCAAGAGTGAAATATCCGGATAATGGGGTTGCGGATGCTTTTGCGTTGTTGATGGGCATCTCCGGAGATCATGCCCCAAAATTCCGCCAACATGCCGGGAGGCACGTCAACTTTCTCCGAGCGCCCCGTGGAATCCAAGCAGCTCCCTTACGTGCTCGTAGGGAACCACTTGTTGGATTCCCTCCAAACGGAATGACAAGCATTGCACCCCATCATCATCAACGATGGGTGCCATAGTCATTAAAATCTCCAAGGTGTAACCCAAGTGGGTGTCCACCGAAATTCCGTTGGAGAACCGAATCCACCCGAGGTGCCCCAACATGTAGTTTATGTCGGTGCGAAAACCCAAGGTGTGGAGTGCTAGGTCGTCGATCTCGACGTTTGGCACAAGCCTCTTCTCAAGATTGGCAAGCCTATCCTCCTCCTCCGCCGACATGATGATGAAGCCGTACGAAGATTGTGTCGGGGTGTAAGGAGGTGGTGCGGTTGAGCGAGTCGATCGTCGTGGTGGCGCGGGCTGCTCCTCCGTGTGCCCACGAGGTTCGGTGAACCTCATGGAAGTGCTTCTCGCAGCCCTCATCCCACCAAGGAGGAGAGCGTCGTTCCTCCTCGGTGGTGCCGTGTCCGTCTCCATGCTCCGGGAGACTCGGAAACCGAGTGCCTCCTCGAAGACGTGGTTGATGACGGCTTGGACGACGACGAACTCTTCTTCTTAGAGAAGAGACTTGTGGTCTTCTTCCACATGCTTGCTGCACTCTCTCTTCAACTAAAAATCCGGGTTGCAACCGGTAAACTAGGCACTTAAACTCTTTGCTTCGGATGTGGACTTTGAGTGGATTAGGGAGGTGGATTTTTTTTTTTCTTGAGCTCTCAAGCTTGGGTGGTTGGCTAAGTCTACGGAGGTTCCGAGCACACAAACTTGAACACACAAACAAGGGAAGGAGAGGGAAGCTTGCCTGCGAAGACGGGCGCCGGGGGACGCCATTTATAGGGCAGGCCGGCCGGCCTAGGCCGGCCGGCCCGTGGGTGCTCCGGCTCCTCCTCGGCGCGTCTTTCTCCCGAAGCACGATCATTTCGCCTCCCGCAACTTTCCCCGCCCGCGTGCTCCACGAGTTGCACCGCCCAAACGCTCTCGTCCACTCCTTTTCTTGAATTATTGGTCCTCCCACTTGATGCTCCATGCTTTGGGTCATGTCCATGCTCCCTAGCTCCACTTGCTTCACATGCCACCATTGAAATCCTGCAAAGTTGATGCTTGCTGCCCACCATGCTTGTCCTTTGCATGTGGAATTGGTGAAAGTTGATAAAAGGGAATCCAATGGTGCATGCATGATTAATTCAAACTTCATTGCCTCCATTTAGGTGTGTTTAAGGTTAAGCACTCCTCTAATTCGAATTTTAAAATATTTTTCAGAGCCATGCAAGAGCTTGAGCATAATTTTAGAGAAGTTTTTAAACCATTAAAAACAGATGTAAGTCGAAAATATTTTTCGACTACGTCGATTTTGGTCTTACCGGTAAAGTCCGCTTTCATCGGTTGAGAGCGAACGTTTTCCCGGCTTGATCATGGGGGCATAGGTTTAGGTTCTAATTTTGGCTAAATAAGAAAGATTTTGAATAAAACAAAATTAGAATGGGCTTAGAAAAATTCTAATCCTAGAGAAACCAAGGATAAAGATTTTTAAGACCAACCAAAAGCTTTGATTTCTAGGTTCACGCGAGTCCTACCACGTGCTGAATTTTTATAACACTTGAATATAAATCGTGGCTCTACTCGTGTGGTTTTAGCATGAAAAATAAGCCAACCTCAGCACCATAATGAGGGTGAAAGGTTGAGCTAAGGTTCTGAAATTATTTGGTTGAGGGGTTTCTCGAAAAGAAAAGAATCAAACAAGCACATAGGAGGGTTCATGCAAAGGGTTTATGATAAAGCAAACATTCAATCAAGAATTATGTCTCTAATATAATTCGACCACTTCTAAGTCTAATGTCTTTGCGTAGTAAAACTCAAAAACTAAATTATTAAAAATACTCGAAAAACCTGGAATCGGGTTGTTCTCCCGTAGCTTATTCTTGACTTGACTTGACGAAACGGGTTGCCTCCCGCCTAGCGCTTCGTTTATAGTCTATAGCTAGACTTCTTCACTTGATTACTCCGGATCAACGCTCTTTGTGGGCGTTGCAATCTTGGGTACCCACTTCCGCACCATCTTGGGCGCGGGCTTGTCTTTTGGCTTGGCTGGCTTAGTCATTTTTTTGGTCTTCACGGTGCGGCTTCTCTTCCTTTGTCTTGACGGATGCAACACCTTCTTTAATTTTCGTTACGTTCACTTTTTTCGGCTCCTTCTTCTTTTTCAGCCCCTCCGTTTGTTTTGGTTCTATCTTCACTCCAATCATGTTGCATGCCTCAATCCTTGGACGGAACTTGAAGGAACTCCTTTCTCCGTTGATATCGAACATGATCTCCCCCTTGCCAACATCAATAGTTGCTCCCACGGTCTTGAGGAACGGCCTCCCTAGGATGAGCGGCGGCTTCTCCCTCTCTCCCATCTCGAGCACAACGAAGTCGACGGGGATGAAGTGGTGTCCAATCTTCACGGGTACATCTTCAGCAATGCCCAAGGGATAGCGAATGGAGTTGTCACCCCGCTCCAAACATATTCCCGTAGGCTCCATCGGTAGGCGTAACTTCTCGAACACATCCCTCGGCATGACACTCACACTAGCTCCAAGGTCGCATAACGCCTTCTCGAAGTTGAAAGAACCAACCGAACATGAAATTGTAGGGCACCCGGGTCTTTTTGCTTCTCCAGCCCATAAGCAATAGTCGCACTACACTCCTCGGACATCTTGACATGATCTACCCCGAGTGTTGCTATCTCATATTTATTTGCAAGTATGTCTTTAAAGTAACGAGAATATGTAGGTACTTGTAGGGCATCTAGTAACGGCATGTTGATGCTAAGTCTACGCACAACTTCCACAAACTTCTCAAAGTGGTTGTCAAGTTTACCTCGGAAGTAGCGTGGCTTGAGTTGCGGTATCCTCGTGTCATCTTCCGGCATCTCAAATTCGGGTTCCTCGGTGACGATCCCCGTAACCTTCTCTTTAGCGGCCTCCTTCCACCTCGGTGGACGGTTTCGGCTTCCTTGCTCCCGCGGTACGTTCCGGATCTTCGGTCTCCTTCCCCGAACGCGTTTGAATGGCCTTCGCCGATTCGGGACATTTGGGTTGTCCCGAAGCTTCCCTTCATCATTAGTGAGGCGCCCCCGCAAGTTGTCCAACTTGCGTCTCGAGCATCTTCATCATGTTGAGCACTTGATGATTGGAACTTCCGACCTCCGTCACTTTGCTATCGATGTTCTCCAACACCTTGTCTATGGTCTTGAACTTGGTGACGGTGTCCTTGTTGATCTTAGCTTGCTCATCCATGAACTCCTTCAATTGTATCCGAAGTGGAACCGCGTTAGGAATAGATGAGCTTGCATTAAATTGAGGCCTACCTTGCCCGTAGCGGAAGTTCGGCAATTCTCCCTTCCTCATGTAGTCGAGCACTTTGGCTTCCTCCGGACAATCTTTGCGGACATGGCCATACTCTCCACATTCTTCGCATGTGGACCTTGCTTCGGCGGCCTTCAAGTCTTGAGCCTCTTTCTTTTCTATCTCCATCTTCTCCAACCTCCTCATGAGCGAGTCGATCTTGCCTTCAAGTATGTCTTCCTTCTCCACTTGCAAGACTCCTTTGACGTTCCCCATAGGTTGAGCCGGTGTAGGCGCCCGGATGACGCCCACGTGTCATTATCCGCGACCTTCTTGAATAGCGTGAAAGCTTCCGTCGGTGTAAGCTCGATGGTAGATCCTCCCGCCGATGCATCGATGATCGTCCTTGACGCCATGGTGAGTCCTTGATAGAACTTTTGCACGAGGTCTTCTTTCGGGAACTTGTGATGTGGAACCGCCCGGTGTACTCGTTGAAGCGCTCGAATGCCTCCGAGATAGTTTCGTAGGATATTGAACAAAGGTGGCAATCTTATTACGCAAGCTTTGAGTTTTACCCGGTGAGTAGTATTCCTTCATGAAAGCCTTCATCAACGTGTTCCAATTTTGCACCGTCTCCGCCGGTTGAGAGTGGAACCATTGCAACGCCTTCCCGAGTAGTGAAAACGGAAAAAGCCTTGCCCTCATTTGATCTTGAGTCACCCCCTCCATATTGAAAGTCTGACATAGTTGAATGAATGCTTGGAGGTGAAGGTTCGGATCCTCTTTGCCGGTGAAGGGTGAATGTTGCACCATGCGGATTGTTGAGGTCTTGATCTCGAACGGTCTTCCGATCTCGTCGAGGTTCAAGATTGGTAGGTCGATGATGTCTGGGGTGCATAGCTCCCCAATCTTGCGTTCTTCCGGTGGTTGGTCACCCATCGGTGGACGTCGGTTCTCCCGCGGACTTTGAGGTGGTGAATTCTCCGGAGATTCCTCGCGATCCTTCGTCTTCCGACTCCGAATCTACAAAATCCAGCTTTTTAGCTTGATGTGCTTCGCGTCTCCTTAGCCTCGTAAAGTTTTTCCGGATCATCCACAAAATTATTGGGTTTGTTGGAGAGGTAGCCGTCCATCTCCCGTTAGGGTTAGCAATAAACAAAATATGCAAAAGAAACTAGAAAACAAAACAAATCTATAAAGACTAGAGTTAGACAAACTAGATTAGATGTATTTTGAGGATGATTGAAGCTTATTAGATGCAAAAATAAAACAAAATCAGTACTGAAAATTACAAAAAAAAGCAATAAAAAATCAAATCTTGATCACTTGTTCCCCGGCAACGGCGCCAGAAAAAGGGGCTTGTTGACGGTTAATAATTGTATCAAAGTTCGTTCGTGACTCGCAAGCGTACAAGTCTCCCGTCGTAGTCAAGGGACCCTTCTTCCCTCGAGTGGTGAACCCAAGGTATCGAATCCGTGGAACAAATGTGTGACGCAAGAATTAATCTATTAAAGCCAAGTAATCTTCAATAATCGATAAAAAACCTAATGCATCTAAGTAAAAGAAACAAAACGAATCTAATCTACTAAAAACCGGAGAAAACAAAGTAAGATTAGGTAGATAAACCGATCTAGAGGGATCGGGGTAAGCCTTTCGTTGAAGTTCCAAGCAAAAGAAGAAGTAGCAAATCGAATCTTAATAAAAGCCTCTTTAAATCGTGGTTTCCCGTCCAAATCCGAAAACATCCGCCTTTCGAGACCCCCGTTCGTCACAACGTATCCCTATTCATGCGGGGAGCTTAGGGCGAGTCAAAAGACAAGTCGAGATTCTTTCGGAAGATCCGGCGTGTACCTCTAGCCACCGCGGCTACAAGAACACCCTATGTAATCTATCTCGAGAATAGAATTGGAATAAGCAAAGCCGATCGAAAAACGAAATCTTCGAGGAAACACTTGATCGCCGAGAAAAGATTCAACTTGATAATTCAACTATAACAATGATACATACACAAGATCACCACCGGATCCTTCCTTGATCTTGCTTCTAGCTCGGGAACTCCGACGTGGTCTTCCTTGCAAGGTTCCCACGTCGGCTAGGGAAACCCTAGTCAACTAGCTCGACCCTCTCCTCTCCTAGATGGTGTCCCTCTCTTCTCTCGCTTCTCGGCGGCCGAAGACGAAATCTTCTCTCGCGTGGCTCTCGGTCGGGGGACTATAAATAGCCCGATTAGCGCCTAGGGCAAAGGACGACGCATTTGGGCCCTAAATGGGCCCGGGGCCGACCGGACCGGGCCGGCCGGCCCGGGCCCATTTAGGCCCGGCCCCGCGGGCTCCTTTGCCCGAGGTCGGTTCCCTTGCTTCCCGGATGCTTCCCCCTTCGCATACGGGTCCATGTCGTCGGTTTCTCTCCGAATTGGACTCAACTCCTTGTCTTGGAAGATTCGAAGACTTTTCCGGTCGTGTCCCCCGGAGTATGTCGTCTTCTCGGATCAAGTCCCCGGCTTCTTGGAGTTAGTTTTGCTTCATTGCATGACTTGTTCGGGGCTTCAAGGTCTTGTCATGAGGTGCTTGATGAACTTATCCCGAAAGTCTTGCATTCAACACTAAATCCCCGCATAAACATTAAACTCCAAAAACGACATGCACACGTGAACTTGTTATACCATGGGGGTTAGTACCAATGGATAAAGTATAAAACTCATGCCAACACCGAAGGTAAACTCATGGCTAGGTTGACGGATTTTCACCGTCAACAATGCCCGACAGGTAGGTTGCTTGTGTCATGTACTAACCCATGAGCAATCTACATGGCTTGATTAGTGTGTAGGAAAGCTACACTTGTTCTTTCATGGTGCATGTTTTCATATATATCTCTTGCATCATGAGCAAGCTATAGGGTTAGCTTCCCTTTTGTTGTAATAAACAATGTGCATACATTTGGTTGGTGATTCAAACACTAAATGCACACATTTAGGGGGAGCTCATTATATGGTTTGGTTATGGGACTAACATTGTTTCGATCTTATCTTATGTAGTCCCTTAGCGACGCGTTCCGGTGCGGTACTTCATTCTAAGAGAATGCTATTTCACTCTCAATGTGATTTAACATCTCTAAAAGAGTGAAAATAGTGTATAAGTTCAAAGACAATGTACTCATACATTCCTAATCCTTGTGGTACCCCAAGTGTCTTCTATGCAAGCTTCTTTCAAGTGGTGTCACCTAGTGATATCATTTCCAAGTGGCTCATTTCAATGTGGTGCCAACAAGGTAGAGAGGTTCATTCCCCGGAGGTATGCAATGATCAAAAGACTACAAGTGATATCTACAAGTGGTAATGTAACAAGAACCCATTTGTCTTATCTCTTGTCCTTTAAGCTACCTCCTTGCATGATATGCTCTAAGCTTCCATGTCTTACAAGTTTGTAGTTGTGCACTTGTTTCTCACTACCCTTGTCTTACAAGTGGTATCCTTTTTGTGCACACACTTAGGGGGAGCTTAGATTGTATCATGTTAGTCTCATGAGCTTGTGATCCACCTTAGTTATTCTCACATGTGGTATCTTCATTGATATCATACATATGGATCATAGCTCATGCGGCTTTCTCCCTTGCATTTAACATTTCTCCTTGAGCTATGTTTGCTAGGACTTGCTAGTTTCCTTGGACCTTTTTGCTTTGGGACTTTTTGGAGATTTTATTCCAAAGGGGGGGATGTGAGACCAAAGTAAGCTTGTGGCTTAAGCTTACAAGTGGTTTCAAGGATATGAGACCAAAGGGGGAGAATGTGAACATGAAGATCAAAAAGGGGGAAGTTTGATCTAGGGGGAGTTTGGATGATGGTAAGCATCCAAGCAAGTGTAAGTGGTTCTAATTTTGTCAATTCTTGCAAATTTATGCTTGCTTTGGTTGTGTTGTCATAAATCACCAAAAAGTGGGAGATTGTAGCGAACATGGCCTCATATGCCATTAGTTCGAGTTTAATTTTGGTGATTCATGACAACATGATCATTGGGACTAACCTTATTGTTTAAAAATGTCTTTGTAGACATTTATAGGTCCCAAGGATGCAAGAAAACTACATGCAAAAATGAGAAAAACAAGGATCAAAACCGAGCAAGAAAAGGAAAAGAAAAGACACCGTCGGATGAACCGACGGTCCCTCAAATACAAGCGTTGGTGCAATCGTCGGACGAGTTGGTATACAGGGTGAAACCCTAGGTACCGTCGGATAAACCGATGGTCCATTTCCTAGTAGCGTCGGACGAGTTGCAGAGGAAGAGCAGCGAAGACAGTAGCATCGGATGATTCAACGGTCTGAGTGGGGACACTGTCGTTCTATCCGACGCTCAGTTTGAATCGAGACAGAGACGCGCCAAGACGAAGCCTTCAACACCGAATGATCTGACGCCTTGGTCAAGGTGAAGCGTCGGTCTATCCGACGGTCGGTTGGAAGCTAACAGAGGCGACTTGGACGCGGGGTCTTCAGCACCGAATGATCCGACGGACCGTCGGTGCATAGCGTCGGAGCAGTTGTGTCAGAGAACCTCAACGACTACGTGACGTGAGAGGGGCACCGGATGAACCGACGCCCTGGAAAATATAGCGTCGGATCATCCGATGGTACTATTTTCAGTGGATGTTAGCCAACGGCTAGTTTGATACCTTGGGCTATTTATACCCCCTCCACTCACCCATTTGAGGTTGCTGGATTGTGTGGAAGTGCAGAGGAGTTCAAGACACATTGAAGATCATATACAATCCATCCAAGTGCTTAATTGCTCAATTGCTCATCCTTAGACTTGTATATGCTTTGTGAGTGCTAGGCTTAGCTTAAAGCTGAGTGAGTGCAAGGTTGTGCCAACCTTGTGAGGTGATTCTTGAGTGGATCAAGTTGTACAAGGTTCGCCAGAAGACTTGGGGCCTAAGTGGCTCACCGGCAATCGTCATCGACCCTCCGGCTTGGTGTGGAGTGGCGAGGACACTTTGTGCGGGGGACGTGGAGACCCCCTTCCTAAGTGGATAAGCTCCTTAGTGGAGGCGGCATCAAGGTGACCAAGGGAGCTTGGCGAGTGCCTAAGTGGCGAGCCTTTGTGGCAAGTCAAGTGGTGCTCTTGGGAGAGACTTGGTGACCGGAAGCAATACTCTTGTGTGAGTGCTTCAACGTGGACTAGGGTGGCTTAGTGTCTACCGATACCACGGGATAAATCGCGTGTCAAGAGTTTGCTTCCTCTCATCCCCTTTACGTTTCCGCATTTACTCTTTTGCAATCTTTGCTTGCCTTTACTTTCCTAGAGTAGTATCATGCTAGGATTGGATATAGGTTGCAAACCTTTTTTTGGGATTGGAGTTTAACACTAGAACAACCTAGTTGCACATATAGATAGTATGTTCTAGTTTACCTTTGTGCAAAATTAGTGAAGCCATAGGTTAAGGTTTTAAGTTGCCTAATTCACCCCCTCCCCTCTTAGGCTAACGAGCATTCGATTCCCTACAAGGTTACAATCTAAGATGACCAAGGTACCAATCTTGGCGAAACCAGCACGATCCCACCACCGCGCTTCCTCAAGAATCAGTGGTGCAACAGCCAACCATCAATGAAATCTTTTTAACCCACTTTTTAATTGTTTTACACCAGTTGGAATTCATCATATCGTCATAGTTGTAAAAACATTGAGTACAGTACAGTTGTTTGTGTGTCACATGTGTCAGAATGATTTCTATATGTGTATGCATGCTGAAAGTTAAAAAACAAAAGTTGGTACACGCATTCTATATGTGACAAGCTGGTAAAAGAGAACAATAGAAGTAGAATAAAGAGTCGTTAAAGTGCGCATCACATTCATACTGACAACGACTTTGATCAAGACAATTTACATGCTTGACATGCTCTTTAATTTGTATGAGATCATGTCTCACTCAGCTACATTTCATTAATTAAAAAGGGGGTCGAGAATTCTAAAAATACAATATCATTTCAGCTTGTGTCCGGGGTGATGGTATATACTATGTTGATCGATGGTGAAGTGTAGAGGATGTTCAAGCTTGGTTGAGTTACAAAGATTTTGAAAGGGTACAGTGTGTATAGAGGGTTAGGTATATTTGGTAGACTATCTCTTATTTGTCACAGGGAACTTTAATAAGGCCGCCTCTGCCCGTCATCCATTACTTTTAGGACTTAATTGTAGCTCCTTTCTAACTAGGATAACCAACTACGGCTACAAATTTTATTTTATGAATATAATATAGCTGCAAAGAAGCCATGATTTAGGGCGTCTCCAACAATCTAGCTTAGAGCTAGTGAAACTAATTTTTTAATCATGAAACATTGCAAAAGACAAGAGACAAACTAGGAGAGAAGAGATAAGCTCGCTCAATTCCCAATACACTGCTCTCTCACCGCACAATATTCAAAGCTAGTTGTTGCACTCTTTTCTCGTTTAAATTCATCAGCTTAGAGCTAGTGCTAGCTCATACGATTGGGAGATGCCCTTATCAATCGATGGATGCAAACAGGGGCTAGACTAGGATAACCACGAAGCCACCAATGCAAGCTCGCCGTCGCAGATTATTTAGGAGGTCTGCAGACTGCAGCTGCTTGCTGAAATTAAAGAACAGTGCCACACTGGTGGCATACAACAATATATCGTGACCGGCTTGGTGGCATAAAAAAACATAGAAATCCACACGACTGGCATGCGCGAAAGCATACCGTGATTGCTCTTGCTCCCCAACTTTCTTGCTGAAAGAACTTGTATTGTTCACAATAAATAAACTGAACAATAATTGAGTAGCGCTGCAAAAATATCAAAAAAAACTAAAGCATAAAAGGGAACAAGAACTTTCAGAGTAGTAATCATCATTTCATCAATTAATATATCAGAAAATATGCATGCATGTTACATTATTACATTGTCTAAGATAAACAAGAATTGTAAGCATTTCTAATAGTTCGGAGTCTCAACTTGATATATGGCTTATATATAAGGTCTGAGTATTAATTTTGATGGATGTAATCTCTTACACCTAGCAGTAGTAGAGATCATATATATCCCGATGAATTTTTAAGAACCGCAATTCTTATATATTTCAACACCGATAAGAATTGATTTATTTTCACACTGTAAATTAAACCTCATAAGCAGTTAGTAATTAATTTACTGTAATATATGACCGGGTAATAAGTAATAAAAGGGGGACAGAGAGAGACAAGCATAACGTGTCAGTTGTGTGTGTCACATTTGTCCTACTAGATCTAGTGGTCATGATGGAAGGAATCTTGATGACTAGGTAATAATTAAGCTAGCAACTTGTGGCATTCGCTTCTTGTCTCCATAGTCTTGAGAAGGACCTGCATGAAAGCGCGTATGTAATCTCTGTTCAAAGGGCTCTTTTACGGTGGACCATACCACCTCATACCGCTGTTGGAAAAGGATCAGTACGAAAGGATCCAATGGCTAAGATTAATTACATACCACCACAACTTGCACACGTGGTATAGGGTGGTATGCATATGTGGTATGGGTGGTATAGGGGTATTATTGGAAGTTTTATCTCGGTGGCATAAACGAAATATATGATTTCTTCATTTTAATTATTTTTTTTCATTTCCATTTGGTGATATGGCCAAATTTTTTTAAAAAAATAAACAGAAATTTTCATTTCAAATTTCAAAAATGAAAAAAATCCAAATTTAAAAATGAAAAATTTCAATTTTTCATTTCAAATTTTCGTGACATATTTCAAATTTTTCAAATTTCAATCCAAATTTCAAAATCGATTTTTTTCCAATTTTTTCCATTTCCTATGGCCAATTTTTTTTTCAAAATTCAAAAACAAAAATTTCAATTCAAATTTTAAAAATGATTTTTTTTAAAAAAAAATTCATTTCAAATTTTCCTTATGACATAAACAATTTTTTTCTTAGCCCGAGGTTGCTAAATCTATTAAAAGATTGCAAAAATTACCTATTTACCCTTACCAGAAATAGTCTTATACTGCATACCACCACTTGGTGATATGGTCCACCGTAAAAGAGCCCTGTTCAAAATGCCTGATGCACGACTAGTCGATCGATATTTCAAGATTCAACCGCACATATATTGTTTAATTTCCAAACATAATAATTATACATGTCGGCAGGCTTTTATGTTCATAAATATTAAGAATGTTCAACACTCTTTTTGCAGTACTACGTTATTAGTAGAGATCATATCGATCGTCGCAACATGGCATCTTTTTCGACAAGTGTCGTAGGGCCTATAGCAAAGGAACCAAACTGTTTCGGCTTGGATGTAGCTCCCGCTTTTCCATACAACGGCCAAATTAAAGTGCTACATATTGTTTTTAGAATGGGTGAAGCACATGGAGCTAGTATTTTTTTTAGGGCCATGGAGTATATCTTTTCTTTATGATAAAGTGGAACAAAGTGGATAGATGCAGCAAAGTGTGTACTACCAATATACATACGTACAGTCATACAGACATCAAAAGTGAATGTGTATGCGTACGTGTGTACTAATGCAAGAGCGTACGCAACGACGCATGGCGGCGTCTACGTATGTACGTTGTCGATGGGGATTCGCGATGAGGCGATGGCGATGACACATATGGGAAGATAGACACTTGAGGTTGAGGGGATGGAAGAGATGGGAATCATCATCGTCGGAGAATGCCGCCAAACCGTTTACTGTTGCGTCATATGCGTATGTACTTAATTTGTCTGTCCTTATTGTTTAATCTCTCGGGAGAACCATGATTTCGTTCTTCACCTTCATGCTTCCCGGCCAGACGACCAGCAGTAATATGAGGATCAAATTCCTTTAGTGCCATTACAATCTATATACCGATCTCTTGCACGTATACCATCTGATGGAGGAATCGTATATATCAGCATCAGGCAGCACGAATCGAAGCATGGATCGATCAAAGACGCTATTGCTCCTGCAGTTACATTATTGCTAGCACGTACACTGTATGTGTACGTACGTATGCACACCCCAATCATTGTGTATCTCGATCCATATCCATCCATCTGAATACCAGCACACGCATGCATTTGTACTGGGGTGTGCGAGATGAGCATGATGATGCCCATGCCCATGCCCATGCGGCGTCGACCATATCGATATCAATTCGAATCACGTCACACTGTGTGCACCGGTGCCCTAGATATATACTTATACGTCGATCGTCCAAGCTGGATGGGATCGCATCGATCGACCGCCGTTGATATCTGCTCGAGGAAGGGAGAGAGAGAATAAGAGATCCAGGGCAGATGGGTTTAGGTTCGCCCCGGTCGGCTGGTAGCTAGCTAGCTCTCCGTTCGATCCAATATATATATTCTCCAAACATGATCTGCGTGGGCAACTAGTTGCAATCAGGCCTTCTCCTCGCCTGCTGTCCCGTACGTGTACATGTAACATGTGTGTGCAGTGGGTCGGGTTGCAAAAAGTGGGTTGTTTGGTAGTGTGTGCGTGCTGGTTTCTCTTCTCACACGGTGTTCACATTACATTATTCAGCATGCTACAAATATATCATGCATGAGTTCCACTTTCACCGTGGTCAAAGAGAAAATAATCATCTTTTTTTTCAATGAACATAACATATGTATACCTAAGTTATCACTTAATTACAAATGCAATGTTCTTATAAAATTGAAATGCTATATTTTGTCCTTTTCAAAAAAAAGAAGAAAATTTCCGCCGTTAATATCCAGCTTTATTTTACAAGTAAATTCCAAACCGAAGTCTTTTAAATTCACTAGTAGGGGCGTATATATATCTAGGTAAGCTCAGAAAATTAAGAACTTGGAGTAAAGTTACACATGTGTGCATGTTAACCAATGCAAGGTAACACTACCGGATTGGGCATAGTTGTCGTGAGCCGGTTCCTCACGGCAAAGAACGGTCTACTCACGGCAAAAAGTTTGTCGTGAGTAGCCGTCGGCATAGAGCTCACGGTAGAGTTTTGCTGGCAAAGAGCTCTATGCCATGAGCTGAAGCTCGGGCTCACGGCAATGGTGTGTCGTGAGTACCTTTAGGGCCATGGTGTGCCAAAAGTGTTTCTGAAAAGAATAAAAAAACAAAAAGCCCAAGCGCCAGGCCTACTGATGCCGTCGTCTCACCGCCGCCCGCTGCCACCGCCGTCTGACCACCACCGGCAGCACCACACTACCCAACTGCACGCTGCCACTGTTGTCCGACCACCACAAGCACCACCACCCCGGTCGGTGAGGGAGAGGGAGGAGGAGGCGCGAGCGAGGCTGGTGGATCTGAGCACGGGGAGGGAGGAAGAGCCGAAGAGGAGTGGGCGGCGGAGGGTGGGGGAGGAGGCGGGGGAGGGGAGGGGAGGGGTTATGTAGGTAGGGTTTCGGTGGGCATTGGGTTATTGGATTAAATGGGCCCAAAGGCCCAATTAGGCCTAGGACAATGAGATTTTTTAAAAAAATACATCAAAATGTTTTTAAGTATTTAAAAATAGCAAATGACTTCAAATGAAAAGGTTGTCAAATACAAAGTCTCATAACTTTTCAGGATACACAACTTTCATATTGCGAGTTTCTCCATTCGAGAACATTTAAAAAAAATTCAAACATACATTCAAACATAGTTTTTCTTTTGCAACATGATTTCAAATGAAAACTACTAAACAACAAAGTTTCATAACTTTTCAATATGTACAAATTTTATTTATAATGTCTCTCCATTCCGAATGTCATTTCAAAAATTCAAAATTTGTTCACAAATCCTATTCATTTCTCATATAGTTTCATGAAACTATATAAGAGATATAGGTTTTGTGAACCAAATTAGTAAAATTTTGTCAAATGAAGAAATGATCACAATAAAAATTGTACATCTTGAGAAGTAATAAACTTTGCAATTGAAATTTTTTTATTTGAATTGATTTACTGCTTCAAAATTTGATTTCAATATATGGCAAACATAATTTTCCCATCGGCCAGAAAAAAGGCTAAAGGCAAACTACATCTTTATCGTGAGCCACACTTGGCAAAATAGCTTGTTGCCGTCGGCCAGGAAAGCCTCACGGCAAACTACATCTTTGCCGCGAGCCCTTCTCGGCAATTTTTTTTGCCGTGGGCCGCTCTATTTGCCGTGAGTTTTAATTTTGGCCGTCGGAAAAATACTATTTTGCCGTGAGCCTGACAAAATGCTCACGGCAAAATACTGGGCTCAGACTCGTATACTGTAACTGTCATTCACCCTACACTCTGCTTCGATCTTGTTCGGTGAGGCCCTGACAGCTTGTTGATCAATAGTGTCCCACATGCAGCTGAGACAAATGACACAGCAGATCTGTCTAATTCACATCGTCCATCACTACATGCAGAGACAAATGCACCACAGCTCAACTGAGATACACACACATGCATGCTGTATATGCAAACAAACCGGAAGATTGCTACGATCAATCAAAGCTGATGGCATATCCATCACACTGGCCTTTGTTTGTCCATGCATTATGGCAGATGTATATAGATAATATATATACAATAATCCTGCTTCCAATTTCGAACAAAAAATCCTCTAGCATAGTTGGTTAGAAGGGGGCCGAGGTATAGTTGCACCAGAAGCAGGAATTAGTTTTCCGAAAATTATGAAACTAGTTTAAAAAAATTCCATCGGTTCGCTAAATCCGGGGTTCGGAGATTTTTAAGCCGGGACTAGGTTTTACTTCTTTTAATGAAAAATCGTGAGACGGTCTTAATCTCACTTTTTTTGCGCTTCCAATTTCGGGCGGGAGGATAGGCCAATTAGTACTTTTCTGAAATACAAACAAGGGCTATGACATGATTAAAGTGATGGATGCTTGTACCGTACCATACCATGAACAACACAAGTGAATGCATGTACCCAAAAAAATTGAAGGTGTTCACTGTACGTACTAGAGAAAAGAACACGAGGATTATTGTCACAGTACTCTCGCGCACTCTACCGGCACGATGCAACGACGCATGGGGTGCTGCATTATTGATCTGATGATGTCGGACGTCGGAGGACAACTGGGATGGTTGATGCCGATATTAAATAACCTGTCTGTCGATCAAGAGAAAATAAGTTATATGCATCGTGCTATTTGTCCGGCTTATCACCCATCGTCAGCGGTACTTTCCTCTCTAAACAACTCAGCTACCGACTGCTAGCCAGCAGTACTTTTCTCTCCAAACAAACCTGCACTGGCAACTAGCCCAAGCCAAACAAACAATGCAGACACGTCTGTCGTATGTGTGTGTCCTATCAAAATGTGCAGCAGCGTCGTGAACCCAACGTTGCAATAATCAACGTCGTCACCAGCGTCCTTGTCATCATCATTTTCCATTCCAATGTGTGATAACTGACAAGGCGATATGGTAGATGGACGATGGAGATTTTAGTTAATAAGCTAGAGGTATATAGGTCTACACGGCTAGAATATAATTAATCAAATTAAGGAAAACACATAGCCACGGTTTAGATTGAAAAAAAAATTAATAGTATTGAAATAGTGTTTTCGAATGAAAAGTTGTAGAAAGTCACCGCATTAAAGGGTGCGTGCTCGATGACAGACGAATAGTGACTATTTGCCAATCTAGACCCATAATCTCTTTTCGATCGAGCCACTTATTGTTCATTCACCAACGAACGACGATTGATCACCAATACAGAGTAAGCTGAGTATACAGATCCAATCATGCAGATCCATATCCATGAGTCAAAATTTTCCATCTCTCAAAATAAAATGCCATCTTGGATCGCGCCGGCCCATATCATACTGTGGCAGCGAGCGAGCCCAACCTGGCAATCTCGACCTTCGCTTCACCAATGTTACAATTAAGCGGCCTGACTACTCGACGTCGGACTAGTATTTGCATGTGCGTAGCCCAGTGGGTCGTATTAAATTTCCCCCTGGCTCAACAAGCGGCCCACGTATAACCACGATGTTTCTCTTATTTTCATTCCCCCTGTTTCTACCATTCTTATATTACATAAAAAAAAGAACCGCGTGGAATAAATTTGGTTCAACTAAAATTTCATTCATACATTACCAAATTACTTTAAAACATGTACTCATTTTTCGTGTGAAATAGTCTCATCTTCTGAAATGAATTTTCATTATTTTTAAGTTGCCTGTGTATTTTTTAAGAATCCAGAACTTGTGCAAGTTCTATCTTTTTTTATTATTTATTCTTTCTTTATGTCATGTTGCTCGTGGTGATGAGTTCTTCATATACCGGCCAGGAGACCAGGAGAACAAAGATGCTTTGGTTTATATGATAGTAGGCTATAGTAGCTACTGGCGATTTCTGCAATATATAATAGCGCATGTTCGTGTACGTTTGCCCACGAGTTTGTATTTCTGCTGGTCAAATAAAAAAACTCAAAAGAATTCACATAATGAAATTTTAAAATGGCCACGTCACCACTACATTGAAACAAAAATTATTAACAAACAAAAATTGTAGAATATTGTCCTGCAATACTGTTTTAGTCTCAACTTGTTAAACTTTTGTACGCCATCATGAAGGTTCCATCTGCTTGAGCTTAACTTTTGTATAAGCACAACAACACCACACGCTTTCTATAATCCATCTCTGGCAACAAAGAACACGTTTATGTATATGCGTAGGCTGCATCATTTTTTAATTAGCTTTAGTTTATTAGCAAGTTGCTTAGATGCTCAACGATATGAGTATTACACATTATTGTTAACTTAGGTCATGTTGGTGCGTATTTTCATATATATACGTAGGACAGAAAGGCTCACATGCATGCAACACGGATATGTATTAAGAAAAAAAGGTAAATATAAAAGCACGTGCATAGAGTGCCATGTGTATAGTTGCCCCCTTTGACATCAATTGGCATCCACTCTTTGCACGGAACGACGCCCGGCCTGAGTCAAATGTGCCATCATCTGTTTATATTAAGGACATGTTAACGTTTATTTATACATGATGGAAAATATCTAATACTGTATCCTCTTTGGTGTTTTTATTCGAGAACAGTACTTTTGGTATTTAACTATTCATTAGGAATCTCCTTATAAAATGATTTGGATCCTGCTTATATGTATGTTTTTGTATTTATACCATTTGATATGAATCAAAGCGTCCATAGATCAATCTGTTAATATACTGTGGAACGGATGTTTACTTTAGCGTAAATCATCACACATTTTTTAGATCATTATTAGGAGTATGTTTTTTTTAAAAAAACAATGGAATCAACTCTCCTATACATATTCAACAAATCATTAGCTGTTTAATTGCTACAAAATGTGATTTACAAATAAGAAAAAATCTAACTCGCCTTACGAGGAGGAAATATGATTTGATCAACTTAGTTGTTTTCAAAAAATTAATTAGCCTTTTTTAATCACATACTAGTAAGGTTCACATACATGGATGCGCACTCACCCCTACGAATACAAGTATATGAAACCGTACTTCTATAAGCACATGAGAAATCGTAATTGATGAAGTCACCACTGTAGCGAACATGACCCCATTTGCCATTTGTTCAAGTTGATTTTGGTGATTCATGCTAACACAAGTAATGGGACTAACCACAATGTCTAGCATGTCTTTGTAGGCATTCATAGGTCTTATGGATGTTACCACATGTTAACATACCATGCACAAGTTAACATACCATGCCCAAGCTAACATGTCATGCCACAAGTTAACATACCATGCTCAAGCTAACATGTCATGCCACAAGTTAACATACCATGGACATGTTAGGTTACTCACAAGGTTTCTATAAGTAATGGCATGTTAAGTATGTTAAGTTGAAGCAAAGATTCAAGTTGAAGACGCGAAGAAAAGGAAGGAAAACGACACCATCGGT
Organism: Cenchrus americanus; assembly: GCA_947561735.1. NCBI lineage: Eukaryota > Viridiplantae > Streptophyta > Magnoliopsida > Poales > Poaceae > Cenchrus > Cenchrus americanus. The sequence goes on from OX387239.1 coordinate 264,885,330, forward strand.
GCATAGCGTCGGAGCACTTGGTACACTGCGCAATGACTGGAGTTAACTTGACACCGTCGGATGAACCGATGGTCCCTTTCCTAGTTGCGTCGGATGAATTGAAGAAGAGGAGTCACGGAGACAGCAGTGTCGGATGAACCGACGGTCCATTGGAGGGAACCGTCGGTCTATCCGGTGGTCGTGTTTGAATAAGACAGAGACGCGCCAAGACGAAGCCTTAAGCACCGGATGAACCGATGGGTCAACAGCGGTTCATCCGACGGTCGCGTGAAAGCTAACAAAGACGATTTGGTCGTGGGGTCTTCAACACCGGATGAACCGACGGTGCGTCGGAGTAGTCCTGTCAGAGAACCTCAACGGCTAAGTGACGTGAGAGGGGCACCGGATGAACTAACGCCTTGAAAAGGATAGCATCGGTTCATCCGACGCTTACTTTTTAGAAGCCGTTAGCCAACGGCTCTTTGGATGCCTTGGGCTTTTTATACCCCCTCCACTCACCCATTTGAGGCTGCTGGATTATGTGGAAGTGCAGGAGAGTGCAAGACATCTTGAAGATCATATCTAATCCATCCAAGTGCTTAATTTCTCATCCTTAGACTTGCATATGCTTTGTGTATGTCCTTCGTGCTAGGCTTAGCTTAGAGCTAAGTGAGTGCAAGGTTGTGCCAACCTTGTGAGGTGATTCTTGAGTGGATCAAGTTGTACAAGGTTCACCGGAAGCCTTAGGGCCTAAGTGGCTCACCAGCAATCGTCATCGACCCTCCGGCTTGGTGTGGAGTGTCGAGGACACTTTATGCGGGGGACGTGGAGACCCCCTTCCTCGGTGGAGAAGCTCAAATGTGCACATCACTTACCGTCTTTTTTGCCTTTTGACACTTTTCGGGAAAGATTCTCACAAATGTGCCTCTTTTAGAAAGATTTCAAAAAATAGACCTTAAACTCAGCGTCGTGAAGCGAAAGGGCCTGTAGCCTAGTGGTTACAAGAGCCTCGGTAGCACCTCAGTTCCTGGGTTCGACTCCCCGTGGGAGCGAATTTCTCAGGATTTAAGGGTGTTTGTGCTTTCAGTGGTCGGCGACGTTCCCGTCGACAGCAAGGCGCCTGTGGTGACTTCGTCAATCTTGAGGATTTACCGGCACAGTCTTCGAAGATGCTCCTAGGAGTAGGGTTTGCGTGCGTCTATTCATAGGGATGCGTGTGCGTGTGTTGTGAGTGTCTCCGATGTATTGTGTAATTCGGAAAAAAACTCAACGTCGTGAACCATGGCGCCGAGAGCTCTAACTACCCTGCTGCTAGCTGCACGTAGCGTGCATGTCTTTTATTTTTGGAATAAGTGAGTAGCGTGCATGTACAGGTGAGAGATACGAGTGGATCATTGTGCCAGAGGTGGCAGGGGCTTATTGCTCTGTGCATCAGGCATTATTTCACGCCGCACGAAAATACAGCTCCTTGTGCCACATCTTGTCGCCGAGCTCGGCAGCTACATCAGCTCCATATCAACTTCATTTTTGACCACCTTGTCCACCTTGTTCAACCTCAACGTAAGATCCGTGGTGTCGAGACGTGTTTTCTCGGCGCCATCGTCCACGGTGCTAAGCTCGGGATCCATTTTTTATTTTTTTCCAAAAAGAAGCGTATTTGTGATAATCTTTCATGAAAAGGGTCAACAAGCAAAAAAAAGTAGCCATCACTTACCACTAAAAAAACAATGTCTGTTAAGTAATATATATAATAAATTGGTGGATGTCATTTATCACACTAAGAGTCCGTTCGGTTAGTTAGGACTGGACATAAATCCAATTTCAAGATTATACAAATTAGTAGCGAACCATTCCAACTGGGAATCGTTCTAGGAAATCATTTCAGAGTAACATCCCTAAAATGTTAAAATGTTGTTGCACCACGAGATCCGACACTGCCACATGGCTTGGGAAGTTCTGGTCCTATTTTCTCGGGAAGTCAGGAGGAAGACGTTTTGGTCTTATGTTGAGACAGAGACTTACACACCGACAAACCAGGTTTCATTTGTTTGAGATCGATCAACATCTGACTCAGTATCTGACTATAATAAAGTTTGGAGTTAGTGAAGCAAGCTGCTTTCCATATGCTTAATACTCTATCGTTAGTAATGAGCTCATGTCGGTGAAGAAAGCACGTGTTGAATTGGAAATCTCTTGCCATATTAATTGGCATATACTATATATATATTCTCTAGAAAGGCAGTGATGTTAGCTAAAATGACTTGGGTAGCTAAATTTTGGAAAAAAATTCAAAAACATTCTTCGAACAGACTAGCTATATGTCCAACTAGCTATCTTGATTAGCTAAATTCGTTGCCCCAGTAGCTATCTTTGGCTAGTGGCTGGTGACTAGCTATCCTAATTTTTCATGAGTATGACATGTGGGACCCAATGATGGTGGAGCATTTAGAGAGTTCAGTTTAGAGAGACTGTTGAATTTCAACAACTTTTTGCTAGCTATTTCATTTTACATACTAGATAAATCAGGATTTTAACTAGTGATTTTTAAAGAGGCTCTTGGAGTTGGGCAACACCAAGAGACTAGCCAAAAGGGCAGGGCTAGCTTAAAAAATGGAAAAAAAACAACAAAAAGGGTATTCCAACAGCCTCGCTATCCTCCTCCTCCGTCCATCGCGCTAGCCAAAAACTCTTCCCCTCTAGCCAAATATGTCGAGCGCTTCTTGCTAGCTATTCCCTCTCTCCCGCCTTCTCGCGCTCCCGGCAGCCTTCCCACCCCCCACACGTCGCGACCGAAGGAAGGGCCGACGTCGTGGCTGGAGGAATGGCAGCCATTGCGGGCACACGAAGCGCTGCCATTGCGGGAGATTCCCTTCGCGTGGTCCCCGATGGCAAGCCTCACGAGGGCAAGGGGGCTCTGCCGCGGAGCTCCCGGAGCCGGCAGCCACGGCGCGTCCAACGGCCTCCTCCCCAGGATCCGGCGAACGGGGCCCTCGGCGGTGGCGCGAGTCGAGCTGGGGGCAGCGCGAGTGGGGCGGTAAGCTGGAGAAGAGGCTGAAGGACCGATACAGCAAACCAGAGAGGAGGGAGTGAATGGGAGCCGATAAAAAAATCTTCTCGAAGGAGATGCAGGCTCCAACAAGATGAACACGGCTTCCAACACACGTCTCCGACTCACTACTCAAGTTGGCCAAGACCACGCAGCCACTGGAGTGCTACTGGACCTAAGAACCAACAACCAACCTCACAGACCCAAGAACGCAGCGGAACAAAACCTCAACCCTTACTGACCTCCACCGGTCAGGCTGGTGAGCACCACCGGTCAGACCGATCCTGCTGGTGAAACCTGGAGACTTCCACAGAACAGCCCATACACTGGTCAGGCCGTTGTAGCTCACTGGTCAGACTGGTTCAAGCCAGAAAGCCCCAAAACACCAAACAGGCCTACCAAGCTCCAAACTGACCCAAACTCGAAACAGCAGCCACACGGGACAACAGAGAACACACCCAAACGTTCACCTGAGCAAAAACCCAACTGGGGTCTACACCGGTCAGACCGGTGTGGCCTGGGCTCTCGGGATGAATAGCACTCGCGGGTCAACTCCCCCAAATCCAACTGCCGATCTCCCGAATCGCTCCACAAATTTGTGCAAGACTTTGGGGATAGTAGGAACACCTCATGGGGAGTCCATTGCCAAGATTTCGTCCACCAAAACTTGCCAAATCAAGAGGAATCGAAGAAATCTCGCCAAGAACTCCTCTAACCCTAGAACACCGAAAACTCCAAAGTCGAGCCCCTTTGCTCACGGATTTGGGAGGGGAATCAAAGGGAAAAGAACCACAAAGGGTTCATGCATGCACCCCCCACCAAATCCCCAAGAGAAAGGTCTCGAAAACGCTCCAAGAAAAACACTAAGAAAGGGCTCCGAAAATCACCAAAAAGAACGAACGGGAACAACACATCCAAGCCTTGAGGAACCACGCCGAATCATCTGTACATCACAAAGAGGTTCATACAAGGTCTAGCTTGCCGCCCGATCATCCTTCCCTTTCACAAGATCTCACCATGAAGCTCTCAAGCTAGTCCTATAGAAATCCTAAGGAAAATAGGAAGGGAAAGTAGGAAAACCAAATGAGCTAGGGTTCCAAGAGATGGCTGCCATCCTCTCACCACTTGGGTTATATGGAGGCAAGCCGAAACTCTAAAATACCCTTACTAGCTAATTAGGGATACATGCCCCTCGAGGGAGAAATCGGAAATCTTTGTCATCACTCCATCGGACGGATGCCCAGCAACCGCAAACTTGCTTAGCCTCGATGCAAGCCTTGCGATCCCGATGCATGTCCTCCGCTTCGAGTCACCGGACTGCGTTGTCGCACACAGGTCAGACCGGTGCTCCTCGCCGGTCAGACCGGTACCCACCGGTCAGACCGGTCTGGCGTTGCTGCATCCCCGTCTTTGGTTCTTCGGTCTTGGCTTTGTGGATCAACCAAGGAACCCAGTGGTTTTCCGGTGAACCACTGGAAACCCTGCGGACTCGGTGTAGCCTCCGCCAATCGCCACTCATGACTCGGCTCCCACGTAGTCCCGGCTCGACCTTGGTTTTGTGGCTCAACCAAGAAACCGTCCATGACTTCATCTTGCCGTTCTTGCCACCATGCGGCCCGCACTTGACTTCGCTGGCCACCGGGTCCCTCGAACGAAGCCTACTTGTCTTCTCCACACCTGGAGGCCTCACCAGCAACGACCTTTCACGCTTGTTCTTCACCTGCACCAACACCAGTCAAGCCGTAACCTGCACCTACAATACTTAGCCAAGAATTAGTCCACACAACGTTGTCAATCACTCATCACACCAGGAAGCGACCATCCACCGGTCCTCGAACCACACATGGTCCTCAATCTCCCCCTTGATGAGTGCATTGACAACACCCACAAATAGTAACACGAGAGAAAAGAAAAATAAAAGAAACGAATAAAAAGAAACTCCAACAAGCGATCGAAAGCCAAACAAAGGCACAGAGAGAGATCACCTGAAGAAGACAAGTCTCGGACCCCTTAAGCAAGGGCAACACTCGACACATCCGAGACAAAACTATGCTCAAGCAAAGAGCGCAAACCACCAAACCAAAGCTCGAAAAACCACAAAGACCTCCCCCTGCACACATGCAAGCTCCCCCTGAACCAATGCAACTCCCTTGGACGAATGCATGCGAACCACTTAATGAAACAGAGCAGCTGCAACAGCTCAGCACCTGGGAACTACACCGGTCAGACCCGTGCCCCTCACCGGTCAGGCCGATGCTACCTGGGAAACTGCCAGAGCTCAAAACTAACTCGAAACCACTTGAAAACCTTCTAAATGTGTGCAGCAAGCCATTTCAACCTCAAACTTCTCCCCCTTGTTGACATGCATGAATCAAGCCCAAAATGCAAAAAATGCAACCTAGAGCTTCTCAAATAGACAAAATTCAACATAGGATGCTACACATGTCCAAATGAGCAAGTTAGATACTCTATAGCTTCATATTGACATTAACTACATGATCACCAAGTTTCACAACCAAGAAGTCCTAAACATGAGCAAAACATGTCAAAATGGCAAAGCCGCACAAACTTCATGCTAGGACAACCATTCTAATCATAAGACCATCAGAAACACCCAAAAGCACCTCATGTCATGTCAAAGCCACCGAGCCATGTGCCTACTTCTATATATGAGACTTCTCATTGGTAGACATCATGCAACGGTTTAGCACCCAAAGAAAATTAAATTTAGCACATATGACATGGGAGCACATTTTCCAAGCATTTTACATTTCATTTTCAGATTCATATTTGGTACATGAAATGTCTTTGCGACAAAAAGGAACTTATGCCCCTCCACAAGATAAAGCAAGAGGGCTAAACATTCATGATGGCAAATGAGCCTTTGGTCCCTGTCGGTGTTTTAGACCGGCAACCTACTAAGGGGAGTACCCGAAGTAGATGAATGTGACTCGCCGAGATCGGTAACTCGAAGGAAGAGACACGTGGCACACAATTTAGACAGGTTCAGGCCGCGAGATGCGTAATACCCTACGTCCTGTATGCTGCGTTGCTCTGGATTGATAGGGTACAATTACAGGATGTGTAATAGTACGCCGTGAGTTGTATCGGGTTGGATGAGATCGGTCCCTGCCTCACCTTATATAGTTCGAGAGGCAGGGTTACAAGTCGGAGTAGGGAGAGAGTACTAGTCGAGTACGTCTAGGAGTCCTCTATACAGTGCGGAACATGTACAGCTCCCTAACCAAGTACTACTCCTGTGTAGTCCTTGTGCTCCACGTCTTCAGGTGCCGTGTAGCGCAAGCCGGTAGTCCCAGGGGCCCACCGAGTAGTCGGTCCTGGTACCCACCGAGGTAGTGGGCCCAGGGAGGTCCATACGACAAGCCCCCGAGTACTTTGTAGTCGAGAAAGATAGCTTCAAGTAGTCTTGATGGCCTTAACGAGTAGTCCTCAAGCGTCCCCGAGTGCTACAAGTCAAAAGTCCTCAAGAATAGTCGAAGCATCCCGAGGTTGGAATGTACTCCAGCTAACGTTCGAGCAATCTTGAAGTCTTCTCGAGTAGTCCCAAGCGTCCTCGAGCACTACCTTCGAAGGTCTTCAAAAGCTGCCTGTCTTGTCTTGAAGCCGGAGCTGATATGGAGTAGCCCCCGAGCCTTTGGTTGAGCCGCAGGCTCCGACCCAGGGTCCATCTGAAGTCTAGTCAAGAAGATCCCGAAAAATCCGGAGAAAAAACCGAAGGACACGTGGCACGGAGCCCCCGAGCCTTGAGTCGAGTACTTCCTCTCGAATTGAAGGGTCATCTTGAAGAATGTGTCCTGAGATGCTCTTGAGACTAGCCGCTTCTCAGGTAGTCGAGTAGAAGTAGCTGAGCCCCCAAGGTGAGGCGCGTCGACTAGTAGAATACGAAGGGTCACGCACAGTCGCTGAGTCAGCCGCGCGTGGACTTATCCAGCCGCCCGTTGCGGAGCCGGTTTGACTTATAAATAGAAGCCAAAACCCTTAGGGTTTTTCACCCATCCGAGCTGCAGTCATTTCGATTCCATCTGAAGTAGATCCACTCCCAGCGCTTGCTGCCGCCGTAGTAGATTCAAGTGCGCTGCCACCCAAAGCTTTTAGGGTAGCCCCCGAGCGGATGCGCGTGAAGACGCCCTGCACTTGGAGGATGAAGCCATCACCATCCAAGACGTCGAAGGCCGCCGGGAAGAAGAGGGGCCGCGAAGAGGCCGCCGCGGCTGCCACCGGAGCAGCGCCGCCCATGTCTCCACCGCGGGCCGATCCGAGCCGCGAGTGGAAGAAATCCAAGGTGAAGACAGAGGATCTGTTGACCCTCCTGAACAGCGGGTTCATCCGGGAGAAGGAAGTCGACATGTGGAGGGCCGCTGCTGGAGATTCGTATCCAATGGAGAAGGCCGAAGACGAGATCCCCATGTTCGCACGGTTCGTGGAGTGCGGGCTTGCGCTCCCAGCCAGCGATTTCTTCAAAGGGCTGCTCAGGTACTACGGGATCGAGTACCTGAATCGGAATCCCAACGGCGTCTTCCACACCGCAGTCTTCGTGCATTTCTGCGAAGCCTTCCTTGGGATCAAGCCACATTGGATACTATTTCGGAAGTTCTTCCGCGTCAAGCCGCAACCAAGTGCCACCACGCCAAGGGTAGTCGGAGGAGCCAACATCCAGTTGAGAGAAGACGTCGCGGAGCAGTATCTGGCGTACAAGCTCGTTGACTCCAACACTGATTGGAGGACAAGATGGTTCTATATCACGAACCATCACCCCGGCTTGCCAAAGCCGAGCGGACGGCAGCCCAGGCACCGCGAGTGGTGGAACACGGAGCCCACCATGCAAGAGGGAATCCAACTCCCCGAGCTGCTGGCACGCATCAAGGTGCTGAGGGAGGCGGTACTGAGGGTCGAGCATGTGGCCTTCAGTTTCATGAAGCGGAGGGTGCAGCCGTTGATGGCTCGAGACACCTTAGGCTTCGAGTACACCGGCGACGGCGACACGTCACGGATGCCCGGAGACGAGCTGGACGACAGCGACATCATCGAGAGGTTGTCGCGGATCTTCAAAGATATGCCGCCGTACACGGCGTGCCCTGTCCAAGAGTACTCCGCCGCGCGCCCACCAAAGGAGGTGAGTAGTCGTACTCCCTTAGTCGAGTAGTTATTACTTGTTGTAGACTTGCTGACGTCTTCGTGTCTTGCAGGAGGACTTGAAGAAGTTCATCTCCGAGCCGCAGCCACCTCTGAGCGGAATCGAGATCTCGAAGGAAGGGAAGGCGAAGGTGCGGCGAGAAGTCGGTGAAGGCAATGATATCGTCGTTGTGGAGGATACCACCGACGACGACGACGATGACGATGACGAGACGTTGCAGGACCGCTTCCAGCTGCGGTCGAGGTTTAGCCGCCTGGGCTTGCCTCATGTTCCTCTGGTGCAAGAGCCCCCGACTAGCCTGGAGGCTAGCCTGGCTGCGCCGCCACGGAGGCCGCGCAACCCCGCCAGGAAGCGGGTGACAAATAAGCTTAAGGTCTCGGAGACCACGCCTCGGGAGGTAAGATGCCTTGACTAGAGTTGTCGAGTACCCGTCGCACGAGTACCCTTGCTGATGAGTAGTCTGCCTTGTATGCAGGAGATGCCGCCAACGGAGCCCACCGAAGAGGGCAATGAAGGCGTGTGGGACACAGTGGGGGAGCCAGCTGGAAGTCGTAGTCCAGCCCCCACTGTCGAGGAGCTCTTGGCGCAGCTGAAGCGCCAGCCTCCTGCTCCACAGGGGAGCACGGAGCCCGTAGCCGCCGCCGTTGAAGAGGTGGTGGCTTCAGGAGCACAAGAGGGCACTGCGTCGTCCGCCGTTGCTGCAGAGGAGGCGGTAGCCGCAGGGGCGCAGGAGGAGGCGCCCGCCGAGGGTGGACTGGTCGATATTGCCAGCATCCTTGGCGCCCCGGTCGTGACAATAGTCCGGTCGAACGTGTAAGTACTGCATCTTCGCGAATAGTACTTGTTGTAGTAGTCGAGGTTGACTGACGACCAATTGTGTGTGCTTCTGCAGGAAATCCACTAATCTGTCCTGGGAGGGGGATGAACCCTCTTCAGCGGTGGCGGAAGAAGTCGTGTCGCCCGCCGAGGGGTCGGCTCCCGCTACCCAGGCGGTGCCCGAGCTGCCGGCTGCCGAAGCGCCGTTGCCGGAGGCTAGCATAGTGGAAGGTGAGTACTCTTCTGAAGCTGTGGAGCTCCTCGAGGAGTTGTCGTAGTCGCTGATGCACTTGTCTTCTCTTTGACAGGTGCTGAAGCTGAAGGCAGCGACATCCCTGCTGGGGTGCCGATGCAGAAGTCAACACCAGGGGCCCCGGAGGATGTGGGAGGAGCCCCCGAGCCCGTGGAGGAGGTCGTCGAGGAGGCCGCTGTGGTGGCCGGGGGAGAGGGCGTCACCACGTCGCCAGAGGTTGCTCTGGAGGTGGCTATCCGCTCCCCGGAGATCCAGGACGCAGAGCCCATCCGCTCTGCGCCAATGACGGAGGCCACCGCGAGTACTCGCGGCGGGATAGAGCTACTCGCAGATGATCTTGTCGAGCCTGCGACGGTGGCGAAGCACCTGGAGGCGATCCGCCAGGCCGAGCAGTGGATGAAGGTAAGTAGCCGTAGCTTCTGAGTAGTCAATCCTCTGTCGTTGAGTACTCGTGTGACTTGAGTTGTCTTTGCAGGACGTCGCGGAGAGGTCTCGCAAGAAGTCCAACATGCTGCAAGGCTATGGTGACACGGTGCTCCGGGCCGAAGCGCTGGAGGAGCAGCTTGTGAAGTCGCGGAAGCACGCGGCTGCCATGCAGTCGAAGCTCGACGCCGCCTTCGCCAAATACCACAACGATGTCCTGGAGTTGCAGGCGAAGGGCGACGACTTGGTGCGGAAAAATAAGAGCCTCCGCAACAAGAACAAAGGTTTGCCGCTGAACTTGTCGGGTACTTGTTGGAGGTCGAGAAGTAGTCTGACCCGATGCATTGTTGCTGTGTTTGCAGAGCTTGAGGACCGGGTGGAGCAGCTGAAGTCCTCGGAGACGAGCATGAAGAATCTCTTCTACCGGGAGCAAGAAGCCCGCCAGGTACTCGAGCTCGACTACAAAGAGCTTGCCTTCGAGTGCGAGAAGCACATGGAGCTCCGGATTGCATCTGACCGCGATCTCGTCAACTGCTACAAATCCTTGCAGAAGTTGAATGAAGACTGCGAGGCATTGCGGGCCCAACTGAAGGAGCTCGAAGAAGCCGCACTGCCGATCGCAAGACTCCTGGTGCCGCACCCGGGCGGCCCCAAGATTGCTCCACTGGTGGATCGCCTCAAGGAAGCTCCAAGCCGGCTGGCGGCCTACGTGAAGCACATGGCGAGGTCGATCCCAAGACAGGTCTTGGCCTTCATGAAGTCGTACTTCCCGAAGGCCCTAGTGGAGGTAGTCGCCGGCGGGGTAGCCGCCAACTGCACTGATGAGCAGTATGCAGAGCTGCTGGAGCAGATGGCTCCCATCGCGGAGCAAGTAGCTGAGAAGCTTAATCTCCAGTAGCCCTGTAATAGATAGCTAGTAGCCAGGGTTGTACAACAAACAATTGTAATAAATTGCTTAAGTATCAATGAAAGAAATTTTCCAGCAATGAGTACTCGTAGCCGCGATCTCAGAGTGCGGAGCCCCATCGTGGAGTGGATGCGAGTAGTCGTACTCGGCGGTAGTGGTCCCATTGTAGGGAGTAGGCAGTAAAGAAGTTGATGAATGATCAAACTTTATTACTGAAGAAGTACACCTGGATGGCCAGGGCCGTAGTTACAGAGTAGTCGCTTGGACCCGGAGGGCCGCTTACAGCTGAGTAGCGCTGGAGCGGGTAGCCGCTTACAGCAGTTGATCCGTAAGTAGCCGTGTAGGCTGGATCGTAGATCCGTAGGTAGCTGTGCAGGCTGGATCTTGGAGTGTGGTCTCTTGGTAGACCGCTGCTAGAGTCCTTGACGCTCGTGGCAGCCCAGGATTAGTAGGTAGCCGCGCGGGCTGGATCCTGGAGAGGAGTAGTCCGGAGACTGGAGCCAGGACCCGGATGCCGCTTACGGCGGAGGGGTGTTGATGTAGTCGTGTAGACTTGAACCCCAGAGTAGTCGTGTAGACTAGGCGTAGAATCGACAGAGTTGGTCGACGTTCCACGAGTTGTTGATGTCTTCGCCTTCAAGTGTTTGGAGGCGGTAAGAGCCCGGCCCAGTCACCTTTGCAACGGTGAAGGGCCCTTCCCAGGGGGAGCTGAGCTTGTGAAGTCCTTCCGTGTTCTGGATACGACGGAGGACAAGATCTCCAACGTTGAAGGAGCGTTCCTTGACGTTGCGATCATGGTAGCGTCGGATACCCTCCAGGTACCTTGCTGATTGGATGAGGGCAGCGCAGCAAGCTTCTTCGAGGCTATCGATGTCAACTCGTCTGCTGTCTTCTGAGACGCCTTCGTCGTAGTGCTCCACTGCTGGCGAGTTCCATATGACGCCGGCAGGGAGGATTGCTTCGGAGCCGTAGACCAGGAAGTAGGGGGATTGCCCCCGTTGGCTTGGATGGCCGAGTCCGTAGCCCCCGCAGTGCGTTGGGTAGTTCCTTGATCCACTTGCCCCCTTTGGAGTTGGCAGCGTCGTGCAGCCGCTTCTTGAGAGCGTCGAGCACCATCCCATTGGCGCGCTCGACTTGTCCGTTGGCCCGTGGATGGGCAACTGAGACGTATCGGACGTCGATCCCGCTGTTCTCGCAGTACTCCCAGAACTGGTGGTTGTTGAAGTTGGAGCCCAGGTCTGTGATGATGCGGTGGGGTAGTCCGTAGTGGTGTACGAGTTCATCCAGGAAGTCGAGTGCTCTGTCAGCCTTGGGGCATGTGACCGGCTTGACCTCGATCCACTTGGTGAACTTGTCGATGGCCACCAGTACTCTGTTGAAACCACCTGACGCAGTTGGCAGTGGCCCAATCATGTCGAGCCCCCAGCAGGCAAAGGGCCAGGTTGGCGGTATGGTGACTAGTTTGTAGGCTGGGACGTGTTGCTGCTTGGCGAAGTACTGACATCCTTGGCACCTTCTGACGAGTTCTTCGGCATCGCCCAAAGCTGTGGGCCAGTAGAAGGCTCGCCGGAAGGCCTTGCTGACCAGCATGCGTGAGGACGCATGGTTGCCGCAAACGCCCTTGTGGATCTCCTCCAAGATGTCCTTGCCTTCCTCACGGGGGACGCACTTCATGAGTACTCCGGAGGATGCGCCCCGCTTGTAAAGCTTGTCTCCGGTGAGGACGTAGGACTTGGCGCGGCGGACAAGCTGCTCAGCCGAGTTCTTGTCGGAGGGGACCTTCTGCTCGCTGAGGTAGTCGATGAAGGGTTGCCTCCAGTCCACGTTGATCATCATGACCTCCTGTCCGGCCAGTGGAGTGGCTGGGACAGTGGTCGGTGGCGCCGGCTCCGGGATGGATGGCGCGTGAAGCTCGTGAACGAAGACGCCCGCTGGTACTTGAGCGCGGGTAGATCCAAGCTTCGAGAGGACGTCCGCTGCAACGTTGTTGTCGCGGACGATGTGATGGAACTCGAGACCATAGAACTTGTTCTCGAGCTTGCGGACTTCCGGGCGCAGGGCGTCCATGTTCTCTTTGTTGCGGTCCCGGGACTTGTTGACTTGGTTGATGACCACCGCGGAGTCGCCGTAGACTAGTAGCCGCTTGATGCCCGGTGAAGCCGCGAGGCGGAGCCCATGTAGGAGAGCTTCGTACTCGGCTTCGTTGTTTGAGACCTTCCGGAAGATCTCGGGAGACGTACTTGAGTTGTTCGCCCGTTGGAGAAATCAGGAGTACCCCTTCCCCTGCGCCCTCGAGGTTGAGTGAGCCGTCAAAGTACATCACCCAATGCTCTGGTCGCACGGTGGGAGTAGGTAGCTGGTTCTCCCGCCACTCTGCCATGAAGTCGACTAGTGCCTGCGACTTGATGGCTGTGCGTGGCTTGAAGTCGATGGTGAGGGCGCCGAGCTCGACTGCCCATTTGGAGATTCTCCCAGTAGCATCTTGGTTCCGCAAGATGTCACCGAGCGGGTAGTCGGTGACGACGGAGATCGAGTACTACTGGAAGTAGTGTCGTAGCTTCCGCGAGGTGATGAGTACTGCGTACAGTAGCTTCTGCACAGGCTGATAGCGTGCCTTTGACTCAGATAGGACCTCGCTGATGAAGTAGACTGGGCGCTGGACTGGGTAGGCATGGCCGTCTTCCTGCCGCTCAACGACGATGGTAGTACTGACCACGTGAGTAGTCGCAGCTAGGTAGAGCAGTAGCTGCTCGCCCTTGTGAGGAGCCGTGAGGATTGGTGGCTTTGATAGGAAGTCCTTGAGCTGGGCAACGGCTTGATCCGCCTCTGGAGTCCACACGAACTTCTCTTGATGCTTGAGTAGTTTGAAGAAGGGTAGGCCCCGCTCTCCAAGCTTTGAGATAAATCTGTTCAGTGCCGCCATGCATCCTGTCAGCTTCTGAACGTCTTTGATGCTCGTGGGAGCTTGCATGCTGGTGATAGCGGAGATCTTCTCGGGGTTGGCTTCGATGCCGCGCTGGCTGATGATGAAGCCGAGTAGTTTGCCCGAAGGTACGCCAAAGATGCACTTGTTCGGGTTGAGCTTCCAGCGGTACTCGCGCAGTGATGCGAAAGTCTCTTTAAGATCGTCGATGAGGGTACTGGAGTTTCTGGTCTTGACAACCACGTCATCCACGTAGGCCTCGACATTCTTGTTGAGCTGCCTCTTGAAGCAGGCCTGGATAGCTCGCTGGTAGGTAGCGCCGGCGTTCTTTAACCCGAAGGACATCGTCGTGTAGCAGTACACGCCAAACGGGGTGATGAACGCGGTCTTCTCCTGGTCTTCTTCCTTGATCGCGATCTGGTGGTACCCGGAGTAGCAGTCGAGGAAGCAGAGTAGGTCGCAGCCCGCCGTGGAGTCAATGACTTGATCAATCCGCGGCAACCCGAAGGGGTCCTTAGGGCAGTGCTTGTTGAGGTCAGTGTAGTCGACGCACATCCTCCACTCGTTCGAGTTCTTCTTGCGGACGAGGACAGGGTTGGCGGGCCACTCAGGATGGAAGACTTCTCTGATGAAGCCAGCCGCGAGTAGCTTGGCGAGTTCCTTCTTGATGGCGTCCCGTCTGTCATCGGCAAAGCGTCCGAGGTGTTGTCGCTTGGGGGTGGCCTTAGGATTGACGTTGAGGCAGTGCTCGATCAGCTCCCTGGGCACTCCTGGCATGTCCGCTGGCTTCCACGCGAAGATGTCGCGGTTAGCCCGAAGGAAGCTGATGAGCGTGTCTTCCTATTTGGGGTCGAGGCCTGCCCCGATGGTGGTGGTCTTGCTGGGATCGCCTGTTCCAAGGTCGATCGCCTTGACGAGTACCTCCTCAGGTGGCTGAGGCTTGTTGGCGCTGTCAGACTTTTCTGGGATGTCGAGTTCGCTTGTGACATGCTTCTTCGACGCAGCGTAGACCTCCATCATCGCGTTGGGCACTTGATTTGTGGAGGCGATCTCCACGGCTTCTGTGTCGCAGTCGTGGGAGATTTTCAAGTCTCCTTGGAGGGAGAGTACACCGGCTGGGCTTGGCATCTTGAGTACCAAGTAGGTGTAATGGGGCACCGCCATGAACTTGGCGATGGCCGGTCTGCCGAGGATGGCGTGGTAGGAGGTCTCGAAGTCCGCGACCTCGAACTTGATGTACGCGGTACGGTAGTTGTCCCGAGTTGCCCCGAAAGTAACTGGCAGGACCACTGAGCCCAGTGGAATAGCCGCGTTGTCGGGGACGATGCCGTAGAAGGGCATGTTGCTCTTGGTGAGCATGTGAGTGATGTCGAGCTTCATTTTCTTCAAGGTCTTGGTGAAGACGACGTTGAGCCCGCTTCCACCGTCGATGAGCACCTTGTTGAGTTTGGAGCCCGCCACCGTTGGCTTCAGGACGAGGGGGAACCGTCCTGGTTCAGAGAAGCTGGTCCATTGATCCGTGCGGGAGAAGGTGATGGGTACCTCCGACCACCTGAGAGGAGTCGGGACCGCTGGCTCAATGGACATCACTTCGCGACGGGTAGCCTTCTGCTCCCGTCTGCTGGGCAATCCGCCGAAGAGGACGTTGACGGTCTTCTCAGGCTCCTGGAAGTCATTGTTGTTGAGGACCATGTGTGGTTCGAGGACCGGTGGATGGTCGCTTCCTGGTGTGATGAGTGATTGACAACGTTGTGTGGACTGATTCTTGGCTAAGTATTGCAGGTGCAGGTTGTGGCTTGACTCGTGTTGGTGCAGGTGAAGAACAAGCGCGAAAGGTCGTTGCCGGTGAGGCCTCCAGGTGTGGAGAAGACAAGTAGGCTTCGTTCGAGGGACCCGGTGGCCAGTGGGGTCAAGTGCGGGCCGCATGGTGGCATGAACAACAAGATGAAGTCGTGGACGGTTTCTTGGTAGAGCCTCAAAACCAAGGTCGAGCCGGGACTACGTGGAAGCCGAGTCATGAGTGGAGATTGGCGGAGGCTATACCGAGTTCGCGGGGTTTGCAGTGGTTCACCAGAAAACTACTGGGTTACTCGGTTGAGCCACAAAACCGAGGCCGAAGACTCGACGAGGAGGTGCGGCCACCCAGGCCGGTTCAACCGCCCAGGAGGGGCGGTCGGACCGCCCGGGGCCGGTCGGATCCCCGGGCCGGTCCTAACCGCCCGTGGGGGCGGTCTGACCGCCCTGGCCGCCGGCGCCGAGAAGCTTCGAAGCGGAGGACACGCGTCGGGATCGCAAGGCTTGCGTCGAGGCTAAGCAGGTTGCGGTCGTCGGGCATCCGTCCGATGGTGAAGACATGAAGACTTCCAAATTCGCCCTCGAGGGGCATGTATCCCTAGTTATTAGTGAAGGGTAGTTTAGTCTTTTGGGTGCCTCCATATATACTCATTAGATGGGTGGATGGCAGCCAACTCTTGGAACCCTAGCTCATTTAGTTTTTCCATTTTCGTTCTCCATTTTCCTTAGGATTTTAGAAGGCTATCTTGAGAGCTTCATGTGAGATCTAGAGAGAGGGATGGATGTTTGGGTGGCAAGCTAGACCTTGTATGAACCTTTCATGGCATGTATAGAAGGTTTGGCGTTGTTCATCATGGTGGTTTTCCCGTCTCCCTTGTGTTGATTTTCGGAGCTCTTTTTGGCGGTGTTTTGAGGACGATTTCTTGGGGTTTTTGGTGGGTGTCACGTATGAGGTTCTTGTGCCTCTTTGGCTGGTGACTTTGCCCCCAAATCCCCTTTGAATCGGACTCGATTTGGTGGTTTCTCGAGTTGGGCGAGTTCTTGACCTAGAGAAGCGATCTCTTCGATTCCTCTTGATTGTGAGCGTTTCGGGTCGATTCCTTTGAGGTAGAGGTTACACAGGAGGTAACCCAGCTATTCCCGAAGTTTTGCTGCAATCCGTGGAGTGATTCGGGAGATTGGGCACGAGGAAGTTGAGGTTTGACCCGCGGGTTCGTTTTCTGGAAGGGGCGGTCTAACCGCCCTGGGTGTTTCCGGGTCAAAGTTTTGTTTCGCCGGATTTTCCTCTGTGAGTTTGTTCGCCTTGATCAGAGGAGCGTCTGGGTGAAATTTGGGGTCGTTCTCACGCAGTTTGCTAGGAGTTCTTGGTTGGAGTTCGTCGTTGGGTACAGGAGGTTAGACCGCCCCAGGTAGCCGGTCTAACCGCCCCTAGGCCCTTGGGTGAAGTTTTGGTTTTCGCCAAGATTTTCTGGTAGCTAGCATGGCCTTGACCAGAGATCTCTGTTGGTGAAACCGTGGTGAGTTTTGGTGCTCGGAAGAGGCATTTCGGAGGATTTCTTGGTTGCTAGGTGGAGGCGGTCTAACCGCCCCCTATACCCGGTCTAACCGCCCCCTCTGGTTAGCCGGCTTTCGAGTTGTTTCCCGCCGTCGGTCTTGCGCGTGTGTGTTGTGGTAGCTGGTAGAGTTTGTTCCTAGGACCAGTAGCACTCCAGTGGCTACGTGGTTTTGGCAAACGGAAGGTTGAAGTGCGGAGCGTGTGATTCTGGGGGTTCGACCGAGCTAGTTCGTCTTGTCGGAGTTTCAATCTCCCTCGAGAAGAATTTTTATCGGCTCCCATTCACTCCCCCCCTCTCTGGTCGCCTAATCGGTCCTTCAGTTGTCGCCGTCCTTCTTCTTGCCCTTTTGATCATGAGGGTGCGGTGGCTCTGGCATCTCCTTGAGTGCGTGCCTGAGCTGGTAGCACTGTTGGGTGGTGTGGTTGCCGTTTGGATGCCACGGGCACTTCTCCTTCAGCAGGTCTTTGAAACCGCCAGAGTTCTTCTTCGAGTTCCCTTTCGCAGGGCGCTGGATAGCCGCGACAGTGTTATCTGGCTTGCGCTTGCGGTTGGGACCCGAGTAGTAGTTGTTGTTGTTGTTGCGACCGCCCTGGTTCGCGTTGCCGCCGCTGCCGCCGCCCTGGTTCTGTTTAGTCTTGCCACGGATGGCGTTGTACTTGGCGTTGGCCTTGTCTTCTTCATCCGCCCAGGACGTGATCATGTCCTTGAGGTGGGGGATGGACCTGGGGCGGCGACGACCGAAGTCTTCGAAGGTGCGGCGGTGGTAGAGGCCGTCTTGGAAGAGGTCGATGACCTCCTTGTCAGTGACGTCGACGACGGTGGCGCGCTTGTCGAAAAAGCGGCGCATGTACTTGCGGAGGGTCTCGCCTTGTTCCTGCTTGATCATGGCCAGGTCCATGCGAGTACCGGATCGGCCCATGGCGCCCGCGAAGTTGCTTGTGAACTGCTCCTTCGGTGGTCCCACTTGTCGATCGAGTGCTTATCCGGCGACTCGAGCCAAGTGAGTGGTGCTTGGTCCAAGCGAAGGGGAAGTAGAGGCACTTGGTGTCGTTGTTGCCGCCGGCGTTCTCGATGGAGAGGGCGTAGCACCTGAGCCACTGGATGGGATCCTGCTTCGCATCATACTTGGTGATCCCCAAAGGCTTGAATTTGTCGGGGAGGAGCAAGTTGCGAAGTCGAGGTGAGAAGGCGGGGAAGCCGTCGCCCTCGGCCGCGGTGGTCGACTTCTTCCGTTGTAGCTCTTCGATCTTTTGGCGGGCATCGTAGCCGCCCTGCGAGGCGCCGGAGGCGTGGCTGTTCGCGTGGCCTCGGCCGCCGTGACCGCCGCCGCCTCCGGCCCTCTCGTTGGCCCCGTGATTGGAGCCGCCGCCGCCGCCGCCGCCGCCGTCGGGATCATTGCCGCCCCCGCCGGCCGGAGCGCGGTGAGGGACGACTTCTCGGTTGCTGTGGTCACGTAGTGAAGGTTCGCCAGCGTTGGAGCGACGGCGGTTTGGCTCGGCTGGAAGCTCAGCTCGAGTACGGTTGGGACCGTTGTTAGCGCTGCGACTTGTGGCTTCGTTGTCGCGGGGTCTGGCTGGAGGAGGCTGGTTGACTCTGTTGTCGACCCGCATGAAGTAGGCTTCTTCAGCAAGCTTGGCGATGACCTCTCCAGCGCGTATGCCCTGAGCCTGGCGTGCGATCGCTGTGATCGACATGAGGCACTGCTCGGGGGTAGTGTGTACTCTGCTCTCGACTGCCTCAAGAGCCTCCGCAAGGTTGCGGACGGGGAAGTTGTCACGGAGGCGCCGACGACGTTCTTTGCGCTTCCGGTTGCGTTCACGTCGAGCGTCTCTGTCCCCCGGAGTCTCGTCCTGTGGAGCGTCAGCAGAGAGCTCGTCGGAGGAGATGTCTTCCAGGTACTTATCCTGAGCTGTGCCTGAAGGTCCTGGGGTGTCGTCGGCAGCCATGAAGACTTGGCGATCGGGGGTGCCAAGGCTGGACTCAGAAGGTGCCACCTCAGTTGGTGTGCTTGAGTCCGCCCGAGCTAGGGGTGTTCCCTCCTGGAACGGTAGCGAGTCGATGTAGGCGACGTAGCGTGAGTCTCCCCTTATCAGGTTAGCGGGCTTACGGTCTGGCCAGTAGACGTATCTTCCAGCCGGCGTGGATGTTATAACCAGCCCAGAAGCTGGCCCTGACAAGGGAAGCTCAGTGGAGTTGTCCTCGGACTCGGGCTCCTCAGGGTCCGACCCGAAGTCGAACTCGTAATCCGGGTTCAGGTAGAACTCGGAGAGAGGGTTGGAGTCCGAAGCGCGATCGCGGGAGGCGTCGGAGTCCGAGTTGCACTCGGCACGGGCTCCTTGCCGCGCGGCGGCGGAAGTGGGAGCCCCCGTGCGGGCCCGGCTGAGGTGGTGGGGGCCACGCGCGGAGCGCTCACGGGGTGAGGAGGCCGCTTGCGATGGCTGAGCAGCCGGCTCGCATGCGATGGCCCATGGAGACGTCGAGTTTGAGTTGGAAGCGGACTCGAGCTCGAAGTCAGCGTGGTGGTTGAAGAGCGAAATTTCGCCGAATTTGCCGGCGAGTTCGCCTGTGACGGCTTCAGGGAGCGTCACGAAGCCAGTCTTCGGGTTGGGCGGCATGGTGAGGTGGCGCTGGAAGGAACCCGCGCCGTCTGCGGTGCAGACCCAGGCGCCGAACACAAAGGTGTCGCCGCGGTTGAATGCGACGATTGGCTTGAAGTGGACGGGAGCCGTCGAGTTCGCCATGTGATATCGGGCGAGAGCCCCTACCTGGCGCGCCAGCTGTCGGTGTTTTAGACCGGCAACCTACTAAGGGGAGTACCCGAAGTAGATGAATGTGACTCGCCGAGATCGGCAACTCGAAGGAAGAGACACGTGGCACACAATTTAGACAGGTTCGGGCCGCGAGATGCGTAATACCCTACAACCTGTATGTTGTGTTGCTCTGGATTGATAGGGTACAATTACAGGATGTGTAATAGTACGTCGTGAGTTGTATCGGGTTGGATGAGATCGGTCCCTGCCTCGCCTTATATAGATCGGGAGGCAGGGTTACAAGTCGGAGTAGGGAGAGAGTACTAGTCGAGTACGTCTAGGAGTCCTCTATACAGTGCGGAACATGTACAGCTCCCTAACCAAGTACTACTCCTGTGTAGTCCTTGTGCTCCACGTCTTCGGCCTTGTGTAGCGCAAGCCGGGTAGTCCCAGGGGCCCACCGAGTAGTCGGTCCTGGTACCCACCGAGGTAGTGGGCCCAGGGAGGTCCATACGACAGCCCCATATGATCAAAATAAGCTATCCAACCACAAATTAAACATAGCCAAGCCACTAAAACATGTCAAGATCATATAAAGGCATTTACTCACAAGAGAGCATACATGTGACATTTTTCAAAAACATAGCCATCAACTATGGATATAAACCAAGATTATCAAGAGCTAAGCCAAACTAACCATAGCTTACCAAACAAGCTCACAAAGACATACATATCATTCCATGGTGAACAATGTATATAGGAGAAGCTTTTTCTAACCAATGCATATGATACAAAATGCATGCAATCTAAGATACAAGGATGCCTATACATCATGTTACATATGCCATGCCAAATGCAAGAAATGCACAAAGGAAAGCTATAGATATGCTACAAAGGAGCTCCCACACACCCAACTCAAGCAATCAAACACACACCAAGCCCCCCCCCGCAAACGAGTGAAAGTGGCTTGATCTAGGGGTTTGGTGAAAATATCGGCTAGTTGGTCATGTGTGGGTACATGGATTAAGGTTATCTTCCCTTTCTCTACATTGTCTCTCAGAAAATGGTATCTCACTTCTATGTTCTTGGTTTTTTGAATGGAGCACTGGGTTCTTTACAACACTTACGGCACTGGTGCTGTCACATTGAAGTGGGACATGGGTATACTCCTCACCAAAGTCACTCATGGTGTATGTGATCCAAAGGAGCTGAGAGCAACAACTAGCTGCGGCAACGTACTCTGCCTCGGTAGTGGATTGAGCAACACTCGACTGTTTGCGGGAAGGCCAAGACACCAAAGAAGATCCCAAAAACTGGCAAGTCCCAGAAGTGGACTTCCTATCCAACCGACACCTGGCAAAGTGCCGCGTCTGAAAAACCATGAAGCGCCAAATAAGAAGACGCGGAGTACCAAAGGCCGAAGTCGGGAGTGTGACACACGTACCTGAATATGCGCTTGACCGCTTGCCGATTCGAAGTCCTTGGAGACGCTTGAAAACGAGCGCACAGACATACTGAGAACTGGATGTCCGGCCTCGTCGCCATCAAGTAGAGGAGTGACCCGATCATGCTCCGGTACTCCTTCTGGTCCACGTGTTCACCTTCCTCATCCAAATCAAGAGATGTAGTCGTACTCATAGGCGTCGCCATGGCTTTGGAGTCCTCCATCTTGAAATTCCTCACAATGTCCTTGGTGTATTTAGCTTGGTGCACAAATGTTCCGTCCTTTGATTGCTTGATTTGTAGCCCGAGGAAGAACTGCAACTCACCCATCATGCTCATCTCAAATTCCCTACTCATATCATTTGCAAACCTTGCAACAAGAGAGTTAGACGAGCCACCAAAGACAATATCATCCACGTACACCTGCACATTTAGGATATCTCTGCCCTGCCTGAGTAAAAACAAGGTCCGATTGACCTTCCCCATTTCAAACCCTCGCTCAAACAGGAACCCCCTTAACCGACCGTACCACGCTCTAGGCGCCTGCTTCAACCCGTACAATGCCTTCCTCAATTTGTACATTGTGACAACCCCACCCGAGATAATTCCGTACTATCGCCTAAAACACTCCATTTGGTCATTAGCGACAATAAAGAATCATCCCGTTGAGTGTTGTCGGGTTTACACCCGGTAAATCACTTGGAAACACAGAGAGGATCGAACGTATGCATAAAACTCCCACGGAGGAGAGTCCAGAGTTCCTTAAAAATTAATATCAGATCCTCGTAGGGTCCATTATTAAAAACATGGTTCTTTGACATGAAAGTAAAAGGTTCAGAGTTTTATTAAAATAGCGGAAGTACTAATAGCGATACGATATAACATCACTGGAGGCCATCCGTGATGCCATTACTCGGCGTCGTCATCCACCCATTCCAGCTCCCAACCGGGTGGAATCTCGCCAGGCCAAACAACTTCATCTGAAAACAACAAATATAGAAAGGCTGAGTATACTAATACTCAACAAGACTTACCCGACAAAAGTTACCTCTAGACATGTAGGCTTTTGGCCGGTGGGTTTGTTTTGCTAAAAAGCAACTAGGATCATGGATCCTTACTTTCAAAATTTTAGCTCAATTTATAGTGGGATTATCATTACTATAATGAGCAACTAATACAATCAAGAATTGTACAATACAATTAATCCACACAAAAGTTTTCACATAGTTCCATCATTAAGGGATATCATGGCTAGCTGATTAAGCAGTCTCGAATAACGGTGAGATGCCGACAATCGATTGGTTCATAAACCCTTGCAAGGTAAACCTAAACACACAGAGTGGTGCCCCAACAGAGCCGACACCAACCAAACGGTTCCCAAAAATCCTCGGGTTGGGATAGTAGCCTACAGTCTCGGGTACAAGGCTATCCGGCATGCCCCACCTAGTACACCCATTCTCACACAAGTACCCTCCTCCCGGTTGCAAGCTAGGCAGGAGACGAATCGAGAGTAGTAGTAGTAGAATCCTGTGTCGTCTCATTAAGGTACTAGGCTTACCGGTCCCATTCCCGACAAGTGCTTAGTACGTTCAAAAGCTTAGCCCACGAAGCCACTGGACCGGAGCCCAAATCCCATGCTCTTACCACATGAGCAATCCATTTATAAAGGGTGTGATTCCAAAAGGAAATCCTATTCTCGCGAGTGACGACCATCACTCGACTTTTATCGGGTCCTTAGAGCATAGCATCTAACGACCTAGCATACTAGTAAAAGAACATAGGCACCTAGGGATCATGCAACTAAGGTTTCATTCAATCCCTGAACGTAAATGCACATAGAATAACAAAGATAGTTGCATAAATTTAAATAAAACATGGGTTAATGATAAAACCGAGGCTTGCCTTTATTGGTACAAGCAGTTAGACAAACTTCCGGACTTTGGCCCAGGTCTTGCTCTACGGTGACGTAGTGCACGTCTCCTCCAGCTCCCTCGTTCACGTCCACTGGCACGAGCGTGTAGCTACCGTCGGGGACTTCTACACGGAGGATGCAAATGCAAGACGTAAGTGACAAGTTGATCATTTAATCACAAACAAGACATGACAACCATGGGGTGAATGGTTGACCACATTCACCTAGATAATAATACATTCCGCATACTCTTCCTATAAAGGAACAATATGCGTTGCTTTATTATCTAGATTTTTTTAAAAAAAAATGATTGTGTACATATATATAATATAGTTTAATTCTCACAAAAAGAGCAATGGGTTGGTTATAAACTTGTTAGCAAGTTTCACCACACCAACACATAACCCTTAGGTGACATTTGTGATTTTCCAATCAATTTCACTATTAAACCTACAAAGGTTCTTTCACATTAATGCACAAAAACAAATCATAAAACACTAAGAGTGGTGCTCTCTGGACTCAATAAGTCTAAGACAAGCTACTGATCACACATGCACACTTGCTTAAGCTATAAAAATAAATATATCAATTATGGCATTTATATTCACCAAAACAAGGTAAAAGCATATAAAAATAAATATAGTGCTTCTGAACCCAAACTTTCTCTCACTGTTTCTATGGTCCAAAACAAGCCTAGGGAACCAACAAACACATCTATAGCCTTTATAGATCTTGATCTACACATTTATGATTAAAAACAAGCATAAATCAGGAATAAATATTTATGACAGTTATAAAATCATGATAAATTCATCAGAGGTGCATTTCAACATTACAAGATGATATGCAGAAGTAGGGCTCAAAAATAATTATATTTTAAGCTACAAAAATCATCTAGGCAGATATGACAATAATACAAGATAATTTATATAAAAAGATTTCTCTAGGAACTTTGTGCAATTTTTGGCACAGGACCTACACATACTAGTGCTCACAATATATCCAAAATCCAGCTTAAGATCATGTATGGATTTTGCAGAATCACAGATCTAGAGATTTCACATTCCAATTTTTCAAACAAAAACTATAGCTCAAAAGTATATGCATATTTGAAGAAAGTTGTAGTTCTAGTCACAAAGAGCACAACAAAATTAGATTTGCCTTTTTTCGATTTCTCTACGATTTTATATAGATTTTACAAGTTCCAGTCAAAGCACACAAAAGGGGAAGATCCATTTTGCAAACAGACCCTTGGAACTTTCTGAACCTCACAGATCTATCCTTGCCTTTAACACATAGACCCCTACAAGACTCAAATCCGCGCACAGGGATCCCGGCGGCGCAAGGGAGCTCACCGCCGGCGAGGGTAAGGCCGGAGCTGGGCAACAAGCGGCAGTGGATGGCGATTGAGCTCACCACGGAGTGATTGGCGGTGGTAGCTCGGCCGGAGCGGTCGCCGGTGAGCGGCGGCGGCGGCACGGGGCAGCACGACCGCGGCGGTGCGAAGTCCGGCGAGGGGAAAGGCTCAGCTGAGCAATGCGCCGCGCACAGGGCTTCAGTGTGACCTAGGGGAGGTGCTACAAGTGGCCATTGGCTTGGAGAGCAGGCGGAGGCACGAGCTCGGCAAAGGCTGCCCAGCGGCGGCCGCGGGAGCTCGGACTCCGGCGAGCTGGCGGCTTGTCCTGAGCAATAAGCGAGAGGGGAAGCTACAAGGAGTCCTAGGGCACGCTGGAGCAGCACGCGTTGGCGGTGCAAGTGGCTGGAGGGTGGAGTTCACCGTGGCGGCTCCTATGGCGGACGGCGGCGGACTCAGGGTCGCGCGAGGGGGAGGCCGGCCGGCTTTTATAGGCAAGCGTGCCTTGGCGAAGGGGTCACGAGAGTCATCGCATGGTGGGCCGCGGCATGGGGCAACGGCAGTGCAAGCGGCGAGCCAATGGCGTTTGGTGGGCGGCGCGGCGAGCCAATGGCAGAAGGCGGTGCGGCCGCCCGGCCGCATGCGAGTGCGGCGCGTGGCGCCGGCCTGGGCCCAAAAGTACTACGCACAGGAGCCCCTTGGCACCGCGGGCGAACCAGGGGTCGGCGGTCTGCCTCGGCGTGCGTGTACGGCGCAGTCAGGGTTTCAAAAATCGCAACAGTAGCGGTTTTCCAAACCGGCAAAACCGGTCCGGTAAACCGGTAAAACCGACCGGTAAACCGAAAAGAGCGGTTTTCTAGGATTTGCTAGATTCGGTTAGAGAGCGGTAACCGAGCTTTTTTGCTACCGATCCAGACCGGCAAGGCCGGTTACCGCGGTAACCGGGCCGATTACCAACGATAAGGTGAACCCTGGGCGCAGTACGGCGGTAGGCCGACCGCCCGTGCACAAGTCGCGCGCGGGGGGGGTGCCGACGCGTTCCGGTGTTAAACATTTCAGCTTAGCACCCTTTGACCAACCTTTTCTCGATTTTTCGCAACTGAAGTGCCACAAACAACCTATACCAAAGTTGTAGATCAGCTGACCCTCTACCATTCTTACAAAGGCCGTATAGGGTTTTGATCAATGGATTTTGCATAAAATGCAGTGGAACTTTGCAAAAAACTCGGCTCCAGTGAATAGTGTTTGGAGGCGTTGACTTGCGTTTTTCACACAATTCCACTCCAAATTTCAAATGCCACTCAACATGAAAGTTGTGTCCCTCGACAAAACTCACAACTTTTACATTGGGAGATTTTGAAGTGTTTAGGTGAAATTTGGAGAACGCGGCAAAAGTACCGGCTGACACTGGGGGCAATGGGGTGTTCAAGGGGTTTGACTAGGGTTTTGACCAAACCTTGACCATGGGTTGACCAAGGTTGCCATTAGGGGTCATTGGTGATGTTTTCGAGGTGATGGCCCAGGTTGACCGTCGTTTGACCAAAGTCAACACTGTTGACCTGCTCATTAGGGTTAACCATTCCGGCTGAAAACCTGGGGCATCACATACACCTGGTGGGGGTACTTCTCACTCTCAAACCGTGGTGGTTGCCTCACATACACTTCTTCCTCCAACACACCATTCAAGAAAGCACTCTTTACATCCATCTGGTGTAACTTGAACCCTTTAGCCACAAAGAAATCTAGAAGGATTCTGATCGCCTCCAAACGAGCTACGGGAGCAAAGGTCTCCTCGTAGTCGTTCCCCTCTTTCTGACTGAACCCCTGAGCAACAAGTCTTGACTTGTTTCTCACCACTTCACCTTCCTCTCCCTATTTGTTCTTCCACACCCACTTTGTCCCAATCGGCTTACACCCTGGGGGAGGGTCAACCAATTCCCAAACTTGGTTTCTCTTAAAGTTCTCCAACTCCTCATGCATCGAATTAACCCAATTATGATCAGATAGTATGTGTCCAATGTCTTTGGGCTCAAAGGTGGCAACAAAAGCATCATGAGCGAAATGAGAATTTTTCCGAACCCTCGACCGTGTAGTACGTTCATTGATGTCGCCGATGATCCTCGAAGTTGGGTGATGCACTTGTACTCGCCGGGGAGGTTCTCGCCTTGATGCTACCTCCCCCTCAACAGTAGCTTCTCCTTGATCTTGGTTTGTTGTCATAGGTGTGGGAGAGGGGCCGTCCATCACCGTAGTCTAAGTAGTATGTACATGCCCAGCCGCGGGCACCACACCGTCATCTTCATCATCTCCATGTTCATGCTCCTCCTCCTGAAAGATCTCCTCGCCAAGTTCATCATCACCTGCACACTCAAAGACAAGCTGACTACGTGGTTGTGTCTCGTCGAAGGTTACCTCGCAAGTCTCCACGATTTGGTTAGTTTCAAGATTGAGCACACGATATGCTCTAGAATGAGATGCATAACCAAAGAAAATACCATCGACAGACCTAGCCTCAAACTTATCCAACTTCTTGCCTTTCTTCAGAATAAAGCATTTGCAACCAAAGACATGGAAGTGACTCACATTGGGTGTGCGACTGTGCATCAACTCGTAACAGGTTTTCTTCTTATGCACTCTGAGGTAGATCCTGTTCGACACATAGCACGCGGTATTCACCGCCTCAGCCCAGAACCTTCTCGGAGTCCTATGCTCATCAAGCATTGTCCGAGCCATCTCACACAAGGTTCTGTTTTTCCTTTCCACAACACCATTCTAGGGAGGAGTATACGGACTCGAAAACTGGTGTTCAAGACCCAAGTCATGGCAAAAGGTCTAAAAATGAGAGTTTCTGAATTCTGAGCCATTGTCACTGCGGATAGCTCGTATGGCATCTCCGTGCCTCTCGTTTCTCAACCTCAAGACAAGATCTCGAACAAAACCAAACATCTCCTCTTTCTCCTCAAGAAAGAACACCCACGCCTACCGAGAATAGTCGTCCACCACAACAAGGACATACCACTTCCCACCCGCAGATCGCACACGAGCTGGGCCAACAAGGTCCATATGGAGCAGCTCGCATGGACGCTCAGTCATCACATCAGTGAGAGGCGGGTGAGAAGAGGCTACCATCTTGGCATGCCTACACGGCGCACAAACCAACTCTTTCTCAAGCCTCAATCGTGGCAATCCTCGGACCAAATTGAGTTTACTCAAGCGAGACAAAAGATCAAAGCTCAAGTGACCGAACTTCCTATGCCACTTCCACAACTCACTCGAAGAACCAGTCAAGAAACAATGATCAACACCAGAATACTGAGAAAAATCAGCTCGAAACACCTGACCCTCGGGAACGACCATACAAACAAGGTCCCCTCGAGAGTCCAAAATCCGAGAACCACCAGGCCAAAACAACACCTCAAAGCCCTCATCCAACAGCTGGAACACAGAAAGCAAATTGTACCCAAGCGATTGAACAAGAGCAACACGCCTGAGAGTGATCTTGTCACTTACCTTAATCTGACCTTCGGACAACACACGCCCACGCCCATTGTCCCCAAAGGTGATGTACCTCTTTGTCACCACCGGGACGAGACTTGAGAACCACCCCTTGTCTCCGGTCATATGCCTCGAACAACCGGAGTCAATCAACTAAATGTTCTTCAAGTCTCTCACCTGAAATTCAAAAACAAGCACGTGAGCTAGGGCTAGACGAAAAACTCGAAGCTCGCAAACTCGCTCGAACTTGCTCGTTAGTGGCTCGGCTCGGCTCGACTCGTTAGAATCTTTAAACGAGCCGAGCTTAGGTTTCAGCTCGGTCGTATAACAAGCCAGCTCCAGCTGGCTCGCGAGCTGCTCGCGAGCCAAAATGAGCCAACCTTAATTAATAGCCTAGCAAAATACATTGTCGCCTCCTTGGCCCACGACCACAGCTCACAAAGGAACCAGAAGTCCACAATGTTAATGGTGACATTGAGTTTGTGGACTTTCCAACCTGTATGGTGGGAAGCAATTAGTAAGTGTGGATCAGATATTATTACGAGCACTCTTTGCATAGTTAAAATATTTTTTGCCATTTCACTAAAATAATTTACTATTTGTGTATAGCCTACAAGTTTACCTCTTACAAGGAAAGGCCGAAAGGGAGACATGATGTGAAGTGTAGCAGCATGGAGAGTGTTTTAGTTTACTATTAGATGAACTAAAATAATGATTTTTGAATGTCAAGTGTTAGCATGCATCGCATGGAGTTTTGCAATTGGGTGAACTTAATGTTGATGATTGATTTAATGCTTGGATTGATTATATATTTGTATGTGCTTTGTTTCTTTTAATTTTTGTTGTTGGAACTTATATAATATAGACTAAGTTATAGTATATTTCAAGATGTGATGATTTGGTCAGATTTTAAATGAGCTAGCTCACGAGCTAACGAGTTGGCTCAAGCTTTTAAACGAGTTGAGCCGAGCTAGGCTTTCAGCTCGGTATCTTAACGAGCCATAATGAGCAGAGTCGTAACGAGCCGAGCCATAACGAGCGGAGTCGATAACGAGCCGAGCCGGCTCGATATCCACCCTTAACGTGAGCGAACAAACGACTCAGCACTGGGGTTAGTACCAAAAGAGTAAAACCAGTCCCGAGCCATTTGCTCAAAAGTGGGGTTAGCACAATCCAAAACATCTTTCCTACCAAAGCTACCTCCACGAACACCACCACGGTAACCACTACGAGGGAACCATCCCTCTCTAACTGGATGAGGACCAAAACCACGAAAGGAAAACCGTGGATCGTCCCTCCTCTCCATCTCAAAGCTAGGACTCCTCCCATCCCCGTATTGAGCATGAGGGGGAGAACGCCTAGCAAACTGACCTCCTGTAAACTCTCCAGACCAACCACCAGAACCACAACCTGCAGAACCAAACCTAGAATTTGTACGAGCACGAAAACCAAAATTTTGCCTGTCCAGACCTGCACCGGTCTGACCGGTGTAGCTCGGCCAGCAACACCTCTAGCAGCCTTTCGCTCTCCCCAAGCCGGAATTGTCCTCACACTCGCCTTGGCCCTGGGCATCTGCACACGAGGCTCAAGTACCCCATTAGAGGGGTGGTACTTGTCCTTGTTAGCCCACTCCTTCGTCATTCTCTCCTCTCGCTTCCTCTTGAAGCAAAACTCATCCTTATGGCCATCTCTCCCACAATAGCCACAATAAAACCTTATGGACTTAGGTTTAGACTAGGGATGGGGCTGCTCACTTGGTTTCTCTCCACTCGGCTTCTCCTCACTTGCCTTCTCACTCTCTTTCCCAAAGAACACTTTCCCCAAAGTGCTCACAAACTTGATAGGCTTTTGGAAATCATTTGTTTGTGGAGGAAACACGGGTGGAGCTGGGGTTGTGTCTAGTCGGTTCCTAAGATGGTTCGATTTAGGAGGGAAAGCATTTTTGTGGTGGGTTTTTGGTGGCTCTGGGATATTCTCTCCACTTCCCTCACCAACCTTGTTTGCCCCAAGTCCCTCACCATCCCGCCTCTTATATGTCTCGATCATTATCCTCAACGGAGGCTCGTGACCAGACAACCAACCCATCAACTTTCTCAAGTCATCATTCTCATCCTGCAAATGATCAACATAATGTGCAAGTTTCAGATTCTTCAAAGCATGCAATTCACAGGTAGAGTAAGATGTAGGAATTGGTTCTTTCAGCTTAGCCTCAAGAGAAACAGTGTAAGCATGCATCTCATCAATTTTTTCATGCAAAGTAGGGCAAGAAGTGCAAGCACCTAGCAAAGCAGGTCTAGACTTAAGCTCAGACACTTCAACCCTAAGCACATCTAATTCCTCACATTTGGAGGCGTGCTTTTCCTTAAACAAGGCAAGATTAGCTAGAAAGATTGGACAATCAACACATTCAACTTCATCAGAAACAACAGATGAAGCTTTCAGAGAATCAATTTCAAGCTTAGCATCAAAATTCTGTGTTTCTAGCTCAGCCACTCTAGTCCTAGCATCCTCAAGCGAGGCCCTAAGCTCTTTCCTCATCTTCTTGGCCTCTCTAAGCATGTCATCACGATTATCAAGTAACAAGCTAAGCCGTTCATTTTCCTGACACAAGAAGGGAAGTTCATCACGCACTTCGTCATCGGAGTTGGACTCCGAGTCGCTCTGTGTGCTCTTCTTGCTGCCGGAGCTCAGTGTCGTGGTGCAGAAGCCATCTCTAGCGAAGTAGCTTAGCCTACTCAGGTTCTTGGACGACTTCCTGCCCTTGTGACGATCACCTTCATCTTCACTGCTGCTCGAGTTCGAGGTGGAGTACGCGGAACTGGAGTCGACGTCGCTCGCTCCAACCATCACTCGGGCCTAGCCTCGGCTCTCCTTCTTCCTCTATCGTCACTCATCCTTGTGCTTGCTCTTGTGGCCACGCCTCGACCGGTACTTGCCATCCGTCTTCGACTTGTGCTTGTAGCTGTCCTTGTTCTCGACCTTCTCCGGGCAATCGGCGACGAAGTGTCCCGGCTTGCCACACTAGAAGCATGTCCTGGTGTTCCTCCTCATGTTCATCTGGTTCTCGTCCAGCCTCTCGAACTGTCTCGTCAGCAACGCTAGCTCGTCCTCTCCAAGCACGTCGAACTCTTCATCTGGCATAGACATCAAAGAGAACAAGGAGAACAGCCTGGTGGATGGGTTAGCGTTAGTCTTTCCTTTCGAACCACCGATGAGGGTGAGACTATGAGATCAGTCGGGCCCTCAATCTTGGCTGTCATGCCCTGATCCACCTCAGCCGACTTGGGCTTCGAGAACAGCTCATTCACGGTCAGAGTGTCATACTTCTCTGACTCCACAATGACCTCGAACTTTCCGCCCCAAACCATATGATCCAACGAGTGTAAGAGCTTGACGGCTCTATCATGATCATCGTACGGGAGCACATCCACATTGGCCCTCATGTTGTTCACCACAACCGTGAACCTCTAAAACAAGGCATCGATGGACTCACTGGGGAGATGAGTGAAGTTCTCGTACTCTCTCCGGTAAGTCGCATACATCTGAGCCTGAAACTGGGCATTTCCAACATGAGCTTCCTTCAACACCGACCAGATTCTACAAGCCAAGCTCTCTGTGTGCACCCGATCGAATTCAGGCTGACACTGAGCACAAAACAAGTAGTCGACCGCCTTGTTGTTGGCGTTGAACATGTCCTGCGATCCTAGATCGAGGAAGTTCATCGGCTGGACATAGCCTGTGTCCACCGTGACATCCCAAAGGATCTGACCCTTTCCGCGGAGGAACGCCGCCATCCGCTTACTCCACATCTGGTAGTTTTTGCCATTGAAGTGTGGAGGACCCGAACCCCGTTCCTGGTACGCCATCCTTGGATCTTAGACTGGTTAGAGTAAATCAAGTCCTGTAACTGGCTCTGATACCACTTGAAGGACTAATACCGCGAACCAGAGAGGGGGAGTGAATGGGAGCCGATAAAAATTCTTCTCGAAGGAGATGGAGGCTCCAACAAGATGAACACAGCTTCCAACACACGTCTCTGACTCACTACTCAAGTTGGCCAAGACTACGCAGCCACTGGAGTGCTACTGGACCTAGGAACCAACAACCAACCTCATAGACCTAAGAATTAAAGTGGAACACAAACCTCGACCCTTACTGACCTCCACCGGTCAGGTCGGTGAGCACCACCAGTCAGACCGGTCCCTGCTGGTGAAACCTGGAGACTTCCACAGAACAGCCCCTACACCAGTCAGGCCGGTGTAGCTCACCGGTCAGACTGGTTCAAGCCAGAAAGCCCCAAAACACCAAACAGGCCTACCGAGCTCCAAACTGACCCAAACTCGAAACAGAAGCCACACGAGACAATAGAGAACACACCCAAATGTTCACCCGAGCAAAAACCCAACTGGGTTCTGCACCGGTCAGACCGATGAGAGGCACCGGTCAGACCGGTGTGGCCTGGGCTGTCGGGATGAACAGCACCCGCGGGTCAACTCCCCCAAATCCAACTCCCGATCTCCCGAATCACTTCACGTATTTGCGCAAGACTTTGGGGATAGTAGGAACACCTCATGGGGAGTCCATTGCCAAGATTTGTCCACCAAAACTTGCCAAATCAAGAAGAATTGAAGAAATCCCCCCAAGAACTCCTCTAACCCTAGAACACCGAAAACTCCAAAATCGAGCCCTTTTGCTCATGGATTTGGGAGGTGAATCAAATGGAAAAGAACCACGAAGGGTTCATGCATACATCCCTCACAAAATACCCAAGAGAAAGGTCTCGAAAATGCTCCAAGAAAAACGTCAAGAAAGGGCTCTGAAAATCACCAAAAAGAACGAACGGGAACAACGCATCCAAGCCTTGAGGAACCACGCCGAATCATCTATACATCACAAAGAGGTTCATACAAGGTCCAGCTTGCCGCCCGATCATCCTTCCCTCTCACAAGATCTCACCATGAAGCTCTCAAGCTAGTCCTATAGGAAAACCAAATGAGCTAGGGTTCCAAGAGATGGCTGCCATCCTCTCACCACTTGGGTTATATGGAGGCAAGTCGAAAGTCTAAAATACCCTTACTAGCTAATTAGGGATACATGCCCCTCGAGGGTGAAATCAGAAATCTTTGTCATCGCTCCATCGGACGGATGGCCAGCAACCGCAAACTTGCTTAGCCTCGACGCAAGCCTTACGATCCCGACGTGTGTCCTCCGCTTCGAAGTCTCTGGACTGCGTCGTCACACACCGGTCAGACCGGTGCTCCTCACTGGTCAGACCGGTGCTCCTCACTGGTCAGACCGGTACCCACCGGTCAGACCGGTCTGGAGCTGCTACATCCCCGTTTTCGGTTCTTCAGTCTTGGCTTTGTGGATCAACCAAGGAACCTAGTGGTTTTCCGGTGAACCACTGGAAACCCCGCGAACTCGGTGTAGCCTCCGCCAATCGCCACTCATGACTCGGCTCCCACGTAGTCCCGGCTCGACCTTGGTTTTGTGGCTCAACCAAGAAACCGTCCATGACTTCATCTTGTCGTTCTTGCCACCATGCGGCCTGCACTTGACTCCACTGGCCACCGGGTCCCTCGAACGAAGCCTACTTGTCTTCTCCACACCTGGAGGCCTCACCGGCAACGACCTTTCACGCTTGTTCTTCACCTGCACCAACATCAATCAAGCCGCAATCTGCACCTGCAATACTTAGCCAAGAATTAGTCCACACAACGTTGTCAATCACTCATCACACCAGGAAGCGATCATCTACCGGTCCTCGAACCACACATGGCCCTCAGAGGCGCGGGGGCGGCCGCCGGAGCGGAGGCGTGGGGGCGGCTGCCAGAGCAAAGGCACGGGGGTGGCCTGCCTGAGGAGTAATTCGTGTGATTTGGAAGAGAAGGGGAGAGAAGAAGGGAACAGGATGACATGTGGGACCCACACAGAGAAGGAGATGGCTAGTCATTTTAGTTAGTCTGTTGGAAGAAGAGGAGATTTAGAGATTTAGAGAAAGAATACTAGCTAAATGACTAGTCAAATGTGGATTTAGCTAGTCCAGTTTGATGAGTCTCTTGGGGTTGCTCAGTCTAGAATACGCTTTTAACACTAATCTCCCTAATATCATGGCATTGTCCATGGTAATAAAATCATGCATTAGTAATCTGTTATCATCAAATCTATAAATCAAATTAATGCGATGCTTTGAATCATGTTTAAACCTTTTTTGTATTTTTAAATAATGTCAGATTAACTATTTCAAATACTTCGTCACTTAATTAATTAGCAAATCCAAACATTTTCGTGATACATTATATATCACTTACCAAGCATTAGCTAGCACAAACGAAAGATGCCAAAATGCCAAAGGGAGCTAAGAGCATCTCCAAGAGTTTGCTAAATTTTACTTGGCAAATCTTGTGTTTTGCCAACCTCTAAAAAGGTATGCCAAGTAAAAAAAGAGTTCATCTCCAACAATTTAGCATAATTCACTTGTCAAACACAGATCTAACTTACATCAGGAATCCTGAAAGAAACAAATTTTTTTATGCCCTTCCACCTCTTGTAAACTTACATCAGGAATCCTTTTCTATTCTTTATTTCTTTTTTCACCCTCCCACCTAGAGGGAAACGCCGATGGCAACACGATACGCGCGCGCATATATGCGCGTGGGGAGGTGAGATTTGCCAAGTTTCTTTTTTTGCCAAGTTGGTTTGCCAAACTGTTGGAGGGTATTTTTTCTCGTTTTGCTAAAATTAGATGGATGCCAAGTTGATTTGCCAAATTGTTGGAGTTGCTCTTCCATCCAAATATCCAATGGCATGAAGTGTTACTGTAATCTCGAAATATTTTAGCAGTTAGTAACGTATAGCAAGACGATCAACATATCAATCTAGACATCTAGTCGATCTGTATATGAACTAGATGATGCGCTTAAAAGGCATGGATATGTGCAGGAATTTCACAGAAACTGTCGTAGAGCTAGCTTGTCCAAAAAAAAAAACCATCATGCTTGTTTATCAAACAAAAAAAAAGTAGTGCTCGACAGCCAAATTTGGAGCACATAATCGATCACGGCGGGTTCATGATCGAGCTCAATTGCAGTGTGGTCAACAGTTCAACTTCAACACATGCATGAAGCTCCAATCGCCGCGGCGGCAATGTTGGCGCCGAACA
This sequence comes from Cenchrus americanus, assembly GCA_947561735.1. Taxonomy (NCBI): domain Eukaryota; kingdom Viridiplantae; phylum Streptophyta; class Magnoliopsida; order Poales; family Poaceae; genus Cenchrus; species Cenchrus americanus. The sequence goes on from OX387239.1 coordinate 264,920,298, forward strand.
GCCTCACGACGCGCGCGCCGCCGTCCGCACAGCAATCATCGCCGTGACCGGCGCCGCCGTCGACGTCGTTTCTCTTCCGCTTCCTGCACTCGATAAACATCCGGCGGTTGACGCGCACCTCCCCGTCGTCGGTGCTGGAGGCGGATGAGACGGCCGCCTGCGAATGCGAGAACGCAACGGTGTCTCCGGCGACGAGGTCCTTATCCCTGACGAAGCGGCTCCAGCCCCGAGTGAGCACGTAGCTCTGGCTGCTGCTCCAGTACGAGTACCGGAACCGCCACACCTTCCCGCCGGCGACGTCCTCGAACGCGAGCAGCACTGGAGGCGCCGCCTCGTCGAGCGGCGGGAAGTGCTTCTCGGCGTGCAGCTTGGGCAACACCAGCCGGTTGAGCCGGCCGACGTCGCTCGGCGTCACCGCCTTCTCGAACAGCGCCGCCCGGTGGACCAGGGCCAGGGCGTGGTCGCCCCCGCCGCCGCCGCCGGAGCGCAGCGCCTGCCGGAGCTCGTCGTCGTAGGTGTGCTTCCGCAGCATGTCGACGACCTCGGCCTTGGGCCGCGCTGCGAGGAACGCCATCTCGGCCGCGCCGGCGGGGCCGGGGAAGTTGACGGCGCCGCCGCGGCCGCGGAAGCGGAGCGCGGCCACGTCGTAGGCGCGCGCCGCGGCGACCTCGTCGGCGAACGTGCCGAGCCAGACGCGCGCGTGGCGCTCGTAGATCTGCGCGCCCCACCGCCCGTTGGGCTGCGGCACCACGCCCTTGTACCGCGACGACGAAGACGACGAGAACGGCCGCGCCCGTGGCGCCGCCGCGGCATCGTCGTCGCCGTCCATCCAGTCCGGCTGCTCCGCCTCTTGCGTCGACGTCGACATGACGGCGAGCTCAGGCGCGCGGACCGCGCCGCCGGCGATCGAGGCCCGCTCTTTTCAACGCGCTGCGTACGGCTGCGCTCCACCGACGATATGTTTCTTGTTTGTGACGGGAGTGACCTTGTAGCTTCTTGCATCGTTGCTCTCGACGGCAATGTCAACACTTGGTTGCGTTTCACGTGCTGTATTTGCAGAGTAAGACTGGAACAGTTGATACGAGTGACGTGTCATGCACGTGTTTCGAGGTACGTCTTCGGCTCCTCCGTCCAAAGTTATGTAATGACATAATGGGGTGGTATAGAATCAAACTAATGAGAACATCATTTCATAATTGCGTAGTTAGTACTAAGTCTTAGATAAATACGGTACTCTGTATGTAACCTAATGTTGCACAAACTGGTATAATGTAGTAACTCAGATAAACGGAGCACTGGTTAAAGTAATTTCTGCACTTGATTAGTCCATTAGTTGGAGCACAACTTCAGCATTTGTTCTACTTAATACTAGCTTTTACATTATAGTGCGACAGATTAATCTAGGTTAACCACCACTCCACCAGGATGGCTTTACTGACACTAGAGCCATCGTTGGTTCAGAGTTACGACTGGGTTTCAGAGTATACATATATAAAGGCCCAGCAAAAGACACCAGGTTAACTACCAATGCACTCCACTCCAAAATAGACATAGCTCTGCCTAAGAACAAGTCTATAGGGCTGTGGTAATCTAATAACAGGGCCTTGGTTGAATCAGCCAGGATGAGGCCGCTGCGTTGAGCTCAACGCCTTCTCTTGCCCTTCTCCTTGCTTGCCTTCCACAGCTTCAGAGCGTACCGAACTGCTTCAGTCGTCTGTGCTTTACGGCCCTGCTCATAGTTCCACAGCTCAGGGAAAGGATCCCTCCTCCTTCCATTGACATCCTTCACCTCATTTAGCTCAATCAATGCCTTTGTTACTGCAGCATAGGCTTCTCCACTGAACTCCTTCAGTTCCAGGAGCTTCTTGTCATCCTCCCTGATTACCTCCTACACAGGCACAACCGATGCTCCATTACTTTTGGCGACAAGCAGTTCGTGATTATCAGTAACAGTTGAGTAATTGGCAACAGGCAAAAGATTCATACCTGCACATTTCCATTGACCATAATAGCCCTGAAAGGGTTCCATTCTGGATTGCTAATTTCCTTCTGCCACTTTGAACAAAGGATAGCGCTTTCCGCTTCAGCATCCACTGCACTAAATTTCCGCTTGCACATGTTTAGAAACACTTTGGAGTCAAGCTCACCAATTCTCTTGATGCCTATCTGCGTCTGGGAACTAGTGGCACCAGACAAACCCTGCAGGACCTGCAATTGGGCCAAACAAGGATTCTCATAAACAGCAAGTGCACGGAATGAGGTACAGTGTAAAAAAGTAACATACATCTATCAGCACTTCTCGAGCTTCTCGCAGCTCATCACTGTTCTTGCTTTCTTTAGTAATTAAATTTTGGTTAAAGCTTTCCACATCACTCAGTTCAGTCATCTTGTCATTGAGCTCCTCTCTTAGTTCATCTATCCTCTTGCCGGATTCAGAATCTTCATCTCCTGGCTTCAGCTCCATCACTTGTAATTTTCCCATCAAGTGCTTAATGTTTAACTCAAGATTGAGCTTCTTTTCTGACTGTATGCTCAACATCGTGAGCTTTTCCATAACAGCTTCTTTCTCTCTCTGATATTTCCTCGTAGCAAAACACCAACAACCATGAGACAATCAAAAGAAAACAGCATGCAAACACATCAACAAAACAGATGCTGACCTTTTGTCTTTCCATAATCTTCACAACATTTTCATCAACTTTCTGCTGCTCCAATGCGGCCAACCTAAGATGATTGGCTTTCAATGCATTCTGCACAAAAAAAAAGACACATGTAAGTTGTACGCATAAAGCTGTCTATTTTTCAGTCAGCATTCTGCTCCTATTACATTGCCAGATGACACCCAAAGACTGGCACTGACTTCACTCATCCACCATGACAACATTAAAAGTTTCGCTCCATGATATCTAACAACAAATGGTAACTAGAAAGAATGCTGATATTTTCTTCAACCCCTTGTCAAAGTATAATGCTGATGGTCATCAACAGATTATTTTCATCATTTCGACAACATACACTGCCATTGGAGACAAAAAAAACTAAAGACACCACACAAATTACCAAGCTGTTAAGTAACAATTTTATATAAAAAAAATGCCCTGCAGATAATAGATCTCTCACCTTTTGCTTCTCTAACTCAAGCTCCCGACTGTTGCACTCACTTTTTGCACACAACTCCTCAATTTGTTTGTTTCTTGTCTCAAGCTCATCCATCATTCCCTGAAGATCTGAATGTAGCTTCCGGTTCTCCTCAACGACTCTTTGTGTATTCTGTTGAGAAAGCTGCCGCATCTTCATGATTTCTAGTAATAATGAAAAAAACAAAATATATGTCAGCATAACTTACCACTATATGTATATAATTACGCCAAGATATATGCATAAATAACCAGATATTCTAGTGTACCTTGAGTATACGACTGGAGCAGTTGTTCCCTCTTCTGCATCAGTATGTCAAGTGATGCAGATCTCTTGTTGTACTCAGACTCAAGTTTCTCTAAATGCATTTCCTTTTCTTTAACTTGACAAGCCAAATTAGCCATCAGTTTGTCAGTTTTATTTGTCCCGTCCTTCACAATATCATTGAGAGTTTTCAGATCACCAATTTTTCTCAGGAGCTCACTCAATGCCCCTGAATTGTAATCATCAGCCCTTGCCATCCACCCACAAGGTTCTGTACCCCCGCACTTCATTTCCTTCCAGCATTTTTTGTTGTACCCTTTCATCGTAAAGTGATTCTCAAAGGCCCGTGCATTCCTAAAACCACTCCAGTCCTTCCCAAACTCAACTATAGCATCACGTGTAGGCCTACCTCTGTTATAGACCGGATGGACCTTAACTGGATGGAAAGATGAGTAATGTTCCTTCAGCCTATTCGCACTTTTGCCAAAGAATTCAATTGGCATATTGACTAGGATGCCCATCCAGGGCCAGACAAACTGCTCATCTCTGGTATGCTGAGGAACCTGTGGATCCATAAGCATTGGCTGCAATGAGCCAACTGATGATTCAGCTTCCTTACTCTTCAAATGTTTTGCAAGAGCACGGTGGTCTGCCTTCTCTTTTGCCTGCACGTCACGTGCAGCCCCTACACCCAAGGCATGCTGCAACAGATCATCTAGGCTATATTCCTTCCTTTCATCTGAACAAAAGGGGCATTGGTACATGCCTTCATCACTCATCACTTTTAAATTTCCTGACACCAGAAGCTCAAAAGTGCCATCCCCATATGCTTCAACTTCAGAATCTCCATCCGAGGTGTAGTCCATGGTAAGGCGAGGGAGAAGGCCAACAACCTTGGGGCCTGAGGGGGAATGCCAATTGCAAGAACAGAAAAATTGATACTATGATCTCTCAATAGTATAGTATGCTAAAGAAGCATGCACAAAAGAGGAATACCATGACAATGCAGAATATAGGATGACAGAACCGGTTGAATACATATTGAATCAGCATTTAAACCTTAACCTAATAAGTTGAATATAGATTGACTAGACACTGAAGCTTAACATTATAGATTTCTGCCCCTTATAGCATCTTGTCATATCTTGCTCAAACTTCAGCTGTCACGATAGCACCACAATCTGATAAATACCATACACAGAAAGCCACCGCCTACCATCAATTTTTAGTTTCAACAACAGGGTGTATCCAGGGATGCATATTAGACTTGGTTACAGCAAAATTAAGCTAGAAAAACTCAGTAAGCTAACTGACATGTCAAGTGCACGAGCAATGTTGGGGCTTTATATCCTAACAAGGCACCTGACGAATTCAAGAACAGAGCACCTTGGAAGGAATATACATAAACTAAGTTAACACGGCCACACGAATCAATTTCCTTTTTCTAAAAAAAACACGGCCACGCGAGTTATGCATTGTTGTACTTTTTGGTTGGTTGCAAAACCTCTCCTCCATCAGTACAGTAATCGAAAAAAAGTAGTAATCGATTTTACCAATCTTTTGGGGAAAATGGCATCTTTCGCAGAATTCATCTCAAGAATCGATGTTCACATAGGAGGACATAAAGAGACGGGGTTGCAAAGAAAAAGAGGGGGAAATCGAAATTCTTGCCGAGGAGGTGAGGTCCAAGAAACCCCCCAAAAAAGGTGGTTTTGTGGCCGCCTCCACTCCACCTCGAAAAGCACGCCGCCGGTTCGCTCGGAACAAGAGCGGGTTGCGAATCCGCGGCGCCGAAGCACGACTAGGAACGGGATTTTCTTCAACATTTTTAGGGGGGAATCGGTGGAGGGAAAAGCCCCCAAATAAAGCTAGGGCATTCGAGGGTTTTGCTGAGGGGGAATGGAATTGGGGGGAGGAAGAAGAAGAGTTCGCTGCAGCGCATTCTCACCTGCAGCGGAGCGGAGTGATTGGGGCTTCTTGTGCTGACGCGCTCCCGCTTGCTTGGTTACTTGGCGACGATCGCTTGGGTTGGGTTGGTCGCCGGCAGCGGGGAGGAAAGAAGAGAAGGCGAGCGAGGAAGCGAAATGAAGCGGAGGCGTCAAGGCGTGTTGCGCTGCGTGCACTTTCTACTTCCTTCCAAATTGAAGTGGGATTTTTGAAATGGGATTTTAAGAACTATTTGTAGATGTGAAATTACAAACTTCGTCTGGTTCTCTGGCAGCCACCGGCTAGCCGCACTTTTCAGAGCATATCAGCACCGTTCACTGGCCAAATGAACATGCTTCTTTTGTTTTTTTTTTGTCGTTGGTTGCTTAAAGTTACATTCATTGCAGGATAAATTTTGAATTTTAAAATTAGAGTTATATTTATTTTGAGACGTAGGAGTTGTAGATTAAAAAATAAACAAGACAAATAATGAAAATAGGACAACGCAAAGGTGGGCACAAATGCGAAGAGTAGGGATGAAATTGGTCAAAAACGATCGAAGATATATGCATTATCATTTCCTATCATATTTTTTGTACTCGGAAACGATACGCTCGGAAACGTTACAGTTAAAAAAAACGATACATCGAAAACGAAACCATCGGATCGAAATGTGTCGATATCGATTGATAACGGTACCTCAAATCGAAAACACAGAAACCGTGAATGGACATATATGCAACATGTTCGCAACCAAATGAGTGACCAACAGTCCAACAGAAATATTACTACACTATATGCACATACTATAACCAACCACCTATCACAAACAACTACTAAATTTTGTAGACAACAAGTTTCTGTCACAGCAGCCAACCTACCGGCTAGGCTGTTAGCGACGGTCGTGTCCGCGTGCTGGGGAATGCGAGTGAGGACTGAAGTTATATACGTAGGGTTGTATTATTGGACCATGTTGGGCCTCGGAGTTACCTAGGCTTATGTATGAGCCGTCCGTTGGCAATTTGGAATTCCGACGGAATTTTCCAAGAAAAAACGGTCAATACATGTATTCGACGGACAGAGCCACTACCATTTCCATTTCCACTTCCACCAATATTTTTCTATTTCCATACCATTTCTGGCTCCTACTATTTTCATTTAATTGTTTCTTATATTTTTCGGAAACGAAGCTCGGCCAATCGGAATTTCCGTAACTTTTTTCACCCATAATGAAGAGCATAGCAGAAGGTCGGGGGTAGCATAAAGAATTCATGTGACGCATTGAATTTCATTCACGATTATTTGTTTAGCTTTTGTTGGAGTAGGTTTGGATAGAAATATCTTTTTTTTATAAGAAAGTTTATAAACGTATGTTTAATTTGAGGATTGAAGTACCTTCTTGTACAATTCTCTAGTGGGTAGAAGATGAAAAATGCGTGAGTATGATACAACCTTCTTCTCAATAAATGGATTGTTCCTATTCTAAGAAATTGGAGGCAATAGAACGATACCAACCTACATTATTTTTAAACCAAATACATGCTAAAAGTTATTTATGTAACATTTTTGCTGTTTTGAAAAAAAATAGAGTTTATTTAAACTATAGATTTGGTCTAATGTGTACATCTATTGTAGAAATAGCTTAGCCTATCAACTTGTACAAGACTCAAACTGAGCTTTTTGTAATTTTTTTTAAAAAAACTCGACCTATGGAGGTAAGACCATCCCCAATGTAGTATTAAGAAGAAGACATTCTCCACTACAAGAAATCCTTTGATCTATGACGAAATTCACATGACATTTTTTAATTTCATCATAGATCGCATTGCATTCATGACAAACAGTCAAATTTCGTCATAGATTCACAGTGTTGGATATGAAGCCTGATAGGAGCCGAAACACTATGACGTTGTGCCGATTTCGTCATAGATTTCATCACATATCACACAACATCCATGACAAACAGTAAGATTTCATCATAGATTCATAGAGTTGGATATGAAGCTCGATATGAAGTCCAAACATTATGACGTTGTGTCAATTTCGTCATAATCCGACCCACAATGTGTTTTCATCATTTAATCATGATCAATAAATTAAAAAATCATAAAATGTGTGAAAATAATTAGAGATCATCACGATCAATGAATTTAAAACCTAAATTCAAAATCTTTTTCTAAATCATGTAATATTATATATTTAGTATATAGATATACCATCACAAGGCAAAATAAAATTGGATTTCTGTTTTATGAGTTTTTTATAATTTACTATGATTTTCTAAATATTCAGTCGAGTTAAATAAAAAAGAAAAGGACAAAACCGTTTTTAAAACCACACATAACCAAGTTAGAGACATAATTTGGACGATTTCAAAAATTGGAGGATATTCTATCTGTACATACGAAGTTTAGGTATGTAAACCAGACTTTCGCGAAAATTGAGGGACCTAAACAGGAGTCATAGTAACCTGGGCTTGCTAACCGGATTCAAAGTCTGCTGGTGGCCCTCTAACTCCTTACGCAGATCAGAAAACAACCCCGAGATCTCAAATCAGCCCGCGCAGCCCAACACGCCGACCCAGTTGCGCAACCCAACAGGCCGGCCTAGCTCCGCAAAAATTGAGGGACCTAAACCGGACTTTTTGCATACATGTTCAAAATTTAATTATTTCCAATAAACCTGTAGAAATTCATTTAAATGATAGAAAATAACAAATTTGTAAAAAAAATCTTGAAACTCATAAAATACAACTTAAATATATTCTTGTACATGTGAAAAATGTATTTAGGGTATATAATATAATTATTTTTTAGTTAATTCATAAAGTGTCTTAATTAGGTATTTTAAAATGGAAAAATAGTTTTTTCACAATAAATGGCAATGTGAATCCCTATGTGTTAATAGGAGAGTAAATGTAAGGTGATGTGTAGAATTGAGGTGTACATGTCCAAGAAAATACTTTAAGGTATACAAATTTCTAAGTTTAAGTTAAGTTGTATGAAATAATTTGAGAGACATATATAGTTTTTGAATAATGTATACTCAAATTTTTGTAAAATCTTATTAAACTTTTTTGTCAAGATTTTACATCTATAAAATGATTCTATGCCAATTTACATAATTTTCAGAGTTGTTGTGTGTATTATTATTATTATTATTATTATTATTATTATTATTATTATTATTATTATTATTATTATTATTATTATTATTATTATTATTATTTTATAACAAGATGACTAATAGAAGTTTGAGTTTTCCCTATAACTCGATGGAATTTTTCATCAATATCTTAGATTTGGGTTATAATGGAACATATAAGTTTAAATATTTTTTTTGAAATTTTTAGAATCTTTTTGGAGGTACACATAGTTCAATTTGGAATTACTTTACGTAAACACGTAGAAATTCATTTAAATGATAAAAAATAGTAAATATATTAGAAAATTCTTGAAACTCTTACATGACAAGTTATATGTTGTCTTTTACATGTGAAAAATATATTTAGGGCATATAAGCTAACTATTTTACAACTTTCTTCACAAGGGTGTACTCATCACCGATTGAAAAAAATAGAAAAATAACTTTTTTGCACAACAAATGGAAATATGAATCCCCATATGTTAATATAAGAGTAAATGTAAGGTTATGTCCAGAATTGAGGAGTACATGAGCAAGAAAATAGTTTAGGGTATACAAACTTCAAAGTTTAAGTTGAGTTGTATGAAACAATGTGATGAACTATCTAGTTTATGAACAATGTATACTCCAATTTTCACAAAATCTAATGAAACTTTTTTTGTCAAGCTTGTACATCCATAAAATGATTCTATGTCAATTTAAATAAGTTTTGGAAAAGTTTTAGGTATTATTATCATTATTTTATAATGAGGTAACTAGTAGAAGTTTTATTTTTCCCAATAAGTCAATTCAATTTACATAAAATGATTCTATGTCAATTTACATGTGTGCTGTGACGGGGAGCCTACAGGTGGCGCGTCTCCCGCAACATGATGATGGCGGCGCGGCCCCCCACGGGTGGCAGTGCCTAGGACGAGGGAGGTAGGAGGTCGTGGCGCGACCTACCTGCGCACATTGCGGGGATGATTAGATGGAGGTCATGGCGCCACCGCCGACCAAAAAGTGAAGGTGGCGTGCGGCGGTGTTGGTAGAGGGCATGGCACCGCCGCCGCCAAGAAGATGAGGAAATGGAAAAAAGTTTGCAAAAAAAAGGAAAAATATTATCTTTTCATAAATGGGGTGGAGGTAGGTGATTACGCTGACAGGTGGGACCCGTCTGGTAGTGAGACAGAGAGCAGCGGAAAAAAATGATTTCTCTTTTTAATTCATGGACAAAACTTGTAACTAGTCTTTCTCCCTCGTACTAAGTTCAAATTTGATGTTTTTTCTGAAAATTTTCTAAAATCTTGAAATTTCATTTAACGAGGTTTGTTTGTATGTTAATTTCGAATTTATTGATTTTTCATATGACAAGTTTTCCTCCAACTAAATGGAGAATAGGGAAACATGTTTTTGCATAATAATTGCTAAAGTAAACTGATATTTTCTAATGTTATGCTCTGCATAAGGTCGTGTCCAAATTTGAGGTCCATACAAGATCCAACATGTTATGAAGCATTATAATCTCAAAGTTTGACTTGAGTTATACTTCATATTTGTAAAATCTTATGAATCTTGTATGCCAAGCTTGTACATTCAAAAAATGATGCTATACCAATTTACATAATATTTTGAAAAACTTTAGGTATTACTACTATTATTTATGATAAGATTACAAATTGAAGTTTAAATTATACTTAGTGAACACTTGAAATTTTGATCTATTTTCAGGATATGAACTACAATAGAACAAATATACTTGAAATATATTTTTGAGGAATTTTATAAATTTTATTTGATACATATGTAATTCAAATTTTTATTACTTTCAATGGTGCAAGAAATGAAAAAAGAAAAATAGTAAGTAAAGGAGGAATGAAACAAAGCCTATGATGGCCCAAATGGCCCAATGTTTTTCAGTCGTCCATCAACCGATCCAACGTTCCCTGTTGAAGTCGAGTTGAATAAAATGCCAGAAACCCTATTCTCTGCTCCTCCACACAATCAGTTATGATGCCGGCCTCCCTCTTACTCCCTCCCCTTTGGCCTTGGCTCACCGCCGCCACCTCCTCAGATCCACCACCAACCAGCTGCCCTCTGTTGCTCCCTCCTCCTCTCCCATCTCGGCGCTACGGCCACGGGCAGTACCTCCATTGCCCCGAGGAGCGAGCCTGCCTCGCTCGGCCGGCATGTGTGCGGCGCAACACGGAGCGGGGCTGTCTCCCGCTGCCTCCCTCGACAGCCTCCCTCTCCCTCGCACGGCACGTCATAGGCCAAGGTGCTACTGGCACCCGGATCTGGCATGGTGACGCTGGGCGTTGGCTCCCAACGGCGTTTCTTCCCCTTGCTCCTGTGGTATGAATATTGTTCCTGCCTTAAGGCTCCTCGCTGTTGTGCTCGAACTGTTGGGTTGCCTACCAGAGTTCATTGATTGTTGACGGTTAATAATTGTATCAAAGTTCGTTTGTGACTCGCAAGCGTACAAGTCTCCCGTCGTAGTCAAGGGACCCTTCTTCCCTCGAGTGGTGAACCCAAGGTATCGAATCCGTGGAACAAATGTGTGACGCAAGAGTTGATCTAATAAAGCCAAGTAACTTCAATCTTTGGTAAAAGAGAAACCCTAATGCATCTAGATAAGAGCACAAAACAAAGATAAATCTAATCTACTAAAGACCAGAGAAAACAAAGTAAGATTGGGTAGATAAACCGATCTAAAGGGATCGGGGTAAGCTTTTTGTTGAAGTTCCAAGCAAGAGAAGAAGTAGCAAATCGAATCTTAATAGAAGCCTCTTTAAATCGTGGTTTCCCGTCCAAATCCGAAAACATCCGCCTTTCGAGACCCCCGTTCTGTCACAACGTATCCCTATTCATGCGGGGAGCTTAGGGCGAGTCAAAAGACAAGTCGAGATTCTTTCGGAAGATCCGGCGTGTACCTCTAGCCACCGCGGCTACAAGAACACCCTATGTAATCTATCTCGAGAATAGAATTGAAATAAGCAAAGCCGATCGAAAAACGAAATCTTCGAGGAAACGCTTGATCGCTAGGAAAAGATTCAACTTGATAATTCAACTATGACAATGATACATACACAAGATCACCACCGGGATCCTTCCTTGATCTTGCTTCTAGCTCCGGAACTCCGACGTGGTCTTCCATGCAAGGTTCCCACGTCGGCTAGGGAAACCCTAGTCAACTAGCTCGACCCTCTCCTCTCCGACATGGTGTCCCTCTCTTCTCTCGCTCCTCGGCGGCCGAATACGAAATCTTCTCTCGCGTGGCTCTCGGTCGGGGGACTATAAATAGCCCGATTGGCGGCTAGGGCAAAGGAGAGCGTGTTTGCGCCCAAAATGGGCACGGGCCGACCGGACGGGCCGGCCGCCCGGGCCCATTTAGGCCCGGCCCGTGGGCTCCTTTGCCCCACGTCGGTTCCCTTGCTTCCCGGATGTTTCCCCCTTCGCATGTAGGTCCATGTCGTCGGTTCCTCTCCGAATTGGACTCAACTCCTTGTCTTGCAAGATTCGAAGCACTTTTCGGGTCGGGTCCCCGGAGTCCGTCGTCTTCTCGGATCAAGTCCCCGGCTTCTTGGAGTTAAGTTTGCTTCATTGCATGACTTGTTCGGGGCTTCAAGGTCTTGTCATGAGGTGCTTGATGAACTTATCCCGAAAGTCTTGCATTCAACACTAAAACCCTGCATAAACATTAAACTCCAAAACCGACATGCACACGTGAACTTGTTATACCACGGGGGTTAGTACCAATGGATAAGGTATAAAACTCATGCCAACACCGAAGGTAAACTCATGGCTAGGTTGACGGATTTTCACCGTCAACATTGATCAATTTTAGTATTTTCATCACTACACCCGTTCCCATGATTAGTACAATTAGCAGGCTTCTCAATCTGTTTCTAGGAATTTGTCACTGTCGGATCTGTACTATGGACAGGGTTCGATAAATGGAGCTCAATGCTTACCTTACCTGGTTGAAATTGTTCATGTTCAACATATAACATGTCCAACATATACTTTAGATTTCCAAGTACCTATTTCTCTTTATTTTGGTCACTTGGTTTCTAATAAATTTTCTGTTTCCAGTTAGTGGATTTCTCATCAGGTGACATTAAGCACCACTGCTTTGCTAACACTGTATGCTAGTCTTGTAGCATGATCACCTGAATTGTACTCTACCCATATATTCTGAACGTGACTCTGATCTTTTTTGATGCTGTGCAGGTGCAATAATGGAGCACTGGAGCCAAATTATGGAGTTTAACTCTGAATCATTTGTGTATGTGTGGCTTTTGTTAGTAGTCACTAAGTGAGAATTTAGATATCATTAACTGTAAGATATCCCATCCATATAGGCAAAATACTTCTATATGTTAATAGAAAACCTTGATAAGTGAAACACTTGAATAAACTGGACTAGTAGTAATTTGCTTATTTTCAAAATCCTGGTCTAGTAAGCTCGTCATGCTCAATACCTCAGTAATGCTTTACTCAGTGGTTGCAGTGTGTGATTCACTGGATTGCAAAATCGATATCTGCATGCCATTTTATTTCAAGCTATTCAGGATAGAAACTATATATATGAGAAATAGATTGGTTCAGATAAGCACTATCTTAAGTTCCAATGTTTCATGTGTAGACACTACTATTCATTGTATGTACATTAACAGGCTGCTAGCTGCTTATTTCCAATGATGTTTCATAGCAGCCAGAGTACTATATGTGCTCATGCATATTTTTATTTTGGTTGCAGATTATTGTTGGATGCAAGAGGGGAACAAGAATGTAACCAGCCATTGTCATGTGCTTAGATTTAACATGACATTTTGTATATAATATGTGGTAAATCTGATAAGTGGCTTGCAAACATTATCTTTGTGCTGAAATCGCTGTTTTGAGTATGTTGAAAATATATGGGCTCAAATATTTATTTGCTGAAATGTTTAAAATTGATATAACATATGTACGTGCAGTCCTACACACATAGCATTTTAGTAATTTCTATGTAAAATATTGCCCACTTACAAGTGTTTGGAAATGTGCTCTTTCAGGTTGAGGATTAGATGCATCAAGAAGCAAGCTATTAGAAGTGATTGGAGCATCAGGCAATTGACATGTGCTGGACTGCTAGTGATGCTACAAAAACATATTTGTTCTGTTGTTTTGATGTCATGTTATGGTGTTTTTGACTGGAATTTCTTGTGATTTATGGTCTTTTCCTGCCGTTTTGATAAATCTGCTGAAACATGGGCCTGTTGTGGTGAATATTATATGGGCTGCGTATTTTTGCTAAATGACTTGGTTTAAAATTTGGGCCAGTTGGGCTGAATTATATATGGGGTGTCTATATATTGCTGAATGATTTGAGTTGAGAAATGTTTGGTCTAGGCCCATTTGAATTTGGCCTGCTAACAAATGACACGGTGTGACGTCATCATCACCACATCATCTGCCACATGGCTGCCACGTCATCTGACATGTGGTGCCACGTCATCTAACACTTGGCTGCCACGTCATCAATTGCCACATCATCTACCATGTCAGCAACCATCTCATCTCTACAAGTGACGTGTCAAGTTAATCCATGACGATCAACTTCGTCATAGATTTTGGGCTTTGGGCTGGGTTCAGTGGGCTTTAGAAAAATCTATGATAGCTTGAGAATGTCATGGATCACGTTGATCTATGAGGAAAACTTAAGGATGTCACAAGAAGGGATCCATAACGCTCAATACATGACCTTCTCAAATTTCGTCATAGATGCCGCTTTATGACGAAATTTTGATGATCTGTGATGAAAATCGACCGTCATGGACCACAACATTTTTTGTAGTGCTCACACATGTCGAGAAAACCCCCGAACCCCTGCCCCACCCGTACATAGGGGGGCCATTGCCTGTGAGTAAGTCGGGCGTTGCCATATGATTTGAGTGGGACAGGTGAGGGAATTTTTTTAACCCTAACCTGAAATTTGTTCCAACTGGGAATCAAACTCAGGATACAGGGAGTGCCACCCACTCCCATCCATCTAATCAATTCAACCAGAGGAGGTTAGGCAGCTTGTAATTTTTGCAACCCACCAAAAACTTAAGGAACTGTTTGCCTCACTCTCTCTTCGTGACTTCATCTCAACCTCTCCTACGTAAAATGGCCACGGATCCCACATATTCCTCGAACAAAGCACGGTGTTAGACTGTCTCGAGCAGTCAACCGATCCCCATCTGCAAAAAACTTCATATGAGAGAAGGAGAGAGGGGGCTACAGACCTACAGTGGCGGCCTTTCCAGCAACAGCCGGTTCCCTTTGCGCATCAAGCTCCGGTCGTTGCCTCCCGCGACACCTTGGATTCCGCCGAGAGGGCAGTGCCGAGGGGAGCCACCACCTACAGGGCCGAGGACGGCGTCGCTCCCGGGGGTGGAGGAGGCTGCCGGCGAGCATGGAGGAGGAGGCGGCTGGCGAGGACGGAGGAGGCCGGCGGGCATGGAGGAGGAGGCGGCCGGCGAGCATGGAGGAGGATGCGGCCGGCGGGCCCCCGCCTCGACTCGGTCGCCGTAGCTCGCATCCGCTGTCGGGATAGGAGGCGTCGTCGCGCGGGAAAAGCTCGAGGAGGGTGCGCGCCTCCATCTTCGCCGTCGCCGTCCGCACCTCCCCAACTCCTCCACCGCCGTCCACACCACCAGCTCCGCCGCCGTCCACACCCCGAAAGTCAACGTCGCCGTGCCCGGTCGTGTAGCTCCTCCTCCGCTTGCTCCGGATCGAGGAAGCTCTGTCGCGGGGCAGCCTGGATCTACGAGCTGGCAGGGTAGCCCGACCGTGGAGCTCCTCCTTCATGCCCAAGGCCGGCGCGGATCCCCTCCGCCACAGGGGCTCGAGGCTGCTGTCGGGGCCCGCCACCGTCGCGGCCGCAGGTCACCTCCGCCACCGGGGCCTGCGGCGGTCGGGGAGGCGACACGTGGGAGGGAGGGAGGTGATCAGTGACATAGGTGGAGAGCTAGAGAGGAGACCGACAGTTAAGATGGGGAAAGCTACAGTATTCTACGAGAATGAGGGTGTGGGGGGTAGGAGCTGCATTTTGCAGCACCGGCTGCAACAGCTGCTGGACCCGAAACAGTGCCCATCCCTTCTTCACTTTGAAGATGCGGGAAGGGATGCGGCTATTGCCGGGGTCAGTCTTAACAATAACAAATAAAGAATACATATCGGCAGCGCATTGACACTAGAAGGAGAGTAACCAGGTGATCAGGTCATTGATGCACCCCGCCACCGCCAAGCTCGATCCAGAGGCGGTCGAACTCCTCGCACCCGTCGGCGCCAATCTCGGCGAACGCCTCGACGAGCCGCGGCACGACGCCGGCGAGCGCGAGCCTCAACCCGATGGAACGAGCATGGCCGCCGCTCCCGCTCTCTCCGCCGTGGTGCGGGCATCGGCGTCGAGCGTGCCGACGGGGCACCCCGGCACCGTGTACGCCTCGCACGCCGGAGCACGAACCCGCCGCGGTGGCGGAAGTGTCCCCCGACGAGCGCCTCGAACCCCGCCGGCGGCCGGCGCGGCGGGTGGAGCATGGTTCGGAGCGCGACTACGTAGGCGTTCTCGGCGTAGGGGAGCGCGTTGCGCGCGCCCTCGGCCGTGTCGAGCGTTGCCTCGTAGGCGGCCTCGTTGTAGTAGGGCTGCGCAGTGAGGACCAGCCCCTGGATGGAGACGAGCACCTGGAGGACGGTGGAGCTGGCCGGCGACCAGAGCTCGTCGCCCTCTCCGTCGAAGGTGTCGAGCAGGCTCAGGCCTCATTCGTTTTCACGGGATCAATTCCGATCGGAATGGATAAATACAACAAGAAAATCATGATAGTTACTATAAGAGATCCAGATTTATTCCGGGTCGAAAATTAATTTACAAGAAAATCATGATAGGTACACCAAAAGGTTCGGAATCAATCCACTAGTCAAGAGGTGTGAAACCAATCCGGCTCTACGTTCTCTTGTTTTACTTATCATTATTGGTAAATTAATTTTTGATCCGGAATAAATCCGAGTTCATATCATAATTTTCTTCATACATTTATTATTCCGTCCGAATTGAATCCCAGATAAGCGAACAAGCCCTCAGGCACACGATGCCGGACCTGTCCAGGTTGGGGTTCACGCGGAGGCCGAAGGAGTGGCAGTACACCCGCGGCGGCTCCGCGGGGTACGACGCCGGCGGCAGCCGCACGTCGAAGAAGAAGAGGCCGTCCTGGTACGTGGTCCCCGCCGCGCCCACCATTGCCGCCCGGAGCAGGTCCATCCGGTCCTCGAACGCCCGCACGTAGATACTGTCTGCAGGCAGGCATTTCCGTTGTCGTGAGTTTGTGACATGTGTTGAACAGTGTTTTATCTGAATTCTTAAGCTGATAAGGAAATGTGGACGAACAAATTTAAACATGGTTGATACAAATTTCAAACCTGGCAAGTTATCTTGTAGAATTTTCCATTCCATTTGTACTCTCTTGGTCCACTTCTTTCCACCAGCAGCCCCCTGTTTGAAATGAATTTGAATTTTGAAAATGGAAAAGGAAGCAGCAATCAGCTGCTGTAAGCTCTCAACTGTTCGCAGATTTTTCATATAACTTGTACAAATTTGTGGCAAGTACAGTGGGACTCGATTTTCAAACATTCTGACGACTGAATTAGCTTTGAAACAAAATTGATTAGGGAAGCGCGCGCACCTGCTCCATGTCATCTAGGAAATGGTGATCCGGAGGGCTCTCATGCACGACGTCGAACTGTGCGAAGTGAAACGAATAACCATCACCGGCGTGGCCCTTCCCATTCTCATCGGAGCCATCGCCGCCATCAACACCTCCTTCGGAGCAGCTCGCTGGCGCAGCCACCACCTCCGTCGTCTCATGGCCGTCGCTGGTGGACTCTTCAAGGCTCATCTCCATTGACGCCGTCGACCCACCCCCCCAGAAGGTACCCCTTTGCTCGCGCCAACACTTGGCCAGGCAGCCGGATCAGCGCGTGGATAAAGGCACCCAATCTCCCCGTCGTCGTGCCGTCCCGTTGATGTTCGGCGCGTGTGACGGCCGCGGCAGGCCCTCCGTCATGGTTGTCCTCCTCTGCTTCCTCGACAGTGTCGTCGTCCACCACCCAGTCTCCCAAGTCCCAATGCATCTCGCACCGCCAGGATGTCTACTCCTCGCACAACCCCTATCTCATGCGGCAGCACCTGAAATTCACCAAGAGAGTGGAGGTTCGTAATTTGAAAAAAAATTGTAGTACATTTAAATTTGAACTAATTTCTGTGTGGAGATTCATTTTGAGCGAGAAGCTCACCACCTTCGACGCGCTGCCGTCGCCCCACTTGACTTGGATATGCGCACCGCAGAGATCGACGACATGCCCCTCCCATGAAAGATCCTCGCCGCCTGATTTCGACGATGGCAGCAGGCGTACCACCAAATCTCTGTAGAAGATGGCGTGGTCGTAATCCATGTTCAGATCGTACGCGCTCACGGTCTCGTCGCGCTCCACGTCGCTGGGCTTCTCGCCGGGCGGCGCCGCCTTGAGCCACGCCACGCGCGCGGTCCGATCCCTGAAGTCGAGGCTTCTCAGTTCTCACGACGCCGCGCCGCCGAGCCGCCGCACCAGCATCGTCCTGACCGCTGTCGCCGTCCACGGGTTCCACGGCGCCACCGGTGATGACGCGATGCCCCGGGACGAACTCGACAACGTGCGAGATGAAGGCAGACAGCGACGCCGAGGGCACGCCGCGCTGTCGCGTGCCGTCCTGCCAGAGCACGACGGCGGTGGTGCGGGTGCCCGCGACGGACATGGGACGCTCGAACGCCGCGTGCCTCCGTTCGCGCCGCCGCTGCCGCGCCCGGCTGTGCCTCCTGAAGAACGACTTCCTCAACTGCTGCTGTTGCTTCGTCGGTTCAACCACTGGAGCAGATGACGGCGACGGCGACGGCGACGAGCCGCTCCTGCCGCTTGGATCAGTTGGCGAGGACGGAATTGTCGGAGCAGAAGAAGGTGAGGTCGCGAGGCCTCTGCTGGTGCGGCGGCGGCGGTGCGAACGACTGGGCGAGGCGATGCTTGGGCGCCGACGCCACCCACTGCACGAGCACGGAGGCGAGCTCCACCTTGGCGACGGTGCCCTGGACGTGGACGCCTAGCTTGAAGTGACCGTTGAGCCACCGGGCAACCTCGAAGACCTTGGCGACGGCGGCGACGCGCCGCCCCGGATAGTAGAAGCCGTTGTACTGTCGCATCATGAGTTTGCTGTCCTCGCGGACGGATTTCAGCTTGCCCTCCGCCGCGCGGACCCTGCAGGCGGCGCCGTCGTCGAAGAGGCGAAGAGCACGTCGACGTCGACGGACAGCTCGACGACCCGGCCTAGCCACGGCCCGGACGTGACGTAGTCGCCCATGCCGAGCTCCGTGACGCACCGCAGCTCGACCGGCGGCACGCCCCTGGCGACCAGGCTGCAGCCGCCGCGGCCCTCGAGCTCGACCAGGTCGACCACGGTGTCAACGCCCACCACGAGCCCGACCTGGCCGCCGGGGTCCGAGGCGGACACGACCATATGGCTCGGGCGCAGCCAGCTCCTGTCCACGACGGTGAGGTCCCCTTGCTCCGCGTGCACCACGGCACCGCCGACACACAACACGTCGACCTTGCCCTCCGGCGTGTCATCCCGAACGCCCAGCAGCCCGCGGTCGCCGTGCTCGCCGGCGAACTTGAATGCCACAAAATCCCCAATGTAAAGTCGAGGCGCCGGCTTCTCGGCCTCGCCGGTCGTCTGCCCCGCGCCGACGTCCATTATTACTTCCTCGGGATCAACGACGTCGACTATTTTTCTCCCCCTTCATAGCCGCGTGTACTTGATCTTTAGTCGACCAGGGTTCCGAGACTTCCGAGTGACCGAGTCCGTATACGAATACAAGATCAGACCACGGCAATTTTGTAGTTGTAACACTGATGGACGGTACAAATACGTGCTAACTTTAAACATCAAATTAGATAGACACAAACACACTCACGAGCACCTCCGAAAGGCTTACCTACACAACTCTAGTACCATATAAGCACTTCCAAAAGACGGAGTTGGTAAATCCTCAAGATTGACGAAATCATTACTGACGTCTCACAACCGACGCATTGATTATCAATGGAAAATATGCACTGACTAAATTCTCTACCTATATAATAATATAATATATATATATTAATTGGCCAGCGCTATTCCATACCCAGGGTATGGAATATTATTCCATACCCTAGCCAACCATCCGACCATGTCCCGCCTCGGTCCGATCCCGATTCCCTCCCACCGTGGTGCGGTTTTCCCTCGGCCCACTTGCGCACGGTTTGCTGGGATTTTTTTTTGCACTGGATTCTTTTATGCATTGCGTTGGAACGGTTTGCTGGGATTTTTTTGTGCGCTGGATTCTTTTATGCATGGTGATGGATGACAGGATGACGGATGTTGACAGCTGTATAAAAAACCCAGCTCCGATCTTAGAGAAAAGGCCGGCGGTAGTTAAATGCCTTTAACTTAATGAGATCCAAACCAAATATTTCACGTAAAAGAGATATCAAGTTTTAAATATTATAGTATACACATTTGTTGCAATCATAAAAATACTTCACTCTTTCACAAAATCCTTCAATAATTCTTCAAAAAATCATTCATTATTAAATATGTAAGCTGCAATAAGCTGGGTAATTTTTGGTGAGGAACTTAGGGTCAAATCACAAGCTGTTACACTTACACCAGAGATCTTAAACAAAAAAAGGTGTCAGACCAGTAAAATCCATGTGGATAGTATACACTCTGACTCCACATATTCTCAGATACTAGTTTTCTTGCAGGAAGTTCCCCTGCACCCAGCTGATGGAGAGGGCAGGCTCTGGCAAAGAGCTCCATGATCTTCACGGCAACACCAAGGAAGCTCAGCCTGCAAGCTGATGTAACCAGCTTGTCCATTTCATCTCGCAATCATTTCATAACAACCATGCAAAAAAGAAGCTATAGATTTAGTGGCCCCAAAAATGATAATATGACCATTATTAAAAGCAGCAACCATAGTATATCCCTTTGTTACCATGGCAGCTAAGCCAACTAGATTTGTCAAGAAATGTAAACATTCATATGTAAATGAAGTAATTGTTCAGTATAATACGAATTGCCAAATATTTCTTAGAAATTCGAGAGGGAAAAATTTCTGCACTCTGTCAAAGAATGTCACCAAAAACTGCTTGGTGCATAGTAGTCAAGGGACCAACAAATGTTCACATGAGCAAAGATTTAGCATTCAACTGAATAGGTTCCGCATCCCAAACTCAAAATTAGAGAAAATTGATCAATCATACAAACAAATGACAAGATATTCAGAAGGTTCGACAACAGTGCATGATCCAAATGATGGACAACTGTGCATCAAAATGAAGATAAAGTGTATGTTTATATTTGAAGATAAACATCTCAGCAATACATATAGTCTTGCAACAAGGAAAGTGGCATGCATAAGCACATACTGACATTTTTGAATGGGGCATTGGTGGTCATTCCCCTGTTTTGGGAGGACATGGTGATTTTGCCCCTATTTTTTCAACTTTATGATTTTACCCCTACTTTTTCAAACTGAAGAGAAAATCTAACCCTGTTCCGTGAAGAGCACTTTAACAGTGTTAAATTGTTATGAAACGTCAAATTTGCCCATATGAATTTGACAGTTCTTTGTGACTTTACCCCTATGTTGACAACAAAAATGCTTCAAAAAGAATTATGTGAACCAAAATCAACCAAAATTCTAGACTTTTGAAAGCTGAGCAAAATGTTACAAATTTGATCCAAATATTGAGCGAAGACTGAGCAGAACATGTACGAAGACAGGACCCATGTTGAACGGTACATCCAGGTCCTTGAGCTAGAGAAGTAGAGATCAATGCCAAGCGAGCAGACTCAAAATAAAAATTCTAGATTTATCTGACACAACACCAATTACAAAAGGATTATGCCTTTTATAAAAGGAAACATCCCCAAAATGGGTAGTCTTTGCCAAAAAAGAAGAGGAACAAAAAAAACTAAATTCTTCTATCTACTAGAAACATCACACTTCTATCACCATGGAAAAAAACAATATCATTTTAAATTAACAATAGATATCACTCAGTTCGTAATCTGAAATAATTATCAGCTGATCCAAGTGCTGAAAGATTTGATTGCATCGATATGAAATGCCCCTCGAAATCATACTCACTACTCCTACCGTTCAAAATTACTTATCGTTTTGACTTTTCTAGATACATTATTTTTTGTTGTGTATATCTAGATGCATAACAAAATGAATGTATGTATATAAAAACTAAAATGTCAAGTAAATTGGGGCTGAGGGAGTACTTGTGACTTGACTAAATTGGAACCAGCAACTATGCCTATTGGCTATTGCACATATGAGATGGTCCGGTGTAAAAAACCTTTATTCTAGATGTCCTGATGGGTTGTATCCCCTTTTACCCTGATTTTTCAATGTTAAATATGGGATAATTTGTGTTGCAAACATGAATATATAGAAAAACAAGGAAAAGGGGATTAGCATACATGCAATAATCTATAGAAAAACAACAAAGAGACAATATGGTTACAAAAACAGCAATAACCGTGCAAAAGGATTATTGGAGAAAATACAATTTTTTTAAGAATGGAGGAAATACGATCTACCTCTCCAGTGGCGTTAGATCTACACAAAGGAGCATAAATTAAAATTGGAAATAGGATTAATTGAACAAAAGTCACAGCCAAGATCAATTTCATCAGAAGAATTCTTGACCTCATGCAGTCTCAGTACCATGTTATCATGGATGCCTTCCAATATAATTGACCAGATAATCCAAAATTCAAAATTGACAGTCATAAACATTTATATGCATCCAAATCAATTATTTAACTAGCATCAAACACAGTTGTTCACCTAATTGCTGAGTGTGACACTGTTGCCGCAAGTGGTTGCGTCTACACAGACGAGGCACAAGTACCTGGAGGCCATCTGCATCCCTGCAATGCAAACCTACCCTCACGGATCTAGAAGGGGAGCAGACAACCACACCGCCGCTCACCTGGAGGACGAAGCCCACGCCTCAATTTGGTTGTCAGGTCAGCAAATCTGGTTCGTCTTCATGCCCACAACGAGGACCCATCCAGGAGGTGCCCCTGTTGGCCGCCGAAATGGTGAGTCCCCAATAAAAAACATATTAGATAGTGAGAGAATGTTGCTGCACATGACGTGGAAGATGAGCACCGGGGTGGTGAAGATCGAGGAGCACCATCCGAATGGGAGGCTGTTGGATCTACACATACAATAAATACAAATGTAACTCGGAATGATCTACCAACTATGGAAAGGAAATTAGAATGTAACATGTATAAACTGACGATTGAACTAAAAAAGCCATGATATGGTAATTTTTATATAACTGATGAAGTTGAAGCTTTAAGATAAATTATGCACCTGATTAATTAACCAAAATATATAGCTAATAATTGTGCGTGACTAATTGAATGGATCCAAAACAGCACAACAAGCATAAAACATCCGCGTTACAGTGAGGAACATGAATATTCTTGGACGTTTGATACAGGAGGGAGTGAACGCCCAAAACAATGCTGAAGAATGACTTATTGCTCAAAGGAATGATATGTTGGGTTGGACAAACTAGATAATTCTTAAATGGATATAATGACTACTGGAATGAAAAATACATGTGTCCGACATATGAATGGACACCTAAAAGAAGTTGTTGACACCCTCTAGTGTATTTTCTAATTAGCACTCCTAATTAAGAATTGATAATATTCAGCAAAAGGTGTACATGACACATGACACAGAACTAAAAGGATAAAATATCAAACCCGTAATGCAGAATAATTACGCCAATACTTCTATCACCACCACAAGAAAATGAAGGTACAAGATAGCTGACTCTGGCACATTTTTATATCGCCTAGTTTAGAATCGGAGGACATCTGACACAAAATTGTGAACTGAACAATAACAACCTCAGCAAGGTAACTTAATCCCTTATATAACAAAGAGCTGCATCCTTTCAGATCAATTGTGCATCGGTTTAATCCATCCAAACAACATATTAGCAGATTCTCTATTAAATGTTCGTTGAGTGCTACAGTTGCGAGAAGGAGAATCACTACGAAGAAACCAACGAATAAGTGTGACCTAAATATAGATGACATACAATGGTGTTCAGGAACTATGCTTTGTCACGAATAACATTGTGTCTTGTATAAGTGGCAAAAACGTAGAACCAAGCAAAATTTCTATTTGCTGAATATGAATCTGTTTCAGAAATGCATCATGGAGTTGCTAAATGCGAGTTCCTTTAATCAACACATGTCAGCCACAATCATATTGTTAAGATACAGTAAGCTTCAACGCTCCTGAGTATATCAGTTAGAAGGTTAAGGAGTAATTTTTAGTCAGTTTCTGAAAGTGGGGTTCAGCTTAACAATTAGTTAATGACAAAGTGGCGGAGAGATATAGTCTAATCACCATAGAATGCAGAAATCTACATAACCTAAGCAAAGATTAACCAGCTGAAACTAAATTACAGTCATATTCCCAGCTGGTTCAGGTGGTCAATACCAGATGTCCAGATCAAGATATTGTTGCCTCGTATGCAAACCATAGCACTACCAATGTTCTCTTGGTACTAGTAATCACACATGAACAAAGCAGCAAAATAATACATCACTTCATCCATATTCAAACCTTAGTTGATCAGTTTCACAATGAAATCATGTAAAAAAAGTTGAAACCATAGAACTAGGAAAGGTAATCATCCTCACCTAGCGAATCAAGAGTAAACCGACCTCAAAGTTTTAGTGTCGGTGTCGAGTGGGGGGGGGGCTAGATAGGGGCCTTGCGTCATTTCTTGGCTTGGTAGCACAATTTCCACGGGAATTGAGCGCAGTAAAATAGACGATGAGAAGGCCAGTGCGATCCTGTCACCAATCATGACCACCACCAAAACTGGTGGCATCCATCACCTGATAGTCTAGCCACAGTCAATGAACACAAGACATGGTCATTACTTATGAGGTCCAACCCGGACAAAAAAAAATTCTAAACATCTAGCAAAATCAATTTTCCCACCCAGAACACCTGGTCCTGCATGCAATTGTGAAAATTAAGATTGGAATTAACTAATTATATTTTCAAGAATGTAGTAATCATCACAAAATCAATTTAATTAGGTGAGTTTTCCAACTAATATGACAATTGCAAATGAAACTGAACTAGCAGGAGCAGGTTCTACCTGACGCTTCCCAAGAAGATGGTCCTGGAGTTTGGCAATCCGAACCTAGAAGGAAGGTGCTTTGCAGGCAGTGTTTGGCTTGGAGCCAAGGTTGAGCGCCACGATGTCACAGCTCTGCTCATCACCCCAGCTTGTCGATTGAGAATGGGCATCGGCATAAGGCTGCAACCAGTTAGCCTTTCCGTGACACCATCTCACCCAAATATAGAGTAAAACAGCAGCAATTGGTAAAAATTCCCAATCGGTGAGAGATCTGTGGGGGGAGTGAATGAATGATAACAATTTGAAAGAAAAACACCAATGAATCACCTGTGTTGTAGCCCCGTGATATCTTCTTATCTGTCCCAGTCAACCGTAGGGAAAAAACCTTAACAAGGATCTTCCTGCACGCAAGAGGAAAATTAGAATGGGAAATAGGCTCGAGCATCCGCGAATCAATCGAGCACCTTGGGGATTTGGGCTAAAGGTAGATGAAGGGGCACCTTGCCCAGGGAAATTCCTAATCGATGGGGGATGAATGCTGGAGCAGGGCGTCGTTCGCCTTGCAGGCGAGGTGCGCGAGCGGTGGAGTGCTTCGGCAATGGCAGCTAGGGGCAGTTGTTGCAGCCGGAGCTGGGGGTCAGATGCTGCACTTGCGATCAGGGTGTCGGATGGAGAGGGGAGCAGCTAGGGCCGGCGGCGACATGGCTCCGGTGTGGAGTTGCTTCGGTTGCTTGACCCGGGGATCAGCGAGCCGGCGGCGTCGACAACGGAGCGGAGAGGAGAAAAATGAACGGATGGGGTGAGCCCACGATCCAGCGGTTCCCCGGGTCAAGCAACCGAAGAAAAAACGAAAGAAAAAAAAGGAAAATCGGGAGAAAGCCGGCGGGTGCGGTCGGTCGGATGGCGTGCACGGATAGGCTCGGGTATGGAATAGTTATTCCATACCCAGGGTATAAAATATAAATATCCTATATTAATATATATATATGAATATTAAAGCAATGATCGCTTATGCCCTATTTTTCATACATCGCTATGTCTGGTGAAAGAAATCGTGGAAACCGAGACCTTCCCACGTGAAACATCCGGAGTCTAGACGGTCTACAACAAAAAACAAAGTTTGGGGCGAGAAAAACCAGAATCCTGGCCACGGTCTATCGCGGGACTTGTGCAAATCGGAGACGAAAAAAAACGGAGTCTGGGTGGCGGTCTTTTCTTTACACGCGGGCGGCGGTCTTCCCGGACTCGTGATCTTTGGCTGCCAAGATGCCCTCCTAGCTCCACTTCGGCCACGGTTTACATTTTAGAAAATATTTAAGGAAACAATAGAGACCATCCACCGTTACCACCTGCCATACCTGACAATTATCATAATCATATTATTCCTTTTGCTATCATGGTAAAAAAATACTACTAACACTGGTAGAAACTGAGGCTTTATTTGGTACGCCCATTTAGTCCCGGTTCAACTTTAGAGCCGGGACTAAAGGTCTTTCATCGACGTGCAGCCTGTTCGCTTGGCTTATCGCCCACCAAATAAGTGATTTTCTCTCGTAACAAATCAGCCACCAAAGAACCAGCCAAAGAAGATTTTTCTCTCAGAACAAACCAGCACCAGCCATCAGCCACCAGCCAACCGAACAGGCTGGTGGCTTGAAATGCCCGCGCACACACCTACCCTTTTGTCCAGGTTAGTATTACCAACCAGGACTAAAGGGGAGCGTCCAGCCACTGTTTTGAGGCAATGATTGTCACTAGTCTTTAGTCCCGGGTGGTGATTCCACCCAAGGCTAAAGGATACCCCTTTTGTCTCGGGTGGAATCACCACCCGAGACTAAAGCCTCTCCCCCACCGCTAGCACCCCTTCTCTCTCCTTTATCTTCTCCCATCCGATCAAACACATTCATCTCGTCTCATTTTCTTATCTCCTCACCTTCATTTTCTTATCTTCTCTGCTCTTGCGCATGCATGCACAGGCGGGAGCGATGGTGTCGGCCAAGCTGGGGCCGCCGACGCGCGGGGCCACCGGCGTGTGGGGCCGCCGGTGCGGGGCGCCGAGGCGTAGGGCCGCCGGTGCGGGGCAGCCGAGGCGTGGGGCCGCCGGCGCGTGGGCCGTCGACGCGCATGGCCGCCGCACGAAGGGTCGGGCGGAGCCGCCGGCGCGCAGCCTTCGGCGTGCGGCCTCCGCCGGGCACCCGGCCGCCCGCGCGAGGGGGTCTCCGGTGCGGGGCCGTTGGTGTGCGGCCATTCTGCCGGCCGGTGAGTTGCGATTTTTTTTGAGAGCGGTGAGTTGCGAATTTTGGTTGTGTTGCGAACCGAATTTTGTATGTTTACCATGAAGTGGTGAATCAAATCAAGCTTTTTGTAATTTTTATGGTGAAGTCTCGAATCTGAGTCAAACTTGTGTGATTGAATCGAATCAAACTTGTGTGTTGTGAATGTGTTGTGAATCAGATCAAATTTGTGCTTGTGGTGGAATTGAACTTGTATTTTTGTTGGAGTGAGATTTGGAGCTAGCGGTGGTGAAGTTGAAGCAGGCTGCGCTGGAGCCGGCTGGAGCAGGAGCTGCTGGTGCAAGACCCCAGCTCGTTGGGCTCTTTTTTTTTTGCTTTTTTGACCCTCTTTAGTCCCGATTCATTCACCCGGAACTAAAAGGGGGTCTTTTGTCTCTCATCATTAATCTTGGTTGGACCTGACAGACCTATACCCTCTACCAACCGGGACTAAAGCCCCTCACCCTACAGTGTAATTTACAAATAACAAATATATTTATATACAAGTATTTTTTTAAAAAAATATAGATATCTATTTAGTTTCTAAACTTTAGAAACCATCTGTAGCTTGAAATGAACATGACATCTTAGAAAAATTTCACTGGCCGGAAAGAAAAAAAATTATCACATATGGACCTGTGTCGGTGCATGCTGGTTGTACGCTATGGTACTTGCACTTAGAAACATGTCATACACGCTATGACTAAGACATATACACTATATCTATGTAAGGAGGGAAGACAATTGAAAACTTTTCTCACCCAAATCAGACCCACCGTACCTCTCACGCCGGACCCACCCGTCATATGTTTTTGGGGTGGATAGGGTGGAAGGACCGTGGAAGTACCGAAAAAACGCAATTTGGAGAGTGTTTCTGCCAAAAAATGGATGTTTTTTCTCACCCACGCCCGCTATACCCTCCTACCGTACCCGCCGGGCCCACTACCATCGCACATAGCGTCCGCGCCAATCACGCCACGCCACCCCAACCCTTCAATGCTTTCTTCCCTCAACTCGAAATCTCCAGGCGTATCCTGATTGAAGAACGGACTTACCTTCCGATCTCTTAACATCCGTCACGTTCGCGTTCATCTCGGTCTCTTACCAAGCATTAGCAGCCTGTTCGTTTGGCTGATTGCTGATGGCTAGTGCTGATTTGTTCTGAGAGAAAAGTACTGCTGGCTGATTGCTGGTGGCTGGTTTGTTTAGAGATAAAAGTACTGCTGGCTGGTGGCTGATAAGCCAAATGAACACGACGTAGGTTGATCCGTCAATACTCTGCAGCGTTAGGCAATGGGACTTGATGACTCGGGGCCTTGCCATTCTTGGCGGGCGGACGCTCCACGTCGCGATGCCGGCGACGACGACGCGCGAGCGTGAACTGCTCGGCGATGTGGACTCCGGAGCCTCCTCTGTGCAGGTCGGCGGCCACCAGCAAGCAGATCTCACCACCATATGTAACTCGACTGCCCGCCCCCGACTGTTGACGCCCGAACCCCGATCGGCGCAAACCCTAGCTTGCAGCTAGCCTGCATGCTTAGAGAGCTGTTGCAGCTAGCTAGCGGGGTGTGGGGGGAGTTGAATGAGAAAGATGTGGAAGCTGACCTGCGACGTTAGCGGTCGTGGTGGGTATTTACACGGCGGTCGGCATAAATGATCAGCGTCGCTCTCTGCCCGTCCTTTTACCACCACCATCGTGCGTGGCTGCTGCTCTACTGCTCCCCGTCTCCCTTCCTTCTCGGTCGGCGTAGTATACATTATCTTGTTGTGTGGTAGCACGGATACATGAAACTTCAACGGCCACAACCGTGAAGACAGCCGACGTCTGCCCAGGACTTGATGAGATGAAGACAAAGGTGTAGGTCAGCGACAATGCGTTGGATGATCTCCTTGCCCTTGGATGGAAGAACCTTGTCGAAGACCCAAGAGTTACTGATGACAACCCTAAAACGGAGAAGGCCAGCTTCGAAACAACGGAGACGAAGAGATTCAACCCAGTGTAAGTTTGTATTTTGCTTTTTTAATCTGTATTGTATAGTGTACACCACATGCTTCCTTAATTGTCTTAGGCTGCATATCAGCCACACCATTGAGCACCAGTCAAATAAGATATTGTCTAATTTTGAACACAATAAAAATGTATTTGTAAAATGTTTAATTGAGTCTATGACACCTCTTGCGACATTGAACCTCAACAATTGGGTGACAAAATACATTAAATCTATCTGTCACGGATATCATCTCCTGTTGGGTGAGCTGGCGGCAACATAGAAGCCATCCACATCAAATAATTTTTCAATTTGCAATTTTAGAACTTCTTGTAAATAGGTTCTTGGACACTGATTTATTTTATACGTATAAACACCTTATACACGTGCACGTGCGTCTATAAAGACAGAACCGTCTGGATTCGATAATCCTATCTTTTGGGAAGTCCGAGCAACTCCAGCGGATCCTTTGTATCCTTTTCCATTTCTATCTATATAAGACAATTGAAAACTTTTCTCACCCAAATCAGGTCCGCCTTACCTCTCACGCCGGACCCACCCGTCATATGTTTTTAGAAGTGGATAGGGTGGAAGGATCGTGGAAGTATGTAGCCAACATGGCCCCATTTGCCATTTGTTCGAGTTGATTTTGGTGATTCATGCTAACACAAGTAATGGGACTAACCACAATGTCTAGCATGTCTTTGTAGGCATTCATAGGTCTCATGGATGTTACCACATGTTAACATACCATGCACAAGTTAACATACCATGCCCAAGCTAACATGTCATGCCACAAGTTAACAAACCATGGACATGTTAGGTTACTTACAACAAATTTGAGGACTTAGTATATATTTGGAGGCTATAAGTAATGGCATGTTAAGTATGTTAAGTTGAAGCAAAGATCCAAGTTGAAGACGCGAAGAAAAAGAAAAAAAAGACACCGTCGGATGAACCGACGGTACCCATATAGCAAGCGTCGGTGCAATCGTCGGACGAGTTGGTTCACTAGGTGAAACCCTAGGCACCGTCGGATGAACCGACGGTCCATTTTTTAGATGCGTCGGACAAGTTGCAGAGGAAGAGCAGCGAAGACAGTAGCACTGGATGATCCGATGGTCTGAGTGAGGACACCGTTGGTCTATCCGACCTTAGTTTGAATCAAGACAGAGATGCGCCAAGACGAAGCCTTCAGCATCGGATGATCTGACGCCTTGGTCAAGGGGTAGCGTCGGTCTATCCGACGGTCGCGTGGAAGCTAACACAGACGACTTGGTTGCGGGGTCTTCGTCACCGGATGAACCGACACACCGTCGGTGTATAACATCGGAGTATTAGTGTCAGAGAATCTCAACGGCTATGTGACGTGGGAGGGGCACCGGATGAACCGACACCCTGGAAAATCTAGCATCGGTTCATCCGACGCTGGCTTTTTCAGTGGCCGATAGCCAACGGCTAGTTTTATGCCTTGGGCTATTTATACCCCCTCCACTCACCCATTTGAGGTTGCTGGATTGTGTGGAAGTGCAGAGGAGTTCAAGACACATTGAAGATCATATCCAATCCATCCAAGTGCTTTATTGCTCATCCTTAGACTTGCATATGCTTTGTGTATGTGCTTAGTTCTAGGCTTAGAGCTGAGTGAGTGCAAGGTTGTGCCAACCTTGTGAGGTGATTCTTGAGTGAATTAAGTTGTACAAGGTTCGCCGGAAGCCTTGGGGCCTAAGTGGCTCACCGGCAATCATCATCGACCCTCCGGCTTGGTGTGGAGCGGCGAGGACACTTTGTGCGGGGGACGTGGAGACCCCCTTCCTAAGTGGAGAAGCTCCTTAGTGGAGGCGGCATCAAGGTGACCAAGGGAGCTTGGCAAGTGCCTAAGTGGCTAGCCTTTGTGGCGAGTCAAGTGGTGCTCTTGGGAGAGACTTGGTGACCGGGAAGCAATACTCTTGTGTGAGTGCTTGAACAACGTGGAATAGGGGTGGCTTAGTGCCTACCGATACCACGGGTTAAATCGCGTGTCAAGAGTTTGCTTCCTCTCATCCCCTTTTCGTTTCCGCATTTACTCTTTTGCAATCTTTGCTTGCCTTTACTTTCCTAGAGTAGTATCATGCTAGGAATGGCTATAGGTTGCAAACCTTGTTTTGGGATGGGAGTTTCACATTAGAACAACCCTAGTTGCACATCTAGATAGTATGTTCTAGTTTATCTTTGTGTAAAATTACTCAAGTCATAGGTTAAGGTTTTAAGTTGCCTAATTCACCCCTCCCCCTTTTAGGCTAACGAGCATCCGATTCCTTACAAAGTACTAAAAAATCACAATTTGGAGAGTGTTTCTGCCCAAAATGAATTGTTTTTCTCACCCACCACGCACGTACCCACGTTGTGTACCCACTGGACCCACCCAAGTTTCCTCCGTCTGCCCCTCCTACCACGTGACCTGTTTGCCCACGAGTTATCCCGCTGCTATCCTGGATTCCCAATACGACGCGGTCGTGGTGGACGAGGCCGACGAAGGCATGCTGCTCCCATCGTCAACTAGCAGAGCCACCGCCGCCGCCAGGATAGTCAGCATGAAGCCGTACCCGTAAGATGTTGATGCACTCCCTGTCTTCCCTTCCTTTCATCCTCTCATCTTTGTCTCTCTATTTTCCACGTCACAACATCACCAGGAAGGCACGCCGCTGCGTATCACCATCGTTCTTCAGCACCACCGAGCCTCTGATGGAGCACAAGCGCCTCTCATCATTCCCTCCGTCCCAGGCCCAAACTGTGAGGCAACTGCCCTCCATAGCGCCCTAGGTGAGATCCCTATCTCGCTAGCTTTCCGTTTCGACGCTTCCCGTCGAATTCCATTCACCGCAGGCCAATCTGGCGTTTTCCGGTGAACTTCCGGTCGTTCTGTGGAGCACGCCCATGGCACCACCGTGCATCGTAGTCGTGGTTCCGTTGGTGAGCAAGAAGATTGTCTGGTGGTCTTCCGATCCAAAACCACTAGCCCAGATTAGATCCTAATATACCCCTTCATATGGACTTGGTTCACGGTGGACTGCAGATCAAACCCCTTTGGTCCATGAGCTTGTAGACTGAGTCCGCAGCATAGTATTCACCACATCATCATCGCACCAGCAGCGTAGCCAAGATCTTCTTGCATTCCATCCCCTATATTTGTTGGTAATCACCACATATTTATTCTTTCTCATGTTAGTCTTGCACTCTAGCACCTAAATGCCTTGATAATTTTATCATGAACCTATACCTTGTACTCTAAGACAAAACCATTGTTCCTCCCTCATTTTATTCACTATTCAGATCATTGTTATAATTCTGTTTAAGTCCTTCTCGACCTTAAATAATTACATATAGATCTCTAAAGCTTCCAGTGCTCATATCTCTCTAACCGTAGCTCCGTTTTAAGCGATTCTTGCGCTCACGTGTTCGTAGCGACGCGTACTAAATGTTGAAAATTTTCATCGTATTTTACTACTATTTTTTTGTATTGTTCCTTGTATTTATGATGTGTTGTTTTCAATTTTTTGTGTGCTTAGGAAGCAAGTCGTTTGTGAATCTCTTGGTTCAAGAGTTCAAAACTGTTGAGCACTCTTCTTCAAAGGCAAGTGTTCTTGATCACATCCCAGCATCCTACTTTGTTTTATTTTATTAGAATAGATAGACCATTAGTTCAATGTGAATTAAATATGAACCCCATGTTAGAGTTTACTAGATTTTCCAACATCTTCCATGAAGTCTAGATCGGGCTTTGTAGTATCATGCTTAGCTTCACAGTCTTGTGGGTTGGGTTAATAAATTTAATCTTAATAATTTCTCGAGATGAACTTAATGAGGTTGGCAACCTCGATAATATGTTGGCATGGGGAATTTGAATAGGATGGAAAGAGTGGTATGATGATTTTGGTTTGGTTCTCTGGGTTTGTGCTGGATTCCTGTCTCGAATTCTAAGAAACGTTTCATGGACAAGTAACCTGGTTTTACCGCTCAACCACAAGGGCTACATGGCTCTGGACCTGGTCAATTAAGAAGTTGTCCCACTGGTTTTCATTATTGAATAGTTTAGTGGCACAAGAGGGGGTTTCTGCAGTGGAGGAAAATAGACTCCCTGTTAGCGGTGAATCCTTGGTGGGTGTTCACTGGTGGGAAGTCACGACTTCTGAAAGACCTTGTAGTGGGACCTTGGCTGATCACCTTGGAAGTGTGAGATGTAATTGGAAACATGACTCATGGGTAAAGTGTGCAACCTCTGCAGAGTTAAAACTTATATATCAGTTGTGCTCACGGCAAGAGCGGCTTGGACTTCTTCATGATTAGTGGTGCTCAGTTGGATAGTTGGTTTGATGGCGGTTTACTCAATCAGATGGATTTTCGATGAGTTGGTTCAGGTTGAGCTAGTGATTTCACATCTACTACTCCGTCCCTAAATGATGGTCGTTTGGGAAGCGTGTTTGTGAGGGAAACACAGTTTTCTAGAGATAATCATGTAGGGACGGAGGGAGTAGTACATAGGTGCTAAGGATTTACGATAAAAATTAGGATTGTTGCTTAAGTGCGTATCAACCATATAAAGCCCTCCTATTTAAGCCTCATGTCATATTTATTTCCCACACTTGCGGAGTAAAATTCGTTGTACTCACCCCTCCTTTGTCCCCCTGCTATCCCCCTAGAGATAGTGTGGAGCTCCTGAAGATGACAGTATCAACGCTCCGTTCTAGGTTGGTGTATCCCCGATTGGCTGCTTGTGGAGATGGAGTCTCGTTCCGCTGAAGACTCGGTATGTGTAATTTTCTTTTAGACCTCGAGACATTTTGTATTGATGTTTATCGTTTCGTAATCACATTGCTATGATATTCACTCTTTTCAAAATGTCACATATATTTATAAACAAATCCTAGCATATATGTGATGTGCATTTGATTTTCTTTTATAAAATCGGGTGTGACATACACCATAGAGGAGGGCGAGAGATGGTAAAGACATGTTCCTCCCCGCTAAGAATGAGTACCAACGACGTTGACAGCCTTGTCGCCATTGTTAAACTTAAAAAGCTTATCATGCGCCTGAAATTAACATTTCTCGTGATAAAGAATTTTTGAGTTGGCTAAAATTTCTCTCTTGCATCTCGCTCTCTCACATCTCGCTCTTGCCTGCTCCTCTGAATTCTCATGCTTTGTTGACACCATGAGTTCATGCGTCTGCATGAGGTTAATTTTGTCGAGCTTAAGAATTCTTTATCACAAGAAATATTAATAGAAATATATTAAGTTACATATTTTTTTGACTCCTCCTCAAACGCTAGATCAACATCAGCCCGCAAACCAACCTTTGGCAGTGTAATTTTGTAAATAAAAACTAAAAATGAACAAATGACATGAGTAGATGACAGGTGGTAATACCCGAAAAAAGATAATAGATGGTAATTTTACCATACCGTTAGGACCATGCTACATTCTAAAAAAGTAAAGAAAACGTGTATGATTCTAAGAAAATTAACCATTTTGATTAACTACGCTAAGCGTGAGGTTTCATGCACTGGATTCTTCGATGGGTGAAATTCCACCTCTTATGTTTGACCAAATTTATTAGGTTCATTATGAAATATAGCATACCTATAAATATTGATACTCTTTGTTGTAAAGTTGGTCAATCTTAAAATAGTTTAACTCAAGATAAACTTAAGTAAACAATTATTTTGAGACAGAGAGAGTACTTAATAAGTTTTAGTTAAAAAAAGAAATCGGTACTACGATACAAGTTCCATGAAATATAACAAGTGCTCAATAATAATTTTCTTAAAACACGTGCGTGTCGCACGTGCACCTTACTAGTTCACACAATAATGGTGTTTGTGAATAGACCTGAGCATTCCACGGGTCGGGCCGGGCCCAAAAAAATCTGGTTTTCTCGAGTCGAAAAATTCCTGCCCATGACCGTCCCATGGGACGCGTCGGGTCTCAGTTTTCGGGCTGGGCCCAGGTTTGGGCGGGCCACCTGCATATTTTACCGTGTAAAATAGCTAAAAACAGCATTTCGGGCCGGGTCGGGCTCGGGCCAAATTTTTTCACGGGCTTCAAGATCACTACAAGAAACTATTTAATCCGTGACGCATTCTCCGCGATGTTTTCAGGAAACGTCACGAATGTGCATTGCAGCCCAAAACACTGCGACGATTTGTTTAATTCGTCGCGATTCTACGACGTATTCCTTTTTTTCGTCATGGATGTTCATTGAAGCCCAAAACATTGTGACGATTTGTTAAATTCGTCACGATTCTACGACATATTCCTTTTTTCGTCACGAATGTACATTTATGGATATTGGAGCTCAAAACATCACGACGATTTGTTAAATTCGTCGCAATCCGGCCCACAACACCATGACATTTGAGCAGATTCGTCGCGGGCAGTAAATAAAAAATAATCATATTATGAATTGGAAAAATTGATATGTTAAATTAAAAAACAAAAAATAAGATGATAAATAAAAAATAATCATATTATGGATATGAAAATTGACAAATTAAATTAAAAAACATCACGATCAGTAAATAAAAAATAGTCATATTATGAATAGGAAAAATTGATATGTAAAATTAAAAAACAAAAAAACAAGAAGGTAAATAAAAGATAATAATATTATGGGTATGAAAAAAATAATCATATTATGAATAGGAAAAAATGATATGTTAAATTAAAAAACAAAAATATAAGAAGGTAAATAAAAAATAATCATATTACGAATATGAAAAATTGATAAATTAAATTAAAAAATAGAAAATAAGGAGAGTCAAAGACTTGAAATCACAACCTCTTGATCACCTAGCAAAAGTATAAACCATTAAGTTACATATTATCTTGTCCACAACTATTGATTTTCAATTCTTTTGAATAGGACAGCTCTGGACGCCATCTGAGTGCCACCTGTTCAGCCGTTGCCACCTCAGCGCCACCTCCACCTCCGGAATATCCGGCGCAAAAAACAGGGTGGAAGGGGGACTCGAACCCACGCCCTGTGGTACGGGAGGAAGTTCGACTCTGAGTTTTAGAAAATGATAAGAGGGATGTATCCATTTGTAAACAATGTAGGTTCTCAAAATGGCAATGGGGGCCCGTGACCCGCGACCCGATGGGTATTTACTCCATTAGGGTGCCAATATGGAGTAAAATTAGTACCCATGGGTACATAATGGAGCGAACCTTTCACCCATTGGGTACGCGGGTATGGGGACGTTCAATTAGTCCCCATACCCATTTACCCAAGGGTGAAAAACTCCGGCCCAAAACTCTGGCCCGAAACTAAAGAAAACCACCAGGCCACCAATCCACCGAGAGCCCATACACTGAAACCCTAAGTATTTAACCTCCCCAGTCCCCGTCCCCAATCTAAATCCCACTTCCCAGCCGCCACACTCATCTCCCAGCAGTAAAATACGCCGCACGCGGCCCCCCACGCACACCTTGCCATCGCCAGCGACGACATGCCGACGACGGAGG
This sequence comes from Cenchrus americanus, assembly GCA_947561735.1. NCBI lineage: Eukaryota > Viridiplantae > Streptophyta > Magnoliopsida > Poales > Poaceae > Cenchrus > Cenchrus americanus. The sequence goes on from OX387239.1 coordinate 264,956,820, forward strand.
ACGTGGACGACAGCTCCAACGACGGACGGTGACAATCTTGCTTTTGGACCTTTCCTTTTTATACACTTTCTCTTTGCAGCTTCGCATCGCTCCTCGCTAACTAGAGCTCATCCCATTTCAAAGGGATATCGAGGAGGACGCTGGCCACCAACTGAACCCGCCGGATCCCGAGCTCGTCGACGTCGTCCACACTCTGAAGCTGCAAGATCCACAAGAGGAGGGCGCTGCCACTGAGTCTCCTCCAGTTTCGAATCAGGACCAAGCCGAAGACTACGTCGTTCCTCCTCCTCCATCGAAGGCGAAGAACGGCACCGTCGGTGCTGCTGCATCGAAGCCCAAGAGCGGAGTCGTCGGCTCTCCTGCATCCAAGCCGAAGAACGGCGGTGCTCCCGCATCCAAGCTGAAGAACGCCACCACCAAGGAGAGGAAGAGGACCAAAGCAGACGGAGCTACCGCGGCTGTGGAGAAGACGAAGAAAAAGGACGGCCTGCCCCCGGTCTCTCCCTCGTCATCCCTGCGAGGTGCTGCTGCTACTCCTTCCGACCGCCGCCCAACCACATCTGGTGGCGCTGTAACTAGTTCTCACCCCCTCCGTCCAGGCCGCAAGCTAGTGCAGCCACTGATGTAAGTAAAGTATTGACCTCCTGGCATTTATCTTTATTCAGTTTCGTCAGCTTGTTTGATTTAGTATTAGGCACAACATTCAGTTTCGTCAGCTTGTTTGATTCAGCTGTATTGATCCAGTTACGTCGATAGTTAGACTATTGTACAGATCGATAGTTAGACTGTTGTACAGATCGAAGAAAATTAGAACTAGCAGTGCCTCATTTTCTTTTGTATTGTTACTAAGTTTTTTATAGCTCAACTTATTAAATGGATGTGCCTCTGCTGTACAGATTGAAGAAAATGAGTACTAGCAGTACCTCTGCTAACCAAGCCCAATGCTCTGATGGTGAATGCTCAGCTCCATCAGAACATATCTTAGAGCCTAATCCTATTGAAATAGAAGATGACGAAGAGCCTAAGGAAGAAGAGGAAGATGGCCCGACTACTGGTACAAAGAGAAAGCTCACTTCAGTGGTTTGGAATGAGTTCAAGAGAGTTAAGTACATGGGCACAACAAAGGCAAAATGCATGTACTGTTTCAAGAAGTTGTCAGCTGAAACAACCCATGGAACTAGGCACTTACATGATCATTTGAAGTCATGTACGCTTAGAAAGCTTAAGACAAAAGGGAACAAGACTTTGTCACAGTCCTGTTTGAGGTTTGGTTCGACAGATTCGGGTACCATTCAAGTGGAAAACTACACATTCGACCAAGATGTAGCTCGAAAGGAGCTTAGTGCAATGATAATTCTACATGAGTATCCTTTGAGCATGGTTGACCATGCTGGTTTTCAGAGGTTTGTAAGTGCTTTGCAGCCACTATTCAAGATGGGGACTAGGAACACAATAAGGTTTGTTCCTTACTAATTTGATTCATCTTGCTGTCATGTCTTGCTCCATTGTAATATTTGTATTCATCTTTTAATATTTGTTCAAATTTTCAGGAAGGATATTGTATTGCAATATGAGGCAGAAAGGAAAAAGCAATTGAATATATGGCTAGTATTGATTCAAGGGTGGCTATAACTACTGATATATGGACACTGACAACCAGAAAAGGGGCTATATGGCAATCGCAACCCATTTCGTCGATGAATCTTGGACTTTGAGAAACATTATCATGAGGTACATGTTTTACAATCTAATTTTTTGCACATGCCCTACAATCTGAATTTTTGCAGATGTCCTACAATCTGAATTTTTGCAGATGTGCAGGTTTGTCTATGTACTAGCTCCTCACACAGCTGAAGTGATTGGTGAAGAACTTTATGAATCCTTGGTTGATTGGAACCTTGACGAGAAGATCAGCACGTTTACACTAGACAACTGCACCACTAAGGATGCGGTCATCCCTTATCTGGTGAGGAAGATCAGAAAAAGTAAGCTGATAAATGATGGGAAACTGGTACACATGCATTATTATGCTCATATTCTCAATTTGATTGTTAAGGATGGTCTAGAACATATTATAACTGCTATTGAGAATATTCGTGAAAGTGTGGCTTACTGGACAGCAACACCAAAAAGGATAGAGAAGTTTGAAGAAATAGCTAAGTTTGTTAAAGTTCCTATGGTTCATAAGATAAACCTTGACTGCAAGACTAGATGGAACTCAACTTTTAAGATGCTTAGTGTTGCAGTCCCCTATAAAGCTGTTTTCACTAGAGCAAGTCGTGTTGATAAACAATATACATGTTTGCCTAGTGAGGATGAATGGAACTTTGCTGCTGATGTTGTAGAACGTCTCCGAGTGTTCAATGACATAACCGTGCTATTTTCTGGAACTGAATATGTTACTGCCAATATATACTTCATCAAAATTTGTGAGATTAGGAAGAAAATTAGACAATGGTCTACTTGTGGCAGTCCAAAGATTGAAGAGATGTCAGTTAGTATGGTAGCCAAATTTGATAACTATTGGTCAGACACCCAAGGGCTAATAGGTATTGCAACCCTTCTGGACCCTCGTCTCAAAAAATTGAGCTTGCTGATGTGTTTTGAGTGGCTATCTGGTACAACTGGTGGCATTTGTGAGGATAAGGTTACTGAAATTGTAGATTTGTTATCTGAATTGATGATTGAATACCATGTCGAAGAAGAATGTGAAAATAGTGAATCAGCAGCAGATCCAACTGCTGACATGGAGTTCTTATCTTCATTTAGTGCAAGAGTTGCTAGTACAAGGCCATCTGCGGTGCAATTCAGATAAGAACTAGATCGCTACTTAGAAGATGAACTGGTCTCTCTGGAAACTAAGGGTTTCAAGGTGTTGGATTGGTGGAAGGTGGCTGGAGTACGTTACCCAACCCTGAGGAAGATAGCAAAGGATATTTATGCAATTCCCATCACTACAGTGGCATCTGAATCAGCATTCAGCACCAGTGGTAGAGTACTTAGTGAGCATCGTAGTAGGCTAATAACAAAGATGGTAGAGGCTCTTATGTGCTCACAGGATTGGTTACAGAACAAGTACAAATGTATATCTATTCTCTTGTGTTTGGTTCTCTTATTGTAATATTTTCCTAATTGCTGGTTTTCTTTTTTAGTTGACAACAAGGAACAAGCCACCTTCTGGTCTTGCCTCCAGGACATTCAAGAGGGCCTCCAGGTTAGTGCACATATTCAAATTAAACTAGTGTAATGCAATTGTGCTCTTATTCTATTATTTTAAATACATGCTGACATTGTAATTTGCTCTTGTACTGCCTGCCATACAACAACGTGAACTTTGAGCAAAGCAAGCTACCTCCACCTCTAAGTGAAGCAGATCATCACTTTTGGGCTTATGAACTTGGAGATTTATTTATGTACCCCTTTTGGCTATGTAATGACCGAATGACTTTTGTGATGTATTGTTGGTCTTCTAGAACTTGCTAATTGTAATGTCTTAAGTGCTAGTGACTACTGCTAGGTGCTAGCAAAGTAATACTATCTACTATGTAATATGTATGGATCATGAACTATTATGGTGTTGTGACTAGTGGTTGCAGTAGAAATTATTATGTTACTATGCTTGTGAATTTCTGATGTTTGGCGGGTATGGGTGACCCGCCGGGTCTAATTTACCCGTCTGGGTATGGGTCTGGGGAAATCCCCCCACCCATGATCATATATGGGGATACCCGTGGTGTTATATTGTTACCACGGGGATGGGTCTGGGGAGTCCATACACGATGGGATTTACCCATTGCCATCTTGAGTAGGTTCCGCCATTATTGAAATCATTTGAAAATTTTATGTAAAGTTTAAACATCCATAAAATGATTCTATGTCAATTTGACCAAATTTAGATATTGTTGTAATTATTATGTTGTATTTTTGAGACAAAAGTTTGAATGTTCTTCATTACTCAAATTGATTTTGTCATCAATCTCCAAAACATGGCTAGATCTTGGTATAGCATGATTTTACAAAATTTAAGAAAAAAGAATCATCCAATTTGGAGTTAGTATGAGGCAGAAAAACTAGTTACAAGTTTTAGTCAAAGATTAAAAAGAGAAAACACACTTGTTCATCTCAGTTCATAGCAAGTGCAATTTCTGTTTTTAATCTTCGGATAAAACTTGTAAACAGTTTTTTTCCTCCTCATACTAACTCCAAATCGGTTGATTCTTTTTCCTAATTTTTTATAAAATCGAGATGTTTTACTCAGTGCCATTTGTTTGTATCTTAATTACTATTTCTTGATTGATTTTCATACAACACATCTTTTCCAACTAAAAAGAGAATATAAAAAGTATGTTTTTCATAATAATTGCTAATATAACTTAATATTCTCTAATGTTATGGTCAACATGAGATGGTGTCAAAAATTGAGGCGCATACAAGTTCGGTCACATTATTAGTTGTTCAAATCTCAAAGTTTGTTTTCAGTTGTAGAAAACTATGTGAGACTTGTGTCCTATTTGTGAACATCTATAATCTCACTTTATTAAAACCATCTGATTTTTTTACAACAAGATTATATGCTTAAAATATGTTTCCAAGTCAATTTGTAGAATGTTTTGAACAAATTTAAGTGTTATTATCATTATCCTATGATAGTTTGAAGATTAATGGTTGAATTAAATCTAACAAACAATTTCATTTTTCATCTATCTTTTGGACATGGGCTATAATCAAACATATGTGTCTAAATATAATTTTTTCACATTTTTTGAATTTATTATGTGGTACACACAGTTCAAATTTGAACTATACATTTAAATCTGAAGAAATTCATTTAAAATGTTAAAAATAGTAAACTACTCAGTAATTTTTTTGGAACTTCTAAAGAACAACTTATTTGTAATATATTGTATACAAAAAACATAATGGGTATATAAGACAATTATTTTTGTGTGTTACATTACAATGGTGCAATAAAAAAGAAAAAAGAAAAAGAAAAACGTTAAGTAGAGAAGCCCATACCGGCCCAAATGGCCTAACTATTTCGGACCGTCGATCGTCCATCCGATGGTTCCAATCGCGTTTCCATGGTATATAATGTCCTACATCCTGTCCCAAACCCTACCTCCTCCCACACCCCTCCCGCATCGGGCCGCCACGCTCGCCTCCTAGCTTTTCCCTCCCTTGCACCCTCTCGCACCACAACGACGAGGCGGAGACAGGCGACAGACCCATGGAGGACTTCGACAGCCGGCGGGGCACTAGATCCGCGCGCGGCCCTCCTAAGCCTCCCCCACCGCCGTGCTCCTCCCCATCACCCTCTCACCCTCTCCTCCGCGCCGCCGCCCCCTCTCGAGCGTCCTGGAGCGATGCGAAGCCCCCCTATATGCAAGCGCAGAGAGCGCGAGGAAGGGGAGCGACGACGATTCCTGGTGAGGGAAGGAAGGTCGCTGCCAGATCCGCTCGGGTGAGACCCTCCTCTTCCCCGCTGCCCTCTCCTCCCTCTCTCCTACACCCCCGCCGCCCCCTCTCTCCCTGCTCCTGGCGGCGGCGTGACCCTCCTCAGCCAGATCCGGCCTGCGGCCTGCCTCCTCACCCTTTCCTCCACGTGGATCCGGTGCAGGAGGCGGCGAATCGAACATGGTGGAGGCAAATACGACTCCGACTAGGGGGTTGACCAGCACAAGCAGGCCGGTGGCTTCATCCTTGACTTCCTTTTTTGGCGAAGCAGCAACAGTGGGGCGAGCTCGCGGACGAAGCCAGCGACATCGGCCTCCTCCTTCCACCGCAAGGTCAAGGTCACCATATCCTCTCCCTGCTTTCTTCTTGCTCTCTCCTGGCCACGAATCATAGCTTTTAGTTCCCCATCGCTCCCTCCTTCTGGTTCCCCTTCTGGATCTGTGAGCTCTAGTTCTTTGCTCTTCCTGTGCAGGAGCAGGTGTAGCCACATGGGTACAGTGACCTAGGCCTAAGAACACCAATAAATATTGCAGAAAGGTGAGTCAACTGATTTTGATCCAGATCCTTTCTTTTTTGCTTGAGCGCATGCCCTGGATATTAAGTGATTGCATCTGATTCTAAGCTTCATCTTTTTCTGTACTGATGTGTTGTTCCAGATTTGCTTACTAGATCCTTGATTAGTTTGTGATCACTGTGCCTATCATCTTTGTACTAGAAGTTTCATCTTTGATTACTGATGTGATTACAGTCCCTCTAAGTTTATTAATAGATAGAAGCTGACATGTGAGAATTGCATTAGTATGCCAATGTTGCCTATTTGCCTTTCAGTGTACAATCATTCATGATTGCTTGAGGTAAGTTGGAGTAGTATACCAATATTTGCCTATTAGTCTTTGTAGATAAATTGGAGTTGGTGCTCTGATTATTCATAATTTGTTGTGGTATGTGAGATTTGGAGCTGTCGTGCAACAACATCTGTGTAGGTAGAGGTTGGCATTATATTGCTTGAGATGGAAATGTACAAGTGATATACTCATTTTGAAAATAAGCCACTGATTATCACTGAATAATGAGGTCCTGATGTTAACAAGCAGCAGTTTTGTGGTTGCTAGTAGTTACTTTTCTTGATTGTAGATGCTATATTTCCTAGCGCAAATATACATTGTTTCTCCTGCGGTGTAACACATCAAAAAGTTGCATAATTATGTATCCCTGAGGAAAAGTGTAAGTGAAAAAGAGTCCCATTTTGTTACGATGTTCTCACTCTATTATTTGCATTGACTATTGCGCTGCTCCGATTACTGCTCGTTGCCTCTTGAATGCTCAACAATTGTTACTTGCCTGTAGTTTGGCCTTCCACTAATTTATTTTTCGACACTAACATGTGGTTTTCAGTTAAGTTAAATCCTGATAGGAGTTGAATGGGAGTTGGGCCATTGCCTCTTGAGCACCAGTACATTGTGGGTTGATGCTTTATGCTAGACCCTAATACAGTTTTTTGGTGCATTGAAAAATACTTTTGACATAGACACTTCATTTATATTTCAAATCAAACAATCTTATAATATAGACCTACATTTAGACCGGAATCTTTGGGGTAATAAACTGCAAGTCAGCTTATGAGCTATTCACATAAGAGTTAATAGTTGTAGTTTGGAAATTCTGCATCATGTCTGTATTTTTAAATAATGTACGCTATATGGCAATACTATTTCATTGCCTTATCCATTTGCCAGTTCAAACGATTATTCATTTCAGTTCAGCTAATCCATGTTTCAACATTATTTGCAGATACTTTAGTGGATGTGTTATGCTTGATGGAGGAGCACTATTCTGTAGTTTTATAACTTGTGGGTTCCGATTTCATTGGCGAGAGTTCTACAATCACCATGTTATGTGTTTTCTCAAACTGTGCTCAGAGATTTGTAATTTGTAATATGTTGATTTTTCATATCTGAATGAATATGTGTTGGCATGCATGATATGAGTTAGATGGCCAATATACTGCTACTTGTCATGCATGATATGAGTTAGATGGTCAATATACTGCTACTGCTGTCAAAATTCTTTGATAAACTTCAAATGTTAATAGTAAAGAGGTCAATAAATTGGAGTGTTGATGTATCAGTTTCATTAGTAATCACTTTGTATTGTATCTGCATTGTTTGGTTCGTTGGGTTTCTTTGATTTTAATAAGATTTAATTATACTAATATTGTGAGTTCTTATTTCTCCTATTCACTTGCATTTGATTGTTAGCACGATAGGACGTGCAACGCGCGCCGTCTGTTCTAGTATCTGAATGACTACTTTGACTAATCTGCTAGTACGGTTGTGTGACCTATGAGCCACTCGAAGTAGTCCTCTGAAAGTTTAACTAAGCAAGGCTATTGTATGTGTCTGTATCTAATTCATTCATGCTACATATAATATTTTTCCTTACTTTTGAATAGGTGCAAGTATGTTGGACATGGAGCTCGTCGCAGACGAAGCACTGGCCTGACCCTTCATGTGCAGGTGGTGCTTGTCCTTCTCTCTAGCATCACAGCAACAACCACCACACCCTGAAAAAATGAACACCTTTGCATTAATATATTTTACATAAAATTATGCCTTAAACAAATATATTAATGTCTGGATCAATTGTATTGTGTTACGTATACCATGATGCAATGTAGAGTTTTCATAAGACAAGTCTAAACCTTGTACTGTTAGTAGTGAATAGTTGACAATTGCTAAAGAAATTAAGACTGAATTCATATGAGATAAATGGCCAATTGGATGCTAGAGATGGAAAAGGATATTTCACAAGTATTAACCATCACTCTTTCCAGGTGATACATAACTGTGAAGGAATACAACTAATATGTAGTAGTCATGTTCCTGTAATTTGCAGTGATGCATAAGAAGTTACTCAAAGTGATTTATACAAAGTTTGAACCAGATTATATTGAATAGTACATCTAATGTCTGCAGGCTGGTTGGCATCACAGACATCTAGCGCTATGCATCAGCAACAAGACAACACCCAGCAGTTCGGCGGGTGAGCAACAATGGCAAGAACTATCTTTTCCTTCAACAGTTATGCACGGTAATTTCATGCTACAGTATTGTGAGTAGATGTTCTCTATCTGTTGATTATCTTGTTAACATGAGATCTCCTTGTTGAATTGATGTTTTTCACTTGCTAATTATATCTGGTGCTCAATTTACTATCCATTGCATGCTTCTCTATGGATTGTATTATTGTAAGCTGCAATTAGTTTTCCTTCACTAGTACCCTGACATTTCTAAAGTAAAAGACAGAAAGTGGGGGCAGCATTATAAAGTTTGTAAATCAACAGTAAGAGATTCGAAGTACATTCGACTGTCCTTTTGTAGAGAATATTTATCTGATTTACTTAATTGTGATTCCCTCACAAGAGGTGTCTTATGCAACATGAATGGTGCTTCAGGCTTTGGCTCTGTTAAGTTTATGTACTACAATTTTAGATTTCAGTTCAGTCCTTATGCAGCAGCCTGCTCTTGCCTGAATTTTTGTTGCTTAGATAGTAACAGAAGACGCCTAGTTTCACTATTTGAGATATTATTTACTCATGCTCACTATTCTGTCATGTGACTGAATGTGAATATTATTGCAGTTTGGTCCATCTTGGAATATTTATGTACTAGTAGTAGCATTTTAACTGAGGCATGACAATAGTACAATCACTTATTTCTGTTTTTTATTTTCCTGTTATGCTTGCCAGAAAAACTAAATTTCCTCAATTTGTTGAAAATTAGGTGCAGGAAAACTGGCAAGGATCAAAGAGCATGAAGAGATGAAAAGCTTAGGTCGGTGCTGACCTATCTTTTGTTTCTGGTGGCCTATTTTCCATATTGTATTTTACTAAAACATGTATGTGATTTAATATGTAAAAAGTATTGTTTGTTGTAATGCAATTTATGAAAAATGGGCTGAAAATCAGCCCTAATTTGGTGTGTTGAATTTTTGGTGGGATGTAATGATTCGGGCCCAGAATTTTAGTGAGCGGAATCTAAAATGTTTATGGGCTTAATTTTTGCAGATGAATTTGTACTGAAATCTAGTTTCATTCTAAAACTAGCCCATCAATTAATGGCCCATAACAGAAAAGTCAACGTCCATGTTAGTAGCCACGTCATCATCCACGTAGGATGCCACGTCATCGTCCACGTATGATGCCACGTCATTGTCCACGTATGATGCCACGTCATCGTCCACGTAGGATGCCACGTGTCATCCACGTAGGCTGCCACGTGTCATCCACATAGGCATCCACGTGTCATCCACGTAGGCAGCAACATCAGCATCCATGTTGGCAGCCACATCAGCACCATGTCAGCAGCAATTCGTGACGATTATTTTCGTCGCTAAAACCGGGCTTGGGTTGGGCTGCATGGGCCTCGGGCTGCTCCGTGACGATTCAGATACGTCACGGATCGCGGCGTTTATTAAGGGAACGTCGAGAGATTTAATCAATGGCGCTCATTCCACCACGAAAAAGTAAATCGTCGCGGATGCTGATTTGCGACGAATTTTATTTAATCCGCGGCAGAATGATTACGTCACAGATTAAATAGTTTCTTGTAGTGGCCCACGCCCGTCCAGTAAAGTCCGTGGGCCGGGCTGGGCTAAAAATGCTCAGGTATATTTGTGAAGTAGGCAAGCAACACTATATGAAATGTGGTGAGTTTATATTGCGAAACATTGTTACCTACCTATTTTTTTTCTCCAACATCTCTTGCTTAAATAAAAAAGGTAAAGATATAATGAGCATTTGACAGAAAGAAAGAAATAATTAAATCAAAATTATTTCAGCAAATGTGTTGACATTCAATAAGTGAAAAATCCATGAGATTAAATAGCACAAGTGATCTTGACGGTAACAATGCATGTGCATTTTGCTACCCTAATATTAAGGTGTTTCTTCCGACTGTTTTCATTATTTTTAAAAATAACCCCCATCTTTTTAAAAAATGAACCCTCATGTCATTGATAGGTGGGTCCGTAAAGCAACAATACATTTATGTTTGATGTGTCATATGCCATCAATATGTAGAGTTATATATCTCGACTTGTCCCTGTTGGGAAGACATGTGGGCATTAGGAATGATGATGTGGTCGGGGAAGGCAATGTGGCAGATGATGTGGGTAGGGTCGAGGTGGTATCGGCATGATGATGTGGCCGGGAGGCGAGAATGACAGTGTAGTGGGGCAAAAACTGGTGAGGCTAGGAGGCGCAGAAGACGACGAGTGAGGTCGAAGTGTGACGCCTAAGTGATGGGAATGTTAGCGCGGTCAAAAAGGCGAGCTTGGGCAGACGGTGGTGAGGTTTAGGAGGCATGGCATGGCATGATGGGGACAATCGTAAGGTCGAGAAGGTACGACGAGGGTGGTAGGTTGACAACGCGGTCGCAGGGACGACAAAAGAGATTGTTGTGTGGCGCAAGCATGATAATGAGCTCGGGGAGGCATGGATGATGGGAACCTCATACGACAGTTAGCGAGGTCAAGGTGGTGCGTTCGTGACGGCAACGAGCAAGAGGTCAAGGAAGACAAGGTCGGGCATACAACAGTGAGAGGCCATGGATGAAGGCGACGGTGAGGTTCGAAAGGCGCAGATGATGGCAGGTGAGGTCAGGGTGGCGCGAGCACGACAGGGGCGGCGGCAAGGGTGGAGGGTTTTCCCGTCGCAACGCACGGGTATATGTGCTAGTCTAAAATAAATTTAAACAAATACGAGCAGTGTCAAGTCGAGGACTCAAATCCTAAACCACAAGTAATCTTACTCATTCGCAACCACAAGTAAAAGAGAGCTTTATTAACTAGGCATGAATTACACAGCTATTGCTATTGGAGATTTGGAGAGCACATGCACGGTCTCCGACATGTGCAGGGAGGCGGGGAAAGAAACGTCGCGCCACCGCCGATGGTGTCGAAGACGTCGCAAAACCAAATTAGCAATCGGTCGCTTGGAGCGACCGATCGGACCGAGCCCCGCACGCGGGAGCGCTCCCTCCCACGTGCTTCTTTCTTCTTTTTTCCTTTATTCTTTTTTATTCAACAAAATTTTTTCCTACATAATTTATGTGTATAACTTACCATTGCATAAAAAATGATGTGCACAACTTATCATTTACAGAAAAATTATGCACACAACTTGTCGTTAGAGAAAAAATTATACACACAAGTTATACTTGAAACAGTTGTGCATACAAGTTGTACGTGTAAACTTTGCGCATATCAAACTTATACTCAAAAATTTTCTGACAAAATTTTGTATCTCGAAGTTATGCATCAAAGTTGTGTATATAAGTTATGATTTTTCAGAAATGAAAATTTATTAGAAGAAAAACTAAAAGAATGTTTGGAAGTGGGAGTGGACCGGTCGCTAGCAACCATCCTAGCGACCGGTCGCTAGTTAGTCGTTCCCCGAAGACGTAGAGGACGAGGAACGGCTTGTGGATTGGGCCGGTTGGGCCAGAAATGCTGGCTCATCCCCTTCGTGCGGGCATCACAATTTTACGGGCGCCCGTACGGAGCCCTGCTAGCGGTCGATCAGACAGCCTCTAGCGCACATGCGTCTGCCCCCTCCTTCCCACTCGTTTGACCCCCCCCCCCCCCCGTTTCCCACTCGTCTCTCTTGTCCATCCACCTAGAATCAGTCAGGAAAAGAAATATCCGCATAATTTTTTCGCGGCAAAGTTTATAAACAAACATTTGCAGAAAAAATACATCCACAAGATTTTAACGAAAAAATTTTAAAGAAAAATTGGAAATAAAAATTTAACAAAAAATTTTGGAACAAAAGTTTATCAAAAATCTTAAACAAAGTTTTTCAAAAACTTTTATAATTTTTTGGCGAAAAACTTTTACATCTAAACTTTCAGAATTTTTTAACAAAACATTTCGTAAAATTTTTTAAAAATTTCGGAAGAAAATGTTAGGGATAAAATGAAGCAAAAAGTTTAGGAGAAAATATTATGATTTTTTTTAAAAAAACTGTGCGAAAAAAATTTATACATAAATTTATTAAGTTTTTTATCAAAACATTTCTCAAAAATATTAACAAAACTTTCAAAAGAAAATGTTAGGAACAAAATCCGAAGCAAAAAATTCAGGAGAAAATGTTATGAAAAAAGTTTTTAAAAATGCCGCAAAAAACTTTGAACGAAAAAATTCAAAACAAAACTTTATATAAAAACTTTTGGAAATAGTGAGAAAATTAAAATAAAATTTTAAAGAGAAAGTTATTATAGCGAAAAACTTTGGAAAAAACTTTGAGCAAAAATTATAGAAAAGATTTGGGAAAAGAGAAGAATCTCGGAAAAAAGAGAAGAAGCAGATAGTAATAACCTGTGGGGTCCGCGCACATGGTCACATGGAGGGGCAGGCCGCAGACACCGGACTCCGCTCACGTAGAACCGCCCCGTTCTGCTTCGTTTGCAGGCATGCAGAGCGCACCGCAGCAGCACAGTGCACGGGAAAAAAATTGACCGCTCCGGAGCAAGGCTACGGTCACACGCAAACTCAACATCAGGCCTTCCTGCTCATCTTCCAACCTAGCTAACAGTACGTGTCGACCTTGCCCTCCGGCTTGTCATCCCGAACGCCCAGCAGCCCACGGTCGCCGTGCTCGTCGGCGAACGAACTTGAGTGCCACAAAGTCCCCAATGTGAAGTGGAGGCGCCGGTGTCTCGGTCTTGCCGGCCGTCTGTCCCGCGCCGACGTTCATTATTGCTTCCACGGGATCGACGTCGACTATTTCTCTCTCCCGCTTCGATCCCCTCTCGATGGTTTGCCGAAGAATTACGCACATGTGTCTGGATTCACTTGCTCTTGTAGTTGATCAGGGTTCCGAGACTTCCGAGTGCATGCGTCGTATACGAATATACAAGAAAGTTTCTCAGACCACGGCACTTTTGTAGTTGTAACACCGACGGACGGTGCAAATAATACGTGCTAGATATGTCTAATATTCATGGTGTAGTACAACTGTACACAATAATTTTTGTTAATCACACATTATAGATGCAAACGCTCACAGACAAGATGCACTGTAAAATAATTTCCAATAACTTATTAAAATCGGAAATCATTTGTATAACTGTATGTAACGTTATTGCAAGCCACATCGTCAATAGCAAGAAAACCAACACACAAGGGTAGGACTAATCTGCTGAACACTTGAGCAATGCTTTTTCAGGCATTTCTGCAGTGCAGTGGTCTGCACGATTTTATCACGATACATACATAGTGCTGATCGATGACCACAGATGCAATGCAATAATCATGAGATGATTAACGAAATCCCTCACTAAATCTACTGGACAATGGCATGACTCTAGCCAAAGGATTTCATTTCTTTTTTCTAGAAAGGGCAGGAGCACTGCCAGGCATTTAAGAATGAAAGATGTTCAGGTTACAAGCATGATTATCGATACGTTATTACATCCAATAAATAACACACTCCATCTACCCCCACAGTGGGGTTCCACACGCCTGATGGCGCAAATTGAGATTAACCCCTCAAGAAATTCAAGCATCCGGGGGGGGGGGCGGTAGGAAAGGACCAAGATAATACATTAGAATGAGAACGTGCGTGACGAACTCACCACCGGTGCTTAGATGCTCATAGTGGAACATTACGTGAAAAACTCACTTTGGTAACGGGTGTAGATCGTCTTTGGTAAAGGGTAATGCGCCTGTTACCGATCAAGTGTTACAAATAAGCCAAAAAAGCCCGTTATTGATAAGACATATTCGTAATGGGCATTAAACAACGACCATTACCACAACTAGCCACCGATCACGTGAAATGACCTCTGCTTGAACACCACGGTTTCTCATATCCGCCTCTGATTGATTTAGAAAACCATTGACCCCGCTTAAGAAATTCTCCCAATCTTCTTGGGATTGTCTGTACATCCAAGCCCGAGCAGCAGACAACATGTGCATTCCATACACCACATGAGCATAATTCATTCATCATAAAATTAGAACCGATAATACACAGAGGATTAGGACAGCTAAAGAATTTCAATAAAAGGGGGCAATTAATTTCCACCTTGACGATGACTTTCTACGAGGCGAGCACGGCCGCGAGGAGGAGGATCGGAGGCGGCGTCGCGGCCGCGGCGAGAGCGCGGAGGATGGCGCGATCGACGTCGCTGCCCCCTTTCGCCGTCGCGCACGCGGCCAGCCAGCCTGCTGCAGCGCCGGCTTTCTGAGGAGACAAATTAAGCGCAGTCCTCAGAGCGCGCGCAGCTAGCGGCGACCAACAGGACAGGCCGGCGGGGACATCTGAGCACACAGATCGAGCGAGTGACCTTATGAGGAGCGAGAGCGAGTGTTGTTGTCGGAACAGGAGTGGCCTTCCGTGGAGAGAGAGAGCTAGTGGTGTCGGAAGGAGAAGACATAGACGAACAATAACAACGTGCATCTCCAATGTGAAAAAAGGCGACTGTTGACGGTAAAATTCCGTCAACCTAGCCATGAGTTTACCTTCGGTGTTGGCATGACTTTTATATCTTATCCATAGGTACTAACCCCCTTGGTACAACAAGTTCGTTTGCGCATGTCGGTTTTGGAGTTTAGTGTTTATGCAAGATTTTAGAGTTGAAAGAAAGACTTCCGGGATAAGTTCATCAAGCACCTCATGACAAGACCTTGAAGCCCGGTACAAGTCAAGCAATTAAGTAAACATGACTCCAAGAAGCCCAGGGACCAAACCCGAGAAGATGAAAAACTCAGAGGACCCAGCCAGAAAACTGGCGAATCTTGCGGGACAAGGAGCTTCATCCAATCCGAGGAGAAACTGACAACAAGGGCCCACATGCAGATCAGGGAAGACTCTAGAAGACTCGGGAACCAACACCGGGCAAAGGAGGCCGTCAGCTGGGCTGAAGTGGGCTTAGGCTGGCTGGCCCAACCCATTTCATGGCCCAGTCGACCCCCCCTTTGACCTAGCCGCCATTCAGACTATTTATAGCCCCGGGGCCAAGAGCCACGCATCAACTCATTCGTCATCGGCCACCGAGGAGTAGAGAAGAGAGGGACACCATCTCGGAGAGGAGAGGGTCGAGCTAGTTGACTAGAATATCCCTAGCCGGCGTGGGAGCCTTGCAAAGAAGACCACGTCGGAGTTCCCGGAGCTAGAAGCAAGATCAAGGTAGGATCCCGATGGTGATCTTGATTCGTGTATCATGTAATGTTGAATTATCAAGTTGCAATCCGATTTCTAGCGATCGAGTGTTTCTCCTATGTCTTTGATTTCAATCGGCTTTTTGTATCTTAAGATCTATTCTCGAGATAGATCATCGAGGGTGTTCTTGTAGACGCAGCTTCCAACTTGTCTTTGGACTCACCCTAGATTAACCCGCGCGAATAGGGGTGCGTTGTGACAGAACGGTGGCTCCAAAAGGCGGCCGTTTTCGGAGTCGGACGGGAAACCGTGATTTAAAGAAGCTTTTGATGAGATTGAACTTGCTTACTTCTTCTTTGCTCGGTACTTCAACAAAGGCTTGATCCAATCTCTCTAGATTGGTTTATCTATCCCCCTCTATCTCTTGATACCTCCAGTTTTCATAGATTAAATACGTTTTCAAGATGTTCTTTAAGTTTAGATGCATTAGACTCTCCTTTTGAAGATCAAAGTTCTCGGCTTTATTAGATCAACTCTTGCATCGCACATTTGTTCCACGGATTCGATACCTTGGGTTCACACTTGAGGGAAGAAGGGTCCCTTGACTACAACGGAGGACTTGTCCGCTTGCAAGTCCACTTGAAGTTTAATACAAATATACACCGTCAACAAGCCCCTTTTTCTGGCGCCGTTGCCGGGGAACAAGTGATCAAGATTCGATCTTTTATTGCTTTTTGTGTAATTTTTAGTTTTCTTTTGGTTTTCCTTTTTGCATCTACTAACTTTTGATCATCATCAAAATCAATCTAATCTAGTTTGTCTAACCCTAGTTTTCTTAGATTTGTTTTTTTATTTTTTTGTTTTTGTATATTTTGTTTATCGCTAACCCTAACAGAAGATGGACGACTACCTCTCCAACAAACCCGATAATTTTGTGGATGATCCCGAAAAAGTTTACAGACTAAGGAGACGTGAAGCGCAACAAGCTAAGAAGCTGGATTTTGTAGATTCGAAGTCGGAAGATGAAGGATCGTTGGAATCTCTGAAAAAATCACCACCTCAAAGTCCTAGGGAGAATCGATTTCCACCGATGGGAGATCAACCGCAAGAAAGCAAGATCGGGGAGCTATGCACCCCGGACATCATCGACCTACCAATCTTGAACCTCACGGAGATCGGAAGGCCGTTTGAGATCAAGACCTCAACAATCCGCATGGTGCAACATTCACCCTTCACCGGTAAAGAAGATCCGAACCTTCGCCTCCAAGCGTTCATTCAACTATGTCAAACATTGAACATGGATGGGGTGACTCAAAATCAAATGAGGGCAAGGCTCTTTCCGTTCTCGCTACTCGGGAAGGCTTTGCAATGTTTCTACTCTCAACCGACGGAGACGGTGCAAAATTGGGATGCGTTGATGAGGGCCTTCACGAAGGAATACTACTCACCAGGTAAAACTCAAAGCTTGCGTAATAAGATTGCCACTTTCGCTCAATATCCTACGGAGACTATCTCGGAGTCATTCGAGCGCTTCAATGAGTACACTCGGGTGGTTCCACATCACAAGTTCCCGAAGGAGGACCTCGTTCAAAATTTTTACCAAGGACTCACCATGGTGTCAAGGACGATCATCGATGCATCGATGGGAGGATCTATCATCGAGCTTACACCGACTGAAGCTTTCACTCTATTCAAGAAGGTCACAGACAATGACACGTGGGCGTCGTCCGGACACTTACTTCCGGTTCAACCCACGGGGAACGTCAAAGGAGTCGTGCAAGTGGAGAAGGAAGACATACTCGAAGGCAAGATCGATTTGCTTATGTGGAGGTTGGAGAATACGGAGATAGAAAAGAAAAAGGCTCAAGACTTAAAGGCTGCCGAAGCAAGATCCACATGTGAAGAGTGCGGAGAATATGGCCATGTCCACAAGGATTGTCCAGAGGAAGCCAAGGTGCTCGACTACATGAGGAAGGGAGACTTGCCGAACTTCCGCTACGGGCAAGGTAGACCTCAATTTAATGCAAGCTCATCCATTCCGAATTTGGTTCCGCTTCATATACAATTGAAGGACTTCATGGACGAGTAAGCTAAGATCAACAAGGCCACCATCACCAAGTTCAAAGCCATAGACAAGGTGTTCGAGAACATCGATAGCAAGGTGACGGAGGTCAGAAGCTCCAGCCATCAAGTGTTCAACATGATGAAGATGCTTGAGACGCAAGTGGGACAACTTGTCAGGCGCCTATCCGCTAATGAAGGGAAGCTTCCGGGACAACCTAAAGGTCCCGAAACGACGATGGCTATTCAAACTCGTTCGGGAAAGGGGACCGAAGATCCGGAACGTTTCGCGGGAGCAAGGAAGCCTAAACCATCCGCCGAGACGGAGAAATTTGCTAAGAAGGAAGTTACGGAGATCTTCACTGAAGAGCTCGAGTTTGAGATGCCGGGAGAAGACACGAAGATACTGCAACTAAAGCCACGCTACTTCCAAGGTAAACTTGATAATCACTTTGAGAAGTTTGTGGAGGTTGTGCATAGATTAAGCATCAACATGTCGTTATTGGATGCCCTTCAAGTTCCTACACATTCTCGTTATTTCAAAGATATCCTTGCAAATAAATATGAGATAACAACACTCGGGGTAAATCTTGTCAAGATGTCCGAGCAATGTAGCGCCGCTATTGCAAATGGACTAGGGAAGCAAAAAGACCCCGGATGCCCTACCATTCCATGTTTCGTTGGTTCATTCAAGTTTGAGAAGGCATTATGTGACCTTGGAGCTAGTGTGAGCGTCATGCCATGAGATGTGTTCGAGAAGCTACACCTACCATTGGAGCCTACGGGTATGTGCTTGGAGTTGGGTAATAACTCCATTCGCTATCCCTTGGGCATCGCCGAAGATGTGCCCGTGAAGGTCGGACACCACTTCATCCCTGTCGACTTCGTGGTACTTGATATGGGAGAGAGGGAGAAGCCACCACTCATCCTTGGGAGGCCTTTCCTCAAGACCGTGGGAGCTACTATTGATGTTGGCAAGGGGGAGATCAACTTCGACATCAACAGCGAGAGGAGTTCCTTCAAGTTTCAACCACGCCTCGAGGTATGCAATATGATTGAAGTTAAATATGTTCCACCTCATTGTCGCATTGTTAAGGAAGAACCAAGGAAGAAGGAAGTGAAGAAAATCACAGAAGTTGTTGCATCCGTCAAGACAAAGGAACAAAAGCTGCCTATGAAGCCCAAAACGATGACAAAGCCGGAGAATAAGCCCGTGCCCAAGATGGTGTGGAAGTGGGTACCCAAGATTGCAATGCCCGCAAAGAGCGTTGATCCGAAGTAATCAAGTGAAGAAGTCTAGCCATGGACTATAAATGAAGCGCTAGGCGGGAGGTAACCCGTTTCATCGAGTCAAGAATAAGCTACCGGGAGGACAACCTGATTCAAGGTTTTTCAAGTCTTTTCAAGTAAGTTAGTTTTGAAATTTACTACAGAAGACATTAGATTTAGAGTGGTTGAACAATATTAGAGATATAGTTCTTGGTTGAATATTTTGTTTGGATCATAAACCCATTACATGAACCATCCTTTGTGTTGTTTGCTTCTTTTCGAGAAACCAAAACCAAATAAATTCAGAACCTATCTCAACCTTTCATCCCCTTTATGATGTTATGGTTGATTTGTTTTTACATGCTAAAAACACACGAGTAGAGCCACAACTTGTACCTAGATGTTATTTAAATTTCAGCACGTGGTAGGACTCGCGTGAACCTAGAAACTTAACTTTTGGTTGGTTTAAAAATCTATATCCTTGGTTTCTCTAAGATTAGAATTTTTCTAAGACTCACTTAATTTTATTTCATTCAAAATCTCTCTCATTTAGCCAAAATTAGAACCTAAACCTATGCCCCCATGATCAAGCTGGGAAAAGCTCGCTCTCAACCAATGAAGGCAAACAATACCGGTGAGACCGATATAAAAGTAGTCGGAAAATATTTTCTACTTGCACTTGTTTTTAATGGTTTAAAAACTTCTCTGAAATTGTGATTGAGCTCTTCTATAGCTCTGAATTTATTTTTAATTTTCGAAATTAGAGGAGTGCTTAGCCTTAAGACATGCTTAGAGGGAGGCAATTTAGTTAAGAAAATCATGCATGCACCATGATGCATCACGGGATGCCCTTCCAACAACTTTCATCAAGGTCACATGCAAAGGACAAGCATGGGTGGGCAGCAAGCATTGTTTTAAATTCATGGTGGCATGTGAAGCAAAGGAGCATGGACATGACTCAAAGCAAAGGCATCAAGTGGAAGGACCAATAATGCAAGCAAAGGAGTGGATGAGAGAGTTTGGGCGGTGCAACTTGTGGAGCACGCGGGCACGAAAGTCACAAATGGAGGATCATCACGCTGGAGGAAAATCAATCCAGGGGAGGCAGGAGGCCACCCAGGGCGGTCGGCCCAGGCCGGCCAACCTCCCCTATAAATGCACCCCCTGGTGCTCTTCTTTGGCAGGCAAGCAACTCTCCCGTCTCTCTGTTTGTGTGCTCGAAGTTTTAGTCCAGAACCACCTTAAACTTAACCATCCTTCCCAAGTTTGTTTTACCCAACAAAATCACACCCTTAATCCACTCAAAGTCCATACTTCGAAATAATTTCTGTGTGCTTCGTTATCGGTTAAAACCCCGGGATTATATTAGAGAGGAGAGTGCTGCAATCATGTGGAACAAAACCACAAGTCTCTTCACTAAGAAGAAGGGGTCGTCACCGTCCAAGCCATCTTCGACGACGTCTTCGAGGAGGCACTCGGTTTCGAATCTCCTCGGAGCATGGAGGAGGACACGACACCGCCGAGGAGGAACGACACTCTCCTCCTCGGTGGCATGAGGGCCACAAGGAGCTCGTCCATGAGGTTTACCGAACCTCAAGGGCGTACGGAGGAGCCGCCCGTCCTACCTCGTCGATTGACCTAATCATCCGCTCCACCTCCATACACTCCGTGGTACTCCGCATATGGCTTCATCATCATGTTGGAGGAGGAGAAGAAGAAACTAGCTCGCCTTGAGAAGAAGCTTGTGGAAAACGTCAACTTCGACGATCAAGCTCTCAACTCGTTGGGTTTTGGCACGAACATTTATTATATGTTGGGGAACCTTGGATGGGTGCAATTCTCCAACGGGGTGTTGGCAAATACCCACAAGGAATTTGCCTTGGAAATTCTAATGACCATGGCACCTATCCTTGATAAGGGGGTGCCAAGTTTATCATTCTGGTTGGAGGGAATTCAGCAAGTGGTTCCCTACGAACATATTAGGGAGCTACTTGGTTTTCAAAAGGGAGCTCCGGAGAAAGTAGACGTGTCGGAAGGCATGTTGGATGGATTTTGGAATTTGATCTTGGGGGAAGCCCATCAACAAAGGAATTCTATCCGGAACCCCATCATCCAAGTGTTTCACTCATTGATGAGCAAGAGGATTTGGGGGAGAATGAGGGAAACAAAGGTGACCGACATAGAGTTAAATTGGCTTTACTCGGCTTTAATTGCAAGGCAGCCAATAGACCCCTCCTACCTCATGATCAACTGATGGTGTTGTGAAGCAACATCGGGATCGGGAGATATTGGTTCAGGGTGCTACCTCTCCATGTTGGCCATCTCCTTAAGACCGGGTATTCCAAGAAATCCTGAACATCTTCTACCCGGGACCTCTCTCGGAATTGAATACTTGAAGCAAGGAAAATATATAGGTGGAGATGAGAGAGGAGGATTTAATGTGGCCAAAGTGAACTTACCCCTTCCGGATGCAAGACTAAGAATCTTTATTCGAGGGAAGGAAGATTGGTTGGAGGAAGGACTCCTTGTGCTGGCAAGGAAGAATAAAAGAGGAAGAATTGTAGAAGAAGGATCCTCCTTGGCACAAGAGAGAGGTGCACAACAAAACTATGTGCCACCATATGGAGGGATTCCTATGCCGCCAAGTTATTATGGTGGGCCACCAATGCAAGCATGGGGGAGTGGTGCAGCCATGCCCCCACAAAATTATGTGGTGCCCAATGTAACCTTTGCGGAGCCCTATGCACAATTTACTCAACCACAACAAAGTGTGGCCATAATTGGAGGATATGCTACGAGGAACATGCAAAACGTTGCAGCCATCCAATCCAACGCGGCTCAATTAGGTGAAGGCAATGCAAACATTGTCTATGAGCTTGGGCTCCTTCACCTAGTACCGCCGGATCAATTCGTAGGAGGGGATGTCCAAACCTATTATGAGCAAGGGTACAACCACCAAGATTATCAACACCAACCACCGACGGGAGATTAGAAGAAGGAGGAGCTTTAGTTTTCTTTTCTTTTCCCTTTTTCTTTAATTTTCAGCTTGTGTTTGCTTATGTATACATAGTGTTTTCAATTTTTATTTAAATTTTCAGCATGTGTGTTAGTTTGTTTTCATCATGAATTAAGTCACCACCTTGTTTTTACCTTTGGTAAAGTTACAAAATTTATGCCATGATGACATAAGATTATAATTGCCGCTTTGTTTATCTTTGTATTTGTTTTATGCATGATTAAGCTAATGCTCTCTTAAAATACAAATATGAAATTATCTAAATGCTAGCTTAATCTTTAGTGGAGGTTATGATAAAAATAAAGACCCATAGTGTTTTATGTGCTCTCAAGTTTTAGATATATTAAAGATGTTTTTATTCCTAAAAGTAATGCTAACCTTGTCACAAATATCACTTGCGTTGCTCTACCTATCCAGAGCCTTATATATATTTGAGTGCATAAACTTTAGTGTACAAGATTTATTTTTGGGTGAGTTATTGCAGGCCATGATTTCTCTGGCCAGAGACTAAGAAGTTGGTCATTCCGTTTTTTGCGTATCTATCTTATTGCTAGCCTTTTATCCGTGCATTGTGTATCCCCACATCGAAGATCTCACAAACCTCGCCGGATATCCACCCTTAAAACCAAATATCATCTTTTGTGATTACCTCTTTGACCACAACCTATCGTTGAGTATGGATCATCAATTCAAGGAAGATTGCAAGATGGTGCCAAGATTGAAGATTTCAAGTATCTCTCCAAAGGAAAAGTATTTCCGGTACCTACCTTATCTCTATCACCTCTTTTCCCGAAGACGAGCAAACGTCTAAGCATGGGGGAGGAGGTAGGTACAATGCAATTTTAGAGTTCAAAGGGGAGCAAATAAAAAAATGAGAAAAAGAAAGAAAGAAAGAAAAAGAAGAAGAGAAAAAAATATATGTACGAGAAAAAGAAAATAATATGAGTATGTGTAAAAATAAAATAAAGTGAACTCCCCGGTTCTCTAAAGTGCATTAGGAATTTTAAGGTTTCAAGATTAAAATATCCAAACTCATTTTTCCAACCATGTGCGATCCGATAACGAGGACTTCCTTTGTGCCTCGGGATCACTCTTTGCCATTTGCACATGTCCACCTATCTCAAGTGTGTGTATTTTTCTCTCCACCTCCTTGATATAACATTATTTTCCAATGACCTTTTTGACGAGACTCGGTAAGACCATGAGAAGCTTGTCTTGTTTTGACAACATCTCATTTATAATATCTTGGTAGGACTAAACTTTCCCAAAAAGCTCCATATAAAGCCTACCACTTATATATATGTTATGAGAGGGAAAGGAGTAGAACAAATAGGCTTGAGAGACAAGATAAGATGAGAGTTCATGAGCAAAATGCAAGATGATTTAAATTTGTGAACTTGGTTTAGCTCTTTTTCATTTCATTCTTTATTTCAAAATTTCTGAGATCTATTTGAATTTTGGGAGCATGTTAACACTTGTGGGATAAGTTTAATTAATAATCTACCCTCCGTAGGGATGAAGGCTAGTACATTATGAAACTTTAACGAATTAAATTTTTGAGAGCATTATGTTTTCTCATGTATGATTAAGTGCAAGGTTTAAACAATGAAGGACAACGATGATATCCATCGAAGGCTTACTCGAGGACGAGCAAGGTTTAAGCATGGGGGAGATGTTGACGGTAAAATTCCGTCAACCTAGCCATGAGTTTACATTCAGTGTTGGCATGACTTTTATATCTTATCCATAGGTACTAACCCCCTTGGTATAACAAGTTCGTTCGTGCATGTCGGTTTTGGAGTTTAGTGTTTATGCAGGATTTTAGAGTTGAAAGCAAGACTTCCGGGATAAGTTCATCAAGCACCTAATGACAAGACCTTGAAGCCCGGTACAAGTCAAGCAATTAAGTAAACATGACTCCAAGAAGCCCAGGGACCAAACCCGAGAAGATGAAAAACTCCGAGGACCCAGCCAGAAAACTACAAAATCTTGCGAGACAAGGAGCTTCATCCAATCCGAGGAGAAACTGACGACAAGGGCCCACATGCAGATCAGGGAAGACTCTAGAAGACTCGGGAACCAACACCGGGCAAAGAAGGTCATCGGCTGGGCTGAAGTGGGCCCAGGCCGACCGGCCCAGCCCATTTCGTGGCCCAGTCGACCCCCCCTTTGACCTAGCCGTTATTCGGACTATTTATAGCCCCGAGGCCAGGAGTCACGCATCAACTCATTCGTCATCGGCCGCCAAGGAGTAGAGAAGAGAGGGACACCATCTCAGAGAGGAGAGGGTCGAGCTAGTTGACTAGGATCTCCCTAGCCGGTGTGGGAACCTTGCAAGGAAGACCACGTCGGAGTTCCCGGAGCTAGAAGCAAGATCAAGGTAGGATCCCGGTGGTGATCTTGATTCGTGTATCATGTAATGTTGAATTATCAAGTTGCAATCTAATTTCTAGCGATCGAGTGTTTCTCCTACGTCTTTGATTTCAATCGGCTTTTCATATCTTAAGATCTATTCTCAAGATAGATCATCGAGGGTGTTCTTGTAGCCATGGTGGCTAGAGGTGCATGCCTGACCTTACGAGAGATTTCAACTTGTCTTTGGAGTCACCCTAGACTAAGCCGCACGAATAGGGGTGTGTTGTGACAGAACGGTGGCTCTAAAAGGCGGGCGTTTTCGGAGTTAGACGGGAAAGCTTTTGATGAGATTGAACTTGCTTACTTCTTCTTTGCTCGGAACTTCAACAAAGGCTTGATCCAATCTCTCTAGATTTGTTTATCTATCCCCCTCTATCTCTTGATACCTCCGTTTTTCATAGATTAGATTCGTTTTCAAGATGTTCTTTAAGATTAGATGCATTAGACTCTCCTTTTGAAGATCAAAGTTCTCGGCTTTATTAGATCAACTCTTGCATCACACATTTGTTCCACGGATTTGATACCTTGGGTTCACACTTGAGGGAAGAAGGGTCCGTTGACTACGACGGAGGACTTGTCCGCTTGCAAGTCCACTTGAAGTTTAATACGAATATATACCGTCAACAGCGACCCTGGGTGGCAATCAAAGGAGACGAGTCCTAAGACACGAGACGCATCCAATTTGGTCGCCAGCAAAGGAGATGCATCCTACAAGCATGCGTCTCCAGTACGAAATTATCGGTAACGGACTTTATAGCCCGTTACCAATACGACAACGATCAGTAACGGACTTAAGCAACCCTAACTGATAGGGCATTGATCAGTAACGGACTTTACAAGTCTGTTACCGATAGGTTTAACATTTGTAACAGGCTCTATTTAACATCTGTTACAAAGAATTTATGTAACAGACGTTTAAGAAGCCTGTTAACATAAGTCCACATTGGTAACGGACGTTGTAGAGGCCAACCCCAGGGTTGTCTTGGCGCGCTTATAGGTAACGGGCGTCAAACAACAACTGTTACAGATGTGGGTGGATGTAACGGGCGTTAAGGGCTTGTTACAAATACTGTATGACCTATTTGAGGTTTTCACGTAGTGGAAACCACCCCCGCAACGAGGCATAATGTAGTAAAGCATCTCCGCCCAACCGTGGCGATGAGGTCCCAACAGGCATCATCATCCTCAATGCTGTCGAGCTCCTTGGACAATGCGCGTGCACGGGGCAACACCGGAGACTTGAGATATTTAGAGCTCTGCTGAAGTTTCTTCAGATGATGATTGTGGACAGCATTGTTGTTGTTGGTCGATTCTTCATGGCCTGCCTGGACTTCATCCCTCGATTCCTTTTGTTCACCGGATGCTTCATGATCCATTTGGTTTACAAAAAGCTTCATGGCATCGTTCTCATCCAGAAGATCCTTTGGAAACATATGTTCCATTTCATCTTTGGCATTGTCATGTATAAGCTTGGAGTTGGTAGTAAGCATCACACTGTAAGGAATCGGATGCCCGTTAGCCTAGGAGGGGGAGGGGGTGAATTAGGCAACTTAAAACCTTAACCTATGGCTTCACTAATTTTGCGCAAAGGTAAACTAGAACATACTATCTATATGTGCAACTACGGTTGTTCTAGTGTGAAACTCCCATTCCAAAAGAAGGTTTGCAACCTATAGCCAATCCTAGCATGATACTACTCTAGGAATGTAGAGACAAGCAAAGATTGCAATAGAGTAAATGCGGAAACGTAAAGGGGATGAGAGGAAGCAAACTCTTGACACGCAATTTATCCCGTGGTATCGGTAGGCACTAAGCCACCCATAGTCCACGTTGTTGAAGCACTCACACAAGAGTATTGCTTCCCGGTCACCAAGTCTCTCTCAAGAGCACCAACTTGACTTGCCACAAAGGCTAGCCACTTAGGCACTTGTCAAGCTCCCTTGGTCACCTTGATGCCGCCTCCACTAAGGAGCTTCTCCACCAAGGAAGGGGGTCTCCACGTCCCCCGCACAAAGTGTCCTCGCCGCTCCACACCAAGCCGGAGGGTCGATGACGATTGCCGGTGAGCCACTTAGGCCCCAAGGCTTCCGGCGAACCTTGTACACCAGGATTCACTCAAGAATCACCTCACAAGGTTGGCACAACCTTGCACTCACTCAGCTCTAAGCTAAGCCTAGCACTAAGCACATACACAAAGTATATACAAGTCTAAGGATGAGCAATTAAGCACTTGGATGGATTGGATATGATCTTCAATGTGTCTTGAACTCCTCTGCACTTCCACACAATCCAGCAACCTCAAATGGGTGAGTGGAGGGGGTATAAATAGCCCAAGGCATCAAACTAGCCGTTGGCTAAAAGCTGCTGAAAAGGTACCGTCGGATGATCCGACGCTATGCTTTTCCAGGGCGTCGGTTCATCCGGTGCCCCTCCCACGTCATGTAGCCGTTGAGGTTCTCTGACACAACTGCTCCGACGCTATGCTCCGACGCTACGTCGGATCATCCGGTGCTGAAGGCCTCGCGTCCAAGTCGGTACTGTTAGCTTCCAACAGACCGTCGGATAGACCGACGCTATGCCTTGACCAAGGCGTCGGATCATCCGGTGCTGAAGGCTTCGTCTTAGCGCGTCTCTGTATGAATTCAAACTGAGCGTCAGATAGACCGACGGGGTCGCCACTTAGACCGTCGGATCATCCGGTGCTACTGCCTTCCTTGCTCTTCCTCTGCAACTCGTCCGACGCTACTAAAAAGCGGACCGTCGGTTCATCCGACGGTACCTAGGGTTTGACCCTGTGCACCAACTCGTCCGACGATTGCACCGACGCTTGTATTTGAGGGACCGTCGGTTCATCCGACGGTGTCTTCTCTTTTACTTTTCTTGCTCGATTTTGACCCTTTGTTTTGGCATTTTTGCATGGGGTTTTCTTGCATCCTTGGGACCTAGAAATGTCTACAAAGACATGCTCAAACAATATGGTTAGTCCCAATGATCATGTTGTCATGAATCACCAAAATCAAACTCCGAACAAATGGCATATGAGGCCATGTTCGCTACAATCTCCCCCTTTTTGGTGATTTATGACAACACAACCAAAGCAAGCATAAATTTTCTAGAATTGACAGAATTAGAACCACTTACACTTGCTTGTATGCTTACCATCATCCAAACTCCCCCTAGATCAAACTTCCCCCTTTTTGCTCTTATGTTCACATTCTCCCCCTTTGGTCTCAAATCCTTGAAATCACTTGTAAGCATCCTTGAGTCCACTTGTAAGCTTATGCCACACGCTTGCTTTGGTCTCACATTCTCCCCCTTTGGAATAAAATCTCCAAAAAGTCCAAAGCAAACGGGTCCAAGGAAACTAGCAAGATCTAGCAACCATAGCTCAAAGGAGAGATGTTAAATGCAAGGGAGAAAGCCGCATGAACCATGATCCATAAGTATGATATCAATGAAGATACCACATGTGTGAATAACTAAGGTGGATCACAAGCTCATGAGACTAACATGATATAAACTAAGCTCCCCCTAAGTGTGTGCATAAAAAAATACCACTTGCAAGACAAGGGTAGTGAGAAACAAGTGCACAACTACAAACTTGTAAAACAAGGAAGCTTAGAGCATATCATGCAAAGAGGTAGCTTAAAGGACAAGAGATAAAACAAATGGGTTCTTGTAACATTACTACTTGTAGATATCCCTTGTAGTCTTTTGATTATTGCATACCTCCGGGGGTTTGATCCTCTCTACCTTGTTCGCACCACATTGAGATGAGCCACTTGGAAATGAGAACACTAGGTGACACCACTTGAAAGAAGCTTGTATAGAAGACACTTGGGGTACCACAAGGATTAGGGATGTATGAGTACATTGCCTTTGAACTTATATAGAGACATAAGCTCGCAAGGACATGACCCAATAGCATGAAGCTCATATTGCTATATTCACTCTTTTAGAGATGTTAGATCACATTGAGAGTGAAATAGCATTCTCTTTGAATGAAACACCGCATCGGAACACGTCGCTAAGGGACTACATAAGAAAAGCTTGAAACAATGTTAGTCCCATAACCAAACCATAGGATGAGCTCCCCCTAAATGTGTGCATTTAGTGTTTGAATCACCAACCAAATGTATGCACATTGTTTATGAAAACAAAAGGGAAGCTAACCCTATAGCTTGCTCATGATGCAAAGAGATATATAAGAAAACATGCACCATGAAAGAACAAGTGTAGTTTTACTACACACTAATCAAACCATGTAGATTGCTCATGGGTTAGCAACCTACCATATGTAAACATTGCAACAAATGCAACCTAAACAAGGCAATGGAGCTACAATGATACGAGAGATGGGTTCTAGTTTCCATTACCTCAATCGGGGAACTTGGGCAACACATTTCCAATTCGCAAGCTTGGCTTATAGGCTTGAATCTTCTCATCTTGATTGTGCCAAGCCTCCCAAGTCCCCGCAGTTAAGGCCTTCAAGTGGCCTTCGGAACCCAAACCATTTTAGGCCCCTTCATGTTGGTGATGACTTCCTTGGGCACCCAAATAGGTTGGTTCCAACCCCGCTCTTCCTTCATCTTCCCAACCTTGTGTGCAACCACCTTGCCATTTGCCTTCTTCTTGATGACGTAGGTGTTGCTCTTGGTCTTGTTCTTGCGGTTGGGCTTGGTGTAGATAAGGGAGCTCTTGATGGTGGGCTTCAATTTCTTCTTTGCGCCCTTGTCCATCTTCTTGACAAATTGGGGGCATTTGTAGAACTTGTGCCCTTCCTCATGACACTTGTAGCAAGTCACGGTTGCACCCTTCTCAAGCTTCTTCACCATGTGATCACGGTTATCTTGAGAAGGTTGGATTTGGCTCTTCATGTCTTGAGATATGTCCACTTGTTCTTCATCGTTCTTGCCCTTACCCATCAAGTTTGCCAACCTCTTTCAGAGCCTTTTCACTTCTTGCTTGAGCTCATCATTTTCCTTGCCTATGAGATAATCACATGTTTCTACAATAACATTCTCATGGCAAGATGGTGAGCAAGATTCATCAATTAAATCAATGCAAGAAGTTGAAGCATCTACCTTGGAGATAGGAATTGCACAAGGGATAGATGTTTCATCAAGCTCAAAGGAATTACTTGTTTTAGTCTCATTTCTCTCAAGCTTAGATTTTAGCTCATCATACTCCTTGCTAAGCAATTTGAATTTGCACAACAAATGTTCATAATTTGTAGCAATGGTGTCACTAAGATCATTGAGAGCATTGAGTTCTTTGATTTCATTAGCTTGTTGTTCAAGCATTCCTTTTTGCTCATGGATTAGATCAACAAGATCATTGAGAGAGGTGGTGTCGGATTCGCCATCACTTACATTGCTTTCCATACCTTTGGCCATAAGGCACATGTGTGATGATGAAGGACCTTGCATGAAGCGGGTGGTGAAGTTCTTTCTTGATTCATCGCTTGAGCTAGAAGAACTTGATCCACCACTTGTCCACTCGCGGACGGTGAAAGTTGCTTCTTGCCTTGGTCTTCTCTCCTTGACCACCTTCTTTTTGGGCTTGTGCTCAATCTTGGTGAACTTGATGTGTTGATGATGGCGCCCTTCTCTCAAGTGGATGTTGTAGCCGTACATGTTGACTTTCTTCACATACTTGAAGATCTTCTTCACGTACTCGGCCACCATAGATTCAACCTCTTCATCACATGAGGATTCTTCATTGTCACCATCATCACCATCATCTTCGCTTGAGCTTCCATGAGTAGCCATCCTACTCAACATTTTCTCTTGTCGGCTTGAGAGAGCATGGCTTGTTGTTGGAGAGGATGGTTCTTGAGGCTTTTCTTGGGGCGCCTTCTTTGACTTGGGCATGAGTTGAAGCTCATGTGCCATGATCTTGCTCAAGATATGCGATGGCTTCAAATCTTCGAGCTTCTTCTCGTAGATGATTGCTTTCACCAAGTCATAGTCGGGCCTTCGGAGACTTTGAAGGATCTTGTGGTTGATGTTCAAGTCCGTGATGTCCTTCACACCTAAGGCATTAATCTCATTGACAAGCACATTTAGGCGTGAGTACATAGATTCGGCATTTTCATTAGCAAGTTGCTTAAAGCTATTGAATTCCTCAAGGAGACAACCATAGCGTTCATTAGCAACTTCTTTTGAACCCTCATTTTGCTCCTTGATGGTCTTCCATAGCTCATGAGCATTTTCACAAGTAAAAACTCTATTGAAAACACTTACATCTAATGAGGACAAAATGATACTCTTAGCAATTACATCAAACTGCTTTTCCTTTCTAGTACCATTTTTCATACCCTCATCGGTGACTCTCCAAACATCAAGGTCCCTTGCTTGGAGATAGGCCTCCATGAGAACCTTCCACCGAGGATAGCCCGTGCCATCGAAATGTGGAGCCAAACCTAAGGTATCCACCTCTTTCATTCCTCTATAGAGCAACTCACTAGGCGGTGAAGCCTAACCGTTCCAATGAGCCGGTTTTCACAATTTACCAATCGAATTGGCGTTTCCTTGTGAAGGAAGTGAGTCCCGGCTCTGATACCACTTGTAAGGAATCGGATGCCCGTTAGCCTAAGAGGGGGAGGGGGTGAATTAGGCAACTTAAAACCTTAACCTATGGCTTCACTAATTTTGCGCAAAGGTAAACTAGAACACACTATCTATATGTGCAACTACGGTTGTTCTAGTGTGAAACTCCCATTCCAAAAGAAGGTTTGCAACCTATAGCCAATCCTAGCATGATACTACTCTAGGAATGTAGAGACAAGCAAAGATTTCAATAGAGTAAATGCGGACCTAAGCCACCCCTAGTCCACGTTGTTGAAGCACTCACACAAGAGTATTGCTTCCCGGTCACCAAGTCTCTCCCAAGAGCACCAACTTGACTTGCCACAAAGGCTAGACACTTAGGCACTTGTCAAGCTCCCTTGGTCACCTTGATGCCGCCTCCACTAAGGAGCTTCTCCACCAAGGAAGGGGGGTCTCCACGTCCCCCGCACAAAGTGTCCTCGCCGCTCCACACCAAGCCGGAGGGTCGATGACGATTGCCGGTGAGCCACTTAGGCCCCAAGGCTTCCGGCGAACCTTGTACACCAGGATTCACTCAAGAATCACCTCACAAGGTTGGCACAACCTTGCACTCACTCAGCTCTAAGCTAAGCCTAGCACTAAGCACATACACAAAGTATATGCAAGTCTAAGGATGAGCAATTAAGCACTTGGATGGATTGGATATGATCTTCAATGTGTCTTGAACTCCTCTGCACTTCCACACAATCCAGCAACCTCAAATGGGTGAGTGGAGGGGGTATAAATAGCCCAAGGCATCAAACTAGCCGTTGGCTAAAAGCTGCTGAAAAAGGTACCGTCGGATGATCCGATGCTATGCTTTTCCAGGGCGTCGGTTCATCCGGTGCCCCTCCCACGTCACGTAGCCGTTGAGGTTCTCTGACACAACTGCTCCGACGCTATGCTCCGACGCTACGTCGGATCATCCCGTGGCCGAAGGCCTCGCGTCCAAGTCGGTGCATCGTTAGCTTCCAACGCACCGTCGGATAGACCGACGCTATGCCTTGACCAAGGCGTCGGATCATCCGGTCTTTGAAGGCTTCGTCTTGGCGCGTCTCTGTATGAATTCAAACTGAGCGTCGGATAGACCGACGGGGTCCCCACTTAGACCGTCGGATCATCCGGTGCTACTGCCTTCCTTGCTCTTCCTCTGCAACTCGTCCGACACTACTAAAAAGCGGACCGTCGGTTCATCCGACGGTACCTAGGGTTTGACCCTGTGCACCAACTCGTCCGACGATTGCACCGACGCTTGTATTTGAGGGACCGTCGGTTCATCCGACGGTGTCTTCTCTTTTCCTTTTCTTGCTCGATTTTGACCCTTTGTTTTGGCATTTTTGCATGGGGTTTTCTTGCATCCTTGGGACCTAGAAATGTCTACAAAGACATGCTCAAACAATATGGTTAGTCCCAATGATCATGTTGTCATGAATCACCAAAATCAAACTCCGAACAAATGGCATATGAGGCCATGTTCGCTACACACACGACACTTGTAGACAAGGTACATGATATATATAATTTGACAGTTCTCTGCTTATTTGCTTGTGCTTCTCCACTTGTTGATCATGATTGCTAGTGCCTCTAGAGTCATAACATATGTCTGTTGCAATGTGCCAGATGAGCACGCTTATCGGGAAGTGAACATCGCTTCTGATGGTCTCCTCTAGAGCTTTCAGTGTCACCCTTGCATAATGAGAAGGATGTTCCTGCTGCCACGTGTGAAATGCTTGTTGATTCGCAAAAAAAAGTGGGTAAGAATGAAGATGGAAGCAGATGACACATCTAGGACTATTGCTCCTGAGTAGGAGACCGTGACATCAGCTTTGTTAGCGTGGAGTTGGTCCCCCTTGTCGACGGTATGAAGACTTGAAGAGTGCTAGGGCTATTGAGGATGAAAAACACCGGAAGAGGGCCCATACAGGAAGAAGATGTGCCCGCAAGTTTCATAAAAAGTGAAGCACCAGTAAGGGGTTGAATGAAAGTTTGTCGGATAGGGGCCTTGGTGTAGAGTCGTTGGTAGCAATGCCCTAGAACTTAACTTTTCCCACATGCTCGTAAGCATTGTGGAGGGCTTCAGAACCCATAAACTCTCCAAGCATATGTGGCAGATCATCCGCATGCAGTGGATATAGTGATGTTGTGCGCCTGGTCGAGGGGGGTATGGGTATCCACTGAGATATATAATCACCCTGTTTGCTTGGCTTATCAGCCACCAGTTGGCAGTGTTTTTCTCTCAGAACAAACCAGCCACTGGTAATCAGCCAGCAGTACTTTTCTCTCGGAACAAATCAGCACCAGCCATCAGCCACCAGACAAACGAACAGGCTGAATGTCGGCTATGAGTGCGATGGCGTCCCAGAATAGTTCCCTAGCTTGCTGTTCCCCAACTACTTTTTTGTACAGCCAATTCTTGCTTCGTTATAAAAGTTCACATATGTAAACAGTAAAAGCATGCAAAGAGGCTCTTGCTTCTATGGAGAGCAAATGTTTGTGCATGCAAGTATGAACTAGAAGCTTCATGCAAATTTTATATGTATTTTTTTTAAGAAAAGTATAGAAACAAATACTATTCCGAAGATAGATAATGCATGCATCGAGAGGCAATAGTGGCTTTTATTTATCCATCCAAGTTCCTTTATAAAATATGTTATGACTAATATCCCCAAACCAATTAGCAGACGTCTCATGGTACCATAGTGAATTATTACTCCAGCAAATTGTTAATCCTAGATAATTGAGGAGTATAAAAGAAAAAAAAAGGAGCATAAGTTAAAGCTAGATATCATGTTGTCCGAAACTCCGAAATCATCAGTATCGGTCTCTCGCATCCATCATCCGCTCCCGGGCAAGACAACATTCCAGGCTCACTTGGATTAAATCAGGCGATGCTTGCACAAAACTTTTTATGGCACACGCTACCAATCGGCGACGAAAACTGCTTATCCCATCGCTACAGCTTTCGAATGGTTGGGCGTTAACCCACCAGCGAAAAGAAGAGGCGATCTTTGACCACTTTGTAAGCTTAATGGGAAAAACCCAAGTTCGATCAGCCTCCATAAACTGGACACAGCTTGGCTACCAAGAGCAGGATCTAGGTGAACTGGAAAATCCGTTTGAGGAAGATGAAATTGAGAAGGTCATTATGCAATTGCCAGCTGAGAAAGCGCCCGGCCCGGACGGCTTCATTGGCGGGTTTTACAAAAAATGTTGGCCGATTATCTGTTCTGATCTGCTAGCAGCCCTCCAGGCTTTCCACTCGCTTAGAACACGACGCTTTGAATTGGTAAATGAAGCTAATGTTCTCCTGCCAAAATCACGTGAGGCATCCAAAGTCACGGACTACAGACCAATTAGTCTGATCAATAGCCTGGCAAAAATCATCACGAAAATCCTAGCAGACAGACTCGCACCGCGACTTCACAACTTGGTGTCCTGCTCACAAAACGCGTTTATCAAGAAAAGGTGTATTCATGACAACTTCATCAACCTCCAAAATGTGATCAAAGCCCTACACAAAGCTCAACGCCCATCGTTATTCATAAAGCTAGATATCTCAAAGGCTTTTGACTCGGTTTGCTGGGTATATCTGCTAGAGGTGTTGCAAGCTCTTGGATTCGGACAACGATGGCGGGACTGGGTGGCTACCATATTAGCCTCGTCGTCCTCCAGAGTTTTGCTAAATGGGATCCGGGGAGAAAATTCAAGCATGCAAGGGGTCTAAGACAAGGAGACCTGTTATCTCCGATGCTTTTCATACTGGCAATCGACCCTCTACATCGACTAATTGAAATGGCGGCCAACAGAGCATTGCTACAGTCGGTACTCCCCCGGGCTGCGACAATCCGTTGCTCCTTGTATGCGGATGACGCCGCACTTTTTGCTAACCCAAACCGTACGGAGCTGCAATGCTTAAATCAAATCTTAATATTCTTTGGGAATTGTTCAGGCCTCAGAGTAAACCTCACCAAGACAGAGATCTATCCCATACGATGCGATGAAGCTTTGAACACAGAAGCATTACGGGATTTTCCGGGCAAGATCTGTAAGTTCCGTGGTAAATACTTGGGCCTGCCCCTACACACTCGACAGCTCCGTAGGGTGGATGTACAACCGTTGATTGACAAAATTGGAGGACGATTGCCAGGATGGAAGGGCAAACTTCTCTCTATGGACGGCAGGGAGACACTGGTCAAATGTGTGCTAACTTCACAACCCATCTACCACTTGACGGTCTTCCGTGTGCAAAAGTGGCTTCTCAAGCAAGTTGACAGATTACTAAGAAGCTTTCTTTGGAAGGGAGAGGAGCCGGAAAAGGTAAGTGGGGGCTACTGTCTTGTCAACTGGGCGACAGTATGCACGCCCAAAGACCTTGGTGGCTTGGGCATTCTAGTTTCTAGACCTTGACCGCTTTGCAAGAGCATTAAGGTTGAGATGGCAGTGGCACATTTGGAAGTCGGCGGACCGGCCTTGGACCAAACTTGATATTCTGTGGGATAGTACCGATCGAGAGCTTTTCAACTCCTCAACCATTGCCACTGTTGGGAGGGGCGACAGAGCTAGTTTCTGGCGTTCAAGCTGGGTTAATGGCCGAGCCCCCAAATATTTAGCTCCTTTGCTTTTCCAGGAAGCCAAAAGAAAAAAACATTTCAGTACAAAAGGCCATGCAAAGAAATAAATGGGTACAACACATCTCCCCTCTAAGCAATCTCGAGGAGCTTCGTCAATACTTACTACTATGGGAGGAATTAGGAGCTGTGGTTAGGGACGAGAACATGACGGACGACATCAAATGGAGATGGACACAAGATGGTCAATACACTACGCAAAGCGCCTACAAGATACAATTCATGGGCAGACAAAAGAAAATCTCACTTCGAAATATTTGGACAGCAAAAACGGAACCCAAGATCAAGATTTTCACATGGATACTACTCCAATATAAAATCTTAACTGCAAATAATTTGGCAAAAAGAGGATGGCCACATGATCCCCAATGCAAATTGTGCAACTCCTGCTTGGAAACCCCAACTCATCTATGCCTAGAGTGCAATTACACACGCGAGGTGTGGAACAAACTAATGTCCTGGATGGGGCGCCATGACCCCCAAACGACACCACCCCGCACCCTCCATGATTGGTGGAAACGAATGCGGAGATTGACTGCTAGGAGCAACAGACAGGCTTTTGATGGCTTAATTCTTCATTTCTGGTGGAATATCTGGAAAGAAAGAAACAGAAGAGTGTTTCAGAATACCTCGAAAGGGATCGATGAAGTGGCTACTTTAATCAGAACTGAAGTGGAACTGTTCCACACGGCGACATCGACCACACACTCCGGGACCACCCCGGTCATGCAGTTGTCTTAGCTTTAGCTTCCTTTAGTTTTTCTTCTGGATTTGCTCTTGTTGTTGTTTCGTTTAAGCGCGGCAGTTGTGCCTTTCTTGCCGGCTTTCTTAGTTTGCTGGAGCTGTTTGTTTTTCTTTTTTACTGTACTTATCTTTTTATCTTTCTTCTAATCTAATAAAATATACGGCAACTCTCTTGCCGTTCCTTTCAAAAAAATCAGTATCCGTCCAAATAGAACCCCTTCCAAAGTTTTTTTTGTTTCTTCCTGTAATCTTTCATTTTTCTTATTTTGTAGCATGTATAAGTCTGTAGTGTTGCCGAGCCTTATATTTCGCACACTTTACCAACTGGATTCAGAACCTTTTTTTCGCGGGTAACTGGATTCGGAACCTTGACGACACCTTTAGGTCTTGTTCGGTTAATCCTCTTCCTAAGCGGATTGAGGAGGATTGGATGGACTAAAGTGGATTTTAACTTGTATAGGGGATTTAATCCCTTGTAGAGGATTTAATCCATCCCTCCATTTCCACTCAAACCGAACAAGCCCTTAAGGGTTTGTTCAGTTAATCCTATCCCTGTGGAGAAGGATCAACTCCACACCCCATGGGTAAAGATTTAAAACCCCTCATAGATGTATCATACAGGATTCCAGATAAGCCCTGAAACTCCAATGGATCATAAACTCCAGATAGACACCAACATTTAGTCATTTTTATAGCAAATTGTGTCCATGTGTCATAAAACATTACTGAAAAGTATAGTAAATTCTTTGCTTGCCGTCAGAGCATGGCATAGATCTTCTCTACTGTGGTCAGCTAAAGATATCTCTGAGGTCTGCATGTTACATGGCTTTGCTGATGGCTGCCGTCATCCAAAGGATCACTTCTTTCACTGGTGAGTTTGCACATTGCACATGATTTAACAGTCACGGGACTGCTCCTGGTAAGCGGCTGGATACAGGAGTAGATGCACATCACAGCAACATTATGAATTTCGTGTGGAATTTTTGCTAGCACTTTCGGGAGCATCAGTGGACCTACAAAATACGTGATATGTCCAATATCCATAGTCTAGTACAATTGTACGCAGTTCGAATGTACACGGTTACACACGTGCATACACAACGTCTACATACCATTTTCATGCATATGCGACCGGCCAGCTGGCCTCAGCTCCGGCAGCTCTCACTACCGTCGCCGAGCTGTGCTGCTGCCATTGGAGAGCCCGTGCAGGGAGGTGGGGAAGAGCCGCCGTGCCACTGCTGTAGGCGTTGACGTCGAGGAAGAGGAGCGGGTTTTGGGGGACTGGGACAATGTTGGTGACGGTGGCAGTCCGGTAGCCGGTGAGCGCTCCCTGGCCAACCTCCCGGTAGAGGCCGAACCGAATACCCTCCTCGCCGCCGTCGGTTGCTGCTGCTCTGGTGTGGTCGGCTCCGACGATACCCCGGGCCTCCTTGTTGACGGCCTGCGCATGCTTCTGTCCGGCGTCTGCATCCCAAATCAAATCAGCATAAACTGAAACAGGCTGTGTGTTAATGTGCCATTATCAAACCAAAACACAGAGGCTCTCATAGGGATTTTCCGCAAAATCCCACTAACTCAAACAGAGCCAAAAGGACAGGTGGTATGGAATAAAAGAATTTCATAGGAAACAGTTCTAGATGACATCGAGCAAGTCTAACCTCTAGATTTGGTGACAGCCCTTTCAGGAGCGCCAGCTTCCTCTCGAATGAGTTGCCTACCATCTTGCATGTGCAAGAACACAAAACCAGACGAGTCAGTCAATGAGTTCAATGCATGGGTAAACTGGAGAGCTCCACTCTATACTATCCCTCAATGTGTGTGCCCAGAACTTACAGATGATTGCTTTGAACTGTCCCAGTTGAAGAAGTTGGTGAAAAATGCTGGCTCGTCCCCTTCTGTGACAATATACACCGTTGTTTCGATCGATCTTCTGTTCTGAAGAATACCATCCTGAAGGAACATCTGCAGAAATGTAGAAACAGAGAACTGACATACTTCACAGGAAATTGTGACTGAATGCGTAAGAAATCGAGTTCTGAATCACTAGTGACCTTCCCAATATTGAGTGCTTGCTCCTTGGATGTAACATCTGAGTGTAGTCCAACCCAAACATAGATTTCATCGTTGCAGTCCAGTATCAATGTCTCTTCAGTTGTCAGGTCATCCTGACAGAAGCTGAATACCTCCTTGACCTTGAAGATACAAACCAAACAAAACAGGTTATTACTTGACATTTGCTTTGGATTCTATTAGTTAGCCGCATGTTTTGAAGACTCAAGTGCTCATTGCAAGGTAGCACTTACCTTGAGCAGACCTGCAAAGTGATTACACTTTAGACTTCGAGAAACATCTATACAACCTGATACTGTATAGAATACGTTATATGATATGTGCATACCTTGTTCAAATTTGCAAGCATACAGATGTGGATCTGCAGGCCAACCCTTGACATGCTTTTCTTTGGAGTATTCTGATCGTCCACCTAACGCTTTCCAGAAGTCTTCCGGTTCAGAGCCTTCTCTGACTAGCAGGGACTGTTTCAATGGCTGCAAAAATAATGATATATAGCTCAAAAGGGGCTATAGTGCATGATTTTTCAATATTCATCAATGAGAACAACACAAGGATTTGCTCGCAGTATTCTCCTTACACACAACTTGTTCATCATCCTGTCGAGTATATTATGGTCGTTTGGCGAAGAGAGGCTTCCAAACCAGGTAAAGTAAGAACCACTGTCTTGCAAAATATAGCAATGCGAAGAATTAAGTGAACTCGCAACCTGCAGTTTAATTATGCAATACATTCACAGGAAAAGGTTTAGAGCAGCACCAAGGAATGAATGATTCAGGATATGAAGCTAATTGTGTGCAGCCTCCTTATTGGTTTGCAGAACTCACCAAATCAACTTGAATGGCTTGCACACAATCATGTTTGAGCTGAACACGGAATAGAGCGACCCTGTCCCTCTGATGAGATCCATTTCTATCGCTTTTCTGTAGGACATGGTTCATATATGCAGCACTCCTGCCCCCCTGGAATGGAAAGAAGATATCAAACTCAAATATCACTGTCCAAGCTATGCATCCACTTCACTCATGAAATGGTACTTGGACTGCAGAACAAAAGCTTAGACATGTCTGTGTATCATGGTACCTTGAATATGATCAGTGACTTGAAGATTGAGAAAAATAATTCAGGCTCTCTTCCCTCAAACACTTGTGCCTGCGATTACATTTGCAAATGAATTGACAACACTGTGAACGTTAGTGTGGTGACATGAAATTTTCAGTGGTGTAGGGCTGAAGCAGCTGACCACAACTGGATGCCCTTTGACTGAATCAGCTAGATTAGACACCAATGATGCTGTGGTCACGCTATCTTCCTGCATGTAATGCACAGGTTAAGTTAAAGAAACATGCAGAACACTGAAAATTGCACATGTATGTGCAAACAGAGCCAAGCAATAGCTCTATATCATACAGCTGTGGACAAGGTTTCTAACAGCCTTTCCTCTGATACATCAATTGGTTCCTTCAACGGAATTACAAAGACGCACCTTTACACTGTTCTTGCCAGACCAAGCAAAGAACAGATGGTAGTCTCTTCCATCTTCAACATAGCTATACTGGATGATATAACAGTCTCCTGTGTACAATTGCTCCTGCTCCTCAGTGTTAAGGAGAGTTGTACAACCACAGTCCACCAGCCAAACCTGATATACATTTTATTCAATTTTAAAAGATTCTGCAGATAGTTGTATATATACCAATACCTAGGCAGGAAATTTTACCTTCAGACTGCCATTACAACTGATAAGCTGCTGGGGTTTATCCTCTGGAATTTCTGTGACATCGTAGCCCTGATGTTTGAAAATAGCTGCACCATGATTCAGTGTAAGACTATGTCAAGGTTTCTACCAAGCTTTTACATGGAAACAACTGATGGACAAAGAATCATGGTCACACCTGCTACTTTCTCTCGCCCAGCATCATATAACTTCATCTCAACAATCTTAGGCCAATGCTGAAAATGAAGCTTAAAGTCGACAGTTTCATGACCTTCTGTCATTATAACCGTACGAACATTTGAGGACCTACCTTGGGAATGCACATAATCCTAACCAATATTAAATAGAAATTGTTTCAGATCTACACAGGTACGTGTGAAGAATATCAGAAAGGAAAGTTATCAGATTTCATCTGGCTCACTTCTAAGGCAGTAACAGATGTCTTCCTCTCTGAAACCAGAGTTGTCATTCCCATCCATAGGAATATTGTGGTGCCGCAGTCCAGTATGTAACTTCTGTCTGAGTTCAGAATTTCTCTATCCAACAAATGTGCCTCCATGGGAACAAGGATTCTCTTGTTAATCCTGCAGGCAGCAAGGTGGCCAAACATATCAGTACCTGCAACTGAAGACTAGTTATGTCTGCATTAAGCAAGGCTAGTACTCACCAAAAAAGGATCTTTGATGGCATATTCATTGACTCCTCCCTGACTACTTCTGGTAAATCACGAGGAATAGGGGCATAACCTCCAAACAGGTTCCAGAATTCGCCAGCATCAGAGTCACCAACAAGCTTCCCGTCCTCTACAATCATTTAGAAGTAAAAAAGAGAAGAAGTAGAGTTATCACCTTTCCACCCCCACACTTATGCAAGAAGCAACTGTATATAGGTGTACCTATCTCTGCAATTTCGCATCTGCCAGAGTGTCGGTTTTCCTTCAGGTGTTTAACAACATCCAATGATTTAGCCCTTGTCTGCACACTAGAATTACAGCCACTGAAAAAAAAGATCTTTGATGCTGTGTCCACTATAAACACCCCTTTGTGACTGAGAGAGGACCGCGAAAATGGCACCTTAGACAGCATTAGAAACACAGCAGGTTGTCTTACATCAGAAATTCAGCAAAACTGAGAAATGAAGGAAAATTTTGGGATAGCAGTCCTTACTTCTGTGACACGAGCAACATGCTCTCCTTCACACCTAAACATTGTCGTCCGGCTGGATTTGTGCCCGGATCCTACCATATGTGGAGGGGACTGGGACTGCACCGGGATAACACACGGTCTGAAGTACGACAAGAACTTGTCAGATTCTTCACCCTGTGTTTCCCGGTACTGGACAGTGTGGGAGCCCAGTGCCGCATCCAACTCAACAGCCTTGTCTGAGGCCATGAGACAATCTTCCTAGGTGACCACAACCACAATGCAGTGCAGAGGACACAAATGAATCCATAAGCAAAAAAGCAACAGCCAACCAAAAAAAAGTGTTGATTTGATGGACCATTGTGGTGGATGCAGCAGAGCACACACACCTCTTTGGCCTCCTCTCCAACCCAGTAATGCACGTCGTGGATGCGAACCCCGGTCTTGAGTTCAGTTGTCTGAGAAATTCGCAGAACACATGAAATCGAGTGGCATAATTCCACACATGGGAAAGGCAATTGGTGGAGAGATGCTTACGTTCAGAATGATGTAGCAGTTACTGGAGTAGAATCTACCGTGCTGAGATTTCTCAATCGGGACCAGACCGCTCCCCGCAATGCACCAAATGTCCAACCCTCTGGAATCAGATCAACAATTTTTACAGCACAGGGGGTGAAAAATGAGTGGGAAGAACATGGTCAGGTACAAAGCAACATCAGCATAACCACCAGATTTATATTTTATACAACTATATATAAGCAACCATACATTTCCTCCCTACTTTCCACTGTCTTAATAAAAAAGCAACCATATTTCTTGACAGAAAGGGGAAATCATGTTCAAGGAAGCACAGTAAATTTGCTGGTACATTATTGGTTGGTCCCTTACTGATTCCTTAGCGAAAGTGAGCATCTGAATAAGGGGAAAGGAGCGCAAATAAAGACAGCAACAGAATGTGCGGGGCATATTCAAATGCGGACCAAATCTGGATTCTTGTCCGACGATACAACCGAACAGGACAGTAACAAACTGACAGGACAGAAAAGGAAGCTATATAGAGAGATGTGCAGATGGGGGAGGGTGAGAGGAGGAGGGGTCAGGGGACGCACGGCTTGTCGCCAACGCCGAGGAACGCATCGTCGACGCCCTTCATGGCTGCCACGGCGGCGGCGGGCGGCGGGCGCTGGAACGGCGGCGGACGCAGCGGGGAGCAGAAGCAGCAGGCGGGCAATGGGAGCTCACTCCACTCGCGGCTGCAGTGCTGGTGCTGATGCAGTGATGCTTCAGCTCACCGAATTTTTTCTTTCTTGCTGATAAAAATGGCGAG
This sequence comes from Cenchrus americanus, assembly GCA_947561735.1. Classification (NCBI taxonomy): domain Eukaryota; kingdom Viridiplantae; phylum Streptophyta; class Magnoliopsida; order Poales; family Poaceae; genus Cenchrus; species Cenchrus americanus. The sequence goes on from OX387239.1 coordinate 264,999,418, forward strand.
CTACCAACTTTTGTCCCTGGAACTCTTGATGAGAGCGAAAAAAATGGCGAGCTAACCGAGAAAGGGAAAGGCGAGCAGGCGGCTGGTAAAATTGCTGGTAGAGCAGCGAGCACTGCACTGCACCAGAGAGCAGAGGAGATAGAGAGGTGGAGGAGAAAGGCGAGGACGCGGTGGGCTCCACCACCCAACGAGCTCACCTCACTCATCGCAAAAAGGCCGTTGCTTTGCATTCAAGTCTAGAGCGAACGACTTTTAAAACTCTGTGCTGCTGCCCTTTGACTCGTGTCGACGACGAGCGAGCCGGTGGATCGCCGCACGGCCGGTTGTCTGCACGACACGCGCCGACGCCCCAATCGGAGAAAGGTCTCGTGTTGGCTGTTGCCATCGCCAATTCGCCATGCACCGCCACTCCAAAAAAAAAGTACTAGAAATTTGTCGGCACACACGGCATCCAAGAACATATAATTATTTTTTGCTGGTTTCTTCTTCTAAAAGGGTAGCATAATGTGTTTAGCTGTTTTTTTAAGGAGAAGAGCTCCGGTAGACCTCTCTATGTGCAGTGGCGGAGCTAGGAATCAACTGTGGGGGGCCATTTTACTGTAGCGTGGTCTGCAAATGGAGTCTGTTGGCGAGTTGGCGGAGGTTGCCAGGACGGCGAATTGGAGGTGGGGCGGAGACGAGCGGCTGATGGCGAGCGATGGAGGCAGGCAGGCAGCAAACAGTGGATACCGATGTGCTACTATTGCTGTTTATCGCGTCAAGGCCAAAAAAAAGCCCATACATACTATCAATCAGGGAAGGAACACAGGGGGAGCACACTCGTGATTTGCTGGGGTGTGTCCTGTGTGCAGCAAAATCCTGTTTGCTTGGGCCTTTTTTTACAATTGTTTGGGTTCTATATATGATATCGGTGTGATTTTCTTTGGGCCAAGGGGGCCACGGCCCACCTTGGCCACCATTCAGCTCCGCAGGTGTCCATGTGATTAGCACGGATATTAAAGCAACTGATATTTAATTAATTATTTTTCAAGTCGGGTCCAGTTTGGATCCGGCCCTACTCACAAACCCGACGCCCCCATCCAGTCTATGGGCCCAACCCATCATCTAACAGCACCGAATTTATTCCGTTGAATGCCAGTCCGTCCGGACTCGCTCTCCATTTTCCTCCGTCCAGCAAGCGTGTGTCAGGAGGTAGACGGAGTGGAGTCATGGCGTTGGCGGCTTCCATGCTCGTTACACAGGCGGCTCAGGCTATCCTCGGCGTTTGTGCGCAACGCACCGAATGGGGATTCGTCGATCGGATTTCGATGGCGGTCGCTGCGGCAACGACGACAACCTTTCTCTAATCCGTCGATCTCTAAAACCAAAACTTGCTTGAGGTTACAGATTGCAAGAACCGTAGATCCCCGGGGGTGGCAGTGGCAGACATAGGCAGCGTGACTGTCCCGCCCCTCCCTCCCCACCAACACCTCCACTGCACTCTCGAACCGCATCCTCCGTCTCGTGTCCGGCAGCGCAAGTCGCGAGCGGGCAAAGAGGCGCTTCAGGAAAAGGCTGAAACCATGAGGAGTGTCGCTAAAGTCTCTCCGCCTTGCTCGGCGTCGTCAGCCTGTGCTCGTGATGGAGAAATGGTGAGAAGTTCAGAGGAAGAATGCGGTGGAGGAAGAATGGCGGCCAGGGGACAACGAGACATCTCTCCGGCAACTAGTTGATGGACTGGACGATTGGACTGAGCAGGCCTTGGGCTGCGTTAGGGTACAGGTAGGGCTGAGACCAAAAACAACCCAGGCGGAAATATTAGAAGATAATTAATCAAGTGGATGCTTTAAAATCCGTGTTAATCTCATGGAAGGGATCACGAGAGTATTTCTCTCTTTTTAGTTACTCCCTCCGGTTTGACAGAGGAAGACGTTTAGGACAGCGACACGGTCTCCACAGTGCAACTTTGACATCCTATTTTTACAAAAATAATTATTAAAAACTAACATATGTACACTTTTATGAAAGTATTTTACAAGACAGATCTACTTATGTAGTTTTCACATTTCCAAACTCAACAACTTAAAAGTTATTCATGATTTATATTCCCAATGTTTGACTCAAACCTTTTCCAAAACGTCTTATTTTACCAAACCGGAGGGAGTACAAAAATTTGGAAACAGTTGTGAAACTCCAAACTTCCATATAAACTTAACTTTTAGAGCTTGCAGATTTTCGAAAGTTGTTGTACGTAAAAGTCATTACTTGTTTGAGATTCTGACTTTTCATACTGAGAACCTATCAGAAAACTCAAACAAAACAAATAGAATCTTAAAATCCACCACAACGAAACGAGCACGAATCAGATCGTCTTTTCATGTCGGTTAATCATACGTGGGCTACAAACACTGTACTGCGCAGTTGAGGTCAATCATACATGGGCTACAAGCCTACAATACAATGCAATGTGTAGGGAGATAAGGGCTTAAAAAATAAATCGAACGATCATATTTAGTCGAGGTGGTTCCATGTGAATGAACAGGAAAAAATCTACCTTACCCCAAACCTATGAAGGCCAGACTACATAACCTCCAACCAATGAAATGGTATATCATATTATCGATTCACTGTGTAGATTTACTCATTTGGAGTCCAACACAATTAGATTTACCATTTTATGATTATTTTGTGATTTATCAAGATTTTTCAAAAATGCTTTGACCGGTTTTAGAAAGTTAAGAGGTGATATATACAGTTTCATAGGTTGGGGGTTATGTAATCCACCTCCATAGGTTATTAAACAAATTAAGAGTGTAGAATAAAAAATTGTACTCCATCCGTCCCAAAATATAAGGTCTTCAAGAGTTCAAAATTTGTACCAAAAAATAAGATCGGGAAGGATAAGACAAAATTTAACTGAGGTTGGTGAGTAGCTAGGCGGAAAGTTGGTGGATAGTGTAAAATGAGGGGTATAGAGGTCATTTCCACACTGTAGTTTCTTGAGTTTGATCGCTCTATGACCTTATATTTTGGGACAGATGGAGTATTACCCTTCATTATTTTAAATACCCTAGTTAATAGAATAATCAACCTATTTGATTAGTGGCCGTCTCGCATGCAAATCAGCATGTCATAATTGATTTGCATGCATGGAGGACATTTTAGACCTTTCATGTCAAAATAATCCACTTGAGAACTTATAAATAGCTATCTTATGAGTCACAATTTAAATGCTAGAAGTAGCTATATTTAAAATGGTACCATAATTTTTTTGGAAGGTGTGAGATGTGTTTAGCTTTTTTTCTCTACTACTAAAAAGTATGAAGTGGAGAAAAAAACCTGTTAGTACTTTCTTCCGCTCCCCGTGCGTCCGCCCCCCTCCCGTGCGTCCGCGCACACCCCCCCCCCCCCCCCCGCACGCGGCCACAACCCTACGCGCCGCGACCTCCCCCACTCCGGACCCCCCTACGCCGCAAAGCACCAAGGCGCCGCCACCTCCCCTCCGCCAACGCCGCAACGAGCCGCGACGCCACCTCCGCCAACGCGCCGCCGATCTAGCCGCCGCCATTCGTGGAATCATCAATCTCCACGCCGCCGGTGACCTCATCCCCGCCGCGAACCTCGTCCCCGCCGCGACCTCCCCCTCCGCTCCTCATCTGGAGCGCACCGTGGCCTCGCCTCATCTGGAGTCTGGAGCGCGTCGCGACGTCCCCTCCGCCAACGCGCCACCGATCTCTACGCCGCCGCTGGTCTTCGCCCCGTCGCTGTTCGAGCCAGCGTCCTCCATCAGCAGCGATCTCCGCGCCTCCGGGGGCGATCTCCGCTTTGGGGTAATCAACTATGACGTTCATGTCCCGGTTGAGATCAAAGTTTTTTTTAAATCAGTGCATAATTAGTGTCCTGATTATTAGTGTGCTGATCAAATCAGTGCATAATTAGTGTCCTGATCAAATCAGTGCATAACTTGATCCATTACATCAGTGCATAACATAAACCTCTGCGCAAGTGACCAAGACGTCCATATGATATACCTCATCAATGTCAGCCCTACATCTTTATTTATTGCAAATTGCAAAATTTTATTAATGTCAGCCCTACAGATGAAAGCTCTCTGCCCTGCCCTGCTCATGTTTTGTCGTGAGAGAATGTGAGTGCTTGTTTTTCATGTTTCCTAGAATCCAGCTTCTAGGATATGTGAAGTGTACTGGTAGATCAGTTCAAAATTATCAGTAAGGTTTGTATTACAGTATACCTTGACTTGGGCGCGTTTGTATAGAGTCACTGGTAGAGTAATTTAACTGAAACAAACCTTGGGGAGCAAGCCCATAAACAGGCCTTAGTATTAGATGGACAGCAAGCAACCTCCATCAATAGTTGCATCGAATGCTGGATATGCTGGATATGTATTACATAAAAAGTAGAGCAGCACTTAGGAGGGCAGTTTAAAGAATCAGTAAATGGGTCTCTGCAACTGTTGTCAAGCAAGTTAAGGGGGCACCGATGGCCGCTTTATATTATGTCATCGTGCAAAACGAACTCATTTATTTATAATTTTAGGTGCAGTATTTAGTTCCTCACTAAGCACTGCCCTCGCTGGCCCTCGCCACTGTTGCCGTAATCTGGACGTCCTCAACTTTGTGAGGCTCAGCAAGTTGAAGCATCCTATAAGAAAGGGTTTCAGCATTGTTACTTGGGTCCATTCGATAAGCACTCTTGTAGCTTGATGAACTACCGAATTATTAAAAACCATTGGAAATCTTTCCTAAGTCACTTTGTTTTAAATAAATACTTACCATTCATTCCTAAGTCAGGTCAGATTGTGTATATATAAGGAAATCAAATAAATCTTGATACTGATATTGCAATGTTTCGATCTACTAATACTGAGGAATAGGTTATGACTTTGGTCATTTTACTATTCTTTTTTCAGCGTATTAGTCCATTTTCAGTGAAACATGCTTATTTTTTTTTAATGTGTAGTTCAGTTAACAAGAACAATATAATTTGTTGCTGCCCATGGACCACCACTCACCATCGAGTCCGTCTGGTATCCCTCTTGGGGACATTTCAAATACATATCGAACATGTAATGATTCTTTATACAAATAGCAGCACAACATGCATCTTCATTTTTTTGATGAGGTCTAAACTAGATTTGGTAGACGGGCTGCTAAAGGGATCGACTTCCAATGATAGTAAGAGGCAGAGGGATAAAGAACGTTATGCAGCTATGTCAAGGGAGAAGAAGGATGAAAGAAACAGGAAGGCTCGTGAGAGGAGGATGATGAAGAAAGCCCTACCAGATGGAGTTCAAGCAGGTGAAGTCCATTTTACACCAGATCAAAATGGTGATAATGAATGCCTACAAAATGGACAATTAATTGAGCACTGTCATGATACAGGTTTGTCTTATCTGTTTTTCGATATTACAAGGGTTTAGATATTGACCTGCTCACCAGTTTGTTTCGTGTAGGTGGGGGCGAGGTATTGACCAACACAGATGGCAGCGTCCAAGGCATAAATGACAGTTTTATTGACGCATCTATAGATGGAGGTAAATGTGCTGGTAATCCCAAATGTTTTTAGTACCACCAATCGGTGACGAATCTGCTTTTGTTTTGTATAGCTTGGTGCGAAGCTTTGAACAACGCAGAAACTGTAATTGGTGTCAAAGATGACAGTTGCATTGGGACAAGTGTGGATGGAGGTAAATGTGTTTTTAGTTTTGTTACATTGATACCTCTTATTTTCTTAATAACACTCATATTTTTTGGATTAATTACATGGTCCATTAATTTGTGCATGATACATTTTAATTTATGGATGTTTATATAATATGTATTTATGGATGATAAGCATTAGACAATGTTGTGCATGATACGTTTTAATTTATGGATGTTTATATAATATGTATTTATGGATGATAAGCATTAGACAATGTTGTGCATGATAAGTTTTAATTTATGGATGTTTATATAATATGTATTTATGGATGATAAGTATTAGACAATGTTGTGCATGATAAGTTTTAATTTATGGATGTTTATATAATATAGTTTTCATCCATACCCCTAAATGTTATATCAAGCTTTAGTAGAACCTCCTGTTTTCTACTAATTACTCACATCTGATGTTTAAATTGAGAATCTAAATTGTTATGCGTCCTTTATATTAGCACCAATTGGTGATATGGATTTTAGGTTACAATGATGATCCAAACTCCATGGACGACCAAAACCTCTCTCCGGGTGAACGTCGTCGTAGGACGAGGAGGGCACGTTATGCGGAAATGTCTCGTGTTGCGAAGGAGGCACTACTAAAGAGGACGCGTGATGCTAGAGCTGCAAAGAGACTATTTAAGACGCCGCAAGAGAAGAAGGAGAATGCAAGGCTCTCCAAGGGTAACTACAAAAAGAAGATGAAAGAACACCGAGCAAACACCTTACATCCCGATTCTATCACCATGGCAAACCCTCAATGGAAGCCAGGGCTTTTATTCCCTCCCGGTGATAAGCATTCCTCGAGAGTATCGAAAGAGATGGTGATCCCCGATTTCGGGGGCAGTCCTATCTATGTCGACGCAGAAGTACGGGAACCTTCACAACAAGATGAATCCCCGGAGAGATTTCCATCCAACACTATCCATACAATCCACCTAACTCCAAGAATGCGAGAATCTCGACGAAAGCGTCGTAATCAGGAGTTTGAATCAACCATTGGAAGAAACACCAATGGGAACACTGGTGAAAATGAGAATATTAAGAGTCATCCGACACAATCGTGTGTTGTTGACAATGGTAAACTACTTGCCAACCTATATTATATTATAAGTGATAAATTAATAACCAAACTGTGTTTTAATGTTGTATATATAAAGGTGTCACGCAAACCTACCCTGTGGCTGACGGAACAACGGAAGCTCGTAATGAAAGGTGTACTCAAACACAACCATACGTGGTTGATGAGCCTGATTCTATGCCACCACGTGATTTGCACAGATACCCTTGTCAAGGTATGTGTTTATGACGCTCATGCTCTTCTCATTCTACTTGTGCATATTCACCTATGTTCGTCTGACCACTCAAATCACATGTGGTTGTTCAGATGATGATGAGAACATCGTATTCGACGAGGACGACGAAAAGGATGAAGGGTTTCTTTTTGCAGGACAAGGTATACCTCCCTGCAATTATCTCACGTTAAGATTTCATTAAAACTAACATATAGCACCCTTGACCTATGCTAAATATTATCAGAGGATGATGATGATACCGTCATGAATGACGACCTTACGAGGGTTGATGAGGATACTATTGAATCGGATGCACCAGATCCATTCTGTGCGGTTTACACCAATGTCCCAAAAGAGGGACACATGCTGAAGCCGGTAGATAATTGTGAGTTCTGCAACGCCAGGAAGTTTGAGTATGAACCGCCGGGATTTTGCTGCCGTAGTGGAGCCATTCATGTATCCACCCCCGAGATGCCCCCGGATGAACTCGTGCGATTGTGGACGGCCTCTGACTCTGATGCCAGGCATTTTCGTGACCACATCAGATATTTTAATGGGCACTTCTCGTTCACTTCTTTACACTGTAATCTTGATGGTGCGACCACCGACACTCGGAAGTGTCCCATATACACCTTCCGTGCGCATGGCGCCCTTTACCATAATCTTAAAAATTTTGGTAAAGAAAATAAGTATGAACCTAATCACCTCGAGCTTTATTTCTACGACGACGATCCTGATCTTGATTAGAGGCTCAGCAAGTGTCGTGAGAAGACTGAACAGAAAGACAGAGAGGTTATTCATACGTTGGTAAACATCTTCAATAGTGGTGTTAATCCCTACTCGGATCAACTTCGCACTATGGGAGAGGTAGAGGATTTTACCGATTACTATATCGAGTTCAACCTTGATCAACGTTTGGACCAGAGAACATACAACAAGCCTTTAACGTCAGAGGTTGCTGTCGTTTGGGTTGAGGGGAGCGAGCATCGGGGTCAGTTTGAAAATAGTGTTGTCCTCCACGGGAAGGATAGGTCATGGAAAGGCATCCGGTCGTATCATGGCTGCTACGACCCCCTCTCGTACCCACTTTTCTTTCCAAGGGGAGAGTTCGGGTGGCACAACTGCATTCCTAAAGTTGGTGTGACTGAGGCGCAGGTCAACAGAGCCCGAGCGATCCGCAAGCAACGTTCTCAGGGGGCTGGCGATGATGAAGCGGGTAATTGCATATTTCCTCTTAACAAATATGACCCGACTACCGTGCATCATGATACTAACCGATAGCTTTCCTGTGTGTAGGGTCTGCCGGTAATAAATGCGTTTCAGTTCATGATTACTATTCCTACAGGTTGCATATGCGGCCTGGCATTTTCAACCTGATACTATACAACAAGCGTCTGTTCCAGCAGTTTGCCGTCGACACCTATGTGAAGATTGAAAGCTCGCGTCTTGACTACATCAGAAACAATCAGGATACAGTGAGGGCTGACCTATACCAGGGTTTGGTTGATAGCTATCGTACGGGGGTGGAAGAAGCGAATGAGGTTGGGAAGCGTACTGTGCTATCACCGACGTTCATCGGTGGCCCCCGTGATATGAGGTTCCGGTATATGGACGCGATGGCCCTGGTGCGGAAGTATGGCAAACCAGACATCTTTCTTACCATGACGTGCAACCCGAATTGGGATGAGATTAAAAATGATCTATATCCAGGACAGTGCGCGCAGGACCGTCCAGATCTCGTGGCTCGAGTGTTCAGAGCCAAATTGGAGGAGTTGAGGAGACGTTTGTTATACAAGGACATACTTGGGAAGGTAAAAGCCTACGTATATGTCATTGAGTTTCAGAAGAGGGGCTTGCCGCATGCACACTGGCTGCTGATAATGCATAGAAAGTACAAGATCACTTGCCCTGAGCAGTATGACGCGATTATCACTGCAGAGCTACCTGACAAAAAGAAGTACCCTGAGCTCTACAAGATGGTCACGAAGCATATGATGCACGGACCATGCGGGGTGCTTAATCCAAATTGCCTGTGCACAAAGGATCGTACTTCGTGAAAGAACTATTACCCGCGACCATTCTGCGATTCAACGTCGCAAGGCAAGGATTCGTACCCAGTGTACAGGCGGTGTGATGATAGTCATAAGGAGATGGTTCGAGGTCACATGCTGGACAATCGATGGGTTGTCCCGTACAACCCGTATCTCATACATACTTTCAACTGCCACATTAATGTTGAGGCGTGCAGCAGCATTAAGTCCGTGAAATATTTGTTCAAGTATATCTACAAGGGCCATGACAGAGCATCTGCGGCTATTAGGGAGAATGGAAAAAAGATGCCAACGGGAATGTTGATGAGATCACGGACTACAAAGAGGCCCGGTGGGTGGGACCTCCGGAAGCAATGTGGAGGATATACGGCTTTGACTTACACCAGTGTCACCCACCGGTGCTGACGCTGCAATGTCATCTCCCCGGCCAGCATATGGTTTCATTTCATGCACGGGACAAGGTTGAACGAGTTTTAAAAAAGCCACGTATCGAGGACTCGATGCTCACGGAATGGTTTAACTACAACCAACATCATCCGGAAGCTCGAGGGATCTTGTATCGTGACTTTCCAAAGTACTTTACCTGGAACATGAAAGATAAATGTTGGAAACCAAGGAAAAACTCAGCATACCAGGTCGGGAGACTCGTGTCTGCGAATCCTGCAGAGGGCGAACGCTATTTTCTTCGGGTACTTCTAAATCATGTTCCGGGAGCGACGTCATGGAGGGATCTTAGGACTGTGAATGGTGTGCATTATCATTCGTTCCGTGATGCTGCTTGTGCTGCAGGTCTGATCGAAGATGACAACACGCTCGATGATTGTCTCACTGAGAGTGCTATGTTTCAGATGCCATCCTCATTGCGTAGGTTGTTCGCTACAATACTCGTGTTCTGTGAGCCTAAAAATGTCGCTGGTTTGTGGACAAAACACTTTGACGCAATGGCAGAAGACTTCAAGCATAACAATCCTAACCCTCATTGGGTGGAACAGATGGTTTTGATTGACATCAGAAACATGCTGCAATCTATGAAATCTAAGGATAACGACAAAGACATAAATAAGTTCCCCCTACCAAAAATAGATGATGCATTTGATGACGCTTGCGCGGTCCCTCGTGAGATATTTGAGGAGGTCAGCATTAAGACAAATCAAGAAGATGTGGGCCTATCGTCTCTACTAAATGAGGAGCAGAGGGCTGCTTATGATGAGATAATGTCCACAATTGACTCCAAACGAGGTGGCTTATTCTTTGTCGATGGACCAGGCGGCACAGGGAAGACTTTTTTGTATAGAGCTCTTCTCGCAACCATTCGCAGTCAGAACAAGCTTGCCGTTGCTACAGCTACATCTGGTGTGGCAACATCTATAATGCCTGGTGGGAGGACAGCCCACTCACGTTTCAAGATTCCCCTGACGCTCGACGATAAACAAGGATGCGGCTTCACAAAACAGTGTGGAACAGCCAAGCTGCTGCAGCAAGCGTCTCTCATCATTTGGGACGAGGCGTCTATGACAAAGAGGCAGGCTGTGGAAGCACTGGACTATAGCATGTGTGATATAATGGGACGGAAGAATCTTCCGTTCGGTGGGAAGACAATTGTCTTTGGTGGAGATTTCAGGCAAGTCCTCCCTGTTGTACGTAAAGGATCCAGGGCTCAAATTGTCGGTGCTTCATTGAGAAAGTCGTATCTTTGGGAATTCATGCGACATCTTAAGCTCGTGCGCAACATGAGGGCCCAGACCGATCCATGGTTCGCGGATTATATGTTGCGCATTGGTAATGGCACAGAGGAGGTTAATGAAGACGGTGATGTACGCCTTCCTGACGAAATATGTGTCCCATACACTGGGGATTCCGAGAAAGATCTTGACACATTGATTGAGAGCATCTTTACAAATCTCAATGAAAACATGGCTAACAAGAATTACATCACCTCTAGAGCCATTTTATCAACACGTAATGATTGGGTAGATGATATTAATTTGAAGATGATCAACAAGTTCCAAGGTGGGGAGGTGGTGTACCATAGTTTCGACGAAGCGGTTGATGATCCCCACAACTACTATCCTCAGGAGTTCCTTAACACATTGAATCCCAATGGGATACCTCCACACGTCCTGAAGCTAAAGATCGGCTGTCCGGTTATACTGCTTAGAAATTTAGACCCTGCAAACGGACTATGCAATAGAACAAGACTGGTGGTTAGAGCATGCCAAAGAAACTCAATAGATGCTGAAATTGTTTTAGGGCAACATGCTGGGAAGAGGGTTTTCCTTCCTCGGATACCCTTGTGCCCATCCGATGATCAGATGTTCCCATTTCAATTCAAGAGAAAGCAGTTCCCAATTAGGCTCAGCTTCGCCATGACGGTCAACAAGTCACAGGGTCAAACAATACCAAACGTAGGAGTGTACTTGCCCGCGCCTGTGTTCTCCCATGGACAGTTGTATGTCGCTATGTCTAGAGCCACAGCCAGAACTAACATAAAAAATCCTCGCACTCCCGCCTAATGCAGAGGCAGAGGAGGAAGAAGCTCGAAGGCAGGAAGAGAAAGATGCAAAAAAAGGCAAATGGCAAGGGTAAAAAAATTGCGTGGTCAGACAACAAAAAAGAGTCCTGCCGGTGAATGGCACATATACAGAAAATATTGTATATAAGGAGGTTTTGGCATTGTAGGCCGGATAATATTATGATATTTATTTTCATGCATATCTTACATGTTTATACGTTTTTGGGATAGAACGATGAAATTTAATACTTATTTTTCTCTCTAGAAAAATCAAATTTCTTATGATACTATGCATGTGATGGTGCTACAGCTCCACATGGTTTGTCTTAATTCATTCATCCAGGTAACAAAAATCCATTTATCCATTTGAGCAAAATTTTAATTTTTTGACCTTCTTTCTTGACCACGCACACGAGCTTTTTCTATATACATTTGAGCAAAATTTCAACATTCTCACCTTCTTCCTCAATCACGCCACTCAGTGTTAGGCTGGGCAAAAGCACACGATATGATGTGCTTAGCTTTTTTTATATATACATTTGAGCAAAATTTAATTTTTTGACCTTCTTTCTTAAGCACACACACGAGCTTTTTTCAGTAGAGATTTGAGCAAAATTTCAACTTTTTGACCTTCTTCCTCAAGCACGGTAGGGTGCTAGCGGGTGGATGACAGTGCACGTGGGCAACGGGGGTCGAGGACAATTGAAGGAAAGTGAAGATGTGTCCAATGGATGATCTTGATTCTGGTACGGGGAGTAGAGGCTGCGACAAAGCTCGAGGGTGGCATCGGCATGCTCTTCGAAGATAGCTACGATTGAAGGAGGGTGAAGATGCATCCACTGGTTGATCCTGATTAGGTTATAAAAAAACTTTCGAAAGATACAAATACTTTGTTGTCTAAGTGTTACATAAAAAAAGAAATGATAAGTGTGTTATATGGTTAAAAAGAAGAGAGTTGGCAACGAATTGGAACTTGAAAGATCATCGCACATGTCTGTCCAGCATAACGATGTCTTCATCACTTAGCCCATATTTTGTATGTCTGTCCGACAAAAAATTATTTGGACAAAATTAGAGGATTTTCAGGATTCAGAAATTAATAAAAACAAAGATATAAAGAACTCATAGTTAAGTCTCTTTTTTTATCATACCAGTTACACAAACTCCCTGTACCCTAATCATAGTTAAATATGCGTTGGCAAACAACATGGCGGTTACTACATCTGTTGCATGGTTCACCCCTCTAATCTTGGCTACTAGGGTCCGTGTCAACTTTAACATAGGTTTTTTTCCAGCGGGCACTGTTCTCTTTAATTTATTATGTTCCATATATATTACTTACAAGATAATATGGCAGTCTATGACCGACGTTCCGTATTTTCCTTTTGCAGGCTGCTTGGTTCAATCTGAGCACACAACAATCACCTTGATTCAACACGGTGGTGTAATATGGATACCTATCCTAGAAGGTAATATCATTTTTTTAACAATATATGAACCATCGACTGAAATATTAATTATAATTGCTTAATGTATATATATTGTATATACAGAGGTCATAAATAATTTGCGTATGAACGTCAACGATCATGATGCACTTAAACACGCAATATCGGAGCGAGACGTTGTGCTTAGGAGAAGGCTAGAGTCAAGAAGAACAAGGTCGCCCCCGTCATTGACTACCTTAAATTATTTATACGCGCACATGATTAGTGGCAATGACGCTCTTGATGACTCTGTAAGGATTCCACTTTTTAGATCTGGTGCCTCATTTATATTCTGATATATTCGAATTTGTTATTTTAATGTGTTTCTTTTTTTACAAAGAGGGAGCTGACGACCCATCGTGATGATGAGATCGATCCAAAGATTAGAGGAAATAGAAGAATGGAATTAGAATAAACATGGCGTGCTTTAAATTTTATTTCCCTGTGTGATTTCCATATCACGGAACGAAAGTTTTGCAATCTTATTGTATTTCCTTCATCAACAGAATATATCACATCATGGTTCAATGCTGTGACATCCCGTTCAACAATTAAAAACGTATTGTTGTAAAAAACAATTAAAAATGTCTATGCATTAATACTTTGCACTGATGACAAAAAAACTATGCACGTTTTTTCAATTTGTGAATGTCTATGCACGTTATTTTCTTATATATTCCTTAACAGATCACATTTGGCCTAACAAGACCAATTGAAACCGGCCCAAGGCCCATCTAGCTGCAGGGCATGTCGTCTCTCATCCATTCTTAAAGCCGGCAAGGCGGCAACGCCGCCCATTCGTCAAACCTAATCTCCACGGCCACCGCGAACCATGCACGCTTAATCTACTCGGCCGTCTCCGCCCTTGCCTATCCTTTATACGACGGTCTTAGGTGATGACGTTGGGTACGCCTGATTCGAATGGTGAGTTGGTTCACACTTAGTATCCGCTACCATCGCCGCGCACCCCTCTGCCGCCGCCACAACCCTACGGCAACGGCACACGCTCCGCTCTTTCTTGCCGCTCCGCGTTCCCATGGGCATGGCGGCGCCGGCGTGGCGGATGGCAATGGAGACGCCCTATAAGATGCATTTATGTTCTTCATTTTATGCATCTACGTTCTTAATCTATATAAATATTTTTGACATTGTGTTTTTACATGTTGCACTGCATGCCTCTCTATCTATCAAATGCATCTACATTTTTAATCTCTGCATACGTTGTCTATGTGTGCTTCACTGTACTATTCTTTTTAAGTTACTGCTTGATGTATGTTGGGATCGTTGTGTATTTACAGGATCCAATGTTGAGCGCAGAAAGCCAGATATGTATGAGATATCCGCTGAGTCAGAGGGAGTCACCATCTCCCACCTCGCTGATGGACGCTATGCAGGTCAGCTTGTTCTTAAAATGATTTTCATGGAGACCCAAGACTTCATCAATCCAGATAATGGAAGCAGGAGGCCGAGGCTTCTTCCGAGGCGCAGAAATGGACCAATTGTTGTGCCCTTAGATGCACTTGATGCTGCGATGCTTCACCATCCCCCTTCCCGTCGTAGGTTCATTAGGAGGCTCTTGATGGAGAACCTAAACGATGATGATATTTACGACGATCTAACCAAGTCTGACTGGGACAAGGCTGTTCCTATCGGTATCGAGCATGACATCGCGTGGCTTCTGCTTATGCCCGCTAATGATATGGTTTTCAAGTGCACGGTAGACATTCGTCTCAACATCTCATTTCTCTGCTACGGGACTTCAGCCCTGGTCGAAAACTGTGTGATTTGCTTGGAGGGTATGGCTGCAGGAGCTGGTGTCCAGATCCTGCCAGAGTGTACGCACCGTTTCCACACACGATGCCTCACACGGTGGTTCAGGGAAAAGACGACGTGCCCGGCGTGCCGTCGTGACTACGGTGTGGGTGTGTAGGCTGGAGGTGCCACTGAATGAACAGTTTGAATTAGAATATCAGGCTGGAATTGTTTTACTCCTAGTTACGTGCTTTCGGGTTTATGTTACTCTTAGTTATTATTGTAGTTCACAAGGAACTGGTGTGATCCATATTAACTTTTCGAGTGAGAATAATAAAGTTTTACTTTCGTCGTTTCCAATTAGTTTTTAGTACGTATGATTCGGTGTAATTTATATTTATTTATACGACAATTACAGCAAACTATTATTTTGGCTGGTTTCCCTTTGAATCCATTTATAGTTCATGAGGAATTCGTGATTTATATTTATAATAATAAAAATTATTAAACAAATGACATTTCAGATGCAGTCGCGGTCAAAAGTAGAGACACGAAAAACAAGGGACCCACCGTCATCTCCTAACTTAAACGACATTTGCTTTCGCGGTTCCACTTCCACTTATAGATCTAGCTAGGCATCTAGCAATAGCAAATTAACTAGCAGCAATACTAGATTAATAATATAGATTAACAAGGAGGCGTAGTTGTACGTCTGCCTGCACAAGGAATGGGCTGATTTCAGCTTTGACTGGGCTCTTGTTTATTGTTTTTAAGAGGCATTGGTCAAGATTGGGCCGGCATTGTCCCGGCATCACTAGCCGGCCCACGTAGCTAATGAGCAGAAAAGGTGCGTGAGGGGGAGAGGCGCTCTATAACAGGCCGCCATTCTCCTAGATACTATAGATCGTTTTTTTGTTAAGCCTGAAAGATCCTGCCGCAGAAATCTTTTATTTGGCGCCGCGGGGAAAAAAAGACCGGCCAATCACGCCGCCGCCCCTCCAAATTTTCCTACTCATCACCGCCCTCCAAGTTTCTCCGCTGCCGCCATCGCCAATCACGCCCCGCCGCCCTAGAGGTTTTCTGCTGTCCAAGTCGCTACAGGATTGGATTGGAGCCCCTCTCCAAGCCTCCCCTACGACTCGTCCACTGCAACGACCTCCTGCCGCCTCTATACATCTAACTACGTTGTTTTTTAATGGCAGCTGTGTGTATTATGAGTTCCTCGTTCTAGTCTGTTGGCGCAAAAAGTGCACTCAACGCCAAACACACAGCAAGCCGAACGAAGCTGGCTTCACACGCGCTGAGAGCAAAAGACGTGCCAGTCAATTTTTCCTGAAAATTAACAAAAGATAAAGCAGTTAAATACCAAAGCTTGGAACTTGCCGGGTGGTACCAGACAGTTCCATATTTACGACCAAGAAGCCAAGCAGAATGACACATAGCTATAAAGAGCTATCCGCCAACGAACTAGAACCATTCGGGAAACCGTAAAGAGAAAAAGCAACACTGCCGAATGGATGATGTGAGCATTACAGCGATCGGTCTTTGTTCGAACAATAATATCATACGCACGAGACCATGACCGATCCTCATAAAAATTAGCATTAAATAAATAAATGAAGCAGAGCACGAACATGATCGTGTATTAAACAAGTATGCATAGATCCAAAGCACTAGTCTACCGCATGTCTAGTTACTTCAAAACCCGTCAAGTACGATATCAAGCAAATCTATCCACCGCATGATACAACTTGCATGAGAAGCCGTACCACTTTCCATAAATAGATCTATCCACCGCATGATACAATCTAAATATAGAAAGCTAAAAGCACACATCATTTAAAGCACGAATAACGCACGTGTTCTACTCGTGAAAGTATAACCGAATACGACTAAACAGCCGATTCGGGGTCCATGAAGAAGGAACAAACATTACCAAGCGAACAAATCTATCAGATCGATTTGGGGATCTAATCCACCGGATGACTAGTTCCAAAGCAACCCAAAAACCTGCATCTACCGCATGATACCCGGCTCTTTCAAGATTTATACGGACATTGGCAAGCTTGAACCCGCAACATGTAACAATCTAGATCGATTCGGTTTCGGCTATCGGAAAGCATAAGATCCACGCGTCAAAACACGAAACCTGCTCGAACAAGGATCATAAAAGAGATATAGCCGATCCAAACCCATCTAGATTGGGCAAAGATGTGTTACATGAATTAAAACATAAAGTAAAACTCAAGATAACACGGGATAACTTAATGAATCTATTGGATCTTGCCAAAATCCAATAGAGCCGATAACTAGCTTCAAGCCAGATCTTAGCCTACCGCATGGCTCATGATCTAACAAGAAACCCTCTTGAAACAAGCTTGAATCTACCGCATGACACAAAGCATGGTAACAAGACTACTTGCATCAGATCTAAATCCACCGCATGATACTAGACATGATACAAGGTTGCCGGTACTCACGGAGGTCGACGGATCGATTGGCCCTCTCGAAGAACTCGACGACACGACAAGGACTCTAGGGTTTGGCGTAAGACCGGTGTGTATTGAGGAATGATTGTTTTTTTACATACATTCAGGGGTCGTATTTATACCCTGTTGAGTACAACTGCGAATGGATTCATTGCCTAACTAAGCTCGATCGCCTATCCATCCATTCGTCTCCCCTGATTGAGCCACGTCACCATCCAATCCCGCAAAATCAGCTCTACTGTTTCTTTGCCGAACCGGAGCAGATAGCCGACCGCAGATCTCTTTGCCGAAAATCTCTGAAAATATCCTTCCTTCCATCAGACGGACTCTTTTTCGAACCGGACCCACAGGTCAGACTCCTTACCAAATTTTGGTGTTAACACATGCCCCTTCAATTGTGGGATAAAAGTAATTTTGTTCCACAATTGACTCCAACCACGAATCCTCGAATCAAATCTGTCAACACCTGTTCTTCGCAATCCGCCGAATCTTCATCCGGATCCAACCCTAGATCCCCCTCGTTCCGAGCTCGAACCTCCAATGGCGACTCGGAACCAAGCTGCTCAGGTAAATTCATCCCCCGCAAACCTTGTTCGGCATTAGGTTTTCAATTTTACCTGAGATTTTCCTTTTCCGCTTTCTTTCAGGAGCCTTCTACTGAGCTTCTGATTCGCACCGAGGCCAATTCGAAGTCTTATTACCTTGGTCCTGTAGGGAATCCTGACCCTCGAGATCTTATTGCTGCTGAATCTCAGAGAATCCCCTTCAAAGCAGCTTTGTCTCCACCTCCTCAGTGGCAAGATGCGTTCAAGAACTGGCCTTTGCCTCCAATTGCAGGCTGGAAGACTTGGTATCGGAGGATTCTTGCAGATAAGAGTGGATTGACCAACCCGGATGCCCTCCGTATCGCCCCGGTGCTTGGAGCTATCCGTGGCTGAGACCCCCAAGAACGAAGATCTTCTGATAGCAGCCTGCCACTTTTGGTCAAATGGCGTCAACGCTTTCCTTTTTGGCCACGGTCCAATGTCTCCCACCTTGGCCGATGTATATATGATCACCGGCCTTGACATTACAGGATCTGTTCAGCCTTGGAATTTCAAAAATTCCTCACGGCAAACAGGGGTGAAGCCAGGGAACGGATACAAGCAATACATCTTGAAACACATGAAGGACAATCCCCTGGGTGAAGTTGAATACAGAGCCTTTCTGAATATGTGGCTGTGCAGATTTGTTTTCTTTCTTCTGCGCACTTTCAGATGTAATGCTGAACGACCCATTCGGTAGTGAAACGCCAACTCCCGAACGGCACTTTGATTTTCTTTAGCCGAACCAATCAATCTGCACGCGGCTCAGCCTAGAACTCCAAGCGACCCGTCGGCGGGCTGGCCAAGGAAACCTTTCCACCTTCCGATTTTCTTGGGATATGCGCCACGATCCACAGCCACGACTCGAAGCCACGATTCATCCTACCAGGCCTATAAATGTTACCATAGGTGCCCCTAGCTCTCCACCAGGCCTTCTAGCTCTCGAATCTTTGCCAATCTTTAGCCCTTTTGCAAACAGCGCACATCCCAAACCACAATGGTGCGCCGCCTCAACCGCCGCCGCGCCTCCGACGAGGCCGAGGGGAGCAGGCGCCAATGCGCGCGAGGCGGTGATGATCGTCGATCTCTCCTCTTTGATTCTATTCTTGATCTTCTTTTGCCTTGACGATCATCCCCCTTTTTCGGGACCGATTCGGTGGAATCCGCCTCGTGCGCCGCCAATCGGCCCCTCCCGGATGACTCTTCGGAGTCCGATGGCCACTCCCCGGTACCGTACGGGGAAGAAGACGCCATCCGCTTCAAGGAGGAGCTGGAGGCGTCCCGTCGCGAGCTGGAGGATGTCTCCAAGAAAGCGGGCATAGCCGAGCTAGAGTGGGAGGACCAGCGCAAACAGCTGCTGGAAACCATTGATGGTACGGCTTTGAGATTAGTTCTTGATTCCACCCGTCTTTTGATGCTAATCTTTTTCTTCTTGCCCTTTGTAGCCCGCGACGCGGAGCTCAACCAGCTGAAGGAGCTGGTGGAGCAGCTGGCCGAGAAGGTGAACGCCCTCGGCAATACGCCAGTGGAGCGCCTCGCCGCGGTGGAGCGCCGCGTTGATGAGGTGGCTGTCCACGGCGTCCGTCTGGGCACCACCTTGGGCCTGGCTGCCATGGCGACGCACACGGACGTCGACTACTCCACCAGCCGCGCGGCTTCCGGGCGGCGCGCCGAGGACATCGAGGAGATCGAGCTCATCCTGGAGCGTCTTGATGGCCATGGCGACGCCATTGCCGAAATTACTCATCCCCAATCTGTGTTGAACAGGCTCTTCGACTAGATTGTACTAGGGATGTGTAAATATCGGCAATAGATGAAGAACTTTTGAATTCTGCACTTGTTCTGCGATGACTTCCCTTTGCATTTTGAATCTGCGAATTTTGTTTTCTTTGAATGCATCCGGGAACTATCTTTAGCCGAACGCGCGAGAACAACTGCCCCTTGGCTCAAAATCCACAGAGGATCCCAGTTCGGCAATCCATAAACACTGTTCAAGAGAAAACCCTTCGCACTTGGTATTCCAACAGTGTATACTGACCAGTCATCACTCCCAATGCGCCTCTCCGGTCAATAAAATAGCCTGCGGGGCGCTCTGCAAATCCACTCGCACACTCCTCCATCATTTCTCATCTCTTCCCCTGCCTCTAGAGGAAAAAACCCCAACGCCATGGACAAGGGTAAACAACCTCAGGAGAGCGGCTCATCAAAGAAGCGTACGATTCGGAAGTGAGTTCTTTCTTGATCTGCTCCTTGTTCTCCCGCTTGATCTTGCGCTTCATGTTTTCCTCTCGTCCTTTTCAGCCTTGATTTGCTTCCTGAAGAAGTCATCGGGACCGAAGATGTGCCTGAGTGCATCTCCTCCGATTCCTCTCTTGAAGCAGAGGATGCCACGCCTGAACAGAGGACCAACCATCAGCTGCGCCGCCGCGTCCGGCACCTGGAGCATGGCCTCAGGGACATGTCCGCCCGTTGCCAAGCCGAGCGCGAGCGTCGCATGGCGCTGGAGGCATTAGTAGGGGGTAAACGTTCCTGACTCCTTCTTGACCTCGTGCTTGCACTTGGATTTCTTGCCCCTAATCTTGATTCCTCCGCTTTAGATGTCTCTGACAGGTACAACAACCTGAAGACGGCCTGGGATAGCTTGGTGGAGGCCGCCAATCATGGTCACCCCCGCGCGTTCCAGGCTGCCGTCACGGTGGTTTTGGAGCAACTGAAGAGGGAGCAGCCGAAGAATTAAAGAAAAGATTGTATCATACTTTCGCTTCTTCCTCCACGCCTTCTGCTTCCCTCCTTCTCGAGGGCCTGACCACCGGGGCTGTTAGATGTGATCCTGCAAGAAGCAGTTGTAATGTAGTTTTGAGCTAAGGGCAATGCATCTAGGCACTGGCCATTTTCTCTTGTTCATGGATTTTGTTCTGAAGGCGGCCTCATTCTCGAGCGCCGGCTATTTTTGTGCCAGATGTGTGTAATCATCGATCGATCTCAATGCTAGGATAATATTTCTTCGTATATCTTCCATTTATTGCAGCGGAAAATTCTTCTCCTAGCAAAGTTTTTAATATGTATGCATTACCGGAACGCATCCGACCACACGAAAAGGCCCCTCCCGGTAGGGGACCATTTGCCGAATTCATCGTATTTAGTTCCAATCGGCAATAGCGCTTTCCAAACTAGATCGCCTTCTGCAAATTGCCTTACTTTTACTTTCTTGTTATAGTACTTGGCGACCCGCAGCTTGTTTTTCTCGATGTTCTCCAGGGCCCTAAGACGAATCATATGCAAATCTTCTAACTCATCCATCATTAGGCCACTGTAATCCTTGGAGCTCAACTCGTTTTGCAGCACTACTCTCCTTGAATCCGATTGTATCTCCCAAGGCGAGATTGCATGATGCCCGTAAACCAACTTGTAAGGAGAGGTCTTTGTAGCTCCATGGGGGGCCATTCGGTAAGCCCACAGCGCTTCACTGAGTACCGAATGCCACCTCCTTGGCTTCTGATCGATCTTCTTCTGTATCAGCTTGATCATGATCTTATTAGAAGCCTCTGCTTGACCATTAGCTTGGGCATAATATGGAGAAGAATTAAACAATTTGATTCCCATGCTTTCGGCAAAATCTCTGAACTCCAATGACACGAATTGTGCCCCCTGGTCAGTGGTAATCGTCTGAGGGATCCCAAATCGATAGATGATGTGTTCCTTGACGAATTCGATCATGTTTTCTGACGTCACCTTCTTCAGTGGGATTGCCTCGACCCATTTGGTGAAGTAATCTGTAGCCAAAAGCACGAACTTATGCCCCTTGCTAGACGGCGGATTAATTTGGCCAATCAAGTCTATACCCCAGCCCCTGAATGGCCATGGCTTGATGATGGGATTCAATGCTGATGCAGGGACTCTTTGAATATTCCCAAACCTTTGGCAATCTTGACATCCCTTGTAATACTCAAAGCGCTCCTCTAATATCGTCGGCCAAAAGCATCCAAATTTGTCTAATAACCCATTTCATCCGATAGGCCGATTGGTGCGCTCCACATATCCCATCGTGCACCTCGCTCATCATGTTCTTGGCTTCTTCCCGGACCCGGCATCGTAGCAATACCCCATCTAATGATTTATAGAATAAATTATCATCCAGAAGAACGAACTTAATTGCCTTGTACCTGAGTTTCCTAGAGACTTTTCGGTATGGATCTTTCAAGTAATCAATGATTTCTTTCCTCCAATCATCTTCTGCAAGATCCGCCCCTAGTGCACACACTTTTGCAGCAAACGCTTCTTGACTCTCCTTGTAACCAGAGGCGCTCTGAGCTAGCCTGTTTGCTTCCTCGTTATGCTCTCTAGGAATGTGCTGTAGGGTTACCAATGGGAAGCTCTTCAAGATTTCCCTGCACTCTTCGTAGTAACTCCTCGCGCTTCGCTCCCCGCACTCGTATTGGCCGTTCAATTGCTTGATTACCGCTTCGAATCTCCATAGATCTCAACCGAAACGGCCCCGCCCTTCTCTCAAATATTGAAGCCCTCGAAGTAGTGCCTCGTACTCAGCCCGATTATTTGTGACGATGGGTTGTATAGGAATGGCGAATTCAAACATCTCACCTCGGGGCGAAATTAGTAGGATCCCTACTCCCCCACCTTTGCCACACGATGACCCATCAAAAAATAAAGCCCAAGGGGTAATTTCAAGCAGATCAATTGACGGGTCACGATGTTCAGTTATAAAATCGGCAATGACCTGACCTTTGATGGCTTTTGCCGATTCAAACTTCAACTCGAATTCTGATAAAGCTAAAATCCATTTGCCAATCCGACCATTCAAAATTGGCATAGATAACATATGTTTTATCACATCAAACTTTGAGTATACAAGGCATTCGGCATTCAACAAGTAGTGCCGAAACTTTGTACACGAGTAGTACACGCAAAGACACAGCTTTCTCTATAGCCGAATACCTCGGTTTCGGGATCAAGTAGTTTTCGGCTAAGATAAGCTACTACCCGCTCCTTTCCTTCGAATTCTTGAATAAGGGCCGATCCAATGGTTTGGGTATCGGCCGCCACGTACAACTTGAAAGGCTTGTTTAGCTGAGGAGGACCCAAAGACCGGCGGCTCCTTCATGTACTGCTTGATCTCATCAAAAACCTTTTGTTGTTCGTCGCCCCATGTGAATTTCTGATCTTTCTTTAGCTTCAAGCAATGGAGAGAATGGCAACACCTTCGTGATAAATTTGAGATGAATCTTCTCACGAAGTTGATCTTGCCGAGCAAAGGATTGCAATTCCTTGAGGTTGGTTGGAGGAACGACTTCATCAATGGCTTTCATGCTCTTTTTGCCAACTTCGATTCCCCCTTCGTGGACCAAAAACCCCAAGAACTCTCCACCTCGATACCCCAAAAGCGCACTTGTTTGGATTCATCTTCAAACCGTGTTTCCGGTGCACTCCAAGGTCTTCTTCACATCTTCCGGATGGGTGTCATGACTTAAGGACTTGATCACCACGTCATCAATGTAGATTTCCACTGTTTTGCCGATCAACTCATGAAAAATGTAATTCATGGCCCGTTGATAGGTTGCACCGGCATTTTTCAACCCAAATGTCATGACTATCCACTCAAATAGGCCTATATGACCAGGACATCTAAAGGCCGTCTTTGATATGTCTTCTACTGCCATGAAGATCTGATTGTATCCCGCGTTGCCATCCATGAAACTAATCACCTTGTGTCCAGCAGCGGCGTCAATCAACAAATCGGCAATAGGCATCGGGTATCCATCCATGGGAGTAGCTCTGTTTAGGTCCCTGAAGTCTATGCAAACCCTCATTTTTCCATTCTTCTTATACACAGGGACGATGTTAGAAATCCACTCCGCATATCTGCACGGCCGAACGAAGTTTGCGTCAAGTAATCTTTCGATTTCCTTCTTCACATCGGCCAATACTTCATCCTTGTAGATCTTCCGGGGTGGTTGCTTATATGGTTTGAAACCAGGCTTGATTGGCAATCGATGCTCGACGATGGAATGATCCAATCCAGGCATCTCCGAGTAATCCCAGGCGAAGCAATCCTTGTATTCTTTGAGAAGTTCAATTAAATTCCCCCTGAAGTCTGGTTGCAAATTCGCACTGATGAACGTCGGCCTTGGCTTATCACCGCTTCCAATGTCAACTTCCTCCAGCTTATCAGCCGACATGAATCCTCGCCCTAATTTGCCATCAGTGCCATCCACGGGGTTCTCCATTAAAAATTACTATAAGAGCCGACTGCTTGAATCGGCCGTTGGTCACCGCCGACAGTTCAACAGACCTTCTCCCCGCTCCTTCCCCGAGAAGCAATCGATGCCTTGGTACTCCCGTAAGGCCGGTTCCATGTTGGCCACGCTCACGGAGTCATCCGCCCGGACGACCTCGATCTCATCATCCACCCACCGGATAAGTCGTTGATGCATGGTGGATGGGACGCAGCAGCTTAGCATGAATCCGGGCCCCGCCCAAGCGAAAGCAGGCTGTAGGCTCTTTTGCCCTCGATGACAAAGAAGGTGGTGAGCAGCGTCTTGGACCCGATCATCAAGTCCACGTGAGCGCATCCCTTGGTGTCTGAGGGGTTCCCGGCGAAGTCGTTCAAGATGATGCTTGTAGGCGTCAAATCGCTCGGGCCCATTCCAAGCTTCCTGAAGGTGGTATACGACATTACATTGACTGCCGCTCCGCCGTCGACGAACATCTTGGTCAATGGCTTGCCATTGACGTATCCTCTCAAGTACAGCGGCCTCATGTGACGGTTCTTGGCCGGCTTGTCGAAGATGGCCTGCTTGGCCGCACCCGCTTGTGCCATCATCTCCTTGGTGTGCTCGTCGTCGAAGGAAGCTTCCTCCCCGCATAACCCGGTTAGCGTGGAGCCATGAACTCGTTCGGCGAGAAGTATACCATGCATGCCGGAGCCGAACGCTTTGATCCCTCGAAGTTGGTCCTTGGGGCGCCACATATGCCTCGTCCGGATCCCGGCCCCGCTTCAATTCACGGTTCCTAAGCGCCGGACCCGTCTCTTCTCGGCTCTTGCGTAGGCCGGCGGGCACCACCGCCCCTTCTCGCCGCATGTAGTCATCCTCGTCCTCTTCTTGATCGGCCCACCCGAGATCGCCTTGGCGCTTCCCCGGGATGATCGATGACCGCAATTTTTTGGCGCCGATCCCCATTAGGGTGGATCCTTCCAAGTCTCTCGTGGACGGATCGGCGATTGCGCCTTCCCGCGCTCGTACTCAACATACCCGTCGCCGCATTCGGGACGCTTCTTCAATGTGGGCAGCTTTAGACCCTCATTCCAGCAGTGCCTGAAGAAGGCGCATCCCCAGTGTGCGCGCTCCTGCTCGCGCGTGTACTGCTCTTGGTCCCTTCTGCGCGCCTCTTCTTCAGCTCTGCGCTGCTCCTCCTCGTGGCGACGCTTCTGGTAGCGCTCTTTCTCTATTTGGCGCTGCCATTTGTTGAGGAGAATGCGCGACATCACCTTGGGCTTAGGCCTGGATGATTCCCCAATCTCGATGTGGCTCTTAAGAACGCGGGGGGCGTCGCCTTGTACTTGCTCCAGGGTCACCTGGTGCTCTGGGTCCACTGCTCCACCTTGCTTGGACCTGGCTGAGGTCAGGACCTTGACCTTTCCCTTCTCCTCGGCTGTTATCGCATTGACAGAAAAGTCGAGCATGTTCTGAGGAAAGGGGTGGCCATCCAGCTTCATCTTGTTATCGAACTTGAGGTGTCCCTCCTGGATAGCCTTCTGGATCCTCATCCTGAAGACCCTGCAATCGTTGATGGAGTGTGAATCTCGGTCATGGAAGCCACAGTAACGTTTCTCTTTAACTCCATCAGGCCGAAGCATAGAATGCCCCTCAGGCAGCTTAATTCAGCCTTCTTTCACTAAGAGCTCAAACAACTTATCAGCCTTCGTGATGTCAAAGTCGTAAGTCCCTTTGGTCTGCTTGACCCAACGCTGATTCATTGTCAAGGGCTCTTTACCCCACATGATTTCCGCCGCGCCTACCTCCAATTCATCCTCGAATCCTCGAACGGATCGCCTTTGTCCAGAACCGGTTGTAGATGTCGCCGACGTCGTGCCGCTTGCCAAATTTGGGGTCCTTCTTGAGGCCATATGCCCGATTGCTCATCGCAGATAACTTTTGTGACAAACTGGCCCGGGTTCTCAAACTCCATCCCAAATAGCTTCTCGCGCACGGCCGCAACATCCCGGCGACGGCCATATCGCCACCGATCGTCCGGCGGTGTCGGCCGAGAAGCACATTCCTTTGACTTCCCCGAATCTTCGAGAAACTCCGGCGGTGTTTCGCCGTGCCTTTGCTTCGTGGTGGCGAGATCAATCGCGCTTCTTCTCGTAGCCGCCGCTGAAATAATGAGCGTGGAATTTACGCTCCAAATCCTTCCATCTAGCCACCGATTCGGGGAGGCAGGGACGAGAACCACTGAAAAGCCGGACCCGTCGGGGCCGAGGCGGGGAAGTAGCGAACCCCCGAACGCCTCCTCGGCCGAGCATTCCCCCAAGCCGCATGAGGTAACGGGCGATGTGCTCGACCGTGCTTGTCTCGTCCCCGCCCCGAGAACTTTGTGAATTCCGTTGGCGGCTTCACCCTCGGCGGCAAGAGCACGTTGTAGTACCACTCTGGGAACGGCGGCCTATAGGTGGGACCCTGCATCTTTGGCTTGAGGCCGAACTGATTCTGCATCAACTCGGCCATCTTGCGCGCTAGAGCGTCATCTTCTTGCGCGCCCGCAGCTGGCGCGTACCCTGGGTGCGGGAAGGCGTCGAACGCCCCGTAGTTTCCCACTTCATGATAACCACCGCTGTACAAATTCTTCTCGGGAGCCGCTTGGTCGACGGAGCAATCCTCCGGCCGGATCAAGTGGGGCCCCGTACGAGCCGAACGCTACGTCTCCGTACGTAGGCCGGTACGGATTCGGCCGGTTGCACGTGCCGACCCGTGCTACTCGTGGTGGCGGCGCACTGGCCGACTCCCCCGAAGCTTGTAACGGGGTTTGAGCTGGCTGCCCCCCAATGCCCTGCGGAGGAGGCTGAAACGCTTGACTTTCAGAGCTCTGAAGCGGAGGCTGCTGCGGCTGGCTCCGCAATGGCGGCTGCGAGCTTGATTCACCGAGCTCCACGGTCTTCCCCTGGACGGGTGTCTTGCCGAACGCTTGCTCCATGCCCGGGCCGAAGATGGCCACCCTCATCTGCTGAAGCGACCCGAGGAAAGCCTTGTTGTGCTTGCTAAGCATGTAATCTGCTGATTCTTGGAATACTCGTGCGCATTCCTCCTTTTCCTGCTGAGATGAAGCATCGCTTTCCCCCGGCAGCAGCACTCTAGGCATCTCGTTCTTCAGATATGGGACGCCGCTCCTATTCTTCTTAAACGACAGCAGACACTTCTGCTGAAATTGATCTACGACGTCTTGGAGCTGCTGCCGCTGCTCTGGAGAAAGATCTTCCAGGTTGACATCCATAAGGTCTGCGATCTCAGGCATCTTGAATTTATTCGGCTGTGTCCCACCGAGCGTGCCAAAAAGTGTGTTGGCGCAAAAAGTGCACTCAACGCCAAACACACAGCAAGCCGAACGAAGCTGGCTTCACACGCGCTGAGAGCAAAAGACGTGCCAGTCAATTTTTCCTGAAAATTAACAAAAGATAAAGCAGTTAAATACCAAAGCTTGGAACTTGCCGGTGGTACCGCATGCTTCCATATTTACGGCCAAGAAGCCAAGCAGAATGACACATAGCTATAAAGAGCTATCCGCCAACAAACTAGAACCATTCGGGAAACCGTAAAGAGAAAAAGCAACACTGCCGAATGGATGACGTGAGCATGACAGCGATCGGTCTTTGTTCGAACAATAATATCATACGCACGAGACCATGACCGATCCTCATAAAAATTAGCATTAAATAAATAAATGAAGCAGAGCATGAACATGATCGTGTATTAAACAAGTATGCATAGATCCAAAGCACTAGTCTACCGCATGTCTAGTTACTTCAAAACCCGTCAAGTACGATATCAAGCAAATCTATCCACCGCATGATACAACTTGCATGAGAAGCCGTACCACTTTCCATAAATAGATCTATCCACCGCATGATACAATCTAAATATAGAAAGCTAAAAGCACACATCATTTAAAGCACGAATAACGCACGTGTTCTACTCGTGAAAGTATAACCGAATACGACTAAACAGCCGATTCGGGGTCCATGAAGAAGGAACAAGCATTACCAAGCGAACAAATCTATCAGATCGATTTGGGGATCTAATCCACCGGATGACTAGCTCCAAAGCAACCCAAAAACCTGCATCTACCGCATGATACCCGGCTCTTTCAAGATTTATACGGACATTGGCAAGCTTGAACCCGCAACATGTAACAATCTAGATCGATTCGGTTTCGGCTATCGGAAAGCATAAGATCCACGCGTCAAAACACGAAACCTGCTCGAACAAGGATCATAAAAGAGATATAGCCGATCCAAACCCATCTAGATTGGGCAAAGATGTGTTACATGAATTAAAACATAAAGTAAAACTCAAGATAACACGGGATAACTTAATGAATCTATTGGATCTTGCCAAAATCCAATAGAGCCGATAACTAGCTTCAAGCCGCATCTTAGCCTACCGCATGGCTCATGATCTAACAAGAAACCCTCTTGAACCAAGATTGAATCTACCGCATGACACGAAGCATGGTAACAAGACTACTTGCATCGATCTAAATCCACCGCATGATACTAGACATGATACAAGGTTGCCGTACTCACGGAGGTCGACGGATCGATTGGCCCTCTCGAAGAACTCGACGACACGACAAGGACTCTAGGGTTTGGCGTAAGGCCGTGTGTATTGAGGAATGATTGTTTTTTTACATACATTCGGGGGTCGTATTTATACCCCCGTTGAGTACAACCGCGAATGGATTCATTGCCTAACTAAGCTCGATCGCCTATCCATCCATTCGTCTCCCCCGATTGAGCCACGTCACCGTCCAATCCCGCAAAATCGCTCTCTCGTTCCTTTGCCGAACCGGAGCAGATAGCCGACCGCAGATCTCTTTGCCGAAAATCTCTGAACATATCCTTCCTTCCACCAGACGGACTCTTTTTCGAACCGGACCCACAGGTCAGACACCTTACCAAATTTTGGTGTTAACATAGTCGCTTACTAGGAAGAGGGTGTTTGCCGTCCCGTTGCCGCCACCGCTTGCACCGTTGCCGCTCCCGCCTGCACCGTTGCTGCCCCCGCCTACATCAACGCCAGATAGGTACGTCAATTTTGAACTCACAACCTGCTGCTATTTGATTTTATATATTGATATATGTTTTGAATGTATCTATACAATCTCGGAACTGTAGGTTGAAGGATCGGATGGCGACTAGAGAGGGGGGGAGTGAATAGGAGCCGGTAAAAATTCTTCTCAAAGAACCCGGCCTATACCCTAGTCAAAACCCGGTCACACACAAGTGTTGGAACGAATCACACACCAATCGCCAAAACAACGAGTTCTTGAAACACACGCGGAAGCACGAATGAAGGAGGGAGGAATCGAACCAAAGAGCAAAGCGGCCCGAGCTCGGCGGACCGTCCGGCCGGGGGGGGCGGATCGTCCGCGATGGCCGCGCGGACCGTCCGACCAGGTCCCGCGGACCGTCCGCACCCTTGCCGCGGACCGTCCGCCCGAGCCGCGGACCGTCCGTTAAAGCGAACGAACCACCGGAACCGACCCGAGAAAAACGGACCGTCCGCGAAGACCGGGCGGGACCGTCCGCGCGGGGCACGGGACCGTCCGCTACCGAAGCTCGACCGTCCGCAAACCGGCCCGCAACGAAAAACCAAAACCAAATCGGATCGAAAGCAAAGCCGAGGAAGAACACGAAGAACACGCGAAGAACACCGTACACGCGGACCGTCCGCCCGGCCCTCGCGGGACCGTCCGCCGTCGTGCGGGACGAGCCGAAAACGCCCGACCCCGAAAGTCAACTCCCCCAAATCATCATCGGATTTCCCAAACGGTTGAAGCTGTAGAGACAAGGGTTTGGGTACTTGAAAAGCGTCACACAAGGATGCTATAGCCCAAAAATCTTGCCTCCTAACTCCATAAATCACCGGGAATCGCGAATCCTTTGAGCATCACCAAAAGCTAGAGCATCGAACGAAAACTCACGAATCGAAGTGGTTTCCCGGCGTTTGAGGGCACAAGATCAAGCACAAAGATGCACAAGACATCTATCCATGTTTCCCTCAAAGAAATCCGGGGAGAAACCCACTCAAATCCGCGGAATCACACCGGGAACAAAGGCACGAAAACAAGCACGAAAATAGCACAAAAAGAGCTCCGAAGAAGCAATAAAAGAAATTCGGGAATAGAAAGATTGGCACAAGATTTAGAGGATGAAATCACTATGAATATCTTGTCCAAACGATTACAAGCCACTCCTAGAAATCAAATCTAAGATGGCAAAAAGCTCCAATCAAAGAGCCACTCTCCCCTCTCTCTCCCTCTCTCCCAAAGCACTCCAAAATGAAAGAGTACCGCCGCCTCTAGCCCAAGAGTTGGCTGAAAATTCAGCCCCCTCCTCCTATATATAGGCCCTCCGGAAAAGACCGAAGTGCCCCTACACTAGGAGTACAACACAAGCCCTCACAGGGGCGTTTTGGTCAACACATGAAGTTCACCATCGGACGGCCGCGCATCCATCAGGCCTTCACGTCCTCCCGACGCAAGCACCTAGATCATGCCGCGTGTCACCCGCCTCGAAGCTTCCAGACGCACCCGGATACCGTCTCCGTCACGCCACGCCGGCCCTCGGGCTCGGTTTTGAGGCCCAAACCGAGAAACCCTCCTCCGATGGTTTTGTGGCCAAACCACCAAACCCCGCGTACACGGCCCGGCCTCACCACGCCAAGCGTCGAGCTCGCCAAGCCTTTCACCTCCGGCGCCCGACGGTCTACTCGCTCTTGCCTCGTTCCTTGACTTGGCCACCACCAATGCACCGGCTCCATGTCCACGACTTCTTCTTGCTCTTCTTGCACCATGCGGCTCGCACTTGATCCCGTCGGCCACCGGGTCCCTCGAACCAAGCCTACTTGTCTCTCCACTCCTCGGAGGCCCCGCAAGGCTAAGACCTTTCGCGCCCGTTCTTCACCCCGCACCAACGCAAACCAAGCCGCAACCAACACCCGCAATACTAGGCCAAGAGTCGGTCCACACAACGTTGTCAACCACTCCTCACGAGTGCATTGACAACACACCACATAAACAATAAGGTAAATACACAAAATAAAACACACACAACACAACTCAACACTACACACACAAAGCTTCAAACCATCCGGTCAATCACTCATCACACACGAACCAAGGTACTTCTCAACTTGGTTCCTCAATCTCCCCCTTGATGAGTGCATTGACAAAAGAAGGTCAAAAAGCAAATAAGAACTCATTCAAGCGCCACAAAGCCTATAAAAAGCAAACAAAAGGCCACTTGAAGTGAGAAGGGATAAAAGCATGCTCCGACAAATTTCTCTCGAAACCAAAGCAAGCACAAGGGCTAAGTGCAAACGAAGAGACACACTACCAACATGCAATCCCTAAAAGCCATCAAACCAAAATGCTCAACACAAAGTGCCATAAAACTCTTACCAAAACACTTGTCAACCGCTCAAACCAAAATGCTCAACACAAAGTGCCATAAAATTCTTACCAAAACACTTGTCAACCGCTCATCACCATCAAATCAAGGTTCATATCAACTTGATTTTCCAAATTTCTCCCCCTTGAGGAGCGGATTGACAACAAGTGAGCACAAAGAAAAGGTTTGAGAGGGCAAAGACCGAACACCTCATCCAAGTGAAAGAAAACCACACAAGAGCAAAGAACAAGGTCACTTGGCATGAGAGAAACCACAAAGGCCAACTCAATGTCTCGGTCCCCAAAGACATGGGCAACGGCTCGACACAACCGAGACAAGAATGCATGATCCCTCGACACAACCAGAGGCACAAAGGGCTCAACACCGATCATGGACAAGCGAAATCACACGATCTCTCAAGAAGAGGCACAAAGGGCTCAACACCAATCATGTGATAATCGAAAACATATGTCAACCGCCGGCTCCTCAAGAAGAGGCAAAGGGGCTCAACACCACCGGCACAAGAGCACAAAACTCACAAGCTCCCCCTAAACACATGCACTAGGGACAAAGAGCATACAAAGCTCACCCTAAACTCATGAGATAGAGAAAAGAGCACACCAAGCTCACAAGCTCCCCCTAAACACATGCACTAGAGACAAAGAGCATACAAAGCTCACCCTAAACACACGTGATAGAGCAAAAAGCAACCACCAAAGCACAACTCAGGCAAACAAAGGAGACTCATCAAAACTCCCCCTACACAAATGCAAGCTCCCCCCGAACAAGTGGAGCAAACTCCCAAATTTTAAATGCGCGTTTTCGAATTTTTCATTAAGCTCACCTCTTCTCCCCCTTGTTGACAATGTATGAAGCAAGGTGAAAATGCAGAAATGCAAAACAAAGCATATAAACATCTACATGAGCTTCTCAAATAGGCCGAATTTAGTGACAAAGGCTAGAAATGAGACAAAAAGCACATATATGGATCATAACAAAGTCAAAGCATTGCCACAAGTAATATATGGAAATATAGGCATGTGACAAAGCAAATTTTCAGATTTGAGTAATTATATCAAAAGATGGCTCACTTCAAATGTAAAAGCCTATCCATGTCACACTTGAGCCACAAACATGCATACCATTCAAAGATCATACAAGGATATCAAATTCTCGCAAAAGATCATGGCAAACACCCATAAAGCAAAGCATGTCATGTCAAAGCTCATGAGCCATGTGTCCACTTCGGGGAGACTTCTCCACCGGTGAACATCATGCAACATGTTTAGCACCCATATGTGAAAGATAATACATTTTAAGCATAAACATGATGGATGGAGCATTTTTCAAGCATGCACACTTCTTTTCAAGATTAATTCATTTCATGGTACATGAAGTGCCTTTGCGGCAAAAAGAAGCTTATGCTCCTCCATGAATGCAACATAGGCTAAACATTCACAATGATATTGACCTTTGGCCCAAATGCAAGAAAGAGACATCCAAGCACAATCTAAGCATGAAAGGCACATTTAGACCAAAAAGTGACATGGATATACTACTACACATGAGTGGAGCACATTTCATCAAATTTAGTCAAGATTAGCATTTGATTCAAAAAGGCTATCTCACAACACATATATCTCAAATATTCCAAGAGCATAGCCTCACATAGCTATTTCTCCACACACATGACCAATATCTCACAAGTAGCCAAAGAAACTCAAATGAGGCATATGGAAGAAGCTCATCATCCTAAAATGCAATATGATACACATGCAACA
Organism: Cenchrus americanus; assembly: GCA_947561735.1. Taxonomy (NCBI): domain Eukaryota; kingdom Viridiplantae; phylum Streptophyta; class Magnoliopsida; order Poales; family Poaceae; genus Cenchrus; species Cenchrus americanus. The sequence goes on from OX387239.1 coordinate 265,032,749, forward strand.
TAGGTAGATATGTACATCAAAAGGAACATGATATATGACAAAATGCGAGACACAAATGTCAAACCTACCAAAGTCTATATATCATGATATATGATACATATGCAATGCAGAATGCATAGGGAGACAAGGAACTTGACTTAACACCAAAAAAGCTCACAAGGGAACACATCAACCAAGAATCGCTCCAAGCAAGAGAAGAGCCACCAAAGGTCCCAATTGAGTACCATAGAAAAAGTACCAATTGCAAAACCGCAAAGATCCCAATTGAATACCATAGAAGGAATACCAATTTAAGGATCACAAAGACCGCCCAAAAGCCACAACCCTTCTTGGAATCAAATTCCCTATCAAAAGAAGCCAAGCTCCCCCTCAACCAAGGGCAACTAACAAAGCAAAAACTAGGAAAAGGAAGAGCAAGGAAAAACTCTAAAACCAACCGAAAAGAGGAACAACAACACAACTCGAAGACAAGACAAGCCCAAAACTACAAGGAAAGCTCACAACATGCTACACAAAGCATTGATAATATCAATTAACATAAATAGAGCATTGTAACATGATTCCACAAATATGAATAAGCATGGGCAAGCAAGTATGTCAACAAGGTACAACACTAAACCAAAATGATAACAAAGAACAACATGCCAAACAATATACAAGAACTAAACAAAGGCATGATACAAGATCACATGGATCATCCACCAACATATATTACAAAGCTAGCATGACAAGATATACATGGGGGACAAACATGCTAACAGAAAGGTACCATCGAGCTAGACAAACATGATATGAATGAACAACATGACATATCCGAGCAATCAACCATAAAGCATGACATGATGTTCATAAATAACATCCACCATAAAATCATACAAAGATAGCAATATAGATATTCAAGATCACAAAGCTATCATGAACAAGGTGGCTAGCCTACCATGGTTTTCACACAAGCAAGACACAAGTATATACAAGGGAGGACAAGGGGAAAAGAAAACTCACTATACATGTGTACAAAGGCTTTCAAGAGCCATCCAAAACGGTGTGGAGAACCATCATGTCTCCATTGAGCTCATGTTCTCCAACCGCGTCTCCATACCTACACACAAGGAGACGAGAAAGACCGAGCCTTGGATCCCAAAGGGTTAGCAAGCACGTACTTGGGAATCCAAGATTTGGTCACACGGGTAAGTGGTGCACACAACCTATCATGTGGGTTAGCATGATGCAAATGCCGGTTGGAATGAAAAGTCTTTCGAACACCCTTGGAACCATGCCTCAAAGAAGTCACTCGCGAGGAAAGTCGAGTGCTACCACAAGCAAAAAGGCAAAGATCCTTCGGGGTCGTAGGAGAAGAACCAACACAAGCACCACGGGAAGCATGTCGCGGACCAACACAAGAAACACTAGAAGCATGTCCACGAGCATGGCCTAACTCACTAGAAAGAGTGTCATAAGACCCATCCACAAATCGCGCCTTCTTAGGCTCACAAGTGTTCATGCCATGAGAAAGGCTATGAACAACCAAAGGCCTAGAGGCACCTCCTCGCCGTATTCTCCTTGCCCGGCGGTAGCAAAAACTCTCTTGATGCCCATCCTTCCCACAAGGAGAGCAATGGTACAAAGGCCTATCGAGAGGCACGGTCCGAGTGGATGAATCACCATTCTCTTGTAAGTGGGAAGTCCCTTGGGACTTAGAGCATGAAGCATCAACCCCAACATCCAACTTGGTGTCCACATTAGAATCACACGTGCCATGAGAAAGACTACGTGGCTTCTTAAAAGCTTTAGCACACACACGTCGCTCGTGCTTGACACGGCGAAAGCAAAACTCAATGGTATGCCCATCCTTCTTGCATAAGGTGCATTGGAACCTCGGCTTGGGAGTATGAGTTCCAAATATGTGGGAGGCACCCTTTCCATTCAAATCACCTTGGGAAACACCGGAAGAAGCAACAAGCTTAGGAGTAGCTATGGGAGAGCTATCCAAGGCACTAGCACACTTACCACCATCCAAAGACTCACACTTAAGAGAAGAAGTCGACTCCGGTTTAGAAAAAGCAAATTTAGAAGTATCAACACCGGAGTGGCAAGAGAAGCGAGACTCCAAACCCTTGGCACAAAGACTCTTGCACCTTGTGCGCAAAACCTCATTTTGAGACTTGAGGCGCTCACAAGTACCACATGTCATATTTCTCAAGTTATTGATTTCTTCTTCAATGCATTTAGCATATGTGGTACGCAAGAGTTCATTTTCTTTCTCAAGGTTGGCACTCATCTCATCATGCTCAACCAACTTAGCGCTCATATCCTCGCGCATCTTTTTCAAAGCCAAAACTTCACTTTCCAAATCAATGCATGAGGTGCAAACGAAATCACATGAACAAGCAACATCATTTACATCTCGCAAAGCATTATCATCATTGCAAGAAGTATGGCAAGCATCCTCAACCAGCAACAAAGAACACTTGCTACAAAGCATGGATTTCATATCACAAATTTCAGCCCTAGCATGCTCAAGTTCATCTACACATGTGGTGTGAGTCAATTTTAGTTCATTAATTTCAGCAAGCAAAGACTCACAAGAAACACATGGTAGAGAAGCACTTGACTCTAACAAAGCAATCTTACTCCTAGCCATATCAAGTTCATCATTCAAAACAACACAAGAGTTGCAAGGCATAGAGCCATTGGATTTCAACAAGTCAATTTCAGATTGCAAGTTAGCAAGAGATGATCTCAATTCATCATTCTCAAAATCAAGATTATCGCATGCTCTTCTAAAAGCTTCAACATGCATTTTGCGCCAACTAACTTCATCTTTTAATTTCTCATTTTCAGCACACAAGGCATCGCATGATTTGCAAGGCAAAGAAGCTTTGAAATTTAACACCTTAATTTCAGATTTCAAGCATGCAATGGAAGCAATCAAAGCATCATTTTTAGCATGCATGGTGTTACAAGAAGTGCAAGAATTCAAAGCACGAGACCTCCAATGAGCCATACCACATTTCAACCTAGTAAGAGAGCATTTCATCTTCTCATTCTTCCTACGCAAGGCATCACACAAATCTATGTTTGTCCTATGCAAGTCTCCACAATCACACTCACAATCATCCAACCTATTGCATAGGATCAAGATAGCTTTGGCAAGTGTACCTTGGTTCATGCCTCCTAGCTTGTGGTAGAGCTTGCCTTTCTTGATGTCACCATCTCGATAGTCCTCGATGAGAGATATCATCTCCTCCACTTCGGCTTCCGCCTCAACCTCCATACTCCTCCTGCTCAAAGAACCACAAGGAGAAGAACTTGGTGCCATAAACAAAGTACCGGTTAGGATTAGCCGAAACCAAGCTCAAGGAACAAGCAACGATGCAAAAAAAGCGCTCAAAAAGCCTCAAATCTCTAACAACTACTGACGAGTTCAATAGCAAAGGATCTTATCCTTTTCCCAAAATTTTACCACTGAACAAGGAGCACCAAAGATAGAGGCACAAAAAATTTCAGCTCAAGATAAGGTGAAATGAAGCCTAGAGAAAATCCAGAAGAAACAAGACAAAGCCGCAAGAGACATAAATGAGGATTTTTCAATTATCTTCTTGATTTTTTCTGAATTTTTGAAGACCCCAAAATGATCTTTAGGATCACCTACAAATGGAGTCACGAAACCGCTGTAAAAATTTGAGCCAAAACGGAGCACCGAGCGAAAAGTTATGCCCGTTTTACTGAAGGTATCTCAAGTTATGGTTTTCCAAGGACACAACTCCAAATCGTCGGACTCAAAACGTGCAAACCAAGGTCGCAAGCAAAAGCACCTCTTTCCTCTAGTCACCCTATGGATTCAAGACTTGTTAGAGCCAAAAGAATCCACAACCGGCTCTGATACCAATTGAAGGATCGGATGGCGACTAGAGAGGGGGGGGGGAGTGAATAGGAGCCGGTAAAAATTCTTCTCAAAGAACCCGGCCTATACCCTAGTCAAAACCCGGTCACACACAAGCGTTGGAACGAATCACACACCAATCACCAAAACAACGAGTTCTTGAAACACACGCGGAAGCACGAATGAAGGAGGGAGGAATCGAACCAAAGAGCAAAGGCAAAGCTCGGCGGACCGTCCGGCCGGGCAGGGGCGGAGCGTCCGCGATGGCCGCGCGGGACCGTCCGGCGAGGTCCCGCGACCGTCCGCACCCTTGCCGCGGACCGTCCGGCCCGAGCCGCGGACCGTCCGTTAAAGCGAACGGAACCACCGAACCGACCCGAGAAAAACGGACCGTCCGCGAAGACCGGGCGGACCGTCCGCGCGAGTCACGGACCGTCCGCTACTGAAGCTCGGACCGTCCGCAAACCGGCTGCAACGAAAAACCAAAACCAAATCGGATCGAAAGCAAAGCCGAGGAAGAACACGAAGAACACGCGAAGAACATTGTACACGCGGACCGTCCGCCTGGCCCTCGCGGACCGTCCGCCAGGTGCGGACAGAGCTGAAAACGCTCGACCCCGAAAGTCAACTCCCCCAAATCATCATCGGATTTCCCAAACGGTTGAAGCTGTAGAGACAAGGGTTTGGGTACTTGAAAAGCGTCACACAAGGATGCTATAGCCCAAAAATCTTGCCTCCTAACTCCCTAAATCACCGGAATCGCGAATCCTTTGAGCACCACCAAAAGCTAGAGCACCGAACGAAAACTCACGAATCGAAGTGGTTTCCCGGCGTTTGAGGGCACAAGATCAAGCACAAAGATGCACAAGACATCTATCCATGTTTCCCTCAAAGAAATTCGGGGAGAAACCCACTCAAATCTGCGGAATCACACCGGGAACAAAGGCACGAAAACAAGCACGAAAATAGCACAAAAAGAGCTCCGAAGAAGCAATAAAAGAAATTCGGGAATAGAAAGATTGGCACAAGATTTAGAGGATGAAATCACTATGAATATCTTGTCCAAACGATTACAAGCCACTCCTAGAAATCAAATCTAAGATGGCAAAAAGCTCCAATCAAAGAGCCACTCTCCCCTCTCTCTCCCTCTCTCCCAAAGCACTCCAAAATGAAAGAGTACCGCCGCCTCTAGCCCAAGAGTTGGCTGAAAATTCAGCCCCCTCCTCCTATATATAGGCCCTCCGGAAAAGACCGAAGTGCCCCTACACTAGGAGTACAACACAAGCCCTCACAGGGGCGTTTTGGTCAACACATGAAGTTCACCATCGGACGGCCGCGCATCCATCAGGCCTTCACGTCCTCCCGACGCAAGCACCTAGATCATGCCGCGTGTCACCCGCCTCGAAGCTTCCGGACGCACCGGATACCGTCTCCGTCACGCCGGGCCCTCGGGCTCGGTTTTGAGGCCCAAACCGAGAAACCCTCCTCCGATGGTTTTGTGGCCAAACCACCAAACCCCGCGTACATGGCCCGGCCTCACCACGCCAAGCGTCGAGCTCGCCAAGCCTTTCACCTCCGGCGCCGGACGGTCTACTCGCTCTTGCCTCGTTCCTTGACTTGGCCACCACCAATGCACCGGCTCCATGTCCACGACTTCTTCTTGCTCTTCTTGCACCATGCGGCTCGCACTTGATCCCGTCGGCCACCGGTCCCTCGAACCAAGCCTACTTGTCTCTCCACTCCTCGGAGGCCCCGCAAGGCTAAGACCTTTCGCGCCCGTTCTTCACCCGCACCAACGCAAACCAAGCCGCAACCAACACCTGCAATACTAGGCCAAGAGTCAGTCCACACAACGTTGTCAACCACTCCTCACGAGTGCATTGACAACACACCACATAAACAATAAGGTAAATACACAAAATAAAACACACACAACACAACTCAACACTACACACACAAACCTTCAAACCATCCAGTCAATCACTCATCACACACGAACCAAGGTACTTCTCAACTTGGTTCCTCATAGGTGGGTTCAGTTCCATCAGGTAGACCACGAGCACATTCACGCGAGATGGGATGTGACTGCTTTTGTTTTCTGGAAAGGAAACACCAACAGTTTCAGAGGAAATGCCTATCTGCGTGTCGTCTTGGTTGATGAGGAGGTCGTCTTTTTATATTACAGCTCCATGAATAATGTGTGTTTTTGCATATCCACTGTGGTTTGACTAAATTGTTTTTGTTAGGGTACCAAGATGGAGGCAGTTGCCTGGGGCGACCATCACATGTTGTTCAACAATGTGCTCGCAGTAGGAGCCACATATGACTTTAGAGGAGTGTGCTTTGCGCCAACTTACGAGAATGTCATGCGCAGTATATTCCGCCTAGGAAATGAGTATTTTGTCCAACTGAAACCAGACAGTCAAGTCAACCCACCAGATAGAGTCGTATGGTTTCCTGACTGTCCTCTTACCTTTATGGATTTCGAGGATGTCGGCCGTCAGCCACTCGATAATTTTGCAGGTATCTCACAAATTAATTTGTGGTTGTGTTTTGAAAAAGTATGTTATGCATATATTTTAATGCACTGTGTATTTGCTGTTCTTTTATTTTAGATATCATAGGCGTAGTTGTGTATGTATCTAAGATAAAGAAGAAGGGACTATATGTGAAGCAACCGTACGTCCACGTGGTGCTCATGAATCACAGGTACTTGTGTTTATGTACATGTAATATTTTTCCCGTTGCTCCATCATAATTAATGTTTTGACCGTATTAGGGAAAAATACATCGTAATAACCGTACAAAAGAAACACCTTCAACGACACGTGGGGCAGTTGGTGCCAGCACCCTTTGAGTTGAAGACATTAGCAACACTTCATGTCAGGAAGTCAAGGTTTAGAGGTATGTCATTCCAAATAGAAGCACTCGTACAAGAACTTTAATTTAAACTTATAGTCATTTTCTGAACAGGCGAGCACGTTGTAGTGACTACAACTGACTACAGTGAACTAATACTTTCGCCCATCTGTGAGGATGGGTATGCCTTCGGAGGTAACAAAATATTTTTTTTTCTTAGTAGCCTAATTATCATGTCACGCATATCTCTTAATTTTGGTCTCTGAATTATGTGACCCAGATCTTTCCCAGCGGATGCGTTCTGAACGCAGGAAAATTCACAATTCTGCACGAAGGACGGCGATGGCGTACATGGACTTTTATGATGCCTTTGTTGGTTCTTAGGATGGGGAAAAAAGAATGTCATGAGAAAGTGGCATGGCGTGGTTAGCGAAACAGGTAACTATTCAACAGAAGACGACATCCCCAGTGTGCTACAAGGAATACGAAGAGAGTGTTCGTTGGGAGATGCCACCCTAGAGTCACTTAGCAAAATAATGTGTTAAACTTTTAGATTAGATCTCTTTTGAGTCACTTTTCAATCAGTTTTCAATGTACTTGTGTGATCCATATTTATGAAAACAATAAAGTTTCATTTTGTCACGCATCTTGTTTTTAGTTTAGTTGGGATTTATTATTTTTTGGACGTTGATGCAGCATCTCTTTGCCGTTTGTAGCACAATTAATTATTTTTTGTTTGTTGGTAAATATATGATCTTTCATTTTATATAATTTATGTGATGACAATTTGTGATAACAAAACAGCAATTGGTCGTACGCGTGTGTGTTAGCATATTTATTTAGCCTGCGAGACCTACAGGCCCAACTGGCCCATAAACGTGGGCTGGGTGTGTGGTTTATATATATTGTTGGCCTGCGAGACCTAAAGGCCCAACTAGCCCATCATCTTTGGTTGCGCGGTTTTGCATAAGGTTTACATCTATTTGGCCTGCGAGACCTAAAGGCCCAACTGGCCCATCAAATGGCCTGGTCGGTTTTGCTTGAGATTTTTAGTACAGATAAACCTTAATTAGCCCCCCTCCCCGCCGCCGCCAATTCATCTGCGCCGCCAATTCGTCCGTGCCTCTCTACTCCCTCCGCTCGCACGAAATCAGCTCGGCGACAGGAAACCCCACGCTGCCGCCCTGGCTTCACGTGAGCACTGCGTGGTTTGAAGTACGTGCTCCCTCCCCCGTGCGTTAGGCAAGGATCTCCAGATTACAGTATTTCTATAAACCCTACGCATCCTTGCATATATATGTAACCCATTGTGCTTTGCACAGACCATCAATTGATTATTCCCTGCTTACAACATCTATTGACTATACAATATACACTATAACCTAGAAATTTAGTAGTACATTATTTTAAAGAGTTTGTAAATAAAAGATTCACTAATTCTGTCTGACTAACCTATCCCTTCGCCTCAGGTTATAAATATTTAGGTATGTTGCTTATACCTGTTTCCTAATTAGCAGATTAAAGTAGTTAAATGCAGGGGCAGATGACTGTAGTAGTTTCATTGCATGTTAGGTTTCTCTAGAAATCAAAATCCAAAAGCAATCATTTGTTATCTAATTTAAACTATTGACTATGGCATCTGTGATCTCCATTTGAAAAGTACAATGCTACAGATGGGTAGAAATCAGATTAGGACCTCTAATGACTTGTTGGCACTAGATGAATCTTTTAATTAAACAGATTATATCCTTGTGACACAAATTAATATACTAACACTACCATGTCCTTGCTTAGTGAATGCCATGTTATTTCCATTTGCAGTCTAACAACATGGAGGGCAACGGTGGAACCAACCAAATTAACAAGACTCCTGATGAGGACGGTGATTTCACCAGTGACATGTTGCTGGATCTACAGGAGGATGTGATGGGGAAGACTGAAAGTATACCTGATTTGGATGATGAACATCGTGATCCGGATCATGCCATCACCTCTAATGAAGAACTTCTGCAAGACAGGTAATTATGTTTTTACTCGATAATTTAACAATTAAACTAAGTGTGTAAATGCAAAATAAAGAGTCACTAGGATCATTTTTTTGTGACAAGATCATCCCAATCATAATGCCCCCGTTGAACCGAACTCACAGGCACTACTATACACCCTTAAAAAGGCCATGAGTTTGTTCTCCACTTTTCCAAGCTTAAATTCAATAAAAACCCCATCACAGCCAGTTTAACACTTTCGCCCAAACACGATTTTCTTGAGCAAAGGTCTAGATTGCAGTCCATGTCCCGGAAGATATAATGTGGCTAACTTTTATGTAGCTTTAAACATGGAAGTCAGAAACTGAAGACATGTTTGCATAAATCAAAACTATTTATCATATTAATGGATCTTGAAGCTATGAAAAAAAATTGGCAATGATAATTCATTGTCTACTCGGCTACACAAACACCATATTAGCCCCCATTGCTTAGTCAAAGTATCACAAACCACTTCAAGTTAAGAAGTCACAAGCAGCTCCTTGGTGAACAATACACTCAAATGACCGAACAATATAAAATACGGCAGCATGAGTTCCAGCTACAACACATGTAAACTGAAAGTGTAAATATTTTCCAATTTTGATCTATCACATGTGCTCAAACAGGTAAAAATAATAAAATTAAATGCATTACCAGTTCTGATAAAGCATAAAACAATACCACATGATACAAAATTCGTGAATTGGTTACAAACTTGATTGGCAAAAAAACAAAAGGTATATTGATATCATAATGGTGAAAGTTGAAGCATTTTCTCACTAATCATATTAACATTGTAGTGAACCTTTTCTACAGAAATAGCTTTGTGAACCCACTGATCACAAGGACTGTGTGAACTAATATGCTTCTTGATCACACGTCACAAACAATCAGGTCTGACAAGCATCTAATTCTAATATATAATATTTTACGAACAGCACTCAGCAAGCGAAACTGCAGCATCATCCATCCAAGGAAGCCATTTTGGAGGCAAGCTAGCCTAAACCTTTATTGAACCATTGAACCACTATGCAATGGTTTTATATTGCATATTCTCATTTCCCTTTAACAATCAAATCATCCATGCAGGCAGGTAAAGAGGATAATGGACAAAGCAAGGAACCAGCCATGCAGCTTAAGCCTTCGACTCATGAAGGTGTTCATTTAACCCAAAACAGTTTGATCAGTGAAACACCCGACAACTGTGATCCAATTTTCAAAATTCCGGAAGGTAGTATATCTTTTGTTTATATAATTATATATCAGGGTGATCATTAGATGTATTTTAACAACAGTTAGCAGGAGCAATTGCCTTTAACATTTTATTAAAATTTCAGGATTTGAATGTACTGTTGTAACAAATCGGGTTTTCGGTGAGGAAAACCCGACTCCCTGTACCATTGTGATAGTCCCTGGATCGGTAAGCTATCATGTACAGAACTCATTACAGAATAATATCATTTCCATACAACGAAATCAGAGTACAAATCATAATATTTACATCTGAAACAACTCGGTATACGAATTTAGTACAAGCCCCTTGGGCTAAGCGACAAGTAGAAATCCTGCATAGAGGTAGCTAGGGCTTCAAGTCTTCATCCTCAGTCTTCCACACAGGCATCCTTGAGCGAAGCATCGCAACCCTTCCTTCATGGATTCCCCGAACTCGGACTCTCAAGCCAAGTCCAATCCTGCACACTCACAAAACTATCCCCAAGAAACGGGATAGGTTCACGTCACCGACTGTATGCAGCTTTAAGTGGCCTATCTCTAAAGGGTAAGAAAAGTGACAAGGTAGAAGCTCAGGTTTCCTATGCAGCAGCAGCAAAGCATAATTAGAAAACATCTCCATATCAGTCCCAAACCATACTCTCAAACACAGCTCGAAACCACCTGGTACCCCAGGGCCCCGTCTCCACATCCTATCTCCATCTAGGGTCGATGCGAGAACTTCCTCTCCTCGCACCTTAATGATTGCATTCGGATCAACGAGGTAGAGGGAGCCACTCTCCTCTAGCCGACTGCAACCGCGGCTCACCACACTCTCAACTATAGGGGGAGGTAGAAATCCCAAAACATGAGGAACAAACATGTCTTCAAGGTTTGTCCATGACCGAGGACGCGGCTATACGCATAGATGGAACAACTCTGCAAAGCGTGTACACATGTACCCAACTCGGAATGGAACCCGGCCGGTGGTCGACCGACCGAGCCCATCCTACCGTGCGAACTCTCGGTAGTTACGGTCCCATCCTGCATCCGGCCCTCAAAGCGGTTCCCCCCTCAGAAGGAATCGCACCAGAACTGTGAAATGCCCCCGTGTGGCCACACGGGAGTCGCTCTGAGAGGGTGGTCTCACCTCCACTGCTCCCCTACTGATACCCCGCTATCCATCCTAAGCAGGTATGGTTCCGCACTTGCCGAGCTCAACTCGGCCCTAACCCCACTCTCGGCAAGGTGGTGTGTACGAAAGTCCCATCGACAAGTTGATCCACTCGCTTTCAGACGGGGGCAAGCTCATGTCCTCCATCCGCAAGTAAAACCCCAACACCTAGGCTCTGAAAATCGTCAAAGTAGGGATACACTGAGGAGTGCACCCCTATCCCCGATCCCAGATCGGTTGTTTCGAGCTCACCCCTGCCAAAGTACCCAAAACGCCTTCTCCTGGCGATTTTACCCCACTCACGCCAAGAACAACTATTCCCAACCCAACACATGCATCGCGAAGCTCAGCGTATATACACGCTTATATAAACATATATAGTAGTAGGACAATCAAGGACAAGATAATAAAAGAAGGCAGTGCAAGGTTCATCATCATGCATATAAAGTAAAGCGCTAGCAATTCTACTTAGCAATGCCTAATAGGTATTTCAGAATCAGTCGGGCGTGAACACCTGTGTGCAAGTAGTCGTCGGAGTTTCCGTAGTTGTACTCGATCTTCTGACTTGATTCCTCGGCTCCGGGAATTCCTAGATTCGCAAATATAAATAAACACGGTTTCTAGATGCAAATAACTCCAAAGAGAAGTAATAAAGAACCAAATAAACTCCAAACGCTAGTCCAACGGGTGCGTCATGATTTTAGAAGAATACAGAAACTGATTTCATATTTTTCTAAGGTAGACACAATGTATTATTGATTTTCAAATAAATAAATATTTTATTCATTTAATTTATTGCGATGAAGCACATAAAACACAAGTTAGCAAGTTAGAGAACCATAAGCTGGGTTTTGGGTAAGTTTGCATGGTTTGTTGACTAGTCAACGATCTTTGTTGACCAAGTCAAAGGGAAAGATCAAAGGTCAACCGGAACCCCACAAGTCACCCTGTGGGTCCCGTGTGCCGGATGAGATCAGGTTGGGCAGTTAGCGGCCTCACATGTTAGTGGGACCCAACGGTAAGTTCGTGGGCCCCTTTGGTTAGACTAGAGGGATTGACCAGTATAGATTAGCTAGAGATGATGTGGTGATTGAAAACCTTGGCTCAAGCTGATGCTGAACAAAGATGTGGCGAGGTTGGATTTATCCAAGGTATGGCTCATGGTTTAGTTAGTGCACGCATTGTCCACGACGAAGACGTGGCACGGTCGTGGCGAAAAGTGTGGCCGGGACTTGAAAGATTGAGAACCAGCACTCGGTACTAAGATGAGGCTCGGCGGACAACGGGTCAAGTGTTGCTTGCTAGCAAGCAACACTCAAGCAAGAAGGATAAGGGGCTAAGGCTAGATTAGCACTTACACGACTTAGATTTACAAGCAACGGCTACTACTTGTATGGGTTGTGGCCGAGAACGAGCGGCGTGCCCGGGACGGCGGCCGTTCGGTGGATGGTAGCAACGAAGCCCGATGCTTGATGTTTGCCTTGACAATTGAGAACAATTGTAGCGGCGGGATCAAGGGCGTAGATGGCGGCGGGGTTGGTGGTGCATGCCGGCCGATTGCTTTAGTTGGAGAAAAACGAGAGAGAGGTGCTTTGCTTGCTTGTTGCCTTGGAGAGGAAAAAAAGGAAAGGGGCTACGGCGGATTGACTTGTTTGGGAAAAAGGAAAGAAATTACTTGCGGCTTGCTTATTGCTTTGCTCGATGGGGGAAAAGAGGAGGCCCAAAATTATGTGGGTGGCTTGCTCGTGCGGATCATAGCCGGGAAAAGGCCGCTGGTTGGGGGAGAGGAGCAAAAGAAGAAAACGGTTGGTTCTTTGCAGCTTGCTTGATCGAGAGAGAAGCACTAGTGGGATCTTGTGATTCGAAAGGAAATAAAAATGCAAGGATGGAGGCGCGGATTGGATTTGGTGCCCTCGCTTGCTAGCGAGGGAGCGACAAAGGTACGAGGTCTGCTTGGTGGCCGCGGTGCGGCCGTGCGGGTAAGAGGAAAAATGGGACGACAATTTGATTTGGTGGGGTGAAGGGGAAAGAAGAGCCCGATCGCTCTAGCTGTTCGGATTAGAGGGGAGAGGAACGTGGGAGGATGGCGTGTGGGATTGGTACGGGAAACAACGGCAAAGAAAATTACGGCGTTGGTTGCTCAACCGGATTCTTGAGAGAAATTGAGCGGGGAGTGGAGTGGGAGGTTGCGGCTACTAGCGATTCGCAGCTTGGGCGTCGTTTCAACCGGCCAAAGCAATAAATCGGAAACCATGCGCTAGGAGTAGAAGAAAAAGAGATGAGGAGGATTTGCTTGCTCATGGCTTGGATCTAAGCTCCCACTGCTAGCTCTTGCAAAAATCGCAGGAGTTAAAGAGGACTGCAGCTTGCATTGGAGAGGCCTACAGAAGATTGCTGCTGGCTGTGGATTGGGCACAATTAGGAAGCTTGCTGCTTTGATTTGCTTTGGCTTGAGAGAGAAAGGTGGTTGCTGGCTACTTTGCATCTTGCGTGGGAGGGAAAGGAGCTCACCCAACGGCTTGCCTCGAGTGGAAGAAAGAAATATCAGAGGGAGGGATCGAAGCGCAGAGAAGTAGCTTGCTGCTTCGATGAACAGAGAACAGGCTGAGAGAGAAGAGTGGTGGCGGCTTACTGGTGCACCCTCCTGTACTTGCGAGCCGTAGGGCGGTGTTTGCTTTAAGGGAGGAGCGAGAGGAGAGAGGATTGAGAGGGGTCGTGGGCTGTGTGCGGCTCTAGTGGAAGAAGAAAATGGAATCGGCGGCGTGTTACTTGGGATATGGAGAAAAGAGAGAAGGGTTGCTTGGTGCTTTGCTTGGAATTCGGCTCCTACTTCTGGTTCTTGCAGGAATCGCAGAAGATAGGAAGGCAGCAAGTTGCTAGTCCTTGCGATGCAAGATCAGAGCAGCAAGTCTGTTGTTTGCTTGCTGACCAGAGAGGGGGCAAAGCGGTTGCTGCTACACTTTGGATTTTGCGACGGGGGAAAACCAAAGGGAAGAGAGAAGAGGCAAGGAGAGGTTGGTGGCGGTGCAACAGAGCAGTTCAGTGTCGAAGTTGGGGTGGCCAGCTCCAAGGAACGGCACGTGTGCGAGGGTGGTCTAGCACTCGCACGCCTAGGCGGAGAGGGTAGGTCGGGACAGCGCGGACGTGTTCTCCTGGCTCTAGAAAGGTGCACAAAGGGGACGGCTTGATCGAGCACACGCGCATGCGCTCCGCCGTGAGGCGAAGCTCCCGGGCTAGCACGACGGCGCGGCGGGGACGCCTTGTTGCGAACGGAGGAGCACGGTCGGTAACGGCTTTCCCAGCGGTGGTTTGGTTGGCTCCTGAGTGTGTATGCCGAAGGGAGACCCTCGACGCCGAGCTCCTGACGGGACAGAAAAGGCGACAGCTCGACCTTGCGCGAGCTCGACAGCAAGACACGGGAGGAACTTCGGTTCAGCTGGGTACGACGAGCCAAAGGCAAAACCTTCCGCCTCCCTACGCGTGTGCAAGCCGGTGGTTTGACCGTGGCGGCGACACAAGCAGGGCGGCGCACTCGACGACGATAAGGACATAAAGGTCAAGCGGGGAGTGCGCGCGGATCGTCGGCAGCGGCACCTGCAGGCGTAAGGCTCGACTCGATGGTCGGCACACAAGCGATGGCGTCTGCGCGGCGGCGCAAAGCATCAACCAGAGAGGCACACGAGTTCAAGGGCCGATTTTCCGGCCACGATGCATCACTTCGGCACGAAGGCCGGCACAACTAGGGATAGCAAGATAGAGAGGGCAGGAAGCTCACCTATGGGCTCGACGAGACGTTCTGGCATTCTGTCGAACGGGTTGAAGGCGAGGCAGATGAAGGTGGCTGCTCTATTGTGGTAGAAGAAAGGAAGCAGCCTGGTGGCTTCGTCCCTGGTGGCGGTAGCGACGGTGTCCTCAGGCTCACGGTACTGCTCGCGGTTCAGCTCGAGGTAGGGGAAGCAGAACAGATCACTGCTCGGGCATTCTGCCGAACAGGTGGTGGTCGACGTTGAGGGCATCCATGGCAGCAGAGGCGCTCCGGTCCTCCGGGTTCACGACGTCGGCGTCCTTGCACAGCAGCGCCGGCTTCCACGACGCCCGCGGCATGTCGACAGCTCCGGGACGGCGAGGTCCGACCTTCCCCCGCCTCCTGCGCCTCCCTCCTCCACGAACGGCAGTCCGGCTGCAGCTCCTGGGCGGCGACGCGGGAACCGCGCCCCCCGGGCTTCCTCCCTACCTCCTGCACCCCTCCCTTCTTCTTTCCCCCTCTCCTCCTCTTCTCTAGCAGTGGACAGGGAAAAGTCCCCAAGCGGCGGCGGCGGACAGGGAGTTGCCGGCGCGGTGGGATTTATAGGGCGGCGCCCTAGGGTTTCGAGGCAAATGGATGGACGGCGGACGATCCTTGGCATCCGTGCCTCGGCCACGCGGCGGGCATCCCGTGGTGCAGGCGCAGTGGGGCAGCGGCCATGGGGGCGCGGCGCGAGCTCCTCCGCCCCCACACCGTGCATCACGGGAGGAAGACAGAGAGAAAAGGAGATGGAGAAAAAGGGCTGACCGGTGGGCCGCACCTGTAAGTGGCTGTGGCGGTTTGGTAGGTGGGAGCTGGGCTGCGGTTTAAGGTGGGCCGAAAGGTGATATGGGCCAGCGGGTTGGGCAGGTAGGCAGAGTTTTAAAGCCCAACTGCTTAGAGGTTTTCCTATTTATCCTTAAACCCTATAGCAACACAATTCAAATTTGAATTTAAAATTCAAATTTGAATCACACTCAAGTAAAATCGAAATAAGATCCGTTAAACTCCAAAGTTCTCACACTAGCATTTTATAATTCCTAAATTTTATTACTTTGCTCAAATTAAATCTAAGAAATCAGGGAAGGATCAAAGAAGACATCCTTATATTTTAATTATGTACTCAATTTCAAATCGAAATTTTGAAATCCACATTTTCGCATTGCTAACATTCCGGAGAAAATTCTAGGATGTTACAACTGCGTTGGATAAACAGTACATTCAATTAGCCACAAAGTTTCCAGCTGAACCAGGAGAAGAACAACTCGTGCTCATCGATGATGTCGCGGTGAATAGGAAACAAATGAACTGCTTATTTTCTCCAAGAGCATACGTGGAAGACGAGGTATTAACTCTAAGTTCAATTTAAACTCTCTGAACATCACTTTTATATATTGAGAAACTATGGTGGGAAAATATTCCTGGATATAATTTTTAATGCAGGTTATCAATGCATACATTCACTTGTTGCGGACTCAAGGAAACATGTTAAGTAGGCAAGGTGGTAGGTGCTACCTAGAAAATACAAGCTTGTCCCAGTTAATCAAGGTCGATGGTGAAGAAAACCATTGCATGGAGGAACGCTATCCCCCCAAAGATGGAACAGGGGTTCCACGCATGGCAAACAGGGTATTGGCCTACTTAGATCATGAAATGGTAACTACTATATATCTATAATTTTTTGTTGTATTTACTACAGTTGGCAGATATCAAAATATGCAAAACTGGGCTTGTGCGGGTCAAATATGCTAACCAGAAAGTACTACATTACAATCACCAAGACAAACTAAAAGAAAAAAGAATGCAGCAGAACCAGAATTAGATTGATGTTACTTGCTTCATGAATAATCAATTCGTCAGGGATGTCAACACAAGTTTGGACAGCTCGACCTTCCTATTTGAGATTAGGGATTTACGTTGTTAGCTCCTCTACATCAAATTTACCTCTTGTTTTTTGACAGTTGTTCTTACCTATTAACATCAAAGACACACACTGGTATCTTGTTGTGGTGAATGCGGCGGAGCATAACATACAAGTGCTAGACTCATATGGAACCCTGTTTGGCCGCGAAGAACTTAACAATACAGTGAGTTTTTGTTATGTTTACTGTTTTTTTCTACTAATAGGAAAGACTGATTTGACCAACACATGTTGTCATATAGTTAAAGGGATTACGGATGCGTTTGGAAAATTGTTTGAAATTTGATGTCAATAAAGAGCACAAGTGGAAGGACATCAATGTTGACATGTGGGAGAAGAAGGAGATTATCACAAAAAAATACAGTTTGATGGGTATGTATGAGTATCACACTGATTTCACCTAATTGTGTCAACAATCTTACTTTTTTCCTATGTTAAAATAATTATTTTGTAGTTGCTCGTGTGGCTTATTCATGGTAGCTTTCATAAAATATTGGACTGGATACCATCTAAGCGAAGTTTTGAATCAGGTATGTACTTTATTTAAATATAAGGCTTTTTATAATAAATCTTCGTACATACGTGATTATTTTGATAATATAACACCGTACCCTTACTACTAATGTATAGGAGAATATGCAATTATTCAGGACTAAAATGGCAGCCATGTTGCTCTCAACCGTTTTTAACGAACGGTTAGATAAACCGTTCATACCTAGCCATGGCGATGAGAACATGGGATCTGAGAGTGACTGTCAAATAGTAGACCCTAGAGAGATTCAACAATCCAGAGAAAAGAGGAAACCCATGATCTGCCTTGAAAGTTCTTTAAAAACGATGAAAATCAATACATATACTGACCACGAAGAGCAAAATGTTCTTGAATACTACAAGGACTGGCCCTTGAACACAGATGATTTAATCGAGATTTCCTGTGATTACATCTTATCAATTGACGACCCTGCACAATTAGAGTAAGTTTACTGCTTGTTACTTTATTATTACTTTATCAATTGACGACCCTGCACAATTAGAGTAAGTTTACTGCTTGTTACTTTATTGTTACTTTATTACTGCTTACCACTTAATAGTATGAAGAGTAAGCTTACTGTTTACCACTAAACAATTAGAGTAAGCTTACTGTTTTAAGGTTGTTAGTTTGTTACTGTTTCTCGTACGCTTACTGCTTGTTAGTTTATGCTTAGGGCAACTACAACCGAGCCCCTACCGGACCTCTCATCCCACCCCCAAACAATGAGGAGCTCCCATTTTCACCCTTCAGACTCTCACTTGTGGAAGGCCCTAGGAGTAGAGATGGCAACGGGCACAAACCCGCTGGGTTTTGCCATCCCAAACCCGTGCTCGTGAGAAAAGATTTCGCCTGTTAAGAAACCCACGACCCGTGACGGGTCTAGATTTTTGCCATAACCCATGGCCGTGCGGGTCACCGACGACCCGCGGGTTGCCCATGCCCGACAGACAACTGCAGGGAGGTGCTCAAAAGGATACGTTCCAGTTCATGGTTTGTTCGATAGTGTGCTATTCTAAGAGGAGCAGTCAAATAATAATTGAAAAGCCAAATCAAAATCACCCGTGTTCTATAGTCCTACATTTTGTTATACCATAATATCTAAGCACATATCATGCCACCAGAGCACACCAACAGGCACATAAATAGCAAGGTGCAATGGAAGGACTAAGACACATACAGAGCACACTAACAAGCATGGACCACATCTTACTGACTGCAGATGCAATGGAAGGAGGAACTCACGTGAAATACAGGTGACCAAAGTCACGAACTTCACTGCATGCACAGGAAAAAGAAGACGTCTCACTCATCACCACAAGAAAAGGTAGATCACACAAATCGACGCCGTGAATCTGCATTTATCTATTAATCATTAGCAAAAGAGAAACACATAAAAATTGTTAACAGATACCATCATGATATCTGCCTTAATACAATGACTGAAGCATCAAATCTAGGAGCCAAATATCATCTTATAATTCAACTAATTTTGTTCAGATAGGAAATGGTACCTCTTCGTTTGATAGCTGGTAATCCCGCAGGAAACATGACACAATTTCTTGCCGCTGAGTGATAACTTCAAGTTCCTGTTGCATCCTCTCCGTTGTACTAATGATATCCCTGGTGCTTGCACTGCAACTGTTCAATGCTTCCTCGATCCTAAAATAATTACAAATAAATGTAAAGGAATAGCAAATGAAAGCAGACCTTGAGATGAAAAGGAGAATCGACAAATCAAACTTGGGTAGCATAAGTATCTGCTTCGTGACAGTTTAAGGTTTTTGTACAAAATTTGTTTATCTATGTACTCAGGGAAGGCAAAAAAAAGTGCTAATGGAAAAACATAATTGCTAAGTACAAATTAAGAACATTTCATGATAGAAGGCCATTACAACTATATTACAGCCCTCTAAATGCAACACCAACACTTAATTCAAGATCCAGCTTATGCTGTGAACTTGTCGCCACTGGGGCATTCCCATATGATTTACATATCATTTAATTCAAACTAATTTTATAACTTAAATAATTGAGGATCAAGCTAATGCTAGGACTCTACGGAGTATGATGCATAATTCTACGAACGATACATACATATACATCAAATTAATACAACTTACTTGACCATGCACATATTTAGTTACTACAGCTGTTACCATAATTAGTAGGAACCAGCTTACTCAGAATATGCATAATTAGTTTGGGCTTGCCGGCAGCAGCGGCAGATGCATGTGCGTGCACACTCTCTCTGGCTCTCCCTTCACCCACAGGTTCCGCAGTTCCCATCTCTTCCACCCAAGCGCGATCAACGTACAACACACAACAGGAAGTCAAAAATCAAGAGCAATATGATTACCTTAAGGACTTGAGGTTGCGGCGCGCCTGCGGGGTGTTCTGCACGTAGGTGGTGAGCCCGCCCAGCGAGGACAGCAGATCTGGGTTGTCCGTCCGCGTCTCCAGCACCTTCTTCAACTTCCGGGACACCCCGGAGCCAGCGCCGCTACCATCGCACCCCACCGCCGTCACCTTCTTCAGCTACTAGAATAATATAGAAAGCACAGTGAGTACAATAAACCATTGCTGAAGGAACTAGCCTTTGGTGATCAGCTCATTTCAACCTGTGAAATTTTGAATGAATTTCCCGTTCAGTAAGCCTAAATGAAACAACCTTCATATTCATTCCAAAAAAATGATGTTGGGGGAAAACGACCATAGCAAAATGTTTTTTTCGCAGTTTTCTCAATGCATTTCTGCCTTGAAAAGGAACTTGTGCGCTCAAATTCTCAGCAGCACTCACAAATCATACACCGCACGAAGAACTTAAAGAAGCACATCGTACCAGATCATATTTCGCAGTGGGAACAAGCCATAGTTAACTATTGGCATATTCTGCCTGTATGCAGCATTAAAATTGGTTGAACACTAGAGGAAAATGCAGTGAATTTCACTAATATGTGTTTTGCCCCCCGTATAAACTAAATGGACAGTGAGTATTTACAATATTGTCATTAGGCCTCACTATCAGAATCAGCATAAAACTGAGAATTAGGTTGAATTACAGAAATGTATTCGTATATCACATCAAGCCCCAAATTAAATTGGGTCAACATACGAAGGGTGGGCAAGACAAAGTGCATGAGGCAAATCAGGCTTCAGATTATACAAACAGCTATTGAAGCATAATACTATAAGAACGAGTTAATCAAATTGGCATCTTAAAAAGTCAAGTGTAGGAGATGAGAAGAGGCACCTACCTGCGGTCTGCAACTATGAAGTCATCCTCTGAAATCTGTATCAAATGCCATGGAAGTGCTACTGAGTCTGCATCAAAATCTTGAATAGTTGGAGCAACTTCTTTTCTCAAACCAAGCTTATCAGTAATCCAACTCCAAATTCCACTACTTTTATTCGACACTGGATAAACTGTTTCTAAAGTCCTCCTTCCTAAATCTGCTTTTCTGACAGCGTGATTCTGCAAGATGTTTCACAACTGGACAAATCAGACAATCTTTAGTGTTGTGGGTAGTCATCAATCTTCACAATTAAGGATAACTAGACACTATGACTTCGAACTAGGAATTAGGTACCTTGAAGACCGAATTAGGGAGCAGAGCAGGTGCAGGAGGCCGTGTCCTAGACGCTCCGCTGCGCCTTCGTGCGGACAACAATCCTCGCGGATGGCGGACGAAGAGAGCCGTCCGCCAGTCCAAGCGGATTAGCCGCAAGCTGGCAACCGGGAGAGGAGGAGACAAGCACCGGCGCCGGCGACAATTTCAGGGAGGACGAAGGTGACGGTAACCGCTGGGGGGTCGCACGGCCGCGACGCGACACGGCGTCAGACGTCGCTAACTCACCGCGTTGACGTCGAGCGGTGGCGGACCGGCACTCGAGTGTTGTGCTGGCGCGCCTGGAGGCTGGAGCCCGAGCTTTCGAGCTGGAGGACGGCTGCGACGCGGCGGGGAGCCTAGAGGATGCGAAGGTTCTTGGATCTTTTTCCTCCGCCTGAGAAGTGGGATTTGGTCATTATGGAGCTGAGAAGAGTGAGAAGTGGCGCAGTATTTGACCTTGACGGTGCTGAGGATGCAGATCGAGAGCAGTATGGCGCCGATGATGACGCCGTTGCTGACCCGCTGCGGCTCCCGGCGGCTCCGCGGCGACGACTTCATCACGCCGCCCGCTCGCCGACCTCCTCCTCGTCCCGCCGCCGCAGCCACCGGCCAGAGGAGCACCCACCCGGCCCAGATCTACCGTGCACGCGCCGCCCCCAGCGGCCGCCTTCGGTGCGCCGGCCGCTCGACGAAAGAGATCGGGGGCGGGTCAACGCTTCGTCCGAGTGAGAAATGGAATGGGAACGGGGGGAGCGTGGGGAAGCCTCCAGAGGCTTGGGGTGGGCGGCGGGGGGGGGGGGGCAGTCCGCCTTCTCTGACAGGGGGAGCGTCAGGAAGGCTCCAGAGGCTCAGGGTTGGGGGTGGCGGGGGCGGTCCGACTTCTCTGACAGGGGGGCGTCGAATTTTTTTAAGTGCGTAGAAGGGAAGTCACCGAAAACAGTAAAATGAGTCTCGGCGAACAATTCTCTAACCGTTCATTCTTCTACTGTAGCACTCGATCCTCCACGCTCATTTGAGAACGTACGGTTGACAGCTGGCCTAAAGTCACCGTTATAGTACCACAGTGAGTTTTGTTCCCACAGTCAGAGAATCCACGATGGTGGTGGGGGGGAGCCGGAGAGGGAAGGAAGAGACTGACTAGTCTTTAGCTGTCGCTGATGCTGCCGTGTGGAGCTGGATCTGAGTATCTGATGGAGGTGTGGGGTAGGGGGATTAGCCGGTTAAACAAACGTGTCATTAAACTCCTCGGACGGGATTAATCCAGGAGAGCCAGTCGGTGGGTAGAGAGAGGTGATGCAGTCAAGGGAGAGAGAGGCGGATATCGTACCTTGTAGACCCGCCTCATCCATGGAAATGGGGCTGGCGGCGCCACGTCCCCGCGGCCGGCTCCATGGGGGGCGGATAGCGGCCTTCTCGTACCTTGCGATTATGTTGCCTCTCCGCCCTGCCTTGCGGCTGCGCCCGTTGGTCCGCCGGCTCCCTGCCTCGCGGCTGCACCCATGGCCGGCGGCGGTCCGCGCAAGAGACCGCGCTCGTGGAGCCATCAACAAGGAGGGTGGAGGATGACGATTCGAGAGAGAGGGATAGAGACCGTGAGAGACTGAGGGAAGGGTGGGGCGGGAGGGGGGTTTTGAAAACGGTCGCTAACAGGTGGGGTCCACAAGTATAAAAAGAAATAGAAAAGGAAAAATAGTTGGAAGTAAGGGGGTATATGAGAATTGGGTTGTTGTTGGGAGAAAAATAAGGCCTCAAATACAAATGATCATCATATGAAGAAGTAGGGTTCCAAATTTGAGAGATCGGCCGGAGTTGCCCTTTATTACGTTTCTTATGTATGCATCATCTTCATTTATTGTTTTGCAGTATGGTCTGGGTAAGAAGTGATTGCCCGTACAAAATTGTGCATAAACTTAGCGAACTACAGACATTATTGAAGCGAGGTGCATTCATGCCCGAAAGCTTTTCAACCTTGGTGTTCGGTTTCTCGCATACAGAGAGGCTAAAGGAATGAAATGACACAACAAAAAAGTTGTCAAACACAACATGGATCTGCGCTTTTGTGTAAGTTATATTTTCATGATTAAAGTCTATCACCCACACATATATTGTCTATTTGTAAGCATTTTGATTGAATTGATCTTGCGGTACTGCACATCAGCAAACGTTGGATCTACTGCGTGGCGAAAAGTATCGTAAACCATTCACTGCTATAGAGTTGGGTAAAGCGATTGGAGGATGGGAAATTGTACAATATGATGTAGTAGGTTGCAGATACGTAAGTACCAATCTGGCTGTTATTTTTTCCTTGCCTATGTAATTAACTTTTGTGTTCCTAATACCGTGTAATTTGCAGTTTCTCTTGCCATGGAAAGGCGCCGCGTCATATGTGCTTTATATACTCGACATGGAGCAGAAGAAACTTATTGTCATTGACCCTAAGCCTATTCCTGAATATGCTTTAGATGTTCCCTATAAAGCGTATGCAATACCGATTGTAGGGTTTCGCCTACATTTTCGATCGCATTTAGACAACTTAATCCTAATGCATGGGTGGATGTTCATACATTTAAATTTGAGCGTGCGAAGGGATTGCGGAAGACAACGACGGGTAAGACCACCTCAAACCTAAACTTTGCATAATACAGATTTTAAAATATATGTCATACTTCGATGTAGCTGACAACTTTTATAACACGGATCTTTGAGTCCATGGCTTATTATGCAATACATGGCGGGATGGGATAATGCTACGAATGTGAACATTTGTACGGTAAGTATATGTACTTTCTGCATGTTCCATTATGATTACCAAAATGTATGATAAATTCAAACGAGTCTTACATACAGGATGCTATTAAGATGAGGCGTCATTTCTTCATCAATCTTTTGGCGCATGAAGCAAATGCCTGGAGGAAAAACCTACCTACCATCATTAAATATTATCTGTCGCGCATCATAGGAAGAAAAATATGATAGATGGGCGAGATGATGTAGGGGAATTATCGTTATCATATTGCTATTGTTATACTGAATGATGTGGGTAGATGTATATTGAAAATCATTATTATGATTTTCTGGCATTACTTTCGTATTATACAGTTTTATTTATTGAACGTTACCTGTATTGTATTATATATATTTGGGCCCGTAGCAACGCACGGGCATGCACCTAGTAGTTACAAAAGTTACGAAACACTTGTGGAACTCCGAACTTCCGTATAAACTTTAGAGCTTGCAGATTTTGGAAAGTTGTATGTAAAAGTCATTGTTTGTTAATACGCTAGTTAATAGGATTATCAAACCTTTTCATATTTGATTAGTGGTAGTCTTACATGCAAATCTACATGTCATAATTGATTTGCATGCATGGAGGACATTTCAGACCTTTCATGTCCAATAACCCACTTGAGAACTCATAACTGTCTCCAGCAAGGATGGGGATGTGCATCTGCATATTTGCTGTTTTGAGCTAGAGAGAGAGACACAGAGGGGGTATCAAAAAGGCTCAGCTTCCAACAGTTTCCGGCAGCTCGTCGCGCATCTCCCGAGGTAGTTGGCTCCCGCGATCTGTGGGAATCGAGCGGGCATGGAGGAGGTGTCGACGAGGGAGAGCCCGTGGAGGCGCTGCAACCCCTGAATGCGGGTGTTGGTGCCAGGAAGACGACATCCAGATCTGCAGGGGCGGATCTAGGAATCGAGAGCACCGGGGTCAGCTTCATTAGGAGATGGGGTCATTAGTGTTAATGAACAGTGATTTCATTGGAATTTACGAAAAGTTATCGGGGTCAGCTGACCTCGACGCAATAGGCTGGATTCGCCCCTGCAGATCTGCCGCGGGAGGGAGGGAGGTCGCCACCAGATATCGAAGGAGGCAGACGCGGGCGGAGCTCCAGGAGCAACGCACTCGCCGGTGAGGTCAGATGCGGGTCGCCGGTGACCCCTGCTCCCACGGTCCCGGGCCTTGCTTCTGCGCCGGCCGCGCCGACAGGCTAGGAGAAGAGGGGCCACTGTGACAACCGGCCCAGGAAAATACCGTACTATCGCCTAAACCAATCCACTTTGGTCATTAAGCAATAATAAAGTATCATCCTGTCATTAGTCGCCGGGTTAACGGCCGGTAAATCACTTATATAGCAACAAGGATTGACATATATGCATTAAAACTCACGCGAAGGCGAGTCCAGAGATACAACATAATTAACATCCGGAATTTACCCCGAAGGGTTTAATTACAAACCGAAGTTTTTGACATGACAACGTAGTTCAGAGTTTTTAAAACAGCGGAAACAAACTAAGCAGAAAGCGAGAACACCACGGGGAGGCCAGCCATGATGCCTTCATTCGTCATCCTCCACCCACTCCAGCTCCCAGCCGGGCGGGATCTCTCCGGGCCACACATCACCAAAGGCATTACCTGGAGCAACAGATTATAGCAAGGCTGAGTATACTAATACCCAGCAAGACTTACTCATCGGTGATCACTACTTCACCAACTCTAGACATGATAGGCTTTTTGGCCACTGGGTTTCTTTTGCCGAAAAGTAACAAAGAGTATGTCCGTACTTTCAAGATTTTAGCACAAGTTCTAGTGGGTTTATTCTTTTCTAAATTAGCCATCTAGTACAGACAACGTTGTACCATACAATTAATCAAGCATAAATTCCATCAACTTCCATCATTAGGGATCTCATGGCTAGTGGAGTAAGTAGTCTCAGGTAACGGTGAGAGGCTGACAATCGATTGATTCAAACCTTGCAAGGTAGACCTAAACACACGGTGGGATGCCCCGCGAGGACAACCACCAAACGGTTCCCAAAAATCCTCGGATCGGGATAAAAAGCCACAGTCTTTGGTGCAGGCTATCCGGCGTACCCCGCGAGGCACCCGGACTCACCATACACCACCGGTAGCCAGCCGTGAGACGCATCTCAAGAGTAGTGACAGTTAAATCCCTAAACGTCTCATTAAGATACTAGGCTTACCGGTCCCATTCTCGACAAGTGCTTAGTACGTTCAAACACTTAACCCACGATAGCCATTGGACCGGAGTCCACATCCCATGCTCTTACCACATGAGCAATCCATTTAAGGAGATCTTATGATTCATATCTAGTAACCTATTCTCGCGAGTGACATCATCACCCGACTTGTAACGGTCCCATAGCTTAGCAGCTATCGACCTATCATACTAGTAGGGACACAGGTACCTAGGGATCATGCATCTAAGGTTCCATCCAACTCCTGAACTTAAATGCACAAGCATCCATAGATAATTGTATAACATAATTTGAAAATTGGGTCAGATGCACCGGGGCTTGCCTTCGTCAGCTAAGTTAGCCTGAGCACCCTGGGTGTCGTCGAGTACTTCCACGTACTGCAGTGCAGCTTCCGCTTCTCCTTCCTCGGCTTCCGGCACGAGCGAGTAGTCACCATCAGGAAGATCTACACGGAATGCAATGCAGGGTTCAGGTGATGTGATAGATCATCTAACTTATCCAACTCTTGTTGGACACATTCACCTTAACAATTAATTAATTATTAATTTCCTTTCTATGAAGGTTAGCATTGGTATGTGTTTTATTCTTTTACATTTAATTAATGTTTTCCCTTTATACCTTGTTATTTCATGTGGAGATTTAATACTTCACCCTTCACTAGTAAAGGTATGTACAAGATAATTAATTACCGTTTAACTCTTTAAACAGCAAGAGTGTATACTTAGCTCTTAAGTAAGTTTGGCAACACTTCACAAAAGGGTAAAATAATTAAAAAGGCATTTTCCTAATTTAACCAAACATTTACATTTTATAAAAGGCTTCCAAGCTTTTATTTAACAATAAATCATTAAAACTATAGTGGAGGGTTTCTCAAGCATCAACACACCTATACTAAGTCACTGAACACACATGCAATGATTGGCAAGTTAGAAAATTAATTATTTTGAAAATAACAAAAGCTAGCTTAGCAAAAACAAGTTAAATGCATACAAAAATAATTAAGCATTTAAATGCTCCAAACTTTCTCACACATGTTCTCTGGTCCTAACCCATCCTAGAAAAGCAGCTAGCACACTAAGAACTACTACTGATCTTGCATTATTAAATTACAAAGGAAAACATGCATATATTAAGAATAAATACTTCTGGTCATTCAAAAATTGTGATTAATTCGCCAGAAGTGTAACTTGGCATAACAAGACAGCATGCAGAAGTTCGGCACAAAATCGTAATTACTTTTAGTTACAAAAATCATTTAGACAGATTCTGCATAGATGGAAAACAATTCATATAAAAATATTTACATTATAACTATGTGCAATTTTTGGCATAGGAGCTAGTCGTAACATCGCACACAACATATCCAAAAATTGAGTACAGAGGACTTATGGATTTTGAGATATTCCAGATCCAGATTTTTCACATTTCTATTTTTCATGCCAAAAATATCAAGAAACAACCTAGATGTGTATAACAAAAGTTGTAGTTTTCTTTACCAGGAATCCAATAAAATTGGGATTACATTTTTCTGATTTTTCTACGATTTTCTAGAGATTTTACAAGTTTCAGCAAAATCTGTTTACTATTGAAGTTACACTTTGCGCAGGGACCCCTAGAAGAACTAAAACGTTACAACCATGCCCTTGCTTTGCACTTAAGACCCTGTAAAGAAAAGGGGCTAAGCAATTGGGTCCCCGGCCATGAGGGCGGCGCGGCTCGGCCGATTCCGGTGAGGCCGGCGACGCTCCCGGCCGTGCGGGGGTGCGGGGAGGAGGGCATGCTCACCAAGGGACCGTTGGTGCTCGGAGCTTGAGCGGGGAGGCACCCTACGGCGGCGCACGGTGGTGACCAGCGGGGACGGCCGCAGTGGCCGCAGCTCCGGCGAGTGCGACGCATGGGATGAACCACACACGATGCTAGGGGCACCAGGAGGTCCTATGGATGGCGCCCGTGTGGTTTGGTGGCGAGGACGTCAGAGAACTAATGCTCGGCGGCGACGACGTCCATGGAGGGCGGCGCGGCAAGGGTGGGGCGGCTCAACATGGCGCTCATAAGGATGGGCGGCGACCTTAAATAGGCGCTCGGCGGTGACGAGGTGCTGACGACGAAGATGCCGCCGTGGTACGGCGGTGTTGCGACCGACACACGTACGGCGGCGCACGGGTCGGACCGGCGGTCCGCCCGGTGCGCGACGCGGGTACGACGCGACGGCGAGGCGACACGCGCGCGGCTAACTACGAGACGCATCGGGGCGCGGACGCCTAGGGACGTGGCGGCCTCGGTCGGCGAGCCTCGGGGCGCGCGCGGCGCGGACGCCATGGTCGGTCGGCACGCGGGCGCGGCGACGCCCTGGCCCAAACGTTTTGCCGGCCCCCTGTTTGAAATTAAATATCTCCAAAAATTTGTATAAAAGTGCACAAAACCTTGAATACGAAAGTTGTAGATCTCAATACCACCTACAACTTTCACAAAGGTCATATGGGGTTTTTCTCATTAGATTTTGCACAACAAGTTTGTCAACTTTAAATGCCACTCACTTTCAGTGAACAGGAGGTATTGTCCTTTGAGCAAGTTTTCACCCTTTTTCCACTCACAATGTCCAATGCCAACCTACATGAAAGTTGTGTCCCTCAATAAACTGGACAACTCTCATAAAGGTAGATTTTTAAGTGTTTAGGTGAAATTTGGAGAACGCGGCAAAAGTTCCAGAAGACATCTAGGGTCACTAGGGTTTGACCAAACTTTGACCATGGGTTGACCATACAAGTGTGTCTACTTGACCAATGGTGCCATTAGGGTTGGTTGGTGAGGTTTTCGAGGTGAGGACCCAGGTTGACTGTGATTTGACCACTGACAGCAAAGTTGACCACTGATTAGGGTTAAAGGAAAAAGTATATTTTTGACCATCCAACTATAGTCTAAGTTTGGTTTTGGCCATCGAACTTCAAAACTGGACATCTTTGACCATCCAACTGTCAAAACCATTCAAATTTAGTCATCAGGCGGTTTTGATGGGCGGTTTTCAATTTTTTTATTTACAATTTAGTCCTTAGATCTTAAAATGATTATTACTTTTTTCTCATACTTCCGATTTCGGTGATTCTTGCGGTCATGCATTCGTAATGGTGAGCTTTGTCTTTTCAAATGTTATTTATACTATTTTATCACAATTTGTTATATTATTCTTATGTTGTGATGTAGAAGCAACAATATATGAAAAGTATAATAAACAGGTACAAAATAATATGAATAACATTTTAAAATATAAAGCTCATCGTTAGGAACGCATGCCCACAAGAATCACTTAAATCGAAGATATGAGGAAAAAATAGTAATCATTTTAAGATCAAGAACTATTTTTAATCATTTTATTTACAGTTTAGTCCTCCTAATTAAGATGATTACTATTTTGTACTTGTATCTCTGATTTAAATGATTCTTGTGGTCATGCGTTCTTAACGATGAGCTTTATATTTTAAAATGTTGTTAATATTATTTTGTACCCGTTTATTTTACTTTTCGTATATTGTTGTTCATACACCACAACATAAGAATAATGTAATAAATAGTGATAAAATAGTATAAATAACATCTGAAAAGACAAAACTCACCATTATGAACGTGTGACCGCAAGAATCACCGAAATCGGAAGTATGAGCAAAAAGTAATAATCATTTTAAGATCTAAGGGCTAAATTGTAAATAAAAAATTGAAACTGCCTATCAAAACCACTCGATGGTCAAATTTGAACAGTTTTGACAGTTGGATGGTCAAAGAGGTCCGGTTTTGAAGTTCGATGTCAAAACCAAACTTAGCCTATAATTGGATGGTCAAAAATGGACTTTATCCTAATTAAAAACATGGGGCGTCACAGCCACGAACTCCACCAGTCGCATGGCCGCGGCGAGCTTTTCCGCCGGCCGTCGCTGGTTCTTCCGCCGGCCACCACAAGCTCCTCTGATTCGGCTGTCACCGCGAACTCCGGAGCCTCACGCGCGTGTGACAACCCGCCCAGGAAAATACCGTACTATCACCTAAGACCGATCCACTTTGGTCGTTAAGCAACAGTAAAGTATCATCCTGTCGATAGTTGTCGGGTTAACGCCCGGTAAATCACTTGGAAATCAAATAGAGGATCAACATATGCATTAAAACTCACGCGAAGGCGAGTCCAGAGTACAACATGGGTTAAAAACACTTTGTTACAAACCATTGTTCTGACATAGAGTAACGGTTTAGAGTTCAAAACAGCGGAAATAATTTGAACTAGCGCAACGGTAAACATCACAGGAGGCCATCCGTGATGTCATCACTTGTCGTCACCCTTCTGGTCAACAACACCTGCAACAACAGTTTTAAAGCAAGACTGAGTATACTAATACTCAACAAGACTTAACCGTCGGGTGATAACTACATCACCAAACTCTAGACATGAAGGCTTTTGGTCGGTGGAGTTTCTTTTGCTGAACAGCTACTAAGAGTAGATCCTTACTTTCAATCTTTTAGCACAAGTTCTAGTTGATTACCATTTCTAAATGTGCCATCTAATTCAATCAAGAATTGGACAAGCAATTAATTCATACAATAATATTCCTCGAGTTCCATCATTATGGGATATCATGGCCAGTTGATTAAGCAGTCTCGGATAACGGTGAGAGGCCGGCAATCGATTGATTTAAACCTTGCAAGGTAAACCTAAACACACGGTAGGCTGCCCCCGCAAGGACAACTTTCCCAGGCAGTTCCCAAAAATCCTCGAGTTGGGATCGAATCTTACAGTCTTGGGTACAAGGTTAGCTGGCATACCCCGCGAAGTACCCAGCATCACACATGCACCCCCCTTCCCGGTAGCTAGCCGGTTAGGTGATTTCTCAAGAGTAGTAATAGTAAGTTCTCGCACCGTCTCATTAAGGTACTAGGCTTACCGGTTCCATTCCCGGCAAATGTTTAGTACGTTCAAAAATTTAGCCCACGAAAGCCACTGGACCGGAGCCCAAATCCTATGCTCTTACCACATGAGCAATCCATTTATAAAGATCTTATGTTTCCAATATAAGAACCTATTCTCGCGAGTGACGAACATCACTCGACTTCTATCGGGTCCTATAGCATAGCAGCTATCGACCTAGCATACTAGTGATAGAGCATAGGTACCTAGGGATCATGCATCTAGGGTTTCAATTCAACTCCTGAAACGTAAATGCACAATCGTAGCAACATAATTGCTAAATTTTAAAAGACGGGGTTAATGATCCGGGGCTTTCCTTCGCTGGCAAGGTTAGCCTTGGGCCCTTCTGGTCTTGGGTCCAGGCCTTGAGCTACGTCCACACACTGCAGCTCTTCGTCGGCAACTTCGTCTCCTCCTGCCGACACGAGAGTACGTCTACTGGCGGAAAGATCTACACGAAGATGCAAATGCAAGATTTATTGGATGATTTTAAATTTAATTAACCACAAACCATATGTGACAACCAAGGGGTGTATTAGTTGGACACATTCACCTAGATAAGAATACATTTAGCATACCCTTCCAAAAAGGAACAATTTGCAATTCTTTATTAGATATTCTTTTTGATAGTGATTGTGTACATATATATGTAAATAGTTTAATTTAACTCCACAAACAGAAGTGGGTGGGTATATTTAGCCCTCTTAAAAGGATTTAAAACCACACACAAGATTATTAGGGATGGTTTGGTGATTTTCCCATTTAATGACTATTAAGCCTTTAATGACCCACATATCTTTTATTCATGAAATTAATTAATAAAATGCAGTGGAAAGGTGTGTTACACTCTAAACACTTATAACAAGCCACTGGACACACATGCAAGCTTTGGATAGCTAGAAATTAATTATTTTGAAAATAACAAAAGCTAACTAGAAGGACAAGGTAAATGCACACAAAAATAAATACTCAGCAAAATGACCCAAACTTTCTCACACATCTTATATGGTCCAAAACTAGCCTAGGGATGCAGCACATACACCTAGAACTATTAAGAAACTTGAGTTATGAACTTTCAAAGAAAATCAAGCATAATTCAAGAATAAATATTTTTGGTAATTATAAAATTATGATTAATTCACCAGAGGTGTGTTTTGACTTAAAAGACAGTAGGAAAAGTTGGTCGCAAAAACCTAATTATTTTTAGCTAGAAAAATTATTTATGCAGATCCTGCAGAAATGGAAAAACATTTTTATAAAAATATCTATATAATAACTTTATGCAATTTTTGTCACAGTAGCTAGTCATGACAAGACACACAACATATCCAAAAATTGGACACAGAGTATGTATGGATTTTGAGATATAGCAGATCTAGGGTTTTCACATTTCTATTTTTCATGCAAAAACTGTCAGGAACTAGCTCAGGAAAGAATAACAAAAGTTGTGGGATTTTTCACCGCAAATCCAACAAAATTGGTTTTGCATTTTTCTGATTTTCTACGAATTTTACAACTTTCAGCCAAAGCCATGCACTATTTGAGAACCACTTTTGCGCCGGGGTCCTTGGGACTTTTCGATACGTCACAGATATGCCCCTGGTTCACGAAAAACTCCCTGGAAAGAAATCTCACCTCGCAATGTGGTCCTCCGGGCCGGCCGGCGGCGGTCCGGCCAAAATCCGGCGAGGGTCGGCGGCGGTCCGGCCGAAATCCGGCGAGGGCCGGCGGCGGGACCGGTCGGGGACGGCGTGGGGGTGGCCTAGGGGTTGCTAGGGGCCGGATTGCGGGCTTGGTTGGGTGAGGAGCGGCCGGTGGGCGGGCATGCGGCGGCCGGGGGGGGAGGTGGCCGCCGCGGCTGCCGGTTTCCGGCGAGGGCGGCTCGGGGAAAGACTACGGGCGGCGGGGTTAGTTCCTGGAGGGCTAGTGGAGTTGAGGAGCTAACTAATTTCGTCGGAGTTCGGCCGAGAGTGAAGGTTCATCGGCGCTGGTGTACACGACGCGTGAGGCGCGGCCCTCCCTTCGACCAGTGAGCGCCGGCCGGTTTTAAATGGCGCAGCGGCACGGCCGTACGGGCGGCGCCCACGGCCGGCGAGGCGGGCGCGAGGACCCAGGCCTCGGCCGGCGCGCGCTTGACCGGGGCAACGCGAACGGACCGGTGGACAAAGGCGCGTCGCGTACGGGCGGCACGGGGCACGAGGCGTTGGATGTCGTGCGGCGTTGGGGAAGGCGCAAGGGGTGGGCGCGGACGCCGAGGCGAGTGGGACCTCGCGCGGGCGCGGCGAGCGCGGTGGCGGGGCGGCGCGGCGTCGCGCCCGGGCGCGCGCGGGGGAGCGCCGGCGGTGTCGGGCGAGTGTTCTTGTGTCGGACTGACGCTGTTTGACCGGATTTTTCTCAAAATTTTTGAATAGAAGTGCACTATGTGGTGAATAGGAAAGTTGTAGATCTAACTACCCTCTACAACTTTCACAAAGTCCGTCTAGTGTTTTTCTCAATGGATTTTGCAGAAATGTCTTGCCAACCTTGAATGTCGCCATGTTCTGCTAAACAAGAGATGCTGACGGTTGACCGAGTTTTTCACCAACTTCCACTCAAAATTTGAAATGCCAATCTACATGAAAGTTGTGTCCCTCAACAAAATGGACAACTTTCATAAAGGTAGATTTTGAAGTGTTTAGGTGAATTTTGGAGAACGCGGCAAAAGTTCTGGACGACAGTCGCTGACGTTAACGTTCAAGCGGGGTTTGACCGTGTCTTTGACCAAGGGTTGGCCACGGGTGTGTGTAGACTTGGTCAAGGGGTTCAATAGGGTCCATTGGCGAGGTTTTCGGGGTGATGATCCAGGTTGACCTAGGTTTGACCAGTGTCGGCCGGTTTGACTCGGCTGATCCGGTCATTAGCGTTAATGACGGTAATTAAAAACCTGGGGCGTCACACCGCGGCCCGCGAAGCGGCCGACGGAGCTCCTCGCCGCGGGAGCTCCTCCCGGGCAGCCGATGGAGTAGCAGACCTCCTATGGTGGCAGGCGGAGCTTCCTGTGCAGACTGCGGTTGCAGACCTCGTCGGCGCGGCGAGCGACGAATGGCGCGGTGGGGCTCGGCCTCCAGCGGTGGCATACGGGCACGCCCACCTCCTCCTCTTCGCGGCGGTGCGCCGCGTCCGCCTCCTTCCTGGGCGACTGGAGAAGCTGAGGCCACCGCCGTCCCCACCTCTAGTGCCCTCGAGGCCACTCGAGCAGGTCGCGACGGAGCTCGGGCGGCGCGACCACAGAGGAGAGGGAGAGAGAGGGCGGAGGACGGACGCCCCTACTCGAGGAGGAGGAGGAGGCGTGCGGAGTGGATGAAGAGGCGGGCGACGCGGTAATTGGTGGAGCGAGGATGCAACAAAGAGAGAGGAATCCTATGAATGGGCGACAGGGAGGCAGCAACTGCAAAATGCAGCAAGGGATGCGCCGAGCGAGGATGCAACAAAGAGAGAGGAATCCTATGAATGGGCGACGAGGAGGCAACAACTGCAAAATGCAGCAAGGGATGCGCCAACTGCTGGAGGGTGTACATTGCTGGTTTGATGCGCATTTTGCAGTTGCAGAACTGGATCCAGCATCTGCTGGAGACCGTCTAAATAGCTACTAACTCCGTCATGTAAAGGCGTGGACGCATTTTAAAATCCAAACTTTGTTATCTTTTAAGTAATAATTAATCCATCAGTATGAAAAGTTATTTGTACTTCAAAAATGATTGCACAAGATTTACACCCGGTCCTGTCCTTTGACCTTTCCTGAATTCCTTCACTCCTCTTTAGTAAAGCGGTTGCTGCGACTCGAATGGAATGGAAAGAATACATACATTGGCCATATGGTTATCTTGTTTTGATAGTGCATCAGCGTAAATAAGTAAAGAGAATCAGACATTAATTTAATGGCGAAACTATTTTATATTACATTATTACTGAGCTGGGGGAACCTGAACAGTTTCAGACATTCAAATTCAAACTTTTGTAATGAAGCGCTGACCAAATTATTTTGGCTCATCTAGAAGCGAACTGATGAGAACCGCTCAAAAGGGACACTACATTGCAAATTTCCAATGAAGCAATGCAATGACCAAATTCTAGCTAATGGGCTTATTCATCTAGAAGAGAGTTGAAGGGAAACTACTCGACGACGACTCAAAACAAACTAGGGATTTATTAAACCCAAATGCCAAATGAACTCGACCAGACAAATTTAATGCTTGGTGTGGATGATCGATCGATCTGCTCTTTGTTAACACGGCTTGATGTCAATAGCAACAGTGACGCGAAATTCATCCTCGTCGTATCCACCAACACACTTGGGGACCAAGAACTGGTACGAGGAGCTCGGATCCGGCAGCGCATCCGGGTCCGAGCCGTCCATGGACGCGAGCTCGATCCGAGCCATCTGGATGTACTCGTGCACGAAGTCCTCGAGGCGCGCGTAGCGGAGCTCGAGCCAGCATCTCGCGGAGGCGGCGGCGGCCGCCTGAGCCTGAGGGCGCACCCGGACCGCGGAGACGGCGCGGCCGAACGGCGTCCTCGCCACGCTCAGCAGGAGCAGGTGGTGAGCGCCGCCGCCGGCGCCGCGGGAGGCGGCCGCGGTGATGAGGTTGAAGCCGTCGCGGAGGTGGACGAAGAAGGAGTCGCGCGGGGTGGGCTCCGCGGCGCACGGCCAGCCGTGCGCGGCGATGGCGTGCTCGGCGAGCGCCGCCGCGGGGCCGGCGAAGCCGCAGACGGGGCAGCGGCACGGCGCGCGCGCGCACTCGCGGGCGTGGCGCTCACGGTCGTGGTACGCCGGCCGGTCGCCGCAGCCGTGCGCGGCGTGCGGGCACGGCACGCGGACGGCGTCCACCATCTTCTCCATGGCGTGGCACCGCTTGAACCTCGTTGGGTCACGGCACACGTGGCACCGCCCGCCCGCCGCCAGCTTGTCCCGGCACGGCGAGCACACCACGTGCCCCACGTCGCACTGCGTCCATCATGCAAAGATTTCAGATCAGATGAAATTATTCTAAATCTTCTTGATCTTTATTATAATTATATCCATCGTGTGGTAGACAATGGCGGAACCAGAGATATTGAGTAGGGACCCGGCCAAGCAAACGCTGTCGACATCTCATATTATCTTAGTAACGTTGTATTATCAATGCCTCACTAATAGCAAGCATAAAAAAACGCATAGCCAACTACCGAATTGTGAACCGAACATGCTAGGTTATTGGCGGTAACGCAAAGCCAAACTATATATTGAAATCCACTATAACAAAATTAAGACTCGATATATATGTCAATTTTAATTATTCTTGTACATCTAATGTTAATTCTATTTTGGTCTGTATTCATGTCTTTGTGCCATAATTATCTCTTGCAAAATTAGCACATAATTTTTAGTTTTTCACGCTTAAAATCACAACTCCTTCAATCTAAAAAATATAGCTATGTTTAAGGGTTAAAATTTAATATAACGATGTTTAGAGTCTCCATAATCCCACTTTTACCCTATGTTAGACCTATCAGCCTAAGAGTAAACAAGGCCTAACTTTGTTTTCTCTTCTCACGCTCACAAGACAACAATTAACATGCATATGCAGAGCTGCGACCTTAACTCTATTGATACTTTGATAGACGCCACATACTTATCACATTTTCACATGCATGTGTGAAAAGAACAGCACCAAGTGAACAAGCAATCGCGTGGACACATGTATGCACATGGGGTTTACAAAATTTTCACCGTGATTGGGGGGTGGGGGGGGCCGTGGCCCCTACTAGCCCCCCCTGGTTCCGCCGTTGGTGGTAGATCGATCCGACGGAATTAAAGGGATCAGATTCAGAGACCACATTACTGTAGCTGGAGGATCGGGGGCTTCAACGGGAGGAAGCAGATGCCGCAGTCGAGTGCATCGGTTCGATCCACCGTCATTTCACCGACGATCGAGCTCTCCGACAACGACGACAGTGCGGGCGACGGCGGCCGCGGCGGTGGCATCGCCGCGAGATCCCCGTCAACACCGGCAGCGCCGTCGTCCTCGGCATGTGGCTGCGGCGCCTCCCCTGCTTGTTGTTCTCCCGCCGGCTGCTGCTCGTCTTCTTCCACGCCATTTTCACCGTCAGATCTGTCCGCCGGATGCTCCTGCTCTCTCTCGCTCTCACTTCGCCACTGCTCCTCGTCGTGCGGCGGCTCTTCTCCTTCCTCGCCGTGCTGCTCATCTTCCACGCCATTTTCACCGTCAGATCCTTCCGAGTACTCCTCCTCGTCATGCAGGTGCCGACGACACCGCGGCCGCCATTCTTCTTCGTGTGCATGCGGATCATCTTCATCAGATCCATCCGAGTACTCCTGTTCCCTCAGCTGCTGCTGCTCCTCCTCGTCGTAGTTCTCGTCTTCCTGACCATCGGAAGCGGGCTCCTGATCTCCGATCACATCATCGCCATATCGCGGCGAGTTATTGAGCGGCGACGTCGGTGGGTACGAAACGTACGTCCGCGGGTCAACCGGGGCCGTCGGAGAGTACGACGGCGACGTCGGCACATACGACGGCGACGTGGGAGAGTACGACAACAACGTGGATGACGGCGGATACGACGGCGTCACCGGTGAGGAAGGAGGAGGGTAGCGGGCCCTCTTCATCCTCCAGCAGGAGGCCTCAGAGGCTGACGGCCACGGCCGACGGCCCTGCCGCGACGAGCTGGCCATATCAACACACACACCATCGCCCTCGCCCGCGCACATTTTATAGGCGCGGGGCTCTGAGATCTCCTCCCCCAAAAAATAATAAAACCCTAGTTATCGTTGGGCCCAAAATCTTTTCTGGCCCAGACTCCTGTGTCTATGGCCCACGTAGCCACTTATGCGTAATTAGCCTGGTATTTAGCAGGGCCGTTGTTCTAAAAAAAATTAAGCGGGCCCTTGGCCTAATTTGCCATCGTTTTATGCGTATAAAATTGGCTGTATAATGCCACGGTTGATTTGGCAAA
Source organism: Cenchrus americanus (assembly GCA_947561735.1). NCBI lineage: Eukaryota > Viridiplantae > Streptophyta > Magnoliopsida > Poales > Poaceae > Cenchrus > Cenchrus americanus. The sequence continues at coordinate 265,070,684 of OX387239.1, forward strand.
AATGTACTCCCTCCGTTCCGATTATAAGTTGTTTTGGCATTTCATATACTTATGTCTAGATACATACTCCCTCAGTCCCAAAAAATAATGACGTTTTAGGATTCAAAACTTGTCCCAAAAAGAACGACGTTTTACTTAATTTGACATGTGTGCATGTGCATGTAGGCATGCAATAATCAATTAACACCTGATATGACAAATAAATAGGGGCCACCTGATATGACAAATAAATAGGGGCGATCGAGGTCATTTGACTTCCTTAATAATCTGTCCTAAAATTCCTAGAATGACATTCTTTTTGGGACAGAGGGGGTACTAACAATTACGAATTTAGATTTGTCAAAACTACCTACAATTTGAAACGAAGGAAGTAGAATGAGAAGAAACGGATGGCACGTTTCATCAGGCCTATATCATCAGCATCCACAAATTTATTCACACTTACTCTATGGATATTCTCTGTTTTTGATAGGGAACTGTCAGGCTCATATAACATCAGGCTCAATTTAGTAAAATTCAATTTCTCTTCTGACGAATAATTAGTGCGAACTGAATTTGGATCTCAGAACATCAACCTTATCACAAGTTTCAACCTTTTTTTGAAGAAATCAAGTTTCATCTTCATCTTTTAAGTTTTAATTAATAACCTATACACACAGGACCCATAGGAAGATGTTGAGGCGAGATTATCGATTGTTCATTCAATCTATTCTTTATTCATCCAGGCGAGGGAGATTATAAATTAGTTTTTGGATCTACTCTTCAAGCGAATTCTTTTAGCAATTATATGTTGCATGCATACATGGAGCAATTATTAGTCGTGCAACATATGGTACCTCCTGCTATGTTCAAGATTCTACCCTTAATCCAGAATTCAGCCTTCCGTTTATCTATTCAAACTTAGAATTGTTGTATCACTTACTTTTTTTGGGACCCGTTAGCAACTAACTTAGCTAGATAAAAAAAAAGTAAGTCTCAGAAACGATTTAATAAATTCTGGTGCATGGACATAATTCAGTGGCCAAAATTTGATTCGCATCTGGTTCTGAAAACAACCGCACAAAGTATCGGTGAACCCTAAAACCGATCATTCATTGTTTAATCATGATGCCACGAATCATGGCGGGAACAAAAAGTGAGAATGTACTTCCCATCAAACTCTGTACTTCACTACAATTAATACATAATCTAAAATATTAAATGAAACCCTTATCAAGACAAATCAGTCATGATGATCATATCCATTTGAGAAATTTATTAGTAATTTGATGTGTTCTAGAAGTTCTTCATTCTTTCACAAGAGAAAGGGTGCAGTAGTAAAAGTGGCTGTCAAAAGATACCAACCAGTTCTGAATTTCTGATAACACTTCATATTCTTCCATAGTAATAAATTGCGGGGATGGTCTACTGGATGGGTGTTTGGTTGATAATAACTGTGACCTCGGTAAACTCTGTACTTCAGTATAATTAAAACATAATCTAAAATATTAAATGAAACCCTTGTACCGACAAATCAGTCATGATGATCATATTCATGCGGGGAATTTATTAGAATATTAGTATGTGTTCTAGAAGTTCTTCATTCTTCACAAGAGAAAGGGTGCGGTAGTAAAAGAGGCTGTCGAGTCTTTACCAACCAGTTATGATAACACTTCGTATTTCTTCCATAGTAATAAATTGTGGGGATGGTCTACTGAATGGGTGTTTGGTTGATAATAGCCGTGACCTCGGTAAATTCTTCATTATCCCTGCGGGCAGATCTGGGCACAATGAACAGGAAGCACTTACTGGAATCTGGCAGGCCATCGGAGAGATCAGTGCAGGCCACCTTGAACTCGGATGACTGGCGATGCATGCAGCACATGTCAAACATCTTGTAGCACGAATAGGTAAGCTTGATTGTGGCAGTCGAGGTATAGTAAGGGTGTATGCAGAACGCAGTGATTGTGCGGCCAAACGGCGCTAGCTCCACGTTTAGCAGGAACAGGTACTGATTCGAGGTGCCTTGGTTTGCATCAGCACGGATGGCGGTGACGAAATTGAAACCGTCATGGAGATTAATATCAAAGCCAGTACCAGCCTTATCCTCGGTTGTGCAGGGCCATCTGTGCACATCGGCGAAATGTTGCAGTAGTGCCTCAGTGGAGCCAACAAAACTGCAGGCCTGGCCAGGGCAATGGCACGGTGCGTGTGCACATGCCCGGGCGTGGCTTTCACGACTGTGATACACCGGCCTGCTGGTGCAGCCATGGGCAGCGTGCGGGCACGGAACACGGATGGAGTCCACCAGCTGCTCCATGGCGTGGCACCGCTGGTAGCCACCTGGGGTTAGGGCACGACACACATGGCAGCTCCTCGGTACCCCCAGCTTGTCATGGCATGGAGAGCACACTGCATGGCCGACAATGCACTACATATGTATGCAACTATTTAGCTCATTGAATTATTAGCATAATGCAGATATTGATCTATCATGTAAACCGATCTAGATTAACTATCAAAAAGGAAAGATAAATATGATTAAATCCATGAATGGGTCGAAGCGTGAGTAGAGAGGTGGCAGTGTACCTGGAAAATAGGAGGCTTCAGTGGTAGGAAGCAGATGCCACAATCAAGGGCACTGGAGTTCACAGTTGCATCCCTAACCACTGAGCTGTCTGAGCATGATGATGGCAGTGGAGGTACTGGAGCAGGTGTAGTGGAGGGCCTCTTGTCATCGTCTTTACTGTCATCCAGCGCCACCAACCTTGCCTGCAGTGGTTGATCTTCTCCACCCCGACTTCCTTGCTGTGATTGCTGCTCATTATGCTGATCCTCGGCAGCATCAAAACCATCAGATCCATATTCACCTTCGCTTTGCTCCTCATCCTCGTATTCGCCTTCGCTTTCACTTTGCTCTTCATCCTCCTCGTCCTCGTCCTCCTCCTCCTCCTCCTCTTCTTCTTCTTCTTCCTCCTCCTCTTCCTCACTGTCCTGGCCATTGATTTCATCATTATCGGTTTCAGAAACAGGCTCTTGTTCGATCTCATTCACCGGATGTTGCGGCTCTGGCGATAAACGAGCACGCTTCCTGCTATAGGATGAGGACTCCCCAGCCTCCCCTACTGCTTGCCGTGGATGCCGGCTGGGCCCTTCGACTTCCATGTCTTCCAATACACTCTACACAGTGTCCCGATTCTTCTCAAATTCTACATTCACAATTGGACATGTAAACTAAATTAATGACAATTGGCCACTGCATCTAGAATATGAGCATACCAGATTCGGAATGAAAACGATACTCCGGGAACAGAAAGTCATTTCAGAAACACTGAACGAGCTGCTATATTCTACCAGGACAATACATGCTCGAGAACAGAGATAAGAGGATAACAGATGACAAACCGGAGCAGAGGAGCTCGGGTGAAATAAAAATAAGGCAATATAATTTCTCACGCTACCAATCCCATCTGTTAACTTGATCTGGCCTACATGGATCGCTACATCATATCATATCAAGATCCGCCAAAGAGAGAGAGAAAACACTGGATGTTTTGCGGACGAACGAGGATCTCCTCGGAACGGACCTGGGCGAAGGCGTTGAAGACGGCGATGAGGAAGGATGACCGAACGGCGGATGTACCCGCGACGGCGCGCCTCCGGCATCTGGGGTTGCTCTCGTGCGACCGCTGTGCGTCAGATTGGGGAATTTAGGTTTGCTCGAGGAGAGTGGATAGAAGGAGAAACAGAGGATATCGGTTCGGGTCTTGTGCGGGCCGAGATTGTGTGCGCCATGTAGTTGGGCCATGCGCTGGGCCGCCCAGGGCGAGCTGGGCTAGTAGTAGAAATAATGAGAATAATTTTATATATTTTTTAATTATTTTGCAAATTTATACGACCGTCTGAAAATTTATCAGATTTGACCACCATCCGCCATGCGCCACAGCGGTCGCCGTGGGCCGTGGGCCATGGCGGTTGCAGGTCCAACCGCCGTAGCCCACAGCGGTTGGCCAACGGTCGCGGGCCCAACGGGCAGGAATGCCAGCCGCCGTGACCCACGGCGGTTGAGGCCTATTCGCCATGCGCTACGGCGCCAGGCCCAGCCGCCGTGGCCCACAGTGGTAGGGTTGTGCAACCGTCGTGGCCCACAACGGCAAGTCGGTTGCTTCGAAAATTAGCCCAGAAATGTCATAATAATTCGGAAAAAAGAAAGAGATGGTTGGGAAAGAGAAGAGAGTCATAATAATTTGGAAATGTCATAAAAATTAGCCCAGATCCATCGTCTAGCGTAGGAGACGACCGGTGTTGCAAATGTTCAACCTGCACTTGTGAATACCACAAGAAGAACCCCCCCCACCCCAAGATTGGTCCCCTCTACCTTCACCACCTCCACCCCCAACTGGATACTATTACATGTCGTCCTAGCACTCTGGTGGCTCTATGCTCTCCGGGCAGTTCTCGTACAACTAGATTAATTAGAATGTTGTAATCAAATTTCTAAATTCCCTAAAGGCATGTTATCAGTACGTAAGGCGCTTTGTTAGGGTTGTACAAGCGTCGTACATGCCATTGCAAATGTGTGTGTTTTTTCTTCTAAATATTAAAAAAAGCCAACCACCGTGGCCCACGACGGTTGCATAGCCGCTGCCTGCTGTCGTGCGGCTCCTACAACCGCTATCTACAACCGTCGTGGTGTTGACGCGAAAATAGGACGCCACCTCCGCGCGCGACACATGTGACTCCCTGGACTGTAGCGAGGCATGCCAGCCAATCTGATCTGTTGATTGACAATGGAAAATATTAGGGATCGACTAGAAAACCGATGGCCTTTCAGCGACACGTGTACCAGCCAATCAGGCGATACGAGTGAAAGCGGGATCGGCCAGCTCAAAGGCGACCGAAGCGCAGGTGCGATCGGCTGGATCAACTGATCGTGACGTCAGCGCTCGAATAGGTCAGAATCAGCTGTGGTAGAAGCCGATGGATCTAGATAGAACAGATGATAATGATAATAGCTAAAACCAAAGGAATTGGTACAAAGACTTGTAGATCTAGCTTATATCGGTAAGGGGTGAATAAAGAACCAGACGAAACCTCAACGATGCGCCTAGAGGTTAAAGCCTAGGGTTATTTGGTAAAACGGTACTCACAAAGCTTGATGGAGATCAGTTGATGCAGCCCGACGAACTCGAAGCACGACGTTGTAGAAAAGAGAAAAAACGCAATGGCGAAGTAGCCGAAAAGTAGATGTTGTAAAGGTAGATGTTGTAAAGTAGATGCAGTAAAGGTAAAGGGTATGCTCGGAGGCGGTTTGTTTGATATTGGTGTGTACACTTTTTCTCGACCACGCAGGGTCGCTATTTATGTCCTGGGGACAACCCGACTCCTAGTCGATCACGACACTGTTTACTTGTATCTAAAGACAGAAACTACTAAAAGTAGAAAAGGACTCTCGCAGGAGTCTAAAACCTTCTAAAAACTAACTCTTGACCTGTTGTCAATCGTGGATTGACCCGCCTCCACCGTACCTTCCATCTGGCGTGTTTCTTTGGATACCGCCTTCCCCATGCCCATCGATCGATCCTCTGGTTTGCCATCGGCCGATTGCTCTGTCCTGTTGGCCCACCGTCAGGGCTGGACCCCTCTGACCATCGGTGTATCTCGTTGACTGCCCTGTTCTTCCTTCAATCGGCCGATTGCTCTGTCCTGTTGGCCCACCATCAGGGCTGGACCCCTCCGACCATCGGCGGATCTCGTTGACTGCCCTGTACTTTCTTCAATCGACCGATTATGCTCCGCTTTTCATCATATGTCTCTCTTCCCCCCTTTTTGACCTGTTTTTCCAAAAAATGGTGTCAACACATGCCCCCCCAGTTTCGGAGTAAATAATCTTTTTGCTCCGAAATTTCCTCGAATTCGTTATCTTCCTTGATTTGAAGTTGGTCACAGGATCTCAACAAATCTTTGGGGTCATAAATACAACCGTCCCGGTTCTTTCTTTTCTCTAAGTTTTGTTAGCTCCAACAGCTCAAACCCACAAACGACGAACCCTAAGCTTTCAGAACGTCTGCTGATCCATGGCATCTTCAAGCTCCAATGAAGGTTCTGGCTCTGTTCCTGCACCTCTGAAGGCAACCTTCTCCTCAGTTCCTCTGGTATGTTCTCAATCCCTCACTTTTATTTTCCTTTGAATACTGCCGCCCTTTCCTCCTTGAAGCTCAGATTTATCTACCTTTTCCAGGAACTTAGGTCTCACCTTACCATTCCCCTAGATGACAAACCCGGGTTCACCTTTCTTGGGACAATGGGTGATACTAATCCCACTGAGATGATCAATCTTGAAACCGGTCAAATCCCCTTTAAACACGCCTCTCTGAACTTGACTGATTGGGATGGTTGGTTTAGGTCTTGGACAGACTATGTCAAAGGGTGGAGAGATTGGTACCGTAGGGTATCTGCCAAAAACAGAAGCTCTTGGGAGAAGTATAAGATGAACCCATGCATTACTTTATCTTTATCTGACATGTCTCAGAACGAATCCCTCCTGATAGCCGCTTCTTATTTTTGGTCTGACGCACTCAATGCGTTCTTGTTCGGTCATGGGCCGATGATCCTGACGCTGGCTGATGTTCTTTTGTTGACTGGTTTGGACATATCTTCTTCAGATACTCTCTTCAGTTATCGTGGTGTCAAACCTTCTCATCATCTGAAAACAAAAAATGTGGGCGGCTGGGCTGGATACATCACCAAGCATATGAAGGATGGTACCGTCAGTGATAGAGAACATGTGGCCTTCCTGAATATGTGGCTTGAAAAGTTTGTCTTCTGCGGAAAATCTTTCGGCCCTACCTCCAATTGTCAGATTATAGCCGAGTGATTGGCCCATGGTTCTTCCATCCCTCTTGGAAAATATCTTTTAGGGGTTGTGTATAATCTCCTTCATCAAGTGGCTATTAGCTTGTCGACTAAATCTCCAATAGGTTCCCCAAGAGGTCCTTGGTGATTCATTAACTTGTGGTTGAATCTCTACCTCCGAGACAAACTAGAACAAGATATTTTCAACATTCGTTTTCCCGAGGACCAACCAGATGGTTCTCCAATCGTCAGACGTCGATGCATGAACTTTGGAGAAGCTGCCTCCATGTTCCCTGGACATAAGAAAACTCCATCCTATATAGCAGAACACTTTAGGAGTTTTTACCTTGGCTTCAACTCGGGATCCATCATCAGGTTTGCATACAGAGATGATGATAACAACTTTGAGGCCTTGTTCAGTTTTGATGACATCCATAGAGATGATGAGAACAGGATCGCCTTTGTGGAGATAATTAAACTAGGAATCCTTCCTTCCTGTGTCTTTGGTAAAGATCAATCGGCTTCTTATGAATTTTATAACCCATCAGTAAGTGCTCGACAGTTGGGTTTCAGTCAGCTACTGATTGGTCTTTATTTCTCTAATTTGGTCAAACCATGAGAGATTATCCCCGACGATATCCATTATCGTCGTCTTCTAGATTGGGTCCCTGACTCCTCTACCATCAATCTTGATTCTTAGAGATTTCCCCGTTTTTCTTCTCCTCTCTTCAACATCTGGTGGTCAGGATGGTATGATCATCTTTTCTGTGTATCCCCCAGATTTATTGCGAAAAGCTGGACCCTGATTATGTGGCATCGATCGATGATGTATCTGACTGCCTTATGTGTTTTTTCACCATGCCCTTTAACACATGCTGACTTGCTTTCTTGTCCTTTTCAGCCTGACACCACTGAACCTCCTGTTACAAGCAAAAGTGGCAATAAGATTTATTACTGGCCACCAAGACAAATTCCATACATTGGCTACAATGCCCCTTCAATCTCTTCAATTATGCAAGGTCCCAAGATTATCCCTCCTCCAGATAGTGTGCTTTTGTCGACTCTTAAGAGGAAGGGTGGATCTAGCAAGGTTCTTACTGATAGATCAAAGAAAAAGATTGGTACAAAAGTCCTCAATATCTCAGATATGGCAGGAGCATTGGCAAGTGCTTTTCAGGTAATGACTTTTAGTCCTATCTTTTTCCTTCTGCATCTTGTGATTAACCATCCACCTTTTTCTGTAGTCTTCGGGATTGATTGGTCAGTCAGAACAAACCAATGCTACTAATTCTGATAGGGGCCCAATATTGGAGCCAATTCAAGAAGCTTCAGCAGATGATACCTTGGTTGAACCCTCTCAACAAGCCAAACCAGACAAAACTGCAGAGGATATAATGGATGCTGTTTTTGATTGAACAACCTGATGCTCAACCAACTGAGGTATGATCTTTATCGGCTAAATTTTCATTGTCCTCATTTTATAATTCCTTGTTTTTGCTCTAGGATATCGCTCATGACAGGTCTTTGAGTGATCTTCCACAAGATGTTGGTGATCAATCACAGCTGCCGATCGTTGAAGCTCCTGAATCAGCTGGAAACCCATCCGCTCAGATTCGAGCAACACCTTCTGCCGTAGAGGTAGATTCTCTAACACGTTTCTCTTTTATCTCTCGTACCTCTTCTGCATACTTTAACACTTTTGCTTCTCTTTTCAGGGTACATTGGTAATCACCCTCCCAGATGAGGGAAAGCTAAATTGATTGAAGCGCTGCCATTACTGAACTAGGACATTGGCCAACTTCTACAAGATGCTGAGCTGATCATAACCATTTATAAGCAGATTGAAAACCAATTACCTAGAGACCTCAAGGCGAAGATGCTCCTGGTTGCTTTCATTGAGAATCGGCAGCACATAGTTCAAGAGGCTCAAGATCGGCTGGAAGAAAGGCAGCGTCATGAGCAGCTCACTCAAGAGAGGGAGAAGCTGGATAACAGCACAGCCGATCTTGATAACAAGATCAAATTCTTATCTTCTTCTTGTCCTGACATCGTCAGCAATATTGATCGCTTGAAGAAACATCGTGCCGATTTGATGAAAGAACTTAGCCAAGTCGAGTAGGATTTGAAAACTGAAGAGCAGAAACTCTTAGATCTTCCAAGAACCATATCCTTTATGCAAGAACAGAGGGACTCTGTCGCGCGCCAAGCCCAAGTTTTACGTGAACAGGAGCAGCCGATTTCTGGTTCGGCCGATGCCGATCGTCAGGAGATAGAAACGGTTGACCAGCTGCGCCTGGATCTTATCAATGATATCCATTCTTTAGACTTGGTTTAAACTTTATTTGTAATTTCGTGAATTGTGATTGGCCTTTATTGGCCAACTTCCAACGCTCTGTGTTGAACGCTCTGACCGAACGTTCCAATCGGTCTTTATGTATTACTGTCCTCCCTTTAGTCCTTCAGAACTATTATCTTTCCTTTTGCCATGGCTTCTTCTTCTTCCTCCTCTATGAATCAGGTCAGTCCTCTTCCCCTTCACTTGTTCCCACAATTTCCTTTTTCCTGACGTCTTATCTTCTTCTCAGTCTCCAAACTGTGATATTGTTGACAAGATTGTTTCGAGCATCAATGCCTTTGGCGCAGATCGGCCAAACCACCCATCCAGGCAAGAACGTGGCCTTTGTCTAGTGATTGCGAATAAGGAGGAGAAGCTAGAGGTTCTTGAAGCCAGGAGGACAGCTCTTCTCCAAGAATCAGATTGTATATGTGAAGAAATAACTCAGACTAGGGTAGTGTTAGATAAGGCCAAGAGTCTCCTTTAAACTCTGATGTACTGCTAGCCGATGCAATCGGCCTTTTATGAATGAGAGCCTTCACCTCTTGATTGCTAATTGATTCGATGTATCACTCCCTGATGAATGAATTCTCATCCACATTTGTGGGTGCTTCTTTATGATTTGGTTCGACTTTACTACTATAAAAACTCATTCTCCTTGTATTATCATCACTTTTCATCCATGAACCAAATCGGCCGTTTGTTAGAAATGAGAGGCATACTCCTCCGAGAAATTTCTTAGGAAAACACGATAATTTCCATTCCTTGACGAGTTTCTTCTTGAAGATCCATTGTATCCTAATGATGCATCAAAGCTTGTCATTGTTGCTGGAAAATTAGAGAGAGGCATCCTGTGAGTTTCTTCTTCTGGAGTACAGAGTAGGGTCACACAGGGTTATTCAATTCTCCTTCAAAACCAGCTCCTGAATTTTGGGAAACGTATCGCTGCATGCCTGCCCACTGTCCAGTCTAAGACTTTCACGAGGAAACTTCTCTTGCTTTGACCACATTTCTCTTCATTTCCCCTTTTTCAATTCCCTCTTATAGTTATCTCTTCTGCATCTTGAGGCTATAAATAGGCCTGAAGCCTGATAAAGGAAACCCACTCTCATCGGCCATGTCTCAACTAACTCAGATAAATCTCAGGCTCTTGTTGTGTGATTGTCCTTCTCTTTCTTTTCTTCCTTATAGCTAGAAGAATTCTTGTAAAGTTGTGTAGTTCACCCTCTTCTTCTTCATCAACTTTTGAAAATCCAGGAGGCATCATAGCCAGAAGAATCCTTGTGAGATTCTGGCTTTGAGATAAGGAAACAGGTAGGGTGTCTTGCTACACATTTATCAGAGGAAGAGTGTGCCAAAGAAACGACCATCTTGGTCATCAACTCGGGCTCCTTCCGGCGGAAGATTATAGAATCAAGTGACGATCTAAATCTTTTGTTTCCTCTTCACGTGTGACTCTCTCCCATTCATCGATTCAATATCCTCATCATATTGGGAGTTAGGACAGTACCCTTCTTGTAATCTTTTGAGAATATATGTAACTTGTAGATCTGAGTTGTAATGTCATTGTAATCCAAAGCAGAAGAGATAAACATGTATTTTTTATTATGAAGGCGATATATGTATCGGCTATTCTACGATTACATCAGCAATCGGCAGTAGCTTGAAAACTCGATCACCTGATTGGCATGATAAGACAATCGACTCGTACAATTATTGATGCACTTGGGCAGCCAGTCCATCGGTCGTCATGACTTTGGGCACCAGACTTTAGACCAAATCTTCTTCTTGTCCAGCACAAACCTCTCCGCTTCTTCATGCTGTTCTAGCTAATGTAGGCGCTGGACTCTTCTCTTCTGAGATTTGGTCAAACCATTTGGACGCCATTGTGGATTGGGCTTCTTGCGTGTTTGGCTTGATCCTTCATCATCTAGTTGTATTGTGCGTCGACGTTCAGGATCTCGACACATGATATCTGTCGGTGTTTTAGACCGGCAACCTACTACGGGGAGTACCCGAAGTAGATGATTGTGACTCGCCGAGATCGGTAACTCGAAGGAAGAGACACGTGGCACACAATTTAGACAGGTTCGGGCCGCGAGGTGCGTAATACCCTACGTCCTGTATGCTGCGTAGCTCTGGATTGATAGGGCACAATTACAAGATGGTGCAATAGTGCGCCGTGAGTTGTAGGGAATTGGATGAGGTGATCCTGAGATCGGTCCCTGCCTCGCCTTATATAGTCCGGGAGGCAGGGTTACAAGTCGGAGTAGGGAGAGAGTACTAGTCGAGTACGTCTAGGAGTCCTCTATACAGTGCGGAACATGTACAGCTCCCTAACCGAGTACTACTCCTGTGTAGTCCTTGTGCTCCACGCCTTCAGGTGCCGTGTAGTGCAAGCCGGGTAGTCCCAGGGGCCCACCGAGTAGTCGGTCCTGGTACCCACCGAGGCAGTGGGCCCAGGAAGGTCCATACGACAAGCCCCCGAGTACTTTGTAGTCGAGAAGGATAGTTTCAAGTAGTCTTGACGGCCTTAACGAGTAGTGCTCAAGCGTCCTTGAGTGCTACAAGTCAAAAGTCCTCAAGAGTAGTCGAAGCATCCCGAGGATGGAATGTAATCCAACTGATATTTGAGCAATCTTGAAGTCTTCTCGAGTAGTCCCAAGCGTCCTCGAAAACTGCCTTCGAAGGTCTTCAAAAACTGCCTGTCTTGTCTTGAAGCCGGAGCTGATATGGAGGTGCGACTTGCAAAAACCGCACTCCATATGGAATAGCTCCCGAGCCTTGAGCCGCGGGCTCTGGCTGAGGGTCCATCGGAAGTCTTGGCAAGAGAATCCCGAAAAATCCGGAGAGAAAAAACCGAAGGACACGTGGCACGGAGCCCCCGAGCCTTGAGTCGAGTACTTCCTCTCGAATTGAAGGGTCTTCTTGAAGAATGTGTCCTGAGATGCTCTTGAGATTAGCCGCTTCCCAGGTAGTCGAGTAGAAGTAGCCAAGCCCCCGAGGTGAGGCGCGTCGACTAGTAGAATGCGAAGGGTCGCGCGCAGGCGCTGAGTCAGCCGCGCGTGGACTTATCCAGCGCCCGTTGCGGAGCCGGTTTGGCTTATAAATAGAAGCCAAAACCCTTGGGGTTTTTCACCCATTCGAGCTGCAGCCATTCCCTTTGCATCTGAAGCGAATCTACCCCCAGAGCTTGCTGCCGCCGTAGTAGATCCAAGTGCGCCGCCACCCAAGTCTTTTAGGGTAGCCCCCGAGCGGATGCGAGTGAAGACGCCCTGCACTTGGAGGATGAAGCCGTCGCCGTCCAAGACGTCCATGGCCGCCGGGAAGAAGAGGGGCCGCGAAGAGGCCGCCGCGGCTGCCACCGGAGCATCGCCGCCCATGTCTCCACCGCGGGCTGATCCGAGCCGCGAGTGGAAGAAGTCCAAAATGAAGACGGAGGACCTGCTGACCCTCCTGAACAGTGGGTTCATTAGGGAGAAGGAAGTCGACATGTGGAGATCCGCCGCTGGAGATCCATATCCGATGGAGAAGGCCGAAGACAAGATCCCGATGTTCGCGCGGTTCGTGGAGCGCGGTCTTGCGCTCCCGGCCAGTGATTTCTTCAAGGGGCTGCTCGGGTACTACGGGATCGAGTACCTGAACCTGAACCCCAACGGCATCTTCCACACGTCGGTCTTCGTCCACTTCTGCGAAGCATTCCTCGGGATCAAGCCACACTGGGCGCTTTTCCGGAAGTTCTTCCGCGTCAAGCCGCAGCCCAGTGCCACTAATCCCAGAGTAGTCGGAGGAGCCGGCATCCAGCTGAGGGAGGACGCCGCGGAGCAGTACCTGACGTACAAGCTTGTCGACTCCAACACAGATTGGAAGACCAGGTGGTTCTACATCACGAACCACCACCCCGGCCTGCCGAAGCCGAGCGGACGGCAGCCCAAGCACCGTGAATGGTGGAACACGGAGCCCACCATGCAAGAAGGAATCCAGCTCCCCGAGCTGCTAGCACGCATCAAGGTGCTCAGGGAGGCAGGACTGAGGGCCGAGCACGTGGCCTTCAGTTTCATGAAGCGCAGGATCCAGCCGTTGATGGCTCGGGAGACCCTGGGCTTCGAGTACACCGGCGACGACGACACGTCGCGGATGCCGGGAGGCGAGCTGGACGACAACGACATCATCGATAGGTTGTCGTGGATCTTCGAGGACATGCCGCCGTACACGGCGTGCCCTGTCGAGGAGTACTCCGCCGCGCGCCCGCCCAAGGAGGTGAGTAGTCGTACCCCCTAGTCGAGTAGTGATTGCTTGAAGTAGAGTTGCTGACGTCTTGTGTCTTGCACAGGATGATGTGAAGAGGTTCATCTCCGAGCCGCAGCCACCTCCGAGCGGAATCGAGATCCCAAAGGAGGGGAAGGCGAAGGAGCGGCGTGAAGTCGGTGAAGGTCACGACACCGTCGTCGTGGAGGATACCTCCGACGACGACGACGAAGACGAGGAGACGCTGCAAGACCGCTTCCAGCTGCGGTCGAGGTTTAGCCGCCCGGGCTTGCCTCATGTTCCTCTGGTACAAGACCCCCGGCTAGCCTGGAGGCTAGCCTGGCTGCGCCGCCGCGGAAGCCGCGCAACCCCGCCAGGAAGCGGGTGGCGAAGAAGCTGAGGGTCTCAGAGACCACGCCTCAGGAGGTAAGTTGTCTTGAACAGAGTAGTCTATTACCCTTTGTTCGAGTACGCTTGCTGACGAGCAGTCTTCTTTGTGTGCAGGAGGTGCCGCCAGCGGAGCCCGTCGAAGAGGGCGACGAGGGCGTGTGGGACACGGTGGGGGAGCCAGCTGGAAGTCGTAGTCCAGCCCCCACTGTTGAAGAGATCCTGGCGCAACTGGAGTGCCAGCCCCCAGCTCCGCAAGGGAGCACGGGACCCATGGCCGCCGCCGTTGAAGAGGTGGTAGCCTCAGGAGCGCAGGAGGCCGCTGCACCGGCCGCCGCTGCTGTGGAGGAGGCGGTAGCCGCAGGGGCACAGGAGGAGGAGGCGCCCGCCAAGGGTGGACTGGTCGATATCGCCAGCATCCTCGATGCTCTGGCCGTGACCATTGTCTGGTCGAACTTGTAAGTACCATATCCTTATGAGTAGTACTTGTTGCAGTAGTTGATGTTGCCTGACGACCATCTGTGTGCGCTTCTGCAGAAGATCAACGGATCTGACCTGGGATGGGGATGAGCCCTCATCAACGGTGGCGGAAGAAGTCGCGCCGCCCGCCGAGGAGGCCGCTCCCGCTGCCCAAGCCGCGATTGAGGCACCGGTTGCCGAGGCGCCGCTGCCGGAGGCCAGTGTAGTCGAAGGTGAGTACCCTTCTTGAAGCAGCAGGGCTCCACGAGGAGTAGTCGTAGGCACTGATGCACTTGTCTCTCTTCGACAGGCGCTGAAGGTGGTGACGTCGCTGCGGTGGTGCCAATGCAGAGGTTGACACCAGAGGCCCCAGAGGCTGCGGAAGGAGCCCCCGAGCCCATGGAGGAGGTCGTCGAGAAGACCGCCGGGGGAGAGACGGTCACCACGTCGCCAGAGATTGCTCTGGAGGTGGCTATCCGCTCCCCCGAGATCCAAGACGCAGAGCCCATCCGCGCTGCGCTGATGACGGAGGCCACCGGGAGTAGTCGCGGCGGTATAGAGCTGCTCGCCGATGACCTTATCGAGCCAGCGACGGTGGCCCAGCATCTGGAGGCGATCCGTCGGGCGGAGCAGTGGATGAAGGTGAGTAGCTGTAGCCTTTGAGTAGCGAATCCTTTGTCGTTGAGTATTCTTCGTGACTTGAGTTGTCTTGTGCAGGACGTTGCGGAGCGGTCCCGCGACAAGTCGAACCTGCTGCAAGGTTATGGCGACACGGTGCTCCGAGCCGAGGCGCTTGAGGAGCAACTTGTGAAGTCGCGCAGGCATGCTGCTGCCATGCAGTCGAAGCTCGACGCCGCCTTCGCCAAGTACCACAACGACGTCATGGAGTTGCAGGCGAAGGGCGACGACTTGGTGCGGAAGAACAAAGGCCTCCGCAACAAGAACAAAGGTACACCCCTGAACTTGTCGGGTACTTGTTGGAGGTCGAGAAGGGTCTGACCTGCTGTTGCGTTGATGTGTTGCAGAGCTTGAGGGCCAGGTGGAGCAGCTGAAGGCTTCGAAGACGAGCATGAAGAACCTCTTCTATCGTGAGCAAGAAGCCCGCCAGGTACTTGAGCTCGACTACAAGGAACTCGCCTTCGAGTGCGAGAAGCATATGGAGCTTCGGATTGCTTCTAACAGAGATCTCGTCAACTGCTACAAATCCTTGCGAAGTTTGTC
Organism: Cenchrus americanus; assembly: GCA_947561735.1. Lineage (NCBI taxonomy): Eukaryota > Viridiplantae > Streptophyta > Magnoliopsida > Poales > Poaceae > Cenchrus > Cenchrus americanus. The sequence goes on from OX387239.1 coordinate 265,086,168, forward strand.
ACACCCGATTTTCCGTAGAAAACCGAATGCATCTCATATGTGTGCCAGGATCAAAATTTCACACATATGATAGACTCATGAGTGTAATATCACAAGACACTGCTCAAAAACGTACAGAAAAGATTTATTAACTTTTATTACACTCACGATGGTAGACACAAAGGTCTTTACACGAACAACGATAACTATGAAGACGCGACTCCATCTTCATCTTCCACAGGCATCTGACTGGTTGATCGCATCCTCAGAACTCCTCGTAGTCGGTGAAGTATTCCACTCCGGGATTCTTCTCTGAACAGCGTAAGCAAGGATGAGTACACTTATGGTTGGTACTCAGCAAGGCCACGAAATAACCGAAAGCAAAATTAATCCATCTTTAAGTTCAATTAATCATGTGAGGGTCCGGGCCGCTCTTGACCGTGAGCACGGCCGATCGATCGCCTTTACACTCTGCAGAGGTTGCACACTTTTCCCACGGTTCGCGTAAAAGTTCCAAAGAACTTTGAACCCAACCACGCATGTGCTTGATCGGGCACAATACCACACTTCCGAGGTGTGATTGCATAGGGACGCTACGAAGCCTTTACAAAGATATGCAAAAGACTAACGACCCGCATAGTTACGGATCGGGGCGGACCATAACCCTCCCTAGTGGTCGCACCTTAGCAAAGGTCGCTACCCCAAAAGGACCGGGCTATACCCCCGCAACCCGGATCCCCCCTCCTCGCTCCTTTCGGAAAAGGGCCATCGGATCAATCGCACACCTAATTAATTGGCTAAGCCGAGCCATATGGACCGTGGTTGCACCGTTTTCCCTGGGTGGTTCTCCATGTTCCGATTAACTTATAGTGTTCTTGATTAAAGCATAGGTAGAAGGATGGTTAGGGTCACTTGCCTTTCTCCAACGATAAGCTACTTTCCTTATCTGCAAAGCTCTGCACTTGAATTTCCTCGAACGGCGTGTTGGCTACGATCATGCAAGAAAAACATACAATAAATAAAACAATACATCAAACATTACCAAAAGGCTAAAACAAGCTTTTAGAAATGACGGGCTCGGAGAGACGATCGCGTGGACATCAAGAACGCGTAAAACGGAGCTAGGATGGAAAAGTTATGGCTGAAACAAGGTTCGGGGACTAAATTGTAAAAGAACCGGAAGTTTAGGGGGTTTTCCGGAAGATTTCGGGGACCTAAACATAAATATGTGTGAAACTAGGAGGTCTAACATGTAAAAGGTTAAGGATAGGCTATTAAACATGAAATCTAAGGACTGCAGGGGCCTAAGTGTAAGGAAAAGGACACCGATTGAAAGGCTTTTATATAGGTGGAAGGGTTTATTTGTAAATTCCGAAACATCGGGGTTCTTTCGCAAAACCGCCAAACAGCCGGCGGGTGAGCCAAGGGAGCGACACGTGGCGGCTTGCTACGGCCGTGCCGACGCAGTGGTGACGTCGGCGTGACGCGGCGCGCGTGGACCGCGCCCGTGGACCGGTCCATGGTCCACGGTGGACCGGACCCAAGGGGTATGAGATCTTTTAATGCGGGCCGTGGATTTAGATCGGACGGTCGCGGTGGCGTGTGGGCGTCGGGCGGCGGCGGCCGGCCCGGCCGGCGGCGGCGGCGCGGCGGCGCGGCGCGGCGGGGGCTCGCCGGCGATGGCCAATGTTGGCCTCCCGGGCACCAAATCGCGCGGGAAAAATACCGCAACGAAGAGGAGGAGGCGGGGGAAGATTACCGGGGGCTCGGAGGGAAGGGAAATGCGCCGGTGAAGCGGATCGGGCGGCGGCTCCGGCGGCGGCGGCGGTGCTCCGGCGGTGGCACGGTGGGGAAGTGGAGGAGGGAGGAGGAGTGGCGCGGGGTGTAGAGGGGGCCTTGGGGCACCTTTTATAGCCCGGAGGAGGAAGAGGAGACGGCGCGGTGAGGCGGTGGCGGAGCTCGGTGGCGGCGACATTAATGGCGGCGGCGCGGTTTCGGTAGGGGAAGGGGAAGGGGAAGGGGAAGGGGTAGTGGAGTGGGGCGGCGCATTGATGGCGAGTGGAGGAGGCGGTTGGGCGCGGGGAAAAGGAAGGGGCGGCGCCGGGGTGCGGGCGGTGGCCGGCGGCCGGCTCGGGGAGGATGGGGGCGCGGCTGGAGATTGAGGGAGAAGAAGAACCCGACAGGTGGGCCCCACCTGTCGGCGAGAGGGAGAGAGAGGAGAGGGAGGGAGGCGGCGGGGTGGGCCGGCTGGGCCGTAACAGGGATGGGCCGCGGGGTTGGGCTGGGTTAGATTGGTAGGTTAGTTTTTTTTTTCTTTTTTTTTTTCAAACTTTTACACCAATTTCACAATTATTTTTAAGGACTTTTCACAATAGTTTTTAAGACTTTTTCACAAGTGTTTTTTTAAGACCTTTTTTTTAAAACCACACCACAACCAAAACTCATGCATTTCAACATGATGCACAAACACTTGTTTGATTCTAATTATTAAATGATGTTTAATTTAGTTAAAGGCAAATTTATTTATTCAAATTTATTAAATCCTTAGAAAAATAAAACTAAACCATGTTGCTAACAATATTTTATTGTGATGGAATTTTCGGGTGTTACAAATCCTACCCCCTTAAAAAGAATCTCGTCCCGAGATTCGGAGGGATCGGAAACAAGAGGAGATACAAGATGTTCTTGATAGATGATGGTTTACTATTACGAGCTTGCTCACTTCTCCTTCTTCTTCGGGCTTGCGGCGGCAAACTCAATCCTATCTCCTTGCGGGGTAGTTAAGAGCACCGACTTCTTGGCACACAAAATGATTCCATCATGCTTGCTTAACCAATCCATACCAAGGATCACATCTATTCCACTTGGATGTTAGAATCACTAAGTCCGCTTCAAAATCTATCTCTCCGATCTTAAGATTGACTCGTGGGCATACATAGGTGGATTTCATTTCACCGTTTGGGGAACCGATTAGCAAATGTGTCTTCATGGAACTCTTGGGTACATCATGCTTCGTCACGAATCGTTCGGTAATAAATGAATGCGATGCCCCGAATCAAATAAAACTGTTGCGGGTACAGAGTTGATAAGAAACGTACCAAGCACAACATTTTTGTCTCCTTGAGCTTCTTCGGCTGTCACATGGTTCACCCTACCATGCATATTGTTCGTTGACCTCTGTTATCTCTCTGGGTTGTCTGCATATTACGCTGAGGGCAAATACTAGCATAGTGTCCTAATTCTCCGCGCTGAAGCATCCACCGGGGTGAACCGGAGTAGTGTTCCTTCTCGGTGCACCCGAGCGATTCCGATGAGGATTTGGAGCCCGAGGTGTCATTGGGTTGGATTCTTCGGGTTCATCAAACGAACGATACCGCCGACTCTGTCCATGGCCTCTCGCCTGGTGTGCTAGAACGAAACCGAGAGTCTTGCGATGAGTTGTAACGAGGGCGGGTGTTACCGCTCGGATTGACCTTGAGGTTGAAACTTGCGCTTCGTTCACGAAGTTCCTTGCGTTTATTTTCCAAGCCTATAGCCTTATTGAGCAACATCTGAAAGTTAAGAAATGTGTGGCTCTGCAACTGATAGTTAAGTGGACCTATCAAACCATCAAGAAAGCGTTCTTGTCTCTTTGCATCTGTGTTGACTTCATCTGGTGCATAGCGGGACAAATGAGTAAACTGATCCAGATACTCACTAACGGTCATGTTGCCTTGTTTTAGAGCTAGAAATTCCTTCTTCTTCAGCTTCTTCACACCTGCTGGGATGTGATGTGTACGAAAACTCTCCTGGAACTCCTGCCAGGTAATGGTGTCGGCAGCAGCATGTGCGACGGTGTAAGCATCCCACCAATCAGCGGCTGCACCTTCCAGACGTCCTGAGGCATACAAAACCTTCTCACGATCATTGCATTGGGTGATATTCAGCATCTTGTTGATGGTCTTGAGCCAATCATCGGCATCGAGGGGATCTACAGAATGAGAGTAAGTGGGCGGGTTGTGGCTCATGAATTCTCTATGCTTGTTCACCGGTGGTGGAGGTGGTGGAGGTCCTTGTGGTGGTGGCCGGGTTCTGTCGTGCTTGTAGATTCCGGACAGGTGGCGGTGAGGTTCGAATCAACCGCATCCGTTCCGTAAAGAACCGCCGCATCGCGGGATCCATCGCTAATTCTTGTGGTGGAGGAGGGAACTTGATTCGGTCGATTGATGACGAACGGAATATCTGTCCGTCCACCCCGACCCGATGTTTACCATTTGATTGTTAGAGAGAAGTTTTCCGATAGGATGTTGAATTGATAAAGGTGAATCGAGAAAAAAAAAAGGGGGGGCTAAGATTCAAATTTCAACTTTAATTATTTTATTGATGTATTTGTGGCCATCACTCCACAAAAACATTTCAATCATGTCAAAGATCCAAATCATGCATGTTTACAATCAACAAGCATTAACATCGCACGTCCTCACAAGAACGGCTCTATCGAAACGAAACTGGTAAGAGGGTAGGCAACCTATGAATCTATCCTATAAAGCACGTGTGGTAATTCATGGTGGAAGATCAAGAATCAGACTCAGTGTAGAAGAAAACAAAAGATTTGATTTTGTTTAGAGAATAAAGAATAAAATATTTTTTTTTTAAGCGTATATAAGATATTTTGAATGTTAGAAGGGCTTCCCAGAAAGAGAGACCTTAATATCGACCATTTCTATCTGAGGCTGCGTCCTACAGTCAGCAATGCTCTGATACCACTCTGTCACACCCGATTTTCCGTAGAAAACCGAATGCATCTCATATGTGTGCCAGGATCAAAATTTCACACATATGATAGACTCATGAGTGTAATATCACAAGACACTGCTCAAAAACGTACAGAAAAGATTTATTAACTTTTATTACACTCACGATGGTAGACACAAAGGTCTTTACACGAACAACGATAACTATGAAGACGCGACTCCATCTTCATCTTCCACAGGCATCTGACTGGTTGATCGCATCCTCAGAACTCCTCGTAGTCGGTGAAGTATTCCACTCCGGATTCTTCTCCGAACGGCGTAAGCAAGGATGACTACACTTATGGTTGGTACTCGGCAAGGCCACGAAATAACCGGAAAGCAAAATTAATCCATCTTTAAGTTCAATTAATCATGTGAGGGTCCAGGCCGCTCTTGACCGTGAGCACGGCCGATCGATCGCCTTTACACTCGCAGAGGTTGCACACTTTTCCCACGGTTCGCGTAAAAGTTCCAAAGAACTTTGAACCCAACCACGCATGTGCTTGATCGGGCACAATACCACACTTCCGAGGTGTGATTGCATAGGGACGCTACGAAGCCTTTACAAAGATATGCAAAAGACTAACGACCCGCATAGTTACGGATCGGGCGGACCATAACCCTCCCTAGTGGTCGCACACCTTAGCAAAGGCTGCTACCCCAAAAGGACCGGGCTATACCCCCCGCAACCCGATCCCCCCTCCCGCTCCTTTCGGAAAAGGGCCATCGGATCAATCGCACACCTAATTAATTGGCTAAGCCGCAGCCATATGGACCGTGGTTGCACTTGTTTTCCTGGGTGGTTCTCCATGTTCCGATTAACTTATAGTGTTCTTGATTAAAGCATAGGTAGAAGGATGGTTAGGGTCACTTGCCTTTCTCCAACGATAAGCTACTTTCCTTATCTGCAAAGCTCTGCACTTGAATTTCCTCGAACGGCGTGTTGGCTACGATCATGCAAGAAAAACATACAATAAATAAAACAATACATCAAACATTACCAAAAGGCTAAAACAAGCTTTTAGAAATGACGGGCTCGGAGAGACGATCGCGTGGACATCAAGAACGCGTAAAACGGAGCTAGGATGGAAAAGTTATGGCTGAAACAAGGTTCGGGGACTAAATTGTAAAAGAACCGGAAGTTTAGGGGGTTTTCTCGGAAGATTTCGGGGACCTAAACATAAATATGTGTGAAACTAGGAGGTCTAACATGTAAAAGGTTAAGGATAGGCTATTAAACATGAAATCTAAGGACTTGCAGGGGCCTAAGTGTAAGGAAAAGGACCCGATTGAAAGGCTTTTATATAGGTGGAAGGGTTTATTTGTAAATTCGAAACATCGGGGTTCTTTACGCAAAACCGCCAAACAGGCCGGCGGGTGAGCCAAGGGAGCGACACGTGGCGGCTTGCTACGGCCGTGCGCGACGCAGGTGGTGACGTCGGCGTGACGCGCGCGCGCGTGGACCGCGCCCGTGGACCGGTCCATGGTCCACGGTGGACCGGACCCAAGGGGTATGAGATCTTTTAATCCGGGCCGTGGATTTAGATCGGACGGTCGCGGTGGCGTGTGGGCGTCGGGCGGCGGCGGCCGGCCGCGGCGGCGGCGGCGCGGCGGCGCCGGGCGGCGGGGCTCGCCGGCGATGGCCAATGTTGGCCTCCCGGGCACCAAATCGCGCGGGAAAAATACCAGAACGAAGAGGAGGAGGCGGGGAAGATTACCAGGGGCTCGGAGGGAAGGGAAATGCGCCGGTGAAGCGGATCGGGCGGCGGCTCCGGCGGCGGCGGCGGTGCTCCGGCGGTGGCACGGTGGGGAAGTGGAGGAGGGAGGAGGAGTGGCGCGGGGTGTAGAGGGGGCCTTGGGGCACCTTTTATAGCCGGAGGAGGAAGAGGAGACGGCGCGGTGAGGCGGTGGCGGAGCTCGGTGGCGGCGACATTAATGGCGGCGGCGCGGTTTCGGTAGGGGAAGGGGAAGGGGAAGGGGAAGGGGTAGTGGAGTGGGGCGGCGCATTGATGGCGAGTGGAGGAGGCGGTTGGGCGCGGGGAAAAGGAAGGGGCGGCGCCGGGGTGCGGGCGGTGGCGGCGGCCGGCTCGGGGAGGATGGGGGCGCGGGCCGGAGATTGAGGGAGAAGAAGAACCCGACGGGTGGGCCCCACCCGTCGGCGAGAGGGAGAGAGAGGAGAGGGAGGGAGGCGGCGGGGTGGGCCGGGCCGGGGCCGTAACGGGGATGGGCCGCGGGGGTTGGGCCGGGTTAGATTGGTAGGTTAGTTTTTTTTTTCTTTTTTTTTTCAAACTTTTACACCAATTTCACAATTATTTTTAAGGACTTTTCACAATAGTTTTTTAAGACTTTTTCACAAGTGTTTTTTTAAGACCTTTTTTTTTAAAACCACACCACAACCAAAACTCATGCATTTCAACATGATGCACAAACACTTGTTTGATTCTAATTATTAAATGATGTTTAATTTAGTTAAAGGCAAATTTATTTATTCAAATTTATTAAATCCTTAGAAAAATAAAACTAAACCATGTTGCTAACAATATTTTATTGTGATGGAATTTTCGGGTGTTACAAAGTTGAACGAAGACTGCGAGGCATTGCGGGCCCAGTTGAAGGAGTTGGAAGAAGCCGCGTTGCCGATCGCAAGGCTCCTGGTGCCACACCCGGGTGGCCCCAAGATAGCTCCTCTGGTGGATCGCCTTCGGGAAGCTCCAAGCCGGCTGGCCGCCTACGTGAAGCACATGGCCAGGTCGATCCCAAGACAAGTCTTGGCCTTCATGAAGTCGTACTTCCCGAAGGCCCCAGTGGAGGTAGTCGCCGGCGGGGTAGCCGCCAACTGCTCTGATGAGCAGTATGCAGAGATGCTGGAGCAGGTAGCTGAGAAGCTGAACCTCCAGTAGCCCTGTAACAGGTAGCTAGTATCCATAGTTGTACAGGAAAACAATTGTAATGAATTGTTCAAGTATCAATGAAAGAAAATTTTCCAGCAATGAGTACTCGTAGTCACGATCTCAGAGTGCGGAGCGCCCATCGTGGAGTAGATGCGAGTAGTAGTACTCGACTTTGGTAGTCCCGTTGTAGGGAGTAGACAGTAAAGAAGTTGATGAACAATCAAACTTTATTACTGAAGAAGTACACCTGGGTGGCCAGGGCCATCGTTACAAAGTAGTCGCTTGGACCCGGAGGCCGCTTACAGCTGAGTAGAGCTGGAGCGGGTAGCCGCTTACAGCCGTTGATCCGTAGATAGCCGTGTAGGCTGGATCGTAGATCCGTAAGTAGCCGTGGAGGCTGGATCTTGGATTGTGGTCTCTTAGTAGACCGCTACTAGAGTCCTTGACGCTCGTCGCAGCCCAGGGTCCGTAGGTAGCCGCACGGGCTGGACCCTGGAGAGGAGTAGTCCGAGACCGGAGCCGGGACCGGGGGGTCGCTTGCGGCGAGGGGGGTGTTGACGTAGTCGTGTAGACTTGAACCCCGGAGTAGTCGTGTAGACTAGGCGTAGAATCGACGAGTTGGTCGACGTTCCACGAGTTGTTGATGTCTTCGCCTTCGAGTGTTTGGAGGCGATAGGAGCCGGCCCTGGTCACCTTTGCGACGGTGAAGGGACCTTCCCGGGGGGAGGCCGAGCTTGTGAAGTCCCTCCGTGTTCGGATACGGCGGAGGACGAGATCTCCAACGTTGAAGGAGCGTTCCTTGACGTTGCGATCATGGTAGCGTCGGATACCCTCTAGGTACCTTGCCGACCGGACGAGGGCGGCGCGGCCGAGCTTCTTCGAGGCTGTCGATATCAACTCGTCTGCTGTCTTCTGAGACGCCTTCGTCGTAGTGCTCCACTGCTGGCGAGTTCCATATGACGTCGGGAGGGAGGATGGCTTCGGAGCCGTAGACCAGGAAGTAGGGGGATTGCCCCGTTGGCTTGGATGGTTGAGTCCGTAGCCCCCAGAGTGCGTTGGGTAGTTCCTTGATCCACTTGCCCCCCTTTAGAGTTCGCGGCGTCGTGTAGCCGCTTCTTGAGAGCGTCGAGCACCATCCCATTGGCGCGCTCGACTTGTCCGTTGGCCCGTGGATGGGCGACTGAGACGTATCTGACGTCGATCCCGCTGTTCTCGCAGTACTCCCCGGGCGGTGGTTATTGAAATTGGATCCCGGTGTCCGTGATGATGCGGTGGGGTAGCCCATAGCGGTGTACGAGTTCATCCGGAAGTCGAGTACTCGTCGGCCTTGGGGCATGTGACCGGCTTGACCTCGATCCACTTGGTGAACTTGTCGATAGCCACCGGCACCCTGTTGAATCCTCCCCGGCGCGGTTGGCGGTGGCCCAATCATGTCGAGCCCCCAGCAGGCAAAGGGCCAGGTTGGCGGTATGGTGACTAGCTTGTAGGCTGGGACGTGTTGCTGCTTGGCGAAGTACTGACATCCTTGGCACCTTCTGACGAGTTCTTCGGCGTCGCCCAAGGCTGTGGTCCAGTAGAAAGCTCGTCGGAAGGCCTTGCTGACCAGCGTGCGTGAGGACGCATGGTTGCCGCAGACGCCCTTGTGGATCTCCTCCAAGATGTCCTTGCCTTCTTCACGAGGGACGCACTTCATGAGTACTCCAGACGATGCGCCCCGCTTGTAAAGCTTGTCTCCGACGAGGACGTAAGACTTGGCGCGGCGGACGAGTTGTTCGGCTGCGTTCTTGTCGGAGGGGACCTTCTGCTCGCTGAGGTAGTCGATGAAGGGTTGCCTCCAGTCCACGTCGATCATCATGACCTCCTGCCCGGCCGTTGGATGGGCCGGGGCAGTGGTCGGTGGCGCCGGCTCCGGGATGGATGGCGCGTTGTCGGGGACAGCCCTAGGGGTCCCCTTAAACAATGGGGAAAACCTCACTTAAAACCCGCAACGAAACCCAAATACATTAAGCCTAACCATGCAGGTGCCTAACCATGCGGACACGGCCCACGGGGGACTCCGACGGCCCATCGAGGCGGCCCACGTAAGGATCCCCTCGAACGAGGCTCCGCCCTCGTTCGAGGCCGCGCGCGCTCCCTTCGGGCGGGCATCGCCCGCTCGAGGGGCGCACTTCCCTCGACCGTGCTCCGCCTCGCTCGAGGGTACGCCCCGCCCTCGGCCGGGGTCCACCACGCTCGAGGGTGCCCCTCACGCGTGCGCCGGCCCTGTACACGGGCATTTAACGCCTTGACGCCGCAGGACGGCGCCATCATGCGCCCGGGGCTCACACCCCGGTGCCGCCGCACCAACTCCCCAGGGAGGAGCCCATCCCCGCCACTGTGGGAAGGGACTGTGCAACGCGGCCGGTGTCAGTCCTGTGACACCGTACGCACGCCCCAGTACGGCTAACGCGCCGAGCCCTCGAAAAGAGGCCGGCGCACCCTTGATTCACTTTCTTGTGACCCTACAGGGTTAGGTGGAGGTGCTAGGCCGGTGGACTGCCATCCCCGCCACTGTAACGGCGTGGCCGCCGTACCCGCGCGTGCAGGCGCACGCCGAGCCCTGTAGCAACGACTCCAGCCCCGTGAAGCGCGTTGGGAAGGAACGCCGTTCCGCCTACTCCTGTACGCCGTACAGGCCTGCGTCAGCACCTCCCTCGAGCCTATCGGAGGACATCACCGCCATCCGCTGCTCTCCTACCCTCGAACCACCACTGTTCGGGTACAAGTCAGGCCATGATGACCAGATCGCTGCAAGGATCGCCCGGACGGCCGCCCACTCTACAGCGTAGCACGTCGTGCTTCTCCATGTAGCTAGATAGCGCGGCATGCATGTAATTCGCCTCCCCCTTGATCTATAAAAGGGGGACGAACCCCCCTAGCCGCAGGGGGACAGGGGGAGATAGAACACACCCATGCGGACTCACCCCGACGAGAGCACGCCGTGCACTCACTCTCTTATTCTCCCACAACATCTTCAGCCACTCCACTAGGGACTTGGAAGCCACGCTTCCTCTCCCGCCTTGCTTGTAGCACCCCACTACGAGCACCCCCGTGCCGAGCAATATAGTGCCGTGAGCACACCCCTGCTGGACGTACGGCCCCCTCGGCCGGAACCAGGATAAAAACCTTGTGTCACTTGTTGCTTAGCATCGACCATTGAGGGATAGACCTCGGCGCTATCTACTGGTTAGTGTCGGGACCATATTCCGCACTGACAGTTGGCGCCCACCGTGGGGCAAACGAGCGCCTAAGGTCATTCTACCAACTCCCTCCATGGTGATTCGCACTGAGTACCGTGTTACACGCTACTGCATGGGTAGCTCGGACCCCCTCCAAGCCGGGTTCGAAATCCGCTTCGGGGACCTGAACTTTCAGGCCACGGGGAACGGCTATCTCATGCGCCTCACCAACCGTGAGGAGCTCCGCGCGCAGCGCCAGACTAGGTCAGCATTGGCCCCCACCGCGCGCACCACCACGGCGCAGGCGCCCGCGGCACGGATGCCGCGGGCCCGTCGGCGCCACGACGCCACCGTCGCTCCGGCGCCGTTCGCGTCGGGCGCGGTCCGAGCGGCGGCGAGGCCGAGCGCGCGCCGCCCGGCCGCGGTGCGCCGACCATCACGACCGCCACCGCCCCGGCGGGGCGGCGGCGCGCGGTCTCCGGACCGCGCATCCCCACTCGGCCGGCGGGCGCTACGACGGCCTATAACGCCAACGTCAACACGACGATGCGCATGGTTCCGCCCGGCCGCCACGTCTTCGTCGCCGGGGACCCCGCGCCTCGGCCAGCGGATGAGTCATCCCCGGGCTCCGTCGACACGATGCCACCCGCCAACCGCCACGGATACGCGGAGTGGGTCTTCTCCGGCGTGCCAGACCCGGTCCGCGTTCCGGCGTTTCCTCGACGCCGCGGACTACGGGTTTGGTCGCTCCGACGACTCCGGCAAGACGGGGAGCTACGACCCCGCGCGGGGTGCCGCGCCGTCATCACCAACGACCCGGCCAATGCCGCCGGTGCGGTGGGCGCCGAGAGACGGGGAAGTCACACCGCCCCGCAGAATCGCAGCCCGCGCCCGGCCGCGGGGCCGAGCGCTCTCGCCGGGGTCGACGCCGACGCACGCCTTGCCCAAGCCCGCGAGCTCGAGGCCAAGGCCGGCGGAGGAATACCGAACGGTGCGGTTGCTCCGCGCCTCAATGGCGGGGAAGCCTCTCGCGCACGGCGAACGCGCGCGGGAGCCGGGGCCGACGGGGTCCGCGACCGCATCAACACCGTCCCCAACGTCGAAAACGCGTACGTGCCCCCACGGGCGAGCCGAGAAGCTCGTCGGCCGCCGCGACACCGCTCGTGGGCCATGCCGGCACCCTCGACCCCCGAGGCTCGAGACATGCACCGCGAGGTGCAAACTCTCATCGAGCAAGCGGCCGTCCGGCGGGCCGAGAGCTCGGCCTCACGCATCCGCCAACGGGGGGGATGCACGGGGCGATGAAGCCGCACCGGAGGCGAACCCTCGGTGCACGCGGGGGGGACCCGCCGGGGCAACCCACCGAGCAAGGGCGCACGCCGGCCAAGGAGCGGCTCCTTGACGCGCGCAGGGCGCTGGATGGCGACGCTCGAAACGTCATCAACGCTAGGCGCACCAGCAAGGCGGACGCATGAGCGGCAAGGGGCTACCACCCTCGACGGGGTGGGGCGCTATGACAGCGGCGAGGACCGCTCCCCGACGCTGGAGCCCCCGGGCACCCGAGTGTTCAGCCGGGAGATTCGCGCGGCAGCGTTCCCCCAACGCTTCCGCCAACCCTCGACGATCGTCAAGTACAACGGGGAGACGGACCCCCGCGTGTGGCTCAACGACTACCGCTTGGCTTGCCAGCTGGGCGGGGCCACCAGCGACGAGGTCATCATCCGCAACCTACCCCTACATCTTGGCGATGCGGCCCGGACATGGCTCGAGCACTTGCCCGCCAGCCAGATCCATAACTAGGACGACCTGGTCCACACATTCGTGGGCAACTTCCAGGGCACATACGTGCGCCCTGGGAACTCATGGGACTTGCGCTCCTGCACGCAGAAGCCCGACGAGTCGCTGCGGGACTTCATACGACGCTTCTCCAAGCGCTGCACGGAGCTCCCCAGCGTGGCGCAGTCCGAAATCATGCATGCCTTCCTCGAGGGCACCACGTGCCGGGACCTCGTGCGGGAGCTGGGACGCAGCCCGCCTGCGGACTCCAATGAGCTGTTCGACATCGCCACCAGCTTCGCCTCCGGGGAGGAGGCCGTGGGGGCGATCTTCGACGGCAAGAAGGGCAAGCGCTCCGAGGACGCGCCCGCGGAGGGCAGCAAGTCCAAGGAGCCGCACCGCAACGACAAGCGGGGCAAGAAGGGGAAAAAGCCGCGCCGCGAGGCGCGCGAGCAGGGGCGCGACGGCGGCAACGCCGAGGCCCTCGCTGTCGACCCGGCTCGACGGGGCCCTCGACCGGCCCCTCGAGGCCCGGGGGTGTTCGATGACATGCTGAAGAAGCCATGTCCCTACCATAAGACCCCAGTACACCACACCCTTGAGCAATGCGACATGCTCAAGAAATTCTACGGCCGTGCCGCCGCGAAGGAGGCAGAGGCCAAGAAAGACGGAGGCGATGGCGACGCGGGTGGCTTCCCCGACGTCGAAAATGTGTTCCTCGTCTTTGGGGGGCCAACTGTCGACATGTCGACACGCCAACGCAAGAAGGAGCGGCACGAAGTCCTCGCCGCTGAGAGGGCGCCTCCGTCCTTCCTCAATTGGTCGGAGGACGCCATCACATTCAGCCGGGAGGACCACCCAAACCGCGTCCCCAACCCGGCCGCACCCGCCGGTGGTTGACCCCATCATCGGGAACGCCCGGTTCTCGAAGGTCCTCATGGACGCGAGGCGGCAGCCTCAACATCCTCTACGCGCATATGCCGCGCCCGATGGGGATCGGATTGGACCGCTGCGGCCCAACACGAAGCCGTTCCACGGCATCGCGCCCGGCAAGGAGTTCAACCCCTCGGGCGGATCGACTTGCCGGTCCGGTTTGGCACCCCTAAGAACTTCGCAAGGAGACCCTCACCTTCGAGGTGGTGGGGTTCAAAGGGGGCCTACCATGCTATACTTGGGCGACCCTTGTTACGCCAAATTCATGGCGGTCCCCAATTATACCTACCTAAAGATGAAGATGCCCGCCCGAACGGCGTCATCACCGTCGGCTCGTCGATCGAGCACGCGTTCGACCGCGATGTCGAATGCGTGGAGCACGCGCGAGGCACTAGCGCCGGATGAAGCGCCGGTGAACACGCCCGGAGAAGATGGTCAACGAAGACCTCGACTCCGCTGCCAAACACGCTGGCACCTTCGAGGCCGCGGAGCAGACCAAGGGGGTCCCCCTCAACCCTTCGGCCCCCGAGGGCAAGGTGTTGAGGGTCAGCTCCACCCTCGACCCCAAATAGGAAGTGGTGCTCGTCGACTTCCTCCGCGCCAACGCCGACATCTTCGCGTGGAGCCCCTCGGACATGCCAGCCATCCCGAGGGAAGTCGCCGAGCACTCCCTTGACATCCTGCCAAATGCTCGCGCCGTACAGCAACGGCTCCGCCGCTTCGACGAGGAGCGGCGACGGGCAATCGGAGCGAAGCTGCGGAAGCTTCTCGAGGGCGGATTCATCAAGGAGGTGTTCCACCCAACGTGGCTAGCAAACCCCGTGCTTGTAAAGAAAAAGAATGGGAAGTGGCGGATGTGTATAGACTACACTAGTCTCAATAAAGCATGTCCTAAAGTTCCTTTTCCTTTGCCACGCATTGATCAAATCGTTGACTCAACAGCTGGGTGCGAACTGCTCTGTTTCCTTGATGCTTATTCCGGATACCACCAGATAAAGATGAAAGAGTCCGACCAGCTCGCGACCTCGTTCATCACACCATTCGGGACGTTCTGCTACGTCATGGTGCCATTTGGCCTCAGAAACGCGGGTGCAACATACCAGCGTTGCATGCAGCACGTTTTTGGGGATCACATCGGGCGGACGGTTGAAGCGTACGTGGACGACATCGTCGTGAAGACCAGGAAGGCGGACGACCTGGTTGGCGACCTTGGCGTCGCGTTCAACTGCCTACGGGCCAATGGGGTCAAATTAAACCCCGAAAAATGTGTCTTTGGGGTGCCGCGAGGCATGCTCCCGGGATACATCGTCTCCCGCGGGGAATCGAGGCCAACCCCCGAAAAGGTCGCGGCCCTCGAACGGATGGGTCCGATCCGGACCTCAAGGGGGGTGCGAGAAGGTGTTGGGGTGCCTTGCCGCCTTGAGCCGCTTCATCTCGCGGCTCGGTGAGAAGGGCCTGCCCCTCTACCGCCTACTCAAGAAGCACGAGCGCTTCTCCTGGACCACCGAGGCCCAGGATGCGCTCGACAAGCTGAAGGCGTCACTGACGCACGCCCCGATCCTCACGCCGCCGCAGGACGGCGAGCCCCTGCAGCTCTACGTGGCCGCGACCACCCAGGTGGTGAGCGCCGTGATCGTTGTGGAGCGCACGGAGGAAGGGCATGCCTTGCCTGTGCAGCGGCCAGTATACTATATCAGCGAGGTCCTCTCGGATACGAAAACGCGCTACCCACGAGTCCGTGTTGCCGTACGCAGTGGTTCTTGCGCGGCGCAAACTCCACCACTACTTCGAGGCCCACCCCGTCACGGTGGTTTCCTCCTTCCCACTAGGAGAAATCATCCGCAACCCCGACGCTGCAGGTAGGATCGCCAAGTGGTCCGTGGAGCTGATGGGCGAGACGCTCGCCTATGCCCCGCGCAAGGCTGTCAAGTCCCAAATCTTGGCGTATTTTGTCGCCGAATGGACGGACACGCAGCTACCGCCGCCACAAATCCAAGCGGAGTGCTGGACTCTGTTCTT
The DNA here is from genome assembly GCA_947561735.1 of Cenchrus americanus. Classification (NCBI taxonomy): domain Eukaryota; kingdom Viridiplantae; phylum Streptophyta; class Magnoliopsida; order Poales; family Poaceae; genus Cenchrus; species Cenchrus americanus. The sequence continues at coordinate 265,101,756 of OX387239.1, forward strand.
CGACGGCTTGGTGATGAAAACAGGGGCGGGCGCGGGCCTGCTCTTCGTGTCACCCCTCGGGGAACATATGCGGTACGCGGTGCGCCTCCACTTCCCCGCGTCTAACAACATGGCTGAATACGAGGCCCTCCTCTGCGGCCTCAAAATCGCCATTGAGTTAGGCGTCAAACGCCTCGACGTAAGGGGCAACTCGCAGCTCGTGATTGATCAAGTCATGAAGAACGCGAGCTGCCACGACGACAAGATGGAGGCCTACTGCAAGGCCGTGCGAGCCCTCGAGGACAAGTTCTACGGCATCGAGCTCAACCATGTGCCCCGCCGGTACAACGAAGAGGCGGACGAACTCGCCAAGATCGCGTCCGGGCGGATCACCGTCCCCCCGAACGTTTTCGCGCGCGACGTCGCCCAACCCTCGGTCGCCTTCGAGCCCTACCCCTCGAATCACAACAAACCCTCGGGGGCTCCCTCGAATCCAGCGGGTGCGGAGCCCATGGACGAGGACCCCTCGAACGAGGCGTACGTGCTTTACCTTCTCGAGGGGTACGGCTCCCACGAGGCCGACGTGATGGACATCGAGCCGGCCCCCGTCCAGGCGGACTGGCGTGAGAAATACATTGCCTGGATCGCTCGAGGGGAACTCCCCGCGGACCGGGCCGCGGCTAGGCGCGTCGCTAGGATGGCCAAATCGTCCACCCTCGTCGACGGCGAGCTGTTCAAGCGCGCCGCCTCCGGCATCCTACAACGGTGTGTGCCCATCCCTGAGGGGCGCGAGCTCCTGCGAGACATCCACGCGGGGATCTGCGGCCACCACGCCGCGCCCCGCACCCTCGTCGGCAACGCGTTCCGCCAGGGCTTCTATTGGCCCACTGCGGTCGCAGACGCCAGCGAGATCGTGCGCACCTGCGAGGGGTGCTAGTTCTACGCCCGCAAGTCCAACTTGCCCGCCCATGCCCTACAGACCATCCCCGTAACATGGCCGTTCGCCGTGTGGGGACTGGACATCGTCGGGCCCTAGCGGAAGGCGCCCGGGGGCTTCACCCACTTGTTGGTCGCAATCGACAAGTTCTCCAAGTGGGTGGAGGTGCGCCCCATCACGAATCTAAGGGCAGAGCAGGCGGTGACATTCTTCACCGACATCGTCTATCGCTTTGGAGTGCCAAACTCCATCATCACCAACAATGGATCCCAATTCACGGGCAAGAAGTTTTTGGAGTTCTGCGACAAGTTCCACATCCGTGTGGATTGGGCGGCTGTGGCGCACCCACAGACCAACGGCCAAGTGGAACGTGCCAATGGCATGATCTTACAAGGCCTAAAGCCCGGGGAATTTTCGACCGCCTGAACAAATGCGGGCGTAAATGGCTCCAAGAACTACCTACGGTCGTGTGGAGCCTAAGGACCACCCCAAGCGAGCCACCGGGTTCACCCCGTTTTTCTTAGTCCACCGCGCGGAGGCCGTCCTCCCCACGGATTTAGAATACGGGTCGCCCAAGGTTCGAGGCTATAACGAGGATGCTAACCAACGAGCCCGCGAGGACTCGTTGGACCAGTCGGACGAGGCACGCCTCGTAGCCTTGATGCACTCCGCGAGGTACCAGCAGTCCCTCAGGCGCTATCAAGCGCGCAAGATACGCCCACGGGATTTCGGCCGAAGGGGACCTGGTCCTAAGGCTACGCCAAGACAACCGCGGGCGCCACAAGCTATCGCCCCCATGGGAAGGACCCTACGTCGTGGTGAAGGTAATCAAACCCGGCACATACAAGTTGGCCAACGAGGACGGTGAAGAGCTCACCAACGCTTGGAACATCCAACAGCTACGTCGCTTCTACCCTTAGCTAGGATTTCCAAGTATTTTTGTTGTAAAAAACTGCACGGCCAACGCCCCAGTTGGCTACAACTATGTAAAAGCTTTAAGCTCAATAAAAAGGGCAACTCGGCTTTCCCCTGAAACCCAAGTTACCCTCGGGGGCTACTGCGGGGGGCATCCCCCCCAAAATGGTCCCATTTTTTTCGCGCAAAAAACGCAACAACCCACACGCGCTAAGTTTGTTTCCTACTTCAACCTCGAGCCACGATTCGAACAGGGCGCAGGCGGCACAGTGGAAGGAGCGTGCGAGCCAGAGATAGCCTACGCCACGTGGCTATGGCCCTTCTCTCTCGCCTCCAACCCAGCGGGCCCCCTGCGAAAATCGAACTCCCCTAACTAGAATCTACTCAGGAAGAAGGAGAAACAAAAAGCGCGATAAACAAACGACTTCATTTACAGCAAATACTCATGTTCATGAAACAACTTGTTTATTTACAAAAGGCCACGAGGCCAGAATACTGATACACATAAACAAAAAACGGGCCCAGCGCCCAACTGCTTTCAGGCGGGAGGAGCAGCAGCATCGGCGACGTCCGGGAAGAGGAACTCCTCGAAGGCCTCGGCGAGCGACCCGGCGGCGTCGGCGGCCGAGCGCATCCACGCGCTCCATGGCCACCTCGTCCTCGACACCCTCGGAACGATGTAGCCTTCCGCCGCCGCCTCGAAGTTAACCTCGTAGTGGGATCGCACCACTCCGAGGGCCTCTCGGACGCCCGCTGCAGCCGCCGCGCATCCGCTCGGTGGACATGGCCACCAAGGGCGCGCAGCGGCCGGCCGCCGAACCGCCGCCTATGCCTCGCCCTCCTCGACGCGCGCGGCGGTCTCGAGGGCCGCATCGCGCGGCTCCCGCAGCTCCCTGCTCGGAGGAGTTGTAGGAGGCATGCGCCGCCTCGGCCCGCTCCGCCGCGTGCCCCGGAGCAAAGGCGCAAGCCCGGGAACACCAAGGCAAGAAATAAATCGAGAAAAAGGGAATGCGAGTTCCCAATCGAAAAACCGACAAGACGAGAGTCAGACTGTGGCTCACCTTCGACTTGCTTCTTCTCCATCTCGAGGTCGCTGCGCACGGCCTCGACCCCGCCGCTCGAGGCGCTCGACGGTCTCGCCCTGCTCCCAGAGGGACTGCTCCTGATTGGCGTTGGTGATGCTGAGCATAATCACCTCACCCTCGGCCTTGGAGAGCTTGGCGTCCCGATCCGCCAAGGTCTTCTGCGTCACCTCGTGGGCGGCGCGCTCCTGCTCCAGCGCGACACGGGCGTCGGTGAGGGCGGCCTGCCCCTGCTGGAGCCGCTCCTCAGCCCCTTGGCGGGCGGTGCTCTCTTGCAGGAGCCGCTCCTCTGCGACGACGAGGGCCGCGGCCTTGGCGTCGAGGGCGGCCTTCGGGGTCGTCGGCCCTCCTTGGCCCGCCGCTCCGCCTCGCGCGCCCGCTCCTCGCCCCGGCGGCTGCCGCGCCCGCCCCCTCAAGCGATGAGCGAAGCTCCCGGGCTTCGGCGCGGACGGTCGCCAACCGCCTCCCGCTAGCGGCCGGCGTCCGCGTCTTCTCCAAGTCCTCGCGCGCGTGCCACGCCGCCTCATCACGATCGATGAGGGCTGCGCGCACCCGCTCGAGGCTCGAGCGGCGCGCCGTGTCCCCGCCCTCGAGCCCCCTCGGGCGGCTCGTCGAGCCGGGCCGGGGCCCCGTACGCTAGCCGCCTATCCGGGGGACCCGAGAGCGTCGACAAGCGCGTCGAAAGCGCTGCACCGCTCCCGGAGCTGGTGGACCTCGACGTTCACCCGGTCGAACGCATCATACTTGTCGTGGGCGCGACGCTCGAGCTCCTGGCAACCACAGAATCAAAACCCATAAGTGCCGTGACACGAAGGCAGCATGCGCAAACGAAAGAAAAAGCAACCACGGCTAACCTGGAAGACGAGCCACGCCGGGCCGCCGTGGACCCGCAGCGCCTCGTTCAGCGCGCGGTTGAGCGTAGCGCCGTGGCTCCGAGCTCGTCCCGCAGCTCTCCGCTCCACCCGAGCGCGGCAAACACCGGGGGGTCATCGACGGCCCCCTCCACCGGGCGGGGGCGGCCGGCGTGGGAGGACGAGGCCTCGGCGCGCCGTGTCCTCGACCCCCCACCACCGAGGACCCTCGCGCCGCCTCACGAGGGCCCCCCTCCCGGGGCTCGGGGAGTCGTGGGCCGGCCGGCCCACCGATCCCATCCGGGCGGCGGGGAGTCGTCCGAGACCTCCACCACCTCCGCTTGCGAACGCCGGGCGGCGCCGCCGCTTGCGCCGCCTCCACCGGCGCCTCCGCTGCGTCTCCGCGGCGCGGGCGCCAGCACGGCGCCACGGCCACCACCTCCGGCCGCGCCTCTCTGCGCCCACGGGCGCCGCGGGTCGCTCCCGCTCCGCCTCCTCCACGCCCGCCCCCCCCGGCGGGCCGCGCCTCCACCGCCGGCCGCCGCCGCGGCCGCGCCCCCACGACGGCCGGCGCCGGCCGCTCCACGCCGACCGCCGACCGCGCCACGGCGGCGGCCGATCGCGTTGGCCGAGGCCTCGGGGCCCCGCCCGCGCCCTGCGAGCTCTCGCCCGCCGCCGCCGTGCTTGTCCCCCGCCCGCGGCGCCTCGACGAGCGCCGCCGGGTGGGGGATTGACGCGTCCGTCCTCGGCACCTTGGCGGGGCGCGAGAGGAGGCACGGTTGGCACCACCGCGCGAGCACGAACGGAGGGTTAGGACGCTCGATCATCAACGCATTAAACCGAGCAAAGCATCGAGTCCCTTACCTCGAGGAGGAAAAGGCGCGCTTCCTCTTCCTCGAAGCCTCGCCGGATGAGGCCGGCGTGGCCGGCGCGCCCGCCGCCGCGTCTCCCCGACGCCGCGCCGCCGAGCGCGCGGCGCGCGCCCCGCCCGCGCGCGGTCACGCCCCGATGTTGCGCCTCCCCGACGGTGCAGCCGCGCGCGCGCGCACGCTCGCCCGCGTGCGGCGCGCGCCGCCGCCGCGCCCCCGACGACGTCGCCGCGCGCGCGCGACGCGCTTCCCCGCGCGCGAGCACGCTCGATGCGCGCGTCGGCGCGCTCGCCGTGCGCGCCCCCGACGAGCGCGCGCGGCGCCCCCCGCGCGCGCGCCGCCCTCGATGTCGATGGCCCGGCGGCGGGCGCCGTTGCGCCCGCCCCGGGGCGATGCCGCCCTCGCCGCCGGCGCCGGCTCCGGCGAAGGGGGCGCGAGTGCCGCCACCCGTCGAGGGGCCCTCCCCCTCGCCCTCTTCCTCTTCGTCCTCCTCCGAGGACGAGAACTCCCTCGATCTCCCGGGGAGGAGAGCCCCGCCTCTTCGCGCCGACGGTCACTCCGCGGCCCGCCGATCGCGACGCGCTTGACGTCGCCTCGCGTGCTCCCTCTTGCGCGCCGCCTCCTCTTGCCGGCCGCCGGCCGCGCCGCCCGCCCCGGCGCGGGGAGGTCGGGGGGTGGGCGGAACGGACCGGCGATGGTGAAGGTCACCACCGCACACGGGAGCAACAAGGGCGCGTTAGAAGGCAAAGACAACACAAAGAACTAAAACGAAATCAAAAGCCAAACTCACCGGCGGGCCGGTGGGGAGCATCTCGAGGTCCCACGGGGGTCCGACCCGCCGAGCATCGGCGGCGTCCGGTGTCGACGGCGCTCCGCGCCCGGTGAGCGCATATGGCCGCTCGAGGGGCGTCGGGAGCATCCGCGACCTCGCCGTGTCGATGGGGTTGGCCGCCTCTGTCATCTCGAAGATGCAGGCGGCCTCTCCATCAAGGGCACGACCCGCCCGTGATGGAGGAAGGCGAGGACGCCCACCGCCCTCGCCCCCATCGTCGCCGGGGGCGCGGCTAGCCGCGGCCGGGGACCGACTCTCGCCGCGCCCGATGCTTGGGGCGTAGACACCCCGTAGCCCCGGGAGTCGAGCCTCTCCTTGAACACCCGCCGGTGTAGGGGGGAAGGCCGGGCTCGGCGTTGCGCAGATAAAACCATCCCCGCTCCCAGCCGGCGTTGTTCGTCGTCATGGTGCAGGGGATGTAGACGTTCTTGAATTGCCCCCACAGGGCAAGCGACATCGCGCCGGCGCGCACCGCGCGGCGGGTCCTTGGCTCCGTCGTGGGCTGCGTGACGAGCTCCGTGCGGAAAAGGTGTACCCAGAGCTCCCAATTGACTGGGATCCCCAGGTACCCTTCGCAAACGCCGACGAACGTAGCCGCCTGCGAAATCGCGTTGGGGGCGAAGTTGTGCAGCTCCACTCCGTAGTGGTGGCACATCGCCCGCATGAAGCGGCTCGCCGGTGCGTTGAAGCCCCGCTCGTGGTAGCGGATGAAGCTGACCACATAGCCCTCCGGCGGATTGGGCGCACGGTCTGCCGCCGGCGGGACTATCCACTCAGCCGGACGTCCCTCTTCGTTGGCCGCCAGCTGGCCGGCGGCGACTAACTCGCCAAGGGCCAGCCGGGTGACCGTCGACCTCTCCCAAGCATACGGCTCCAGGATCGTGAGGGGAAGCTGAGGCGGCGCCATGAGGAAGGGCGAAGGAACGCGAGGACGGAGGACGAGGAACGGAAGAAGAGCTCTAACGGCGACACCGCACGGTGGCAAGAGCAAGGCGAAGACGAAGGGGCGGTGGACTGAAAACGGTGAGGCGCTAAGGTAAAAAACCGCCGTCTCCCCACTCCCTCAGATTTATAAGCCGACGGGGCGAGCTCTCCGGAGCGGATGCCCCGCTCGCATTAACTGCAGGGAATCTTCCCTTCACGCCGACGGACGGGCCCCACCACGACTGCAGCGGCCACATCACTGCAGGCGGGCCATCATCACGGCGGAGACCCGCGGGGGCCGAGGCGAAGCCGTCACGTCCACCACTCGCCACACCGCCCACTACGCGCGCGCGCGGCGCGCCGCCTAAAAGGCGCGCCCGCGCTGCAAAAACCGCAGCCTCGACTGCGAGGCATTAAATGATCGGGTCCCTTGCCAAGCAAGGAGAACCCTCGAGCGGGGCGAACCCCTGGCTCGAGACAAGGGCCACCCTCTATGGGATATCGACGTGAGAAGATACCCGGGACCTGCTAGATGTAAAGCAGGCACCACGGGTACCCATGCCGCGTAAAAACCCTCGAGCGGCATGAGCCCTCGGCCCAAAACAAGAACGACCCTCGATGGGATATCGACGTGAGAAGGCTACCCGGGGCCTGCTTGATGTAAAGCAGGCGCCACGGGTACCCATGCCGCGTAAAACCCTCGAGCGGCACGAGCCCTCGGCTCAAAACAAGAACGACCCTCGATGGGATATCGACGTGAGAAGGCTACTCGGGGCCTGCTTGATGTAGAGCAGGCACCACGGGTACCCATGCCACGTAAAACCCTCGAGCGGCACGAGCCCCCGGCTCGAGATAACATCAACCCTCTAAAGAGGGCACGCGCGTGAGAGGGGTCGCCGGGGGTCCGCTTGAAGTAAAGCAAACACCGCAAGCACCCACGCCGCGCCGTGCTACCAACCGCCGCCTCGAGGGCCGGCTCGCCCGGACCCCTGGGACGGCCGCAAACGCGAAAAGACGGGGCCGCCCGTGCGCCACCCCCGCACGGCCCTACCGATCGAGGTCCGAAGCCCGACCCTCGACGGTCCGAACAGGGCGCCACGGATCGCGCGAGTTAGGGACGACGAGGGCACGCGCATTCGAGCCGTTCCTCGAGCCCGTCGGCTCGAGGGTGCCCCACATGTCGTGTTCGAGAGCCGGCGAGGGCGCCTAGCCGGGGGATCCCACCGAGGGAGAGCTTCCGCGCCCTCGGTCCCTAGCGAACGGGACCGAGCCCCACCTAGCAAACCCACGCAAGCGCTTCCATGGACGTGTCTCCGACCGCGCGGCCCTACCCTTATCGAACGGGGCATGGACGTCCACTTGAACCACCCGCTAGCGACCGACGAGGAATCCGCAATCCGCGACCCGCTCGATGGGGGTTGCGGAAACCTCACCCTCCGTCCCGCGGAGGGACGGCGAGGGCGCGTTAAAAAAGAAGTCGCCAGGCTCTACCCGATCGCCTCGAACGGGCTAAGGCTCGGGGGCTTGGCGCACGGCTACACCTCCTTGAAATTGCACCCGCCGGAGACAGTGTCAGCGGTGCGTGCACCCCCGAAGCCGGCTGAAATACCGCCGATGCCGGTTGGCATATGTGCCACGCCTCCTGACCAAAATTCTCGCGGTTAACCCCTCGCAGAGTATCCACACTCCCCCGCAGGGCTTCGGGGCTAGACCCGCGGGTCCGCTGACGCGGCCCCACGGAAAGCGTTCACAATACAAGGAGGGAAGAACGTCCTATCAGTAGGATCCAGCATCTGCGGGAGCCTCAATGGCAAACCCACAGATGCTCGGGGGCTACTGTCGGGGACAGCCCTAGGGGTCCCCTTAAACAATGGGGAAAACCTCACTTAAAACCCGCAACGAAACCCAAATACATTAAGCCTAACCATGCAGGTGCCTAACCATGCGGACACGGCCCACGGGGGACTCCGACGGCCCATCGAGGCGGCCCACGTAAGGATCCCCTCGAACGTGCTCCGCCTCGTTCGAGGCCGCGCGCTCCTTCGGGCGGGCATCGCCCGCTCGAGGGGGCGGCCTTCCCTCGACCGGCTCCGCCTCGCTCGAGGGTACGCCCCGCCCTCGGCCGGGGCTCCGCCACGCTCGAGGGTGCCCCTCACGTGTGCGCCGGCCCCGTACACGGGCATTTAACGCCACGACGCCGCGGACGGCGCCATCATGCGCCGGGGCTCGCACCCCGTGCCGCCGCACCAACTCCCCGGGGAGGAGCCCATCCCCGCCACTGTGGGAAGGGGATCGTGCAACGCGGCCGGTGTCAGTCCCGTGACACCGTACGCACGCCCCAGTACGGCTAACGCGCCGAGCCCTCGAAAAGGGGCCGGCGCACCCTCGATTCACTTTCTTGTGACCCTACGGGGGTTGGGTGGAGGCGCTAGGCGGGGTGGACCGCCATCCCCGCCACTGTAACGGCGTGGCCGCCGTACCCGCGCGTGCAGGCGCACGCCGAGCCCTGTAGCAACGACTCCAGCCCCGTGAAGCGCGTTGGGAAGGAACGCCGTTCCGCCTACTCCTGTACGCCGTACAGGCCCGCGTCAGCACCTCCCTCGAGCCTATCGGAGGACATCACCGCCATCCGCTGCTCTCCTACCCTCGAACCGCCACTGTTCGGGTACAAGTCAGGCCATGATGACCAGATCGCTGCAAGGATCGCCCGGACGGCCGCCCACTCTACAGCGTAGCACGTCGTGCTTCTCCATGTAGCTAGATAGCGCGGCATGCATGTAATTCGCCTCCCCCTTGATCTATAAAAGGGGGACGAACCCCCCAGCCGCAGGGGGACAGGGGGAGATAGAACACACCCATACGGACTCACCCCGACGAGAGCACGCCGTGCACTCACTCTCTTATTCTCCCACAACATCTTCAGCCACTCCACTAGGGACTTGGAAGCCACGCTTCCTCTCCCGCCTTGCTTGTAGCAGCCCCACTACAGGCACCCCCGGTGCTGAGCAATATAGTGCCGTGAGCACACCCCTGCTGGACGTACGACCCCCTCGACCGGAACCAGGATAAAAACCTTGTGTCACTTGTTGCTTAGCATCGACCATTGAGGGATAGACCTCGGCGCTATCTACTGGTTAGTGTCGGGACCATATTCCGCACCGACACGCGTGAAGCTCGTGAACGAAGACACCCGCTGGCACTTGAGCGCGGGTGGATTCGAGCTTGGAGAGGACGTCCGCTGCAACGTTGTTGTCGCGGACGATGTGATGGAACTCGAGACCGTAGAACTTGTTCTCGAGCTTGCGGACTTCTAGGCGCATGGCGTCCATGTTCTCCTTGTTGCGGTCCCGGGACTTGTTGACTTGGTTGATGACCACCGCGGAGTCGCCGTAGACTAGTAGCCGCTTGATGCCCGGTGAAGCCGCGAGGCGGAGCCCGTGTAGGAGGGCTTCGTACTCGGCTTCGTTGTTTGAGACCTTCCGGAAGATCTCCGGGGACGTACTTGAGTTGTTCGCCCGTTGGAGAAATCAGGAGTACTCCTGCACCTGCGCCCTCGAGGTTGAGTGAGCCGTCAAAGTACATCACCCAATGTTCTGGCCCCACGGTGGGAGTAGGTAGCTGGTTCTCCCGCCACTCCGCCATGAAGTCGACTAGTGCCTACGACTTGATGGCTGTGCGTGGCTTGAAGTCGATAGTGAGGGCGCCGAGCTCGACGGCCCACTTGGAGATTCTTCCAGTAGCATCTTGGTTCCGCAGGATGTCGCCAAGTGGGTAGTCGGTGACGACGGAGACCGAGTACTGCTGGAAGTAGTGTCGTAGCTTCCGCGAGGTGATGAGTAGAGCGTACGGGGAGCTTCGTACGGCCGATAGCGGGCCTTGGACTCGATAGAACCTCGCTGACGAAGTAGACTGGACGCTGGACCGGGTAGGCGTGGCCGTCTTCCTGCCGCTCGACAACGATGGCAGTACTGACCACGTGGGTAGTTGCAGCGAGGTAGAGCAGCAGCTGCTCTCCCTTGTGAGGAGCCGTGAGGATTGGTGGCTTTGATAGGAAGTCCTTGAGCTGGGCAAGGGCTTGATCCGCCTTTGGAGTCCACACGAACTTCTCTTGATGCTTGAGTAGTTTGAAGAAGGGTAGGCCCCGTTCTCCTAGCCTCGAGATGAATCTGTTCAGCACCGCCATGCACCCCGTCAGCTTCTGGACGTCTTTGATGCTCGTGGGAGCTTTCATGCTGGTGATGGTGGAGATCTTCTCGGGGTTGGCTTCGATGCCGCGGCGGGGCGATGATGAAGCCAAGTAGTTTGCCCGAAGGGACGCCGAAGACGCACTTGTTCGGGTTGAGCTTCCAGCGGTACTCGCGTAGTGATGCGAAGGTCTCTTCAAGGTCGTCGATGAGGGTACTGGAGTCCCTGGTTTTGACAACCACGTCATCCACGTAGGCCTCGACGTTCTTGTTAAGTTGCCGCTTGAAGCAGGCCTGGATGGCCCGCTGGTATGTAGCGCCAGCGTTCTTCAACCCAAATGACATTGTCGTGTAGCAGTACGCGCCAAACGGGGTGATGAACGCGGTCTTCTCCTGGTCTTCTTCCTTGATCGTGATCTGGTGGTACCGGAGTAGCGGTCGAGGAAGCGGAGCGAGTCGCGGCCCCGCCGTGGAGTCGATGACTTGATCAATCCGCGGCAACCCGAAGGGGCCCTTGGGGGGCGTGCTTGTTGAGGTCGGTGTAGTCGACGCACATCCTCCACTCGTTCGAGTTCTTCTTGCGGACGAGGACGGGGTTGGCGAGCCACTCGGGATGGAAGACTTCTCGATGAAGCCGGGCGGCGAGTAGCTTGGCGAGTTCCTTCTTGATGGCATCCCGCTTTGTCGTCGGCAAAGCGTCGGAGGTGCGTCGTTTGGGGGTGGCCTTAGGGTCGACGTTGAGGGCGTGCTCAATCGGCTCCCGGGCACTCCCCGGCATGTCCGCTGGCTTCCACGCGAAGATGTCGCGGTTAGCCCGAAGGAAGCTGATGAGCTCGTCTTCCTATTTGGGGTCGAGCCCGGACCCGATGGTGGTGGTCTTGGTGGGGTCGCCTGTTCCGAGGTCGACCGTCTTGACGGGTACCTCCTCAGGTGGCTGAGGCTTGTTGGTACTGTCAGATTTCTCTGGGATGTCAAGTTCACTTGTAGCAAGCTTCTTCGACGTAGCGTAGACCTCCATCATCGCTTTGGGTACTTGATTTGTGGAGGCGATCTCCACGGCTTCTGTGTCGCAGTCGTGGGACATCTTGAGGTCCCCCTGGAGGGAGAGTACACCGGCTGGACTTGGCATCTTGAGTATCAAGTAGGTGTAGTGGGGCACCGCCATGAACTTGGCGATGGCCGGTCTGCCGAGGATGGCGTGGTAGGAGGTCTCGAAGTCCGCGACCTCGAACTTGATGTACTCGGTACGGTAGTTGTCCCGAGATGCCCCGAAGGTAATCGGCGGGACCACCGAGCCCGGTGGAATAGCCGCGTTGCCGGGGACGATGCCGTAGAAGGGCATGCTTGCTCTTGGTGAGCATGGGAGTGATGTCGAGCTTCATTTTCTTCAAGGTCTTGGTGAAGAGGACGTTGAGCCCGCTCCCACCGTCGATGATGACCTTGTTGAGTTTGGAGCACGCCACCGTTGGCTTCGGGACGAGGGGGAACCGTCCCGGTTCGGAGAAAGCCGGTCCATTGGTCCGCGCGGGAGAAGGTGATGGGTACCTCCGACCACCTAAGAGGGGTCAGGACCGCTGGTTCAATGGACATTACTTCACGACGGGTAGCCTTCTGCTCCCGTCCGTCGGGCGCTCCGCCGAAGAGGACGTTGACGGTCTTCTCGGGTTCTTGGAAGTCGTTGTTGTCGCCGTCCTTCTTCTTGTTCTTTTGATCATGAGGGTGCGGTGGCTCCGGCGTCTCCTTGAGCGCGTGCCTGAGCTGGTAGCACTGCTCGGTAGTATGGTTGCCGTTTGGATGCCACGGGCACTTCTCCTTCAGCAGGTCCTTGAAGCCGCCGGAGTTCTTCTTCGAGTTCCCTTTCGCAGGGCGCTGGATAGCCGCGACAGTGTTGTCTGGCTTGCGCTTGCGGTTGGGACCCGAATAGTTGTTGTTGTTGTTGTTGTTGTTGCGGCCGCCCTGGTTTGCATTGCTGCCGCTGCCGCCGCCCTGGTTCTGCTCGGTTTTGCCACGGATGGCATCGTATTTGGCGTTGGCCTTGTCTTCTTCATCCGCCCAGGACGTGATCATGTCCTTGAGGTGGGGGATGGACCTGGGGCGGCGACGACCGAAGTCTTCGAAGGTGCGGCGGTGGTAGAGGCCGTCTTGGAAGAGGTCGATGACCTCCTTGTCAGTGACGTCGACGATGGTGGCGCGCTTGTCGAAAAAGCGGCGCATGTACTTGCGGAGGGTCTCGCCTTGTTCCTGCTTGATCATGGCCAGGTCCATGCGAGTACCCGATCGGCCCATGGCGCCCGCGAAGTTGCTTGTGAACTGCTCCTTCAGCTGGTCCCACTTGTCGATCGAGTGCTTGTCCAGCGACTCGAGCCATGTGAGTGGTGCTTGGTCCAGGCAGAAGGGGAAGTAGAGGCACTTGGTGTCGCCGTTGCCGCCGCCGTTCTCGATGGAGAGAGCGTAGCATCGGAGCCACCGGATGGGATCTGCTTCGCGTCGTACTTGGTGATCCCCAAAGGCTTGAACTTGTCGGGGAGGAGCAAGTTGCGAAGTCGAGGTGAGAAGGCGGGGAAGCCGTCGCCTTCGGCGGCGGTGGTCGACTTCTTCCGCCGCGGCCTCCTCAATCTTCGGCGGGCGTCGTACCCGCCGTGTGAGGCGCCGAGGCGTGGTCGTTCGCGTGGCCTCGGCCGCCGCGGCCGCCGCCGCCTCCCGGCCCTCCCCGTTGGCCCCATGGTTGGAGGCTGCTGCCGTCGCTGCCGCCGCCGTCGGGATCGTTGCCGCCGCCACCTGCCGGAGCGCGGTGGGGAACAACTTCTCGGTTGCCGCGATCTTGTAGTGAAGGTCCGCCGGCGTTGGAGCGGCGACGGTTTGGCTCGGCTGGGAGGTCAGCTCGAGTACGGTTGGGACCGTTGTTGGCGCTGCGACTAGTAGCCTCGTTGTCGCGAGGCTTGGCTGGAGGAGGTTGGTTGACTCTGTTGTCGACCCGCATGAAGTAAGATTCTCCAGCGAGCTTGGCGATGACCTCACCAGCGCGTATGCCCTGAGCCTGGCGTGCGATCGCTGTGATCGACATGAGGCATTGCTCAGGTGTGGTGTGTACTCTGCTCTCGACCGCCTCGAGAGCTTCCGCAAGGTTGCGGATGGGGAGGTTGTCGCGGATGCGTCGACGGCGTTCGTTGCGCTTCCGGTTGCGTTCACGTCGAGCGTCTCTGTCTGCCGGAACCTCATTGGGTGGAGCATCGCGAGAGAGCTCGTCGGCGGAGATGTCTTCCGGTGCCGGTCCCGAGCCGTGCCTCGAAGGCCTCGGGGTGTCGCCGGCGACCATGAAGACTTGGCGATCGGGGGTGCCAAGGCTAGACTCGCAGGGTGCCACCTCGGTTGGTGTGTTTGAGTCCGCCCCGGCTAGCGGTGTTCCCCTCCCCGGAACGGTAGTGAGTCGATGTAGGCGACGTAGCATGAGTCTCCCTTCGCCGGGTCGGCGAGGCTTGCGGTCCGGCCGATGAGACGTATCCGCCGCCGGCGTGGATTTTATAACCGGCCCCGCAAGCCCGGTCCCCGACAAGGGAAACTCGGTGGGTCGTTTTCGGACTCGGGCTCCTCGGGGGTCCGACCCGAAGTCGAACTCGTAGTCCGGGTTCGAGTAGAACTCGGAGAGAGGGCGAGGAGTCCGGAGCGCGATCGGGGGCGGCGTCGGAGTCCGAATTGTACTCGAGTACGGGCTCCTTGCCGCCCGCGCGGGGGTGGGAGCCCCCGTGCGGGCCCGGCCGAGGATGCAGGGGCCACGCGCGGAGGGCTCGCGCGGTGGAGGGGACCGCCGCGATGGGCGAGCAGCCGGCTCGCATGCGATGGCCCATGGCGACATCGAGTTCGAGTTGGAGACGGACTCGAGCTCGAAGTCAGCGTGGTGGTTGAAGAGCGAAACTTCGCCGAATTTGCCGGCGAGTTCACCCGTGACGGCTTCGGGAAGCGTCACGAGGCCTGTCTTCGGGTTGGGCTGCATGGTGAGGCGGTGCTGGAAGGAGCCCGCGCCATCCGCAGTGCAGACCCAGGCGCCGAACACGAAGGTGTCGCCGCGGTTGAAGGCGACGGTTGGCTTGAAGCAGACAGGAGCCGTCGAGTTCGCCATGTGATCTCGGGCGAGAACCCCTACCTGGCGCGCCAGTTGTCGGTGTTTTAGACCGGCAACCTACTACGGGGAGTACCCGAAGTAGATGATTGTGACTCGCCGAGATCGTTAACTCGAAGGAAGAGACACGTGGCACACAATTTAGACAGGTTCGGGCCGCGAGGTGCGTAATACCCTACGTCCTGTATGCTGCGTAGCTCTGGATTGATAGAGCACAATTACAAGATGGTGCAATAGTGCGCCGTGAGTTGTAGGGAATTGGATGAGGTGATCCTGAGATCGGTCCCTGCCTCGCCTTATATAGTCCGGAGGCGGGGTTACAAGTCGGAGTAGGGAGAGAGTACTAGTCGAGTACGTCTAGGAGTCCTCTATACAGTGCGGAACATGTATAGCTCCCTAACCGAGTACTACTCCTGTGTAGTCCTTGTGCTCCACGCCTTCAGGTGCCGTGTAGCGCAAGCCGGGTAGTCCCAGGGGCCTACCGGGTAGTCGGTCCTGGTACCCACCGAGGCAGTGGGCCCAGGGAGGTCCACACGACAATATCCTCATCAGGGACCAGAGAATCAGCCATCTCTTCTAGCCGATCGTTTGACTCCTCATTGACTCGTCTTCCCAGCCGATCATGAACGCTGGTCTTCCCCCCCAATCGATCATGGACGCTGGCCTTGCCCCCCCAGCCAATCGTGAACTGAGACTCGTTGATTGTCAAACCCACGATGATCTTTGGCTACAGGTCTTTTGTCATCAAAGCGAGCTTTTTGGATGAGCTGCCATTATTGTAAGCTCCGTTGCACTCTGGACAGTTTTCTGTCGTCGGCAGCTTGATCCCTTCTTCCCAGCAGTACTTGAAGAACAGACATCTCCAATGTCCTTCATTACACTGTGCCCACTCTTCTCTTTCTTTTGTCTTCGCTTGTCGGCATTGGAACTTGTTGATCAACATCTAGGACGTGACAGGTCGACGTGGCTTCAAATCCCCTTCTTCAAGTAGTAACTCTTTTCCTTTGGCATCGACATCAGTTACTTGCACTTTGGGATCAACAGCTCCTTTATTTTGTGCCGAATCAGATATCAACAACTTAACTCGTGATGTGCCTTTGCTAGACACTTCAACCATATTAGTTGGGAAGGGATGCTGATCAATCTTCATCGACTTTTCAGCTTTGGTAGGAGTTTCAAACTTAAGCCTCCCTTACTCAATAGCTGATTGGATCTGTTGTCTGAAAATTTTGCAATCATTGGTGTCATGCGACATTGCATTGTGCCACTTGCAATATTTCATCCTGTTCAGCTCTTCTGTAGATGGTATTGGTATGGAACTAAGAGAGTTTGATCTGCCCTTGCTGAAGCAACAGATCAAATATCTTATCGGCTTTAGTAATGTCAAAGCCGAATTTTCTGGCTCTTTCTTGCCAAAGGGACATGACACTGTCTTCTTGACTTTGACCCATTCTGCGAGCCCTATCATGTTGTCTTCATCTTCTGAGTCAGAGTAATCCACATACGACACCTTCTTCTGAAAATTCCTTCTAGGCTCATAAGATTTTATTGTTTCTTGACTCATCTGACTGGCCAACTAGCTGAGGCTTTCAAAATCATGTGATGCATATTTCTGTCTCAAGGTTGGCAAGAGATCTTGGAAAGCCAACTCAGCTAGTTGCTTGTCTCCTAGATTCAGATTGTAGCACTTGTTTTTGACTTCTCTGAATCTCTGAACGAATCCAGCTACTGTTTCATCGTTCCTTTGGAGTCTGGTTAGATCAGTGATCTTCATCTCATTGATGCCAGATAAGAAATAATTATGGAACTGCTATTTCAAATCGGACCACTTGATGATGGAATTGGCCAGCAGTGAGGTGAACCATGAGAATGCCGGTCCTGACAGAGATGAAGAGAACAATCGTATCCTGAGTGCATCAACATTCCCCGCTTTTCCACATTGGATGATGAACCGAGTGGTGTGCTCCATAGTGGATGTCTCATCTTGCCTAGAGAATTTGGCGAAATCTGGCACTTTGAATCTTGGAGGAAACGGTATTTGATCATAACCAGAAGGATACGGTGTCCTGTACATGCAGGACTGCTTCTTGGGCTTTATCCCGTATTGCTTTAATAACGTTTCTGACATGTGGTCAATTAACTCCAGCTTCATATGATACTTCAGCTCTATAGCTACTTGCTCAATTGCTTGTATCTCAGCTGGAGTTACTGGAGGTCGTTCTTCTAAGATTCTAGTCTTTGGATTTGGAGCTATCCTTGCCTCAGCAGAATCTTGAGCGTCTGAATGACCTGTAACCGATGGGGCTACCTGCTGCGTACTCAACTGGCTTGAAATAGCCAATTGATTTAGAAGTGTTTGTAGCAATGGTGCAGAATCTACTTGTGGAAACACCGGCTATCCTGTTGTTCCCTGGTTGATCAGCTGTTGAGGTGAAGACCTTGTATGAGACATCATATTAGCTGGGGTTAAGACATCCTGCATTGTCATTGACTGTTGAGGTGGAGTTGTCTGTATGGGCATCCCAAGCGTTGGTTGCTGTTGCGGAACAGTTTGCATAGGCGTCCCGAGTATCGGCTGCTTAGCTGATCTCTGAGGTGGAGTAGGATCTGGCCTTTGAGGTGGAACAAGAAGTCTTTTCTCTATCGGTATAACCATGTGAGCATAAGCTAGACTGATCTTGAATCTTTCAAAGTTCTTGCTCGCATGATTGAAATAGACAAACAATACTCCTTCCCCTGTCATGTGCGTAGTCCCTGGAGTACCTCCAAACGTAGCTTGGTAAGACTGTGGATACTTTACTTCTGAAATTTCCTCAATCACGAAGTGATCACGAGGTAAGTCTCATCCTGCTAGCTTCACATCTAAATCCCTCACAGCAGAATACTTCTGTTGATTCTTCACTGGGAGCACCTGATTCTAGATAACAGATTGCACTGGTGATGTGACAGCAGGATCTTTCTCTTTTCCATCACCACTTTGATTCTGAATCAGCTGGGTGTTTGATGAAGAACTAGCAGTAGCTTGTGGAGATGGTGAAGCTTTCATTGTTGGATCATCAATCGGCGATATAGCCGATTGGTCTTGCTGGGATACTGGAGGAGTTTGCTTAGGTTGGTAATATGCAGGTCCCAAATATCCTCCTGCTGCTCCCTGCTTGAGTGCATCAGTTATGGCATTCTGAATTGTGTTCGCGAATACCTTGGATTGATCAATCATTGTTTGATGCATAGCCTTGGTCATTATGTCTTGAAGCCCTTCAGGATCGGCTAAGAAGGTGACTTGCTTCGGTGTTGGCAAAGGATTGTTCTTGAAAACACCGCTTTTATTCTGACCATATGATGCTAGACAAAGCTCTTCATAATGCTTCATGTAAGCCTCGAGCTCAGCTTTGTCTGAATGTTTCAGCTGATCCTTGGTGATTGGTTAAACATTCTCTTGATCGACTTCATGAGGACCAGTCTTCGTAGGCTTCATCATTGTTGACTTTTTCGTGTCCCACTGGGCGTGCCAAAAGTATGTTGACGCGAAAATAGGACGTCACACATGACTCCTCGGTCTGTAGCGAGGCGTGCCAGCCATTTTGACATGCTGATTGACAATGGAAAATATTAGGGATCGGCTAGAGAAACGATGGCCTTTCAGCGACACGTGTACCAGTCAATCGACCGATACGAGTGAAAGTGGAATCGACCGGCTCAAAAGAGACCGAAGCGCGGGTGCGATCGGCTAGATCGGCCGATCATGACATCAGCACTCGAACAGGTCGGAATCGGCTGTGGTAGAAGCCGATGGATCTAGATCGAACAGATGATTATGATGATAGCTAAAACCACAAGAATTGCTACAAAGACTTGTAGATCTAATTAATATCGGTAAGGGGTGAATAAAGAACCTGACGAAACCTCAACGATGTGCCCGAAGGTTAAAGCCTAGGGTTATTCAGTAAAAAGTTACTCACAAAGCTTGCCGGAGATCAGTTGATGCAGCTCGACGAACTCAAAGCACGACGTTGTAGAAAAGAGAAAAAACGCAATGGCGAAGTCACCAAAAAGTAGATGCTGTAAAGTAGATGCAGTAAAGGTAAAGGGTTTTCCCGGAGGCAGTTTGTTTGATATTGGTGTGTACACTTTTTCTCGACCACACAGGGTCGCTATTTATGTCCCGGGGACAACCCCGACTCCTAGACAATCACGACACTGTTTACTTTTATCTAAAGACAAAAACTACTAAAATAGAAAAGGACTCCCGCAGGAGTCTAAGATCTTCTAAAAACTAACTCTTGACCCGTTTTTAATCGTGTATTGACCCGCCTCCACCATACCTTCCATCTGGCGTGTTTCTTTGGATACCTCCTGTTGACGGTGAAAATCCGTAAACCTAGCCATGAGTTTACCTTCGGTGTTGGCATGAGTTTTATACCTTATCCATTGGTACTAACCCCCGTGGTATAACAAGTTCACGTGTGCATGTCGGTTTTGGAGTTTAATGTTTATGCAGGGTTTTAGTGTTGAATGCAAGGCTTTCGGGATAAGTTCATCAAGCACCTCATGACAAGACCTTGAAGCCCCGTACAAGTCATGCAATGAAGCAAACTTAACTCCAAGAAGCCGGGGACTTGATCCGAGAAGACAACAGACTCCAGGGACCTGACCAGAAAAGTGCTGAATCTTGCAAGACAAGGAGTTGAGTCCAATTCGGAGAGAAACCGACGACATGGACCTACATGCGAAGGGGGAAACATCCGGAAGCAAGGGAACCGACCCGGGGCAAAGGAGCTCTCGGGCCGGGCCTAAATGGGCCCGGGCCGGCCGGCCCCGGCCCCGGTCGGCCCGTGCCCATTTAGGGCCCAAACACCCTCTCCTTTGCCCTAGCCGCCAATCGGGCTATTTATAGCCCCCCGACCGAGAGCCACGGGGGGAAGAATTCGTCTTCGGCCGCCGAGGAGCGAGAGAAGAGAGGGACACCATGTCGGAGAGGAGAGGGTCGAGCTAGTTGACTAGGGTTTCCCTAGCCGACGTGGGAACCTTGCATGGAAGACCACGTCGGAGTTCCCGAGCTAGAAGCAAGATCAAGGAAGGATCCCGGTGGTGATCTTGTGTATGTATCATTGTCATAGTTGAATTATCAAGTTGAATCTTTTCTTAGCGATCAAGTGTTTCCTCGAAGATTTCGTTTTTCGATCGGCTTTGCTTATTCCAATTCTATTCGTACGATAGATTACATAGGGTGTTCTTGTAGCCGCGGTGGCTAGAGGTACACGCTGGATCTTCCGAAAGAATCTCGACTTGTCTTTTGACTCGCCCTAAGCTCCCGGCATGAATAGGGATACGTTGTGACAGAACGGGGGTCTCGAAAGGCGGATGTTTTCGGATTTGGACGGGAAACCACGATTTAAAGAGGCATCTATTGAGATTCGATTTGCTACTTCTTCTCTTGCTTGGAACTTCAACAAAAAGCTTACCCCGATCCCTTTAGATCGGTTTATCTACCCAATCTTACTTTGTTTTCTCCGGTCTTTAGTAGATTAGATTTATCTTTGTTTTGTGCTCTTATCTAGATGCATTAGGGTTTCTCTTTTACCAAAGATTGAAGTTACTTGGCTTTACTAGATCAACTCTTGCGTCACACATTTGTTCCACGGATTCGATACCTTGGGTTCACCACTCGAGGGAAGAAGGGTCCCTTGACTACGACGGGAGACTTGTACACTTGCGAGTCACAAACGAACTTTGATACAATTATTAACCGTCAACAAGCCCCTTTTTCTGGCGCCGTTGCCGGGGAACAAGTGATCAAGATTTGATTTTTTTTATTGCCTTTTTGTAATTTTCAGTTTTCTTTTTGTTTTTCTTTTTGCATCTACTAAACTTTGATCATCCTCAAAATATATCTAATCTAGTTTGTCTAACCCTAGTTTTCATAGATTTATTTTTCCTTTCTAGTTTTTGCATACTTTGCTTATTGCTAACCCTAACCGGAGATGGTTGGCTACCTCTCCAAGAAACCCAAACCTTTTTGTGGATGATCCGGAAAACTTTACGAGCAAAGGTGACATGCAACACAAGCTAAAGGGGTGAAAACCCTAGATTCAAAAGTTGAAGTCGAAGGACCGTCGAAATCTCCAAGGGAATCACCACCTCCAAGTCCAAAGGAAGATCAACCTCAACCACGGAGCGTTGCGCACCCCCGGACATCGTTGATCTACCTATCATAAACCTTCAAGACGCCGGGAGGCCGTTCAAGATCAAAGTCTCAACTATCCGCATGACGACTGCGAGAGCTGAATGCATACGAGTCGGATTCCTTGAGTGGCATATCGGTTTACTTAAGAGGAGGATGGAGAAGATGGAGATGGAGAAAGAAGCTCAACACCTAAAGGCCGCCGAAGCAAGATCCTCATGCAAGGAGTGTGTGGAGTACGGCCATGTCCAAGGACGCCGTCACTAAGTTCGAGGCTATGGAGAAAATATTGAAGAATTTAGATGGCAAGGTGACGGAGGTCGGAAGCTCTATACGTAAAGTGTTCATCGTGATGAAGATGCTAGACGCAAGTGGGACAACTTGCCGGCGCCCGATGGGTAACGAAGAAGAATATCCGAGACAACTCCAAGGTCCCAAGACGGCGAAGGCTACTCAAGCTCATTCGGGAGAGATGAAGGATCACACTAGATACCATGAAGATCACGACCGAAGGACCGGAGTTCGAGATGCCGAGCCACAAGGAAGATGTTGCATCCGTCAAGACCAAAGGACAAAGCCAGCTCGTGAAGACCAAAAAAAAATTGACTAAGCCAAAGCGGGTACCCAAGATTGCAACGCCCACAAAGAGCGTTGATCCGAAGTAATCAAGTGAAGAAGTCTAGCCATGGACTATAAACGAAGCGCTAGGCGGGAGGCAACCCGTTTCGTCAAGTCAAGAATAAGCTACGGGAGGACAACCCGATTCCAGGTTTTTCGAGTCTTTTTAATAATTTAGTTTTTGAGTTTTATTACGCAAAGACATTAGACTTAGAAGTGGTTGAACAATATTAGAGACATAATTCTTGATTGAATGTTTGCTTTATCATAAACCCTTTGCATGAACCCTCCTATGTGCTTGTTTGTTCTTTTCTTTTCGAGAAACCTCAACCAAATAATTTCAGAACCTAACTCAACCTTTCGCCTTCATTATGGTGCTGAGGTTGACTTATTTTTCATGCTAAAACCACACGAGTAGAGCCACGACTTATATCTATGTGTTAATAAAAAAAATTCAGCACGTGGTAGAACTCGCGTGAACCTAGAAATCCAAACTTTTGGTTGGTTTTAAAAATCTATATCCTTGGTTTCTCTAGGATTAGAATTTTTCTAAGCCTATTCTAATTTTGTTTTATTCAAAATCTTTCTTATCTAGCCAAAATTAGAACCTAAACCTATGCCCCCATGATCAAGCCGGGAAATGTTTGCTCTCAACCGATGAAGGCAAACTATACCGGTGAGACCGAAATCGACGTAATCGAAAAATATTTTCGACTTACATTTGTTTTTAATGGTTTAAAAACTTCTCTAAAATTATGTTCGAGCTCTTGCATGGCTCTGAAAAATATTTTAAATTTCGAATTAGAGGAGTGCTTAACCTTAAACACACCTTAATGGAGGCAATCTAGTAATCATGCATGCACCATTGGATTCCCTTTCATCAACTTTCACCAATTTCACATGCGAAGGACAAGCATGGTGGGCAGCAAGCATCAACTTTGTAGGAATTTCATGGTGGCATGTGAAGCAAGTGGAGCTAGGGAGCATGGACATGACCCAAAACATGAAGCATCAAGTGGAAGGACCAATAAGGAGTGGACGAGAGCGTTTGGGCGGTGCAACTCGTGGAGCACGCGGGCAGGAAAGTTGCAGAGGTGAAATGATCGTGCTGGAAGAAAGACGAGGCGGGGAGGAGCACCGAGGCCGGCCTCACCTACATAAGGAGCCCCCCGGCTCCCGTTTTCTGCAGGAAGCTTCCCTCTCCTTCCTTTGTTTGTGTGTTCAAGTTTGTGTGCTCAAAACCTCCGTAGACATAGCCAACCTTCCCAAGCTTGAGAGCTCAAGAAAAAAAATCCACATCCTTAATCCACCCAAAGTCCACATCTGAAGCAAAGAGTTTAAGTGCCTAGTTACCGGTTGCAACCCGGAATTTTAGTTGAAGAAAAGAGTGCAGCAACCATGTGGAAGAAGACCACAAGTCTCTTCTCCAAGAAGAAGAGTTCGTTGTCGTCCAAGCCATCATCAACCACGTCTTCGAGGAGGCACTTGGTTTCCGAGTCTCCCCGGAGCATGGAGACGGATACGGCACCACCGAGAAGGAACGATGCTCTCCTCCTTGGTGGTATGAGGGCTGCAAGAAGCACTTCCATGAGGTTTACCGAACCTCGTGGGCACACGGAGGAGCAGCCCGCGCCACCACGACGATCGACTCGCTCAACCGCACCACCTCCTTACACCCCGACACACTCTTCGTACGGCTTCATCATCTTGTCGACGGAGGAGGAGGAGAGGCTCGCCAATCTTGAGAAGAGGCTTGTGCCGAACGTCGAGTTCGACGACCAAGCACTCTACACCTTGGGTTTTTGCACCGACATATACTATATGTTGGGGCACCTCGGATGGGTGCGGTTCTCCAACGGAGTATCGGTGGACACCCATTTGGGGTTCGCCTTGGAAATTTTAATGACTATTGCACCCATCGTTGATGATGATGGGGTGCAAAGCTTGTCATTCCGTTTGGAGGGAGTCCAACAAGAGGTTCCCTACGAGCACGTTAGGGAGCTGCTTGGATTCCACAAGGGAGCTCCGGAGAAAGTTGACATGCCACCCGGCATGTTAGCGGGATTTTGGAACATGATCTCCGGAGAAGCCCATCAACAACGCAATTGCATCCGCAACCCCATTATCCGGATATTTCACTCTTGGATGTGCAAGAGGATATTGGGGAGGATGAAGGAAACAAAGGTGACCGACACGGAGTTGAATTGGTTATACTCGGCTTTAATTGCCAGGCAGCCAATAGACCCCTCTTACCTCATGATCAACCGTTGGTGTTGTGAAGCAACATCGGGGGCGGGTAATATTGGTTCGGGGTGTTACCTCTCCATGTTGGCCTTTTCCTTGCGGCCGGGGATCGCAAGAAACCTCGACCACCTTTTGCGAGGAACCTCTCTCGGCATTGAATATTTGCGGCAAGGCAAATACATTAGTGGAGATGAGAGAGGAGGTTATCGGTTGGCCATAGTGAACCTACCCCTTCCCAACGAGAGGCTTAGGCTTTTCAATGAAGGGAGAGAAGATTGGTTGGAAGAGGGACTACTTGTCCCTGCAAGGAAGAACAAGAGAGGAAGAATCGTAGAGGAGGGAACATCCTCCGCACAAGTGAGTGGAGCACAACCCAATGTGCAACCGTTCGGCGGGGTCCCTCCTCCGCCAAGTTATTACGGAGGGCCACAAGAGCAAGCATGGGGGGGTGGTGCGCCGGTACCCCCACCAAATTATGTTGTGCCCAACGCTAACTTCGCGGAGTCCTACGCTCATCATCCCCAACCACAACAAAGCATGGCCATTATTGGAGGGTATGCTGCAAGAAACGCTCAAAACATCGCAGCCATCCAAGCTAACGCAACTCAACTTGGTGAAGGCAATGCAAATATTGCCTTTGAACTTGGACGCCTTCACCTTGTGGAGCCAAATCAATTCGTCGGAGGGAATGTCCAATCATATTACGAGCGAGGGTATTATTATCAAGATCATCAACATCAACCACCGGCGGAGGACTAGAAGATTTAGGAACTTTAGTTTTCTTTTCTTTTCTTTTTCTCTGTAATTTTCAGCTTTTGCTTATGTGTGTTTGCGTAGTATTTTCTGTTTTTATTTAAATTTCAGCAAGCATGTTTGTTTATTTTCAGTTTGTATTTCAACTTGATGTCACCATTAATAAAGATACCACCTTGATTATATCATTGGAAAAGTTACAAAATTCGTGCCATGATGATATATGATTAAAATTGCAGCTTTGTTCATCTTTGTAATTGATTTATGCATGTTTAAGCTAGTGCTCTCTTAAAAATACAAATCTGAATTTATTTAAATGCTAGCTTAATTTTCAGCGGAGGTTATGATTAAAATAAAGACCCATAGTGTTTTATGTGCTCTCAAGTTATGAATAGATTAAAGATGTCTTTTATGCTCAAAAATATCGCTAACCTTGTCACAAATATCACTTGTGTGTTGCTCAACCTATCCAAAGCCTTATATATATTTGAGTGCATAAACCTTAGTGTACAAGATTTATTTTTGAGTGAGTTATTGCAGGCCATGATTTCTCTGGCCCGAGACTAAGAAGCTGGTCATTCCATTTTTGCGTATCTATTTTTTGCTAGCCTCTTATCCATGCATTGTGTATCCCCGCATTGGAGATCTCACAAACCTCGCCGGATATCCACCTTTAAACCAAATATCATCTTTTGTGATTACCTCCTTGACCACAACCTATCGTTGAGAATGGATCATCAATTCAAGGAAGATCGCAAGACGGTGCTAACATTGAAGATTTCAAGTATCTCTCCAAGGAAAAATATTTCCGGTACCTACCTTATTTATCGCCTCTTTGCTCGAGGACGAGCAACGTCTAAGCATGGGGGAGGAGGTAGGTACGATGCAATTTTTAGAGTTCAAAGGGGAGCAATTTAAAAAAAAAGAAGTTCAAAAGAGGAGCAAGCAAATAAAAAAAAATCAAAACTCCGTTGTGAAAGTCACGTTACCGAATATATGACAAGAAAAAAAATGAAAATGAAAGAAAGAAAAGAATGAGAAATATGAGAAAGAGAAAAAAATATATGTGCGTAAAGTGAACTCCCCGGTTCTCTAAGAGTGCATTCAAGGCTTCAAGTTAAAAAGATCCATTCTCATTTTCCAACCATGTGCAATCCGATAACGAGGACTTCCTTTGTGCCTCGGGATCACTCTTTGCCATTTGCACATGTCCACTCATCTAAAAGTGTGTGTATTTTTCTCTTTCCCCTCCTTGATTTAACATTATTTTCCAATGACCTTTTTGACGAGTCTCGGTAAGACCATGAGAAGCTTGTCTTGTTTTGACAACACCTCATTTATAAATTTTGTTAGGACTAAACTTTCCCAAAGCTCCATATAAAGCCTACCACATATATATGAGAGGGAAAGGAGTAGAATATATAGGCTTGAGAGACAAGTGAGATGAGAGTTCATGAGCAATACACGAGAAGATTTAAATTTGTGAACTTGGTTTAGCTTTTCTTTATCTCGTTCTTTATTTCAAAAATTCTGAGATCTATTTAAAACTTTGTGAGCATGTTAATACTTGTGGGATAAGCTTAACAAGAATCTACCCTCCGTAGAGATGAAGGCTAGTACATTATGGAACTTTAATGAATTAAAATTTTGAGAGCATTATGTTTTCTCATGTGTGATCAAATGCAAAGTTTAAACATTGTTTGGCAATGATGATATCCATCGAAGGCTTACTCGAGGACGAGCAAGGTTTAAGCATGGGGGAGATGTTGACGGTGAAAATCCGTCAACCTAGCCATGAGTTTACCTTCGGTGTTGGCATGAGTTTTATACCTTATCCATTGGTACTAACCCCCGTGGTATAACAAGTTCACGTGTGCATGTCGGTTTTGGAGTTTAATGTTTATGCGGGGTTTTAGTGTTGAATGCAAGGCTTTCGGGATAAGTTCATCAAGCACCTCATGACAAGACCTTGAAGCCCCCGTACAAGTCATGCAATGAAGCAAACTTAACTCCAAGAAGCCGGGGACTTGATCCGAGAAGACAACGGACTCCAGGGACCTGACCAGAAAAGTCCTGAATCTTGCAAGACAAGGAGTTGAGTCCAATTCGGAGAGAAACCGACGACATGGACCTACATGCGAAGGGGGAAACATCCGGAAGCAAGGGAACCGACCCGGGGCAAAGGAGCCCTCGGGCCGGGCCTAAATGGGCCCGGGCCGGCCGGCCCGGGCCTCCGGTCGGCCCGTGCCCATTTAGGGCCCAAACACCCTCTCCTTTGCCCTAGCCGCCAATCGGGCTATTTATAGCCCCCTGACCGAGAGCCACGGGGGGAAGAATTCGTCTTCGGCCGCCGAGGAGCAAGAGAAGAGAGGGACACCATGTCGGAGAGGAGAGGGTCGAGCTAGTTGACTAGGGTTTCCCTAGCCGACGTGGGAACCTTGCATGGAAGACCACGTCGGAGTTCCCAGAGCTAGAAGCAAGATCAAGGAAGGATCCCGGTGGTGATCTTGTGTATGTATCATTGTCATAGTTGAATTATCAAGTTGAATCTTTTCTTAGCGATCAAGTGTTTCCTCGAAGATTTCGTTTTTCGATCGGCTTTGCTTATTCCAATTCTATTCGTACGATAGATTACATAGGGTGTTCTTGTAGCCGCGGTGGCTAGAGGTACACGCCGGATCTTCCAAAAGAATCTCGAATTGTCTTTTGACTCGCCCTAAGCTCCCCGCATGAATAGGGATACGTTGTGACAGAACGGGGGTCTCGAAAGGCGGATGTTTTCGGATTTGGACGGGAAACCACGATTTAAAGAGGCATCTATTAAGATTCGATTTGCTACTTCTTCTCTTGCTTGGAACTTCAACAAAAAGCTTACCCCGATCCCTTTAGATCGGTTTATCTACCCAATCTTACTTTGTTTTCTCCGGTCTTTAGTAGATTAGATTTATCTTTGTTTTGTGCTCTTATCTAGATGCATTAGGGTTTCTCTTTTACCAAAGATTGAAGTTACTTGGTTTTACTAGATCAACTCTTGCGTCACACATTTGTTCCACGGATTCGATACCTTGGGTTCACCACTCGAGGGAAGAAGGGTCCCTTGACTACGACGGGAGACTTGTACGCTTGCGAGTCACAAACGAACTTTGATACAATTATTAACCGTCAACACCGCCTTCCCTATGCCCATCGGCCAATCCTCTGGTTTGCCATCGGCCGATTGCTCTGTCCTGTTGGCCCACCGTTAGGGCTGGACCCCTCTGACCATCGGCGGATCTCGTTGACTGCCCTGTTCTTCCTTCAATTGGCCGATTATGCTTCGCTTTTCATCGGCTGTCTCTCTTCCCCCATTTTGACATGTTTTTCCAAAAAAACGGTGTCAACACGTGACCCACGGTGTTAAGGAGAACCATCGTGGGCTATGGCAGTTGGAACTGCAAACGCCGTGGCCCATGGCGGCCGCCGTGGCGCACAACGGTTGGTGGTCAAATCTGATAAATTTTCAAACGGTTCTATAATTTTGCAAAATGATTTAAAAATGTATAAAAAATTTCAAATAATGAGCTCCACTTTAAATCATTTCGTTATTCCTTGGAAAAAACAATCGTCGATTTGTTTTCCTTTTTGCGACAAATAATCATGGTTTTATTACAACATTCATATTTCAGGAAATTCAGGTGTATCTTCATAAACGTTTATCAGTAACACTTCGGCTGGGTATATAAACTTTCATAAACACATTGTGTGTAAGCTTCAAAATAAGAAAGAAGAATGTCAGCTTTTCAGTTATTATTACATTATTAAAACAAGATAGATTATGAATTTTATTTTTACCTAGTGATATATTTTATAAAAACATACATAAATTACGAAAAATGATCATCACCCTGGAAAAAAAATGAGAAGGTGCCAGCTGGGATCAGACTTCAAAAAAATCAGGATTCTTGCATATAGATATATATTTGCGACCAGCTTCAACTTTTTTTAAGGGGCCAGCTTCAACTTTGATCAACGCCCTGTAATCAGTTTTAATCCTATCCATCCAGCAGTGGATTGTATGAAACACCAGAGATCTCTTAGATATGGTTCATTCTGCTGTGTAAATGGATCGCAGTTGTTCATGAACCATGTTGCAAGTTATTTGGCAAAATATATTGACTGATATCACTCCTCTTTAAACTTTGCATTAGCAAATACTACTATACATTGAAAAACATTCTAAAATAATGAATGCAATAATATGCCTGCAACGGCATGAATCAATAATCAACATAGTTTAAACGTGACAAACCATGATAGTTGAAAACATAATGCATTATAATTCGTGGGTACAACAAAGAAATGAAATCTCAAAAAAAAAAAAAGAAATGAAACGAAAGCGAGAACTGTCTCGACTGAGAAATTATTAGTACTATGGTTGATAGAATTTGAAATACCACTAAATCTACTATGTGTCATATCTATATACTGGAGAATTTTTTAACCATTTTTAATCTAATATTTTAAAAATAACTCCTCCCCAACTAAATTTCCAAGAAGTAGCCTTTTTATCGCGTCAGAGTATGCGGCGCGACTGGGGTGCCACGTCGGCCGGGCGCGCGCAACCAGCTGCTGAGGTGGTAGGGTGCATGCTCTGGAGCGACTGAGTCGTGTCAGACGGCGTGTCGCGACTCACTTAAATATCCCGGGACCGCCGGGCCCTTCTTTCTTTCTCCTCCTCACCCCCTTCACTCCTAAGACCTAACCCGAGCTCCTCCCCTCACATGGCGCCGCTCCCAATCCTCCCCCTCTAGATCCACTCCATCCCTCACCCGTTTTGAAGAGAAAAGTGTGGGAAATAGCTCCGGGAAGGTAACTCCTCTAATCTAACCAATTAGTTTTCGCAGATTCCGTCGTTTTCGTTGGATTTGAGGTGATTAGGTTTTGTGTATGATTTGAGTTGGATAGCTTGATTGAGTACGAATCGGGTATGATTAAGTGTAGTGTATCATGCAAGTGGCCGATTCTAACCCCTTCTTATCGTGTAGTTTCTCTTCCATGCTAGGATTTTATCATTTTCATGCTGGATAGTGTAGATGCTATTGATAAGTGAGATGAGGGTTGGTATAATCAATTTAATTTGTGGTTGTGTGTAGATGGATCGTTTAGTTCGTATATTTTCGGGTGACATGGTTGATGACAATGGGGAGTGTAAAAGTATGAGTCAACAAGTAGCAAGATTTGATAGTCCTCCAACATTTGAAGATATTAAAACCCAAGTGAATTCTTTGTTCAAGGTTGGAAATGAGGGGGAAGAATTAAAGATTTATGGAAGGTTTGATTCCGGTGACAAAAGAAGTCACTATGTGATGATGCCTATTACATGTGGTGATGATTGGTTATTTTACAAAGAGTGTGTAAAAGAATCTCAAGTTCGTTGTGTCGAGTTAGTTGTTGATGTTTACTCTCCGGTAAATTCACCACATAGTGATGAGCCCATGGAACACTTAAAACGTTTGCCATGCCCCTTGTTAGTTTAGTTTGCAGATTATGTCACTAGTGACGAACTGAACTTATTTGAATGCACTACGCTTATGCCAGTTGCATATCCATGTGGCCATGGTATATGATGCTTCTGCAAATATGGTAATGTTTTCTTGTTTTCTACCGTGTACTTCCAGAGCTCAAATCTAATGTCTAGCAGAAAAGGTGCATGCTTGCAGGTAGCTCAGATTGACAAGGTTTGAGTTCAGTTTGCCGATTGTCACTAGGAAGAGCTTGACTTTCTGAATGTGCTCTCATGCCAGTTGCATATCCATGTAACCAAGTTTGATTATATATGATACCTTTGATTGGATGGCTGCTACATTGGCTCTGATGGTGTGCAAATTAACTATTGTGCAATCTAACTGCTTTGTGAACCATGACTAAAGCTCCGAACATAAACTTTTTTTTACAAAAAAATCTGACCTTAGAGCTACAGGCAGATACTCAGTTCCTAGCATAACCTGCCTAGTGGTCAGGACTTAGGGACTTGAATTCTGAACTTATGGATTCCTGATAACTCTATAACTTATGCATAATTTTTGACCAAAAGACAGAAAAATGAAAAACAAATCCTAAGTCCAAGAGCAGAAGTAATTTTAAATTTTTGTTGGAAAGAATTGGCAAGAAAACTCTTGCAGAGCTAAAGAATTGACAAACATGGCATCCAGTGGTATGAAAGATTTTTACCGGCAGAAAAAGAAAGGAGGTGTGACCAAGCCGTCATCATCTTCCAAGAAGAAAACACAGCACTACACTGGAGGGGCCTCTGTTGGGGCCTCACGTCTGCACTAGTTTCTCATGGTTCCTGTGATCTCAAAGGTACCTGCCCAATTGTTGAGGGGTTTACAAGAGTAATCTGCTTTAATTTCTGTACTTCACACTTTCTTACAGAGACCTTCTCATACTACTCATATATCACAATTTGGAGATTTCTCTACCTGTTTCCTTTTTGATACCGTAAGTTTTGCTCGCGATAATGTTGCTGCAGATGATTTTGGTGAGAAAGAGGAGCAGCTGCGACAATTTGGAATTTTTTATATTTAATTTTCGACGATTTTCCAAAAAATAAATATCCGTTTCAAACTTTGTCAAAAATAGCCTCGAACCGCCGTTTCAAACGGCGGCAAGGACTTACCGCCGTTTCAAACGGCGGCAAGCCCTGTAACCGCCGTTTCAAACGGCGGACGTGGCCTTAGAGCGCGTGAACCAGCCGCCAGTTGATTCGGCGGTTCGAGCAACCGCCAAAGAAAACGGCGGTTGACCGACCAACCACCGTGTGAAATGGCGGCAGGTCCAACCGCCATTTCATCCGACGATAGGAACGACCTACCGCCAAATCAGAAGGCGGTAGGTGCCCCTCCACCTATAAAAGTAGGTGCACTCCCTCCTCACAGCTCATCCTAGCTCACTTGGCATTCGTCATTCGACGGAAGAGAAGGAGCATTCGGCAAAGAAGCTCTTCCGTTCCACTGGTAATATTTCTAGAACTTCTGAAAATATAGAAATACTAGAATTAGCGTAGAAATTCAGAAAATAGTGTAGAAATTCATAAAATAGTTAGAAATTCAGAAAATAATTTAGAATTTCAGAAAATAGTTTAGAATTTCAGAAAATAGTTTAGAAATTCAGAAAATAATTTAGAATTTCAGAAAATAGTTTAGAAAATAGTTTAGAAATTCAGAAAATAGTTTAGACAATAGTTTAGAAATAGTGAATTAGTTTAGAAATTTAGAAAATAGTTTAGAAGTAGTAGAATTAGCGTAGAAATTTCAAAATAGTTTAGAAATTTATAAAATAGTATAGAAATAGTATAATTAGCATAGAAATTTAGAAAATAGTTGAAAAATTCAGAAAATAGCTTACAAATAGTCGAATTAGTTTAGAAATTCAGAAAATAGTTTAGAAGTAGTAGAATTAGTGTAGAAATTCAAAAAATAGTTTAGAAATAGTATAATTACCGTGGAAATTTAGAAAATAGTTTAGAAATTCAGAAAATAGTTGAGCAATTCTTTAATTGGAGTAGATATTCAGGAAATGCCTTAATTACTTGCATAGCAGTATTAGTAGTTAATTTGGAAACACGTTATTGCTGAAAACTACTTACTTACTTGCATAATACTATTAGTAATAAATCCAAGTATTTGTACACTATATGATATCAAGGATGTCACAGACAGTCCAGGTTCAATTGTTTTATGGATCTGGGGAAATTAGATATGGTCCCCAAGGAGTTGATCTGTCACTGTTTAAAACAGTGACAAGAGATCTTACCAAAGCCGAAGAAAGACCTTGGGGGGTCATAACCAACTGGTTGTACAAGGCATTCAGGAAAGATGAAGAGCAATGGAAACTGTTGGTGGTGGCTGTGTTCAACAAAAGTCAAGTAGTGTTTTGGGAGCTTATGCACTTAGAAGGTACTGAAAATTGGAGGCGTTATGTTAGGAGTGCATGCACAATTGGTTCTCTGGCGGTTTTGCTTGTACAGTTTCTACCGAATGTGGGCCAAAGTAGCCATCATGGGGAGAGGGGGAAGATGGTGGAGAGGAGGAAGAGGGAGGACAAGAGGAAGAGGGTGGTCAGGAGGAAGAGGGTGGGGAGGAAGATGGTGGTGCAGAGGAAGAACAAGAGGGGGATGAACCAATTGGTGTGGTTGATGGGAGAGAAGAAGACCCTGAAGTAATGAGGTAGTTCAATGCAGAGATCGATGACTATGAACGTGCATTGGAAGATGACTCCTTAGATGATGAGGATGAATCCATTATGCCAAGTGATTGGGAGAGCTATGATTTCTCACAACTTACTGTAAATCCTGGTGTGAATGTGGCTTGGGAGTACCGGGAGAATGAGGTGTGCGAAGGAGCTCTGTATGCAAATTCAGGAGATCTTAAGAATGCAGTGAAGAGGTGGTCCACCTTGACCTTGAATAGGGAGTTTAAGATATTGAAGAGTTATCCAATAGTGTATGATGTTCGTTGTGTGAAGCCGACTGTCCTTTTAGAGTGCATGCTTACAAGGACAAGTGGAAAGATTACTGGAAGATCAGTATAGTTGTGGATCACACATGTACACTTGACCAGTTAGATGCAAGTCACCAGAATTTGACTGTCGGATTTGTTGCTAACCACATGTATTCCCAGATTGTGGGGAATCCAGCTTATGAGCCCAAGTCCATTATCTGTGTAATTGAGGAGAAGTTTAGGTACAGGATCAGCTATGGCAAAGCATATAGGGCGAAGAAGAAGGTTATAGAGATGAGGTGGGGTACTTACAAAGCATTCCTACAACAATTTACCAGCCTTGCTGAACACAATAGTTTTGTTAAATCTTGGCACCTATTATGACATCAAGACATATCCTTTGGTAGCTAATCCAGACAAGCTTGTTCTCCAGCGGTCATTCTTGGCATTGGGGCCCTGCATTGAGGCATTCAGACATTGTAGACCCATCATTTGCATAGATGGCACAATGAAGTACTTTTATGAGCGTGCAAATAAAGCACACACAGCAATGGCTGATACTCAGAAATTGTACTCCACAACAATGACTGCATACATGGACACAAAACAAAAGAAGGCTCTGAGTCACCGAGCAAAGCCTGAGCCTATACACCGTGCAAGTGCCTTTGATACTAGGTGGAAGTATCTGGTCGAGTGCAAAGCCAAATCACAGAAAATAGGCACTGAGAGAAGGATGCAAATTGTGGTTCTAGGCAACACGACGTGCTCATGCTCCTGCCACAAACCACAACTACTACACAAGCCTTGCAGTCATGTGCTCGCTGCATGTTTCAGAACTAGAGGTGGAGCACCGCGTGGACGAAGTGGCCACCCATGGCGTCCGCTTGGGCACCACCCTGGGCCTGGCTGCCATGGCGACGCATACTGACGTCGACTACTCCACCAGGCCACGCGGCTTCCGGGGCGGCGCGCCAGAAGACATCGAGGAGATTGAGCTCATCTTGGAGCGCCTTGATGGCCACGGCGACGCCATTGCCGAACTCACTCATCCCCAATCTGTGCTGAACAGACTCTTTGACTAGATTGTATTAGGGATGCTTGATATCGGCAATAATAAAGAACTTTTGAATTCTGTGCCCGCACTGCGATGATTTTCTTCATGTTTGCATCCGTGAATCTCGTTCTTCCTTAAACGTATTCGGGAACTAGCTTGAGCCGAACACGCGAAAACAGATGCCCCTTGGCGCAAAATCCACAGAAGATCCCTGAATCGGCAATCCGTAAGCACTGTTCAAGCGAAAACCCTTCGCATTCGGGAAGAAAACCCCCGCCGTTTGGTATTCCAATAGTGCACGCCGGCCAGTCATCACTCCCAATGCACCCCTCGGTCAATAAAATAGCCTGCTGAGATGCCCTGCAAATCCACTCGCACACTCATCCATCACTTCTCATTTCCTCCCCTGTCCTCAGAGGAAAAAACCCCAAGGCCATGGACAAAGGCAAGCAACCCCAGGAGAGCAACGCTCCGAAGAAACGCACGATTCGGGAGTGAGTTTTCCCTTGATTTACTCCTTATTTTCCCATATGATCTCGCGCTTTACCTACTCTCTACCTTTCCTCTTCCAGCCTTGATTTGCTTCCCGAAGAAATCATTGGGACCGAGGACATGCCTGAATATGTGTCATCTGATTCCTCCCTCGAAGCAGAGGGTGCCACGTTTGAACAGAGGACCAGCCATCGGTTGCGCCGCGCGCGTTCGGCACCTGGAGCACAGCCTCAGGGACATCACCGCTCGTTGCCAGGCCGAGTGCGAGCGTCACATGGCTTTGGAGGCATTAGTGGGAGGTAAATGTTTCTGACTCCTTCTTGACTTCGCGTCCACATCTGGATTCTTTCCCCCTAACAACCACTCCTCTGTTTCAGATGTCTCTGATAGGTATAATAACCTGAAAGCGGCTTGGGACAGCTTGGTGGAGGTAGCCAATCACGGTCATCCCCATGCATTTCAAGTTGCCGTCACGGTGGTCTTGGAGCAAATGAAGAAGGAACAGCCGAAGAAGCAAAGAAAAGACTGAATCATACTTTCGCTTCTTTCTCCACGCCTTCTGCTTCCCACCTCCTCGTAGTCCAGATCACCAAGGTTGCCGGATGTAGACCTGCAAGCAGCAGTTGTAATGTAGTTTTGTGCTAAGAGCAATGCATCTAGGCACTGGCCGTCCCTTCTGTTTGCGAATTTTTGTTCTAAAGGCGGCCTCGTTCTTGAGCGCCGGCTATTCCTGTGTCAGGTGCATGTAACCCCACTGCTGGTGATCACCGATCGATTTCAATACTAGGATAATATTTCTTCAAATATCTCCCATTTATTGCAGCGGAAAATTCCTCCCCCAGTAAAGTTTTCAATATGTATGCATTACCAGGGACGTATCTGACCACGCGGAAAGGTCCCTCCCAGTTGGGAGACCATTTGCCGAATTCACTGTACTTGGTTCCAATCGGCAGTAACGCTTTCCAAACCAGATCACCTTCTGCAAATTGCCTCACTTTTACTTTCTTGTTATAATACTTGGCAACCCGCAGCTTGTTCTTCTTGATATTCTCCAGGGCCCTAAGACGGATCATGTGCAAATCTTCTAGTTCATCCATCATAAAGCCATTGTAATCTTTGGAGCTCAAATCTTTCTGTAAAACGACTCATAATAGGATTTCCCCGCTCCTATGAATTGTCCGACGGTGCTAGGTGAAGGTGTCAAAGCTCATAAGCGATGTTTGCATTTCCTTCACCCATTTGGTTTGCATTGTTTAGGATGGCTGCAATAATTTGCATGTTCCTCACAGCGTATCCTTCAATGATGGCCACATTTTTTGTTGTGGTTGAGGAAGATGTGCATATGGCTCCGCAAAGGCTACGTTGGGCACCGCAAAATTTTATGGGGGTATGGTTGCATCACTCCCCCATGCTTGCATCAGTACACCACCGTAGTAACTTGGCGGCGCCGGAATTCCTCCAAACATAATTTTGTTGTACACCTCCTTCTTGGGCCGTGGAAGAACCTTCTCCTACAATCCTTCTCTTTTAGTTTTTCTTCACCGGCACAAGAAGTCCTTCCTCTAACCAATCTTCTTCCCCTCAAGAAAAAGTCTTAACCTCCCTTCCGAAAGGGGCAAATTCACCTTGGCCACTTTGAAGCCTCCTCTCTCATCTTCACTTATATATTTTCCTTTCTTCATATATTCAAATCCTAGGGAAGTCCCGGGTAGGAGATGCTTCGGGTTCCTTGTAATACCCGGTTTCAAAGAGCTAGCCAACATAGAGAGGTAACACCCCGAACCAATATCTCCCGAACTCGATGTTGCCACAACACCACCGGTTGATCATAAGGTGAGTGGGGTCGATTGGCTGTTTGGCAATCAAAGCCGAGTAAAGCCAATTCAACTCCGTGTTGGTTATCTTTGTTTCTCTCATCCTCCCCAAAATCCTTTTGCACATATGAGTGAAACACTTGGATGATAGGGTTCCGGATAGTATTTCTTCGTTGATGGTCTTCTCCCGCGATCATACTCCAAAAAAACTTCCAATGTGCCTCCATGCACATCCACTTGTTCCGGGCTCCCTTTTGAAAACCAAGCAATTCCCTAATACTCATAGGGAACCGCTTGTTCAACCAAGATAGGAGACACTCGCCCATGGGTCTAAGATACTAGAACATGCAATCGTTTTGATCATGAAAACCAATCTAATCTATCGGGGGTTGTGACCGCAGTTTCACCCTTTCCCTCCTCTCGTACTCACTACGTGAAGGTACTCATGACTAGACCTATGATGGACACGGTGTATTGAATGGATCCAAGAAAGCATTGGAGCTCTACTCCCTTTATGGCATGGTAGCTAACCTTAAGCATTAAAGTATATTCAACACAAGATGATAGATAGATAATCCATCAAAGCATGATTGCATCTCATGATCGATTGCAACCCATGGATGAAAGGAGATTACCCCATCAAGGTGCTAGACATAGCACCGTTGATCATGGTTACCCTTCCGACGGTGTCTTCCTTCTTCTCCACTTGTGAGTGCTTCCTTCGAGGTGGTCGATCCCCCTCCAAACGGAATAAGAAACTCGACACTCCTTCATCAAGGATATGCGCCATGGTCATGAGAATTTCCTAGGCGAATTCCTTGTGGGTGTTTGCCGACACTCCGTTAGAGAATTGCACCCAACCTCGGTGTCCCGTATGAAAACCCAATACGTGGAGAGCTTGGTCGTCGAAGTCGACGTTCGCTACAAGCCTCTACTCAAGGCGAGCGAGCTTCTTCTCCTCCTCCTCCGTCGTGATGATAAACCCATTGAATTACCACAGAGCGTGTGAAGGTGGAGCGGATGATCGTGTCGAGTGGCGAGGTCGGACGGGTGGCTCCTCCATATGTCCTTGAGGTCTGGTGAACCTCATAACTGAGTTTCGTGTGGCCCTCATGCCACCGAGGAGAAGAGTGTGGTTCCTCCTCGGCGGTGCCGTGTCCTCCTCAATACTCCGAGGAGACTCGGAAACCGAGTGCCTCCTTGAAGAGGTTGTCGATAAAGGCTTGGACGACGATGATCCCTTCTTCTTTGGTGGAAAAGCTTGTAGGTTTCTTCCATGATTGCAGCACTCTTCCTCACAAATATATATCCGGGGTTTTCAACCGGTAACAAGGTACACAATTATTATTTTGGAGTCTGGACTTTGAGTGGAATAAGGATGTGTTTTGTTGCACGAAACAAACGGGGTGGATGGCTAAGTCTAAGGTGGTTCCGGACTACAAACTAGAGCACACGAACAAAGAGCTGGATGGGAGACTTACCTCTCTCCTCCTCTTGGCTCGGTTCTTCTCTAGCGCATTTGCTTCGCGACCGCGTGCACCTTCCAAACCTTCCCGTCCACTCCTTCGCTTGCATTATTATTCCTTCCACTTGATGTTTTCGCTTTGAGTCACCTCCATGCTCCCTTGCCTCACATGCATCCATGATATTCCTGCAAAACCAAGCCTTGGCTGCCCCCCATGCTTGTCCTTTGCATGTGGTTTGATGTTGGAGGGGCATCCCATGATGGATCATGGTGCATGTATAGTTAGGTTAACTAGATTGCCTCCCTCTAAGCATGCTTTAATGCTAAGTACTACTCTAATTTCGAAAATAAAAAATAAAATCATAGATATTAATGAGTTAAAATATAAATTTAGAGGAGTTTTTAAAGCATTAAAAACAAATGTAAGTTGAAAATATTTTCCGACTACTTTTATGTTGGTCTCACCGGTATTGTTTGCTTTCATTAGTTGAGAGCAAACTTTTCCCGGCTTGATCATGGGGGCATAGGTTTAAGATCTAATTTTGGTTAGATGAGAGAGATTTTGAATAAAATAAAATTAAATGAGGCTTAGAAAAATTCTAACTCTATAGAAACCAAGGATATGGATTTTTAAACCAACCAAAAATCAAGTTTCTAGGTCCACGCGAGTCCTACCACGTGCTGAAATGTAAATAACATCTAGATACAAGTCGTGGCTCTACTCGTGTGTTTTTTAGCATGTAAAACAAGTCAACCACAATATCATAAAGGGGATGAATGGTTGAGTTAGGTTCTGAATTTTTTTGGTTGTGGTTTCTCGAAAAGAAGCAAACAAACACATAGGAGATTTCATGTAAAGGGTTTATGATCAAAACAAAATATTCAACCAAGAATTATGTCTCTAATATTATTCAACCATTCTAAGTCTAATGTTTTGCGTAGTAAAATTCAAAACTGAATTATTAAAAAGACTCGAAAAACCTGGAATCGGGTTGTCCTCCCGGTAGCTTATTCTTGACTCGACGAAACGGGTTGCCTCCCGCCTAGCGCTTTGTTTATAGTCCATGGCTAGACTTCTTCACTTGATTACTTCGGATCAACGCTCTTTGCGGGTGTTGCAATCTTGGGTACCCACTTTCGCACCATCTTGGGCACGAGCTTATTCTTCGGCTTAGTCATATTTTTGGTCTTCACAGGCTGGCTTTGTCTTTTGGTCTTGACGGATGCAACAACTTCCTTCATGTAATGGCTCAGCATCTCAAACTCCGGTCCTTCGGTCATGATCTTCATGGTCTCCTTAGTGCGATCCTCCATCTCTCCCGAACGAGTTTGAGTAGCCTTCGCCGTCTCGGGACCTTGGAATTGTCTCGGATATTCTCCTTTGCTACCCATCGGTTGCCCGACAAGTTGTCCCACTTGCATCTCTAGCATCTTCATCACGATGAACACTTCACGTATAGAGTTTCCGACCTCCGTCACCCTGCCATCTAATATCTTCTCCATAGCCTCAAACTTAGTGATGACGTCCTTATTGATCTTAGCTTGCTCGTCCATCAAGTCCTTGAATGGTGCACAAAGAGGAACCAAATCTTGGATGGACGAACTTGCATTAAATCGGGGTTACCTCGGACATGATCGTGCTCCTCACAATCCTCGCATGTGGATCTTTCCTTGGCAGCCTTTAGGTGTTGAGCTTCTTTCTCTATCTCCATCTTCTTCATCGTCCTCTTAAGTAAACCGATATGCCACTCAAGGAATCCGGCTCGTATGCATTCATTGAAACGCTCCAAAGCTCTCTCAATCGTCATGCGAATAGTTGAGACCTTGATCTGGAACGGCCTTCCGGCGTCTTGAAGGTTTATGATAGGTAGATCAACGATGTCGGTTTAGGTTGATCTTCCTTTGGACTTGGAGGTGGTGATTCCCTTGGAGATTTTGACGGTCCTTCAACTTTGGCTTTTGAATCTAGGGTTTCCAACCCTTTAGCTTGTGTTGCACGTCTCCTTTGCCTGTAAAGTTTTCCTGGATCATCCACAAAAGAAAGTTTGGGTTTGTTGGAGAGGTAGCCAACCATCTCTAGTTAGGGTTAGCAAAAACAAAAATCTAACAAAAGAAAAATTAGGGTTAATCAAAACTAGATTAGATTGATTTTTTTTCTTTTTGAGGATGATCAAACTTAAGAGATGCAAAAGAAAATCACAAGAAAAACTGAAAAATAAGTGATACTAGATTGGATCTTGATTGCTTGTTCCCCGGCAACGGCGCCAAAAAAAGGGGCTTGTTGACGGTTAATAGTTGTATCAAAGTTCGTTTAGACTTGCAAGCGGACAAGTCTCCCGTCGTAGTCAAAGGACCCTTCTTCCCTCTGTTAACACCAAAATTTGGTAGGGAGTCTGACTTGTGGGCCCAACTCGGTGAGAAATCCATACGGCGGAAGGAAGGTTTCTTCAGATGCATTCGGCAGAAAAATCCGCGGTCGGCTATCTGCTTCTATTCGGCAAAGGAATTGTTGAGCTGATTTCGCGGAATTGTATGGTGACGTGGCTCAAGCGGAAAGGACGAATGGATGGATAAGCGAATAAGCATAGAGATAAAATAGGTATCAAATCCATTCGAGGTTGTGCTTGGCAGGGTATGAATATGAACCCTGGATGTATGTAACAGATATACGTAATCATTCTCAATACAAACCGGCTTTACGCCAAACCCTAGAGTCCATTTGTCGTGTCGTCGAGTTCTTCGAGAGGGTTCATCGATTCGTCGACCTCCGTGAGTACCGACAACCTTGTATCATATCTAGTATCATGCGGTGGATTTAGATCTGATGCAAGTAGTCTTGTTACCATGCTTAGTGTCATGCGGTAGATTCGAGCTTGGTTCAAGAGGGTTTCTTGTTAGGTCATGAGCCATGCGGTAGGCTAAGATCTAGCTTGAAGCTAGTTATCGGCTCTATTGAATTTTGGCAAGATTCAATAGATTCATTAAGTTACCCCGTGTTGCTTTGAGTTTTTGCTTTACGTTTAAATTCATGTAACACCTTTTTGCCCAATCTAGATGGGTTTGGATCGGCTTTATCCCTTTTGATGATCCTTATGCGAGTCGAGTTGGAAACTTTAGTTAATTTAACATGTGGATCACGTGCTTTTCAATAGCCGAAACCGAATCGATCTAGGTTGTCACATGTTGCGGGTTCAAGCTTGCTAAAGCTTGTATAAATCTTAAAAGAACCGGGTATCACGCGGTAGATGCAGGTTTTTGGGTTGTTTTGGAGCTAGTCATCCGGTGGATTAGATTTTCAAATCAATCTGATAGATTTATCTTACTTGGTAATGTTCGTTCCTTCTTCATGGATCCCGAATCGGTACATTGTTCACCGTGTTCGGTTATGTTCTTCATGAGTAAAACACGTGCGTAATTTATGCTTTAAATAATGTATGCTTTTAGCTTTCCATATTTAGATTGTATCATGCGGTGGATAGATCTATTTGTGGAAAGTGGCACGATCCCAAGCAAGTTGTATCATGCGGTGGATAGATTCGCTTGGTGTCGTTCCCGACGGGTTTTAGAGTACCTAGACATGCGGTAGACTAGTGCTTTGGATCTATGCATGCTTGTTTATTACATATCTATGCTCGTGCTTTTACCTCATTTATTATTTAAACGTTGATCACCATGGGGATCGGTCATGGCCTTGCGCACGTGTATGTTTGTTTAAATAAAGACCGATCATCGTCATGCTTACGTCATCCATTCGGCTATGTTACTTTTTCCTCTTTAAAGCTCCCGAATGGTTTCAGTTCGCTGGCAGATAGCTTTCTATAGCTATATGTCGTCTCATTTGGCTTTATAGCCGTAAATATGGAACTGTCTGGTACCACCCGGCAAGTTCCAAGCTTTGGAATTTAACTACTTTGTCTTTTGTTAATTTTCAGGGAAAATTGACTGGCACGTCTTGTGATCTCTGCACGTGTGAAGCCAGCTTGTTCAGCTTGCTGTGTGCTTGGCGCTAGGTGCACATTTCGCGTCAACACACTTTTTGACACGCCCAGTGGGACCACAACCGAAAATCAAGATGCCTGACATCGGGGATATCATGGATGTCAACATCGAAGACCTCTCTCCTAAGCAACGGCAACAGCTACAGGATGCCGTGGACCAATTCCAACAAAAGTGCTTGCTATCATTTAAGAAGAACAGGAGCGGCGTCCCGTACTTGAAAAATGAGATGCCCAGGGTGTTGTTGCCAGGGGAAAGTGACGCTACAACCCAGCAGGAGAGGGAGGAATGCATGCAAGCGTTCCGAGATACCGCGGACCACGTCCTAAGCAAGCACCACAGGGCTTTCCTGGGTGCGTTCAAACAAATGATGGTGGCTGTCTTCGGTCCAGGCATGGAGCAAATGCTCAACAAGTCACCCATTCAAGGGGGCACCATGGAGATAGGCGAGTCCAGTTCTCAACCGCCATTGCAGCACCAGCCAGCCCAGCCTCCTCCTCAGAGCGCCGGGAGCCAAGCTTTCCAGCCTCCTCCACAATGCGGCCGGGGGTCGGCCCGCTCAACCCCCCACCGCAGCGCGCGGAGGGCGACCGGTCCGGCCACCACCGCAGGGCAGCACGGGTCAACCTGTGCAGCAGCCGAACCCGTACCAGCCCACGTACGGGGAGTTGGCATTCGGCTCGCCTGGGGCCCCGCTTGTTTCCGGCTACAGGATTGCTCCAGCAAGCAACAGGCTGCAGAGGAATTTATACGGCGGAGGCTACCATGAGGTGGGGAACTACGGAGCCATCGATGCTCTCCCGAATCCGGGTTACGGACCAGCTACGGGCGCGCAGGAAGACGACATCCTGGCGCGGAAGATGGCCGATTTGATGCAGAATCAATTTGGCCTCAAACCAAAAATGCAAGGACCTACCTACACGCCGCCGTTCCCGGAGTGGTATTACAACGTGATCCTGCCGCCAAGGGTAAAGCCTCCGACGGAATTTACAAAGTTTTCGGGGCAGGATGACACGAGCACGGTGGAGCATATTGCTCGCTACCTGATGCAGCTTGGAGAGTGCTCATCTGAAGAAGCGTTCAGAGTCAGATACTTCCCCGCGTCACTGACGGGTGCGGCATTCCAATGGTTTTCATCTTTGCCCCCTCATTCAGTCAGCACATGGAAAGAGCTGGAACGAAAATTCCACGCCCACTATTTCAGCGGCAGCGCGGAAAAGAAGCTGATCGACCTCGCTACCCTGAAGTAGAGACACAGTGAGACTCCCTTAGAGTTCCTCAGGAGGTTCAGGGAAGTCAAGGGCATGTGTTTTTCGCTCAATTTGCCAGATGACCAGTTGGCCGACATAGCCATTGCCGGAATGCTGCCGGCCGTGCGTGAAAAGCTGTTCAGCATGGAGTTCGACAACCTGGGTCAACTGTCCCAAAAGCTGTCGTTGATGAGCAACCAAGCCTACGGTTTCAAGAAAGATGCCAGGTTCAGCAAACAACACGACGTGGCAGATATCTACAATCAGTTCCTGGAAAAAGCCGACCAAATGGAGGATTCTGATGATGACCAGGACGTGGCAGCGGCCGAAATCATGTGGGGAGAAGAACCGTTGACCATGAATCAGCGCTGGGTCAAACAGACCAAAGGCACCTACGATTTCGACATCACCAAAGCTGATAAGCTGTTTGAGCTCCTGGTGAAGGAAGGCCGAATCAAATTGCCTGAAGGGCATTCCATGCTTCGGCCCGATGAAGTAAAGGAGAAACGTTACTGTGGCTTCCATGATAGGAACTCGCACTCCATCAACGACTGCAGGGTCTTCAGGATGAGGATCCAGAGAGCTATCCAGGAGGGACACCTCAAGTTTGATAACAAGATGAAACTGGATGGTCACCCTTTTCCTCAGAACATGGTAGGCTTTTCCGTCAACATGGTGACAGATGAGGAGAAGGGCAAGGTCAAAGTATTGACCTCAGCCAGGGCAAAGCAGGATGGAGCAGTAGACCCGGAACGTCAAGTGACCTTGGAACAAGTGCATGGTGAAGCCCCCCGCATTCTCAAGAGCCATGTCGAGATTGGGGAATCGTCCAGAGCCAAACCCAGGGTGACCACGCGTATCCTCCTCAATAAGTGGCAGCGCCAGCTGGAAAAAGAGCGCTACCAGAAACGGAAGCACGAGGAGGAGAGGCGCACGGCCGAAGAGGAAGCGCGCAGAAGAGATCTGGAGCAATATACGCGCGAGCAGGAGCGCGCGCACTGGGGTTGCGCGTTCTTCAGGCACTGCTGGAACGAAGGGTTAAAGCTGCCCACGCTGAGAAACTGCCCTGAGT
The DNA here is from genome assembly GCA_947561735.1 of Cenchrus americanus. Taxonomy (NCBI): domain Eukaryota; kingdom Viridiplantae; phylum Streptophyta; class Magnoliopsida; order Poales; family Poaceae; genus Cenchrus; species Cenchrus americanus. Next base: position 265,145,865 of record OX387239.1, read on the forward strand.
GCAGTGATAGGTATTTTGAGTACAGGCAGGAGACTGCCAATCGCCGATCCGTCCATGAAAGAATTGGAAGGATACATCCTAGCGAGGATCGGCGTCAAAAAATTGAAATTATCGATCATCCCAGGAAGAGGCAAGCTGATTTGAGGTGGGCTGATCAAGAGGAAGACGAGGACGAGTACATCTGGCAAAAGGGGCAATGGTGCCCGCCTGGCCTGAGAAAGAGTCAGAAAAGGAGGGTTCAACGCTTGAGGAACCGCGAACTGAGGCAGGCCGGGATCCAGACAAGACAGGTGTGGCGTCCAAAGGATAAACCTAAAGGGTCAAACCGTTCGGCTCCGGCGTGCATGGTATATTTTCTGCCGAATGAATTTATGGCTCCTGCTAATCAGGTTGTGCAGGAAGAGGCATCCCTGGACGATGAGCAGATTGAGGGACTGATGGCGCAGCTGGTGCTAGCCAAGCAAGCCGTCTTCGACAAACCGGCCAAGAATCGACACATGAGGCCGCTATACTTGAAGGGATATCTCAATGGCAAGCCATTAACCAAGATGTTTATCGATGGTGGAGCGGCGGTCAATGTTATGCCATACACCACCTTCAGAAAACTCGGCATGGGCCCTAGCGATCTGACACCTACAAGCATAATACTGAACAATTTCGCCGGGAATCCTTCAGACACCAAGGGATGCGCTCACGTGGATCTGATGATCGGGTCCAAGACACTGCTCACAACCTTCTTTGTTATCGAAGGTAAAGGAGCCTACGACCCTCTTTGCTTGGGACGGGACTGGATTCACGCCAATTGTTGCGTCCCATCTACCATGCATCAGCAGCTCATCCAATGGGTGGATGATGATATTGAGGTGGTCCAAGCAGATGACTCCGTGAGCGTTGCAAATGTGGAACCAGCTTTTACGGGAGTATCAAGGATTGACTGTTTCTCAGGGAAAGACTGGGGAGAAGGTCTCGTTGAGCCCGTCGGCGGCGATCAACGATCGATTCAAGCAGTCGGCTCTTATAGCAATTTTTAATGGATAACCCCGTCGATGGTACTGATGGCAAATTGGGGCGAGGATTCATGTCGGCCGATAAATTAGAAGAAGTTGACATTGGAAGCGGTGACAAACCAAGGCCGACATTCATCAGCGCAAACTTGCAATCAGACTTCAGGGAGGAATTAATCAAGCTACTCAAGGAATATAAAGATTGCTTCGCCTGGGATTATTCGGAGATGCCTGGACTGGACCGTTCCATTGTTGAGCATCGGTTGCCAATCAAATCTGGTTTCAAACCATACAAGCAACCACCCCGGAAAATCTACAAGGATGAGGTATTGGCCGATGTGAAGAAAGAAGTTGAAAGATTACTTGATGCAAACTTCGTTCGGCCATGCAGATATGCGGAGTGGATTTCTAATATCGTCCCTGTCTACAAGAAGAATGGAAAGATGAGGGTTTGCATAGATTTAAGGGATTTGAACAGAGCTACTCCGATGGATGGTTACCCCATGCCTGTTGCCGATTTGCTGGTTGACGCCGCTGCTGGGCACAAAGATATCAGTTTCATGGATGGCAATGCGGGATACAACCAAATTTTTATGCCAATAGAAGATATATCAAAGACGGCCTTCAGATGTCCTGGTCATATAGGCCTGTTTGAATGGATAGTCATGACATTTGGGTTGAAAAATGCCGGTGCAACTTATCAGCGAGCCATGAATTACATCTTTCACGAGTTAATCGGCAAAGTTGTGGAAATTTACATTGATGATGTCGTGATCAAGTCCCTAAGTCATGACACACATTTGGAAGACGTGAAAAGGACCTTGGAGTGCACCCGAAAGCATGGTCTGAAGATGAATCCAAACAAGTGTGCTTTTGGGGTATCAGCTGGAGAGTTCTTGGGATTTTTAGTCCACGCAGGGGGATTGAAGTTGGCAAGAAGAGCATGAAGGCCATTGATGAAGTTGTCCCTCCAACTAATCTCAAGGAGTTGCAGTCACTGCTCGGCAAAATTAATTTCGTAAGGAGATTTATTTCAAATCTGTCACAGAAGGTTTTGCCGTTTTCTCCATTGCTGAAACTAAAGAAAGATCAGAAGTTCACATGGGACGACGAACAACAAAAGGCTTTTGACGAGATCAAGCAATATATGGAGCCACCAGTGCTGGTCCTTCCTCAGTTGGATAAGCCTTTCAAGTTGTACGGGGCGGCCGATACCCAAACCATTGGATCGGCCCTTATTCAAGAATTCGAAGGAAAGAAGTGGGTAGTAGCATATCTTAGCCGAAAATTACTTGATCCCGAGACCAGGTATTCGGTCACGGCAGAAGAAGGCGTGCTGTGCGTGTACTACTCGTGTACAAAGTTTCGGCACTACTTGTTGAATGCCGAATGCACTGTATATTCCAAGTTTGATGTAATAAAACATATGTTATCCATGCCAATTTTGAATAGCAGGATTGGCAAATGGATCTTGGCTTTATCAGAGTTTGAGTTGAAGTTCGAATTGGCAAAAGCTATCAAAGGTCAGGTCATTGCCGATTTTATAACTGAACATCACGACCCATCAATTGATTTGCTTGAAATTACTCCTTGGGCTTCATTTTTTGATGGGTCATCATGTGGCAAAGGTGGGGGAGTAGGGATTCTGCTGATTTCACCTAGAGGTGAGATGTTTGAGTTTACCATCCCTATATAGCCCACTGTCACAAACAATCAGGCTGAGTACGAGGCATTGCTTCGGGGGCTTCAATATTTGAGAGAAGCCGGGGCCGTTTCGGTTGAAGTTTATGGAGATTCAGAGTTGGTGATCAAGCAATTGAACGGCCAATACGAATGCAAAAGTGAAGCGCTGAGGAGTTACTACGAAGAATGCAGGGAAATCTTGAAGAGCTTCCCGTTGGTTACTCTACAGCATATTCCTAGGGAACACAACGAAGAAGCAAACAGGTTGGCTCAGAGCGCCTCTGGTTACAAAGAGAGTCAAGAAGCGTTTGCTGCAGACATATGCGCACTGGGAACGGATCTCGCGGAGGATGACTGGAGAAAAGAGATCGTTGATTATCTGAAAGATCCATCCCGAAAGGTCTCTAGGAAGCTCAGGTACAAGGCCATAAAATTCGTTCTTCTGGATGACAATTTGTTTTACAAATCATTAGATGGGGTGTTGTTACGATGCCTGGGTCCAGAAGAAGCCAAAAAGATGATGAGTGAAGTGCATGATGGGATATGTGGAGCACACCAATCGGCCTACCGCATGAAATGGGTTATCAGGCAAGCTGGGTGCTTTTGGCCGACGATATTAGAGGATTGCTTTGAGTATTACAAGGGATGTCAAGACTGCCAGAGGTTTGGAAATATTCAAAGGGTCCCCGCGTCAGCATTAAATCCCATTATCAAGCCATGGCCATTCAGGGGCTGGGGTATAGACTTGATTGGCCAGATCAATCCACCATCTAGCAAGGGGCATAAGTTTGTGCTTTTGGCTACAGATTATTTTACTAAATGGGTTGAGGCAATTCCACTGAAGAAGGTGACGTCGGAAAATATGGTTGAATTTGTCAAGGAGCATATCATCTATCGGTTTGGAATCCCTCAGACAATCACAATTGATCAAGGGGCCCAATTCGTGTCCCTGGAGTTCAGGGAGTTTGCCGAAAGCATGGGAATCAAATTGTTTAATTCTTCTCCCTATTATGCCCAAGCTAATGGTCAGGCAGAGGCTTCTAATAAGATCATGATCAAGCTTATACAAAAGAAGATTGACCAGAAGCCGAGGAGGTGGCATTCGGTACTCAGTGAAGCATTATGGGCTTACCGAATGGCCCCTCATGGAGCTACAAAGACCTCTCCTTATGAATTGGTTTATGGACACCATGCGGTTCTACCTTGGGAGGTACAATCAGATTCCAGGAGAATCGTGTTACAGAAAGATTTAAGCTCTAAAGATTACAGCGGCTTAATGATGGATGAGCTAGAAGATTTGCACATGATCCGTCTTAGGGCCCTGGAAAACATCGAGAAGAACAAGCTGCGGGTTGCCAAGTGTTATAACAAGAAAGTAAAAGTCAGGCAATTTGCAGAAGGGGATTTGGTTTGGAAAGCGTTATTGCCGATTGGAACCAAATACAGCGAATTCAGCAAATGGTCCCCTAACTGGGAAGGACCCTTTCGCCTGGTCAGATGCGTCCCTGGTAATGCATACATATTGAAAACTTTACTGGGGGAGGAATTTTCCGCTGCAATAAATGGAAGATATTTGAAGAAATATTATCCTAGTATTGAAATCGATCAGTGATCACCAGCAGCGGGATTACATGCATCTGATACAAGAATAGCCGGCGCTCAAGAACGAGGCCGCCTTTAGAACAAAAATTCCTAAACAGAAAGAACGGCCAGTGCCTAGATGCATTGCCCTTAGCACAAATTACATTACAACTGCTCCTTGCAGGTTTACATCCAACAACCCTGGTGATCAGGACTTCGAGGAGATGGGAAGCAGAAAGCCTGGAGGAAGAAGTGAAAGTATGATTCAATCTTTTCTTTGCTTCTTCGGCTGTTCCCTCTTCAATTGCTCCAGGACCACCGTGACGGCAACTTGGAATGCACGGGGGTGACCATGATTTGCTGCCTCTGCCAAGCTGTCCCAGGCCGCTTTCAGATTATTGTACCTATCAGAGACATCTGAGACAAAGGAGTGGTCATTAGGGGCAAAGATCCAGATGTGAACGCAGAGTCAAGAAGGAGCCAGAAGCATTTACCTCCCACTAATGCCTCCAGAGCCATGCGACGCTCGCGCTCGGCGTGGCAACGAGCTGTGATGTCCCTGAGGTCATGCTCTAGGTGCCGAACGCGGCGGCGCAGTTGATGGCTGGTTCTCTGCTCAGGCGTGGCATCCTCTGTTTCGAGAGAAGAATCAGAGGAGATGTACTCAGGCGTGTCCTCGGTCCCGATGAGTTCTTCAGGAAGCAGATCAAGACTGAAAGAGGAAAGGTGGAGAGGAGGTAAAACACGAGATCATATGAGAAAACAAGAAGCAAATCAAAGGGAAACTCACCCTCGAATCGTGCGTTTCTTCGGGGTGCTGTCCTCCTGGGGCTGCTTGCCTTTGTCCATGGCCTTGGGGTTTTTTCCTCCGAAGGCAGAGGAAGAGATGAGAAGTGATGGATGAGTGTGCGAGTGGATTTGCAGGGCATCTCATCAGACTATTTTATTGACTGAGGAGGTGCGTTGGGAGTGATGACTGGCCAGCGTACACTGTTGGAATACCAAGCGGCAGGGTTTTCTTCCCGAATGCAAAGGGTTTTCGTTTGAACAGTACTTATGGATTGCCGATTCGAGGATCTTTTGCGGATTTTGCGCCAAGGGGCATCTGTTCTCGCGTGTTCGGCTCAAGCTAGGTCCCGAATACGTTCAAGGAAAAACAAGATTCACGGATGCAAACATGGAGAAAATCATCGCAGTGCAAGCACAGAAATCAAAAGTTCTTCATTTATTGCCGATATCGAACATCCCTAATACAATCTAGTCAAAGATCCTGTTCAACACAGATTGGGGATGAGTGAGTTCGGCAATGGCGTCTCCGTGGCCATCGAGACGCTCCAAGATGATCTCGATCTCCTCGATGTCTTCTGGCGCGGCGCCCCGGAAGCCGTGCGTCCTGATGGAGTAGTCGACGTCAGTGTGCGTCGCCATGGCAGCTAGGCCCAAAGTGGTGCCCAAACGGACGCCATGGGTGGCCACTTCGTCCACGCGTTGCTCCACTGCAGCAAGGCGCTCCGCGGGCGTTCACCTTGTCGGCCAACTGCTCCACCAGCATCTATAGCTGGTTGAGCTCGGCGTCACGGGCTACAAAGTGCAGGAAAAATGGTGATCAACATCAAAGGCCGGATTGGATCAAAGAGTGATTTCAGAGCCGTACCGTCGATGGTCTCCAGCAGCTGCTTGCGCTGGTCTTCCCACTCCAATTCGGCTATGCCAGCCTTTTTGGAGACATCCTCCAGCTCGCGCTGGGCCACCTCCAACTCCGCCTTGAAGAGAAGAGCATCAAGTTCCCCATAGGGCACGGGGGAGTGATGGTCGGACTCCGAGGAGTCGTCCGGTAGGGGCTGACCGGCCGGCACGGAAGATGGATTCCATTGAATCAGCCTAAAACAAAGATGATCGTCAAAAACAAAAGGGGATCGAAGATGAATCGTGAATCAAGAATTGACGATCATTGCCTCCGGCACGCACTGGCGCGGCTCCCCTCCGCCTCATCAGAGGCGTGGCGCCGGTTGAGGCTGCACACCATGCCTCTGGGATTTGCGCTGTTTGAAAGAAAAAGAAGAAGGCTTGAGATTGGCAAAGATTCGAGAGCTAAAGGCTTGGTGGAGAGCTAGGGGCACCTACGGTTTTCATTTATAGGCCTGGCAAGACAGATCGTGGCCTCAGGTCATGGCTCTGGATCGTGGCGCATATCCCAAGAAAATCGGAAGGTGGAGAGGTTTCCTTGACCGATCCGCCAGCGGGTCGTTTGGAGTTCTAGGCTGAGTCATATTCGGTTGAATGGCTCGGCTGAAAGGAGTCAAAGTGCCGTTCGGGTATTGGCATTTCTTTACCGAATGGGTCGTTCAGCGTTGCATTTAAGGATGTGCAGAAGAAAAGAGAAATAAAATTGCAGGAGCAAAAGTTACAAGAGCGACCAATTTGGTTACACATCGATTGAAACATCTAGATGTTCAAATATTTCGCAATTACATTGCAGACATTCGATGTTGCTTGGCGAAAGTTCTCCATCCGCTCTTGATAATCTTTCTGGGCGTTGGACAAGGTGGTAAGTTCTGCATCACATTGATTCGCCTTAGCTATGGACGATATTGCTTCCTCTTGGGTCTTTTCTATCAATCCAGGGAGCTCGGCTATTTTCTTGTCATCGGCCTCTATTTCAGCTGACAGACTTCTCAGTTCTGCCTCCAAAGCGGCTTTTCTGGCGATCTTCAATTCACGAGAAGCTTGCAGATTGGCCAATGTATCTTTGTGAGTCTCGGTCTGAGATTGTGCCCCCTTCACGGCTTGTTCAGCTCTGGCCCTCTTCTGTTCAATAGCTGGGCGGGAGGACACCTTTCTCAGAGCTTGTCTTATGGGAACATAATGAATTTCCAGACCGGAGATGGATTCAAGTGAGGCATTGATGTCCTCAGGGAGTTCTTGGCTGATGGGTTCAAGCATTTCTTCAAAGCGATCAAGATCTTTGAACTGATCTCACGCATCTTTTTGCAGCCAGGCAAAAATCTCCTTGAGCTTTTCTCGCACTTCCTCTGATAAGGTTTGAGGTACCTTTTCCCTCGTCTTGGCAATTGGATTGATCATCATTGGTGGGACTGATGGTGACTGGGCCTGATCCTAAAAGAGTAACATTGCCGAGTTAGGGGTATCGGGAACTGAAAGATAGCAGGTGTTGACGGTGTATTTTGGTGCACCTAGCTTGTTCATTACACTTTGGTTTGGATTTGATTATGGAACTAACCCGCCACTAGGCACACTAATCATATGACAAGTTCATCTTTGTGCATGCATTTGGAAGTGTTGTGTTTATGTAGGAAAACATGGACATAAAGGACGGATTCGCAATAAGTTCAAAGGAGCATTCATGGAGTCTTGTTCGTGTTCATGAGCTCGCTGAAATCACTTCCAATGGTGGCGAGGACCGAAGTGCTACGAGGAACACCCCCGGGGATTGAAGCGTAAAAGATCAAACTTCATGCAAAGAGAGCCTCCATCTTGATCGCGAGGATAACAGCGTCAAAATCATCCAAGTGGAGGGGGCAAAGTAGATAAGTGCACGAGGACCCACGGAGCAAAAAGGGCGACCGAACCGGGCCGAACCGGGCTCGGGCCGGCCGGCCCGAGCGGGCCGGCCCGGCCCACCCACTCGGTACCGGTTCGGTCTCGTCTTCCTTGCCCTCGAAGGATCTTCGACCCTAAAACCCCCGACGCACCGCCAACATAGAGAGAGAGAGGAGGAATTCGCACCAGAAGGCCATCCACAAGCTAGAGAGAGAGGAGGAGGATCTCTGGCGGGAGATCAACCACCTCCAAGGAAGCACCCTCTCGTGGAGAAGAAGGAAGACACCGGCGGAAGGGAAACCATGATCAACGGTGCCATGATCAGCACCTTGATGGGGTAATCTTCTCATTCGTCCATGGGTTGTAATCGATCGTGAGATGTAATCGCACTTTGTCGGATTATCTATCTATCATCTTGTGTTGAATATACTTTAATGCTTAAGGCTTGCAACCATGCCGTAAAGGGAGTATAGGCCTCAATGCTTCCTTGGATCCATTCAATACGCCGTGGCCATCAAAGGTCTAGTCATGAATACCTTCGCGTAGTGACAGTACGAGAGGAGGGAAAGGGCGAAACCGTGGTCACATCCCCGATAGATTAGATTGGTTTTTCATGTCTTTAAGCGATTGCATGCTCTAGTATCGTAGACCCGTGGGCGAGTGTCTTCTTCCTTGATCGTTTATCATTCTCTCTAGTGTGTTTAGTTGTTTTCTAGTATAATATAGTTAGGGTTTTAGTAGCTAGTGTGTCGTTGTTGATCGAACGCTTGTAATCCCCTTGCTCAGCGGATTGACAAGAACCTTGGGAATCCCGTGGTGAAAAAGGTGTGGGGTCCGTACGCTTGCGGATCGTAGAGGGATACGTCTTTTATCCGTCAACAAGCCCCTTTTTCTGGTGCCGTTGCCGGGGAGCAAGTTAGTTTACATCGTTTGATTTGCATCTAACTTAGTTCTATATTTTAGTTTATCTTTTGTTTGCTTTATCTAACATATATTATCAGAAAAACACTTGTTTCTTTTTTTGTTTTTGTTTTTATCTTATTGTCTAGATGGAGTTCGTTAATCAACCCGTGGAAGAACCGGAGAAATCATTAAGGGATTACGCTAGCCCTCGATGTGAAGACATAAAGGTACAAGAGTCGGATTCAAAGCTCGAAGCGACCAAGTATGAAATCAAATCCAAGATCATCAAGATGGTGGCGGAAAACCCATTTGAAGGGATGGTTACGGAGAACCCATATAGACACATAAGGGATTTCACGACAATATGCAACACGGTGCATCAAGAAGGAGTTACCGATGAATGGTTCAAATGGAATCTCTTTCCCTACTCACTTGCCGGCAAAGCAAAGACATGGTATTCGGTTGCGTCCTTTGAAGTTGAAGGCAATTGGAACAAGTTGACAAAGAAGTTTTGCGAGAAGTTCTTTCCAATTAGCAAGGTTCAACATCTAAGGAGGCAAGTGATCACTTTCATGCAAGGAGAAGAGGAAGGGATAGACCAAGCCCGGGATAGGTTTAATGAATTAATCGAACAAGGACCAAAACTCGGCTTCACCGGTGACGTACTCTTGCATACATTTTTCTTTTCCCTAACCCCTAGTTGCATGCGACACGTCGAAATGTGTGCGGTGGGGATCTCATGGAGAAAACACTCACGGAAGCCGCCCAACTTCTACAAAAAGTTAGTAAAGCGGCTGCCATGCGAAGAGATTGGGAAACAAGACTTGCGGAAGAGCCGGAATTCATTTCAAGGAAGAAAAAGCTTGCTGAATTTTCTAAAGAGGCAACTCCGGAAGTCACAAAAGAGGAGCCGATCATGGAAAAGCTTGAACAAGAACACACCAAGTCAAGAACTACACCAAACGTCGACTTCGCCGCACCAAATGAGACGAACAAGAGAAGCATGTCAAGCGCGAAGCCACTAAGAGAGTTCGAGCAAATGGATTGGGTTCCTATTGATTACGGAGAAGTATTCGACAAGAGAAGACCGTTCCCTAATCAAAAGGGAATGGCAAGAGCATTGGAAGTCGATTTCCCACCGGAGAAGAAAGCTGAAAATTCATACGACCTCGAAACCACCGGTGAGATTTTTGAAAAGCTCTTTGGAGATGACGTGGTGGATCCGGAACATATTGCCGAGGTGAAGAGGATCATGGGGATCAAGCCCGAAGCATCACCATACACTCGCCTTGCTGAAATTTATTCGATCGGATCCGAAGAAGAAGAGAAGATGACGCCGCACTTGAGTTGCGAGATCAACGGAGTTCAATGCAAAGCTTTATGCGACATCGGAGCCCAAGTAAGTGTTCTATCTTCTAAAATTTACGATAAAGTTCAATACCACGACCTAGACTTAGCTCCAACATCAACGAAATTAATTATGGGAGATGGTAGAACTATCAAACCTCTAGGTATTGCTTGCAACATGAAAGTAAAAATTTCTAGAAACTATATACCAACCGATTTCTTTGTTATTGATGCTTACCATGGTAATTCTGATCATATAATCTTAGATAGGCCTTTTCTTAAGTTGGTTGATGCCGTGTTAGATGCCGGAGAAGGCAAAGTAACAATGAACCTTAATGGAACAAAGTACACATATAACTTTCTTCGTGCTTCTAAACACCTTACTCCTTTTCCTCCCGAAGATGAAGAAGTAGAAGAGATAGATAGTCTTTGTTTTGTTGAAACCCTTAGAGACCCGCTGCAAAGAGCGATGGAAAATCAAATTAGTAATCAACAAGATGAAGAACTAGAGGAAGCGACGAAAGGCTTAGAGCCGCATGACGGTAGTGTGGAGGAAGAGAAGTTTGAAGACATAGGAGAAATCAAACCCGAGGAGCCACAAGTGCCCGAAGTAGACCTTAAACCTTTGCCCAAGGGATTAAAATATGAATTTTTGGGCCCAGACAAAACTTATCCAGTCATTGTGAGCGACGAGTTGAGTCCCAAAGAAACTGAAGCGTTGCTGATTTTATTAAAAAAACATAGGAAGGTGATTGGATATTCAATTAATGATCTCAAAGGTATTAGCCCAGCCTTTTGCACTCATCGTATACCAATGGAAGACCAATGCAAGCCTGTAGTGGACCACCAAAGGAGGCTAACCCATGCCATGCGAGAGGTAGTAAAGAAAGAGGTTATCAAGTTACTTGATGCCGGAATCATCTACCCGGTTCCGCATAGCGAATGGTGAGCCCGGTACATTGTGTGCCGAAGAAAGGAGGTTTAACCGTGGTGAAGAATGAGAAGAACGAGTTGATACCGCAAAGAACCGTGACCGGGTGGCGGATGTGTATCGATTACCGTAAGCTTAACAAAGCGACGAAGAAAGATCACTTCCCCCTACCGTTCATAGACGAGATGCTCGAGAGGTTAGCAAACCACGCTTATTTTTACTTTCTCGATGGATACTCGGGGTTCATGCAAATTCCTATTCACCCGTAAGATCAACATAAGACAACATTTACGTGTCCTTACGGAACGTTTGCATATAGGAGGATGCCCTTCGGCCTATGCAACGCTCCGGCCTCTTTTCAACGTTGCATGATGGCCGTGTTTTCGGAATTCATCGAAGAAATTGTTGAAGTGTTTATGGATGATTTTTCCGTTTACGGGAAGACGTTCATGGATTGCTTAGCAAACTTAGAAAAGGTCCTTACAAGGTGTGCGGAGGTAGATTTGGTTTTAAATTGGGAAAAATGCCACTTCATGGTTAAGCAAGGCATAGTGCTCGGACATGTTATATCCGAGAGAGGAATTGAAGTGGACAAGGCTAAGGTAGAGACGGTTGAGCAACTCCCACCTCCTACGGATGTTAAGTCCTTAAGGAGCTTTCTAGGCCATGCCGGATTCTATAGAAGATTTATAAAGGACTTCTCGAAGATCACTAAGCCTTTAACGCACCTTCTTCAAAAGGATGTGGCTTTCGACTTTGATGAGAAGTGTCTAGCGGCATTCCGGACCTTGAAAAATGCGTTGGTGAGTGCTCCCATCATCCAACCTCCGGATTGGAGCCAACCTTTTGAGATCATGTGTGACGCAAGTGACTACGCCGTAGGCGCGGTCTTGGGTCAAAGAAAGGAAGGCCGAGTTCACGCCGTTTACTACGCTAGCAAAACTCTTAGTGGGGCACAATTAAATTACGCCACTACGGAAAAAGAGTTGCTAGCGGTAGTATTCGCTTTCGAAAAATTCAGATCTTACATCGTGAACTCGAAAGTCATTGTTTACACCGATCACGCAGCTATCAAGTATCTCTTGGCTAAGAAGGAAGCTAAACCACGTTTGATTCGTTGGATCCTTCTTCTCCAAGAGTTCGATGTTGAAATTCGTGCTAAAAAGGGGGTGGAGAATGTTGTGGCCGATCATTTGTCTAGGATGAATCGTGGACAAGATGATAAAGAGCCCATAGAAGATAAGATGAGAGATGACCACCTCTATAGAGTGCTTGATAAAGACACTTGGATGATCGACATCATTCGAGCAATTCGAAAGATGCCCCTCGATCATCTAGATAAAAACACTCAAAGGAAGATAATCTCTCGAAAGTAAGAAATATTTTTGGGATGCACCATACCTCTTCAAACTTGGCAATGATGGAGTGATGAGAAGATGTGTGCCAAGAGAAGAGAGGCTTGAGATTCTAAGGAAGTGCCACTCGGCGGAGTACGGTGGGCACTATAGCCATTTTCGAACCGAAGCAAAAGTATGGTCGAGCGGATTCTATTGGCCGAGATGCATGAAGATACTAAAAGATATGTTGCGTCATGCCCCGAATGTCAAAGAACCGAAACATCTCTCAAAGAAATTCTATGCCTTTGAAATACAACTTGCAAATCGACATATTCGATGTATGGGGCATAGACTTCATGGGGCCTTTTAAAAACTCATTTGGATTCGAGTATATACTTGTTATGGTTGATTATGTATCCAAGTGTGTAGAGGCTATACCATGTCGTAAAGCTTCCACGGAGGAGTCCATCACTATGATCAAGAACGTGATTTTTCCCCGTTTCGGTACACCGAGAATCTTGATAAGTGATGGAGGAACTCATTTCACCGGAAGAACTTCAAAAGGTGCTTGTCCAAGTTGGGAATTGAGCATAGGGTCTCCACGGCCTATCACCCACAAACCAACGGACAAGCAGAGACGTCAAATAGGCAATTAAAAAGCATACTTAACAAGACCATAGAGAAGGGAGGCAAGGATTGGTCAAAGAAATTAGACGGAGCTTTATGGGCTTATCGAACGGCGTTTAAAACACCGATAGGTATGACCCCTTATCAATTCGTCTATGGAAAAGCTTGCCACCTTCCGGTTGAGCTGGAACATAAAGCCTATTGGGCGATTAAGGAGATGAACCTTGATCTCGATGCCGCGGTGGTGAAACGAAGGATTCAAATAAGCGAGCTAGAGGAGTTGAGGTTGAAAGCTTATGAAAACGCAAGCATATACAAAGAGAGAATCAAAAGGTGGTATGATAAAAGATTGAAGAAAAAAGAATTTAAAGAAGGAGATAAGGTCCTCCTCTACAATTCGAGGTTTAAAACCTTCGGAAAGGGGAAATTGCAAAGCAAGTGGGACGGACCTTATGTTGTGCATTCGGTGTTCTCCAATGGAGCGGTAACCATTATGGATATAAACGGCGATCAATTTGTGGTGAATGGACAGCGGCTTAAGGTTTACTACGAACCCGATGTCGTGCCCATTCATCATGTTGACGTCTTTACCATGGAGGAAGAGCCCGAACGTCCCGCCTAGGACGAAAAACAAGGCATCAACTTCCGTAAATAATTTTTCTTTTAGCTTTCTCGGAGTTTTTTCGCGAAGATTTACCGGGCCAACTTTTTCCCATGGGCCGAGGAAGAAAAAAATAGGGCGGTGTGCAAAAACCGGGACCGGCCCGCCCCCGAGGCAGGGCCGACCGGCCCGGCGGACCGGCCCAGGGGTGGCCCGACGCCCGATGACCCCGAATTTTGCCCGAATTGCTCCTTTTTGACTTCCTTGTTTGGTCGGAAAATTTTAAGGGAAGTGTAAAAAAGGAAAATAAGGTTCCCAGGCTTTTTCTCACAGGACTATATATTTGGCCGAATTGGGAGCTCGAGAATCAAACCTTTCAAGCAATGTGTTGCACCCTTGTAGCAGCCATTGAGCCTCCAAAAAGCTTAGAGTTGAAGCAAGAAGTCAAGAAACCATCGATGGAGGAGGCGATGCGATGCGAGCTCAAGCTACCCGTCAAGAGGACCGCACGTATCCGTTGCGGAGGACGTGTCCCGACCGGAGCTCTTGCATCTCGCAACCCCGTCAAAGGAGAGAAGGTCCCTACACCCGTGCGAAGGTCGGCACGCCTCCAAGGCATCAAGCGCAAGGATTACAAGAAGGTGTCGCCGGAGCCTAAGGATTATGGGGATAGCGACTACTCCGACGATCGTAGCCCGAGCTCGTGGGCGGCCGCCGGTAGAGATGATGATGATTGGGATGAGCATCCTTATGAAAGGACTCCCGAAGGCCCCAACGGCAACGGCAGCGGCGGTGGCGAAGGCAACAACAATGGAGGTGGCGACGACGGTGGTGACAACGGTGGAAATTATGGCGACGACGACCCCTTCGGATTGCATCCGGTGTGCTGTCGAGTTTGCCGTCAATCCATCGCGGCTCTCTACGCGTCGGCCGACGAATGTCTTCAAACCATGGAAGCGATGAAGCAGCGTATGGAGGACTTGGAGCGCGTAGTTGAAGATGACTACAAGTTCCTTAACCGCAACGTGCGCAAGCTTTTCGGCATGGTTGGAAACATGAGAGGCAAGTGGTGCAAAGCTTGCTTGAAGTACCACTAGATCTAGTTTTCCCCTTAGGATTTTTGTAAGATACGACGAGGACGTCGTATGTTTTAAGTGTGGGGGAGAGCTAGTTCGCTAGCCTTAGCTTTTGAACTTCAAGTTTAGGTTCGGTTTAATCTTCGTTTGAGAGTCTTAGTGTTTTTAATGAGTCTTTAGTTTTCGAGTCTTTTTTTAAATTTTTGCAAGTGTCTTAAATTAGTGTTGAGTCAAGAAAACCAAATAAAAAGAGTCTTTATATATATCTTTGTGTTTTATGTATTGTTTATCTTTATTTACTTGTTTGCTTAATCTTCGATTCTTGATATATGAACACAAGTATATGGTTTAAAAATGTTTACCGTGGTGCTTAGTGGAATCGCTACTACTTAAAGTACCCATACCGCACTTCGATCTTGAGCTTCACTTGCTAGTTGTGCTATGTTCGATGCTAAAAATTGGAGGATTTCAGTTCTGAAAATCATTTTAAAACCCTTGTAATAAAGGTTAGCAAAACCTCTTTTTCCAAGTTGAGAGTAAGAAAAATTCCTATCCAAAGCCAAGTTTATTTTTTCGCTCCACCATAAGTGTGATTAGCATAATGAGTTAGGCTAGGACCCTTCTCTCTTGGTGAGTTTTAATTTCAAGCAATGATCATGTCCTTGTGCTTATCTTTTGTTGCTAGCCTCGTCATATATTCAGTTCATGACTTTCACAACGAAAGTCATGTGCATCACTGGATTCCATACCCAACCCTATACATATCTTTTGTACATCGTATTCCTTGAACACAACCTATTTTCAAAGTTTCGTCTCGTCTCTAGCATGATTTATTTAAAAATTTCAGATTGTATGCATGTGAGGAAAGAGGGAATTGAAAGCTTTGAAAAGTTGTCAAGAGAGAGAAAAATAAAGAGAAAAAGTATGTGTATGGAAAAGAAAGAAAGAAAGAAAGAAAAGAAGAATCATATGTGAATGAAAGAAGAAAAAGAAAAAAAAAGAGAAAGATGAGTTAGCAATGAAGATATGAGAGGGATGGATCAAGTGAAAGAAAAGAAAAAAAAATAAGTGTAAGGAAGGATGTCGCGTTGATTGTGAGACGAAACTTTTACTCTTTTTCCAACCATGTGCAATCCGACAACGAGGACATCATTGGTGCCTTGTAGTCACAATTTTCTTTTGCCCTTGCACATGTCCACCATTCTAAATCTTCTCATCCTTGATATCCCTACATTTGGTTAATTCTCATGATCATTGGCTTTGAAAGGTAGACAACCACTAGAGAAAGTTCTTAGTTTGACAATACTTGTGTTGATTGCGCTAGCCCTACCTATAGCTCCACTTTTACATGATATATGAGAGATTAATGGGAGGTGAGAGTTTTATAAAATTTGGTTAGGATAGCCACTTCATATGAGTGACTTGAGAAAGCTTGGAGAAAGGTTTTTGTCTAATACTTGTTGCAGGAATTTTTGTTTTGAAAATCATAAAAACCCTCCGATGGACGCAAAGAAGTAAGTATGGCTGAAATTGAAGGCTTCGAGTGAAGAGTTTGAGTTGTGGGGTAAATCTTGACGTGGTAAAAATTCTAAACGCCCATGTTTATGTTTGATTACCATTACTTTGTGTTTATGTATTAAAGATGAAAGGATTGACTAACTTGTGAAGAAGGATAAGTGGTACACGATTACACTCCTTGGACGAAGTTCTTTTACGAGTACTTGCTCGAGGACGAGCAAGAGCTAAGTGTGGGGGAGATGTTGACGGTGTATTTTGGTGCACCTAGCTTGTTCATTACACTTTGGTTTGGATTTGATTATGGAACTAACCCGCCACTAGGCACACTAATCATATGACAAGTTCATCTTTGTGCATGCATTTGGAAGTGTTGTGTTTATGTAGGAAAACATGGACATAAAGGACGGATTCGCAATAAGTTCAAAGGAGCATTCATGGAGTCTTGTTCGTGTTCATGAGCTCGCTGAAATCACTTCCAATGGTGGCGAGGACCGAAGTGCTACGAGGAACACCCCCGGGGATTGAAGCGTAAAAGATCAAACTTCATGCAAAGAGAGCCTCCATCTTGATCGCGAGGATAACAGCGTCAAAATCATCCAAGTGGAGGGGGGCAAAGTAGATAAGTGCACGAGGACCCACGGAGCAAAAAGGGCGACCGACCCGGCCGAAACGGGCTCGGGCCGGCCGGCCGCCCGTGCGGGCCGGCCCAGCCCACTTCGGGTACCGGTTCGGTCCCATCTTCCTTGCCCTCGAAGGATCTTCGACCCTAAAACCCCCGACGCGCCGCCAACATAGAGAGAGAGAGGAGGAATTCGCACCAGAAGGCCATCCACAAGCTAGAGAGAGAGGAGGAGGATCTCTGGCGGGAGATCAACCACCTCCAAGGAAGCACCCTCTCGTGGAGAAGAAGGAAGACACGCGAAGGAAGGGAAACCATGATCAACGGTGCCATGATCGGCACCTTGATGGGGTAATCTTCTCATTCGTCCATGGGTTGTAATCGATCGTGAGATGTAATCGCACTTTGTCGGATTATCTATCTATCATCTTGTGTTGAATATACTTTAATGCTTAAGGCTTGCAACCATGCCGTAAAGGGAGTATAGGCCTCAATGCTTCCTTGGATCCATTCAATACGCCGTGGCCATCAAAGGTCTAGTCATGAATACCTTCGCGTAGTGACAGTACGAGAGGAGGGAAAGGGCGAAACCGTGGTCACATCCCCGATAGATTAGATTGGTTTTTCATGTCTTTAAGCGATTGCATGCTCTAGTATCGTAGACCCGTGGGCGAGTGTCTTCTTCCTTGATTGTTTATCATTCTCTCTAGTGTGTTTAGTTGTTTTCTAGTATAATATAGTTAGGGTTTTAGTAGCTAGTGTGTCGTTGTTGATCGAACGCTTGTAATCCCCTTGCTCCGCGGATTGACAAGAACCTTGGGAATCCCGTGGTGAAAAAGGTGTGGGGTCCGTACGCTTGCGGATCGTAGAGGGATACGTCTTTTATCCGTCAACAGCAGGATTAAACGCAAATAAGTACCTCATGTCTGATTTCCTGAACTGGAGTAGGGTTTTGTTCAGGGGCGGCCTCTGGAATCACTGGTGAGGGAGATGTTCCAGGCAAAGCCGAAGCTTCTATGTGAAAGGGCAATGATGCAGTCTCTGGTAACCCTGAAGCTTCTGGCTGGAGAGAAGTTGGATTCGCCTCTGCTGGGGTTGATGTTTCCGCTTGACCAATGGGTGACCGAGCCCTTGGAGGACTTGATGGCTCCGGTTGGATCGGGGAATTCATCTCTGGCGAGTCTGGTGTTTCTGTTTGAGCAGGGGGTGATTGAGTCCCTGATGAAGATGAGATTTCCACTTGGACAGGTGGCTCAGCCCTGGGAGGACTTGCTTGTTGAGACACTGGGACGTCCACGAGTTGATCCTCTATTGTTTCTTCTGCAAATGCCAAATTAAGAATGAATGCCAGTGTTTATCCTCAAGAAAAAGACAGTAAAGGTCATACCAGTGGATGGAGCATTGGCAGGTTCTGAAGCTGAGGATTGCTGAGTTCTAGTCTGAAAATGTATAAGATATAATTTATCAGAAAAAGAGTAATCCTGTGATCAAGAAAGGAAGGAGTTTTACCTCAACAAGGACTTTCTTGATGGTTCTTCTCCTCTTAGCATTTGGAGGAGCAATCAGAGACAAGCCTTGCCTCCTGTCAGCAGTAATGCTGGACAGAGTTGGATCTGTTGTGGCATACCTAGCCATTAACTGAGCCAGGGTTGGTGATCTGAATCCCAATGCTGAGATTGGGCCTACTGCATTGTAAGCGATCTCCCTGGCCAAAGGGGCAGGCATTGTGTTCTGTGGACAAGAGAAACAAGATCAGGATCATGGTTAGAGGAGGAAATGTCTGAATTAAGGATTAATCATATTACCTCTGAAGTTGGCTGAAAATCAGGCATCAACTCTGTACAGAACAAGTGTACAGGCTCACTGAAAAATGTGATCATGGATTTCTTGCCACCAAGAGTTAAAGGTGGGGTGAGCTACTGTTGTAGGTGTAAAAGGCGAGGTGTAAACAGTTGGACTGCATACATACTGAAAGACCCTGCTGGTTTGGGTAAGATCTTTGATTTCCTCTCGAGGCTTGAGAAATTCATGCAAAAATAGCCTTGGGGGCATCTGGCCACATCCAAGTTGCCGAGCCATCATGTTGGGCTGATAGTACTCATAAGTACTGTGGTTTAGCCTCCCTCCACTAAATTCAGCTGGTAGAATACATGGGTGGATGATGATGTTAAGGATTTCCAGAAATCTTCCATCTTGGCGTCCAGCTTCGAAGGAAAACTCACAAATTATCATTATCCAAATAAGGGAGCCAAAGAGGATTTTGGAAGCCTTTGAAGAAGAGCTCAAAGAGCTGGCTGACATTCTGCCTAATGAGAATAGTTGAAGCAGCTTCTTGTTGTGGCGAAAGCCGCAGCTCTCGCACACGAACAATGAAGGGAAACAAGAGCTCAAGAACCAAAACCTAAACACAGAATAAAGGACAGCCAAAGGCTCTTTTCACGATAGTTGATTTCTCAAAAGTCGATCCCCTTTACAAGTGTCGGTCCGTCTCCTTTTATAGGGAGGCGGGCGGACTTTTACATTTCCGAGAACACCCTCGTGTAAAACGAATCAAAACAGAATGTGCTAGGCTATCTTCGGGTAATCTCCAATTGGGTCTCCACGTAATCGGCGCTTCATGATGTCACGCCGCAAATCGCGGCGCCTTTCCAGCTCTTATCACGTGCGCTTGTCGGGGTGAAAACCCCCCGAGCCCTTTGGAGATATCCCTTTCGCCTAGCCTTCTTTGTTACCTGAAACGAAAACAATACTCAAGTTTAAACTGGTTAAGTGTTAGGAACGACGAAACCCCCTGTGCGAAAACCAGGCCGAGGCTCCCGGAGTGAACAATATTCGCCCCGAGGTTTCGTCTCGGAATGAGCCGTCAAGCGAGCCCTCCCACCCCCCGGCCCACGCCGGATTCGTTTGATGGCTTCGTTGGCGACGAAGGGTGCCACCCAAAACGCAACGCCCCCGGAGGGTGGAAATGGAATCCGCCGGGGGTTTCGGGGCTTTGCCGACCGCACCCCTTCGCATGGCCGTTCTCTATTTTTTAGGTATACGGAAGGCTTGATTCCGAATCCCCCCAACACTTCTCCATAAGTGTGGCATCCTCTGGTAACTTGGGGTTCTCCTTCATGATGGTTGGATGAAGGGAAAAGCCCCGGTGTTCGTGTCAACACCAACAATCCGGTGCATGTGCAGTTGCAGCCATATCTGCACAAACCACCAAGGACCATTGACACAGGCTATCCTCTAGCTGGTGTACATTTGAGTGACGACGATGAAGCATGTGGTACACACCGCCCAGGAGGTATTTCCCAAGAGGAAGGCGATTACCATTGGCTAGGTGTGAAGCCATTGCAATGTGGTTCGGGGTCGGCTCGTTGGCTTTACCGCAAAAAACCGCCCATTTCAGAAACGCCCCCCCCGACCCGTATTCGCCCCCCACACTTCACCAAGGGTGCCATCCTTCATATGGTTCTTAATATAATTCTTATATCCAAATCTCGCCCTAGTCCCCCAATTCTTTTTCCCCCCCCCCCGGCCCCCCCCCGTCCCCCTTGTCTTGTGGAAGTTTTGATATAAGGGTGCCCCCAAAACCCCCCCCCCCGAGGGTGGCCAAAACAACCCGAGGGTGGAAATGGAATCCGCCGTTCCCGGGTTTTGCTGACGGCACCCTTCGCATGGCCGTTCTCTATTTTTTAGGTATACGGAAGGCTTGATTCCGAATCCCCCCAACAGAAGCCCCTCGATGGCGAAGCGCTTGCCTTGATTGCAAACCTGAGCCAGCGAAACCCGGGGATCGAGAATCGAGGCGGAAGAAAACGTCTTCCCAGGCGGCGGTTCCCGAAGGGTCTCACTGGAAATACCTAAACTGCCCTCAGACTGCTGTTTTTTACCGTTGAGTTTGAAATTTTCGACCGTTGGGTTTTACCGCCTATAAATAGTCAGGGGCCGCCGCCGGTGCAACCCCGCCTGCGTTCCCAGCCTCATTTTTCCCTCGCGGCTGTTGCTTGCTGTTTTCGCCTCTGCTTCCGGCGAATCGCTTCAGCGGAAGCCCCAGTCCAATTGAGAGGTTAGTTTTGCTTCTGCTTTCTACACGAACTTTCGTTCTTCGGTTTCCAGCACTGCACGCTTGAGTCTATGTTTCTGAGGAAACTTAGTTGTTTGCGTCATGCGTTCTTGCGAAAACATGGCGGACGAAGGATCGTCGTCGAATCGTGGAAAACAGATTGCTCCGGTGGTTTCTGGGGCTGCCGCGACCTCTACCACCTCGACGTCTAGCTCGGAGTCTGGTAAGATTTCTGGTTTGGATTGGTCTGCCAGCTCTCGTGAGAGTGGTAGCACCTCGTCTTTTTCTAGTAGCGATGAAAATAGCGGTTCGAGTGGCGGTTATGTCGAAATAATGCCTAGCGACACAGATGTTGGAAAGCGTGTGCTTGTCGACGTGGAGGAGGGCGAAATAGGAGTGGAGGCTGATGCAGCTGTGGAAGAGTCTGACGGGAACCCAGCTGGGGCGAAGGCCCGCACCTGCTACATTGGTCGATCCTTGATGACGCAGGCTGATTTGGATGCCCTGCGGTTGGAAGGGTGCTTCGAACCCGGGATTTGCCGGTTGCCTGGGAGAGAAACCACGCCGAAGCCCCGTAAGAATGAAAGTGTGGTTTTTCGGGATTTTTCACTGCGGGCCTTCGGTTGCCGGTATCCAAGAAGTTTGCGGATATTTTGGCGGCCTATGGCGTTCAAATTCATCAACTGACGCCCAATTCTATCCCTCAAGTGCTGAAGTTTTTGTGGGCATGCCGGACCTTCGCCGGGGATAATGATGTCGAAACCTTCGTTCGACATTTCGAGATTCATTGGGCCAGAAGGCTTGTGAAGGTTGATGATGAGGACAAAGAAGCTCAGTATGGTTGCTGTACCTTTCAGACCCGTCGCCTGGCCAAGAATCAGGCTCCGGTGGAGCTAGCTCCGGCATACAAGAACAAATGGGCTAACCGATGGACTTCGTATTGGTTTTATGTTCCCATTGAAGTGATTGGTCGGAATTCGAAGCAAGAAGAGGTGACAACATACGATTTGGCTAGCCGCATGGTTGATCTAGAGGTTGACCTGTCGCCGGAGTTGACGAAAGCCAGCCGGTCCTCAGCAAGTACAATGGCATTTTATCAGGCGACGCGTGTGATCACTACGCGCGATGCCCTGGAAGAATTTGTGGCTGCCGATGTCTGGCCGTGCCAGCCCCGATGGGGGTCGTGGGCATTCAAGATGCAATGGCTGCCCGGGCTTGATGATGATGTACGAAGCCCCATCTTCAATGTCAAACGACCGAAGGATGTGACCGACGAAGAAATCGTTGCTGAAGTGGAAAGGAAAGTTGTACAGATGATAGGGAATTTTACACACAAGGAATGGGAATGCGCCCAGAGGATTTTGAAACATCAGGGCCGTGTTAATCGAGTTTTTGATGAGATGGGCGTGACGTATTCCCCTCGTCCGGTGCCTCCGACGGCCGGCAAGAAAATGCAGCCTCCAGGCAATATTGGGTCTGAGGCCGTCGAGACCTCACGAAAGGCCAAGTTAGGCAAGACCAGCTCAGTTGTTGAAAATGCCGTGAAGAGTAGTAAAGCCCAAGATATCTTGGCCAAGCGGAAGGCGGACGCTGCAAAAGCAACCCTGCCACCGCTTGCTGAAAAGTCTGCGAAGTTGACGAAGGTTAATGAGACCCTGGCCCGTCGCAAGGTTGAGGCGGCGAAAGTGGCCGCGGCCGAGCGAGAGAAGAAAAAGACGCAAGACCCTGCCGTCCCCGGAGAGGCAGACAAGGGATTAGTCTTGAGGAAGAGACCGCTGGACGGCGCTGAGAAGGTGAAGCGGCCTTGTCGTTAAGGAGAAAGAGCCTGAAGATGCCGAGGCTTTCGCTAAGAGGGCGCGAGTTGATCCGATTCTTTGAAACCGACGAGGATGTTGATATTTTGACAACCCCTCAAATTCAACCTTGTACCAAGTACCCTCCGAAAGGATCAGCGCAGAAGTTGGCTGAAGGGCCTTCGCAAGTGGGCCTGGCTGATGCGGAGGAGTTGGAGGCGCGGGAGGCGAGAGGCAGGCGCGTAGCTGAGCTAATTTAGAAGGATATTGCCATGGCCGACGCGGCTCCAAAAGAGCGTGTAGCCGGTCTTGTGGATGTCGTGGATGAGTCAGAATCACTTTGCTATATTCATGACGACACCATTCAATCAGAAAAAGGCCCAGATGTGTCTCTGCCGCAGCCCCAATGTGAAGTTGCGATGAATTTGAACGAAGGCTCTGATGCGAAGGCTCGTGATCTGATTGACCTGGATGCTTTGGAAGTTGAGGCTTCGGCAGCCCACACATCTCGTTCTCCTCCGCTGGTGTCACAGGATTTTGACCTGGCGGCAGCGAAACCCACTGAGGCTGCCGCGCCGGAGAGACTGACGGCGCCCGAAAGTCTCCAGCCCGAAGATGCTGGTATGACGCTTTAACTCAGGAGCGAATTTTTCGTGCTCTTTCTTTCTATCATGTGTTTTGTTTGCTTACGCTTTTTGCTTTCCCATTATCCTTGGCAGTGAAAACTTTGGTCACCCTGAGCATTAAGGACCGGGAAAAGGAGGTCTCCCAGAACGAGGCGGATCCTTCCGCATCAAGGTCAAGTCTCGCGTCAATGCTGGGGGAGCCTGGTATGAAATTTGGCTTATCGTTTTGGTTTTTGATTTTTGACTTTGTGCCTTCGTCGTGCTGGCGGTGCGAAGGATATACGCTAGATAACGTGGTTGTTGATCACCTTGCAGATTTTGAACGTACCTTGGAGGATTTAAGCGCTGATGATCTAATGAAGGTTGTGCGTGCTTATCTTTCAAGAGGTATCGTCGCTTGCCAGAAGGGCTTCGAAAAGGCTGCGTCGGAAGCAAAGGCCTCTGTCGACAAGCAAAAGATGTTGGAGGACGAGAATCGACGCTTGAAAGAGGAGAATGAGAGGTTACGACGCGATGCCAGTGATCGGGCGAATCAACGCGCCAAGCAGCAAGAAGCCCTTGACGCTTTCAAGAGAGAACTTGAGTTGAGCGTGAAATGCTATGAAGAGTGTCGTCAGGAATTGAAAGATATGGTGGTGCAATATGATGCGTAGAACATCTTGCTGGCGGCCAATGCCGACCTCATTGCAGAGTTGAAGAAGGTGAAAGGCGAGCTTGAGGATACTCTAGAGAAAAACGAGGCTTACTGCCACCAATGGGGAGCGTATCTAGCGACTGAGTATCGTCGAGCTTTGGAGAGCTTCGGTGCCGAGGCCCAGGATTTCAAGATTACCGACAACATCTCGAGTTTTGTAGAGTGGTTGCATAGTGAATTGAAACTTTTGCCCGATACCATGAGCAATATTGGGGACTATGGGGCAGCTACCTGCTCTGAGATGCTGCTGAATCTTCTCGAGCGACAGGGTTGTGAACACTTCAAAGCTTTTGGAAGCCGAGGCTTCATTTTTCCTTCACCCGACGACGCTCCAGCCCCAAGTAAGACGGTTGATCTGATAAATAAGATCATCCTTCGCAACTTCTGGGCCAAAAGCGGGCGAGCGCACGCTCGAAAGAAAGTTGTGGATCGCTTGGCAAAGGTAGGTCTTTTTGGTTCATTTCAACTACGATCGTCTTTGCTAATCGATTGCTTACGATGATTGTTAATGCTTTCTTCCTTCTCACAGCTCCATTTTGGGCAGGCAAAACAGGCTTTGGAGCTTCGGGAGCATCGCGCGACGCACGGTCCTGACGCAACTTTGGGGCCCTACGGACCCCCTAGGGATTGGCCACCGAAAGCAAAAGACGATGCCCCTGAGCAGGCGGTCCCCGGAGCCCCTGTTCGCGAAGCACCTCAAGGCGAAGGCGGTCAGGTGGATCCTGTCACCGGAGAGGCGTTGGCTCCCCTTCGGCTTTGAATCGACGAGTTAGTGCCTTGGACGAAAACTAAGAGTGGCGTGCCGGCCACTTAAACATTTGAAGGTTGAAATGTAAATTTGTATGCGACGACGTGGTGCTGGAAATGTTGCTTGTAATTTTTTTCATGCTAAGGTCCTTGAACGTTTAGAACTGAAGTTATCGCCGCTTTCGAGTTACAGCTTTTGGAAGAAAACGTCTTCCCCCCCTTCGGAAGTGGGGATAATTTCAGTTCACCCATTTTGCTTATGATTGTTACATTATCGAAGTTTTGAATCTTGTTGGTCTATTAGACGTTGCGCGATGCTACGTGTTGAATTTTCTCGTTTTGTCCCTTACGGTTTTTCGTTAGGAGCGAATAAAAACTAGCCTGCGACGCGACGCCTAGGCGTGGAACGTGTCGAAGGACTAGAAGCCGTTTTGAGTTTGTCAAATTTTACAGCTTTTGAGCTGTTTTTTGACGAGACATTCACTCACGTTTTTGGAACATGTTCGTCCTTGAGGCGTGCCTTATCGCTTGCGACGTTGTTTCTGCGCGGGTTAGTGACTGTAAAATTCCAGCTACTGGGTTGTTTCGATTCGAGACTGAATCGCTTTAGAACGTCCTTCATGGACGGGCTGTTGAGAAGACAGCTCTTTATAAAATTGATTCTTGTGAATCGTTTCGACTGCACCACTTGTGGGTGGGCTACTAATGAGTAGCACTTTGATGCTCTCGCTTTCGGAGAGGGCTATTCTGGAATAGCACTTCAATTCATCCTCTTTTGGGATGGGCTATCTTGAGATAGCACTTTAAATTACGCGAAAGAGACACAACAAAATTTTAGGGAGGAAGTATTCCATTCACTTGGAAATAAATTTTACATCAAGGCTGCCTTGTTAAAAACCTCACGCTCCAGAGTGGAGTCCTCCCTATGTGAGGAAAAGAGTACCCTCCTTGTTATTGAATTTTAAAATGCGAAAGTAAAGACTAGAAAAATGTAAAGCTGAGATGAGCCCTCCGCACTTATAGTTCCGTGCGAAAGGCTCCTACTGAAAGTAGACTACGGAAAAAACTTACACAAGTTGTCCACATTCCACGAATGAGGAAACTCCACACCTGCCTCGTCTTTGAGGCGAAAGGCCCCATCTCGAACCGAGCTTGAGACCACACAGGGTCCCTCCCAAGCGAACTGGAATTTTCCTACAGCGTCGGCATTCTTCTTTCTTTTCAGGACGAAGTCTCCCACTTTGATGTTCTTGAGGGATACTTTCTTGTTTCTCCATCTCCTGGTTTCCTCTTGATACTTCAACAGGTTTTGGACTGCATCAAGCCTGTCGATTTCCACTAGATCCTTGTCGGCCTCTTCACTCTCGCGAGAGCTACCGGCCAAAACTCTGGCGCTTTCGTTGGTGAGTTCTTCGGGGCACATCGCTTCGACCCCATACAACAGTCTGAATGGGGTGAACTTGGTTGTTCTCGACTCCGTAGTGTTATGCGACCAGATATCTCTCGAGAGCTCATCCGCCCATTTTCCCTTCTTCTGCTCAAAGAGGCATTTTTTAATGGCAGAGAAAATTTGCCCATTGGCCCTTTCCACAGCGCCGTTGGATTGGGGATGATACACGGATGTGAAGCATAGCTTCGTCCCAATTGAACGACATTATTCCCTGAAATCTTAACAATCGAATTGCTTTCCATTGTCGACAGTGAGCTCTTTGGGTACCCCAAATCTGCAAATGATTTGCTGCCAGAAGAATTTCCTGATAGTGGCTGAGGTGATGGTAGCGAGAGGTCTTGCCTCGATCCATTTTGTGAAGTACTCGACTGCTACCACTGCGAACTTGAAGTTACCCTGGGCAGTGGGGAGCGGCCCGACGATGTCCATTCCCCAGCGCTGCAACGGCCAGGTAGGTGTGATGAGCTGCGATGGCGCGCCGGGCCTTCGCTGATGCTTTGCCGCGAACTGGCATGCCTTGCAAGTTTTGACGATGTGCTCCGCGTCTTTTATGGCCATTGGCCAATAGAAACCTTGCCTGAAAGCTTTTCCAGCCAATGCTCTCGCTGCAATGTGCGAGCCGCACATCCCTCCATGGATTTCTCTCATGAGCTTGATGCCTTGATCTTGAGAAATGCATTTGAGGAGTGGTGCACATATGCCCAGCTTGAACAAGACATCGTCCTTAAGGATGTAACCCTTGGCTCTTGCCTGCATTCTTTTGAGGTCGTGGGTTTCGACAAGTTCATAGTGCCCGCGAAGGAAGGCAATTATGGGGGCTCTCCAGTCCAGGCTTGCAATTGCGTTGATGGTGCTGAGCGGCTGCTTGTCTGGCTTTGTGGACGGAGCGGTTAAGACTTCGAAAAATACGTCTGGGGGCATCGCCTCCCCCCTTGTGGCTTTCTTTGCAAGCTCGTCGGCTTCGCCATTGTATTTTCTGGGCAGATGCTCGATAGTGAATCCCCGAAAGTGCCTTTCCATTTTGCGCACCTCCGCTATGTACTTGACCAGCTCCGGCTCCTTGGCCTCACTTTCCTTTTCCACATGGTCTTTGATGACCTTGGCATCGCACTTGACTAGGAAGTTACTGGCCCCCAGAGCTCTTACTTTGCGAAGGCCTAGCAGCAAGGCTTCGTATTCAGTGGTGTTGTTGGTGCATCTGTCTGATGGGTCCTTGTAATCTAACCTGGCGGCGTATCTTAGCTTGATACCCGTCGGAGAGGTGATAATGGCTGCAATGCCAGCACCCTTGCGCCCCCAGGCTCCGTCACATCTGATTTCCCAAATTGGCACTAGCTCTTCGTCAGCAGCGACGTTGCTAGGTGAGGTCCAATCTACGATGAAGTCTGCTAAGACTTGGGATTTGATTGCCGACCTCTTTCCGAAATCAATTGTGTATTCTGATAACTCGGTTGCCCATTTGGCAATTCTGGACGGAGCCTCCTTGTTGATGAACAGATCGTTCAGAGGTTAATCTGTGAGCACTGTGACTTTGTGGGCCTCGAAATAATGCCTGAGCTTTCGCGTGGTCATGATTACGGCGTAAGAAATTTTCTCTAGCTCTGAGTAGTGCAATTTTGACCCTGCCAGGGCTTCGGAGACAAAATAGACCGGGGATTGGAGTTTGCCTTTTTTAGTTTCGACCTCTCGGACCAGAGAAGCGCTGACCGCGGCCTTTGAAGCGGCTACGTAAAGGAGTAGCGGCTCAGAGGGCGAAGGTGGGGACAAGGTTGTCATCTTTTCGATGTAGTCCTTGAGCTCGGCGAAAGCCTTGCTTTGCTCGGGGCCCCATTCGATTGCGCCCTTGCCTTTTAGTGCCTTGAAGAACGGAAGGCTTCGCTCTGCGGACTTTGAAATGAATCTGTTTAAGGCTGCTACTCGGCCGTTCAATTTCTGGATGTCTTTCTTCGTTTTAGGCTCCTCCATTTCCCTAATTGCTTTGATCTTGTCGGGGTTGGCTTCGATTCTTTTAGCGGAGATGAGGCACCCCAGAATCTTTACTTTCGTGACCCCGAACACACATTTGTCCGGGTTTAGCTTCAAGCCGGCCCTCCTCATGTTGGCGAAGGTTTCGGGCAGATCATTTACGTGGCTGGACCTATCGGAGCTTTTGACGATGAGGTCATCGACATAGGCCTGAATGTTTTTGCCGATCTACGGCTTGAATACTGTTCCGGTCATTCTGGTGAACGTTGAGCCAGCATTTTTCAACCCCTCTGGCATGCGAACGAAGCAGAAGGTTCCGAAGGGTGTGATGAAACTGGTTTTCTCCTCGTCCTCTTTCGCCATCCAACACTGATGGTAACCGGAGAAACAATCCAACAGGGACATGATCGCGGCGTTGGCTGCAGAGTCCACCACCTGATCCATTCGAGGCAATGGATAGTTATCTTTTGGCGTTGCTTTGTTGAGATCGGTGAAATCGATGCACATGCGCCATTTGCTGTTCTTTTTCTTGACCGACACCGTGTTGGCCAGCCATTTGGGGTACATGACTTCGCGGATGACGGTGGCGTCAAGCAGCCTTTGGACCTCTGACTTGACGGCCACCACCTTGTCGTCAGACATCTTTCTCAACTTCTGTTTGCGTGGTTTGACCGATGGGTCGATATTCAATTTGTGCTCGATGAAGCTTCGGTCAACGCCTGTGAGATCTTTGGCGGACCATGCGAACACATCCTTGTTCTTCTGGAGGAAAAGAACTAGACTTGCTTCCTCATCAGCCGATAGATCCGAGCCGATGACGACGGCCTGATCGAGGACCATCGCGTCCAAAGGAACTCGCTTGGTTTCGCAATCTGGCTGGATGTTGATTTTTTCTCTGTCTGCCTTCGGCTGCTTTTCTACCTCGTTGCATTCGACTGCTTCGTCGAGGGCGTGCACGTTTCGCTGCCCTGGGGTACGGCCTCTTTCTAGGTTGCGGCCATCGTTTTGATGACCCCATATTGTGATGACCCCCAGCGTCGCTGGGATTTTGATGCATAGAAATGCTTGGTGGATGACTGCCTCAAACTTGTTGAGGAACCCTCTGCCTAAGATGCCATTGTATGGATAGTACATTTCCACAACGTCGAAGGATAAATACTCGGTTCTGGTGTTTTGGACTGTGTCGAAAGATACAGGGAGGACCACCTTGCCCAATGCATGAATGACACGCCCTCCGAAGCCATACAGAGGTGTGTCTGGTGGTTGCAGCAAATCTCTATTGAGCCCCATCTTGTCAAAGGCATCGACAAAAATGATGTCTGCCGATGAACCATTGTCCACCAACAGTTTTCCCAGAGTCCAGCTCGCTATATTGGCTTCTATCACAAGAGCGTCGTTGTAAGGGAAACCTTGCAACCTCACATCCTCCTCCGAGAAGGTGATCGGGATGTGAGACCACCTTGTTTTTTCAACTCTTCCCTCCACACAGATGTTTCGTACCTCACGAAAGTAGTGTTTCCGTTCCTTCTTGGTTTCGAATTCCAGGGCGGAGCCCCCTAAAATAGGCATTATGGTGCCGACAGATGGCAAGGGGTCGCTCTGGCCCTCGAGCTTGGCTGGGAGCGGCGGTGCTGAGGGACCTTTGTAAGGAGGGGGTGGGGGAGGGATAGGATGTTGCTCGACGGGCCTGCGCTCGATGTTTTGAGCTTGGAAAGTTTGTGATTGCCAAGGCGGAAGCTGGGGGTAACTGGGGGGCGACGGTTGGTATTGAGGTGGTTGGAATGAGTTTGCGAAATAGTTTCTCCCAAAGCTAGGATTTTTCCAGGCCGGAGCAGAATGGTTTACAGCACTCGCTCTCTCTTTTTCCTTCCTCTCTTCTTCGAGGATAGCTTCGAATCTTTTCTTGTCTGGGCAGTAGTTTGAGCTATGGTCATCGTTTTCCTTGTGGAAAATGCAATACCATTTTTCTCGTTATGGCCTCGGCCTCTGCCTCGACCTCTACCCCTGCCTCCACCTCTTCCGCCCCTGCGGCCTCCTCCCTGAT
Organism: Cenchrus americanus; assembly: GCA_947561735.1. Taxonomy (NCBI): domain Eukaryota; kingdom Viridiplantae; phylum Streptophyta; class Magnoliopsida; order Poales; family Poaceae; genus Cenchrus; species Cenchrus americanus. The sequence goes on from OX387239.1 coordinate 265,176,026, forward strand.
TGGAGTGAGGGGGACTAGGTGGGCTTGGGACCAGGCTCTGTGAATCAACCTGCGGGCAAGGATTTTCTTGGGTGTTTTCGCCATCCAGGCCGAAAACGCCCCGAGGATTGGTATGAGAGGTGTTTCTGGGGTTGGGCCATTCCCTCTCGCTGGGTTGATTGGCTTTCGCAGCCTTTTTCTGTTGGGATTGCTTTTCCATGCACATTCTGAAGTCATTGTCTAAGCGACAATACTTCTCGAATTCTTCGTAGAGGCGCTGGATAGTTTTGGGCCTTTCGCGCATGAGATGCGAGCGAAATTGACCGGCTCTTAAACCCACGATGGCAGTGTTGATGGCGACAGCGTCCAAGACATTTGGTGCCTGGGCTCTTAAGTGCACAAATCTTCTGAAGTAGTTTTGAAGGGGTTCCTTGTCCTTCTGCTTACAGGAGAAAAGGTCACTCGCTGTAAGTTCTGGACGCTGGAAACCTTGGAAGTTTGAGAGGATTCGCTGTTTCAGATCATCCCATCCGTGAATCACGCCTGGGCTTAACAGAGAATACCACTGTGCTGCCGCGTCATCAGCGGCGATGATGAAAGATTTCACCAGGACGGAGTCGTCACCGCCGCCGAAAGAATGGCGGCTTCGTAGCTCATTAGAAATTGCCTTGGGTCAGACTGGCCCGAGAATCTAGGCAGTGGAACTGGCCTGTAAGTTTGCGGCCATGGAGTGATTTGAATCTCTTGAGACAAGGGGGATTTGGGGTCCCATGGTCTCGTGCGAATGGTGTGAATGTCTTGGTGCGAGGGACCAGATTCAAAAGGGCTCGCGAAGGGGTTGCGGCTGAAGGTGGTGTGCGGAGGGGGCTGAGTGAAAAACTCGGTGCGCTCATTGAAATTGGGTTGGCTAGGAACTGTGTATTCGGGTGAAGGTTGGGTGAAGCTTAAGGATTGCTTTGCTTTTAGAGCGCGCAGTTCTTCCTTTAAGCTAGCAATTTCTGCTTTCTGTTTTTGGATCTCTGCTTCGTGCTGTATTGCCAAGAGCCGTTTCTTGGTTCTGGCCAATTCCTCAGCCTCCTTGCGCAGTTTGGCCAGCTCCGCCTCCTGCGTTGGGTTGGGGTCTGGGAGCGCCTCTCCCTGGGTGAGCATACCTGAGAGATTGGGCTCCTCGTCCAAGGAGGACGACGCCCCTTTGGTGGAATTGACGGTGGTTCTCTTCTTCCTTGTGGACATTCTGGGTTTGATACTCGAGCCAAACACAAACGGTGGGCGCCAATTGTTGTGGCGAAAGCCGCAGCTCTCGCACACGAACAATGAAGGGAAACAAGAGCTCAAGAACCAAAACCTAAACACAGAATAAAGGACAGCCAAAGGCTCTTTTCACGATAGTTGATTTCTCAAAAGTCGATCCCCTTTACAAGTGCCGGTCCGTCTCCTTTTATAGGGAGGCGGGCGGACTTTTACATTTCCGAGAACACCCTCGTGTAAAACGAATCAAAACAGAATGTGCTAGGCTATATTCGGGTAATCTCCAATTGGGTCTCCACGTAATCGGCGCTTCATGATGTCACGCCGCAAATTGCGGCGCCTTTCCAGCTCTTATCACGTGCGCTTGTCGGGGTGAAAAACCCCCCGAGCCCTTTGGAGATCTCCCTTTCGCCTAGCCTTCTTTGTTACCTGAAACGAAAACAATACTCAAGTTTAAACTGGTTAAGTGTTAGGAACGACGAAACCCCCTGTGCGAAAACCAGGCCGAGGCTCCCGGAGTGAACAATATTCGCCCCGGAGGTTTCGTCTCGGAATGAGCTGTCAAGCGAGACTTCGACACCCTGTGCCATGCTGGATTCGTTTGATGGCTTCGTTGGCGACGAAGGGTGCCAGCCAAAACGCAACGCCCGGAGGGTGGAAATGGAATCCGCTGTTTCTGGGGTTTTGCTGACGGCACCCTTCGCATGGCCGTTCTCTATTTTTTAGGTATACGGAAGGCTTGATTCCGAATCCCCCCAACACTTCTCCATAAGTGTGGCATCCTCTGGTAACTTGGGGTTCTCCTTCATGATGGTTGGATGAAGGGAAAAGCCTGGTGTTCAGGTCAACACCAACAATCTGGTGCATGTGCAGTTGCAGCCATATCTGCACAAACCACCAAGGACCATTGACACAGGCTATCCTCTAGCTGGTGTACATTTGAGTGACAGTCTGATGAAGCATGTGGTACACACTGCCCAGGAGGTATTTCCCAAGAGGAAGGCGATTACCATTGGCTAGGTGTGAAGCCATTGCAATGTGGTTCAGGGTCGGCTCGTTGGCTTTACCGCAGAAGATAAACCTGCACAGCCACATGTTCAGAAACGCCCTGTATTCGACTTCACCAAGGGTGCCATCCTTCATATGGTTCTGGATATAATTCTTGTATCCGCTCCCTGGTTTCACCCCTGTTTGTCTTGTGGAAGTTTTGAAATCCCAGGGGCGAACGGATCCTGTAATGTCAAGGCCGGTAATCATGTAAACATCGGCCAGAGTTGGGGACATTGGGCCATGACCAAAGAGGAAGGCGTTAACGCCATTTGACCAGAAGTGGCAAGCTGCTATCAAGAGGTCTTCGTTTTTGGGGGTCTCGGCCAAAGACAACTCCAAACATTGAGTAATGCGGAGGGTATCCCAGTTTTGGGTCCTGGCACTCTTATCTGCAAGGATTCTCTGGTACCAGTTCTTCCAGCCTGCGATTGGGGGCAAGGGCCAGTTCTTGAAAGCATCCTGCCAGTGGGGAGGCTTGGTTAGAGCTGCTTTAAAGGGGATCCTTTGGGATTCGGCTGCGATGAATTCTCGAGGATCAGAAACTCCCACGGCACCAAGAAAGTAGGATCTTGAATTGGCCTCGGTGCGGATCAAAAGCTCGGTGGAAAGCTCCTGAGCGAAAACGGAGAAGAAATTTCAAGTAAAAATTGGAAATCTAAATGCCGAATGAAGCTTATGGTGGGGGAATTTACCTGAACAGCTTGATTTTGCGCCGCCATTGGGGATTTGAGCTCAAAAGAAGTGATCTAGGGTTTGGATCTAGACGAAGACTCCGGCGGATTGCGAAGAGAGAGAATGGGTGTTGAACAGATTGGTGGCTGGAGTCAATTCCGGAATAAAATCATTTTATCCCGTAATTGAAGGGGCATGTGTTAACACCAAAATTTGGTAGGGAGTCTGACTTGTGGGCCCAACTCGGTGAGAAATCCGTACGGCGGAAGGAAGGTTTCTTCAGATGCATTCGGCAGAAAAATCCGCGGTCGGCTATCTGCTTCTGTTCGGCAAAGGAATTGTTGAGCTGATTTCGCGGGATTGTATGGTGACGTGGCTCAAGCGGAAAGGACAAATGGATGGATAAGCGATCCAGCTTAGAGATAAAATAGGTATCAAATCCATTCGAGGATGTGCTTGGCAGGGTATAAATATGAACCCTGGATGTATGTAACAGATATACGTAATCATTCTCAATACAAACTGGCTTTACGCCAAACCCTAGAGTCCATTTGTCGTGTCGTTGAGTTCTTCGAGAGGGTTCATCGATCCGTCGACCTCTGTGAGTACCGGCAACCTTGTATCATATCTAGTATCATGCGGTGGATTTAGATCTGATGCAAGTAGTCTTGTTACCATGCTTAGTGTCATGCGGTAGATTCGAGCTTGGTTCAAGAGGGTTTCTTGTTAGGTCATGAGCCATGCGGTAGGCTAAGATCTAGCTTGAAGTTAGTTATCGGCTCTATTGAATTTTGGCAAGATTCAATAGATTCATTAAGTTACCCCGTGTTGCTTTGAGTTTTTGCTTTACGTTTAAATTCATGTAACACCTTTTTTGCCCAATCTAGATGGGTTTGGATCGGCTTTATCCCTTTTGATGATCCTTATGCGAGTCGAGTTGGAAACTTTAGTTAATTTAACATGTGGATCACGTGCTTTTCAATAGCCGAAACCGAATCGATCTAGGTTGTCACATGTTGCGGGTTCAAGCTTGCTAAAGTTTGTATAAATCTTGAAAGAACTGGGTATCACGCGGTAGATGCAGGTTTTTGGGTTGTTTTGGAGCTAGTCATCCGGTGGATTAGATTTTCAAATCAATCTGATAGATTTATCTTACTTGGTAATGTTCGTTCCTTCTTCATGGATCCCGAATCGGCTGTTCAGCTGTGTTCGGTTATGTTCTTCATGAGTAAAACACATGCGTAATTTATGCTTTAAATAATGTATGCTTTTAGCTTTCCATATTTAGATTGTATCATGCTGTGGATAGTCTATTTGTGGAAAGTGGCACGATCCCAAGCAAGTTGTATCATGTGGTGGATAGATTCGCTTGGTGTCGTTCCCGACGGGTTTTAGAGTACCTAGACATGCGGTAGACTAGTGCTTTGGATCTATGCATGCTTGTTTATTACATATCTATGCTCGTGCTTTTACCTCATTTATTATTTAAACGTTGATCACCATGGGGATCGGTCATGGCCTTGCGCACGTGTATCTTTGTTTAAATAAAGACCGATCATTGTCATGCTTACGTCATCCATTCGTCTATGTTACTTTTTCCTCTTTAAAGCTTTCGAATGGTTTCAGTTCGCTGGCAGATAGCTTTCTATAGCTATATGTCGTCTCATTTGGCTTTATAGCCGTAAATATGGAACTGTCTGGTACCACTCGGCAAGTTCCAAGCTTTGGAATTTAACTACTTTGTCTTCTGTTAATTTTCAGGGAAAATTGACTGGCACGTCTTGTGATTTCTGCACGTGTGAAGCCAGCTTGTTCGGCTTGCTGTGTGCTTGGCGCTAGGTGCACATTTCGCGTCAACACCCTCGAGTGGTGAACCCAAGGTATTGAATCCGTGGAACAATGTGCAACGCAAGGATTCAATCTAGTAAAGCAAGGAAAGCTATCTTATGAAGAAGCAAGTTGCATCTAATCTACTAACTCATAAAGAAAACGAATCTAATCTAATCTACTAAAGAGATAGCAAGAGAAAGCAAGAGATAACCGATCTAGAGAGTCTAGATCATGCTTATGTTGTAGCTCCAAACAAGATAGATGAAGATAGGAAAGCGAATCTCATTAAAAGTATCTTTAAATCGTGGCCTCCGGTCCGACTCCGAAAACGCCCGCCTTTCGGAACCCCCATTCTGTCACAACGTATCCCTATTGAGGACCATATGTGGTTCGAGGACCGGTGGATGGTCGCTTCCTTGTGTGATGAGTGATTGACAACGTTGTGTGGACTGATTCTTGGCTAAGTATTGCAGGTGCAGGTTGCGGCTTGACTCGTGTTGGTGCAGGTGAAGAACAAGCGTGAAAGGTCGTTGCTGGTGAGGCCTCCAAGTGTGGAGAAGACAAGTAGGCTTCGTTCGAGGGACCGGTGGCCGGCGGGGTCGAGTGCGGGCCGCATGGTGGCAAGAACGAGAAGATGAAGTCGGTGGACGGTTTCTTGGTTGAGCCACAAAACCAAGGTCGAGCCGGGACTTCATGGGAGCCAAGTCATGAGTGGTGATTGGCGGAGGCTACATCAAGTTCGCGGGGTTTGCGGTGGTTCACCAGAAAATCACCGGGTTACTCGGCTGAGCCATAAAGCCGAGGCCGAAGACCGGGGTGGTCGTGTCGGCCAAAACCGGCCTGACCGGTTTGGAGAACCGGTCTGACCGGTTTGGGGTCGCAGGGCGCCGGAAGCTTCGAGGCGGAAGGACACGCGTCGGGATCGCAAGGCTTGCGTTGAGGCTACGCAGGGTGCGGTCGCTGGGCATCCGTCCGATGGTGAATACATCAAGAATTCCGAATCCGCCCTTGAGGGGCTTGTATCCCTAGTTAGTAGAGAGGGGCATTTTAGACATTCGGTTGCCGCCTATATAACCCAAGAGGTGAGAGGTTGGCAGCCAACTCTTGGAACCCTAGCTCATTAGTTTTCCCATTTTCCTTCCTATTTTCCTTAGGTTTTCCTTAGGACTAGCAAGAGAGCTTCACGGAGAAATCTTGTAGAGAGGGATGGATGATCGGGCGGCTTGCTAGACCTTGTACGAATCTTTGTTTCATGTATAGATGATTCGGCGTGATTCCTCAAGGTTTGAATGTGTATTTCCCGATTGTTCTTGGTGGTGATTTTCGGAGCCCTCTCCCGGTGATTTCTTTGCGGTGTTTTCGGGACCTTTCCTTTGGGGATTTGATGGGGGAAATTTGTGGGAACCCTTCGTGGTTCTTTGGGCTGTGATTCCCCTCCCAAATCCGTGAGGAAAAGTGCTCGATTTTGGGGTTTCTTGAGTTCTTGGGTTGGTAGTGCCTTTGGCGGGATTTCCTCGATTCCTCCTTCTTGAACGAGTTTTGATGGGATTAAACTTGGCCATGGACTCCTCATGAGGTGTTCCTGATATCCCCAAAGTCTTGTTCAAGTCCGTGGAGCGATTCGGGAGATTGAGATTTGGTTTTGGGGGAGTTGACCCGCGAGCTGTGTTCTTCTCGACTGTTCAGGCCAAAACCGGCCTGACCGGTTTCCCAAACCGGTCTGACCGGTTTCGCCCAGTGGGCTGTCGAGAAAGATCTTTGAACAAGGAAGTCTTCGCTGCTCCATGGCTTCGTTTGTTCAGATGTGGAAAGGCTTTTGAAGTGTTTGGGGTCTTTGGGGAGTTGCTGGACAGAATCGGTCTGACCGGTTTGCCTAAGCGGTCTGACCGGTTTTTCCCTGCCTTCGTGAGGCTAAGTCCAACAGGAGCGGTCCGACCGGTTTCGAAACCGGCCCGATCGGTTTGTGTCTTGCCCGACAGCCTTGTCGTGTGTGTTTCCGCCGTGTGTGTGTTGAGGCTGTTGTTCGGGTCTTGCTCCTAGGTTCAGTAGCACTCCAGTGGCTACGTGAACTTGGCAAGAGAAGCTTGCGGAGGTGCACGAGTGAATTTGGGTTCATAGGCCGAATTCTTGAATAGAATTTTTATCGGCTCCCATTCACTCCCCCCCTCCTCTGGTTCGCCGTTTCGGTCCTTCAAGTGGTATCGAGCCGGTTCGGGTCTTTGTTGACTCTAACCGCCTAAGATCCAAGGATGGCGTACCGAGAACGGGGTTCGGGTCCTCCACACTTCGATGGCAAGAACTACCGGATGTGGAGCAAGCGGATGGGTGCGTTCCTCCGCGGAAAGGGTCGACCGTGCTTTGGGATGTCACGGTGGACACGGACTATGTCCAGGCCGATGGATTTCCTTGCTCCGGGGTCAAGGGACGGATTCGACGCCAACAATAAGGCGGTTGACTACTTGTTTCGTGCTTTGTGTCGGCCGAGTTCGATCGGGTGCACACCGAGCACTTGGCTTGTAGGATTTGGGTGGTGTTGAAGGAGGCTCATGTTGGGAACGCCCGTGTTCGAGCACGGTTGTATGCGACCTACGGAGAGAGTACGAGAACTTCACTCATCTCCCCGGTGAGTCCATCGATGCCTTGTTTCGCAGGTTCACGGTGGTGGTGAACAACATGAGGGCCAATGTGGACGTGCTCCCGTACGATGATCATGATAGAGCGGTCAAGCTCTTACACTCTTTGGATCGTACGATATGGGGCGGAAAGTTCGAGGCCATAGTCGAGTCGGAGAGGTATGATACTCGACGGTGAACGAGCCGTTCTCGAAGCTCAAGTCGGCCGAGGTGGATAGGGGCATGATCGCCAAGCTCGAGGGACCGACTGGTTCCCATAGTCTTGCCCTCGTTGGTGGTTCCAAAGGAAAGACTAACTCTAACCCATCCACCAGGATGTTCTCGTTTTCCTCTTTGATGTCTATGCCAGATGAGGAGTTTGATGACCTTGGAGAGGACGAGCTGGCGCTGTTGACGAGGCGGTTCGAGAGGCTGCATGAGAACCGTGTGAACATGAGGAGGAACACGAGAACTTGCTTCCAGTGCGGCAAGCCGGGACACTTCGTCGCCGACTGCCCGGAGAAGGCCGAGAACAAGGACAGCTACAAGCACAAGCCGAGGAAGAATGATGACAAGTACCGTTCGAGGCGCGACCACAAGAGCAGGCACAAGAACAAGTACAAGGACGAGCGACGATCGAGGAAGAAGGAGGGCCGAGGCAAGGCCCGAGCGATGGTTGGAGCGAGCGACGTCGACTCCAGTTCCGCGTACTCTACCTCGAGCTCGAGCAGCAGCGACGACGAGGGAGATCGCCGCAAGAACAAGAAGTCGTCCAAGAACCCGAGCGGGCCGAGCCGCTTTGCGAGAGACGCGCTTCGCACCATGGCGTTGAGCTCCGGCAGCAAGAAGAGCACACGGAGCGACTCGGACTCGAGTCCGACGACGAGGTGCGTGATGAGCTTCCCTTCTTGCGCCAGGAGAATGAGAGGCTTGGCTCTTTGCTTGATAACCGTGATGACATGCTTAGAGAGGCCAAGAAAATGAGGAAAGAGCTTAGGGCTTCACTCGAGGATGCTAGGACTAGAGTGGGCGAGCTAGAGACACAGGTGCTTGATAGCAAGCTTGAGATTGATTCGCTTAAGGCTAGCCCCGTTGTTTCGATGAGAATGATTGTGTTGATTGCTCCATATTCCTTGCCGATCTTGCTTTGTTTAAGGAGAAGCATGCCTCCAAGTGTGAGGAACTAGATGTGCTTAGGGTTGAAGTGGGCGAGCTTAAGTCTAGACCTCGCTTTGCTAGGTGCTTGCACTTCTTGCCCCGTTTTGCATGCTAAGATTGATGAGATGCATGCGTACACTAGTTCGCTCGAGGCTAAATTGAAGGAACCCATGCCTACATCTTGCTCTACCCGTGAAATGCATGCATTGAAAAATTTGGAGCTTGCACATTATGTTGATCGTTTGCGGGATGAGAATGATGATTTGAGGAAGTTGATGGGTTGGTTGTCCGGTCACGAGCCTCAGTTGAGGATGATGATCGAGGCCTTTAAGAGGCAAGATGGTGAGGGGCTTGGGGCAAACAAGGTTGGTGAAGGAAGTGGAGAGAATATCCCGGAGCCACCAAAAACCCACCACAAAAATGATTTCCCACCAAAACCTAACCATCTAAGAAACCGACTAGACACAACCCCAGCTCCACCCGTGTTTCCCACACCCACCAATGACCTACAAAAGCCTATCAAGTTTGTGAGCACTTCGGGGAAAGTGTTCTTTGGGAAGGAGAGTGAGAAGGCTAGTGGTGAGAAACCGGTGGAGGGTTTGAGTGGAGAGAAACCGAGTGAGCAACCACATCCCAAGCCTAAGCCTAAGCTTGTGAGGTTCCATTGTGGCTATTATGGGAGAGATGGCCACAAGGAGGAGTTTTGCTTCAAGAGGAAGCGAGAGGAGAAAATGGCGAAGGAGTGGGCAAACGGGGACAAGTTTCACCCCTCCAGTGGTGTACTTAAGCCTCGTGTGCAGATGCCCAGGGCCAAGGCGAGTGTGAGGATAGTTCCGGCTTGGGGTGATCGAAAGAGTGCGGGGAGGTGTTGCTTTGGAGGAGTGAAACCGGTCGGACCGGTTTTGGAACCGGTCGGACCGGTTTGGGGTCCGCGGAATGACAAGCTTGGTGTCCGTGCTCATACGGGTGCGAGGGTTGTTTCGGAGGTCGTGGTTCTCGGTGGATGGGGTGGAGAGTTTGCGGGTGGTCGGGTTGCTAGGCGTTCTCCCCCTCGAGCTCACTACGGGGATGGGAGGAGTCGTAGCTTTGAGAAGGAAAGGAGGGACGGTCCACGAGTTCTCTTTCGTGGTTTTGGTCCTCCTCCGGGCGAGAGGGGTGGTTCCCTCGTGGGTGGTTACCGTGGTGGTGTTCGTGGAGGTAGTTTTGGTAGGAGAGATGCTTTGGTTGGTGCTAACCCCACTTTCGAGCAAATGGCTCGGCACTCGGTTTTCCTCCTTTGGTACTAACCCCGATCTTGAGTCGTTTGTTCGCTCACGTGCCTATTTTTGATTTTCAGGTGGGAGACTTGAAGAACATTTGGTTGATTGACTCCGGTTGCTCGAGGCATATGACCGGAGACAGGGGGGTGGTTCTCAAGTCTCGTCCCCGTGGTGACGAAGAGGTACATCACCTTTGGGGACAATGGGCGTGGGCGTGTGCTTTCAGAAGGTGAGATAAAAGTGAGTGACAAGATCACTCTGAGGCGTGTTGCTCTTGTTCAATCGCTGGGGTACAATTTGCTTTCGTGTGTCCCGGTTGTTGGATGAGGGTTTTGAGGTGTTGTTTCGGCCTGGTGGTTCTCGGATTGTGGACTCTCGAGGGGACCTTGTCCGTATGGTCGTTCCCGAGGGTCGGGTGTTTCGTGCTGATTTTTCTCGGTCTTCGGGTGTGGAGCGTTGTTTTTTGGCCGGTTCCTCGAGTGAGTTGTGGAAATGGCATAGGAAGTTGGGTCACTTGAGCTTTGACCTTTTGTCTCGCTTGAGTAAACTCAATTTGGTCCGAGGATTGCCACGGTTAAAGCTTGAGAAAGAGTTGGTTTGTGCTCCTTGTAGGCATGCCAAGATGGTGGCCTCTTCTCACCCGCCTCTCACCGATGTGATGACTGAGCGTCCATGCGAGCTGCTCCATATGGACCTTGTTGGCCCAGCTCGTGTGCGATCCGGGTGGGAAGTGGTATGTCCTTGTTGTGGTGGACGACTATTCTCGGTATGCGTGGGTGTTCTTTCCGGAGGATAAGGGGGAGACGTTTGGTTTTGTTCGAGATCTAGTCTTGAGGTTGAGGAACGAGAGGCACGGAGATGCCATACGAGCTATCCGCAAGGATAATGGCTCGGAATTCGGAACTCTCGTTTTGAAACCTTTTGTCATGACTTGGGTCTTGAGCATCGGTTTTCGAGTCCGTATACGCCTCCCCGAATGGTGTTGTGGAAAGGAAGAACGGGACCTTGTGCGAGATGGCTCGGACGATGCTTGATGAGCATAGGACTCCGAGGAGGTATTGGGCCGAGGCGGTGAATACCGCATGCTATGTGTCGAACAGGATATACCTCGCAGTGCACAAGAAGAAGACATGCTATGAGTTGATGCATGGTCGCACACCCAAGGTGAGTCACTTCCATGTCTTTGGTCGCAAGTGTTTCATTCGAAGAAAGGCGGGAAGTTGGATAAGTTTGAGGCTAGGTCCGTCGATGGCGTTTTCTTTGGTTATGCATCTCATTCTAGAGCATATCGTGTGCTCAATCTTGAAACTAACCAAATCGTGGAGACTTGCGAGGTAACCTTCGACGAGACGAGCCACGTAGTCGGCCTTGTCTTTGAGTGTGCGGTGATGATGAGCTCGGCGAGGAGATCTTTCAGGAGGAGGAGCATGAACATGGAGATGATGAGGATGGCGGTGCGGTGCCCCCGGCTGAACATGTACCCACTACTTCGACTACGATGAGGGATGGGCCCTCTGCTACACCTACGACGACAAATCAAGAACAAGGAGAAGCTGAGGTTGAGGGGGAGGTAGCTTCGAGGCGAGAACCTCCCCGGCGAGTTCAAGTGGATCACCCAGCTTCGAGGATCATCAGCGACATGAATGAACGCACTACACGGTCGAGGGTTCGAAACAATTCCCATTTTGCTCATGCTGCGTTTGTTGCTTCTTTCGAGCCCAAAGACATTGGACACGCACTATCTGATCATAATTGGGTTAACTCGATGCATGAGGAGTTGGAGAACTTTGAGAGGAATCGGGTGTGGGAGTTGGTTGACCCTCCCCCCGGGGTGTAAGCCGATTGGTACAAAGTGGGTGTGGAAAAACAAAGAGGGAGAGAAGGGTGAGGTTGTGAGGAACAAGTCGAGACTTGTTGCTCGGGGGTTCGGTCGAAGGAGGGGATTGACTACGAGGAGACCTTTGCTCCCCGTAGCTCGTTTGGAGGCGATTAGGATCCTTCTAGCCTTTTCCGTGGCTAAAGGGTTCAAGTTGCACCAAATGGATGTGAAGAGTGCTTTTCTCGAATGGTGTCTTGGAGGAAGAAGTGTATGTGAGACAGCCTCCGGGGTTTGAGAGTGAGAAGTACCCCCACAGGGTGTACAAGTTGAGGAAGGCGTTGTATGGGTTGAAGCAGGCGCCTAGAGCTTGGTATGGCAGGTTGAGGGGGTTCTTGTTTGAGAGAGGTTTTGAGATGGGGAAGGTCGATCAGACCTTGTTTTTGCTGAGGCAGGGCAGAGATATCCTGATTGTGCAGGTGTACGTGGATGATATTGTCTTTGGTGGCTCGTCTAACTCTCTTGTTGCGAGGTTTGCAGATGATATGAGCAGGGAGTTCGAGATGAGCATGATGGGTGAGTTGCGGTTCTTCCTCGGGCTACAAATCAAGCAATCAAAGGAAGGAACATTTGTGCACCGGGCTAAGTACACCAAGGACATTGTGAGGAAGTTCAAGATGGAGGACTCCAAGGCTATGACGACGCCGATGAGTACGACTACGGCTCTTGATGCGGACGAGGAAGGTGAACACGTGGACCGGAAGGAGTACCGCAGCATGATCGGGTCACTCCTCTACTTGACGGCGACGAGGCCGGACATACGCTTCTCGGTGTGTCCGTGCGCTCGTTTTCAAGCGTCTCCGAGGACTTCGCATCGGCAAGCGAGTGAAGCGAATTTTCGTGTACTTGCGTCACACTCCCGACTTCGGCCTTTGGTACTCCGCGTCCTCTTCTTTGGCGCTTCATGGTTTTTCGGACGCGGATTTTGCTTTGGGTGTCGGTTGGATAGGAAGTCCACTTCGGGACTTGTCGCTTTTGGGTTCTTCGTTGGTGTCTTGGTCTTCCCGTAAGCGGTCGAGTGTTGCTCAATCCACGACCGAGGCCGAGTATGTTGCCGCTGCTAGTTGTTGCTCTCAGCTCCTTTGGATCACCTACACCATGAGTGACTTTGGTGAGGAGTATACCCATGTCCCACTTCAGTGTGATAGCACCAGTGCCATAAGCGTTGCAAAGAACCCAGTGCTCCATTCCAAAACTAAGCACATAGAAGTGAGGTATCATTTTCTGAGAGACAGCGTCGAGAAAGGGAAGATAGCTTTGATCCATGTACCCACACATGACCAACTAGCCGATATTTTCACCAAACCCCTAGATCAAGCAACTTTCACTCGTCTGCGGGGGGAACTTGGTGTGTGTTTGATTTCCTGAGTTGGGTGTGCGGGAGCTTTCTTTTGCCGGTGGTGTCGAGCCCTTTTTGCCTCCCCTTGAGGAGCCGGTTTGTAGCATATGTATAGCTTTCCTTTGTGCATTTCTTGCTTTTGGCATGGCATATGTAACATGATGTATAGGCATCCTTGTATCTTAGATTGCATGCATCTTGTATCATATGCATTGGATAGGAAAAGCTTCTCTTATATACTTTGTTCACCATGAAATGAGATATATGTCTTTGTGAGCTTGTTTAGTATGCTATGGTTAGTTTGGCTTAGCTCTTGATGATCTTGATGAATAATCCATGGCTGATGGCTATGTTTTTTGAAAATTGTCACATGTATGCTCTCTCATGTGTAAATGCCTTTATATGATCTTGACATGTTTTAGTGGCCTTGCTATGCTTAATTTGTGGTTGGATAGCTAGTTTATTGATCATATGGGGCCAAAGGCTTATTTGCCATCATGAATGTTTAGCCTTCTTGCTTCATCTTGTGGAGGAGCATAAGTTCCTTTTTGTCGCAAAGACATTTCATGTACCATTTACAAATCTGAAAATGAAATGAAAAATGCTTGGAAATGTGCTCCCATGTCATATGTGCTGAATTTAATTTGCTTTGGGTGCTAAACCGCTGCATGATGCCTACCAATGAGAAGTCTCATACATAGAAGTAGGCACATGGCTCGGTGGCTTTGACATGACATGAGGTGCTTGTGGGTGTTTGTGATGGTCTTATGATTAGAATGGCTGTCCTAGCATGAAGTTTGTGTGGCTTTGCCATTTTGGCATGTTTTGCTCATGTCTAGGTTTTTGCGTGTGAGAGAGTAACTTTTCGCAAAATTGCTCAAATCCTTGTTAGCCTTGTCCAATGGTTGTGAAACTTGGTGATCATGTAGTTGAGGTCCATACAAACCTGTAGAGTATCTAACTTGCTCATTTGGACATGTGTAGCATCTTGTGATGAATTTTGTATACTTGAGAAGCTCTAGATTGCATTTGTGCCTTGATTCATGCATTGGCAACAAGGGGGAGAAAGGAAGGTGGAGAAAAGTTGTTTTGTATCCCCGGAACCTATCCCAAGTGTCAAGGGGGAGCTTGTGCATTTCTTTTGCATTTTTGGCTTTTGGGGTATGGTCTGCTGTGTGAAATCGGCTCCGACGGTTGTGGAAACCGGTCCGACCGGTTTTGGTGGAACCGCCCGACGGGTTACGGGAACCGGTCTGACCGGTTTGTGCCCTGAGTTGGCACTTGATCAGGGGGAGCTTGCTTCTGTGCAGGGGGAGCTCTTGTGTGCTTTGGTGGTTGGTGCTCTTTGCTTGAGCATGGTTTTTGTCTCGGATGTGTTGAGCCGTTGCCCTTGCCTAAGGGGTCCGAGACTTGTCTTCTTCAAGTGATCTCGTATTTTGCCTTTCTCGGCTTTCGATCGCTTGTTGGAGTTTTTCTTTTTGTTTCTTTTCCGTTTTCCTTTTCTCTTTACTTACCATGTGTGTGTGTTGTCAATGCACTCATCAAGGGGGAGATTGAGGACCATATGTGGTTCGAGGACCGGTGGATGGTCGCTTCCTTGTGTGATGAGTGATTGACAACGTTGTGTGGACTGATTCTTAGCTAAGTATTGCAGGTGCAGGTTGCGGCTTGACTCGTGTTGGTGCAGGTGAAGAACAAGCGTGAAAGGTCGTTGCTGGTGAGGCCTCCAAGTGTGGAGAAGACAAGTAGGCTTCGTTCGAGGGACCCGGTGGCCAGCGGGGTCGAGTGCGGGCCGCATGGTGGCAAGAACAACAAGATGAAGTCGGTGGACGGTTTCTTGGTTGAGCCACAAAACCAAGGTCGAGCCGGGACTTCATGGGAGCCAAGTCATGAGTGGTGATTGGCGGAGGCTACATCAAGTTCGCGGGGTTTGCGGTGGTTCACCAGAAAATCACCGGGTTACTCGGCTGAGCCATAAAGCCGAGGCCGAAGACCGGGTGTGGCTGTCTGGCCAAAACCGGCCTGACCGGTTTGGAGAACCGGTCTGACCGGTTTGGGGTCGCAGGGCGCCGGAAGCTTCGAGGCGGAAGGACACGCGTCGGGATCGCAAGGCTTGCGTTGAGGCTACGCAGGGTGCGGTCGCTGGGCATCCGTCTGATGGTGAATACATCAAGAATTCCGAATCTGCCCTTGAGGGGCTTGTATCCCTAGTTAGTAGAGAGGGGCATTTTAGACATTCGGTTGCCGCCTATATAACCCAAGAAGTGAGAGGTTGGCAGCCAACTCTTGGAACCCTAGCTCATTAGTTTTCCCATTTTCCTTCCTATTTTCCTTAGGTTTTCCTTAGGACTAGCAAGAGAGCTTCACGGAGAAATCTTGTAGAGAGGGATGGATGATCGGGCGGCTTGCTAGACCTTGTACGAATCTTTGTTTCATGTATAGATGATTCGGCGTGATTCCTCAAGGTTTGAATGTGTATTTCCCGATTGTTCTTGGTGGTGATTTTTGGAGCCCTCTCCCGGTGATTTCTTTGTGGTGTTTTCGGGACCTTTCCTTTGGGGATTTGATGGGGGAAATTTGTGGGAACCCTTCGTGGTTCTTTGGGCTGTGATTCCCCTCCCAAATCCGTGAGGAAAAGTGCTCGATTTTGGGGTTTCTTGAGTTCTTGGGTTGGTAGTGCCTTTGGCGGGATTTCCTCGATTCCTCCTTCTTGAACGAGTTTTGATGGGATTAAACTTGTCCATGGACTCCTCATGAGGTGTTCCTGATATCCCCAAAGTCTTGTTCAAGTCCGTGGAGCGATTCGGGAGATTGAGATTTGGTTTTGGGGGAGTTGACCCGCGAGCTGTGTTCTTCTCGACTGTTCAGGCCAAAACCGGCCTGACCGGTTTCCCAAACCGGTCTGACCGGTTTCGCCCAGTGGGCTGTCGAGAAAGATCTTTGAACAAGGAAGTCTTCGCTGCTCCATGGCTTCGTTTGTTCAGATGTGGAAAGGCTTTTGAAGTGTTTGGGGTCTTTGGGGAGTTGCTGGACAGAATCGGTCTGACCGGTTTGCCTAAGCGGTCTGACCGGTTTTTCCCTGCCTTCGTGAGGCTAAGTCCAACAGGAGCGGTCCGACCGGTTTCAGAAACCGGCCTGACTGGTTTGTGCTGCCAGCAGCCTTGTCGTGTGTGTTTCCGCTGTGTGTGTGTTGAGGCTGTTGTTCGGGTCTTGCTCCTAGGTTCAGTAGCACTCCAGTGGCTACGTGAACTTGGCAAGAGAAGCTTGCGGAGGTGCACGAGTGAATTTGGGTTCATAGGCCGAATTCTTGAATAGAATTTTTATCGGCTCCCATTCACTCCCCCCCCCCCTCTCTGGTTCGCCGTTTCGGTCCTTCACCTATTCATGCGGGTAGTCTAGGGCGAGTTCGATAAGAACAAGTTGAAATCACTTGGTCGGTCCGGTATGCACCTCTAGCCACCGCGGCTACAAGAGCACCCTATGTAATCTAGCTATATACTAGATTGGGGAAAAGCATAACCAAGAAGAAAACAAAATCATCGAGAAGGCACTTGATCGCTAGAAATCGGATTCACTTAAAGACTTCACCATGAATGATTACATGAACAAGATCACCACCGGGATCCTACCTCGATCTTGATCCTTGCTCCGGAGCTCCGACGTGGTCTTACATGCAAGGTTCCCACGTCGGCTACGGAGACCCTAGACAACTAGCACGACCCTCATCTCTGAGATGGTGTCCCTCAAGCTTCTCGGCTCCTTGGCGGCGGGTGACGAATTGGTTCTTGCGTGGCTCTCGGTCAGGGGGCTATAAATAGCCTAAGATGCATCTAGGTCAAAGGGGGGCCGACTGGGCCTCGAAACGGGCTGGACCAGCCGGCCTGGGCCGACCGGCCTGGGCCCACTTTGGCCCAGTCTGCGGCCTCCTTCGCCCGATGCTGCTTCCTGAGTCTTCTAGATCCTCTCCCCTTCTGCATGTGGGCCCTTGTCGTCAGTTTCTCTCCGAATTGGACGAAGCTCCTTGTCTCGCAAGATTCGACACTTTTCTGGCTAGGTCCTCGGAATTTTCCATCTTCTTGGGTTGGGTCCTTGGGCTTCTTGGAGTCGTGTTCACTTCATTGCTTGACTTCTACCGGGCTTCAAGGTCTTGTCATGAGGTGCTTAATGAACTTATTCCGGAAGTCTTGCTTTCAACGCTAAAACCCTGCATAAACACTAAACTCCAAAACCGACATGCACAAGTGAACTTGTTATACCACGGGGGTTAGTACCAATGGATAAGATACAAAAGTCATGCCAACACCGAAGGTAAACTCATGGCTAGGTTGACGGAATTCCACCGTCAACACACTTCCTATACGGCTCCTCCAACGTTAGCAGGGCCCACGCGAAGGCTCCCACTACTCGTCAGGCCGGCAAGGAGATCGTACCCGAGTACAACTCGGACTCCAACACCGTCCCCAGCTACAACTCGGACTCCAACCCCCTCTCCGGCTACTACTCAGACTCTTCTTACGAGTTCGACTTCGGGTCAGATCCTGACGAGCCCGAGTCCGAGAACAACACTACAGAGCAACCTCTGTCGGGACCAGCCTCCGGTCTGGTTATAACATCTACACCCGCCGAGAGATTCGTCTACTGGCCAGACCGCAAGCCCGCAGACCTGACAGACGGGAACTCACGATGCGTCGCCTACCTCGACTCACTTCCCTTCCAGGAGGGAACACCACTCACTCTAGCTGAGAAGCACACTCCAATAGAGGTGGCGACTCCCAACTCTAGTCTAGGCAGCCCCGATCGCCAAGTCTTCATGGCTGCTGATGAGACGCCGGGACCCTCAGGGACACATCCTGATCGATATCTCGAGGATATCTCAGTAGACGAGCTGTCTGCTAATGCACCCGCGGGTGAGGCCGACGAGAACAAGACTGCCCGACGCGAACACAACATGAAGCGAAACGAACAGCGTCGACGTCTCTGTGAGTCCCTACCCATCCGGAATCTCACAGAGGCTCTCGACCAAGTCGAGAATCGGATGCACACTACCCCAGAGCAATGCCTCATGTCTATCACCACGATAGCACGTCAAGCTCAGGGGATGCGCGCGGGAGAAGTCATCGCCATGCTCGCGGAGGACGCTTACTTCATGAGAGTTGACAACAGAGTTGCTCAAGTGCCCCCCATCAGAACTCGCCAACCCAACAACAACGAAGCTACAAGTCGCAGTCCGGCTGACAACGAACGCAACCGTACTCGAGCGGAGCTGCCGGCTAACCCCAACCGTACTCGGGAATCGGCCGGTGGACCCTCTGTTAACACCAAAATTTGGTAAGGAGTCTGACTTGTGGGTCCGACTCGATGAAGAGTCCGTCTGGCGGAAGGGAAGATCTTTTCAGATATTCGGCAAAGAGATCTGCGGTCGGCTATCTGCTCCAGTTCGGCAAAGGAACAGTAGAGCTGATTTTGCGGGATTGAACAGTGACGTGGCTCAATCAGGGAGGACGAATGGATGGATAGGCGATCAAGCTTAGAGATAAGTTAGGCAACGAATTCATTCGAAGTTGTACTTGACAGGGTATAAATATGACCCCTGAATGTATGTAAAAGAGACAATCATTCTTCAATACACACCGGCCTTACGCCAATCCCTAGAGTCCTTTTGTCGTGTCGTCGAGTTCTTCGAGAGGGTTCATCGATCCGTCGACCTCCGTGAGTACCGGCAACCTTGTATCATGTCTAGTATCATGCGGTGGATTTAGATCTGATGCAAGTAGTCTTGTTACCATGCTTCGTGTCATGCGGTAGATTCAAGCTTGGTTCAAGAAGGTTTCTTGTTAGGTCATGAGCCATGCGGTAGGCTAAGATCTAGCTTGAAGCTAGTTATCGGCTCTATTGGATTTTGGCAAGATCCAATAGATTCATTAAGTTACCCCGTGTTACTTCGAGTTTTTACTTTATGTTTAAATTCATGTAACACATTTTTGCCCAATCTAGATGGATTTGGATCGGCTTCATCCTTTTGTGATCCTTGTGCGAGTAGATTTCATGTTTTAACACGTGAATCTTGTGCTTTCCGATAGCCGAAACCGAATCGATCTAGGTTGTTACGTGTTGCGGGTTCAAGCTTGCTAACGTTGGTATAAATCTTGAAAGAACCGTGTATCATGCGGTAGATGCAGGTTTTTGGGTTGCTTTAGAGCTAATCATCCGGTGGATTAGATTTCGAATCAATCTGATAGATTTGTTCACTTGGTAATGTTTGTTTCTTCTTCATGGACCCCGAATCGGTTGTTCAGCCATATTCGGTTATGTTTCTTCACGAGTAGAACACGTGCGTTATTTATGCTTTAAATGATGTATGCTTTTAGCTTTCCATATTTAGATTGTATCATGCGGTGGATAGATCTATTTGCGGAAAGTGGTGCGATTTCATGGAAGTTGTATCATGCGGTGGATAGATTTGCTTTGGCGTCGTACCTGACGGATTTCTAAGTACCTAGACATGCGGTAGACTAGTGCTTTGGATCTATGCATGCTTGTTTATTACATGATTATGTCCGTGCTTTACTTTTTTCATTTATTTAATGCTAATCTTCATGGGGATCGGTCATGGCCTCGTGCATGTGTATCTTTGTTCAAACAAAGACCGATCGCTGTCATGCTTACGTCATCCATTCGGCAGTGTTACTTTTTCCTTTACAAGTTCCTGAATGGTTTCAGTTTATTGGCAGATAGCTCTTCATAGCTATGTGTCATCCTATTTGGCTTCTTAGCCGTAAATATGGAACTGTCTGGTACCACCCAGCAAGTTCCAAACTTTGGTATCTAACTTCTTTATCTTTTGTTAATTTTCAAGAAAAATTGACTGGCATGTCTCGTGATTCTTCGTGCGTGTAAAGCCAGCTTGTTCGGCTTGTTGTGTGTTTGGCGCTAGGTGCACTTTTTGCGTCAACACACTTTTTGGCACGCCCAGTGGGACAACAGCCGAATAGATCAAGATGCCCAAGATCGTAGACATCATGGACGTCAACCTTGAAGACCTCTCTCCCGAGCAGCGGCAGCAACTCCAGGACGCCATGGACCAGTTTCAGCAAAAATGTCTGCTGTCCTTCAAGAAAAATAGAAGTGGCGTCCCGTACTTGAAGAACGAGATGCCCAGGGTGTTGCTGCCAGGGGAGAGCGATGCCACGGTTCAGCAGGAGAAAGAGGAATGCATGCGAGTGTTCCAGGAATCTGCAGACTACATGTTGAGCAAGCACAACAAAGCTTTCCTCGGTGCGCTCCAGCAGATGATGGTGGCCGTCTTTGGCCCAGGCATGGAACAAGCATTCAGCAAGGCGCCCGTCCAGGGGGGCACTGTGGAGCTGGGCGAATCAAGCTCTCAACCGCCACTACGGAGCCAGCCAATGCAGCCTCCTCCTCAGAGCGCTGGAAGTCAAGCTTTCCAGCCTCCTCCACAGGGCGCTGGGAAACAGCCAGTTCAGCCTCCACTGCAGGCCTCAGGGGACAGCCAATCCAGCCACCATCGCGCGAGGGCAGCACAGGTCAACCTGTGCAACAGCCGAATCCGTTCCAGCCCACGTACGGAGATGTAGCATTCGGCTCGCCTGGGGCCCCGTTCGCTTCCGGTCAGAGGATTGCTCCGGCGAACAACTGGCTGCAGAGAAACCTATACGGCGGGGGCTACCATGAGGTGGGAAACGATGGAGCATTTGACGCCTTCCCGCATCCAGGATACGCGCCAGCTGCAGGCGCGCAAGAGGACGACACCCTGGCACGGAAAATGGCCGAGTTGATGCAAAATCAGTTCGGCCTCAAGCCAAAAATGCAGGGACCCGCCTATAAGCCGCCGTTCCCAGAATGGTACTACAACGTGCTCCTGCCGCCAAGGGTGAAGCCGCCGACGGAGTTCACGAAATTTTCAGGGCAGGACGACACGAGCACGGTGGAGCACATCGCTCGTTACCTCATGCAGCTCGGGGAATGCTCAGCTGAGGAAACATTCAGGGTCCGCTACTTCCCCGCGTCGCTGACAGGTCCAGCATTCCAGTGGTTCTCGTCCCTACCCCCTGAGTCAGTTTGCAGATAGAAGGACCTGGAGCGGAAATTTCACGCTCACTATTTCAGCGGCAGCTCAGAGAAGAAGCTGATTGACCTTGCCACACTGAAGCAGAGGCACAGCGAGACGCCGCTGGAATTTCTCAGGAGATTCAGGGAGGTTAAAGGCATGTGCTTCTCGCTTAACTTGCCAGATGACCAGTTGGCTGATATGGCCGTCACCGGGATGCTGCCGGCCGTACGTGAGAAATTGTTTGGGATGGAGTTTGAGAACCTGGGCCAGCTATCGCAGAAGCTATCACTGATGAGCAACCAAGCGTATGGCTTCAAGAAGGATGCTAAGTTTGGCAAGCAGCATGATGTTGCTGACATCTACAACCAGTTCTTAGACAAAGCTGATCTGGTCGAAGATTCTGATGACGAACTGGATGTGGCCGCAGCAGAGATCATGTGGGGGAAGGAGCCTTTGACGATAAATCAGCGCTGGGTCAAACAGGCCAAGGGCACCTACGATTTTGATATCACAAAGGCTGACAAACTGTTTGAGCTCCTGGTAAAGGAAGGCCGAATCAAGCTGCCTGAGGGGCATTCCATGCTTCGGCCCGATGGAGTTAAAGGGAAACGTTACTGTGGCTTCCACGACAGGGATTCGCACTCCATCAATGATTGCAGGGTCTTCAGGATGAGGATCCAGAAGGCCATCCAGGAGGGACACCTTAAGTTCGACAACAAGATGAAGCTGGATGGCCACCCCTTCCCTCAGAACATGGTGGGCTTTTCTGTTAACATGATAAAGGCCGAGGAGAAGGGAAAGGTCAAGGTCTTGACCTCAGCCAGGGCTAGACAAGATGGAGTAGTAGACCCAGAGCGCCAAGTGACTCTGGAACAGGTGCATGGTGAGCCCCCCCCCCCCCCCCGCATTCTCAGGAGTCACATAGAAGTCGGGGAGTCATCCAGAGCTAAGCCCAGGGTGACCACGTGCATCCTCCTCAACAAGTGGCAGCGCCAGATGGAGAAAGAGCTCTACCAGAAGCGACGCTACGAGGAGGAGAAGCGCAGAGCCGAAGAAGAAGCACACAGAAGGGACCAGGAGCAATACACGCGCGAGCAGGAGCGCGCGCACTGGGGATGTGCCTTCTTCAGGCATTGCTGGAATGAGGGTTTGAAGCTGCCCACGTTGAAGAACTGTCCTGAATGCAGTGACAGGTATTTTGAGTACAGGCAGGAGACTGCCAATCGCCGATCTGTCCACGAGAGAATTGGAAGGATTCACCCTAATGGGGATCGGCGCCAAAAAATTGAAGTCATTAATCATCCTAGGAAGCGGCAAGCTGACCTCAGGTGGGCTGATCAAGAGGAGGATGAAGATGACTACATCTGGCAAAAGGGGCAATGGTGCCCGCCCGGCCTGAGGAGAAGCTAGAAGAGACGGGTCCAGCGCTTGAGGAACTGCGAGCTGAGGCAGGCTGGGATCCAGACAAAGCAGGTGTGGCGCCCCAAAGATCAATCTGAAGGGTCAAAGCGTTCGGCTCCAACATGCATGGTATACTTTATGCCGAATGAGTTCATGGCTCCTGCTAACCAGGTTGTGCAGGAGAAAGCTTCCTTAGATGACGAGCAGACCGAGGGGATGATGGCACAACTGGTGTTAGCCAAGCAGGCAATCTTCGACAAGCCGGCCAAAAATCGACATATGAGGCCGCTGTACTTAAGATGATACGTCAATGGCAAGCCATTGACCAAGATGTTTGTCGACGGTGGAGCGGCAGTCAACGTAATGTTGTACACCACCTTCAGGAAACTTGGCATGGGCCCGAGCGATCTGACGCCTACAAGCATAATCTTGAATGATTTCGCCGGGAACCTTTCAGATACCAAGGGATGTGCTCACGTGGATTTGATGATCGGATCCAAGACGCTGCTCACTACCTTCTTTGTCATCGAAGGTAAAGGAGCCTAAAGCCTGCTGCTTGGGCGGGACTGGATTCATGCCAACTGTTGTGTCCCATCCACCATGCATCAACAGCTTATCCAGTGGGTGGATGATGAGATTGAGGTCGTTCAAGCAGACGACTCCGTGAGCGTGGCGAACATGGAACCGGCCTTCTGGGAATACCAAGGCATTGATTGTTTCTCAGGGAAAGACTGGGGAGAAGGTCCTGTTGAACCTGTCAGCAGTGATCAACAGCCGATTCAAGCAGTCGGCTCTTATAGCAATTTTTAATGGAGAACCCCGTAGATGGCACTTATGGCAAGTTGGGGCGAGCATTCATGTCGGCTGATAGATTAGAAGAGGTTGACATTGGAAACGGTGATAAGCCAAGGCCGACATTCATCAGCGCAAACTTGCAGCCAGAATTCAGGGGAGAATTAATTAAGCTTCTCAACGAATACAAGGATTGCTTCGCCTGGGATTATTCGGAGATGCCTGGATTTGATCGTTCCATCGTCGAGCATCGGTTGCCAATCAAATCTGGTTTCAAACCATACAAGCAACCACCCCGGAAAATCTACAAGGATGAGGTATTGGCCGATGTGAAGAAGGAAGTTGAAAGATTACTTGATGCAAACTTCGTTCGGCCATGCAGATATGCGGAGTGGATTTCTAACATTGTCCCTATCTACAAGAAGAATGGAAAGATGAGGGTCTGCATAGATTTCAGGGATCTGAACAGGGCCACTCCGATGGATGGTTACCCCATGCCTATTGCCGATTTGTTGATTGACGCCGCAGCTGGACACAAAGTCATCAGTTTCATGGATGGTAATGCGGGTTACAACCAAATCTTCATGGCAATAGAAGACATATCAAAGACAGCCTTCAGGTGTCCTGGCCATATAGGCCTATTTGAATGGGTAGTCATGACATTTGGGTTGAAGAATGCCGGTGCAACTTATCAACGAGCCATGAATTATATTTTTCATGAGTTGATCGGCAAAGTTGTGGGAATCTACATTGACGATGTGGTAATCAAGTTCCTGAGTCATGACACGCATTTGGAAGATGTGAAAAAGACCATTTGTGCGTGTACTACTCGTGTACAAAGTTTCGGCACTACCTGTTGAATGCCGAATGCACCGTGTATTCCAAGTTTGATGTGATAAAACATATGTTATCTATGCCAATTTTGAACGGCGGGATTGGCAAGTGGATCTTAGCTTTATCAGAGTTCGAGTTGAAGTTCGAATCGGCAAAGGCCATCAAAGGACAGATCATTGCCGATTTTATAACTGAACATCGCGATCTGTCAATTGATTTGCTTGAGATTACCCCTTGGGCTTTGTTTTTTGATGGATCATCATGCAGTAAAGGTGGGGGAGTAGGGATCCTACTGATTTCGCCTAGAGGTGAGATGTTTGAATTTGCCATCCCTATACAGCCCACTGTCACAAACAACCAGGCTGAATACGAGGCATTACTTTTAGGGCTTCAATATTTGAGAGAAGCTGGGGCCGTTTCAGTTGAAGTGTATGGAGACTCAGAACTGGTGATCAAGCAATTGAACGGCCAATACGAATGCAAAAGTGAAGCGCTGAGGAGTTACTACGAAGAATGCAGGGAAATCTTGAAGAGCTTCCCGTTGGTAACTCTGCAGCACATTCCTAGGGAGCATAACGAAGAAGCAAACAGGCTGGCTCAAAGCGCCTCTGGTTACAAAGAGAGTCAAGAAGCGTTTGCTGAAGTGTGTGCACTGGGGACGGATCTAGCCGAAGATGATTGGAGGAAAGAGATCGTTGATTACTTGAAGGATCCATCCCGAAAGGTCTCTAGGAAGCTCAGGTACAAGGCCATAAAGTTCGTTCTTCTAGATGATAATTTATTCTATAAATCATTAGATGGGGTATTACTACGATGCCTGGGTCCAGAAGAAGCCAAGAACATGATGAGCGAAGTGCACGATGGGATATGTGGAGCACACCAATCGGCCTACCGTATGAAGTGGGTTATTAGACAAGTTGGATGCTTTTGGCCGACGATATTAGAAGACTGCTTTGAGTATTACAAGGGATGTCAGGATTGCCAAAGGTTTGGGAATATTCAAAGGGTCCCCGCATCAGCATTGAATCCCATCATCAAGCCATGGCCATTCAGGGGCTGGGGTATAGACTTGATTGGCCAAATTAATCCACCATCTAGCAAGGGGCATAAGTTCGTGCTTTTGGCCACGGATTATTTTACAAAATGGGTCGAGGCAATTCCACTGAAGAAGGTGACGTCGGAAAACATGGTTGAATTTGTCAAGGAGCACATCATCTATCAATTTGGGATCCCTCAGACAATTACCACTGATCAAGGGGCAAAATTCGTGTCACTGGAGTTCAGAGAATTTGCCGAAAGCATGGGGATCAAATTGTTTAACTCCTCTCCCTATTATGCCCAGGCTAATGGTCAAGCAGAGGCTTCTAATAAGATCATGATCAAGCTGATACAGAAGAAGATCGACCAGAAGCCAAGGAGGTGGCATTCGGTACTCAGTGAAGCACTGTGGGCTTACCGAATGGCCCCCCATGGAGCTACAAAGACCTCTCCTTATGAATTGGTTTATGGACACCACGTGGTTCTACCTTGGGAGGTGCAATCAGATTCAAGGAGGGTTGTGTTGCAGAAAGATTTGAGCTCCAAGGATTACAGTGGTCTAATTATGGACGAGCTAGAGGATTTGCACATGATCCGTCTTAGGGCCCTGGAAAACATCGAGAAAAACAAACTGCGGGTTGCTAAGTACTACAACAAGAAGGTAAAAGTAAGGCAATTTGTAGAAGGCTATTTGGTTTGGAAAGCGCTATTGCCGATTGAAACTAAATACAGTGAATTCGGCAAATGGTCCCCTAACTGGGAAGGACCTTTTCGTGTGGTCAGATGCGTCCCTGGTAATGCATATATGTTGAAAACTTTGCTAGGAGAAGAATTTTCTGTTGCAATAAATGGAAGATATCTGAAGAAATATTATCCTAGCATTGAGATCGATCGATGATTACACACATCTGACACAGAGACAGCCGGCGCTCAAGAACGAGGCCGCCTTCAGAACAAAAAACCCATAAACAGAAGATATGGCCAGTGCCTAGATGCATTGCCCTTAGCACAAAAACTATATTACAACTGCTTTTTGCAGGTTTACATCTAACAACCCTGATGGTCAGATCTTCAAGGAGGTGGGAAGAAGAAGGCGTGGAGGAAGAAGCGAAAGTATGATTCAATCTTTTCTTTGCTTCTTCTGCTGCTCCCTCTTCAGCTGTTCCAGGACCACCGTGACGGCAGCTTGGAACGCATGGGGGTGACCATGGTTCGCGGCCTCCACCAAGCTGTCCCAGGCCATCTTCAGGTTGTTGTACCTGTCAGAGACATCTAAAGTGGAGGAATCGATGTTAGGGGCAAGAAATCCAAATGCAGGCATAAGGTCAAGGAGAGGTCAGAAGCATTTACCCCCTACTAGTGCCTCCAGAGCCATGCGACGCTCGCGCTCGGCTTGGCAACGGGCGGTGATGTCCCTGAGGCCGTGCTCCAGGTGCTGAACGCGGCGGCGCAGTTGATGGCTGGTCCTCTCTTCAGGCGTGGCATCCTCTGCTTCAAGGGAGGAATCGGAGGAGATTTACTCAGGCACATCTTCGGTCCCGATGATTTCTTCAGGGAGCAAATCGAGGCTGAAAGAGGAAAAGAAGAAAACATGAAGCACGAGATCATATGGAGAACGAGGAATAGATCAAGGAAGAACTCACCTTCGAATCGTGCGCTTTTTTGATGAGCTGCTCTCCTGGGGTTGCTTGCCCTTGTCCATGGCCTTGGGGTTTTCTCCTCTAGAGACAGGGGAGGGGATGAGAAATGATGGATGAGTGTGCGAGTGGATTTGCAGGGCATCCCGGCAGGCTATTTTATTGACCGAAGGGGTGCGTTGGGAGTGATGACTGGCCAGTACACACTGTTGGAATACCAAACGGCAGGGTTTTCTCCCAGATGCGAAAGGGTTTTTGCTTGAACAGTGCTTACGGATTGCCGATTCAGAGATCTTCTGCGGATTTTGCACCAAAGGGGCATCTGTTCTAACGTATTCGGCTCTAGACAGTTCCCGGATACGTTTAAGGAAAAAGATCCGCAGGTGCAATGTAAAGAAGATCATCACGGAGCGAGCACAAAACTCAAGAGTTCTTATTTATTGCCGATGATCAAACATCCCTAATACAATCTAGTCGAAAAGCCTGTTCAACACAGATTGGGGATGAGTGATTTTGGCAATGGCGTCGCCATGGCCATCGAGGCGCTCCAGGATGAGCTCGATCTCCTCAATGTCCTTTGGCGCGCCGCCCCGGAAGCCGCGCGGCCTGGTGGAGTAGTCGACGTCCGTATGCGTCGCCATGGCAGCCAGGCCCAAGGTGGTGCCCAAACGAACGCCATGGGTGGCCACCTCGTCGACGCGGTGCTCCACCGCGGCAAGGCGCTCCGCCGGCGTGTCGCCGCGGGCGTTCACCTTATCGGCCGACCTGCTCCACCCGGTGCCTTCAGCTGGTTGAGCTCGGCATCGCGGCCGCAAGAAGCAAGAAGAAAGGAGATTAGCATCAAAAAGTCGGGTGGGATCAAGAATTTATTTCAGAGCCGTACCATCGATGGCTTCCAGCAGCTGTTTGCGCTGGTCCTCCCATTCCAGCTCGGCTATGCCCGCCTTCTTGGAAACGTCCTCCAGCTCGCGCCGGGCCGTCTCAGCTCCTCCTTGAAGCGGAGAGCGTCTTCTTCCCCGTAGGGCACGGGGGAGTGGCCGTCGGACTCCGAGGAGTCGTCTGGAAGGGGCTGATTGGCCGGCGCGGGAGACGGATTCCACTGAATCAACCTGAAAGGGAGATGATCGTCAAAACAAGAAAAAATCAAAGTTGAAGCAAAGAGGAGGAATCGACGATCATTGCCTCCGGCGCGCATTGGCACTGCTCCCCTCTGCCTCGTCGGAGGCGCGGCGGCGGTTGAGGTGGCGCACCATGTTGGTTTGGGATGTGCACTGTTTGGAAAGAGAAAGAACTGAGATTGGCAAAGATTCGAGAGCTAGAAGGCTTGGTGGAGAGCTAGGGGCACCTACGGTTGCATTTATAGGCCTGGCAAGATGAATCGTGGCTTCGAGTCGTGGCTCTGGATCGTGGCGCATATCCCAAGAAAATCGGAAGGTGGAAAGGTTTCCTTGGCCAGCCCGCCGGCGGGTCGCTTGGAGTTCTAGGCTGAGTCATGTTCAGTTGACTGGCTCGGCTGAAAGGAGTCAAAGTGCCATTCGGGTGTTGGTATTTCCTTGCCGAATGGATCGTTCAGCGTTTACACTTAGAGGTGCGCGAAAGAAAAGGAAATAAATTGCAAGAAAAATATCACAAGAGCGACCAATTCGGTTATACATCAATTAGAGCACTCAAATGTTCAAATGTTTCGCAATCACACCACGAGCATTGGATGTTGCTTGGCGGAAATTGCCCAACAGCTCTTGGCAATCTTTTTGGGCGCCAGACAAGTTGGTGAGTTCTGCATCGCATTGTTCCATCTTGTCTATAGCCGATTTTGCTTCCTCTTGGGTCTTTTCTATCAATCCAAGAAGCTCGGCTATTTTCTTTTTATCAGCCTCTATCTCAGCTGACAGGCTTCTCAGTTCTGCTTCTAGAGCAGCTTTCTTGGCAACTTTTAGATCACAAGAAGCCTGTAGACTAGCCAATGTATCTTTGTGGCTCTCTGTTTGGGATTGCGCCCCGTTCATGGCTTGCTCAGCATCAGATCTCTTCTTTTCGATAGCCGGACGGGAGCGAAGTTTCCTCAAAGCGTGCCTTATGGGCGCATAAAGGATGTCCAAGCCACAGATGGATACCAGGGAAGCACTAACATCCTCAGGAAGTTCTTGGCTGATAGATTCAGGCATCTCCTCGAAGTGATCGAGATCCTTGAACTGATCTTGTGCATCTCTTTCTAGCCAGGCAACAATTTCTCTAAGCTTTGCTAGCGCCTCATCTGGCAGAGGCTGGTCCATCCCTTCCATCGCCTCGGCAACTAGATTGTTCCCCGATGGTAGGCTCGATGATGATGGGGCCTGATCCTAAGAAGCAGTATTGCCGAGTTAGGGGGTGCTAAAAGTAAAGGTAGCAGAGTTAAGTGCAAATGAGTACCTCATGGCTGATTTCTTGAGCAGGGGTAATCACAGGTGAAGAAGGTGCTCCAGGTAAAGCTGAAGCCTCCAAGTTAGAAGGTGTTGATGCAGTCGCTGGTAACTCATGGGCTTCTGGTTGAAGAGGAGTTGGATCCACCTCTGTTGGGATTGGTGTTTCTGCATGACCAGCAGGTGATTGCGCCCTTGAAGGACTTGACAGCTCCGGCTGGATTGGGAGACTCATCTCTGGAGAATTCGTTGCTTCTGCAGAGGGTGATGAAGATGAGATCTCCACTGGGATAGGTAATTCAACCCTGGGTGAACTTGCTTGTTGAGCCACTGGGACATCCACCAGTTGTTCTTCCATTGTCTCCTCTGTAGGTGTCAAGTCAAAAGGGTAAATGCCAGTGTTTATCCTTAAAAAAGAGCAATAAGGGTTATACCAGTGGATGGAGCATTGGTAGGTTCTGGTACTGAAGGTTGCTGAACTCGGGTCTGAAAATGCACAGGATATGGTTTATCAGAACTAGAGTAACCTTGTGATCAAGAAAGTAAAGGATTTTACCTCAGCAAGGATTTTCTTGACAGTTCTCCTCCTCTTGGCATTTGGGGGAGCAACCAGAGACAAAACTTGCCTCCTATCAGCAGCAAGGCTAGAGAGGCTGGGGTCTGTTGTAGCAAACCTGGCCATTAACTGAGCCAGAGTTGTGGACTTGAATCCCAGTGCTGAGATTGGGCCTACAACATCGTAGGTGATGTTCCTGGCTCGAGGGGCAGGCACTGTGTTCTGTGAGTAAGAAAATGAAGGTAAGAATTATGATTAAAAGAAGATATGTCTGAGTGAATGGTTCATCATGTTACCTCTGAAGTTGGCTGAAAATCAGGCATCAACTCTGCACAGAACAAGTGCACAGGCTCGCTGAAGATATGATCATGAAATTCTTGCCACCATGAGTCGAAGGTGGAGTGAGCTATTGTTGTAGGCACAAAAGGCCAGGTATAGACAGTGGGACTGCACACGTAATGGAAAACCCTGCTGCTATGCATAAGTTCTTTAATTTCCTCTTTAGGCTTGAGGAACTCATGAAGAAATAGCCTTGGGGGCATCTGACCACACCCAAGTTGCCTAGCCATTACATTGGGCTGATAATATTCATAAGTACTGGAGTTCAGCCTCCCTCCATTGAATTCAGCTGGCAGCATACATGGGCGGATTATGATGTTGAGGATCTCAAAGAATCTCCCATCTTGGCGTTCAGATTCAAAGGAAAAGTCACAGGGGAAAGTCAAAGTGTCATTGTCCAGATAAGGAAGCCAGAGAGGATTCTGAAAACCTTTGAAGAATAGCTCGAAAAGCTGGGCCGATGTCTGTCGAACAAGAACAGTTGAAGCCGCTTCTCCATAATTCGGCATCCTCTGGTGGCTTGGGGCTCTCCTTCAGGGTGATTGGATAAGGGGAAGAGCCTGGTGTTCAAATCGACACCAATGATCTGATGCATGTGGAGCTGCAGCCACATTTGAACAAACCACCAAGGACTGTTGACACATGTTATCCGCTGGCTAGTGTACATTTGGGTGACAGTTTGGTGAAGCATATGGTACATACTGCCTAAGAGGAATTTTCCAAGGGGGAGGCGGTTGCCGCTGGCCAAATGAGACGCCATCGTGATGTGATTCAGGGTAGGCTCATTGGCTTTGCCACAGAAGACAAATCTGCACAGCCACATATTCAGAAATGCCCTATATTCGACATCACCAAGGGGATTGTCTCTCATGTGCTTCAAGATGTAATTCTTGTATCCGTTCCCTGGCTTCACCCCTGTTTGCCGAGAAGAATTGTTGAATTCCCAAGGCTGAACAAACCCTGTGATGTCAAGGCCGGTGATCATATACACATCGGCCAGGGTTGGAGACATTGGGCCATGGCCAACAAGGAAGGCGTTGACGCCGTTTGACCAAAAGTGGCAGGCTGCTATCAGGAGGTCTTCATTCTTGGGGGTCTCGGCCACGGATAACTCCAAGCATTGAGCAATGCGGAGGGTATCTCAGTTTTTGGTCAATCCACTCTTGTCTGCAAGAATCCTCCGGTACCAAGTTTTCCAGCCTGCGATTGGAGGTAAAGGCCAGTTCTTGAAAGCGTCTTGCCACCGAGGAGGTGGGGACAGAGCTGCTTTGAAGGGGATCCTCTGAGATTCAGCCGCGATGAAATCTTGAGGATCAGAGTTCCCTACGGGACCAAGGTAATAGGATCTCGAATTGGCCCCGGTGCGAATCAGAATTTCAGTGGAAGGCTCCTGAAGAAAAGCGGAAGAAGAAATCTCAGTTAAAATTGAAAACCTAAATGCCGAACGAAGCTTACGGGAGAAGAATTTACCTGAGCATCTTGGTTTTGAGCTGCCATTGGGGATCTGAGCTCAGAACGAGGGGATCTAGGGTTTGGATCTAGATGAAGATTCCGGCGGATTGCGAAGAACAGGTGTTTGTCGTATGGACCTCCCTGGGCCCACTACCTCGGTGGGTACCAGGACCGACTACTCGGTGGGCCCCTGGGACTACCCGGCTTGCGCTACACGGCACCTGAAGGCGTGGAGCACAAGGACAACACAGGAGTAGTACTCGGTTAGGACTCTGTACACGTTCCGCACTGTGTAGAGGTCTCCTAGACGTACTCGACTAGTACTCCTTCCCTACTCCGACTTGTAACCCTGCCTCCCGGACTATATAAGGCGAGGCAGGGACCGATCTCAGGATCACCTCATCCAATCTCAACTCACGGCGCACCATTGCACCATCCTGTAATCGTGCCCTATCAATCCAGAGCTACGCAGCATACAGGACGTAGGGTATTACGCACCTCGCGGCCCGAACCTGTCTAAATTGTGTGCCACGTGCCTCTTCCTTCGAGTTACCGATCTCCAGCGGCTGAATCCGGCGCTTCATGAAACTGAAGGCCACATGTTCGGCCCTCAGTCCTGCATCCCGCAGGGTCTTGATGCGTGCCAGCAACTCCGGGAGCTGGATCCCCTCTTGCATGGTGGGTTCCGTGTTCCACCACTCTTGGTGCTTGGGCTGCCGTCCGCTCGGCTTCGGCAGCTCGGGATGGTGGTTCGTGGTGTAGAACCACCTCGTCTTCCGGTCCGTGTTGGAGTCCACGAGCTTGTACGCCGTGTGCCGCTCAGCGGCATCTTCCCTCAACTGGATCCCGGCCCCTCCGACTACTCTGGGGTTGGAGGCACTGGGCTGCGGCTTCACGCGGAAGAATTTCCGGAAGAGAACCCAGTGTGGCTTGATCCCCAAGAATGCTTCGCAGAAATGGACGAAGATAGCAGTGTGGAATATCCCGTTGGGGTTCAAGTTGAGGTACTCGATGCCATAGTACCTGAGAAGCCCTTTGAAGAAATCGCTCGCTGGGAGCGCAAGCCCGCGCTCCACGAAGCGCGAGAACATAGGGATCTCGTCTTGTGCCTTCTCCATTGGATAGGGATCTCCTGCGGCGGATCTCCACATATCGATCTCCTTCTCCCTGATGAACCCGCTGTTCAACAGGGTCAGCAAGTCTTCGGTCTTCACCTTCGATTTTTTCCACTCGCGGCTTGGGTCAGCGCGCGGTGGAGACGTGGGCGGCGCCGTTCCGGTGCCGGCCGCGGCAGCCTCTGCATGGCTCCTCTTCTTCCCGCCGGCCTTCGACGTCTTCGACGGGGACGGCTTCATCCTCCAAGAACAAGGAGTCTTCACTCGCATCCGCTCGGGGGCTACCCTACAGCTTTCGGGTGGCGATGCGCTTGGATCTACTACGGCGGCGGCGCTCGCTGGAGTGGATCTACTTCAAGATTCAAGTGGCGAATGACTGCGGCTCACTTGGGTGAAAACCCTAAGGGTTTCGGCTTGTATTTATAAGCCAAAACGCCTCCGTAACGGGCGGCTGGATTAGTCCACACGCGGCCGACTCAGCGGCTGCGCGTGACTCTTCGTATTCCACTAGTCGACGCGCCTCATCTCGGGGGCTCGGCTACTTCTAATCGACTACCTGGGACGCGGCTAGTCTCAAGAGCATCTCAGGACACTTTCTCCAAGAAGACCCTTCAATTCGAGAGGAAGTACTCGACTCAAGGCTCGGGGGCTCCGTGCCACGTGTCCTTCGGTTTTTTCTCTCCGGATTTTTCGGGATTTTCTCGCCAAGACTTCGGATAGATCCTCAGCCAGAGCTCGCGGCTCGAGGCTCGGGGGCTACTCCACGTGGATGGCGGTTCTGCAAATCGCATCTTCTTGACGGCTCCGGCTTCAAGACAAGGCGGACATTTTTGAAGACCTTCGAAGGCGATTTCAAGGACGCTTGGGACTACTCGAGAAGACTTCAAGATTGCTCAAACATCGGTGGAGTACATTCCAGCCTCGGGATGCTTCGACTACTCTTGAGGACTTTTGACTTGTAGCACTCAGGGACGCTTGAGGACTACTTGTTAAGGCCTTCAAGACTACTTGAAGCTATCCTTCTCGACTACAAAGTACTCGGGGGCTTGTCGTATAGACCTCCCTGGGCCCACTACCTCGGTGGGTACCAGGACCGACTACTCGGTGGGCCCCCGGGACTACCGGCTTGCGCTACACGGCACCCGAAGGCGTGGAGCACAAGGACAACACGGGAGTAGTACTCGGTTAGGACTCGTACACGTTCCGCACCGTGTAGAGGTCTCCTAGACGTACTCGACTAGTACTCCTTCCCTACTCCGACTTGTAACCCCGCCTCCCGGACTATATAAGGCGAGGCGGGGACCGATCTCGGGATCACCTCATCCAATCTCAACTCACGGCGCACCATTGCACCATCCCGTAATCGTGCCCTATCAATCCCGAGCTACGCAGCATACAGGACGTAGGGTATTACGCACCTCGCGGCCCGAACCTGTCTAAATTGTGTGCCACGTGCCTCTTCCTTCGAGTTACCGATCTCGGCGAGTCACATTCATCTACTTCGGGTACTCCCCGTAGTAGGTTGCCGGTCCAAAACACCGACAGTGTTGACAGATTTGATTTGAAAGTATTCGTGGCTGGAGTCAATTGCGGAACAAAATTACTTTTATCCCGCAATTGAAGGGGCATGTGTTAACACCAAAATTTGGTAAGGAGTCTGACTTGTGGGTCCGGCTCGATGAAGAGTCCGTCTGGCGGATGGGAAGATCTTTTCAGATATTCGGCAAAGAGATCTGCGGTCGGCTATCTGCTCCAGTTCGGCAAAGGAACAGTAGAGCTGATTTTGCGGTATTGAACAGTGACGTGGCTCAATCAGGGAGGACGAATGGATGGATAGGCGATCAAGCTTAGAGATAAGTTAGGCAACGAATCCATTCGAAGTTGTACTTGACAGGGTATAAATATGATCCCTGAATGTATGTAAAAGAGACAATCATTCTTCAATACACACCGGCCTTACGCCAAACCCTAGAGTCCTTTTGTCGTTTCGTCGAGTTCTTCGAGAGGGTTCATCGATCCGTCGACCTCCGTGAGTACCAGCAACCTTGTATCATGTCTAGTATCATGCGGTGGATTTAGATCTGATGCAAGTAGTCTTGTTACCATGCTTCGTGTCATACGGTAGATTCAAGCTTGGTTCAAGAAGGTTTCTTGTTAGGTCATGAGCCATGCGGTAGGCTAAGATCTAGCTTGAAGCTAGTTATCGGCTCTATTGGATTTTGGCAAGATCCAATAGATTCATTAAGTTACCCCGTGTTACTTCGAGTTTTTACTTTATGTTTAAATTCATGTAACACATTTTTGCCCAGTCTAGATGGATTTGGATCGGCTTCATCCTTTTGTGATCATTGTGCGAGTAGATTTCATGTTTTAACACGTGGATCTTGTGCTTTCCGATAGCCGAAACCGAATCGATCTAGGTTGTTACGTGTTGCGGGTTCAAGCTTGCTAACGTTGGTATAAATCTTGAAAGAACCGTGTATCATGCGGTAGATGCAGGTTTTTGGGTTGCTTTAGAGCTAATCATCCGGTGGATTAGATTTCGAATCAATCTGATAGATTTGTTCACTTGGTAATGTTTGTTCCTTCTTCATGGACCCCGAATCGGCTGTTCAGCCGTATTCGGTTATGTTTCTTCACGAGTAGAACACGTGCGTTATTTATGCTTTAAATGATGTATGCTTTTAGCTTTCCATATTTAGATTGTATCATGCGGTGGATAGATCTATTTGCGGAAAGTGGTGCGATTTCATGCAAGTTGTATCATGCGGTGGATAGATTTGCTTTGGCGTCGTACCTGACGGATTTCTAAGTACCTAGACATGCGGTAGACTAGTGCTTTGGATCTATGCATGCTTGTTTATTACATGATTATGTCCGTGCTTTACTTTTTTCATTTATTTAATGCTAATCTTCATGGGGATCGGTCATGGCCTCGTGCATGTGTATCTTTGTTGAAACAAAGACCGATCGCTGTCATGCTTACGTCATCCATTCGGCAGTGTTACTTTTTCCTTTACAAGTTCCTGAATGGTTTCAGTTTATTGGCAGATAGCTCTTCATAGCTATGTGTCATCCTATTTGGCTTCTTAGCCGTAAATATGGAACTGTCTGGTACCACCCGGCAAGTTCCAAACTTTGGTATCTAACTTCTTTATCTTTTGTTAATTTTCAGGAAAAATTGACTGGCACGTCTCGTGATTCTTTGCGCGTGTAAAGCCAGCTTGTTCGGCTTGTTGTGTGTTTGGTGCTAGGTGCACTTTTTGCGTCAACACCCTCTCAGGGTGGCAACAGCGCCAGCGGCACTGGTGGTAATCGCGATGTCGTTCCTCATCGCGACCCTGGTGGCGGAGGCAGTGGCGGCGGGAGCTCCTCACCCGGGGCTGGAAGGAGAGCCGGTGGCGGAGGTGATCGCGGCGGCCGAGGCCACGCGAACAACCATGTCTCCGGAGTCTCACGCGGCGGCTATGATGCTCGCCAAAAAATTGAAGAACTACGACGTAAGAAGTCCTCCACGGTAGGCGACAACGACGGCTTCCCCGCCTTCTCTACTCGGCTTCGCAACCTACTTTTCCCAGAGAAATTCAAACCT
This sequence comes from Cenchrus americanus, assembly GCA_947561735.1. Lineage (NCBI taxonomy): Eukaryota > Viridiplantae > Streptophyta > Magnoliopsida > Poales > Poaceae > Cenchrus > Cenchrus americanus. The sequence continues at coordinate 265,212,275 of OX387239.1, forward strand.
CTGGGGATCACCAAGTACGACACGAAGCAAGACCCAATACAGTGGCTCAGATGCTACACCCTTTCCATCGAAAACGCTGGTGGCAACAACGACAGGAAGTGCCTCTACTTCCCCTTCTGCCTGGACCAAGCTCCACTTACGTGGCTTGAGTCACTCGAGAAGTACTCGATCGACAAGTGGGACCAGCTCAAGGAACAGTTCACCAGCAACTTCGCGGGCGCTATGGGTCGCTCGGGTACTCGCATGGACCTCGCAATGGTGAAGCAGGAACAGGGCGAGACCCTTCGCAAGGACATGCGGCGCTTCTTCGACAAGCGCGCCACCGTAGTCAACGTCGCCGACAAGGAGGTCATCGACCTCTTCCAAGACGGTCTCTACCACCGTCGCACCTTTGAAGACTTCGGTCGTCGCCGCCCGAGCTCCATCACCCACCTCAAGGACATGATCACTTCCTGGGCTGATGAAGAAGACAAGGCTAACACCAAGTACGACACCATCCGTGGCAAGAGCAAGCAGAACACGGGCGGCAACAACAACAATAACGGGAACCAAGGTGGTCGCAACAATAACTACTCGGGTCCTAACCGCAAGCGCAAGCCAGACAACACTGTCACGGCTATCCAGCGCCCTATGAAAGACAACTCGAAGAAAACCTCCGGCGGCTTAAGGGACTTGTTGAAAGAGAAGTGCCCGTGACATCTGGACGGCAACCATACCACCGAGCAGTGCTACTAACTCCAGCGAGCACTCAAAGACACTCCAGAGCCACGGCACCCTCATGACAAAAAAGGCAAGAAAAAGGCCGACGAAGGCAACGACGACTTCCAGGAACCCGACAAGACGGTGAACGTCCTCTTCGGCGGACTACCCAACAGATGGGCTCAGAAAGCTACCCGACGGGAGGTCTTGAACATTGAACCAGCGGTCCCAACACCTCTCAGGTGGTCGAAGGTTCCCATCACCTTCTCCCGCGCGGATCAATGGACAAGCTTCTCTGAACCAGGGCGGTTTCCACTCGTCCTGAAGCCGGTAGTCGTGGGCTCCAGGCTCAACAAGGTCCTCATCAACGGTGGAAGCGGGCTTAACGTCCTTTTCACCAAGACCTTGAAGAAGATGAAGCTCGACATCACCCACATGCTCACTAAGAGCACCTCTCCCTTCTATGGCATCATCCCCGGGAACGCGGCTATTCCACTAGGCTTAGTGGTCCTGCCAGTTACCTTCGGGGAGACAAGGGAAAACTACCGCACCGAGTACGTCAAGTTCGAAGTCGCAGACTTTGAGACGTCCTACCATGCCATCCTCGGCAGACCAGCTATCACCAAGTTCATGGTAGTACCCCACTACACATACTTGGTACTCAAGACGCCAAGTCCGGCCGGTGTACTCTCACTGTAAGGGGACTTGAAGATATCCTTCGACTACGACACAGAAGCTGTGGAGCTCGCGGCCACAAATCAAGTACCCAACGCAGTGATGGAAATCTATGCTGCATCCAAGAAGCTTGCCCCAAGTGAACTCGACATCCCAGAGAAGTCGGACAACACCAACAAGCCTCAGCCACCTGAGCAAGTGCAAGTCAAGACAATTGACCTCGGGACAGGCGACAGTAGCAAGACTACCACCATCGGGGCGGTCCTTGACCCGAAATAGGAAGACGCGCTCGTCAGCTTCCTCCGGGCTAACTAAGACATCTTCGCGTGGAAGCCAGCGGACATGCCAGGGGTGCCCAGGCAGCTGATCGAGCACTCGCTCAACGTCGACCCTAAAGCTACCCCGAAGCGACAACACCTCCGCCATTTTGCTGATGAAAGACGGGAAGCCATCAAGAAGGAACTCGCCAAACTACTCGTGGCCGGCTTCATCAGAGAAGTCTTCCATCCTGAGTGGCTAGCCAACCCCGTCCTCATCCGCAAGAAGATCTCGAACGAGTGGAGGATGTGCGTCGACTAAATCGACCTCAACAAGCACTGCCCCAAGGACCCCTTCGGGTTTCCGCAGATAGACCAAGTCATCGACTCCACGGCGGGCTACGACCTGCTCTGCTTCCTCGACTGCTACTCCGGGTACCACCAGATCGCTATCAAGGAAGAAGACCAGGAGAAGACCGCGTTCATCACCCTGTTTGGCGCGTACTGCTACACGACCATGTCCTTCGGGTTGAAGAAAACCGGCGCTACTTACCAACGAGCCATCCAGGCCTGCTTCAAGAGGCAGCTCAACAAGAATGTCGAAGCCTATGTGGATGACATGGTCATCAAGACTAGAAACTCTGACACGCTCATCGCCGATCTTGAAGAGACCTTCGCATCCTTGCGAGAGTACCGCTGGAAGCTCAACCCAAACAAGTGCATCTTCGGCATACCGTCTAGAAAACTACTCGGCTTCATCATCAGCCATCGCGACATCGAAGCCAACCCCGAGAAGATCTCCGCCATCACCAACATGAAAGCTCCCACGTGCATCAAAGACGTGTAGAAGCTCACCGGGTGCATGGCGGCACTGAACAGATTTATCTCAAAGCTTGGAGAACGGGGGCTGCCCTTCTTCAAATTACTCAAGCATCAAGAGAAGTTTGCGTGGACTCCAGAGGCAGACCAAGCCCTTGCTCAGCTCAAGGACGTCTTATCCAAGCTGTTAACACCAAAATTTGGTAAGGAGTCTGACTTGTGGGTCCAACTCGGTGAGAAATCCGTCCGGCGGAAGGAAGGTTTCTTCAGATGAATTCGGCAGAAGAATGGGTCGGCAATTTGCCTTCGTTCGGCAAGGAAACTGTTGTGCTGACTTTGCGGGATTGCGTGGTGACGTGGCCCGAATGGAAGGGACGAATGGATGGATAAGCAATCGCATTTAGAGATAAATTAGGTATCGAATCCATTCAAGGTGATGCTTAGCAGGGTATAAATATGAACCCTGATTATATGTAACAGATATTCGAAAAACATTCTCAATACAAACCGGCCTTACGCCAAACCTTTGAGTCCCTTGTCGTGTCGTCGGGTTCTTCGAGAGGGTTCATCGATCCGTCGACCTCCATGAGTACTGGCAACCTTGTATCATGTCTAGTATCATGCGGTGGATTTAGATCTGATGCAAGTAGTCTTGTTACCATGCTTAGTGTCATGCGGTAGATTCAAGCTTGGTTCAAGAGGGTTTCTTGTTGGGTCATGAGTCATGCGGTAGGCTAAGATCTAGCTTGAAGCTAGTTATCGGCTCTATTGAATTTTGGCAAGATTCAATAGATTCATTAAGTTACCCCGTGTTTCTTTGAGTTTATGCTTTATGTTTAAATTCATGTAACACTTCTTTGCCCAATTTAGATTGGTTTGGATCGGCATTATCTTTTTGATGATCCTTATGCGAATCGAGTTCGTATCCTTGGCTTAGATAGCACGTGGATCACATGCTCCATGATAGCCGAAACCGAATCGATCTAGGTTGTCACGTGTTGCGGGTTCAAGCTTACCAAATCTTGTATAAATCTTGAAAGAACTAGGTATCACGCGGTAGATGCAGGTTTTTGGGTTGTTTTGGAGCTAGTCATCCGGTGGATTAGATTTCAATCCAATCTGATAGATTTATCTTGCTTGGTAATGTTCGTTCCTTCTTCATGGACCCCGAATCGTCTGTTCAGCCGTGTTCGGTTATGCTTTCACGAGTAAAACATGCTCATAATTTATGCTCTAAATATTGTATGCTTTTAGCTTTCCATATTCAGATTGTATCATGCGGTGGATAGATCTATTTGTGGAAGGTGGTATGATCTCAAATGAGTTGTATCATGCGGTGGATAGATTTGTTTGGTATCATGCTTGATGGGTTTTAAAGTACCTAGACATGCGGTAGACTAGTGCTTTGGATCTATGCATGCTTGTTTATTACATATTTACGACCATGCTTTACTTCATTTACTATTTAATGTTGTTTGCTGTGAGGATCGGTCATAGCCTTGCGCACGTGCATCTTTATCCAAATAAAAGACCGATCTGTCGTCATGCTTATGTCATTTATTCAGCTGTGTTACTTTTCGCACTTTAAAGCTCCCGAATGGTTTCTAGTTTGCTGGCAGATAGCTCTTTATAGCTATATGTCTTTTCACTTGGCTTTCTAGCCGTAAATATGGAACTGTCTGGTACTACCCGGCATGTTCCAAGCTTTGGAATCTAACTACTTGCCTTTTGTTAATTTTCAGGGAAAATTGACTGGCACGTCTTGTGATCTCTTCACGTGTGAAGCTAGCTTTTTCGGCTTGCTGTGTGCTTGGTGTGAGGTGCATATTTTACGTCAACACACTTTTTGGCACGCCTGGTGGGACCATAGACGAAAATCAAGATGCCTGACATCAGCGACGTTATGGATGTCAACATCGAGGATCTCTCTCCGGAACAGCAGCAACAGCTAAAGGATGCTGCTGATCAGTTCCAACAGAAGTGCTTACTATCATTTAAAAAAAACAGGAGTGGCGTCCCATACCTCAAGAATGAGATGCCTAGGGTTCTATTGCCAGGAGAGAGCGATGCTGCAACCCAGCAGGAGAGGGAGGAATGCATGCAGGCGTTTATAGACGCTGCAGATGACATCCTAGGCATGCATCATAGAGCTTTCCTGGGTGCGTTCAAACAGATGATGGTGGCTATCTTCGGCCCGGGCATGGAGCAAGTGTTCAATCGAACACCCTTTCAAGGAGGCACCGTGGAGATGGGTGAGTCCAGTTCTCAGCCGCCATTGCGGAGCCAGCCAGCCCAGCCTCCTCCGCAGAGTGTTGGAAGCCAAGCCTTCCAACCTCCCCCACAAGGCGTTGGAGGTTAGCCAATTCAGCCCCCACTGCAGGCCGCGGAGGGGGCAACCGGTCCGACCACCTCCACGGGCGGCGCGGGTCAACTCCGTGCAACGGCCCGAACCGCACCGGCCCACGTACGGGGAGCTAGCATTCGGCTCGTCTGGAGCCCCACTTGCTTCCGATTGCAGGATTGCCCCAGCTAGCAACAGACTGCAGAAGAATTTGTACGGTGGAGGCTACCACGAAGTGATGAACTACGGCGCCATCGATGCTATCCCGAATCCGGGTTACGAACCAGCTACGGGCGTACAGGAGGATGATATCCTGGCTCAGAAGATGGCCGACTTGATGCAGAATCAATTCGGTCTCAAACCTAAAATGCAGGGACCTACCTACACGCCTCTGTTCCCAGAGTGGTATTACAACGTTTTCCGGGCAGGATGACACGAGCACGGTGGAGCATATTGCTCGCTACCTGATGCAGCTTGGAGAGTGCTCATCTGAAGAGGCGTTCAGGGTCAGGTACTTCCCCATGTCACTGACGGGCGTGGCGTTCCAGTGGTTTTCATCTTTGACTCCCCAATCAGTTAGCACATGGAGGGAGCTGGAACGGAAATTCCACGCCCATTACTTCAGTGGCTCCACAGAAAAGAAGCTCATCGACCTCGCCACTCTGAAGCAGAGACACAGTGAGGCGCCCTTGGAATTCCTTAGGAGGTTAAGGAAAATCAAGGGCATGTGTTTTTCGCTAAATCTGCCAGATGATCAGTTGGCCGACATGGCCGTCGTTGGAATGCTGCCGGCCATACGTGAAAAGCTGTTTGGCATGGAGTTCGATAACCTGGGTCAACTATCCCAAAAGCTGTCGTTGATGAGCAACCAGGCCTACGGTTTTAAGAAAGACGCCAGGTTCGGCGAGCAGCATGACGTAGCCGATATCTACAATCAGTTCCTAGAAAAGGTCGACCAGATGGAGGATTCTGATGATGACCAGAACGTGGCTGCGGCCGAAATCATGTGGGGGAAGGAACCATTGACCATGAATCAGAACTGGGTCAAACAGACTAAAGGCACCTACGATTTCGACGTCACTAAAGCTGATAAGCTGTTTGGATTTATGGTGAAGGAAGGCCGAATCAAGTTGCCTGAAGGGCATTCCATGCTTCAGCCCGATGGAGTAAAGGAGAAACGTTACTGCGGCTTCCATGACAGGAATTCTCACTTCATCAACGACTGCAGGGTCTTCAGGATGAGGATCCAGAGGGCTATCCAGGAGGGTCATCTCAAGTTTGATAACAAGATGAAACTGGACGGCCACCCTTTTCCCCAGAACATGATAAGCTTTTCTGTTAACATGGTGACAGCCGAGGAGAAGGGCAAGGTCAAATTCTTGACTTCAGCCAGGGCAAGGCAGGATGGAGTAGTAGACCCAGAACGTCAAGTGACCTTGGAGCAGGTGCATGGTGAAGCCCCCCGCGTTCTCAAGAGCCATATCGAGATCGGGGAATCGTCCAGAGCCAAACCCAGGGTGACTACGCGCATCCTCCTCAACAAGTGGCAGCGCCAGCTGCAGAAAGAGCGCTACCAGAAACGAAAGCACGAGGAGGAGAGGCGCGAGCCGAAGAGGAAGCACGCGGGAGAGATGCGGAGCAATACACGCGCGAGCGGGGAGCGCGCACACTGGGGGTGCGCATTCTTCGAGCACCGCCGGAACGAAGGGTTGAAGCTTCCCACGGCGAGAAACGCCCCGAGTGCGGCGATAGGTACTTTGAGTATAGGCAGGAAACTGCCAATCGCCGATCCGTCCATGAAAGAATTGGAAGGATACATCCTAGTGAGGATCGGCGTCAAAAAATTGAAATCATTGATCATCCCAGGAAGAGACAAGTCGATTTGAGATGGGCTGATCAGGAGGAAGACGAGGACGAATACATCTAGCAAAAGGGGCAATGGTGCCCGCCTGGCCTAAGAAAGAGTCAGAAAAGGAGGGTTCAGCGCTTGAGGAACCGCGAAATGAGGCAGGCGGGAATCCAGACAAGGAAGGTGTGGCGTCCAAAGGATAAACCTGAAGGGTCAAACCGCTCGGCGCCGGCATGTATGTTATATTTTCTGCCGAATGAATCCATGGCTCCTGCTAATCAGGTTGTGCAGGAAGAAGCGTCCCTGGAAGATGAGCAGCTTGAGGGACTGATGGCGCAGCTGGTGCTAGCCAAGTAGGCCATCTTCGACAAACCGGCCAAAAATCGGCACATGAGGCCGCTATACTTGAAAGGATATGTCAATGGCAAGCCATTGACCAAGATGTTTGTCGACGGTGGAGCGGCAGTCAACGTAATGTCATACACCACTTCAGAAAACTTGGCATGGGCCCTGGCGACTTGACTCCTACAAGCATAATTCTGAACGATTTCGCCAGGAATCCTTCTGATACCAAGGGGTGCGCCCATGTGGATCTGATGATCGGGTCCAAGACACTGCTCACAACCTTCTTTGTCATCGAGGTAAAGGAGCCTACAGCCTACTGCTTGGACGGGATTGAATTCATGCCAACTGTTGCGTCCCATCTACCATGCATCAGCAGCTCATCCAATGGGCAGATGACGACATTGAGGTGGTCCAAGCAGATGACTCCGTGAGCATCGCAAATGTGGAACCAGCTTTCTGGGAATACCAAGGTATTGATTGTTTCTCAGGAAAAGACTGGGGAGAAGGTCCTGTTGAGCCTGTCAGCAGTGATCAACAACCGATTCAAGCAGTCGGCTCTTATAGCAATTTTTAATGGATAACCCCGTCGACGGCACTGACGGCAAGTTGGGACGAGGATTCATGTCGGCAGATAAATTGGAGGAAGTTGACATTGGAAGCGGTGACAAACCAAGGCCGACATTCGTCAGCGCAAACTTGCAATCAGACTTCAGGGAGAAATTGATCAAGTTGCTTAAGGAATATAAAGATTGCTTCGCTTGGGATTATTCGGAGATGCCTGGACTTGACCGTTCCATTGTTGAGCATCGGTTGCCAATCAAATCTGGTTTTAAACCATACAAGCAACCTCCCCGGAAAATCTACAAAGATGAAGTATTGGCCGATGTGAAGAAAGAAGTTGAAAGATTACTTGATGCAAACTTCGTTCGGCCATGCAGATATGCGGAGTGGATCTCTAATATTGTCCCCGTCTACAAGAAGAATGGAAAGATGAGGGTCTGTATAGATTTCAGGGATTTAAACAGAGCTACTCCTATGGATGGTTACCCCATGCCTGTTTCCGATTTGTTAGTTGACGCCGCTGCTGGACACAAAGTCATCAGTTTCATGGATGGTAATGCGGGATATAACCAAATTTTTATGGCAATAGAGGATATATCAAAGACAGCCTTCAGATGTCCTAGTCATATAGGCCTGTTTGAATGGGTAGTCATGACATTTGGGTTGAAGAATGCCGGTGCAACTTATCAGCGAGCCATGAATTATATCTTTCACGAGTTGATCGGCAAAATTGTCGAAATTTACATTGATGACGTCGTGATCAAGTCTTTGAATCATGACACGCATTTGGAAGACGTGAAGAGAACCTTGGAGTGCACCCGGAAGCATGGTTTGAAAATGAATCCAAACAAATGCGCTTTTGGGGTATCAGCTAGAGAGTTCTTGGGATTTTTGGTCCACGAAGGGGGAATTGAAGTTGGTAAGAAAAGCATGAAGGCCATTGATGAAGTTATCCCTCCAACTAATCTCAAGGAGTTGCAATCACTGCTCGGCAAGATCAATTTTGTAAGGAGATTCATCTCAAATCTGTCACAAAAGGTTTTGCCATTTTCTCCATTGCTGAAGCTTAAGAAAGATCAGAAATTCACATGGGGCGACAAACAACAGAAGGCTTTTGACGAGATCAAGCAGTATATGAAGGAACCACCAGTACTGGTCCCTCCTCAGTTGGATAAGCCTTTCAAGTTGTACGTGGCGGCCGACACCCAAACCATTGGATTGGCCCTTATTCAAGAATTCGAAGGAAAGGAGCGGGTAGTGGCGTATCTTAGCCGAAAATTACTTGATCCTGAAACAAGGTATTCGGCTACAGAGAAGTTGTGCCTATGTGTATACTACTCGTGTACAAAATTTCGGCACTACTTGTTGAATGCCGAATGCGTTGTATACTCCAAGTTTGACATAATAAAACATATGTTATCTATGCCAATTTTGAATGGCAGGATTGGCAAGTGGATCTTGGCTTTATCAGAGTTTGAGTTAAAGTTTGAATCGGCAAAAGCTGTTAAATGTCAGATCATTGCCGATTTTATAACTGAGCATCGTGATCCATCAATTGATTTACCTGAAATTACTCCTTGGGCGTTATTTTTTGATGGGTCATCATGTGGTAAAGGTGGGGGAATAGGGATTCTGTTGATTTCGCCCAGAGGTGAGATGTTTGAGTTTGCTATCCCTATATAGCCCACTGTCACAAACAATCAGGCTGAGTACGAGGCATTGCTTCCGGGGCTTCAATATTTGAGAGAAGCCAGGGCCGTTTCGGTTGAAGTTTATGGGGATTCAGAATTGGTAATATAGCAATTGAACGGCCAATACAAATGCAAAAGTGATGCGCTGAGGAGTTACTACGAAGAATGCAGAGAAATCTTGAAGAGCTTTCCGTTGGTGACTCTACAGCATATTCCTAGGGAACATAATGAAGAAGCGAACAGGTTGGCTCAGAGCGCTTCCGGCTACAAAGAGAATCAAGAAGCGTTTGCCACGGACATATGTGTGCTAGGAATGGATCTTGCGGAGGATGAATGGAGAAAGGAGATCGTTGACTATTTGAAAGATCCATCCCGAAAGGTCTTTAGGAAGCTCAGGTACAAGGCCATAAAATTTGTTCTTCTGGATGATAATTTGTTTTACAAATCATTAGATGGGGTGTTGTTACGATGCTTGGGTCCAGAGGAAGCTAAAAGGATGATGAGTGACGTGCATGATGGAATATGTGGAGCACACCAATCGGCCTACCGCATGAAATGGGTTATCAGGCAAGCTGGATGCTTTTGGACGACGATATTGAAGGACTGCTTTGAATATTACAAGGGATGTCAAGACTGCCAGAGGTTTGGAAATATTCAAAGGGTTCCTGCATCAGCATTAAATCCCATTATCAAGCCATGGCCATTCAGGGGCTGGGGTATAGACTTGATTGGCCAGATTAATCCACCATCTAGCAAGGGGCATAAGTTTGTGCTTTTGGCTACAGATTACTTTACCAAATGGGTTGAGGCAATCCCACTGAAGAAGGTGACGTCAGAAAACATGGTTGAATTTGTCAAGGAACACATCATCTATCGGTTTGGAATCCCTCAAACAATCACAACTGATCAGGGAGCCCAATTCATGTCCTTGGAGTTCAGAGAGTCCGCCGAAAGCATGGGAATCAAATTGTTTTGTTCTTCTCCCTATTATGCCCAAGCTAATGGTCAGGCAGAGGATTCTAATAAGATCATGATCAAGCTTATACAAAAGAAGATCGACCAGAAGCCAAGGAGGTGGCATTCGGTACTCAGTGAAGCGTTATGGGCTTACGGAATGGCCCCTCATGGAGCTACGAAAACATCTCCTTATGAATTGGTTTATGGACACCATGCGGTTTTACCTTGGGAGGTACAATCAGATTCTAGGAGAGTGGTTTTGCAGAAAGATTTGAGCTCCAAAGATTACAGTGGCTTAATGATGGACGAGCTAGAAGATTTGCACATAATCCGTCTTAGGGCCCTGGAAAATATCGAAAAGAACAAGCTGCGGGTTGCCAAGTATTATAACAAGAAAGTAAAAGTAAGGCAGTTTGCAGAAGGGGATTTGGTTTGGAAAGCGTTACTGCCGATTGGAACCAAATACAGTGAATTCGGCAAATGGTCTCCTAACTGGGAAGGACCCTTTCGAGTGGTCAGATGCGTGCCTGGCAATGCCTACATTTTGAAAACTTTACTAGGAGAAGAATTTTCCGCTGCAATAAATGGAAGATATTTGAAGAAATATTATCCTAGTATTGAAATTGATCAGTGATCGCCAAGCATTGGGATTACATGCATCTGATACAGGAATAGCCGGCGCACAAGAACGAGGCCGCCTTCAGAACAAAATCCCCAAACAGAGGGAATGGCCAGTGCCTAGATGCATTGCCTTTAGTATAAAACTACATTACAAATGCTTCTTGCAGGTGTACATCCAACAACCCTGGTGATCAGGACTTCGAGGAGGCGGGAAGCAGAAGGCCTGGCGAAAGAAGCGAAAGTATGATTCAATCTTTTCTTTGCTTCTTCGGCTGCTCCCTCTTCAGTTGCTCCAGGACCACCGTGACGGCAACTTGGAATGCGTGGGGGTGACCATGATTTGCTGCCTCCACCAAGCTGTCCCAAGCCTCTTTCAGGTTATTGTACCTATCAGAGACATCTGAGACAGAGGAGTGGTCATTAGGGGAAAAGATCCAGATGTGAGCACGGGGTCAAGAAGGAGTTGGAGATATTTACCTCCTACTAATGCCTCCAAAACCATGCGACGCTCGCGCTCGGCCTGGCAACGAGCAGTGACGTCTCGGAGGTCGTGCTCCAAGTGCCGAACGCGGCGGCGCAGTTGATGGTTGATTCTCTGCTCAGGCGTGGCATCCTCTGCTTCAAGAGAGGAATCAGAGGAGATGTACTCAGGCATGTCTTCGGCCCCGATGATTTCCTCGGGAAGCAGATCAAGGCTGAAAGAGGAAAGGCAGAGAGGAGGTAAAACGCGAGACCACATGAGGAAACAAGAAGCAAATCAAAGGAAAACTCACCCTCGAATCGTGCGTTTCTTCGGGGTGCTGTCCTCCTGGGGTTGCTTGCCTTTGTCCATGGCCTTGGGGTTTTTTCTTCTGAGGACAGGGGAGAAGATGAGAGGTGATGGATGAGTGTGCGAGTGGATTTGCAGGGCATCTCAGCAGACTATTTTATTGGCTGAGAGAGCGCGTTGGGAGTGATGACTGGCCGGTGTGCATTATTGGAATACCAAGCGGCAGGGTTTTTCTTCCCGGATGCAAAGGGTTTTCGTTTGAACAGTGCTTACGGATTACCGATTCAAGGATTTTCTGCGGATTTTGCGCCAAGGGGCATCCGTTTTCGCGTGTTCAGCTCAAGTGGGTTCCCGAATACGTCTGAGGGGAAACGAGATTCGCAGATGCAAACACAGAAAAATCATCGCAGTACAAGCACGGGAATTGAAAGTTCTTTATTTATTGTCGATATCAAACATCCTTGATACAACCTAATCAAAGAGCCTGTTTAACACAGACTGGGGATGAGTGAGTTCGGCAATGGCATCGCCGTGGCCGTCGAGGCGCTCCAAGATGATCTCGATCTCCTCGATGTCTTCTGGTGCGCCGCACCGGAAGCCGCGCGGCCTGGTGGAGTAGTCGACATCGGTGTGCGTTGCCATGGCGGCCAGGCCCAAAGTGGTGCCCAAGCGGATGCCGTGGGTGGCCACTTCGTCCACGCGGTGCTCCACCGCGGCAAGGCGCTCCGCCGGCGTGTCTCCGCGGGCGTTCACCTTGTCGGCCAATTGCTCCACCAGCATCTGTAGCTGGTTGAGCTCGGCGTCACGGGCTGCAAAATGCAAAATAAGGGTGATTAGTATCAAAAGCCGGATTGGATTAAGGAGCGGTTTCGGAGTCGTACCGTCGATGGTCGCCAGCAGCTGCTTGCGCTGGTCTTCCCACTCCAGTTTGGCTATGCCAGCCTTTTTGGAGACATCTTCCAGCTCGCGCTGGGCCACCTCCAGCTCCGCCTTGAAGCGGAGAGCATCAAGTTCCCCATAGGGCACGGGGGAGTAATGGTCTGACTCCGAGGAGTCGTCCGGCAGGGGCTGACCGGCCGGCGCAGGAGATGGATTCCATTGAATAAGCCTGAAACAAAGATGATCGTCAAAAACAAAAAGGGAATCGAAGATGAATCGTAAAAGGTAAAGGTGACGATTATTGCCTCCGACGCGCACTGGCGCGACTCCCCTCCGCCTCGTCAGCGGCGCGGCGCCTGTTGTTGCTGCTCGACATGCTTCTGGGACTTGCGTTGATTGGGAAAAGAAGATTTGAGGTTAGCGAAGATTTGAGGGCTAAAGGCTTAGTGAAGAGCTGGGGGCACCCACGGTTTTCATTTATAGGCCTGGCAAAATAGATCGTGGCCTCAGGTTGTGGCTCTAGATCGTGGCGCATATCCCAATAAACTTGGAAGGTGGAGAGGTGTCCTTGACCAATCAGCCGTCGAGCCGTTTGGAGTCCAAAGCTGAGTCGTATTCAGTTAGCTGGCTTGGCTAAATTGGAGTTAAGGTGCCGTTCGGGTATGGCACTATTTGGTTACTGATTACCGAATGGATCGGTCAGCATGGCAATCAAAGTCATGCAAGGAAGGCGGAAAAGAAATCTCAGGTAAAAATTGAAAATCTAAGTGCCGAATGAAGCTTATGGTGGAGGAATTTACCTGAACAGCTTGATTTTGAGCCGCCACTGAGGATTTGAATTCAGAAAAAGGTGATCTAGGGTTTGGATCTGGGTGAAGACTCCGACGAATTGCGAAGAGAGGGAACGGGTGTTGAACAGATTCAAGACGTTGGTGGCTGGAGTCAATTCCGGAATAAAATCACTTTATCCCGTAATTGAAGGGGCATATGTTAACACCAAAATTTGGTAAGGAGTCTGACTTGTGGGTCCAACTCGGTGAGAAATCCGTCCGGCAGAAGGAAGGTTTCTTCAGATGAATTCGACAGAAGAATCCGCGGTCGGCAATTTGCCTTCGTTCGGCAAGGAAACTGTTGTGCTGACTTTGCGGGATTGCGTGGTGACGTGGCCCGAATGGAAGGGACAAGTGGATGGATAAGCAATCGCATTTAGAGATAAATTAGGTATCGAATCCATTCAAGGTGATGCTTAGCAGGGTATAAATATGAACCCTGATTGTATGTAACAGATATTCAAAAAACATTCTCAATACAAACCGGCCTTACGCCAAACCTTTGAGTCCCTTGTCGTGTCGTCGGGTTCTTCAAGAGGGTTCATCGATCCATCGACCTCCGTGAGTACCGGCAACCTTGTATCATGTCTAGTATCATGCGGTGGATTTAGATCTGATGCAAGTAGTCTTGTTACCATGCTTAGTGTCATGCGGTAGATTCAAGCTTGGTTCAAGAGGGTTTCTTGTTAGGTCATGAGTCATGCGGTAGGCTAAGATCTAGCTTGAAGCTAGTTATCGGCTCTATTGAATTTTGGCAAGATTCAATAGATTCATTAAGTTACCCCGTGTTTCTTTGAGTTTATGCTTTATGTTTAAATTCATGTAACACTTCTTTGCCCAATTTAGATTGGTTTGGATCGGCTTTATCTTTTTGATGATCCTTATGCGAATCGAGTTCGTATCCTTGGCTTAAATAGCACGTGGATCACATGCTCCATGATAGCCGAAACCGAATCGATCTAGGTTGTCACGTGTTGCGGGTTCAAGCTTACCAAATCTTGTATAAATCTTGAAAGAACTAGGTATCACGCGGTAGATGCAGGTTTTTGGGTTGTTTTGGAGCTAGTCATCCGGTGGATTAGATTTCAATCAAATCTAATAGATTTATCTTGCTTGGTAATGTTCGTTCCTTCTTCATGGACCCCGAATCGGCTGTTGAGCCGTGTTCGGTTATGCTTTCACGAGTAAAACATGCTCATAATTTATGCTCTAAATATTGTATGCTTTTAGCTTTCCATATTCAGATTGTATCATGCGGTGGATAGATCTATTTGTGGAAGGTGGTATGATCTCAAACGAGTTGTATCATGCGGTGGATAGATTTGTTTGGTATCATGCTTGATGGGTTTTAAAGTACCTAGACATGCGGTAGACTAGTGCTTTGGATCTATGCATGCTTGTTTATTACATATTTACGACCATGCTTTACTTCATTTACTATTTAATGTTGTTTGCTGTGAGGATCGGTCATAGCCTTGCGCACGTGCATCTTTATCCAAATAAAAGACCAATCTGTCGTCATGCTTATGTCATCTATTCGGCTGTGTTACTTTTCGCACTTTAAAGCTCCCAAATGGTTTCTAGTTTGCTGGCAGATAGCTCTTTATAGCTATATGTATTTTCACTTGGCTTTCTAGCCGTAAATATGGAACTGTCTGGTACTACCCGGCAAGTTCCAAGCTTTGGAATCTAACTACATTGTCTTTTGTTAATTTTCAGGGAAAATTGACTGGCACGTCTTGTGATCTCTTCACGTGTGAAGCTAGCTTTTTCGGCTTGCTGTGTGCTTGGCGTGAGGTGCAGATTTTACGTCAACACAAGCCACCAGTCCTCACGGTTCCTCGCAGAAGCGAGCATCTACTGCTCTACCTCGCTGCGACTACTCATGTGGTCAGTACTACCATCGTCAACGAGCGGCAGGAAGACGGCCACGCCTACCCAGTCCAGCGACCAGTCTACTTCGTCAGTGAGGTCTTGTCGGAATCCAAAGCACGTTATCAACCAGTGCAGAAGCTACTCTATGCAGTGCTCATCACCTCGCGGAAGCTACGACACTACTTCCAGGAGTACTCGATCTCCGTTGTCACCGACTACCCGCTCGACGACATCCTGCGGAACCAAGATGCTACTGGAAGAATCTCCAAGTGGGCGATCGAACTCGGCGCCCTCAACATCGACTTCAAACCATGAACAACCATCAAGTCGCAAGCTCTAGTCGACTTCATGGCAGAGTGGCGGGAAAATCAACTACGAACTCCAACCGAGCATCCAGAGCACTGGGTGATGTACTTCGACGGCTCGCTCAAGCTCGAAGGCGCAGGTGCAGGGGTACTCTTGATTTCTCCAACGGGCGAACAACTCAAGTACGTCCTGCAAATCTTCTGGAAGGTCTCAAACAACGAAGCTGAGTACGAAGCTCTACTACACGGGCTTCGCCTTGCAGCTTCACTGGGCATCAAGCGACTACTAGTCTACGGCGACTCCGCAGTGGTCATCAACCAAGTCAACAAGTCCTGGGACCGCAACAAGGAGAACATGGACGCCTACTGTCTAGAAGTCCGCAAGCTCGAGAACAAGTTCTACGGTCTCGAGTTCCACCACGTCGTCCACGACAACAACGTTGCAGCGGACGTCCTGTCAAAGCTTGACTCTACTCGCGCTCAAGTACCAGCAGGTGTCTTCATCCACGAGCTTCACGTGCCATCCATCCCAGAGCCGCCGCCGACGACCACTAACCCAGCACCTCTCCCAATTGGCTAGGAGGTCATGATGATAGATGTGGACTGGTGACAACCCTTCATCGACTACATCCGCGAGCAGAAGGTTCCAATGGACAAGAACTTGGCCGAGCAACTCGTCCGCCGCGCCAAGTCCTATGTCCTAGTCAGAGACATGCTCTACAGGAGGGGCGCATCTTCTGGAGTACTCATGAAGTGCATTCCCTGAGAAGAAGGCAAGGACATCTTGGAGGAGATCCATAAAGTCGTTTGCGGCAACCACGCGTCTTCACGCACGCTGGTCAGCAAGACCTTCCGACGAGCTTTCTATTGGCCCACAGCTCTAGGCGATGCCGAAGAACTCGTCAGAAGGTGCCAAGGGTGCCAATACTTCGCCAAGCAACAACATGTCCCAGCCTACAAGCTAGTTACTATACCACCAACCTGGCCCTTCGCCTGCTGGGGGCTCGACATGATTGGGCCTCTTCCGACTGCGCTAGGAGAATTCAACAGAGTCTTGGTGGCCATCGACAAGTTCACCAAGTGGATCGAAGTCAAGCCGGTCACATGCCCCAAGGCCGACATAGTACTCGACTTCTTGGATGAACTCATGCACCGCTACGGACTACCCCATCGCATCATCACAGACCTGGGCTCCAACTTCAACAACCACCAGTTCTGGGAGTACTGCGAAAACAGCGGGATCGACGTCCGGTATGTCTCAGTCGCCCATCCACAGGCCAACGGATAAGTCGAGCGTGCCAATGGGATGGTACTCGACGCTCTCAAGAAGCGGCTACACAACGCTGCCAACACCAAAGGAGGCAAGTGGATCAAGGAACTACCCAATGCACTCTGGGGGCTGCGTACTCAACCCTCCAAGCCGACGGGACAGTCGCCATATTTCTTGGTCTACGGCTCCGAAGCTATTCTCCCTGCCGACGTCATGTGGGATTCGCCGGCAGTAGAGCAATACGGCGAAGGCATATCTGAATATAGCAGATGAGTTGATATCGACAGACTCGAAGAAGCTCGTTGCACCGCCCTCGTCTAATCAGCAAGGTACCTCGAGGGTATCCGACGCTACCATGATCGCAACGTCAAGGAACGCTCCTTCAACGTTGGTGATCTCGTCCTCCGCCACATCCAGAACACAGAAGGACTACACAAGCTCAGCTCGCCATGGGAAGGTCCCTTCACAGTTGCCAAGGTGACCAGTCCAGGCTCATATCGCCTCCAGACTCTTGAAGGTGAAGACGTCAGCAACTCGTGGAACATCGACCAGCTCTGTCGATTCTACGCCTAGTCTCTCGACTACCCTGGGGGCTCAAGTCTACATGACTACTCCAAGACCCCCTCACTGTAAGCAGCCTCCGGGTCCAGGCACTAGTCTCCGGACTACTCTACCCCAAGATCCAGTGTTAACGGCTACTAACGGTTCTCGGGCTGCTTAGAGAATCAAAGGACTCTAGCAGCGGTCTACCAAGAGACCATGTACCTCTAGATCCAGCCTATACGGCTACTAACGGATCTACAGCTGTAAGCGGCCATGAGCCCTAGCACCACTTGGCCGTAGGCGGCCTTCGGGTCCTGGCGACTACAATTGTAAAACGGCCATGGCCATCCAGGTGTACTCTTTCAGTAAAAAAGTTTGATTTTCTATCAACTGACTTACTGTGTTTCCCTCATCGGGTCTACTAGCGAGTACAACTACTCGCGACAACTCCACAATGGGCACTCCGCATACATACATCGCGACAACGAGTACTCATTTATGGAAGTTTTCCTCATTCAGACTTAAACAAGTTCATTACAACTTTGTTTATATACAACTATTGCTACAAGCTAACCCTACAGGACTACTGGAGGTTCAGCTTCTCAGCGACATGTTCAGCTATTGGCGCCATCTGCTCCAGGAGCTCTGCATATTGCTCATCAGTACAATTGGCGGCTAGTCCCCCCGCGACTACGTCGACTGGAGCCTTGGGGAAGTATGACTTCATGTACGCCAAGACTTGATTGGGGATGCATTTCACCAAGTGCTTGACATACGTTGCCAAACGACCGGGAGCCTCTCTCAACCGGTCAACCAATGGAGCAATCTTCGGCCCGCCCGGATGAGGCACCAGCAGCCTTGCAATGGGAAGTGCGGCCTCTTCAAGTTCCTTGAGTTGTTCCTGCAACTTCTCGCAATCTTCGTTCAACTTCTGCAGAGATTTGTAGCAGTTGACAAGATCACGATCCGAGGCAATCCGAAGCTCCATGTGCTTGTCGCACTCATGAGCCAACTGCTTATAATCATATTCAAGTACCTCACAGGCCTCCTTCTCCCGATAGAAGAGATTCTTCATGTCGACTTATGAGGCCTTCAGCTGCTTAACCCGGGTCTCAAGCTCTGCAAACAACAAAGGAGGCGATGTCAAACTACTACAGGGTACTTCCAAATAAGTACTCGACAAGTCAGCGGCATACCTTTGTTCTTAATGCGGAGAGACTTGTTTTTGCGCACTAGCTCATCACTCTTCGCCTGCATATCCTGGACTTCATTATGGTATTGGGCGAAGGCACCATCAAGCTTTGACTGGACCATGGCAGAGTGTTTCCTGGCCTTGGCGAGTTCTTTCTCAAATGCTTCCGCCCGGAGCTCTGTATCGCCATATCCTTGGAGCATCTCAGATTTTTATCGGGATCTCTCCACGACATCCTGCAGCAGACAACAATTGTTACTCGGGTACTCAGCATTTATGTCAGATCGACTATTCAAGAGTACTGACAACTTATCTTCATCCATTGCTCGGCCCGGTGCATCCCCTCCAAGTTGCGCGCTACTACTGTTGGGTCCACGAGATTGTCCACCAGAAGCACAATCCCACCACGACTAGTTGTTGACGGTGAAAATCCGTCAACCTAGCCATGAGTTTACCTTTGGTGTTGGCATGACTTTTATATCTTATCCATTGGTACTAACCCCCGTGGTATAACAAGTTCACTTGTGCATGTCGGTTTTGGAGTTAAGTGTTTACGTAGGGTTTTAACGTTGAAAGCAAGACTTCCGGGATAAGTTCATTAAGCACCTCATGACCAGACCTTGAAGCCCGGTACAAGTCAAGCAATGAAGTGAACATGACTCCAAGAGCCCAAGGACCAAGCCTGAGAAGATGACAAACTCCAAGGACCTAGCTAGAAAAGTGCTGAATCTTCCAAGACAAGGAGCTTCGTCCAATCCGGAGAGAAACCAACAACAAGGGCCCACATGCAAAAGGGGAGGGGATCTAGAAGACTCAGGAAGCAATACCAAACAAAGGAGGACACGGACTGGGCCGGGATGGGCCCAGGCTGGTCGGCCCAAGCCAGCCGGTCCAGCCTATTCCGGGGCCCAGTCGGCCCCCTCTTTGACCTAGTTGCATCTCGGGCTATTTATAGCCCCCTGACCGAGATCCACGCATCAACTAATTCGTCATCCACCGCTGAGGAGCAGAGAAGCTAGGGACACCATCTCGGAGATGAGGGTCGTGCTAGTTGTCTAGGGTCTCCCTAGCCGACGTGGGAACCTTGCATGGAAGACCACGTCGAAGCTCCGGAGCAAGGATTAAGATCGAGGTAGGATCCCGGTGGTGATCTTGTTCATGTAATCATTCATGGTGAAGTCTTTAAGTGAATTCGATTTCTAGCGATCAAGTGCCTTCTCGATGATTTTGTTTTCTTCTTAGTTTTGCTTATTCCCCAATCTAGTCTATAGCTAGATTGCTTAGGGTGCTCTTGTAGCCGCGGTGGCTAGAGGTGCATACCGGACCGGCCAAGTGATTTCAACTTGTTCTTATCGAACTCGCCCCAGACTACCCGCATGAGTAGGGATACGTTGTGACAGAACAGGGGTTCCGAAAGGCGGGCGTTTTTGGAGTCGGATGGAAGGCCACGATTTAAAGATGCTTTTAATGAGATTCACTTTTCTATCTTCATCTATCTTGTTTGGAGCTACAACATAAGCATGATCTAGATTCTCTAGATCGGTTATCTCTTTGCTTTCTTTTGCTACCTCTTTAGTAGATTAGATTAGATTAGATTCGTTTTCTTTATGATATCTTAGATTAGATGCAATTTGATTCATAAAAGATACCTTACCTTGCTTTACTAGATTGAATCCCTGCGTTGCACATTGTTCCACGGATTCGATACCTTGGGTTCACCACTCGAGGGAAGAAGGGTCCCTTGACTACGACGGGAGACTTGTCCGCTTGCAAGTCTAAACGAACTTTGATACAACTATTAACCGTCAACAAGCCCCTTTTTCTGGCGCCGTTGCCGGGGAACAAGCAATCAAGATCCAATCTAGTATCACTATCTTTCGATTTTTCTTTTGATTTTCTTTTGCATCTCTTAAGTTTGATCATCCCCAAAAACAAAAAAAAATCAATCTTATCTAGTTTTGATTAACCCTATTTATTCTTTTGTTAGATTTTTGTTTTATTGCTAACCCTAACCGGAGATGGTTGGCTACCTCTCCAAGAAACCCAAACTTTTTTGTGGATGATCCAGGAAAACTTTATAGGCTGTTGACGGTGTATTTTGGTGCACCTAGCATGTTCATTACACTTTGGTTTGGATTTGATTATGGAACTAACCCGCCACTAGGCACACTAATTATATAACAAGTTCATCTTTGTGCATGCATTTGGAAGTGTTGTGTTTATGTAGGAAAACATGGACATAAAGGATGGATTCGCAACAAGTTCAAAGGAGCATTCATGGAGTCTTGTTCGTGTTCATGAGCTTGCTGAAATCACTTCCAATGGTGGCGAGGACCGAAGTGCTACGAGGAACACCCCCGGGGATTGAAGCGTAAAAGATCAAACTTCATGCAAAGAGAGCCTCCATCTTGGACGCGAGGATAACAGCATCAAAATCATGCAAGTGGAGGGGGCAAAGTACATAAGTGCACGAGGACCCACGGAGCAAAAGGGGCGACCGAACCGGGCCGAGTGGGCCGGGCCGGCCGGCCCAGGCCGGCCGGCCCAGCCCACTTCCGGCACCGGTTCGGTCCCGTTTTCCTTGCCCTCGAAGGATCTTCAACCCTAAAACCCCCGAGGCACCGCCAACACCGAGGAGAGGAGTCATTCGCACCAGAAGGCCATCCACAAGCTAGAGAGAGAGAGAGAGGAGGAGGATCTCCGGCAGGAGATCAACCACCTCGAAGGAAGCACCCTCTCGTGGAGAAGAAGGAAGACACCGGCGGAAGGGAAACCATGATCAACGGTGCCATGATCAGCACCTTGATGGGGTAATCTTCTCATTCATCCATGGGTTGTAATCGATCTTGAGATGTAATCGCACTTTGTCGGATTATCTATCTATCATCTTGTGTTGAATATACTTTCATGCTTAAGGTTCGCTACCATACCGTAAAGGAAGTAAGGCCTCAATACTTCCTTGGATCCATTCAATACGCCGTGTCCATCAAAGGTCTAGTCATGAATACCTTCGCGTAGTGACAGTACGAGAGGAGGGAAAGGGCGAAACCGTGGTCACAACCCCGATAGATTAGATTGGTTTTTCATGTCTTTAAGTGATTGCATGCTCTAGTATCGTAGACCCGTGGGCGAGTGTCTTCTACCTTGATCGTTTATCATTCTCTCTAGTGTAGTTTAGTTGTTTTCTAGTATAATAGTAGTTAGGGTTTTAGTAGCTAGTGTGTCGTTGTTGATCGAACGCTTGTAATCCCCTTGCTCCGCGGATTGACAAGAACCTTGGGAATCCCGTGGTGAAAAAGGTGTGGGGTCCGTACGCTTGCGGATCGTAGAGGGATACGTCTTTTATCCGTCAACAAGCCCCTTTTTCTGGCGCCGTTGCCGGGGAGCAAGTTAGTTTACATCGTTTGATTTGCATCTAACTTAGTTTTATATTTTAGTTTATTTTTTATTTGCTATATCTAACATATATTATCTAGAAAAACACTTGTTTCGTTTTTGTTTTTGTTTTTATGTTATTGTCTAGATGGAGTTCGTTAATCAACCCGTGGAAGAACCGGAGAAATCATTAAGGGATTACGCTAGCCCTCGATGTGAAGACATAAAAGTACAAGAGTCGGATTCGAAGCTCGAAGCGACCAAGTATGAAATTAAATCCAAGATCATCAAGATGGTGGCGGAAAACCCGTTTGAAGGGATGGTTACGGAGAACCCATCTAGACACATAAGGGGTTTCACGACAATATGCAACACGGTGCGTCAAGAAGGAGTTCCCGATGAATGGTTCAAATGGAATCTCTTTCCCTACTCACTTGCCGGCAAAGCAAAGACATGGTATTCGGTTGCGTCCTTTGAAGTTGAAGGCAATTGGAACAAGTTGACAAAGAAGTTTTGCGAGAAGTTCTTTCCAATTAGCAAGGTCCAAAATCTAAGGAGGCAAGTGATCACTTTCATGCAAGGAGAAGAGGAAGGGATAGACCAAGCCTGGGATAGGTTTAATGAATTAATCGAACAAGGACCAAAACTCGGCTTCACCGGTGACGTACTCTTGCATACATTTTTCTTTTCCCTAACCCCTAGTTGCATGCGACACATCGAAATGTGTGCAGGTGGGGATCTCATGGAGAAAACACTCACGGAAGCCGCCCAACTTCTACAAAAAGTTAGTAAAGCGGCTGCCATGCGAAGAGATTGGGAAACAAGACTTGCGGAAGAGCCGGAATTCAATTCAAGGAAGAAGAAGCTTGCTGATTTTTCTAAAGAAGCAACACCGGAAGTCACAAAAGAGGAACCGATCATGGAAAAGCTTGAACAAGAACACATCAAGTCAAGAACTACACCAAGCGTCGACTTCGCCACACCAAATGAGACGAACAAGAGAAGCATGTCAAGCGCGAAGCCACTAAGGGAGTTCGAGCCAATGGATTGGGTTCCCATTGATTACGGAGAAGTATTCGACAAGAGAAGACCGTTCCCTAATCAAAAGGGAATGGCAAGAGCATTGGAAGTGGATTTCCCACCGGAGAAGAAAGCCGAAAATTCATACGACCTCGAAACCACCGGTGAGATTTTTGAAAAGCTCTTTGGAGATGACGTGGTGGATCCGGAACATATTGCCGAGGTGAAGAGAATCATGGGGATCAAGCCCGAAGCATCACCATACGCTCGCCTCGCTGAAATTTACTCGATAGGATCCGAAGAAGAAGAGAAGACGACACCACACTTTAGTTGCGAGATCAACGGAGTTCAATGCAAAGCTTTATGCGACATCGGAGCCCAAGTAAGTGTTCTATCTTCTAAAATTTACGATAAAGTTCAATACCACAACCTAGACTTAGCTCCAACATCAACGAAATTAATTATGGGAGATGGTAGAGCTATTAAACCTCTAGGTATTGCTTGCAACATGAAAGTAAAAATCTCTAGAAACTATATACCAACCGATTTCTTTGTTATTGATGCTTACCATAGTAATTCTGATCATATAATCTTAGGTAGGCCTTTCTTAAGTTGGTTGATGCCGTGTTAGATGCCGGAGAAGGAAAAGTAACAATGAACCTTAATGGAACAAAGTACACATATAACTTTCTTCGTGCTTCTAAACACCTTACACCTTTTCCTCCCGAAGATGAAGAAGTAGAAGAGATAGATAGTCTTTGTTTTGTTGAAACCTTTAGAGACCCGCTGCAAAGAGCGATGGAAAATCAAATTAGCAATCAACAAGATGAAGAACTAGAGGAAGCAACAAAAGGCTTAGAGCCGCATGATGGTAGTGTGGAGGAAGAGAAATTCGAAGACATAGGAGAAATCAAACCCGAGGAGCCACAAGTGCCCGAGGTAGACCTTAAACCTTTGCCCAAGGGATTAAAATATGAATTTTTGGACCCAGACAAAACTTATCCAGTCATTGTGAGCGACGAGTTGAGTCCCGAAGAAAATGAAGCGTTGCTGATTTTATTAAAAAAACATAGGAAGGTGATTGGATATTCAATTAAAGATCTCAAAGGTATTAGCCCAGCCTTTTGCACTCATCGTATACCAATGGAAGACCAATGTAAGCCTGTAGACCATCAAAGGAGGCTAACCCATGCCATGCGAGAGGTAGTAAAGAAAGAGGTTATCAAGTTACTTGATGCCGGAATCATCTACCCGGTTCCGCATAGCGAATGGGTGAGCCCGGTACATTGTGTACCGAAGAAAGGAGGTTTGACCGTGGTGAAGAATGAGAAGAACGAGTTGATACCGCAAAGAACCGTGACCAGGTGGCGGATGTGTATCGATTACCGTAAGCTTAACAAAGCGACGAAGAAAGATCACTTCCCCCTACCGTTCATAGACGAGATGCTCGCGAGGTTAGCAAACCACGCTTATTTTTGCTTTCTCGATGGATACTCGGGGTTCATGCAAATTCCTATTCACCCGGAAGATCAACATAAGACAACGTTTACGTGTCCTTACGGAACGTTTGCATATAGGAGGATGCCCTTCGGCCTATGCAACGCTCCGGCCTCTTTTCAACGTTGCATGATGGCCGTGTTTTCGGAATTCATCGAAGAAATTGTTGAAGTGTTTATGGATGATTTTTCCGTTTACGGGAAGACGTTCATGGATTGCTTAGCAAACTTAGAAAAGGTCCTTACAAGGTGTGCAGAGGTAGATTTGGTTTTAAATTGGGAAAAGTGCCACTTCATGGTTAAGCAAGGCATAGTGCTCGGACATGTTATATCCGAGAGAGGAATCGAAGTGGACAAGGCTAAGGTAGAAACGGTTGAGCAACTCCCACCTCCTACGGATGTTAAGTCCTTAAGGAGCTTTCTAGTCCATGCCGGATTTTATAGGACATTTATAAAGGACTTCTCGAAGATCACTAAGCCTTTAACGCACCTTCTTCAAAAGGATGTGGCTTTCGACTTTGACGAGAAGTGCCTAGCGGCATTCCGGATCTTGAAAAATGCGTTGGTGAGTGCTCCCATCATCCAACCTCCGGATTGGAGCCAACCTTTCGAGATCATGTGTGACGCAAGTGACTACACCGTAGGCGCGGTCTTGGGTCAAAGAAAGGAAGGCCGAGTTCACGCCGTTTACTACGCTAGCAAAACTCTTAGTGGGGCACAATTAAATTACGCCACTACGGAAAAAGAGTTGCTAGCGGTGGTATTCGCTTTCGAAAAATTCAGATCTTACATTGTGAACTCGAAAGTCATTGTTTACACCGATCACGCAGCCATCAAGTATCTCTTGGCTAAGAAGGAAGCTAAACCACGTTTGATTCGTTGGATCCTTCTTCTCCAAGAGTTTGATGTTGAAATTCGTGATAAAAAGGGGGTGGAGAATGTTGTGGCCGATCATTTGTCTAGGATGAATCATGGACAAGATGATAAAGAGCCCATAGAAGATAAGATGAGAGATGACCACCTCTATAGAGTTCTTGATAAAGATACTTGGATGATCGACATCATTCGAGCAATTCGAAAGATGCCCCTCGATCATCTAGATAAAAACACTCAAAGGAAAATAATCTCCGAAAGTAAGAAATATTTTTGGGATGCACCATACCTCTTCAAACTTGGCAATGATGGAGTAATGAGAAGATGTGTGCCAAGGGAAGAGAGGGTTGAGATTCTAAGGAAGTGCCACTCGGCAGAGTACGGTGGACACTATAGCCATTTTCGAACCGAAGCAAAAGTATGGTCGAGCAGATTCTATTGGCCGGAGATGCATGAAGATACTAAACGATATTTTGCATCATGCCCCGAATGCCAAAGAACCGGAAACATCTCTCAAAGAAATTCTATGCCTTTGAAATACAACTTACAAATCGACATATTCGATGTATGGGGCATAGACTTCATGGGGCCTTTTAAAAACTCATTTGGATTCGAGTATATCCTGGTTATGGTTGATTATGTATCCAAGTGGGTAGAGGCAATACCATGTCGTAAAGCTTCCACGGAGGAGTCCAACACTATGATCAAGAGCGTGATTTTTCCCCGTTTCGGTACACCGAGAATCTTGATAAGTGATGGAGGAACTCATTTCACCGGGAAGAACTTCAAAAAGTGCTTGTCAAAGTTGGGAATTGAGCATAGGGTCTCCACGGCCTATCACCCACAAACCAACGGACAAGCGGAGACGTCAAATAGGCAATTAAAAAGCATACTCAACAAGACCATAGAGAAGGGAGGCAAGGATTGGTCAAAGAAATTAGACGGAGCTTTATGGGCTTATCGAACGGCGTTTAAAACACCGATAGGTATGACCCCTTATCAATTCGTCTATGGAAAAGCTTGCCACCTTCCGGTTGAGTTGGAACATAAAGCCTATTGGGCAATTAAAGAGATGAACCTTGATCTCGATGCCGCGGTAGTGAAACGAAGAATTCAAATAAGCGAGCTAGAGGAGTTGAGGTTGAAAGCTTATGAAAACGCAAGCATATACAAAGAGAGAATCAAAAGGTGGTATGATAAAAGATTAAAGAAAAAAGAATTTAAAGAAGGAGATAAGGTCCTCCTCTACAATTCGAGGTTTAAAACCTTCGGAAAGGGGAAATTGCAAAGCAAATGGGACGGACCTTATGTTGTGCATTCGGTGTTCTCCAACGGAGCGGTAACCATCATGGATATAAACGGCGATCAATTTGTGGTGAATGGTCAGCGGCTTAAGGTTTACTACGAACCCAATGTCGTGCCCCTTCACCATGTTGACGTCTTCACCATGGAGTAAGAGCCCGAACGTCCCGCCTAGGACGAAAAACAAGGCATGAATTTCTGTAAATAATTTTTCTTTTAGTTTTCTAGAGTTTTTCACGAAGATTTACTGGGCCAACTTTTTCCCATGGGCTAAGGAAGAAAAAATAGGGCGGTGTGCAAAAACCCGGACCGGCCCGGCCCCCGAGGCGGGGGGGGCCGGCCGGCCCGTGCGGACCGGCCCCGAGAGGGGCCCGACGCCCGATGACGCCGACCTCGCCCGAATTGCTCCTTTTTGACTTCCTTGTTTGGTCGGAAAATTTTAAGGGAAGTGTAAAAAAGGAAAATAAGGTTCCCAGGGCTTTCCTCTCAGGACTATTTATTTGGCCGAATTGGAAGCTCGAGGATCAACCCTTTCAAGCAATGTGTTGCACCCTTGTAGCAGCCATTGTGCCTCCAAGAAGCTTAGAGTTGAAGCTAGAAGCCAAGAAGCCATCGATGGAGGAGGCGATGCGATGCGAGCTCAAGCTACCCGTCAAGAGGACCGCACGCATCCGTTACGGAGGACGTGTCCCGACCGGAGCTCTTGCATCTCGCAACCCCGTCGAAGGAGAGAAGGTCCCTACACCCGTCCGAAGGTCGGCACGCCTCCAAGGCATCAAGTGCAAAGATTACAAGGAGGTGTCGCCAGAGCCTAAGGATTATGGGGATAGTGACTACTCCGACGAACGTAGCCCGAGCTCGTGGGCGGCCGCCGGTAGAGATGATGATGATTGGGATGAGCAGCCCAAGGAAAGGACTCCCGAAGGCCCCAACGGCAACAGCAACGACGGCGGCGAAGGCAACGACAATGGAGGTGGCAACGACGGTGGTGACAACGGTGGAGATTATGGCGACGACGACCCCTTCGGATTGCATCCGGTGTGTTGTCGAGTTTGTCGTCAATCCATCGCGGATCTCTACACGTCGGCCGACGAATGTCTCCAAGCCATGGAAGCGATGAAGCAGCGTATGGAGGACTTGGAGCGCGTAGTTGAAGATGACTACAAGTTCCTTAACCGCAACGTGCGCAAACTTTTCGGCATGGTTGGAAACATGAGAGGCAAGTGGTGCAAAACTTGCTTGAAGTACCACTAGATCTAGTTTTCCCCTTAGGATTTTGTAAGATACGACGAGGACGTCGTATGTTTTAAGTGTGGGGGAGAGCTAGCTCACTAGCCTTAGCTTTTGAACTTCAAATTTAGGTTCGGTTTAATCTTCGTGTGAGAGTCTTAGTGTTTTTAATGAGTCTTTAGTTTTTGAGTGTGTTTTTAAATTTTTGCAAGTGTCTTAAATTAGTGTTGAGTCAAGAAAACCAAATAAAAAGAGTCTTTATATATATATCTTCGTGTTTTATGTATTGTTTATCTTTATTTACTTGTTTGTTTAATCTTCGATTCTTGTTATATGAACACAAGTATGTGGTTTGAAAAACGTTTACCGTGGTGCTTAGTGGAATCGCTACTACTTAAAGTACCCATACCGCACTTCGACCTTGAGCTTCACATGTTAGTTGTGCTATGTTCGATGCTAAAAATTGGAGGATTTCAGTTCTGAAAATTATCTTAAAATCCTTGCAATAAAGGTTAGCAAAACTTCTTTTTCCAAGTTGAGA
This sequence comes from Cenchrus americanus, assembly GCA_947561735.1. Lineage (NCBI taxonomy): Eukaryota > Viridiplantae > Streptophyta > Magnoliopsida > Poales > Poaceae > Cenchrus > Cenchrus americanus. The sequence goes on from OX387239.1 coordinate 265,240,590, forward strand.
GTAAGAAAAAATTCCTATCCAAAGCCAAGTTTATTTTTTTCGCTCCACCATAAGTGTGATTAGCACGATGAGTTAGGCTAGGACCCTTCTCTCTTGGTGAGTTTTAATTTCGAGCAATGATCATGTTCTTGTGCTTATCTTTTGTTGCTAGCCTCGTCATATATTTGGTAACGTGACCTTCATAACGAAAGTCATGCATATCGCCGAATTCCATACCCAACCCTATACATCTCTTTTGTACATCGTATTCCTTGAACACAACCTATTTTCAAAGTTTTGTCTCGTCTCTAGCATGATTTATTTAAAAATTCAGATTGTATGCATGCGAGGAAAGAGAGAATTGAAAGCTTTGAAAAGTTGTCAAGAGAGAGAAAAATAAAGAGAAAAAGTATGTGTATGGAAAAGAAAGAAAGAAAGAAAAAAATCATATGTGAATGAAAGAAGAAAAAAAAGAAAAAGATGAGTTAGCAATGAAGATATGAGAAGGATGGATCAAGTGAAAGAAAAGAAAAAAAATAAAGTGTAAGGAAGGATGTCACGTTGATTGTGAGACGAAACTTTTACTCTATTTCCAACCATGTGCAATCCGACAACGAGGACATCATTGGTGCCTTGAAGTCACAATTTTCTTTTTCCCTTGCACATGTCCACCATTCTAAATCTTCTCATCCTTGATATCCCTACATATGGTTAATTCTCATGATCATTGGCTTTGAAAGGTAGACAACCATTAGAGGAAGTTCTTAGTTTGACAATACTTGTGTTGATTGCGCTAGCCCTACCTATAGCTCCACTTTACATGATATATGAGAGATTAATGGGAGGTGAGAGTTTTATAAAATTTGGTTAGGATAGCCACTTCATATGAGTGACTTGAGAGAGCTTGGAGAAAGTTTTTGTCTAATACTTGTTGCAGGAATTTTTGTTTTGAAAATCATAAAAACCCTCCAATGGAAGCAAAGGAGTAAGCATGGCTGAAATTGAAGACTTCAAGTGAAGAGTTTGAGTTGTGGGGTAAAACTTGACGTGGTAAAAATTCTAAATGCCCATGTTTATGTTTGATTATCATTACTTTGTGTTTATGTATTAAAGATGAGAAGATTGACTAACTTGTGAAGGAGGATTAATGATACACGATTACAACACCTTGGATGAAATTCTTTTACGAGTACTTGCTCGAGGACGAGCAAGAGCTAAGTGTGGGGGAGATGTTGACGGTGTATTTTGGTGCACCTAGCATGTTCATTACACTTTGGTTTGGATTTGATTATGGAACTAACCCGCCACTAGGCACACTAATCATATAACAAGTTCATCTTTGTGCATGCATTTGGAAGTGTTGTGTTTATGTAGGAAAACATGGACATAAAGGACGGATTCGCAACAAGTTCAAAGGAGCATTCATGGAGTCTTGTTCGTGTTCATGAGCTTGCTGAAATCACATCTAATGGTGGCGAGGACCGAAGTGCTACGAGGAACACCCCCAGGGATTGAAGCGTAAAAGATCAAACTTCATGCAAAGAGAGCCTCCATCTTGGACGCGAGGATAACAGCATCAAAATCATGCAAGTGGAGGGGGCAAAGTACATAAGTGCACGAGGACCCACGGAGCAAAAGGGGCGACCGAACCGGGCCGAATTGGGCCTGGGCCGGCCGGCCCAGGCCGGCCGGCCCAGGCCCACTTCCGCACCGGTTCGGTCCCGTTTTCCTTGCCCTCGAAGGATCTTCAACCCTAAAACCCCCGAGGCGCCGCCAACACCGAGGAGAGGAGTCATTCGCACCGAAGGCCATCCACAAGCTAGAGAGAGAGGAGGAGGATCTCCCGGCGGAGATCAACCACCTCGAAGGAAGCACCCTCTCGTGGAGAAGAAGGAAGACACCGGCGGAAGGGAAACCATGATCAACGGTGCCATGATCAGCACCTTGATGGGGTAATCTTCTCATTCGTCCATGGGTTGTAATCGATCTTGAGATGCGCACTTTGTCGGATTATCTATCTATCATCTTGTGTTGAATATATTTTCATGCTTAAGGTTCGCTACCATACCGTAAAGGAAGTAAGGCCTCAATGCTTCCTTGGATCCATTCAATACGCCGTGTCCATCAAAGGTCTAGTCATGAATACCTTCGCGTAGTGACAGTACGAGAGGAGGGAAAGGGTGAAACCGTGGTCACAACCCCGATAGATTAGATTGTTTTTTCATGTCTTTAAGCGATTGCATGCTCTAGTATCGTAGACCTGTGGGCGAGTGTCTTCTACCTTGATCGTTTATCATTCTCTCTAGTGTAGTTTAGTTGTTTTCTAGTATAATAGTAGTTAGGGTTTTAGTAGCTAGTGTGTCGTTGTTGATCGAACGCTTGTAATCCCCTTGCTCCGCGGATTGACAAGAACCTTGGGAATCCCGTGGTGAAAACGGTGTGGGGTCCGTACGTTTGCGGATCGTAGAGGGATACGTCTTTTATCCGTCAACATAGGCAAAGGAGACGTGCAACACAAGCTAAAGGGTTGGAAACCCTAGATCCAAAAGCCAAAGTCAAAGGACCGCCAAAATCTCCAAGCTAATCACCACCTCCAAGTCCAAAGGAAGATCAACCTCAACAACCGGAGCGCGAGATCAAGCTATGCACCCCGGACATCGTTGATCTACCTATCATAAACCTTCAAGACGCCGGAAGGCCGTTCAAATCAAGAGGAGGATGGAGAAGATGGAGATAGAGAAAGAAGCTCAACACCTAAAGGCTGCCAAGGCAATATCCACATGCAATGAAGTGTTCATCATAATGAAGATGCTAGAGACGCAAGTGGGACAACTTGCCTGACAACCGATGGGTGACAAAGAAGAATTTCCGAGACAACTCCAAGGTCCCAAGACGGCGAAGGCTACTCAATCTCATTCGGGAGAGATGGAGGATCACACTAAGGAGACCACGAGGATCACAACCGAAGGACCAGAGTTCGAGATGCCGAGCCACTACATGAAGGAAGTTGTTGCATCCGTCAAGACCAAAGGACAAATCCAGCTTGTGAAGACCAAAAATATGACTAAGCCGAAGGATAAGCCCGTGCCCGAGATGGTGCGGAAGTGGGTACCCAAGATTGCAACGCCCACAAAGAGCGTTGATTCGGAGTAATCAAGTGAAGAAGTCTAGCCATGGACTAACGAAGCGCTAGGCGGGAGGCAACCCGTTTCGTCGAGTCAAGAATAAGCTACCGGGAGGACAACCCGATTCCAGGTTTTTTGAGTCTTTTTAATAATTCAGTTTTAAATTTTACTACGCAAAACATTAGACTTAGAATGGTTGGACAATATTAAAGACATAATTCTTGGTTGAATATTTTTGCTTGATCGTAAACCCTTTACATGAACCATCCTATGTTGTTTGCTTCTTTTTCGAGAAACCACAACCAAAAAAAATTCAGAACCTATCTCAACCATGCATCCCTTTTATGATGTTCTGGTTGACTTGTTTTACATGCTAAAAACACACGAGTAGAGCCACGACTTGTATCTAGATGTTATTTAAATTTCAGCACGTGGTAGGACTCGTGTGAACATAGAAACTTGATTTTTGGTTGGTTTAAAAATCCATATCCTTGGTTTCTCTAAGATTAGAATTTTTTTTAAGCCTCATATAATTTTATTTTATTCAAAATCTCTCTCATCTAATCAAAATTAGGACCTAAACCTATGCCCTCATGATCAAGCCGGGAAAAGCTTGCTCTCAACTAAAGGCAAACAATACCGGTGAGACCAACATAAAAGTAGTCGGAAATATTTTTCGACTTACATTTGTTTTTAATGCTTTAAAAACTTATCTAAATTTATATTTTAACTCATTAATATCTCTGATTTTATTTTTTATTTTCGAAATTAGAGGGGTGCTTAGCATCAAAACATACTTAGAGGGAGGCAATCTAGGTAACCTAACCATACATGCACCGTGATACATCACGGGATGCCCCTCCAACATATTTTATCAAACCACATGCAAAGTACAAGCATGGGGGGCAGCCAAGGCTTTGTTTTGTAGGAATATCATGGAGGCATGTGAGGCAAGGGAGTATGGAAGTGAGTCAAAGCGAATACATCAAGTGGAAGGAATAATAATGCAAGCGAAGGAGTGGACGAGAACATTTGGAAGGTGCACGCGGTCACGAAGCAACAAGCCTGAATGCACTAGAGAAGAACCGAGCCAAGAGGAGGAGAGGTAAGTCTCCCATCTAGCTCTTTCTTCGAGTGCTCTAGTTTGTAGGCCGGAACCACCTTAGACTTAGCCATCCACCTCGATTGTTTCGTGCAACAAATCACATCCTTAATCCACTCAAAGTCCATACTCCAAAATAATAATTGTGTACCTTGTTACCGGGTGAAAACCCCGGATATATATTTGTGAGGGAGAGTGCTGTAATCATGGAAAAAAACTACAAGCCTTTTCACCGAAGAAGAAGGGATCATCGTCGTCTAAGCCATCATCGACTTCGAGGAGGCACTCAGTTTCTGTGTCTCCTCGGAGTATGGAGGAGGACACGGCACCACCGAGGAGGAACCACACTCTTCTCCTCGGTGGTATGAGGGCCACACGAAACTCGTTTATGAGGTTCGCCAAACCTCAAGGACATATGGATGAGGAGCCCGTCCGACCTCGCCACTCGACACGACCATCCGCTCCACCTCCATATGCTCCGCGGTATTCCGAGGGGTATGTCATCATGACGGAGGAGGAGGAGAAGAAGCTCGCTCACCTTAGGTAGAGGCTTGTAGCGAACGTCGACTTCGACGACCAAGCTCTCCACATATTGGGTTTTCATACGAGACAGCGGTGCAATTCTCTAACGGAGTGTCGGCAAACACCCACAAGGAATTCGCCTAGAAAATTCTCATGACCATGGCGCATATCCTTGATGAAGGAGTGTCAAGTCTCTCATTCCGTTTGGAGAGAGCCATTCACACCAGGAGGCCATCCACAAACTAGAGAGAGAGGAGGGAGATCTCCGGAGGGAGATCAACCACCTCGAAGGAAGCACCCACAAGCGGAGAAGGAAGACACCGTCGGAAGGGTAACCGTGATCAACGGTGCTATGTCTAGCACCTTGATGGGTTAATCTCCTTATTCATCCATGGGTTGTAATGATCTTGAGATGTAATCATACTTTGTTGGATTATCTATCTATCATCTTGTGTTGAATATACTTTAATGCTTAAGGTTATCTACCATGCCGTAAAGGGAGTAAGGGTTCCAATGCTTCCTTGGATCCATTCAACAAGTCGTGTCCATCATAGGTCTAGTCACGAATACCTTCACGTAGTGAGAGTACGAGAGGAGGGAAAGGGCGAAACCGTGGTCACAACCCCCGATAGATTAGATTGGTTTTCATGATCAAAACGATTGCATGTTCTAGTATCGTAGACCCATGGGCGAGTGTCTCCTATCTTGATTGAACAAGCGGGTCCCTATGTATTAGGGAATAGCTCGGTTTTCAAAAGGGAGCCCCGGAACAAGTGGATGCGCATGGAGGCACATGGGAAGGTTTTTGGATTATGATCGCGGGAGGAGCCCATCAACAAAGAAATAGTATCCGAACCCCATCATCCAAGTGTGTCACTTTTGTGCAAGTGGATTTTTGGGAGAATGAGAGAGACAAAGATAACCAACACGGAGTTGAATTGGCTTTACTCAGCTTTGCCAGGCAGCCAATCGACCCCACTCACCTATGATCAATCGGTGGTGTTGTTAAGCAACATCGAGTTCGGGAGATATTGGTTCAGGGTGTTACCTCTCCATGTTGGCTATCTCTTTAAGACCGGGTATTACAAGGAACCCGAAGCATCTCCTACCCGGACTTCCCTAAGATTTGAAGATGAGAGAGGAGGCTTCAAAGTGGCCAAAGTAAATTTGCCCCTATCGGATGGAAGATTAAGACTTTTTCTTGAGGGGAAAGAAGATTGGTTAGAGGAAGGACTTCTTGTGCCGGCGAAAAAAAATAAAAGAGAAGGATTATAGGAGAAGGATCTTCTATGGCCCAAGAAGGAGGTGCACAACAAAATTATGTGCCACCATTTGGAGGAATTCCGGCGCCGCCAAGTTACTACGGTGGTGCACCAATGCAAGCATGGGGGAGTGGTGCAGCCATACCCCCACCAATTTTTGCGGTGCCCAACGTAGCCTTTGCGGAGCCATATGCACATCTTCCTCAACCACAACAAAGTGTGGCCACCATTGGAGGATACGCTGCAAGAAACATGCAAAATATTGCAGCCATCCTAACCAATGCAAACCAAATGGGTGAAGGAAATGCAAACGTTTCTCATGTGCTTGGACACCCTCACCTAGCACCATCGGACAATTCATAGGAAGAGAGGCGCAATCTTATTATGAGTAATGGTACAACAACCAAGACTATCAATATCAACCACCGGCAGAAGATTAGAGAGAGGAGGAGCTTTAATTATCTTTCCTTTACCCCCTCTTCTTTAATTTTCAGCTTGGTTGCGCCTATGTATGTGTAGTTTTTTCAGTTTTTATTTAAAGCATGTGTTTTAGTTTATTTTCAGCATGTGTGTTAGTGTTTATTTTCATCATGAATAAAGTCACCACTAAGATTTTACCTTTGGTAAAGTTACAAAGTTTGTGCCATGATGATATATGATTATAATTGCCGCTTTGTATATCTTTGTAATTGATTTATGCATGATTAAGCTAGTGCTCTCTTAAAATACAAATCTGAAATTATCTAAATGCTAGCTTAATCTTTAGCGGAGGTTATGATAAAAATAAAGACCCATAGACCATAGTGTTTTATGTGCTCTCAAGTTTTAGATGGATTAAAGATGGTTTATTTTTGTTCTTAAAAGTAACGCTAACCTTGTCATAAATACCACTTGCGTGTTGCTCTACCTATCCAGAGCCATATAAATATTTGAGTGCAAAAAATTAGTATACAAGGTTTATTTTTGGGTGAGTTATTTCAGGCCTTGATTTCTCTCGCCCGAGACTAAGAAGCTGGTCATTCCGTTTTTGCGTATCTATCTTTTTGCTAGCCTTTCTATCTGTGCATTGTGTATCCCCACATCGGAGATTTCACGAACCTCGCCGGATATCCATCCTTAAACCAAATATCATCTTTTGTGTTTACCTCCTTTACCACAACCTATCGTTGAGTATGGATCATCAATTCAAGGAAGATAGCAAGACGATGCCATTATTGAAGATTTCAAGTATCTTTCCAAAGGAAAAGTATTTCGGGTCCCTACCTTATCTCTATCACCTCTTTGCCCGAGGACGAGCAACGTCTAAGCATGGGGGAGGAGGTAGGTACAATGCAATTTTAGAGTTCAAAGGGGAGCAAATAAAAAATTTGATGAGAAAAAAATGAGAAAAAGAAAGAAAAAAGAAATAAAGAAAAAAAAGTATATGTATGAGGAAAAAAAGAAAAGAAAAAATATGGGCATGTGTAAAAATAAAAATAAAGTGAACTCCCCGGTTCTCTAAAGTGCATTAGGAATTTCAAGGTTTCAAGATTAAAAGATCCATACTCATCTTTCCAACCATGTGCAATCCAATAACGAGGACTTCCTTTGTGCCTCGGGATCACTCTTTGCCATTTGCACATGTCTACCTATCTCAAGTGTGTGTATTGTTCTCTTTCCCCTCCTTGATATAACATTATTTTCCAATGACCTTTTTCACGAGTCTCGGTAAGACCATGAGAAGCTTGTCTTGTTTTGACAACATCTCATTTATAATATCTTGGTAGGACTAAACTTTCCCAAAAAGCTCCATATAAAGTCTGCCACATGCATATATGTTATGAGAGGGAAAGGAGTAGAATATATAGGCTTGAGAGACAAGATGAGATGAGAGTTCTTGAGCAATATGCAAGGTGGTTTTAATTTGTGAACTTGGTTTAGCTCTTTTTCATCTTGTTCTTTATTTCAAAATTTCTGAGATCCATTTGAATTTTGGGAGCATGTTAATACTTGTGGGATAAGCTAAATTAAATATATACCCTCCGTAGGGATGAAGGCTAGTACATTATGGAACTTTAACGAATTAAACTTTTGAGAGCATTATGTTTTCTCATGTATGATCAAGTGCAAGGTATAAACAATGAAGAACAATAATGATATCCATCGAAGGCTTACTCGAGGACGAGCAAGGTTTATGCATGGGCGAGCTGTTGACGGTGAAAATCCATCGACCTAGCCATGAGTTTACCTTCGGTGTTGGCATGACTTTTATATCTTATCCATTGGTACTAACCCCTGTGGTATAACAAGTTCACTTGTGCATGTCGGTTTTGGAGTTAAGTGTTTACGCAGGGTTTTAACGTTGAAAGCAAGACTTCCGGGATAAGTTCATTAAGCACCTCATGACAAGACCTTGAAGCCCGGTAGAAGTCAAGCAATGAAGTGAACATGACTCCAAGAGCCCAAGGACCAAGCTTGAGAAGATGACAAACTCCGAGGACCTAGCCAGAAAAGTGTTGAATCTTGCAAGACAAGGAGCTTCGTCCAATTCAGAGAGAAACCGACGACAAGGGCCCACATGCAAAAGGGGAGAGGATCTAGAAGACTTGGGAAGCAATACCAGACGAAGGAGGACACGGACTAGGCCGGGATGGGCCTAGGCCGGTCGGCCCAGGCCGGCCGGCCTAGCCTATTCCTGGGCCCAGTCGGCCCCCCTTTGACCTAGTTGCATCTCGGGCTATTTATAGCACCCTGACCGAGAGCCACGCATCAACTAATTCATCATCCGCCGCCGAGGAGCAGAGAAGCTTGAGGGACACCATCTCGGAGATGAGGGTCGTGCTAGTTGTCTAGGGTCTTCCTAGCCGATGTTGGAACCTTGCATGGAAGACCATGTTGGAGCTCCGGAGCAAGGATCAAGATCGAGGTAGGATCCCGGTGGTGATCTTGTTCATGTAATCATTCATGGTGAAGTCTTTAAGTGAATTCGATTTCTAGCGATCAAGTGCCTTCTCGATGATTTTGTTTTCTTCTTGGTTTTGCTTATTCCCCAATCTAGTCTATAGCTAGATTGCTTAGGGTGCTCTTGTAGCCGCGGTGGCTAGAGGTGCATACCGGACTGGCCAAGTGATTTCAACTTGTTCTTATCGAACTCGCCCTAGACTACCCGCATGAGTAGGGTTACGTTGGGACAGAACGGGGGTTCCGAAAGGCGGGCATTTTCGGAGTCGGATGGAAGGCCATGATTTAAAGATGCTTTTAATGAGATTCTCTTTTCTATCTTCATCTATCTTGTTTGGAGCTACAACATAAGCGTTATCTAGATTCTCTAGATCAGTTATCTCTTTGCTTTCTTTTGCTACCTCTTTAGTAGATTAGATTAGATTCGTTTTCTTTATGATATCTTAGATTAGATGCAATTTGATTCATCAAAGATAGCTTACCTTGCTTTACTAGATTGAATCCATGCGTTGCACATTGTTCCACGGATTCGATACCTTGGGTTCACCACTCGAGGGAAGAAGGGTCCCTTGACTACGACGGGAGACTTGTCCGCTTGCAAGTCTAAACGAACTTTGATACAACTATTAACCGTCAACACTACTCGTGGTGGCCTCAGACATCGGTGCCGAACGGATCAGCTCCGCATCCTTAATTTCTAGCGTACGAATGACTACTTCCAGGCTTGACTCTGGCAGTACTTCATCGCACTCCTCTTCGGCCACCCCGGGGGCTCCTTCACTGGTTATCTCCACCGGCTCGGTTGCTGTCCTGGCAGCTTCTTGGGCTTCAGGCACCGTGCCTTCAACGGGCACACCTCGGGGATGGTGCTTCCCTCGACTTCGTCCCCTATCAACAGCAGACACACGAGATTAGTTTCCTGGGGGCTATGACTACTACTCGAGGAAGGCTGCGTCTGTGCAGTGCACTCACCTTCTACCATGCTGGCCTTCGGCAGTGAAGCCTCGACGGCCGGCGCCACGGTCTCGGCCTAGGGGAGGGGAGCGGACCCCTCGGTGGCTGGCACGGACGCCTCTTCAGCCACCGCCGGGCTGGGTTCATCTCCCTCCCGGGACAAGTCCGTCAATTTCCTGCACAGTACACAATCGGCGGTCAACCAAGTACGACTACCAAGCTGCATGTACTACTCAGGAAAGATTTTCACTTACAAGCTTGACCGGACAATAGTCACGGTCGGGGCGCCAAGTATACTGGCGATGTCAACACGCCCGGCTTCTGCGGGCGCCCCTTCTTCGGCTTGAGTTGCTGCTGGTTCTTCAGCAGCGGTACTCGCGACTGGCTCCGACCTGCTCTCGACATCTGTAGTCGGCCGCCGTGTCAATTGCGACACGAGTTCTTCTACGATGGGGGCTGGGCTGCGGCTTCTTCCAGCTGGCTCTCCCACCGTCTTCCAGTCACCTTCGTCCCCTTGGTCTACGGGGTTGGAAGGCGGAATCTCCTGCAAGCATTCAGAATTCAGTTGTCAGCATTCACAGTATTGTAAGACAAGACCTTGACTACTCTACTCGAGGAACATACCTCTTGAGTCGTTGTCTCGGTGATCTTCAACTTCTTCGCAACACGCTTGCGTGCTGTGTTGCGCGGCCTCCTCGGCGGCGCAGGTATACTAGCCTCCAAACTAGTCGGAGGATCGTCGACAAGGGGCACGTTGGGCAGTCCAGGGCGGCTGAACATGGACCGCAGCTGGAACCGCTCCTGCAGCGTTTCTCCGTCCTCCTCGTCGGACGAATCTTCGACGACAATGATGTCGTCACTTTCACCGACTTCGCGGTGTTCCTTCTCCTTGCCCTTCCCCTCCTCCGGGATATTCACAAGTCGGGGAGGCGAAGCTACTTCAGAGATAAACTTCGCAATATCATCCTGCAACAATTACATTGGGTGAGCACGACTACTACTACATACTAAGTACTCGGACTCTGAGTACGGCTACTGACCTCGTTCGGCGGATGAGCTACGAAGTACTCGGTGACCGGGCAGGGCGTGTCCGTAGGCATGTCCTTGAAGATCCTGCCCAGTCTCTCGATGATGTCGTCATCATCGATCTCACCACCGGGCATCCACGACGAGTCGTCCTCGCCGGTGTACTGGTAGCCCAAGGTGTCGCGAGCCATCAGTGGCTGCACCCTCCTCTTTATGAAGCTGAAGGCCACATGCTCGGCCCTCAGCCCGGCTTCTCTCAAAGCCTTGATCTTCAATAGCAGCTCAGATAGTTGGATACCCTCCTGCATCGTCGGCTCTGTATTCCATTAGGGCCGGTGCTTTAACTGCTTTCCGCTGGGCTTCGACAGCTCCGGGTGGTGGTTGGTGGTGTAGAACCATTTAGCCTTCCAGTCCTGGTTGGAGTCGATCAACTTGTACGCCAAGTACTGCTCGGTGGCGTCTTCGAGCATCTGGATGCCGGCCCCTCCTACTACTCTCGGGTCGTTGGCGCTCGGCTGGGGCTTCACGTGGAAGAAGTTCCAGAACAGCACCCAATGGGGTTTGATCCCCAGGAATGCTTCGCAGAAGTGTATGACGACAGAAACGTGGAAGATGCTGTTGGGGTTCAAGTTAAGGTACTCGATACCGTAAAAGTCGAGGAGACCATTGAAGAAGTCGCTCGCTGGGAGAGTGAACCCGCGCTCCACGAATCGCGCGAACATTGGGATCTTGTCGGGGTTCTTCTCCATCGGGTACGGATCTCCTGCGGCGGCGCACCACATGTCGACCTCCTTCTCCCGGAGGAAACCACTGTTCACCAGCGCCAACAGGTCCTCAGTATTTGCCTTGGTCTTCTTCCACTCCTTGTTCGTATTGGGATGCGGGGGAGACACCGGCGGCGTTGACCCTCCAGCGGATCCGGCAGCTTCTGCACGGGACCTCTTCTTCCCGGCGGCGGTCTTCATGCTCTTGGATGGTGAGGGCTTCATTCTCCAAGTGCAGCGGGTTTTCACTCGCATTCGCTCGGGGGCTGTGGCGGCGGCAACTGGCGGCGGTGCGCGTGGATCTGCAATTTCCGGCGCAGTGGCAGTGTGCACTGGCGGCGGATTATTTGCTCGATCTGTTTCAAATGGCTGCAAGTGTAGGGTGTGAAAAACCCTAAGGGTTTCGGCTTCTACTTATAAGTCAACCGGTGCATCCGCAATGGCCGGATGGATATGTTTCGGCAGCTGACTCAGCGGCGGCCGCCTGACTCTTCAACTTCCAGTAGTCGATGCGCTCTATCTCGGGGACTCGGCTACGACTACTCAACTTCCTGGGTGGCAACAAGATTCAAGAGGAACTCAGGACACCTTCTACATTCAAGATGACCCTTCAATTCGAGAGGAAGTACTCGACTCAAGGCTCGGGGGCTCCGTGCCACGTGTCCTTTGGTTTTTTCTCCGGATTTTACGGGATAATCTTGCCAGAACTTCAGATTGACCCTCAGCCAAAGTCTACGACTCAACCTAAGGCTCGGGGGCTACTCCATATGGAGTGTGATTTTGCAATCGCACTTCCATATAGATTTCGGCTTCAAGACAACGTGAGTATTATTGAAGACCTTCGAGAGGAGAACTCGAGGATGCTTGGGAACTACTCGAGAAGACTTCAAGACTACTCAAGGATCAGCTGGAGTACCTTCCAGCCTCGGAATGCTTCAAGTATTCTTGAGGACTTTTGGCTTGTAGTACTCGGGGACGCCTGAGGACTACTTGTCAAGGCCGTCAAGACTACTCGAAACTATCCTGCTCGACTACAAAGTACTCGGGGGCTTGTCGTATGGACCTCCCTGGGCCCACTACCTCGGTGGGTACCAGGAACGACTACTCGGTATGCCCTTGGGACTACTCGACTTGTGTTGCACGGCACCTGATGGCGTGAAGCGCAAGGACTACGGTGGAGAAGTACTCGGATAGGAAGCTATACAAGTCCTGTACTGTGTAGAGAACTCCTAGACGTACCCGACTAGTACTCTCTCCCTGAACCGACTTGTAACCCTGCCTCCCAGGCTATATAAGGCGAGGCAGGGACCTCTCTCTCTCATACGCATCATCTTGTAAACACACCCAATCAATCCAGAGCTACGCAACATACAGGACGTAGGGTATTACGCACCTCGCGGCCCGAACCTGTCTAAATTGTGTGCCACGTGTCTCTTCCTTCGAGTTACCGATCTCGGCGAGGCCACATTCATCTACCTCGGGTACTCCCCTTAGTAGGTTGCCGGTCGAAAACACCGACAATCTACGCCTGTTACCAAAGTGAGTTTTTCACGTAGTGATAATGTCTTATTTGCCGTACTCGGACGTGTTGTAATAATTGAACTACTATTTCCTAAGATTATGTTGTGTAAGAACTTATTCATGCTATCGTATTTATTTGTCATGTTGAATTTATGTAACAGTAATTAGAGATGATGTCAGCTGCTGCCGGAGGTGGTGAGGATGGCAATGGTGGTGGTAATCATGATTCCCCACATCACAGGGGAAATCCACGTTCGAAACACCACCTGATCCGAAGAAAATGAGCACGTTCGAAAGAGGCATTCTTCGATATATGCAAGGAGTAATTGCAGATGCCATTGCAAGAGGAGAAGAACCTCCTTAGGATGCTCTTCATGCTCCACCAAACATACATCATTATTTACAAAGAAGAACTGCAGATGCCATTGCAAGAGGAGAGGCTTATGGTGGTCTTTATGCTCCGGGTGGTCGTTATGCTCCACCAGCAGACCCGTGTGTTGCTAATCCACCAACTACAAAACCTACTAAGGAAGCTAAACCTTCGTCGTCACGTCGCAGGAAGGGCTGAAGTCTGTCATGTTGTGAGATGTTGTAGTGTTTCATCCTGCAGTGTAATGTTGTAATACTATTTCATTTGAATCATGGTGTTGTAATAAAAGTGTAATGTTGTTCTGTACGAACTAGATCATATTTTAATTGTGTTGTAATAATTGAACCAATATTTGTTAATTTCTTCTGATATTTTTCACTGCATTATTAAAATTTTGTTTAAATATTTGGATTTCCTCATGTGCTAACATCCAAATAATACCTTGTTTTGCAGGTTCGGAATGGCTGCCTCATGTCCTGAGTTGGACTTGGAGTTGCTCACCACGAGGAAAGAGGTGGTTGCAGTGCCTAAGGGGATCCGCACTCCTATGTGCTACTGCGGTGACAATTGCATGGTTGTCAAGTGCAAGGATCTCGGGCACGCTTATGGGATGCGATTCTTCATGTGCGCCAACAATGCGCACGACCGATCAAGCTGTGGAACTGCAATGATAGACCCAAAGTAAGAACTTAGTGCAATTCTTGATTATTCATTTGTCAAAAATTCGCCATTTTTTACTAACATGTTTTTTCAAAAAGAGTCCACCTCCTCTTTGTGATTTCATGTAGTGGCTGGATACCCAGCAGTCTGACGACGACAAGAGGTACATAGAGTCAGGGGCCCATGATGCAAGAGAGAGGTGAACTGCATGATTGAGACAGCAAACAACAACTGGAGGAAATTCACATTTGCCAGCAGATGAGAGAGCGTGAAGAGGCCTAGGCCCGCGAAGCAGATAGAGAGAGGAAGAGGGAGAGGGCCCGACGGGCCAAGGAAGCTGGACCCGATGCTATTAGGAAGGGGAAATACCCTCGTTGTACTTAGTAGACCTGAGTAGTAGCAGCATAGTCGGATGGTATGAATTGTAAACCACAAATTCATCTAGAGGAGCTTCTCTGTGAACTCGAAATCGTAGAATGGAAAGTATCTTTCATCCTTGTGGAGCTTGAATATGGGTTTCATGTGTTTTCTCCGAGTCACTGCAAATTTCCTCTCCCACGGATCTAAGGGCCCACAACTCTACAATACCCTACTGCTTGGGTGTGTTTCCTCAGAGTCACTGCTTTGATTCCTTTCCCACGAATCAAAGGACCCACCACGCTCCCTTCTTCAACATATATCACCCTTCTCTATGATGCCTCTTCATAACAAACTGCAATGGCTTCCGGGAGTGGAGGTGAATATGAGTGTGGTCCTGAGTTCTGGGAGGAGCAAGATCCAGAGTTCAAGGGGGAATTTCCAATCCTGCAAAAGAGGGACTTCCGTTTCATGCATGAAGTTAGAAGCTACGCACCTAACAAACTGGTGTTGTGGCCAACATGTTCACATGGTGAGCGTTGCATAATGCAAGTCTACGAGGGCTGGGGCAACTATGGTCGTCGCTTCTGGCACTGCCCACTAGCAAGGGTAAACTATGGAAATGATATTTGTTCATCAACCATGCTTGGTTTGTTAACATTTGTTTTGGGAATTTTTCAGTTCTCTGACGATGATGACAATTGTGGCTTCTCGTAATGGGTGGATCCCCATCCATTGACCCCTATCAGGATTACATCAACTACCTCCACGACATCGTCATCTACAAACTGCAGCAGCGCCTGGACGAAGCACTTGCGTCCCCAAATCGTCCCGCCGACAACCAGTGCTACCCTTGTGCGACTTGCACTTGTGAATGCCACGCTAAGATGAGAGTTTGGTCTCCTCTTCCTTCACCTCCACCACCACCACCGGGGTACTACATGCCGTCTCGTAGTCCTCAGGCACCGGCTCCTTGCTCTATTACTAGTTCTCGTACAACTAGTTTTCGAATGTAATCCAGTATCTAAATTCCCTAAGGCATGTTAGGATAAGAGTTGTGTCGTGCATGCCATTGCAATTTTGTTAGTGATTTATCTTTAATTTAGATGATGTCATTTCAATTTCATAAAGAAAAACTACCACCATTTTGCATGGCGGTAGGCCCTAACCTGCCGTTGTTTCTCACAGCGGTAGGCCCTGACCTACCGCCGTGTGATGTGGTGGTTGACCGCTAACCCCAGCCGCCAGCCCCAGCCGACCTGCCGCCATCTACCTTAGGAGCAACCGCCTTGTTGTTTGGCATTTAGGGTTGCCGCCACTTGAACTGGCGGTAGGGACCTGCCGCCGTTTTAAACGACGGTTACAGGGCTTGCTGCCGTTTGAAACGGCGGTAGGTCCTTACCGCTAGTTGAAACGATGGTTCAAGGCTACTTTTGACAAAGTTTGAAATGGATATTTATTTCAGAAAATCTTCAAAAAATAAATATAAAAAAATTCGACAATTTAACATGGAGACGAAATTTGGCCCATGTATTGGTGTTTCTAGGCTTCAGCAGGGCTGGGAGCGTGCTTCTGCCACGGGCCTCTAGCCACCAGCCCATCTTCGGGATCTCTTACTTCCATCGACAAAAAATGGCAGTGGCAATCCCTGTGTTGAGAATTATTTTTTATATATTTTTCGGTGATTTTTCAAAAATATACGACAGATTTCAAAATTGTCAAAAGTAACCTCGAATCGCCACGTGAAACGGCAGTAGGGAGCCCTACCGCGACTTACCATG
Organism: Cenchrus americanus; assembly: GCA_947561735.1. NCBI lineage: Eukaryota > Viridiplantae > Streptophyta > Magnoliopsida > Poales > Poaceae > Cenchrus > Cenchrus americanus. Next base: position 265,256,953 of record OX387239.1, read on the forward strand.
GCGCCTGCTAGCGTGACCTGCCGCCGTTCCAAGTGGCGGCAGGGACGACTTCTTTTTGAAAAATCATAACTTTTTAGTATGAACTCGGTTGGAGATGAAATTTATACAAAATTGTAGCTTTTGACAATATCTACAACTTTGTAGTTCAAACCTTTTTCATTTGAAGTCATATCCGGACTCAAAAAATCGATATACTATCTAGATCTGGATACCATAAACTGAGATCTAGACCGCGCGGGGTTGCTGTAGCAACCGCCATGGTAAGTGGCGGTAGGTACCTACCGCCATTTAAAGTGGCAGCCTACCGCCATTTATAGTGGCGGTTTGAGGGTATTTTTGTCAATCTTGAGATCCATTTTAAAAAAAATCCTTGTGTTGAGTGCCTATGGGAGGGCAAAGTCTAGAATATCTTCCTTCTACAATACTCATTTGTTGAGTGCCTCTGGGAGTAAGCAGTAAGCACAGCCTTGTTATAGTACCCCCAAGTCACATCACATCTCTGTACTAAGCATACTTGTATGATTGACACTGCTTTGTTTGTCTCGAGAATCCTCAGTTTGGCGAATGTGTTCGACTTTTTTTAGATGTGCATAGCACGTTTTTCATTAAGAAGAAGAGAATTACCGTTAAGCGACCTTAGGAGAACCCCTAAGGTGCGGAGAAACAACCAAGAACAATGCGAAAAAGGTAAAACTACAATGACAACGACCAATATGGTCAGAGGAACACCAACCGAAGAAAACACAGCACTACTGGCAACACCAAAACCTGCACGAAAGAGTACATCAAGAGCGCAAGCATATCACCGACAGACTCACACCTAGATGCCAACGGAACACAAACTAGAAGGACATGAAAAATGATGTCTACAAGGAGGGAAATGACGTCAACGCCGCCGTCATCCGTCTGCCCATGTATGAGCAGACCAAGCTTTCGCCTGGCAAGACAAATGGATGGAGGCCAAAACAACGCCTCCAACGAGCTGAGGTACGTTCCGAAAAATGCACCCATTGTCGGGCTGATGAAACCAAACCAAGCTTTCATAGATCTCCATAACCAACTTCACGCAGCCCACCACCGAAGCCTAGAAGGAGTCAAACAATGGAGACAGCAAACAACTCGCAATGGCGATGATGAAAGCTTCTGCAGGAAAGGCGGCCAAGAGAGACCACAGCTACCAGGAGGGGGAAGGAGCTCACCCGCATCCCCACTCCCCACAACCTTCACATCAGCAACCCTCGAAGACGACGAAAGGTGGGCACAGAAGCAACAGAAGCTGATGTGAAGTACCGGCAATCTAAGGCTCCAAGGGGAGGATGAGGGACCATCCTCCAATCCCACCAGCGAAGTAGACGACCGGTGAAAGCATGGACCCACATGTTGTTAACACTCCACGGAAAAGCGACCAGCTACGCCACCACCAAGCCTGACGACGACGATGCGACGACATGCGTAGGACTGGAACGACCACCTGTTATGAACTACGTTGCAAGGGGAAGGTGATTGGAGGATTTGGGGTGTATTTGTGGAGAATAAGGGCTGCAGAGCTACAGTACCCATGGTGCTACAGTACCCGCGGGTACTGTTCACACCCAGGGTTGTGGCGGCGGCTAGGGTTGGAGGGGCGCAGGGAACGCCGGCCGCGGGGCTTCGCCCATGGCCGGCAAGAGAGAAGGGTTTTCCTTCTAATCTCTTGCTTGATTAGATTGATACATCTCCTCTCTTTAAATAGAGAGGATTACTTGACCCCGAAGAAAGGACTCGATCTTATCCCTAAACCTAACCCTAACGGACCTGCCAAGCCAACCCATTAGGCCCGGCCCACTAGACCCTGCCCTTTTTCGAGCAGCTCGTCCTCGAGCTGCAGCATGGGCACCTTGACAATGACTCGACTCCACACAAACCTATGACCAAAAATAAGCTTTTTACATCTCGACTTATTTGATTATTCTTAATCTGAAATAGACTCAGACTTTTTAGTGTGTGACGCTCTTACGGTAGGCACCATTCGCATGATGAAGTTGTATGTGTACGACCACCTGGATCCAATGGAGACCATCTGAACAAGAGGAGTGCAGGAGCACAACCACCTAGAAGCAGTCACGACGAAGACCAACGGAGACGTCCTCGCGGTGGTCGGAGACGGAAAGCTGAGGCGTGTTGATGGTGAATTTCCGTCAACCTAGAGTACTTGTTATACATTGGTTTCGATTATGATTTGCAACTAACCCACCACTAGGCACACTAATGATGTAACAAGTTCACACTTGCATGTTGATTTTGGAGTTTGTTGTTTACACAGGAAATGAACGTTAAAGAGGAGACATTCGGGATAAGTTCATCAAGCACTTCAAGAGAAGATCATGAAGCCCGCCACATGTCAAGACACGCGATGAACATGACTCCAAATGACCCGAGGACCAAAGCGTCAATGTGCAAATCTTCAGGGACTCAACCAGAAAACAGCGAAGCTTGCATAGCAAGGATTCAAGCCTTAACTGTGAAGGAAACGACGTCAAAGGCCCACATGCAAGTGCACACAAATAAGGGATTACGCGAGAAGCAACCGGGGAGGAAACCGGGGCCGAACCGGGCCGAATTGGGCCTGGGCCGGCCAGCTTGGGCCGACCGGCCCAGCCCACTCCGGGCCTGGTTTGGTGCCCCCTTTGCCCTAGGTGTTTGTCTATTTATTGCCTCCGCCGCCGTCGGCCGCCACATCGAACAAATCATTCTTCCGACGCCATTCACCAGAAAACCGCCACTGCAAGATGAGGGAGAGAGTTAGATGACCTTGTTGCAAGGATCAACACCGGCAGAGAGAAGGAAGCAAGAGGAGGACTCCAAGCCGCTGGCCTAGGGGTGTTCCCAAGCTTCATCGACGATGTTCTCCGGAGACTCCATCACCCCTATGTGCTTCAATCCGTGTAAGATGATGGGGTAATGTCTCTGTTCATCCCTAGGGTTAGATGGATGCATGCTATGTGATCGCTACTTGATTCGTGGTTTCAATATCAGCTTAGGTTAGATTGTCTTTACCTTTAGATTAATACTCTTTCAAAGGTTTTCCATTCAACTAGATTAGTACTTGGTTAAGCTCTAGCAATCCCCTTGCTCCGCGGATTGATAAGAACCTAGGGAATCCCCGTGGTGAAAAAGGCGTAGGTCTGTACGCTTGCGGATCGTAGGTGGATACGAGTTCTATCCGTCAACAAGCCCCTTTTTCTGGCGCTGTTGCCGGGGAGCAAGCCAGTTTGATACGTTTAATCTAGTATTAATTTTGTTGATTACTAACATCTAACCCTTATTTTCTAGCAAAAAAAATCTTTTTTTGTTTTTCTTTCTACTTTTCTTGTGCCTAGATGGATTTGTTCACCTCACCATTGGAAGACGAAGAGATGTCGCTAAGGGAGCTAGCAATGCAGTCAATGGAAGACATTGAGATACAAAAATCAGATTTGGCACTTGCTACAACCCGCTATGAAGTGAAGTCTGGAATCATCAAGTTAGTGGCGACAAAACAATTTAGAGGATTGGAGGATGACAACCCATATAGACACATTAAGGAATTCACGATGATATGCAACACGGTGCAACAAGAAGGAGTTCCGATCACTTGGTTCAAGTGGAATCTTTTTCCATTCTCTCTCGAAGATGAAGCGCGAAGATGGTACACACTTGCGTCCATTGAAGCAAAAGGAAATTGGGATGAGCTAGTGAAGAAGTTTCTTTTGAAGTTCTTTCCCATAAGCAAAGTCCAAGACTTAAGGAGGCAAGTGCTCACTTTCAAGCAAGGAGAGGATGAAGGAATTGATGAAGCATGGGATCGTTTTAATGAACTACTTGAGCGAGGCCCGACTTGGGATTTTCCGGTGACTTGATGTTACATACCTTTTATTTTTCACTAACCCCTAACTCGTCTCGTTTTGTAAGCATGTGTGCATGCGGTGATATAATGGATAAACAATTAGTGAAGCCGCACAAGTCTTACAAAGGATAAGCAATGGACAAAGAACGCAACGAGATTGGCAAAGACGTTGTCGAGAGGAGCAAAACGACAAAAGTAAGCCCGAGGTGCTTGCTGAAATTTCTGAAAAACCTAAACCGGAGGTCAAGGAAGATGAACCAACCATACAAGAAATTAAAGATCCACTTCCCAAGGTAATAGAAGTCATTTCGAATGTTAAAAATGTTGAAACTAACTTGAATGTAGGCCGAAGTATGTGGAATGCTAGACCATTGGCGGAGTTCAATCAATCCGGTTGGGTTCAAGTTGATTTTGCCCCACTAATCAACTACCGAAGGAAGGAGGAACGCCGACACATTGCCAAACTAGTTGAAGATATATTTGATCAAGAGATGAGTGGAGAGTTGATCCAAAAGATATTTGAAGAAGAAAAAGAAGAAGGAGATGAAGGATGGATCGACCGGTTTGACAACTCAAGGATTTATGATAAAGAAAGAGAAGAGTACAACCGTGACGAGCCTAGTGACTCGAAGGATAAATGGGAGAAGTTAGAATCAAGCTAGAAGATGAATGGGAAGGAGTTGACAAAGAGCATGTACTCGAAGAAGGCCCCTCCCCACAAGGTGATAGCTTGTGTGCTATTGAAGCCTACACACTAGCAAATCAAGACATGGAAGTACTCAAGGATAAAGAAAAGAGTGAATCAACGAAGAGCGATCTTGACGACATGTGGTACACGAGAGATAAAGAAAGCAACACACAAGACTTTGAAGATGAAGAGTTGGTTGACAATGAAGACTTCAAAGAAGAGACAAATGCAAATGTAGTTGGATTACACGTTCCACATGACGAGATGGAGAGGGTGCAAAAAGGTAACAAAGAGACACCTTCACTCATTGAGATTGATTCGCCTTCAACACCGCTAGATGAACCAAATATCACTCTTGTTGAAAAAGCTCTAAGGCCAAGGTACGCGCTGAAATCTCAGGATATTATTGGTATTGATGTTGATAAATTCAAATACTCATGCTCAACCAATAGTATGAATTATAGTTTAAATTCTATGCCTTGTTCCAATAATGATCATGTTGATAGGCTAGATTTTCTTGAGAATGAAAAAGAGAAAATATTTATGTTTGATCCAATTAATCTCACACCTAAAGAACCTTTGCCTAATGATGAGCTAAGTGCTATGTATGAAACATATGCTTCTTTTATTTACACCTTGACTTGTTGCTACAATTCACATGTGGTGTTAATTATGGACGCGTATGTTTACAATAAGTTTTGTATATCTCAATCATGCTTTGCGCTTAGTCAAGCTAATGACCTTAAAGAAGCACATGTCGGGAGAAGGCCCGATTTTCACTAACCATGTAGACAAGGCTTGAATAATGAAAAGAGAAGTCATGCTTAAAGAGTTGCAAGATAAATCATCAACCTCTCCAAATCCCGCAATGGATGCTGCTGTCTTCATCAATTTGAGAGCTTGTTCAGAGGTGCACAAATGGAGAAAATGAGATATCCAGAAGCTCCATCAAGTTACCATTCCAACGCATCGAGAACCAACAAGTTTGAAGACCCGTGCAAGGAGTTATGGAGAAAACATTGAGCGTTGCGCGTTCTGAAATTTCAGGACAGATTTCATCGCCGAAGTAAAACGGACGTAACTCTGTCCGGAGTCCGATTTGGCCAAATAAAGACTCGTTGGAAAGTAAATTTTGTGCACTGTGCAATGGAGTAGATCTTGGGTATACTTACTGTTCTGGACATTAAAAAAAATTCATGGAGTGAAGGCAACACCGAAGGATGATAAAGAAGGAGATAGCGATGAAACAAAAGGATGCTTTGGGCAAGTCTTCTATAAGTGATCAAGCACAACATGGGAAATAACTTAAAGCTGAATTGGTACCTTTACTTTTTGCATGAAGGGCCATGGCTATGCGACGAAAAGAAGGTATGTGAGAAAGTCGAGCTCTATGACTTTAAATGAAGCGCTTTTCGGGAGGCAACCCGTTTCTTTATATTTTTACTACTTTCTTAGAGAAAATAAAGAATGACACTATCTTATGATGATCAACTTGTGGTTATTAATATAAGTTTAGTTTTCCTTTTTAGAACCACCATCATGTTCATGATCATATTTATTTATTTGCATGCATTGCATTTTGTTATCAATGTGATGTTTCTTTGTGTATACATGTTTTGTACATAGTTGGCTTGGTTGTTTTATATACTTAATGATGTATGCTTAATTTTCCATGTTAATGCTTCATAAGGCCTTATGAGTAGTTTTCTTTTGTGATCTTGTGTAAACGTGGTGTTTAAACATGATTGCGGACTATCATCGTTAAGTTCGATAAACCTAGCTAGCTTTTCATATGTTTTCATGTTGCTTTGGTTAGTTTATAAGCTTTGCAATGCGCTTAATTTTTCTTGTGCTATAAGAGTTATTGATTTAGGGATAGACATGGTGTTTTAACCCTAGATTTATTAACCTTTGTGGCTATGGAGAAATTCAGCAACCTAGTTGTAAACATGGTGTTTAGAACTAGGTGAAAACATTGTGTTTGTTTATATGCTTTCCTATCATGTGCATACACACCTTGCACCACGTACACTCATTAGGTTTTTATTCCTCATTAGACTAATTACGCCACAAGTTAAGAATCTTAGTAGACATTGTTGGATTATTGGCAATTCTATCTACTCCCAACCGTCACCTTGGGGGTAGAATGTGCGTTTAAAATGTCTTGCAGGCAAGATAAAGACTCCCACTACAAGGAAAATTGAAGGATGGCCAAGATAAAAATACTTTGTCTACTTCTTCCATGACTAGCAAAATGCTAAGCATGGGGGAGACCCTGAATCTTCAACACAGAAGTGCAACATGACGTTCTAGAAGATAGAATGATCCAGATCGTTAACATCACCGGATCAATGCGCAAAAAACCACCGATCTCATCAAAATTCTGCGTGGTCTTGAAGGGAAAACACTGAATATTTTTGGATATTTAGAAGCCCCATGAAGCTACGATTCCAACAAATCAAGAATCAAGACAATTGGAGGTTGCTACAAGCTGCCCGAATCACCGAGTGCAATACGTCCTGAAATCAGTTTTGGACAGCACGCAGCGCTGAAGTAAAACAGACGTAGCTCCCTTGTTTGAACTCCGCTTTCAATGAATGACCACACGTTGGAAAGGTAATTTCATAAACTTTTCAATAGAGCTATATTTCGATATATTTTCTGTTCTAGACAGAAGGGGAAATCCATGAAAAAGAGACAGCAAGGAGATGATGAGAACAAGAAAGAGGAGATGATGATGACAACATTGAAGAGAAGGGTGACCAATGACTCCATTAAGCATACAAGATCAAATTCAGAAGTTTAGGAGTATTGATAAATCAATACAAAAGCAAAAGCTACGTCGATACATGGAGATGTCGGAAGAAGGCAACGAAGAACTACAAAGGATGTTAACACCTCCATAGACCTCTTTTCCAAACACAAATGCTAGTAAGTTTGCCTTCAACCTCAACTAGGTGCAACCTTTTGTTTTTCTCATCCAACAATAACATGGCTACTAGGAGGACAACCTAGGTTTCTTTTTACATTCAATAGATAGACATGACCATGTGCTCACCTTGATGTTTTATATTGCCTATGCTTACGGAAAGATGATGAAAGTCGCCGCTTTGTTTTACCTACATGAAGTTATACATGTCTTGGCTAATTGCTCTCTATAATATGATCTGAAATTAATTTAAATACCGGCTCTTTTATTTGTGGATGTGAAATGACTATGCTCTAGACCCACATACATATATTTGCTCTTTGATTTAAGTTTATGGATAGCCGGATAACTTGTTATTTTTATGAAAACTTAACTTTTATGCTATCTACATATTTGTGATGCTCTTGCAAAGTTCTACCTACCAAAGCCATATACATATATGTTTTATGATAACAAAACCCGTAGATTGCAAACATATGTTTTGATGAGTTGGATTAGGATTGATTTCTATGGTTCGAGACTAAGAAGCTGGTCATTCCTTTGTGTAACTTTTTCATGCTAGCCTTTTTGTCCATGCATTGTGGGTTTTCACATCAAAAATTTCACAAACTTCGCTGGGCCTCCACCATAAACCAAAAACATCTTTTTCTGATCACCTCCTTGTCCACAACCAATTTGTGTATGGAGTAAAATTCTCGATGGGGATTCAAATATTCTGTTATGGAATTTATACTTACTTTAGCAGTCATTTCCCCTCTCTTTTATGCTCGAGGGCGAGCATCGTTCAAGCATGGGGGAGGAGTCATTCTCTGACACAAATGCTATGTAAGTATTATGTTGCAAAAAGTTTTGAGTAGCAAAAGAAAAAAATTGAAAAAAGAAAAAAAATGAAAAAAGAAAAAAATATGATGAGAAGAAAAGAAAAGTAAGAAAAATAGGAAGAATAAAAGTGAAAACAAGAAAGAGAGAAAAATGGGAAGGAAATAAAATAAAAGTAAAAAAATAATTAAGATGCTCCTCGGATCTTTCCGCTTCATAAGTTCTCAAGTGCCTTGGTGACAAATCCATACTCAAATCTTCCAACCATGTGTAATCTGATAACGAGGACTTCACTCGTGCCTCGGGATCATACATTGGCCACTTGCACATGTCCACCTATCTAAATGTGTGTGTTTCATCCCTTTCTCTTTCCAACATTTATTTTCTATGACCTTTTTGACGAGTCTCTGTAATTCCAATAGATCTCTCTCTTAATTTGACAATATTTCGGATGCATGTTTTGCTAGGATTGTTTTTAACCTTTCAAGCTCCACATAAGCCTTCCACTATCACATATGAGTAGAGTAGGTTGGAAATAATCTAGTATAGGCTTGAGTGAATTGATGAGATGAGTGTTTCCATGAGCTTTTGCAAGAGATTTTTACTTATGTTGGATATGCATCTTTTTGAAAATTCTTCCATGTGACAAGGTAATGGTTTGAAGTTCACTTAAGCTTGAGAGCATCGTGTTAAATGTGGCTTGTTCTTTATTGTTAGTCTATCTTACATAATGAAAAAGAAGCTGGTCACAACATGAACTTTAAAAATAAATTCTTAAGAGAGAGCAATTTGTCTCGTCGTGAATGACTCAGTGCAGGGATAACATTGGAAGGCAACGCTGATTTCCCTTTTAAGCGAGGATTACTTACTCGAGGACGAGCAAGGTTTAAGCATGGGGGAGATGTTAATGGTGAATTTCCGTCAACCTAGAGTACTTGTTATACATTGGTTTCGAATATGATTTGCAACTAACCCACAACTAGGCATACTAATGATGTAACAAGTTCACACTTGCATGTCGATTTTGGAGTTTGTTGTTTACGCAGGAAATTAACATTAAAGAGGAGACTTTCGGGATAAGTTCATCAAGCACTTTAAGAGAAGATCATGAAGCCCGTCACAAGTCAAGACACGCGATGAACATGACTCCAAATCACCCAAGGACCAAAGCGACAACGTGCAAATCTTCAGGGACTCAACTAGAAAACAAAGAAGCTTGCATATCAAGGATTCAAGCCTTAACCGTGAAGGAAACGACATCGAACATGCAAGTGCACACAAATAAGGGATCACACAAGAAGCAACTGGGGAGGAAACCGGGGCCGAACCGGGCCGAATTGGGCCTAGGCCGGCCGGCCTGGGCCGAATTGGGCCAAGGCCGGCCGGCCTGGGCCGACCGGCCCAGCCCACTCCGGGCCCGGTTCGGTGCCCCCTTTGCCCTAGGTGTTTGTCTATTTATTGCCTCCGCCGCCGTCGGCCACCACATCGAACAAATCATTCTACCGACGCCATTCACTAGAAAACCACCACCGCAAGATGAGGAAGAGAGTTAGATGAGCTCGTCGCAAGGATCAATGCCGGCGGAGAGAAGGAAGCAAGAGGAGGACTCCAAGCCGCTGGCCTAGGGGTGTTCCCAAGCTTCATCACCGCCATCTTCATCGACGACGTTCTCCGGAGTCTCCATCACCCCTATGTGCTTCAATCCATGTAAAATGATGGGGTAATGTCTCCGCCCATCCCTAGGGTTAGATGGATGCATGCTATGTGATCGCTACTTGATTCGTGGTTTCAATCTATTGCTTTCATGTTGATGATGCTTTGATGATTAAGGTTAGCTACCGTGTTTTTCGGGCGTATGGTATCCGCTACTCCCATAGATTCCATCAACATACCGTGTCCATCATAGGTCTAGTCACGATTACACATAGTGACAGTACGAGGGGAGGGAAAGGGCAAAACCGTGGTTACAACCCCCGGTAGATTGGTTTACCACTCTCGTGTAGTAGATGCATATCCATGATATCCTAGATCCTAGGGAGGGAACGCTTATATTTCTTAATCACTCTCTTGTGTCCACCCTTTACCATCTAGTTTAACCCTAGATTTGTTGGATCAACTTAGGTTAGATTGTCTTTACCTTTAGATTAATACTCTTTCAAAGGTTTTCCATTCAACTAGATTAGTACTTGGTTAAGCGCTAGCAATCCCCTTGCTCCGCGGATTGATAAGAACCTAGGGAATCCCCATGGTGAAAAAGGTGTAGGTCCGTACGCTTGCGGATCATAGGTGGATACGAGTTTTATCCGTCAACAAGGCGCTAGGCAGTGCGTCCCCGCTGGTGACAAGGAGGAACAAACCTCCGCTACCACCGTCCCCGTAGAGTTGGAGTACACCGTCTGCGGGAAAGACACCATGCGCACCCTTGGACACAGCAGCGGATCGACACAATTGCTAGTAGCCATCGAGTGAGTCGAGGTCGCATCCCTATGCATCGAAGGCGAAGGCGACCGCCGCCGACGCTGCCTCCTGATCCCGCATCTGCTTGTGCACCTTTTGTAGCCACCGTAGCGCTAGGAAGCCGCGCCCCACCGCCTAAAGCCCCAATGCCGCGTGATGTTGCACTGTCATGGTCGCCGCCTTTGCGCGGCGACGAACAGCCTGAAGGAACTGCGACGGGGTGCGGGGCTGAATCAGCTGCAGATCGAGTAGCCGACCCACCTGCCGGCGCGCCAGGAGGCCGCGTGCTGCAGCCTGCAACCGCATTGACGCAGACACCAGTCAGGTAAGCATCTTCTCTGTCGTCTCCACTGCGAATGGTCCTGTAGACGGCGTCAGGAGTGTGCAACCGCCGTCGAGGCAGGAAGGCACGCACGCGGCGGCGGCAGCATGCCCGTTAGGAGCTCGCGCAACAACGCCAACTCCTCGTGAATCCTGCGGATGGAAACACCATGGTCGAGGAGCATCCGCGTCACCTCCTCGGGTGAGAGGGTGTAGGGGAGCGGAGGAGGGCCCGACGACTCTACGGAGAACAGGGCCGACACAGCCCAGGGATGTGCGCCGACAGTGTAGAATCCAGCCATGGTCTCTGATACCAGATTGTTATGAACTGCGTTGCGGCGGGAAGGTGATTGGAGGATTTGGGGCTGATTTGTGGAGAATTAGGGTTGTGTGCTACAGTACTCGCGGGTACTGTTCACGCCCAGGGTTGTGGCGGCGGCTAGGGTTGGAGGGGCGCAGGGAACGCCGGCCGCGGGGCTTCGCCCACGGCCGACAAAAGATAAGGGTTTTCCTTCTAAACTTTTACTTGATTAGATTGATACATCTCCTCTCTTTAAATAGAGAGGATTACTTGACCCTAAGCAAGGACTCGATCTTATCCCTAAACCTAACCCTAACGGGCCTGCCAAGCCAACCCATTAGGCCCGGCCCACTAGACCCGTGACAGCTGACAGGAACAAAACGACCAAGCAGACCATGATGGCCAAGAAGATCAACCGGCGTGGACTGAGGAGAAGGGACAAGAATGACGCCTCAAGATGTGAACGGCGCCCGCAAACGTCACCGTCATTGCCTACAAGAAGGTAGTGGCTTTCGCCAAGCTTCAATTCCTCAAAGGATACCGGCGACTCTGGAGAGGCACATCTTGGGCTAGCACCACCACAGCACCGCCGCCCACCGGCCATTGAATTCTATTTGTCTAATTCCGTGCTCCTGATATCTGCATTGTTAATTCGCCTGTAAGTTCCTGACCTCACCTACTTATATGTATCTGAGGGCTCCATAAATGCACATGACACGTTCCCCGATCGGTGTCGTGCGTTGCGTGAATTAATGACGAAACTCAATTTCATAACCTTCGCCTCAAAACTCGAGATGAATATAATGAGTCTAATTATATCTTGATTACATAATATTTAGTTATAGTAAATAATACTATCTAATAATGAGTTAATTAGTCTTAATGAATTTATAACAATCTCTAATAATGAGTTAATTAGTCTTGAATTCATCACAATTTTCTATTCATTCATATAATTAGATTTATAATTATCTATACTGAGCATTAATAAGATTTGTTTTGGTGTCCTATTTTCTCCTAAAAGATTCTCCCAACTAAACGCTCTTGGATGAAACATAAATATACAACTGCCTCTGTTTTTAGACGCTCACAACATACACTCACCTATATGAATACACGTACACAAATCCTACTCTTATGAGCATCTTCAGAGGACTGAACACCTAACAAATATAGAAATTCCCGAAGTCACCATTGTCCCTCGTTGTCGATGGGAACACCGCTTAGCACTTAACACACAACACCGGTAAAATCATTAGAAAATTCGAGAAAAAGACGCCAGCCGTAACATTTAAACCCTCCCCACGGATCCGTCCTACGACTCCTACCATTAACTACTACACAATATACAAGACGAGTCGCAGCCTACCTCTAATTGGGGGCTCCTATGTACCTACTGGAAGCTGGATAACGATGTGAACTTTCAGCCCACCGAAGCCCATCTAGCTGTCTATTTTTTTTCACTAACCTATGTCATGACAGTACATTAGAAAATGTTTCAATATTTTTTAGAAATGTGGCAACATTTTTCAACGAAAATGTTGAACTAACATTTTTCAACCAACATTTTTCTGGGAAGAGTTGTATCACCATTTTTCTAAGAAAATGTTAGATTTAACATTTTTACGGAACGTTTCATCAACATTTTTCATAAAAATGTTGGATCAACATTTTCTCAAAATGTTACAACATTTTTCAGGAAAAAAATCAACATTTTTTGCCCTTTCTTCCACCTTCGGACAGTCGCCGGCGGGGCGCGCCGACCGGTCGGCCGACCGCGGCGCCGCGCGGGCGTGGCGGAGTCGGGCGGGGCTGCCGGCGAGCTCCCGATGCGGCGGCCCGACGAGCTCCCGCCGCGGCGGCTGCGGGGGCGGCGCACGACACGAAGCGCACGCGGCCTATGGAGGCGGGCGGCCGGGCGAGAGCACGCGCGCCGTCGCGCGGGTCCACACGGCCCCTGTGGGTGGCGGCGGCGGCGGGAAGCAGGTGGAGGAGAAGAGAGAGAAAAAAGACTAGGGTTCGATGGTGAAATCTAAAGACTGTGGTTCACTACACCGGAAGCTAGGTTAAAAAAACTTTCGAAAGGTATATCGAATTGGCGCCTCCGATTGAAGCCCGGAAAATTGACCCATGCAAGCCTGGAAGTTGGGCCAATGATAGCCCAACTGCCCAAGAAGGGTGCATGGGTTGTGTTGTCGTTTGTCTGTTGGGAGATGTAAACGGGCTAGATGGTAAAGATTCAGACTCCAGGACCTGTCGCTGCTACGTACAGTTTCGAATTTCGATCTGTGAGCACACTACCACCCCACCCCACCCGGCGAGAGCGCCGGCTGTCGCCGGCCAGCGCGTGGAACTTTAGCAGCCCACGCGCACGCGCTGTGTGTGCAGTGCTAGTACTGGATCGATCACTAACTGTATCGATCGGTACGGTGCCGCTTGCTCTCCAGCCTCCGATCCGATCATGTACTGCAAACCAAGTCAAGCCATCACAACAGGAAAGGGGTTAGACGCCGAATGCCAAAATCACTGGGCGCCGGCCACTATACACTCGCTGAGTCTATTTGCCGAGTGTTGCCCTCGGCGTCCTCCACTCGGTGACAAATTACTCGGCGACGTCCAAGATACCGAGTGTCAGATGTCGGGCGTCGGGTGCTCGCCTTCTAGACGTCGAGTGCCAGCATCTCACTCGGTGAACACCAGCCCACAAACGGCGCCACCGCGCCAGTTGACGGCATGTTCGCAGAGTGTCAAAGTCAAAGGCACTCGGGGATCTGTTGACCCTTCGCCGAGTGTCTAGGTTATAATCACTCGGCGTGTATTTGGTATAAGGCGGAGGGAGTATTTCAGACACCAAGTGTCCAAGTCAAAGGCACTCGGGGATGTGTTGACGTGTCGCCGAGTGTTCAAGTGTCCAGGTTATATGTGTCGGGGACAGCCATAAGGGTCTCCTCAAAACCGGGGAAAAACCCATTTCTTCGCAAAATAATAAAAACACAAACGAACTCACCAACGGCAAATTACACCTCATGCGACCACGGCCCAGGTAACCCCAGCGGCCCAGCAAGCGGCTGGCCCCGGCACCCCTCGGGCGAAACTCCGCCTCGCTCGAGGGGCCCGACGCCGTAACACCGAAACTCCGCCGCGCTCGAGGGCTGGAATCCCCTCGGGCGAAACTCCGCCGCGCTCGAGGGTCGGACGCCCCCTCGGGCGAAACTCCGCCCCGCTCGAGGGCTATGCGCACCCTCGGGCGAGACTCCGCCTCACTCGAGGCTCGCGTGGGTCCACCGCCACAGGCTCGTGACGTCGCGCCCACTCCCCCGACCATAGCATTAAATGCTCTGGCACGCCGCGGCCAGTGTCAACTCCGTGACACTGTGCCACCCACTCCTGTACGGCCGGCGCGCCGCACCCTCGAAAGAGGGTGACGGAGCCCTCGAAAAGGGTACGGACATCTGTCACGCGCCCACGCGGGACAACACCGTGACGTCAAACCAGTGGAGCGCGTCTCCTCCGTCACTGTCAGCCGTGTACAGCCATCCCCACCGTTGTGCCACCATCCCGTGCGCTGCAGCACCATCCCCGACGCTGTGGGAACCCGGGACGACAAGACATCGCCACGCCCGCTGTTGTGCATCTTACGGCCCTCCGTCAGCTGCACCCTCGAGTCAGCGTACGGACTGCGACCAAACGGGAAGCTCCCACGCAGCCACCCTCGAAGCCGTTCCTGGGCGGCTACAGGACTCGCCATGACGCCCGACGGGAACAAGATTCGCCAGGACAGCTATCCACTCCATGGCACTATACACCATTCCGCCACACGTAGTTTGAACTTTGTGGCATGATTGTAAACCGCCTCCCCTTGGCCTATAAAAGGAGGAAGTGGTCCCCTGGCCGCGGGGGACGGATAAATGCACACTTGTACATTTCCGCCCACATCCACGATATTGGCACTTCGCATCAACCAAACCTCAGGGACCTGGAGGCTACCCCTCCTCGCCCGCCTTGCTTGTAGCTCCCCTCTGCGAGCACTACGGTGCAATGCAATACAGCGTCCTGAGCGCACCCCTGCTTAGACCTGAGCATTTTTCGGGCCGGGCCGGGTTCGGGCCGGGCTGAAAAAAATTCGGTTATTGCGGGCCGAAAAAATCCTGCCCATGCCCATCCCACTGGACGCATCGGGCCTCAATTTTCGGGTCGGGCTCGCGCTGGGCCCGGGCTTGGGCGGGCCACCCGCGCATTTTATAGTGTAAAACAACTAAAAACAGCATTTCGGGCCGGGCTCGGGCCAAAAAAATTTTCGCGGGCTTCAAGATCTCTGCCCACGCCGTCCAGTAAGGTTCGTGGGCGGGCCCCGCGCGGACCGGGCCCGGGCCGGGCCTGTGGGCCCGGTCGGGCCGAGCTCAAAATGCTCAGGTATACCCCTGCTGGACGTATGCCCCACGACCGGAACCAGGATAAACCCTTGTAATTTTGTTGCTTAGCACCGACCATCGACAGATAGATCTCAGCGCTCTTACTAGTTAGTGTCGGGACTACTTTCCGCACCAACAGTTGGCGTGCCAGGTAGGGGAGTTTCGCGCTGAAGATCAGCTTTCCACCAGCCATCTCAATGGTGATCCGCACCGAGTACAGGTCCCAGAGGTACTCCATGGTCAGTTCGGACCCCTTCCCAGCCGGGTTCGAAATCCGGTTCGGGAGCCTGAATTTCCAGGCCACGGGGAACGGCTACCTCATGCGCATCACCAACCGCGAAGAGCTCCACCCGTGGCAGTCGACCGGCCGGGACCGGTTCCCGCCACGCCCGCTGCTGACGCCCCAGCGCCCGCACGCGGCGCGCGTCGTGGGCCGTCGGCACCTCGACGCTAGTGGCGTTTTGACTAGCGCTCGCGCCGGACGCGAATGGAGCGACGTCAGGCCGCGCGCGCGGCGGCACAACGCGACGCACCTGCCAGCAGGACGATGGTGACACCCGTGGGGGAGCGCGAGGCTCCAGAGCTGCGGTTCCCTCATGGGATGCGCAATGCCGCGGCAGCCTACGCTTTGTCCGCTAGCACCAACGTGGCGGCGTACGAGGACCTTCCCAGCCACCACCTGCTAGCAGTCCGAAACCTCATCGCCACCACCAACGACGAGTCGTACCACGGCTCCGCTAGCGAGCTGCCCCCCACGACCTCGCACGGGTACGCAGAGTGGGATTTCTCTGGTGTGCCAGACCCGGTGATGTTCCAGTGGTTCCTCAATGCTGCAGACTATTAGTTCGGCTACTCTGACACCTCCAGCGCCGATAGCTATGATCCCGCGCGCGAGTGCTTCATGGTCGCCATCGGCGACATGGTCGACGGCACAAGCGCGATAGGGGCTGGTGAAGGAGAAAACCCCCGGAACTCCGGGACGAGCGCTCTGGAATCTGGGGCCAATCACGCCCCACCTCGTTGGCGGGTGGCACCGACATCAACGCGCAGCTGGCTCAAGCGCGTGAGCTCGAGACAAAGCTCGAGGAGTACCGCACGGTACGACTGTTGCGCGCCACCATCGCTGGAGAGGCCTCCGCGCGCGATGAACGCGTGAGTGAGCTAGGCAAACAGGCTCGCGAGCGCATCAACGCCGACTTCAACGTCGACGACCCAAACACGCCACCGCGCGTGAGACAGAAGCTAATTGCAGCCGCGACGCTGCTCCGGGCCATGCTCGCACCTTCGGCGCCCGAGGCACGAAACCTGCACCGCGAGGTGCAACGCTCATCGAGCAGGCGGCCGTGCAACATGCCGAAAGCTCAGCGTCCCGCATACGCCAGCAAGGCAGCACGCGGGACGACGACGGTGCTCAGGTCAAAGAGGCATCCGTCCACACAGACGGCGAGACGGGGCAACCAGCCAACCAGGGCCGAACGCCGGTCAGGGAGCGGATACTTGACACGCGCGGACAGGCTCAGGACGGCGGCGCCCGCAACATCATCAACGCCCGCCATACAGGCAATGCAGAGGCGCGGGCGGCGACGGGCTACCACCCCTGGTGGGGTGGGCGCTACGACAGTCGCGAGGACCGCTCACCGACGTCGAAACCCCCAGGGACCCGCTTGTTCAGCCGGGAGATCCACACGGCGAGCTTTCCTTAGCGCTTCCGCCAGCCCACCTCGATCGACAAGTACACAGGGGAGACAGACTCTTGTGTATGGCTCAATGATTATCGCCTGGCGTGCTAGCTGGGTAGCGCCAACCGATGAGGTCATCATCCGCAACCTGCCGCTGCACCTCGCGGACTCGGCTCGAAGTGGCTCGAGCACCTGCCGCCCAGTCAGATCCACAAATGGGACGACCTGGTTCGCACCTTTATGGGGAACTTCCAAGGCACATACGTGGGCCCCGAGAACTCCTAAGACCTGCGGGATTGCACCCAGAAGCCCAGCGAGTCGCTTCGGGACTTCATACGGCGCTTCTCCAAGCACTGCACCGAGCACCCAAGCGTAGCCCAGTCTGAGATCGTGCATGCCTTCCTCGAGGGCACGACCTACCGGAACCTCGTGCGCGAGCTCGGGCAAAGCCCGCCGGTCGACCCCAACGAGCTGTTCGACATCGCCACCAGTTTCGCTTCCGGTGAGGAGGCGGTGGGGGCCATCTTCGACAGCAAGAAGGGAAAGCGCGTGGACGAAGTGCCCACGCAGGGTAGCAAATCCAAGGAGCCCCAGCAGAAGCAAAAGCAGGGCAAGAAAGGAAGAAGCCTCGCCGCGAGGCACACGCGCAGGGGCACGACGACAACGGGGATGAGGCCCTCGCAGTTTACCTGACTCAAAAGGGCCCTCAAGCGGCGCCTCGAGGCCCCGGTGTGTTCGACGACATGCTGAAGCAGACATGTCCGTATCACAAGACTCCGGTCAACCACACCCTCGAGCAATGTGACATGCTCAAGAAGTACTACAACCGCGCCGCCGCGAAGGATGGAGAGGCTAAGAAGGACGGTGGTGACGGAGACGCCGGCGGCTTCCCAGCGGTCGAGAATGTCTTCCTCATCTTCAAGGAACCAACCGTGGACATGTCCAACAGCCAGTGCAAGCGGGAGCGGTACGAAGTCCTTGCTGCGGAAGGCTCCCCCTCCTTCCTCGACTGGTCGGAGGACGCCATCACCTTCAGCCGCAAGGATCACCCGAACCGCATCCCCAACCCAGGCCTGTACCCGCTGGTTGTCGACCCGGTCATCAGCAACTCGTGGTTCTCCAAAGTGCTGATGGACGGAGGCAGCAGTCTCAACATCCTGTACGCGCACACCTTGCGGCTGATGGGGATCGGGTTGGACCAACTGCGGCCCAGCACGACGCCGTTCCATGACGTCGTGCCAGGCAAGGGCGTCCAGCCCCTCGGGCAGATCGATCTGCAGGTTTGGTTCGGCACACAAAACAATTTCCGCAAGGAAACACTCACCTTCGAGGTGGTGGGGTTCAGGGGCGCGTACCACGCCATCCTTGGGCGGCCGTGCTACGCCAAGTTCATGGCGGTCCCAAACTACACATACCTCAAGATGAAGATGCCGGGACCAAAAGGTTTCATCACCGTGGGCTCATCGATCGAGCAGGCATTCGACTGCGACGTCGAGTGCGTGGAGCACGCTGAGGCGCTGGCGCTTGACGAGGCACTCGTCTCGAACCTGGAGAAGTTGGTCAACGAGGACCTCGACTCCTCTGCTAAGCACACAGGCAACTTCGAGGCTGCCGAGTAGACCAAGGAGGTGCCCTCGACCCTGCTTCCCTCGAGGGCAAGGCGTTGAAGGTCAGTTCCACCCTCGACCCGAAATAGGAAGTGGTGCTCGTCGACCTTCTCCACGCCAACGCCGACATCTTTGTGTGGTGCCCCTCAGACATGCCAGGCATCCCGATGGAAGTCGCCGAGCACTCCCTTGACATCCTACCTCACTCCCGATCCGTGCAACAACGGCTGCGGCGCTTCGACAAAGAGCGGCTCCGGGCGATCAGAGTGGAGCTACGGAAGCTCCTCGAGGCCGGATTCATCAAGGAAGTCTTTCACCCAACGTGGCTAGCCAATCATGTACTAGTTAAGAAAAAGAATGGGAAGTGGAGCATGTGTGTAGATTACACTAGTTTAAATAAAGCATGTCCCAAAGTTCCTTTTCATTTGCCACGAATTGATCAGATCGTTGATTCAACTGCGGGGTGTGAGCTTTTGTGTTTCCTTGATACCTATTCCAGGTACCACCAAATAAAAATGGAGTTCGACCAGCTCGCGACTTCCTTCATCACGCCGTTTGGAATGTTTTGCTACGTAACGATGCCGTGTGGCCTCCAAAATGAGGGCGCCACGTACCAGTGATGTATGCAGCACATCTTCGGAGACCACGTCGGGCGGACCGTTGAGGCCTACGTAGACGACATAGTCATAAAGACCAGGAAGGCGGACGACCTGGTCAACGACCTGCGCATTGAATTTGATTGCCTGCGGGCCAACAGGGTGAAACTGAACCCCGAAAAATGTGTCTTCGGGGTGCCGCGCGGTATGTTGCCAGGGTATATTGTTTTCCAGCGAGGCATCGAGCCCAACCCCAAGAAGGTCGCGGCCCTCGACCGGATGGGCCCGATTCGAGACCTCAAGGGGGTCCAGAAGGTGTTGGGGTGCCTTGCCGCCTTGATCCGCTTCATCTCGCGGCTCGGCGAAAAGGGCTTGCCCCTCTACCGGCTCCCGAAGAAGCACAAATGATTCTCCTGGACCGTCGAGGCCCAGGAGGCACTTGACAAACTCAAGGCGATGCTCGCCCATGCGCCGATCCTCACCTCGCCCCAAACGGCGAGCCTCTGTACCTCTACATTGCCGCAACCACCCAAGTGGTCGGCATGATCATCGTGGTAGAGCGTACGGAGGAAGGGCACACCCTACCAGTCCAAAGGCCTGTGTACTACGTCAACAAGGTGCTGTCTGAGACCAAGGCACGATATCCACAGATCCAGAAGCTGCTCTACGCGGTAGTGCTCGCGCGGCGCAAGCTGCAGCACTACTTTGAAGCCCACTCGGTCACGGTGGTCTCCTCGTTCCTGTTGGGGGAGATCCTCCGTAACCCGGATGCGGTGGGCAGGATTGCCAAGTGGTCTGTGGAGCTCATGGGAGAGACGCTCGCCTACGCGCCGCGCAAGGCGATCTAGTCCCAGATCCTGGCGGATTTCGTCGCCGAATGGACGGATACGCAGCTGCCACCGCTGCAAATTCAGGCTGAGTGCTGGACCCTCTACTTCGATGGGTCGGTGATGAAAACTAGGGCAGACACGGGCCTGCTCTTTATCTCGCCCCTCAGGGAGCATATGAGGTACCCAGTGCGTCTACACTTCCCCGCGTCCAACAACATGGCAGAGTACGAGGCCCTCCTTTGCGGCCTCCGAATCGCCATCGAGACAGGCATCAAATGCCTCGACGTTAGGGGAGACTCGCAGCTTGTGATTGACCAAGTCATGAAGAACGCGAGATGCCACGATGATAAGATGGAGGCCTACTGTAACGCCGTGCGCGCCCTCGAGGACAAGTTCTACAGCATCGAGCTCAATCACATCCCTCGCAGGTACAACGAGGAGGCGGACGAACTCGCCAAGATTGCGTCATTGCGAATCACCGTTCCCCCGAACGTTTTTGCGCGAGACGTTGCAAAACCGTCCATCAACCTCGAAACATCACCCTCGAGCCAAGAGGAACCCTCGGGGGCTCCCTCGAATCCAGCGGACGCGGAGCCTATGGATAAAGACCCCTCGAACGAGGCATTGGTGCTGTCCCTGCTCGAGGAATACAGTGCAAACGAGGCCGAGGCCAAGGCCGAGGCCATGGAAACAGAGCCAGCTCCCCGCGAGGAGGATTGGCGAGCCAAATACCTCGCTTGATGGATCGAGGAGAACTTTCCCCGGACCGGTCCGAGGCCAGGCCATCGCAGGCCATCGCTAGGATGGCCAAGTCGCTCACCCTCATCAACAGTGAGCTGTACAAGCGCGCCGCGTCTGGCGTCCTGCAGCAGTGCATCCCCATCCCCCAAGGCCGTGAGCTCATCCGGGACATTCACGCGGGCGTGTGCGGCCATCACGCGGCACCGCGCACCCTCGTGGGCAACGCGTTTCGCCAAGGCTTCTACTGGCCCACCGCGGTCTCCGACGCCAGCGAGGTTGTACGTACCTGCGAGGGGTGCCAGTTCTACGCCCGCAAGACTAACCTCCTAGCTCACGCCCTCCAGATGATTCCCGTCACATGGCCCTTCACCGTGTGGGGGCTAGACATCGTCGGGCCCTTGCAAAAGGTGCCCGGGGGCTACACCCACCTGCTAGTCACCATAGATAAGTTCTCCAAATGGGTCGAGGTGTGCCCAATCACAAACCTCAGGGTAGAGCTAGCCGTAACGTTCTTCACCGACATCATCCACCGGTTCAGGGTACCTAATTCCATCATCACCGACAATTGGTCCCAATTTTCCGGTAGGAAGTTCCTGGAGTTTTGTGACGAGTACCACATCCGCGTGGATTGGGCGGCCGTCGCACATCCATAGACCAATGGTCCAGTGGAGCGGGCCAACGACATGATCTTACAAGGCCTCAAGCCAAGGATTTTTGACAGGCTGAACAAGTCTGGCCGAAAATGGCTCTAGGAGCTGCCGACGGTCGTTTGGAGCCTCAGGACCACCCCGAGCAGAGCCACGGGATTCACCCCGTTCTTCCTGGTCTATGGCGCGGAGGCAGTCCTCCCCACGGACTTGGAGTACGGGTCGCCCAAAGTCAAAAGCTATGAAGAAGGCGCCAACCAGCGAGCCTGCGAGGACTCACTGGACCAATTGGACGAGGCAGGCACCGTGGCCCTGATGCACTCAGCAAGGTACCAGCAGGCGCTAAGGCGGTACCAAGCCCGAAAGATACGACGCCGAGACTTCCACGAGGGGGACCTAGTCCTAAGGCTGCGACAAAACAATCGAGGCCGCCACAAGCTATCGCCCCCATGGGAGGGACCCTACGTCGTGGTCAAAGTGCTCAAGCCCGACACCTACAAGCTGGCGAACAAAGACGGCGAGGAACTTACCAACGCTTGGAACATCCAACAGCTACGTCGCTTCTACCCTTTGCAAGGATTTCCAAGCCTTTTTTCGTTGCTTACATACCCAACACCCCAGTTGGTTGTACAGTTGTAAATCTCATCATGAAATATAAGTTGAAAGGGCGACTCGGCTTTCCCCTGAAAACCAAGTCCCCCTCGGGGGCTACTACGGGGGGCTCCCCCCAAAAAATGGTCCCATTTTTTCGTAAAAAAATCGTTGCAAATGTGCTAAGTATGCCTCGACCCAAACTTTGGGTGAATTTACGCGGGACGCGAGCGGCCAAAGGGCGAAGAAGCGCAAGTCGGGGATAGCCCACGCCTCCAGCAGGATACGGCCCCTCCCCCTCGCCGCTTTGCCTACAAGCTACTCGTGCGAACAAAATCTTTTCCGGCTAAAATTCACCTAAGAGAGAGGGTGAGGCAGAACATCACAACTACTGAAATAAGCAACAAGTACTTCAATTTACAAACATTCAAACGTTTCAAGCAGCAAATGTTTATTACATATAGCCACGTGGCTCGAACTCTAACACAAAAAGCAAAATGGGCACGAACGCCCAACTATTTTCAGGTTTGAGGGCTGCCAGCCGGGGGAGCATCCGGGAAGAGAAACTCCATGAAGTCCTCAGCGAGGACATCAGCGGCGGGAGTGGCGAGCATGTCCACACAGTTCATCTCCACCTCGTCGTCGACGTCGACGGGAACGACGTAGCCTGTAGAGATTGCCTCGAGGTTCACCCGGTAGTGCGACACCACCACGCCGAGGGCTTTCTGGACCCCAGGTGAAGGGCGTGGCGCATGCGCTAAGTGACGTGCCCACCCAGAGCGCGGAGATGACTCGCCATGGAGCTCCCGGCCTGCGTCTCGCCCTCTTCAATCTCCTGGCACGCCTCGAGGGCGGCGGCCTGCAGCTCTTCCAGCTCCTGCTGAGAAGAGTTGTAGGCCTTCTGAATGGCCTGCGCCTGGGACGTCGAGTTCCCAAGAGCTGTCCGCAGGCCTGAAAATCGAAACACAAACCAAGTTGGGAGCGAATCCCAAACGAACCAAGCCAACAAGTGAAAGGCAGGAAAGGTGACTCACCCTCGACCTGTTTGTTCTCCGTCTCGAGGGCCGCGCGCGCGGTCTTGGCTGCCCGCTGCAGGTCAAGGATCGTCGCATCCTTCTCCTCACCGGCCTGGCGCTGATCCTCGTAGGACACGCTCAACTGGGCCAGCTCCCCATTGAGCCATGTGACTTCCTCGTCCCGAAGATTAACGGTCGCCTGCGCCTTCTCGAGCGCGGTGCGCTCACGCTGGAGTTGGCCCTGCATCTCCTCTCGTGCCATGCGCTCGCGCTCGAGGGCGGCTCAGGCCTCCTCAAGGGCGGACCGCTCCTGCTGGAGTTGAGACTCCGCATGCTGGCGGACGCTCCGCTCCTGCTGGAGCTGCACCTCCACCGCGGCAAGAGAAGCGACCTCGTCTGCCAAGCTGGCCCTCAGCTGCTCGGCCTCTTTGGCCTTCTCCTCAACTTGGCTCTACCAAGACCGCGCCCCCTCGAGGGTTGCGCGGTCCTGTTGGAGCTGGGCACAAGCCGAAGCGAGCTCTGTCTCCCACTCTGCCACCACAGTCCGCATAGCGGCGAAGTCCTCGCGTGCCTTCCGCAGCGCCTCGTCTCGCTCCAGAAGCGCCGACGGCACCTTCTCGACCACGGAGGCGTCTTCCGCAGCCTGGGCGCCCTGGGCCAAGAGAGCATCCTGCACAACTCGCAGCCGTTACTCCAGCCACCCATTGTCGGTCCGCGGGGCCTCCACGAGGGAGTCAAGGGCGTCGTACTGGTCCCGGTACCAGTCGCGCTCGGATCTCAATTGGGTGAGGTGGTCGTACCTCTCCCGAGCTTGGCCCCCTAGCTCCTGTCACCGGCGGACAAGGCGCGGGAGAAAACGAAGTCAGGTGACACACAAACATGGAAGGGACAAGCGAGAAAACTCCAAATTCAACAAAAACACGCACCTGGAAAATCCACCACGAGGGACCCCTGCGCGTTGTTGAGCGAGGCGCCGTGGTCTCGGAACTCCTGCCACAGCGCCTGCTCGGCCTGGGCCTCGTCGAAATGGGCCGGCGGCGCGCTGGCGTGACCCCGCTCCTACTCTAGGCGCACGACGACGACGTCAGGGGCAGGAAGGGAGCACATGATGACGAGGCCTCGACGCCATGCGCCGGGCGCCGCAACATCACTCAGTCGTCCTCCCACAGCACCAACACCCCCGCCGCAGGCTCGGGGGCTGGCTCGAGCTAGTTCTCCCATTGGCCCCACCTGAGGGTTGGGGCATCATTGTCGGGAATGTCCACCACGGCCGCACGGTCGCCCGCGGTGGGGGCAAGTGCTGGTGATGCCGACGTCGCCGCGGTTGCCGCCGCCCTCCGGCCGCCGCCACGGCCACCACTTTCGCCGCGGCCCCGTGGCCACGCCGTGCCACACGGTGGCTCACCCGTCGCCGCCGTGCTTCCCGCCGCTCGTGGCGCTCTCGACGAATGCCGCCTCGTCGGCACGGACGTATCCGACCTGAGCGCCTTAGCAGGCGCAAGGGCGGGGACGATCGGCGTCACCCTGCGAACGAGAAAATAAAAAATGAGCACCAGCCCCTCGAAATCAAGGGCGCACAGGCAAAGTACTGCTCACCTCAAAATGGAGAAGCTCCCGCTTCCTCTTCCTCAAGGGTTCGGGGCCTCTGCGGCCCGTGGCGACGGGGGCGAGGGATTCCACCTCTCAGGAGGAGCTCCCCCCCGTCACTTTCCTCTTCTTCCTCTTCCTCCTCTGATGAGTTCGTCGGCGTCGCCGGGGGGGAGCCCCTGCTGCTCGCGCAGATGGTACTCCTCACTCTCCTGCTCCCTTCCGCCGCCAGATCCTCCTCTCCTTCGCGCGTGTCGCCCGCTCCTGTTCCCCCACTGCGCGGCATGGGCAGCCGCCCAGGCCCGGGGTGTCGGAGGATCCGATCGGGCGGCATCCACGGTCACCCTCTACTAATAATGACCATCAAGAACACATCGGTGCGTTGCAAGAAGACCGAAAGGGAGGAGAAGCCTACTCACTACCGGGGCGTCGGGGAGCATGATGAACGACCAGAGGTCGTCATTGCGGTTTGGCACGGATCTGAGGTTGATCGCGCACCTCGCCCTCGTCGTCGCGTACTCTCGAGGAAGACGGTCACGCAGCAGTTGCGAACGCGCCAATGCTGTCGGGTCGGCCTCATCGTTCATCTCAAACATGCGGAGCTCCCTCTCCATGAAGGGGGACAATCCACTGGTGATGGAGGTTGGCGAGGACCGAGGCTGCCCCTAGTTCGGCATCCGCCAGACTCTTCAACGCATCACTGAGCGACTCCAGCCGCTACTAACGCGAGGAAGGAGACACGTCGTGGTGCCAGGCATTGGTCTTCGCCTTCAGCACCTTGCTAGTGTAGGGGGGAAGGCCGGCACCGTCGTTGCGGAGGTAGAACCACCCCCTCTCCCACTCCGTGTTGTTGGTCGTCATCGTGCACGGAGGGTACAGCTCCCGGCGCGAGTCCCGCAACGTGAATGTCAGGCCACCAGTGTGCATCACCCGACGCACCCGTGTCTCGCTCGTGGTGACGGTGTGCAGCTTCGCGCGGAACATATGGATCCATAGGTCCCAATTCACGGGGATCCCCAGGAACCCCACACGGATGCCAAAGAAGGTGGCCGCCTATGAAATCGCGTTGGGGGCGAAGTTGTGAAGCTCCACCCCATAGTGGTAGCACAACCCCCACATAAAGCGGCTCGCCGGCGCGGCGAAGCCACGCTCGTGAAGCCTGATGAAGCTGACGACGTAGCCATACGGCGGGTTGGGCTCCTGGTCTGTCGTCGGTGGAACGATCCACGCCGGGGGTGCCCCCTCCACGTTCGGCGCCAGCTGCCCACCGTTCACGAGCTCATGCAGAGCAAACTCCGTCACCGTTGACCGAGTCCAAGGCAGGGGGTCCAGCACTACGATTGGCTGAGGCGAGGCCATTGCAGGCAACGGCTGAAGGAAAGGAGGCGACGTTGTGATAGCGAAACGAGCAGGGGGCGAGAACAAGGAAGCGCGCAGCCAGGAAGCAGAGGCGATAAGCAAGGGCAGCGGATGCTAAGTGACGAGGTAAGGGACTCCTACCTCCCTCTCTCGCGATTTATAGATCTGGGGGAGCCACGCTCCCGAAAACCGCACGCGCCGTGCGCATTAACTACAGGCGACACCGTCCGCCGATGACAGACGGGCCCCACCGTGCCAAAATAGCCGGACCCGCGCGCATGTGCGATCATACGGCGTGGCAACCAAAGGGCCGCGGCACCCCGTCACGTCCGCCCCCACATCGTCCACTACGCCAGTGGTTGCGCCGCCTGAAAAGGCGCGCCCGTTGCGCACGACCGCTACCACGACTACGGCCATTTAATGGCCCGGTTCCTTACCGAGTAAGGGTAAACCCGCGTGGCCCGAGCCAAGGGCTCGAAGAACCAGCCCCTCGAAGGGTGCGGTTACTGATCAGTGGTGACGAATCCCACCCGTCGAAGGTGGGTGCCACAGATGCCATAAGATTTAGAGACTTACTGATCAGCAGCTCGAGGATTGGCTCGGCCACGGCCCCTCGCATCCTGCAGATGAAAATAAGACGGGGGCACCTAGCCATCACCCCGCATCAGCCCAACTGATCAGGGGTACGAAGCCTGACCCTCGAGGGGTTCGAACAGGCGCCCCAGATCGACCGAGTTAGGGACGACCAGGGCGCGCCATTCGAGCCTATTCTCGAGCCCACCAGCTCAAGGGCGCCCCACATGTCGTGTTCAAGAGCCAACGAGGGCAGCTAGTCAAGGGATCCCATCGAGGGAGAGCTTCCGCGCCCTCGGTCCCCAGCGAACGGGACCGAGCCCTGCCTAGCACACCCGCGTTAGCGCTTTTATGGACATGTCTCCGGACCACGAGCCGACCCTTATCAAACGGGGCACGGACATCCACTTGAATCACCTGATAATAGCTCAACGAGTGTTGATGGATAAAAGTAGTATCCACCTACGATCTGCAAGCGTACGGACCTACACCTTTTTCACCACGGGATTCCCAAGGTTATTGTCAATCCGCGGAGCAAGGGGATTACAAGTGTTTGATCTACCTCTACTCACTAACTACTCAAACCCTAACTATGATTAAACTATAAACCGACTAAACTACACTAGAGAGAACGATCAAGCTATCAAGATAAAAGACACTTGCCCATGGGTCTAAGATACTAGAACATGCAATCGCTTTAAACAAGAAAACCAATCTAATCTATCGGGGTTGTGACCACGGTTTCGCCCTTTCCCTCCCCCCGTACTGTCACTACGCGGAGGTATTTGTGACTAGACCTATGATGGACATGGCGTATTGAATGGATCTAAGGGAGCATTGGAGCTCTACTTCCCTTTACAACATGGTAGCTAACCTTAAGCATTAAAGTATGTTCAACACAAGATGATATATAGATAATCCAACAAAGTACGATTACATCTCAAGATCGATTACAACCCATGGACGAATAAGGAGATTACCCCATCAAGGTGCTAGACATAGCACCGTTGATCATGGTCACCCTTCCGTCAGTGTCTTCCTTCTTCTCCACTTGTGGGTGCTTCCTTCGAGGTGGTCGATCCCCCTCCGGAGATCTCCCTCCTCTCTCTAGCTTGTGGATGGCCTCCTGGTGCGAATTGCTCCCCCTCCTGCGAATGGCGGCGCCTCCAGGGCTTTAGGGTTGAAGATCCTTCGGGTGCAAGGAAAGGGGGGCCGAACCAACCCCGGAGTGGGCTGGGCCGACCGGCCCAGGCCCATTTCGGCCCGGTTTGGTCTCCCCTTCGCTCCCTTGGGTCCTCAGGTGATTATGCACTTTGCCCCTTCCACTTGCATGATTTTGACGATGTCATCCTCGCGTCGAAGATGGAGGTTCTCCTCGCATGAAGTTCAATCTTTTACGCTTCAATCCCCGGGGGTGTTCCTTCGTAGCACTTCGGTCCTTGCCACCATTGGAAGTGATTTCATCAAGCTCATGAACACGAACAAGACTCCGTAAATGCTCCTTTGAACTTGTTGTGAATCCGTCCTTTATGTCCATGTTTTCCTGCATAAACACAGCACTTCCAAATGCATGCACATAGATGAACTTGTTATATGATTAGTGTGCCTAGTGGCTGGTTAGTTCCATAATCAAATCCAAACCAAAGTGTAATGAACATGTTTGGTGTACCAAAATACACCGTCAACATCTCCCCCACGTTTAGCTCTTGCTTGTCCTCGAGCATGTACTCGTAAAAGAACTTCGTCCAAAGTGTTTTAATCATGTACCGCTAATCCTTCTTCACAAGTTAGTCAATCTTTTGTCTTTAATACATAAACATAAAGTAATGATCATCATACATAAACATGAGCGTTTAGAATTTTTAAAACGTCAAGATTTACCCCACAACTCAAACTCTTCACTGGAAGTCTTCAATTTTAGTCATGCTTACTTCTTTGCTTCCATTGGAGGGTTTTTATGTTTTTTAAAAATAAAATTCGTGCAACAAGTGTTAGACAAAAACCTTTCTCCAAGCTCTCTCAAGTCACTCATATGAGGTGGCTATCCTAAACCAGTTTTATAAAACTCTCACCTCCCATAAATCTCTCATATAACATGTAAAGTGGAGCTATAGGTAGGGCTAGAGCAATCAACACAAGTATTGTCAAACTGAGAACTTCCTCTAATGGTTGTTTACCTTTCAAAGCCAATGATCACAAGAATTAATCCATATGTGGGGATATCAAGGATGAGAAGATATAGAATGGTGGACACGTGCAAGGGAAAAAGAAATATGACCACGAGGCACCGATGACGTCCTCGTTGTCAGATTGCACATGGTTGGAAAAAGAGTGAAAGTTCTGTCTCTCAACAACGTGACATCCTTCCTCGCACTCTATTATTTTTTCTTTTACTTGATTCATCCCTCTCATATCTTTATTGCCACTCCTTTTATCTCTTTTATCTTCTTTCTTTCATTCTCTCATACACATATATTTATTTTTCTTTCATTCTTTTCTAGTTTTCTTTCTTTCTTTTCTATTTTTCTTTCTTTCTTTTCCATACACATACTTTTCTCTTTATTTTTCCCTCTCTTGACATCTTTTTCTCTCTTTCCAAAGCTCTCAACTCCTTTCTTTCCTGCATGCATACAATCTGAAATTGTAAATAAACCATGCTAGAGACGAGACGAAACTTTGAGAGTAGGTTGTGTTCAAGGAATGCGATATACAAAAGAGATGTATAGGGTTGGGTATGGAATTCGGCGATGTACGAGACTTCTGATGTGAAAGTCACGTTACCGAATGCATGACTAGGCCTGGGCAAAATACCCGATACCCATTACCCGTACCCGAATTACCCGAACCGAACCCGAATTACCCGAACCCGAGTTACCTGATCCCAAGTTCGGATAGTGATTATCATTACCCGAAATTAGTTTGGGTAATTCGGGTAATACACTCAGGTACCCAAACTACCCGAACTACCCGAAATTTGCCTTTGTCTTTGTATTTATTCACATGTTGTTAGTTGAATACTTGAAATTATCACTTTATTAGAATATAATTCTCTTAATTTGAATGAGTAACTATAATATATTATTCTTGTCAACTTGTAATTGAAACTCAACACAAACTAATAGTCTATGCAAAATTATGTGTGTTTGACTGTATACTTTGATTATAGATTTCGGGTAAATTGGGTAACCCGAACCCGAACCCGATTTTTGCGGGTACTCGAATTTGCAGGTAGTGTTTTTCTGGAGCTGATATCGGGTAATGATTCTCATTACCCGTATTTCTCAAAACCCGAATTACCCGACCCGAACTAATCGGGTAACCCGAACGCCCACCCCTATGCATGACAAGGCTAGCAACAAAAGATAAGCACAAGGACATGATCATTTCTCGAAATTAAAACTCCCAAGAGAGAAGGATCCTACCCCAACTCATCGTGCTAATCACACTTATGGTGGAGCAAAAAAGTAAATTTGTCTTTTTATAGGAGTTTTTCTTACTCTCAACTTGGAAAAAGAGATTTTGCTAACCTTTATTACAAGGGTTTTTAGATAATTTTCAGAATTGAATTCCTCCAACTTTTAGCATTGAACATAGCACAACCAACATATAAAGCTCAAGATCGAAGCACGGTATGGGTACTTCTATTAGTAGCAATTCCACTAAGCACCACAGTAAACGTTTGTCGAGTTCACGATGTAAGATCTGAATCTCTCAAATGCGAATACCACAGCTAGCAACTCCTTTTCCGTAGTGGCATAATTTAATTGTGCCTCATTAAGAGTTTTGCTAGCGTAGTAAACGGCGTGAACTCGGCCTTCCTTTCTTTGACCCAGAACTGCGCCTACGGTGTAGTCACTTGCGTCACACATGATCTCGAAAGGTTGGCTCCAATCCTGAGGTTGAATAATGGGAGCACTCACCAACGCACTTTTCAAGGTCCGGCATGCCGCTAGGCACTTCTCATCAAAGTCAAAAGCCACATCCTTTTGAAGGAGATGCGTTAAAGGCTTAGTGATCTTTGAGAAGTCCTTAATAAATCTTCTATAAAATCCGGCATGGCCTAGAAAGCTCGTCAAGGACTTAACATTCGTCGGAGGTGGGAGATGCTCAACCGTCTCTACCTTAGCCTTGTCCACTTCAATGCCTCTCTCGGATATAACATGTCCAAGCACTATGCCTTGCTTAACCATGAAGTAGCACTTTTCCCAATTTAACACCAAGTCTACCTCCGCACACCTCGTGAGGACCTTATCAAAGTTTGCCAAGCAATCCATGAACGTCTTCCCATAAACGGAAAAATCATCCATGAACACCTCGACAATTTCTTCGATGAATTTCGAGAATACGACCATCATGCAACGTAGAAAAGAGGCCGGAGCGTTGCATAAACCTAAGGGCATCCTTCTATATGGAAATGTTCCATAAGGGCATGTGAACATTGTTTTGTGTTGATCATCCGGGTGAATGGGAATTTGCATGAACCCCGAGTACCCATCGAAAAAGCAAAAATAAGCGTGGTTCGCTAATCTCTCGAGCATCTCGTCAATGAACGGTAGGGGGAAGTGATCTTTCTTCGTTGCTTTGTTTAGCTTTCGATAATCGATACACATCTGCCACCCGGTCCTGGTTCTTTGCAGTATCAACTCATTCTTCTCATTCTTCACCACGGTTAAACCTCCTTTCTTTAGTACACAATGTACCGGGCTCACCCACTCGCTATGCGGAACCGGGTAGATGATTTCGGCATCAAGTTACTTGATGACCTCTTTCTTTACTACCTCTCGCATGGCATGAGTTAGCCTCCTTTGGTGGTCCACTACGGGCTTGCATTGGTCTTCCATTGGTATACGATGAGTGCAAAAGGCTGGGATATGACCTTTGAGATCATTGATTGAATATCCAATCACCTTCCTATGTTTTTCAATAAAATCAGCAACCTCTCATTTTCTTCGGGACTCAACTCGTCGCTCACAATGACTGGATAAGTCTTGTCTGGGCCCAAAAATTCATACTTTAATACTTTGGGCAAAGGTTTAAGGTCTACCTCGGGCACTGGTGGCTCCTCGGGTTTAATCTCTCCTATGTCCTCGAATCTTTCTTCCTCCACGCTTCCATCATGCCGTTCTAAGCCTTTTGTCGCTTCTTCTAGATCTTCATCTTGTTGATCATTAATTTGATTTTGCATTGCTCTTTGCAGCGGGTCTCTAAGGGTTTCAACAAAACAAAGACTATCTACCTCCTCTACTTCGTCTTCGGGAGGAAAGGGTGTAGGGTGTTTAGAAACGCGAAGAAAGTTATATGTGTACTTCTTTCCATTAAGGTTCATAGTTGAGGACCATGTGTGGTTCGAGGACCGGTGGATGGTCGCTTCCTTGTGTGATGAGTGATTGACAACGTTGTGTGGACTGATTCTTGGCTAAGTATTGCAGGTGCAGGTTGCGGCTTGACTCGTGTTGGTGCAGGTGAAGAACAAGCGCGAAAGGTCGTCGCCGGTGAGGCCTCCAGGTGTGGAGAAGACAAGTAGGCTTTGTTCGAGGGACCCGGTGGCCAGTGGGGTCAAGTGCGGGCCGCATGGTGGCATGAACAGCAAGATGAAGTTGTGGACGGTTTCTTGGTTGAGCCTCAAAACCAAGGTCGAGTCGGGACTACGTGGGAGCCAAGTCATGAGTGGAGATTGGCGGAGGCTACACCGAGTTCGCGGGGTTTCCGGTGGTTCACCAGAAAACCACTGGGTTCCTTGGTTGATCCACAAAGCCAAGACCGGAGAACCGAAGACGGAGGTGCAGCAGCACCAGACCGGTCTGACCGGTGGGTCTGACCGGTCTGACCGGTGGGGACCGGTCTGACCGGTGAGGAGCACCGGTCCCGACCGGTGTGCGACGACGCAGTCCGAATCTTCGAAGCGGAGGACACGCGTCGGGATCGCATGGCTTGCGTCGAGGCTACGCGGGGTGCGGTCGCCGGCATCCGTCCGATGGTGAAGACATAAAGAATTCCAAATCCGCCCTTGAGGGGCATGTATCCCTAGTTAGTAGAGAGGGGCATTTTAGACATTCGGTTGCCGCCTATATAACCCAAGAGGTGAGAGGTTGGCAGCCAACTCTTGGAACCCTAGCTCATTAGTTTTCCTATTTTCCACCTATTTTCTCTAGGTTTTCCTTAGGACTAGCAAGAGAGCTTCACGGAGAGATCTTGTAGAGAGGGATGGATGATCGGGCGGCTTGCTAGACCTTGTACGAACCTTTGTTTCATGTATAGATGATTCGGCGTGGTTCCTCAAGGTTTGGATGTGTTTTCCCCGGTTGTTCTTGGTGGTGATTTTCGGAGCCCTCTCTAGGTGATTTCTTTGGGGTGTTTTCGGGGCTTTTCTCTTGGGGATTTGATGGGGGAAATTTGTGGGAACCCTTCGTGGTTCTTTGGGCTGTGATTCCCCTCCCAAATCCGTGAGGAAAAGTGCTCGATTTTGGGGTTTCTTGAGTTCTTGGGTTGGAAGTGCTTCCGGCGGGATTTCTTCGATTCCTCCTTTTTGGACGAGTTTTAGGTGGGATTAAACTTGGCTATGAACTCCTCATGAGGTGTTCATGATATCCCCAAAGTCTTGTTCAAGTCCGTGGAGCGATTCGGGAGATCGAGATTTGGATTTGGGGGAGTTGACCCGCGGGTCTTGTTCATCCCGAGTCGCCTGTGCTACACCGGTCCGACCGGTGCTCTTGACCTGGTCGACCGGTGCAAGCCCTTGTGGGTTTTTGCTCGGGTGAACGTCTTGGTGTGTTCCTTGTTGTCCCGTGTTGCTGCCTGTTTCAAGTTTGGGTCCGTTTGGTGGTCGGTTGACTTGTTTGGTGCCTTGGGGGCTTTCGGTGCCACCGGTCCGACCGGTGTGCCTCACCGGTCCGACCGGGTGTAGAGCCACTTAGTGAAAGTTGCTCGGTTTCACCGGCGAGGGGACCGGTCGACCGGTGGTGCTCACCGGTCTGACCGGTGTGGGTCTGTAGACTCGAGGTTTGGTTTTTCCGCTGCGTTTCTCGGGTCGGAAGGTTGCGTGTTGGTTCCTAGGTCTAGTGGCACTCCAGTGGCTACGTGGGCTTGACCAACCTTGGTAGTGAGTCGGAGAAGTGTGTTGGAAGCCGCGTTCGTCTTGTTGGAGTTTTCATCTCCTTCGAGAAGAATTTTTATCGGCTCCCATTCACTCCCCCTCCCCTCTCGGTTCGCCGTATCGGTCCTTCAAGTGGTATCGAGCCGGTTCGGGTCTTTGTTGACTCTAACCGGTCTAAGATCCAAGGATGGCGTACCGAGAACGGGGTTCGGGTCCTCCACACTTCGATGGCAAGAACTACCGGATGTGGAGCAAGCGGATGGGTGCCTTTCTCCGCGGAAAGGGTCGGATCCTTTGGGATGTCACGGTGGACACGAGCTATGTCCAGGCCGGTTGATTTCCTCGCTCCAGGATCGAGGGACGGCCTTCGACGCCAACAATAAGGCGGTCGACTACTTGTTTCGTGCTTTGTGTCGCCCGAGTTCGATCGGGTGCACACCGAGCACTTGGCTTGTAGGATTTGGGCGGTGTTGAAGGAGGCTCATGTTGGGAACGCCCGTGTTCGAGGCACGGTTGTATGCGACCTACGGAGAGAGTACGAGAACTTCACTCATCTCCCCCGGTGAGTCCATCGATGCCTTGTTTCGCAGGTTCACGGTGGTGGTGAACAACATGAGGGCCAATGTGGACGTGCTCCCGTACGATGATCATGATAGAGCGGTCAAGCTCTTACACTCTTTGGATCGTACGATATGGAGCGGAAAGTTCGAGGCCATAGTCGAGTCGGAGCGGTACGATACTCGACGGTGAACGAGCCGTTCTCGAAGCTCAAGTCGGGCCGAGGTGGATAGGGGCATGACCGCCAAGCTCGAGGGACCGATCGATTCCCATAGTCTTGCCCTCGTTGGTGGTTCCAAAGGAAAGACTAACTCTAACCCATCCACCGGATGTTCTCGTTTTCCTCTCCGATGTCTATGCCGGATGAGGAGTTTGATGACCTTGGAGAGGACGAGCCGGCACCGTTGACGAGGCGGTTCGAGAGGCCGCACGAGAACCGCGTGAACATGAGGAGGAACACGAGGACTTGCTTCCAGTGCGGCAAGCCGGGACACTTCGTCGCCGACCGCCCGAGAAGGCCGAGAACAAGGACGGCTACAAGCACAAGCCGAGGAAGAACGACGACAAGTACCGTTCGAGGCGCGACCACAAGAGCAAGCACAAGAACAAGTACAAGAACGAGCGACGATCGAGGAAGAAGGAGGGCCGAGGCAAGGCCCGAGCGATGGTTGGAGCGAGCGACGTCGACTCCGGGTCCCGCGTACTCCACCTCGAGCTCGAGCGGCGGCGACGACGAGGGAGATCGCCGCAAGAACAAGAGGTCGTCCAAGAACCCGAGCGGGCCGAGCGCTCGCGAGAGACGGCTTCGCACCATGGCGTTGAGCTCCGGCGGCAAGAAGAGCACACGGAGCGACTCGGACTCGAGTCCGACGACGAGGTGCGTGATGAGCTTCCCTTCTTGCGCCGGAGAATGAGAGACTTGGCTCTTTGCTTGATAACCGTGATGACATGCTTAGAGAGGCCAAGAAAATGAGGAAAGAGCTTAGGGCTTCACTCGAGGATGCTAGGACTAGAGTGGCCGAGCTAGAGACACAGAGTGCTTGATAGCAAGCTTGAGATTGATTCGCTTAAGGCTAGCCCCCGTTGTTTCGATGAGAATGATTGTGCTTGATTGCTCTATTTTCCTTGCCGATCTTGCTTTGTTCAAGGAGAAGCATGCCTCAAAGTGTGAGGAACTAGATGTGCTTAGGGTTGAAGTGGTCGAGCTTAAGTCTAGACCCTGCTTTGCTAGGTGCTTGCACTTCTTGCCCCGTTTTGCATGCTAAGATCGATGAGATGCATGCTTACACTAGTTCGCTCGAGGCTAAATTGAAGGAACCCATGCCTACATCTTGCTCTACCCGTGAAATGCATGCATTGAAAAATTTGGAGCTTGCACATTATGTTGACCGTTTGCGGGATGAGAATGATGATTTGAGGAAGTTGATGGGTTGGTTGTCCTGGTCACGAGCCTCGCTTGAGGATGATGATTGAGGCCTTTAAGAGGCAAGATGGTGAGGGGCTTGGGGCAAACAAGGTTGGTGAGGGAAGTGGAGAGAATATCCCGAGCCACCAAAAACCCACCACAAGAATGATTTCCCACCAAAACCTAACCATCTAAGGAACCGACTAGACACAACCCCGGCTCCACCCGTGTTTCCTACACCCACAAATGACCTACAAAAGCCTATCAAGTTTGTGAGCACTTCGGGGGAAAGTGTTCTTTGGGAAGGAGAGTGAGAAGGCTAGTGGTGAGAAACCGGTGGAGGGTTTGAGTGGAGAGAAACCAAGTGAGCAGCCACATTCCAAGCCAAAGCCTAAGCTTGTGAGGTTCCATTGTGGCTATTGTGGGAGAGATGGCCATAAGGAGGAGTTTTGCTTCAAGAGGAAGCGAGAGGAGAGAATGAGGAAGGAGTGGGCTAACAAGGACAAGTACCACCCTTCTAATGGTGTACTTGAGCCTCGTATGCAGATGCCCAGGGGCAAGGCGACTGTGAGGACAGTTCGGGCTTGGGGAGAGAAGAAGGCTGCAGGGTGGTCTGCTTGCCCGGACCACACCGATCGGACCGGTGTGGAGCACCGGTCAGACCGGTGCGGGCACCGGCGGACGGATGTTCGGGTTTCGTGCTCGTACGGTGCGAGGGTTGTTTCCGGTGGTCGTGGTTCGGTGGTTGGGCTGGAAAGAGTGCAGGTGGTCAGTTTGCTAGGCGTTCTCCTCCTCGTGCTCAATACGGGGATTGGAGGAGTCGTGGTGGTGAGTTGGAGAGGAAGGACGTTCCACGGGCTTTCTTGCGTGGTTTTGGTCCTCCTCCAGGCAGAGAGGGGTGGTTCCCTCAGGGTGGTTACCGTGGTGGTGTTCGTGGAGGTAGTTTTGGTAGGAGAGATGCTTTGGTTGGTGCTAACCCCACTTTCGAGCAAATGGCTCGGCACTGGTTTTCCTCTTTTGGTTCTAACCCCGGTCTTTGAGTCGTTTGTTCGCTCACGTGCCTATTTTTGATGTGCGGTGAGGGAGACTTGAAGAACATTTGGTTGATTGACTCCGGTTGTTCGAGGCATATGACCGGAGACAGGGGGTGGTTCTCAAGTCTCGTCCCGGTGGTGACGAAGAGGTACATCACCTTTGGGGACAATGGGCGTGGGCGTGTGCTTTCAGAAGGTGAGATAAAAGTGAGTGACAAGATCACTCTGAGGCGTGTTGCTCTTGTTCAATCGCTGGGATACAATTTGCTTTCTGTGTCTCAGTTGTTGGATGAGGGTTTTGAGGTGTTGTTTCGGCCTGGTGGTTCTCGGATTGTGGACTCTCGAGGGGACCTTGTTTGTATGGTCGTTCCCGAGGGTCGGGTGTTTCGTGCCGGTTTTTCTTAGTCTTCGGGTGTGGAGCGTTGTTTCTTGGCCGGTTCTTCGAGTGAGTTGTGGAAGTGGCATAGGAAGTTGGGTCACTTGAGCTTTGACCTTTTGTCACGCTTGAGTAAACTCAATTTGGTCCGAGGATTGCCACGGTTGAGGCTTGAGAAAGAGTTGGTTTGTGCTCCGTGTAGGCATGCCAAGATGGTGGCCTCTTCTCACCCGCCTCTCACCGATGTGATGACCGAGCGTCCATGCGAGCTCGCTCCATATGGACCTTGTTGGCCCAGCTCGTGTGCGATCTGCGGGTGGGAAGTGGTATGTCCTTGTTGTGGTGGACGACTATTCTCGGTATGCGTGGGTGTTCTTTCTCGAGGATAAGGGGGAGACGTTTGGTTTTGTTCGAGATCTAGTCTTGAGGTTGAGGAACGAGAGGCACGGAGATGCCATACGAGCTATCCGCAGTGATAATGGCTCGGAATTCAGGAACTCTCGTTTTGAAACCTTCTGTCATGACTTGGGTCTTGAGCACCAGTTTTCGAGTCCGTATACGCCTCCCCAGAATGGTGTTGTGGAAAGGAAGAACAGGACCTTGTGCGAGATGGCTCGGACGATGCTTGATGAGCATAGGACTCCGAGGAGGTATTGGGGCGAGGCGGTGAATACCGCATGCTATGTGTCGAACAGGATATACCTCAGGGTGCACAAGAAGAAGACATGCTATGAGTTGATGCATGGCCGCACACCCAAGGTGAGTCACTTCCATGTCTTTGGTTGCAAGTGTTTCATTCTGAAGAAAGGCAGGAAGTTGGATAAGTTTGAGGCTAGGTCTGTCGATGGCATTTTCTTTGGTTATGCATCTCATTCTAGAGCATATCGTGTGCTCAATCTTGAAACTAACCAAATCGTGGAGACTTGCGAGGTAACCTTCGACGAGACGAGCCACGTAGTCAGCTTGTCTTTGAGTGTGCAGGTGATGATGAGCTTGGCGAGGAGATCTTTCAGGAGGAGGAGCATGAACATGATGATGAGGATGGTGGTGCGGTGCCCCCAGCTGAACATGT
This sequence comes from Cenchrus americanus, assembly GCA_947561735.1. Taxonomy (NCBI): domain Eukaryota; kingdom Viridiplantae; phylum Streptophyta; class Magnoliopsida; order Poales; family Poaceae; genus Cenchrus; species Cenchrus americanus. Next base: position 265,295,509 of record OX387239.1, read on the forward strand.
ACCCACTACTTCGACTACGATGATGGATGGACCCTCTGCTACACCTACGACGACAAATCAAGAACGAGGAGAAGCTGATGTTGAGGGGGAGGTAGCTTCGAGGCGAGAACCTCCCCGGCGAGTTCAAGTGGATCACCCAGCTTCGAGGATCATCGGCGACATGAATGAACGCACTACACGGTCGAGGGTTCGAAACAATTCCCATTTTGCTCATGCTGCGTTTGTTGCTTGTTTCGAGCCCAAAGACATTGGACACGCACTATCTGATCACAATTGGGTTAACTCGATGCATGAGGAGTTGGAGAACTTTGAGAGGAATCAGGTGTGGGAGTTGGTTGACCCTCCCCCAGGGTGTAAGCCGATTGGTACAAAGTGGGTGTGGAAAAACAAAGAGGGAGAGAAGGGTGAGGTTGTGAGGAACAAGTCGAGACTTGTTGCCCAGGGGTTCAGTCAGAAGGAGGGGATCGACTACGAGGAGACCTTTGCTCCCGTAGCCCGTTTGGAGGCGATTAGGATCCTTCTAGCCTTTTCCGTGGCTAAAGGGTTCAAGTTGCACCAAATGGATGTGAAGAGTGCTTTTCTGAATGGAGTGTTGGAGGAAGAAGTGTATGTGAGGCAGCCTCGGGGTTTGAGAGTGAGAAGTACCCCCACCGGTGTACAAGTTGAGGAAGGCGCCGTATGGGTTGAAGCGGCGCCTAGAGCTTGGTATGGCGAGGTTGAGGGGGTTCTTGTTTGAGAGAGGTTTTGAGATGGGGAAGGTTGATCGGACCTTGTTTTTGCCGAGGCGGGCGAGAGATATCCCGATTGTGCGAGTGTGTACGTGGATGATATTGTCTTTGGTGGCTCATCTAACTCTCTTGTTGCGAGGTTTGCGGATGATATGAGCGAGGGAGTTCGAGATGAGCATGATGGGTGAGTTGCGCTTCTTCCTCGGGCTACAAATCAAGCAATCAAAGGAAGGAACATTTGTGCACCGGGCTAAGTACACCAAGGACATTGTGAGGAAGTTCAAGATGGAGGACTCCAAGGCTATGACGACGCCGATGAGTACGACTACGGCTCTTGATGCGGACGAGGAAGGTGAACACGTGGACCGGAAGGAGTACCGAGCATGATCGGGTCACTCCTCTACTTGACGGCGACGAGGCCGGACATACGCTTCTCGGTGTGTCCGTGCGCTCGTTTTCAAGCGTCTCCGAGGACTTCGCATCGGCAAGCGGTGAAGCGAATTTTCGGGTACTTGCGTCACACTCCCGACTTCGGCCTTTGGTACTCCGCGTCCTCTTCTTTGGCGCTTCATGGTTTTTCGTACGCGGATTTTGCCGGTGTCGGTTGGATAGGAAGTCCACTTCCGGGACTTGCCGCTTTTGGGTTCTTCGTTGGTGTCTTGGTCTTCCCGTAAGCGCTCGAGTGTTGCTCAATCCACGACCGAGGCCGAGTATGTTGCCGCCGCTAGTTGTTGCTCTCGGCTCCTTTGGATCACCTACACCATGAGTGACTTTGGTGAGGAGTATACCCATGTCCCACTTCAATGTGATAGCACCAGTGCCATAAGCGTTGCAAAGAACCCAGTGCTCCATTCCAAAACAAAACACATAGAAGTGAGGTATCATTTTCTGAGAGACAATGTTGAGAAAGGAAAGATAGCTTTGATCCATGTACCCACACATGACCAACTAGCCGATATTTTCACCAAACCCCTAGATCAAGCAACTTTCACTCGTTTGCGGGGGGAACTTGGTGTGTGTTTGATTTCTTGAGTTGGGTGTGTGGGAGCTCTCTTTTGCCGGTGGTGTCGAGCCCGTTTTGCCTCCCCTCGAGGAGCCGGTTTGTAGCATATGTATAGCTTTCCTTTGTGCATTTCTTGCATTTGGCATGGCATATGTAACATGATGTATAGGCATCCTTGTATCTTAGATTGCATGCATTTTGTATCATATGCATTGGTTAGGAAAAGCTTCTCTCATATACATTGTTCACCATGGAATGAGATATATGTCTTTGTGAGCTTGTTTGGTATGCTATGGTTAGTTTGGCTTAGCTCTTGATGATCTTGATGAATAATCCATGGTTGATAGCTATGCTTTTGAAAAATGTCACATGTATGCTCTCTCATGTGTAAATGCCTTTACATGCTCTTGACATGTTTTTGTGGCCTTGCTATGCTTAATTTGTGGTTGGATAGCTAGTTTATTGATCATATGGGGCCAAAGGCTCATTTGCCATCATGAATGTTTAGCCCTCTTGACTTATCTTGTGGAGGAGCATAAGTTCCTTTTTGTCGCAAAGACATTTCATGTACCATTTACAAATCTGAAAATGAAATGAAAAATGCTTGGAAAATATGCTCCCATGTCATATGTGCTGAATTTAATTTGCTTTGGGTGCTAAACCGTTGCATGATGCCTACCAATGAGAAGTCTCATAAATAGAAGTAGGCACATGGCTCGGTGGCTTTGACATGACATGAGGTGCTTGTGGGTGTTTGTGATGGTCTTATGGTTAGAATAGCTGTCCTAGCATGAAGTTTGTGTGGCTTTGCCATTTTGATATGCTTTGATCATGTTTAGGACTTTGCTCATGAGAGGCAAGTTTTCGCAAAATTGCCAAAATTCATCTTAGCTTCGTCCAATGGTTGTGAAACTTGGTGATCATGTAGTTGAGATCGATACGAAGCCGTAGAGTACCTAACTTGCTCATTTGGACATGTGTAGCATTCTTTGTTGAATTTTGCATATTTGAGAAGCTCTAGGTTGAAAGTTTTGCATTTTTGGCTTGATTCATGCATTGCCAACAAGGGGGAGAAGTTTGAGCTTGAAATGGCTTGCTTGGGCGTGTTTAGAAGGTTTTCGGTGGTTTCGAGCCATTTCGGGCTCTCGTTGAGCACCGGTCCGACCGGTCGAGGTCACCGGTCCGACCGGTGTGAGTGCCGGCTCGTTCACATGTTGCACACCGGTCGACCGGTGGTGTTGACCGGTCCGACCGGTCGGGGCGGTTTGTTGCGGTACCGCCCTGTTTTCAAGTGGTGTCTTGCATGCATTAGTCCAGGGGGAGTTGCATTGGTTCAGGGGGAGCTTGCATGTGTGCAGGGGGAGCTCTTTGAGAGTTTTCGAGCTTTGTTTCGGTGGTTTGTGCTCTTTGCTTGAGCTTTGCTTTGTCTCGGATGTGTCGAGCCGTTGCCCTTGCCTAAGGGGTCCGAGACTTATCTTCTTCAAGTGATCTTGCTCTTTGCCTTTGTTTGGCTTTCGATCGCTTGTTGGAGTTTCTTTTTGTTCGTTTCTTTTCTTTTTCTTTTCTCTCTTGTTACTTTCATGTGGGTGTTGTCAATGCACTCATCAAGGGGGAGATTGAGGACCATGTGTGGTTCGAGGACCGGTGGATGGTCGCTTCCTTGTGTGATGAGTGATTGACAACGTTGTGTGGACCGATTCTTGGCTAAGTATTGCGGGTGCGAGGTTGCGGCTTGACTCGTGTTGGTGCGGGTGAAGAACAAGCGCGAAAGGTCGTCGCCGGTGAGGCCTCCGGTGTGGAGAAGACAAGTAGGCTTTGTTCGAGGGACCCGGTGGCCGGTGGGGTCAAGTGCGGGCCGCATGGTGGCATGAACAACAAGATGAAGTTGTGGACGGTTTCTTGGTTGAGCCTCAAAACCAAGGTCGAGCCGGGACTACGTGGGAGCCAAGTCATGAGTGGAGATTGGCGGAGGCTACACCGAGTTCGCGGGGGTTTCCGGTGGTTCACCGAGAAAACCACCGGGTTCCTTGGTTGATCCACAAAGCCAAGACCGGAGAACCGAAGACGGAGGTGCAGCGGCACCGGACCGGTCGACCGGTGGGTCCGACCGGTCCGACCGGTGGGGACCGGTCGGCCGGTGAGGAGCACCGGTCGGCCGGTGTGCGACGACGCGGTCCGGAATCTTCGAAGCGGAGGACACGCGTCGGGATCGCATGGCTTGCGTCGAGGCTACGCGAGGTGCGGTCGCCGGCATCCGTCCGATGGTGAAGACATCAAGAATTCCAAATCCGCCCTTGAGGGGCATGTATCCCTAGTTAGTAGAGAGGGGCATTTTAGACATTCGGTTGCCGCCTATATAACCCAAGAGGTGAGAGGTTGGCAGCCAACTCTTGGAACCCTAGCTCATTAGTTTTCCTATTTTCCACCTATTTTCTCTAGGTTTTCCTTAGGACTAGCAAGAGAGCTTCACGGAGAGATCTTGTAGAGAGGGATGGATGATCGGGCGGCTTGCTAGACCTTGTACGAACCTTTGTTTCATGTATAGATGATTCGGCGTGGTTCCTCAAGGTTTGGATGTGTTTTCCCGGTTGTTCTTGGTGGTGATTTTCGGAGCCCTCTCTAGGTGATTTCTTTGGGGTGTTTTCGGGGCTTTTCTCTTGGGGATTTGATGGGGGAAATTTGTGGGAACCCTTCGTGGTTCTTTGGGCCGTGATTCCCCTCCCAAATCCGTGAGGAAAAGTGCTCGATTTTGGGGTTTCTTGAGTTCTTGGGTTGGAAGTGCTTCCGGCGGGATTTCTTCGATTCCTCCTTTTTGGACGAGTTTTAGGTGGGATTAAACTTGGCTATGAACTCCTCATGAGGTGTTCATGATATCCCCAAAGTCTTGTTCAAGTCCGTGGAGCGATTCGGGAGATCGAGATTTGGATTTGGGGGAGTTGACCCGCGGGTCTTGTTCATCCCGAGTCGCGCCCGAGCTACACGGTCGACCGGTGCTCTTGACCGGTCCGACCGGTGCAAGCCCTTGTGGGTTTTTGCTCGGGTGAACGTCTTGGTGTGTTCCTTGTTGTCCCGTGTTGCTGCCTGTTTCAAGTTTGGGTCCGTTTGGTGGTCGGTTGACCCTGTTTGGTGCCTTGGGGGCTTTCGTGTCGCCACCGGTCCGACCGGTGTGCCTCACCGGTCCGACGGTGTAGAGCCACTTAGTGAAAGTTGCTCAGTTTCACCAGCAGGGACCGGTCTGACCGGTGGTGCTCACCGGTCTGACCGGTGTGGGTCTCAGAGACTCGAGGTTTGGTTTTTCCGCTGCGTTTCTCGGGTCGGAAGGTTGCGTGTTGGTTCCTAGGTCTAGTGGCACTCCAGTGGCTACGTGGGCTTGACCAACCTTGGTAGTGAGTCGGAGAAGTGTGTTGGAAGCCGCGTTCGTCTTGTTGGAGTTTTCATCTCCTTCGAGAAGAATTTTTATCGGCTCCCATTCACTCCCCCCCTCTCTGGTTCGCCGTATCGGTCCTTCAATAGTTACTTTGCCTTTTCCGGCATCCAACACGACATCAACCAAATTAAGAAAGAGCCTACCTAGGATTATGTGATCATGATTACTATGGTAAGCATCAATAACAAAGAAATCAGTTGGTATACATTTTCCAGAGATTTTTACATTCATGTTGCAAGCAATACCTTGAGGTCTAATAGTTCTACCATCTCCCATAATTACTTTCATTGATGTTGGAGCTAAGTCTAGGTTGTGGTCTTGAACTTTATCGTAAATTTTAGAAGATAGGACACTTACTTGGGCTCCTATGTCGCACAAAGCTTTGCATTGAACTCCATTAATCTCGCAACTCAAGTGTGGTGTCATCTTCTATTCTTCTTCAGATCCTATCGTGTAAACTTCGGTGAGGCGAGCGTATGGTGATGCTTCGGGCTTGATCACCATGATTCTCTTCACCTCAGCTATGTGTTCCGGATCCACTTCATCATCTCCAAAGAGCTTTTGAAAGATCTCACCAGTGGTTTCAAGGCTGTATGAATCTTCCGCTTTCTTCTCCGGTGGGAAATCCACTTCCAATGCTCTTTCCATCCCCTTTTGATTAGGGAACGGTCTTCTCTTGTCGAATACTTCTCCGTAATCGATAGGAACTCAATCCATTGGTTTGAACTCCCTCAGTGGCTTCGCGCTTGACATGCTTCTCTTGTTTGTTTCATTCGGTACGGCGAAGTCAACGCTCAGGGTAGTTTTTGAATTGATGTGTTCTTGTTCAAGCTTTTCCAGGATTGGATCCTCTTTTGTCACTTCCGGGGTTGCCTCTTTAGAAAATTCAGCACACTCTTTCATCATTGAATTGTGTTCCGGCTCTCCCGCAAGTCTTGTTTCCCAATCTATTCGCATGGCAGCCGCTTTACTAATTTTTTGTAGAAGTTGAGCGGCTTCCGTGAGTGTTTTCTCCATGAGATCCCCACCTGCACACATTTGGACATGTTGCATGCAACTAGGGGTTAGGGAAAAGAAAAATGTATGCAAGAGTATGTCACCGGTGAAGTCGGGTCTTGGTCCTTGTTCGATCAACTCATTAAACCTATTCCAAGCTTGGTCTATCCCTTCCTCTTCTCCTTGTGTGAAAGTGATCACTTGCCTCCTTAGATGTTGAACCTTGCTAATTGGAAAGAACTTCTCGCAAAACTTCTTTGTCAACTTGTTCCAATTTCCTTCAACTTCAAAGGATGCAAACGAGTACCATGTCTTTGCTTCACTGGCAAGTGAGTAGGGAAAGAGATTCCATTTGAACCATTCATCAGGAACTCCTTCTTGACGCACCGTGTTGCATAGAGTCGTGAAATGCCTTATGTGTCCATATGGGTTCTCCGAAACCATTCCTTCAAACGGGTTTGCCGCCACCATCTTGATGATCTTGGATTTGATTTCATACTTGGTCGCTTCGAGCTTTGAATCCGACTCTTGTACTCTTATGTCTTCACATCGAGGGCTAGCGTAATCCCTTAGTGATTTCTCCGGTTCTTCCACGGGTTGATTGACGAACGCCATCTAGACAACAAGATAAAACAAAAACAAAAACAAAAAAGTGGTTTTCTAGGTAATATGTGTTAGATATTAGTAAACAAAAGATGAACTAAATATAAAACTAAGTTAGATGCAAACCAAACGTTGTAAACTAGCTTGCTCCCCGGCAATGGCACCAGAAAAAGGGGCTTGTTGACGGATAAAAGACGTATCCACCTACGATCCGCAAGCGTTCGGACCTCACCTTTTTCACCACGGGATTCCCAAGGTTCTTGTCAATCCGTGGAGCAAGGGGATTACAAGCGTTTGATCTACCTCTACTCACTAACTACTCAAACCCTAACAATGATAAAACTAGAAAACAACTAAACTACACTAGAGAGAACGATCAAGCTATCAAGATAAAAGACACTCACCCATGGGTCTACGATACTAGAACATGCAATCGCTTTAAACAAGAAAACCAATCTAATCTATCGGGGGTTGTGACCACTGTTTCACCCTTTCCCTCCCCCCGTACTGTCACTACGCGGAGGTATTCGTGACTAGACCTATGATGGACACGACGTATTGAATAGATCCAAGGAAGCATTGGAGCTCTACTTCCCTTTACAGCATGGTAGCTAACCTTAAGCATTAAAGTATGTTCAACACAAGATGATAGATAGATAATCCAACGAAGTACGATTACATCTCAAGATCGATTACAACCCATGGACGAATAAGGAGATTACCCTATCAAGGTGCTAGACATAGCACCGTTGATCATGGTCACCCTTCCGACGGTGTCTTCCTTCTTCTCCACTTGTGGGTGCTTCCTTCGAGGTGGTCGATCCCCCTTCGAAGATCTCCCTCCTCTCTCTCTCTAGCTTGTGGATGGCCTCCTGGTGCGAATGGCTCCCCCTCCTACGAATGGTGGCGCCTCTAGGGCTTTAGGGTTGAAGATCCTTTGAGTACAAGGAAAGGGGGGCCGAACCGACCCCGGAGTGGGCTGGGCCGGCCGGCCTGGGCCGACCGGCCCAGGCCCATTTCGGCCCGGTTCGGTATCCCCTTCGCTCCCTTGGGTCCTCAGGTGATTATGCACTTTGCCCCTTCCACTTGCATGATTTTGACGATGTCATCCTCGCGTCCAAGATGGAGGTTCTCCTTGCATGAAGTTCAATCTTTTACGCTTCAATCCCCGAGGGTGTTCCTTTGTAGCACTTCGGTCCTTGCCACCATTGGAAGTGATTTCATCAAGCTCATGAACACGAACAAGACTCCGTAAATGCTCCTTTGAACTTGTTGCGAATCCGTCCTTTATGTCCATGTTTTCCTGCATAAACACAACACTTCCAAATGCATGCACATAGATGAACTTGTTATATGATTAGTGTGCCTAGTGGCTGGTTAGTTCCATAATCAAATCCAAACCAAAGTGTATTGAACATGTTTGGTGTACCAAAATACACCGTCAACAATGAGGAACCCCCGATTCGCGACCCGCTCGATGGGAGTCGTGGACACCTCACCCCCCTATCCCACGGAAGTACGGCGAGGGGGCGTACGAGCAAGACGGAGAGCATGCTCCGATCACCTCAAATGGGCCCAGGCTCGGGGGCTCGACGCACGGCTACACCTCTTGGATATGCACCAAACGCAAACAAGTGTCGATACGTGCGCATGGCACCGCTGAAGCCGGCTGAAACATCACCGATGCCGGCTGAAACCAACACCTCGCACACTGGCAAACGCTGTGAAAAAACCTTGCAAGAGCACCCACGCTCTCGCAAGGCTTCGAGGGCTACACCCGCAGGTGCGCCAGCGCACCCCCACAGAACAACACAACAACCAAGAGGGAAGAACGTCCCATCATCAAGCATCAACGTCTGCGGGTTCCTAATGGATACCGTTGTAGAGGCTCGGGGGCTACTGTCGGGGACAACCATAAGGGTCCCCTAATAACCGGGGAAAAACCCATCTCTTCGCAAAATAATAAAAACACAAACGAACTCACCAATGACAAATTACACCTCATGCGACCACGGCCTAGGTAACCCCAGCGGCCCAGCAAGCGGCCGGCCCCGGCACCACTCGGGCGAAATTCCGCCTCGCTCGAGGGGCCCGACGCAGTAACATCGAAATTCCGCCACGCTCGAGGGCTGGACGCCCCCTCGGGCGAAACTTCGCCGCGCTCGAGGGCTGGACACCCCCTCGGGCGAAACTCCACCTCGCTCGAGGGCTGGACGCCCCCTCAGGTGAAACTCCGTCTCGCTCGAGGGCCAGACGCCCCCTCAAGCGAAACTCTGTCCCGCTCGAGGGTTATGCGCACCCTCGGGCGAGACTCCACCTCGCTCGAGGCTCTCGCGTGGGTCTGCTGCCACAGGCTCATGATGTCGCGCCCACTCTCCCGACCAGAGCATTAAATGCTCTGGCGCGCCGCAGGCACCCGAGTCAAAGGCGAATCCCCGCCACGCCGGCTATTGACGGTGTATAATCGTATTAAACTTCAAGTAGACTTGCAAGCGGACAAGTATCCCGTCGTAGTCAAGGGACCCTTCTTCCCTCGGGTGGTGAACCCAAGATGTCAAATCCGTGGAACAATGCGTGATGCAAGAGTTGATCTAGTAAAGACGAGAAACTTAGATCTTCAAGAGGTGAAACCTTTGCTTCTAATCTTAAAGAACATCAAACCGAATCTAATCTACTAAGGACCGGAGGTAGCAATAGATAGAGGGGGATAGATAAACCGATCTAGAGAGATCGGATCAAGCTTTTGTTGAAGTTCCGAGCAAAAGCAAAAGTAGCAAGTTCAATCTCATTAGAAGCCTCTTTAAACCACGGTTTCCCGTCCGACTCCGAAAACACCCACCTTTTGGAGCCACCGTTCTGTCACAACGCACCCCTATTCGTGTGGGTTAGTCTAGGGCGAGTCCAAGGACAAGTCAAAATCTTTCGGAAGGTCAGGCATGCACCTCTAGCCACCACGGCTACAAGAACACCCTATGCGATCTATCTCGAGAATAGATCTAAGATAAGAAAAGCCGATCGAAAACGAAGATGTCGAAGAAACACTTGATCGCTAGAAATCGGATTGCAACTTGATAAATCAACTTGGTACATGATACATGAATCAAGATCACCACCGGGATCCTACCTCGATCTTGCTTCTAGCTCCGGGAACTCCGACGTGGTCTTCCTTGCAAGGTTCCACGTCGGCTAGGGAGACCCTAGTCAACTAGCTCGACCCTCTCCTCTCCGAGATGGTGTCCCTCTCTTCTCTGCTCCTCGGCGGCTGGTGACGAATGAATTGATGCGTGGCTCTTGGCCTCAGGGCTATAAATAGTCCGAATGGCGGCTAGGTCAAAGGGGGGCTGACTGGGCCCCGGAATGGGCTGGGCCGGCCGGCCTGGGCCGACCAGCATGGGCCCATTTGGGCCCAGTCAGTCGCCTCCTTCGCCTGGTGTTGGTTCCCGAGTCTTCTAGATCCTTCCCCCTTCTGCATGTGGGCCGTTGTCGTCAGTTTCTCTCCGAGTTGGACGAAGCTATTTGTCCCGCAAGATTCGACACTTTTCTGGCTAGGTCCTCGGAGTTTGTCATCTTCTCGGGTTTGGTCCCTAGGCTTCTTGGAGTCATGTTTGCTTCATTGCATGACTTGTACGGGGCTTCAAGGTCTTGTCACAAGGTGCTTGATGAACTTATCCCGGAAGTCTTGCTTTCAACACTAAAACCCTGCATAAACACTAAACTCCAAAACTGACATGCACGAATGAACTTGTTATACCAAGGGGGTTAGTACCAATGGATAAGGTATAAAACTTATGCCAACACCGATGGTAAACTCATGGCTAGGTTGACGGAATTTCACCGTCAACATCCCTGCCATGCTTAAACCTTGCTTGTTCTCGAGTAAGCCTTCAATGGATATCATCGTTGCCCTTCATTGTTTAACCCTTGCACTTGAGCATACATGAGAAAACATAATGCTCTCAAAGGTTAAGTTTGTTAAAGTTTCATAATGTACTAGCGTTCATCCCTACGGAGGGTAGATTCTTAATTAAGCTTATCCCACAAGTATTAACATGCTCCCAAAGTTTAAATAGATCTCAGAAATTTTGAAATAAAGAATGAGATGAAAAAGAGCTAAGCCAAGTTGACAAATTTAAATCATCTTGCATATTGCTCATGAACTCTCATCTCATCTTGTCTCTCAAGCATATTTATTCTCTCCTTTCCCTCTCATAACATATATATATGTGGTAGGCTTTATATGGAGCTTTTTGGGAAAGTTTAGTCCTACCAAGATATTATAAATGAGATGTTGTCAAAACAAGACAAGCTTCTCATGGTCTTACCGAGACTCGTCAAAAAGGTCATTGGAAAATAATGTTATATCAAGGAGGGGAAGAGAAAAATACACACACTTGAGATAGGTGAACATGTGCAAATGGCAAAGAGTGATCCCGAGGCACAAAGGAAGTCCTCGTTATCGGATTGCACATGGTTGGAAAATGAGTATGGATCTCTTAATCTTGAAACCGTGAAATTCCTAATGCACTTTAAAGAACCGGGGAGTTCACTTATTTTATTTTTTACACATACTCATATATTTTTTCTCTTTTTCTCATACATATATACTTTTTCTCTTTTTCTTTATACTCATTTTTTCTCTTTTTCTTCTCATCAATTTTTTTCTCCTTTGAACTCTAAAATTGCATTGTACCTACCTCCTCCCCCATGCTTAGACGTTTGCTCGTCCTCGGGCAAAGAGGTGATAAAGATAAGGTAGGTACCAGAAATATTTTTCCTTCGGAGAGATACTTGAAATCTTCAATCTTAGCACCGTCTTGTAATCTTCCTTGAATTGATGATCCATCCTCAACGATAGGTTGTGGTCAAGGAGGTAATCACAAAAGATGATATTTGGTTTTAAGGGTGGATATCCGGCCAGGTTTGTGAGATCTCCGATGTGGGGATACACAATGCACGGATAAGAGACTAGCAATAAGATAGATACGCAAAAATGGAATGACCAGCTTCTTAGTCTCAAGCCAGATAAATCATGGCCTGTAATAACTCACCCAAAAATAAATCTTGTACACTAAGGTTTATGCAGTCAAATATATATAAGGCCCTGGATAGGTAGAGCAACACACAAGTGATATTCATGACAAGGTTAGAATTACTTTTAGGAATAAAAATCATCTTTAATCCATCTAAAACTTGAGAGCATACAAAACACTATGGGTCTTTATTTTTATCATAACCTCCGCTAAAGATTAAGCTAGCATTTAGATAATTTCATATTTGTATTTTAAGAGAGCATTAGCTTAATCATAAAACAAATGCAAAAATAAACAAAGCGGCAATTATAATCATATATCATCATGGAATAAATTTTGTAACTTTACCAAAGGTAAAAATAAGGTGATGAATTTATTCATGACGAAAACAAACTAACATACATGCTGAAAATAAACTAGCACACTTGCTGAAATTTAAATAAAAACTGAAAACACTACGCAAACACAAGCAAGCACAAGCTAAAAATTAAAGAAAAAGGGAAAAGAAAAGAAAACTAAAGCTCCTCCTTCTAATCTTCCGCCGGTGGTTGGTATTGATCATCTTGGTAGTTGTACCCTTGCTCATAATAGGTTTGGACATCCCCTTCAACGAATTGATCCGGCGGTACTAGGTGAAGACGCCCAAGCTCATAGGCAATATTTGCATTGCCTTCACCCAATTGAGTCGAGTTGGATTGGATGGCTGCGACATTTTGCATGTTTCTTGTAGCATACCCTCCAATTATGACCATGCTTTGTTGTGTTTGGGGGTATTGTGCATAGGGCTCCGCAAAGGTTACGTTGGACACCACATAATTTTGTGGGGGCATGGCTGCACCACTCCCCCATGCTTGCATTGATGGCCCTCCGTAATAGCTTGGCGGTGTAGGGATTCCTCCAAACGGTGGCACATAATTTTGTTGTGCACCACCCTCTTGCATCGAGGAGGACCCCTCCCCTACAATTCTTCCTCTTTTATTCTTCCTTGCCGGCACAAGGAGTCCTTCCTCCAGCCAATCTTCCTTCCCTTGAATGAAGAGTCTCAGTCTTGGATCCGGAAGGGGTAAGTTCACTTTGGCCACATGAAAGCCTCCTCTCTCATCTCCACTAATGTATTTTCCTTGCTTCAAGTATTCAAATCCGAGAGAGGTCCCGGGCAAAAGATGTTCGGGATTTCTTGAAATTCCCGACCTTAAGAAGATGGCCAACATGGAGAGGTAGCATCCTGAACCAATATCTCCTGATCCCGGTGTTGCCTCGCAACACCATCGGTTGATCATGAGGTATGAGGGGTCTATTGGCTGCCTGGCAATTAAGGCCGAGTAAAGCCAATTCAATTCCGTGTCGGTCACCTTCGTCTCCCTCATCCTCCTCATAGTCATATTACACATCCATGAGTGGAATACTTAGATGATGGGGTTCCAGATGGAATTTCATTGTTGGTGGGCTTCCCCGGAGATTAAATTCCAAAATCCATCCAACATGCCTTCCGGCACGTCAACTTTCTCCGGAGCTCCCTTTTGGAACCCAAGTAGCTCCCTAATATGCTCATAGTGAACCACTTGCTGAATTCCCTTCAAACGGAATGATAAACTTGGCACCTCCTCATCAAGGATAGGCGCCATAGTCATCAAAATTTCCAAGGAAAATTCCTTGTGGGTATTTGCCGACACCCCGTTGGAGTACTGCACCCATCCAATGTGCCCCAACATATAATATATGTCCGTGCCAAAACCCAATGAGTTGAGAGCTTGATTGTCGAAATCGACGTTTGCCACAAGCCTCTTCTGAAGACGAGAGAGTTTCTTCTCCTCCTCCAACATGATGATGAAGCCATATGCGGAGTACTGTGGAGTGTATGGAGGTGGAGCAGATGATCGGGTCGATCGATGAGGTGGGACGGGCGACTCCTCCGTACGCCCTTGTGGCCCTCATACCTCCGAGGAGAGTACTGTTCCTCCTTGGCGGTGCTGTATCCTCCTCCATGCTCTGAGGAGACTCAGAAACCGAGTGCCTCCTCGAAGATACCGTCGAAGATGGCTTGGACGACGACGACCCTTTCTTCTTGGTGAAGAGACTTGTGGTTTTCTTCCACATGATTGCAGCACTCTTCTCTCTAATATAATTCCGGGTTTCAACCGCTAACTAGACACTTCAAAAATTACTTCGGAATGTGGACTTTGAGTGGATTAAGGGTGTGAATTGTTTGAGCAAACAAGCTCAGGAAGGATGGCTAAGTCGATGGTGGTTTTGGACTCGAAAACTTGAGCACACAAATAGAGGAAGGAGAGAGCTACTTGCTTGCAGAAGACGGACACCGGGGGGGTGCCATTTATAGGGTAGGCCGGTCGGCCTGGGCCGACCGGCCTGGGGTTTTTCTGGCCCCCACTAGCTCGGTTTTTCCACCAGCGCGATCATCTCCCCTTTGTGACTTTGTGCCCGTGTGCTCCACTAGTTACACCGTCCAAACTCTCTCATCCACTCCTTTGCTTGAATTATTGGTCCTTCCACTTGATGCCTTTGCTTTGAGTTAAGTCCATGCTCCCTTGCTCCACTTGCTTCACATGCCACCATGAATTTCCTGCAAAGTAATGCTTGCTGCCCACCCATGCTTGTCCTTTGCATGTGGTCCTGATGAAAGTTGTTGGGAGGGCATCCAATGATGCATCATGGTGCATGCATGATTTGTTTAACTAGATAGCCTCCCTCTAAGCATGTCTTAAGGCTAAGCACTCCTGTAGTTTCAAAAATTAAAAATAATTTCAGAGCTATGAGAGAGCTCAAACATAAATTTAGATAAGTTTTTAAACCATTAAAAAAATGTAAGTCAAAAATATTTTCCGACTACATTTATATCAGTCTCACCGGTATTGTTTGCCTTCATTGGTTGAGAGCAAACTTTTCCCGGCTTGATCATGGGGGCATAAGTTTAGGTTCTAATTTTGGCTAAATTAGAGAGATTTTGAATGAAATAAAATTAAATGAGTATTAGAAAAATTCTATTCTTAGAGAAACCAAGGATATAGATTTTTAAACCAACCAAAAGTTTAGTTTCTAGGTTCACGCGAGTCCTACCACGTACTGAAAATTAAATAACATCTAGATACAAGTCATGGCTCTACTCGTGTGTTTTTAGCATGAAAACCAAGTCAACCACAACATCATAAATAGGATGAATGGTGGAGTTAGGTTCTGAATTTATGTGGTTTTGCTTTCTCGAAAAGAAACAAACAATCACATCGGATGGTTCATGTAAAGGGTTTATGATCAAGCAAAATATTCAACCAAGAATTATGTCTCTAATATTGTTCAACCACTCTAAGTCTAATGTCTTTGCGTAGTAAAACTCAAAACTAAATTACTTGAAAAGACTTGAAAAACCTGGAATCAGATTGTTCTCTCGGTAGCTTATTCTTGACTCGACGAAACGGGCTGCCTCCCGCCTAGCGCTTCATTTATAGTCCATGACTAGACTTCTTCACTTGATTACTTCGGATCAACGCTTTTGCAGATGTTGCAATCTTGGGTACCCACTTCCTCACCATCTTGGGCACGGGGCTTATTCTCCGGCTTAGTCATCTTTTTGGTCTTCACAGGCGGCTTTTGTTCTTTCGTCTTGACGGATGCAACAACTTCTTTGATCTTCTTCACGTCCTTCTTCTTCGGCTCTTCCTTCTTCAGCTCTTCCTTCTTCCTTGGTTCTTCCTTAACAATGCGACGATGAGGTGGAACATATTTAAGTTCAATTATATTGCATACCGCGAGGCATGGTCGAAACTTGAAGGAACTCCTTTCTCCGTTAACGTCGAACATGATCTCCCCCTTGCCAACATCAATGGTAGCTCCCATGGTCTTGAGGAAAGGCCTCCCAAGGATGAGTGGTGACTTTTCCCTCTCTCCCATCTCGAGTACCATGAAGTCGACGGAGATGAAGTGTTGTCCAATCTTCACGGGCACATCTTCGGTGATGCCCAAGGGATAGCGAATGGAGTTATCACCCAACTCCAAGAACATACCCATAGGCTCCAATGGTAGGCATAGCTTCTCAAACACATCCCTCGGCATGACGCTCACACTTGATCCAAGGTCGCATAACGCCTTCTTGAACTTGAATGAACCAACGGAACATGGAATTGTCGGGCATCTGGGGTCTTTTTGCTTCTCTAGCCCATTAGCAATAGCGGCACTACATTGCTCGGACATCTTGACATGATCTACCCGAGTGTTGCTATCTCATATTTATTTGCCAGGATATCTTTGAAGTAACGAGAATATGTAGGAACTTGAAGGGCATCCAATAACGACATGTTGATGCTAAGTCTACGCACAACCTCCACAAACTTCTCAAAGTGATTATCAAGTTTACCTCGGAAGTAGCGTGGCTTGAGTTGCGGTATCTTTGTGTCTTCTCCCGGCATCTCAAACTCGGGCTCTTCGGTGACGATCTCTGTAACTTCCTCCTTAGCAAATTCCTCCGCCTCAGCGGATGGTTTAGGCTTCCTTGCTCCCGCGGAACGTTCCGGATCTTCGGTCTCCTCTCCCGAACGTAATTAAATAGCCTTCACTGATTCGGGACCTTTAGGTTGTCCTGGAAGCTTCCCTTCATTAGCGGTTAGGTGCCCGGCAAGTTGTCCCACTTGCGTCTCGAGCATCTTCATCATGTTCAGCACTTGATGGTTGGAGCTTCCGACCTCCGTCACTTTTCTATCGATGTTCTCCAACACCTTGTCTATGGCCTTGAACTTGATGACGGTGTCCTTGTTGATCTTAGCTTGCTCGTCCATGAAGTCCTTCAATTGTATACGAAGCGGAACCGAATTCGGAATGGATGAGCTTGCATTGAATTGAGGTCTACCTTGCCCGTAGCGGAAGTTCGGCAAATCTCCCTTCCTCATGTGGTCAAGCACCTTGGCTTCTTCCGGACAATCCTTGTATTAAACTTCAAGTAGACTTGCAAGCGGACAAGTCTCCCATCGTAGTCAAGGGACCCTTCTTCCCTCAAGTGGTGAACCCAAGATATCGAATCCGTGGAACAATGCGTGACGCAAGAGTTGATCTAGTAAAGCCGAGAAACTTAGATCTTCAAGAGGTGAAACCTATGCATCTAATCTTAAAGAACATCAAAATGAATCTAATCTACTAAGAACCGGAGGTAGCAAGAGATAGAACGGGATAGATAAACCGATCTAGAGAGATTGGATCAAGCCCTTTTGTTGAAGTTCCGAGAAAAAGAAGAAGTAGCAAGTTCAATCTCATTAGAAGCCTATTTAAACCACGGTTTCCCGTCTGACTCTGAAAACGCCTGCCTTTTGGAGCCACCGTTCTGTCACAACGCACCCCTATTCGTGCGGGTTAGTCTAGGGCGAGTCCAAGGACAAGTCGAAATCTTTCGGAAGGTCAGGCATGCACCTCTAGCTAAGGATGGTAGTTTTACCCATGGGTAAGGGTACCCGCGGGTACCCTACCCTGTTGGGTTAGGGTACAGGTATAGAATTCTACCCCCGGGTAAGAGTATGGGTATAAAATTCTACCCGCGGGCAAGGGTAAGGGTATGAAACTCTACCCATAGGTTACCCAAGGGTACTCGCACAAAAGAATCCCATAGAAATATTTGACCCAAGTAGGCCCATATATCCTAACCCTAGCAGCACATCCCTTCCACCATTGGTATGTACTGACTTCACATGTTCCACTTTTTTCCAAAGTATAACTTGAATTGATCTAATGTTTATTATTTTGTGTCCTCAGGATGATGCTGAGTCTGATATCATTGATCCATGAATCATTGACTCTCAAAAATGCATCACAATTTGATCTCATTTCTTATGTTAGGATGTTGTAATTTCTTATTTGATTTTTTTATGTATCAATAAGTGTGTGATTGTGAAATTTGAGACTTATTTAGCTATCAAATAATTATTGTACTCTTACATATGAACTTAATGACATGTTTATGTTAATACCCATCGGGTACCCTTTTACCCTGTGGGTAAGTGTAAGCGTAAGGATTTTTACCCATTACGTTTGGCGGGTAAGGATACAAAAGAGATAGATGGATATGCCAACGGGTGGGTAAATGCTTTACCCTTACCCTACCCTACCCATTGCCATCCCTACCTCTAGCCACCACGGCTACAAGAACACCCTATGTGATCTATTTCGAGAATAGATCTAAGATAAGAAAAGCCGATTGAAAACGAAGATGTCGAAGAAACACTTGATCGCTAGAAATCGGATTGCAACTTGATAAATCAACTTGGTACATGATACATGAATCAAGATCACCATTGGGATCCTACCTCGATCTTGCTTCTAGCTCCGGGAACTCCGACGTGGTCTTCCTTGCAAGGTTCCCACGTCGGCTAGGGAGACCCTAGTCAACTAGCTCGACCGTCTCCTCTCCGAGATGGTGTCCCTCTCTTCTCTGCTCCTCGGCGGCCGATGATGAATGAATTGATGCGTGGCTCTTGGCCTCGGGGCTATAAATAGTTCGAATGGCGGCTAGGTCAAGGGGGCTGACTGGGACCAGGAATGGGCTGGGCCGGCCGGCCTGGGCCGACCGGCCTAGGCCCATTTCGGCCCAGTCAGTCGCCTTCTTCGCCCGGTGTTGGTTCCCGAGTCTTCTAGATCCTTCCCCCTTCTGCATGTGGGCCGTTCTCGTCAGTTTCTCTCCGAGTTGGACGAAGCTCCTTGTCCCGCAAGATTCGACACTTTTCTGGCTAGGTCCTCGGAGTTTGTCATCTTCTCGGGTTTGGTCCCTGGGCTTCTTAGAGTCATGTTTGCTTCATTGCATGACTTGTACTAGGCTTCAAGGTCTTGTCACAAGGTGCTTGATGAACTTATCCCGGAAGTCTTGCTTTCAACACTAAAACCCTGCATAAACACTAAACTCCAAAACCGATATGCACGAATGAACTTGTTATACCAAGGGGGTTAGTACCAATGGATAAGGTATAAAACTTATGCCAACACCGAAGGTAAACTCATGCCTAGGTTGATAGAATTTCACCGTCAACACTGGCCCTCTGACACCGCCTGGGAATCATATCCCGACGCTGTTCCGCCAACCCTCCTCACAAGGCCATCTCCGCCACTGTACGGCGTTGTGCGGTAAGGCCAGTGTCAACTCCGTGACACTGTGCCACCCACTCCTGTACGGCTGGCGCGTCGCACCCTCGAAAGAGGACGACGGAACCCTCGAAAAGGGTACGGACATCTGTCCCGCGCCCACGCGGGACAACACTATGACGTCAAACCAGTGGAGCGCGTCTCCTCCGTCACCGTCGGCCTTGTACATCCATCCCCTCCACTGTGCCACCATCCCGTGCGCTAGAGGACCATCCCTGGTGCTGTGGGAACCCGGGACGACAAGACATCACCACGCCCGTAGCTGTGCATCTTACGACCCTCAAGTCAGCGTACGGACGGTGACCAAATGGGAAGCTCCCACGCAGCCACCCTCGAAGCCGCTCCTGGGCGGCTACAGGACTCGCCATGACACCTGACGGGAACAAGATTCACTAGGATGGCCATCCACTCCGTGGCACTGTACACCATTCTGCCACACGTAGTTAGAACTGTGCGGCACGATTGTAAGCCGCCTCCCCTTGGCCTATAAAAGGAGGAGGCGGTCCCCTGGTCGCGGGGGCATGGATAACTGCATACTTGCACATTTCCGCCCACATACACGATAATGGCACTTCGCCTCAATCAAAACTCAGGGACCTAGAGGCTACCCCTCCTCTCCTGCCTTGCTTGTAGATCCCCTTTGCGAGCACTACGGTGCAACGCAATACAGTGTCCCGAGCGCACCCTTGCTGGACGTACGGCCCACGACTGGAACCAGGATAAACCCGTGTCATTGTGTTGCTTAGCACCGACCATCGAGAGATAGATCTCAGCGCTCTTACTAGTTAGTGTTGGGACTACTTTCCGCACCGACAATATGCACTCGGCGTATATTTGTTATAAGGTGGAGGGAATATTTGAGACACAGAATGTTTTCCTGTGACACTCGGCGCAAAATGTTCAAGACTTCGAGTGTCTGGGTCACACTAGTAGGGTGATGGGCTTTAATCCCAGTTGGTAGAGGAATTAGGTCTCTCAAGTCCAACCGGGACTAATGATGAGAGACAAAAGACCCCCCTTTAGTCCCGGGTGAACGAACCGGGACTAAAGGGCTGGGGTCCTTAGTCTCGGTTGGTAATACAAACTGAGACCAAAAGGGTTTGAGAAAAACAAATAAAGCCCCTGCACCTGTCCCCGTCCCCATCCCCTAGACTCCATCTCTCATCTCTCAATCTCACTAGGGCTCGAGCTCAAATCAAGAACAAGAATGGAACTTCACAAATTGAGTTAAATTACATTCACAACACACTCAAATCGAATCAAATCATGACACTATCACACATGCTCATCTCATTCTCATCATCATACAACTAGATTCATCATCATACAACTCGATTCATCACAAGAATAATATCACCAGCATACAACTCAGATTCATCACTAGAGCAAATCACAAGAAAATTAGAAAAAAATCTTACCTCTATGCATCCCTACCAGTCTGGCCACCAGCAGCCCCTCGCCGGCCAAGCCGCTCCCCGGTGTCGGCCCGTGTCGATGCACCGGTCGGGGTGCGCCGCACCGCACAGGCTGGGTCGCACGCCGTCGGCTAGGCCGCCCCCGCCGCGTGCCACCGGTTTAATCCCCATGAGGGATTTGCAGAAATGAATGAAGATGGAAGTGTGGAAGATGTCATTGAGGTTCAGATTGACATACTCGATGCCGTAGTAGTGCAGCATCCCCTTGAAGAACTCGCTAGCGGGGAGTGCCAATCCATGCTCAACGAACCGCGAGAACATCGGGACCTCGTCCGGGTTCGTCTCCATCAGATAAGCATCACCAGTGGCAGCGCTCCACATATCGACCTCCTTCTCCCACAAGAAACCACTATTGACGAGGGTGAGGATATCCTCGGTCTTTAGTTTCGCCTTCTTCCACTCCTTCATCGGATTCGGCGGAACAGGGCGGGACGACGACTGCCTGACATCGCCCGTCTCCTCGCAACTCCTCTTTTTTGATGCCTGGGTCTTCGACAGTGACGACTTCATCCTTACAGTCACGAGCTGTTCACTCGCATTCGCTCAGGGGTTGTGCAAAACTGCAGGACCGAGCTCTGGTTGACCGGTACTTGACTTCGGTTGACTCGGGTCAGATCTAATCTGATCCATTGGATCGTGATCCAACGGTTGGCAGTGGCTGTTAGTGCAAGTGGCGGCGGTTGACTTAGGTTAGATCAAACAGGGGCCGTCAGATCCTGATCTGATGGCCGGGGTCGCACGCAAGCGCGCGGCGGCGGCGACCGGGCGGCAAGCGGCGGTGCGCAGTGGTGCTCTCACCGGTGAGCATCGATCTCGCGATGGGGTGCAAGACTTGGCGCATAGGTGACACCCAGAGATAGAGCACATGACGGAGAAGCGATCTAGGACGGCGCAGATGGCTGGAGAGGGGGCGGAGATGGCGCGGGACGCGACGAGGCGGCGCGGCGCGGCGGAGCAAACTCCGGCGAGCTCTACAGGGCGACACGAGGCACATGAACGACGACAAGAGACAACATGGACTTCCTCACCTCCTTGTCGTGCTCCTGGCAGTCTTCTCAATGGAGGGGAGGGGACAATGGATCGAGTTTTGCAGCGGCGCTAGCTAGGGTTAGGGTGGCAGCGCGCTGGTGCTCAAGGCGACGACTTAGGGTTTGGGAAACGGGTCCACGGGAGGCGGCGACCGCTTAGAAAGGGGCCGAGGCAACGGCTTGGCATGCGCACCATGCCTAGGAAAGTAGGCTCGAGGCGGACTCGGCAATGCGGTGGAGTCCTTGTTGGGGACGGTTTGAGGTAGGAGATGACACAAAGGCCCCGTGTGTCAGCGACTGCGGCGGTGGGCGCGCGCGGGCAGGATGTAGCTGGGTCGGTTGTTGTGTTGGGCTGACCCGCAGCGATGCAAAGGCGACAAGGCCGGGAAGTTGAGGGGGTTGCGACGGACTTCAACTACGGGCCGAGTGAAACGAAACAGGCCGGGCTGAGCGGGACGCTAGCGGCTGCGGAGCGGAGTTGAGGGAGCTGGAATGGACTTCTGATGCTGGGCTCAAAACCAAAACCGGGGCAGAAGAGAAAGGAGAAAAGGGAGATCAGAGAAAAGCTTTTAAATTTTTTAAAAGCAAATCAAACAAACGTATTCAAATACAAATTTGAATTCAAACACACAAAAGCGATGCACCAGCATGTATGCAACATTAAACTCCTATGATTAATTTGGTTTGTTTTAGAAATAATTAAATGCCTAAAATAAATTAAAGAAAACCTTATAGTCCTTAAGAGCAAAGTAAAGGTTGCTAATCAATTTTATAAAAATTAAATTTTTCGAAAATTAGGGTGTTACAAGGTAGAACTATACTACTAAACAAAATCTCGAGCCCATTGAAGGTGCGCTCAAAGGGCTTCAAGAATCCTTGGTTGCTTACGAAGAGGCTGCAAAAAGAGCCAATCTTGATAGGGCATGATCTAGTTCAAGTTTGTCGATGTGCGGGGTCAGTAACTAGTCATACTTTTGTGGATGTTCAAGGAGCATGCCTTTGTTGATGTGTATGGTCAGATAGCACGACCATAGTAAATAATGTGATGGACAAGTTAAGTCCTAGCCTGATATGTGGGCAAGTTAACCTTTTGTAATAATTATCTTTATTCCTGTGGACAAGTTATCTTCATCTTTGTGGACAAGTTATCTCTCTTATGATGTCTATTTTGTCTCAGAAGATATGTGTGTTGATTGTGCTTGTATGTCGAAATGGAAGCAATAAGAGATAGAATTGACCTGAAGGACAGACTCAAAGGAAACGCTAATTAACAAACCTCCGTCTCATTTGTTCACTGCCGCCGCGCTCCCGCTTCACGGCAATGAAGAGTGCTCTCAGACTTTAATTATTGGGCTCTCAAACTAGTATCGGGCATCAAATGCTCATCGGTAACGGACTTTATTGCCCGTTACCAATACGGAGTGATCAGTAATGGACTTAAACAGTCTGTTACCGATAGGGCATTGACCAGTAACGGACTTTACGAACTCGTGACCGATAGGTTTAACTGTCGCACCTATTTTTCCAATGAAAACACAAGTGCAAATCTATATGCATGCCAGGATCCAGTTTCATGCATATAGTTGACAAAAGTGAATAACAGTACAATATCACATAAGAAAAAGGAAGATTATCAGAGATTTACGCTTAATCCTGAAAACGAAGGCACCAACTTCAAAGGCAGTCGACTGGGAGTCCCCTAGCAGGTCGGTACCCCACCATAAAAAGAATAACTCACCCAACCCCCTGCTAGAGCGAGTCCATACCCCATAGTACCGCCGATGCCTTGTCCTTATCAGGTAAGATCACCCCAAGCTAAAGTTCCTAATTATTTAGCGACGACCAGTGCTCATTTAGTTCTTGTGATTGTACTGTTTTCCTGGGTGGTTCTCCATGTTCCGATTAATGCACAGTGATCTTGTATTAAAATTATCATAAAGGAACATAGAGCATAAATAGATAACCTTGTTGATTATTACCAACCCAGTTGAGCACACTAAGCATCATCTACCATCAGGATTAATTAAACAAACCGGCTACACAAGGCAATGGTAAAAACAATACTAGTAGTAAGAACCCATCAAATTAATGCAAGGCATATGCAATATTAATAAAGTTACTGGGACAAGAACAAGGACACACTTGCCTTTAACCAAAGAATAGTTGCTTAGAGTGTCTTCATCTTCATGCTCTTCAAAGCTTCACGAACCATGTTCACTCGATGCTCATCAATCATCGTGCACAAGCATACAAAGCAAACAAACAAGCAACTAAGAACAATACTGTTGACGCAAAAAGTGCACCTAGCGCCAAACACACAACAAGCCGAACAAGCTGGCTTTACATGCGCAAAGAATCACGAGACGTGCCAGTCAATTTTTCCTGAAAATTAACAAAAGATAAAGAAGTTAGATACCAAAGTTTGGAACTTGCCGGGTGGTACCAGACAGTTCCATATTTACGGCTAAGAAGCCAGATGGGATGACACATAGCTATGAAGAGCTATCTGCCAATAAACTGAAACCATTCGGGAACTTGTAAAGGAAAAAAGTAACACTGCCGAATGGATGACGTAAGCATGACAGCGATCGGTCTTTGTTTGAACAAAGATACACATGCACGAGGCCATGACCGATCCCCATGACAATTAAATAAATGAAAAAAGTAAAGCACGGACATAATCATGTAATAAACAAGCACACATAGATCCAAAGCACTAGTCTACCGCATGTCTAGGTACTTTGAAACCCGTCGGGTACGATATCAAACAAATCTATCCACCGCATGATACAACTTGTATGAAGACCGTACCACTTTCCACAAATAGATCTATCCACCGCATGATACAATCTAAATATGGAAAGCTAAAAGCATGCATCATTTAAAGCATAAATAACGCACGTGTTCTACTCGTGAAGAAACATAACCGAATACGGCTGAATAGCCGATTCGGGTCCATGAAGAAGGAACAAACATTACCAAGTAAATAAATCTATCAGATCGATTTGAAAACTAATCCACCGGATGACTAGCTCCAAAACAACCCAAAAACCTGCATCTACCGCATGATACCCGACTCTTTCAAGATTTATACCAACGTTAGCAAGCTTGAACCCGCAACACGTAACAACCTAGATCGACTCGGTTTCGGCTATCGGAAAGCACAAGATCCACGTGTTAAAACACGAACTCGACTCGTACAAGGATCACAAAAGGATAAAGCCGATCCAAATCTATCTAGATTAGGCAAAAGTGTGTTACATGAATTTAAACATAAAGTAAAAACTCAAAGCAACACGGGGTAACTTAATGAATCTACTAGATCTTGCCAAAATCCAATAGAGCCGATAACTAGCTTCAAGCTAGATCTTAGCCTACCGCATGGATCATGACCTAACAAGAAACCTTCTTGAACCAAGCTTGAATCTACCGCATGACACGAAGCATGGTAACAAAACTACTTGCATCAGATCTAAATCCACCGCATGATACTAGACATGATACAAGGTTGCCGGTACTCACGGAGGTCGACGGATCGATGAACCCTCTCGAAGAACTCGACGACATGACAAAAGGACTCTAGGGTTTGGCGTAAGGCCGATGTGTATTGAAGAATGATTCTGTTTTACATACATTCAGGGGTCATATTTATACCCTGTCAAGTACAACTTCGAATGGATTCATTGCCTAACTTATCTCTAAGCTTGATCGCCTATCCATCCATTCGTCCTCCCTGATTGAGCCACGTCACTGTCCAATCCCGCAAAATCAGCTCTACTGTTCCTTTGCCGAACTGGAGCAGATAGCCGACCGCAGATCTCTTTGCCGAATATCTCTGAAAAGATCCTCCCTTCCGCCAGACGGACTCTTCATCGAGCCGGACCCACAAGTCAGACTCCTTACCAAATTTTGGTGTTAACACATGCCCCTTCAATTGCGGGATAAAAGTAATTTTGTTCCGCAATTGACTCCAGCCACGAATATTTTCAAATCAAATCTGTCAACACCTGTTTTTCGCAATCCGCCGGAATCTTCATCTAGATCCAAACCCTAGATCCCCTCGTTCCGAGCTCAAATCCCCAATGGCAGCTCAAAACCAAGATGCTCAGGTAAATTCCTCTCCCGTAAGCTTCGTTCGGCATTTAGGTTTTCAATTTTACCTGAGATTTTTTCTTCCAGCCTCGATTTGCTCCCTGAAGAAATCATCGGGACCGAAGATGTGCCTGAGTACATCTCCTCCGATTCCTCCCTCGAAGCAGAGGATGCCACGCCTGAAGAGAGGACCAGCCATCAACTACGCCACCGCGTTCGGCACCTGGAGCACGGCCTCAGGGACATCACCGCCTGTTGCCAAGCCGAGCGCGAGCGTCGCATGGCTCTGGAGGCACTAGTAGGGGGTAAATGCTCCTGACCTTTTCTTGACCTTATGCCTGCATTTGGATTTCTTGCCCCTAACATCGATTCCTCCGCTTTAGATGTCTCTGACAGGTACAACAACCCCGAAGATGGCCTGGGACAGCTTGGTGGAGGCCGCGAACCATGGTCACCCCCATGCGTTCCAAGTTGCCGTCACGGTGGTCCTGGAACAGCTGAAGAGGGAGCAGCAGAAGAAGCAAAGAAAAGATTGAATCGTACTTTCGCTTCTTCCTCCACGCCTTCTGCTTCCCACCTCCTTGAAGATCTGACCATCAGGGTTGTTAGATGTAAACCTAGAAGAAGCAGTTGTAATGTAGTTTTTGTGCTAAGGGCAATGCATCTAGGCACTGGCCATTTCTTCTGTTTGTGAATTTTTTGTTCTGAAGGCGGCCTCGTTCTTGAGCGCCGGCTGTCTCTGTGTCAGATGTGTGTAATCATCGATCGATCTCAATGCTAGGATAATATTTCTTTAGATATCTTCCATTTATTGCAGCAGAAAATTCTTCTCCTAGCAAAGTTTTCAATATATACGCATTACCAGGGACGCATCTGACCACACGGAAAGGTCCTTCCCAGTTAGGGGACCATTTGCCGAATTCACTGTATTTAGTTCCAATCGGCAATAGCGCTTTCCAAACCAAATCGCCTTCTGCAAATTGCCTTACTTTTACCTTCTTGTTGTAGTACTTGGCCACCCGCAGTTTGTTCTTCTCAATGTTTTCCAGGGCCCTAAGACGGATCATGTGCAAATCCTCTAGCTCGTCCATCATTAGACCACTGTAATCTTTGGAGCTCAAATCTTTCTGTAACGCAACCCTCCTTGAATCTGATTGCACTTCCCAAGGTAGAACCGCATGGTGTCCATAAACTAATTCATAAGGAGAGGTCTTTGTAGCTCCGTGGGGGGCCATTCGGTAAGCCCACAGTGCCTCACTGAGTACCGAATGCCACCTCCTTGGCTTCTGGTCGATCTTCTTCTGTATCAGCTTCATCATGATTTTATTAGAAGCCTCTGCTTGACCATTAGCCTGGGCATAATAGGGAGAGGAGTTAAACAATTTGATCCCCATGCTTTCGGCAAATTCTCTGAACTCCAGTGACACGAATTGTGCCCCTTGATCAGTGGTAATTGTCTGAGGGATCCCAAATCGATAGATGATGTGCTCCTTGACAAATTAAACCATGTTTTCCGACGTCACCTTCTTCAGTGGAATCGCCTCGACCCATGTTGTAAAATAATCCGTAGCCAAAAGCACGAACTTATGCCCCTTGCTAGATGGTGGATTATTTTGGCCAATCAAGTCTATACCCCAGCCCCTGAATGGCCATGGCTTGATGATGGGATTCAATGCTGATGCGGGGACCCTTTGAATATTCCCAAACCTTTGGCAATCCTGACATCCCTTGTAATACTCAAAGCAGTCTTCTAATATCGTCGGCCAAAAGCATCCAGCTTGTCTAATAACCCACTTCATACGGTAGGCCGATTGGTGTGCTCCACATATCCCATCGTGCACTTCGCTCATCATGTTCTTGGCTTCTTCTGGACCCAGGCATCGTAGTAATACCCCATCTAATGATTTATAGAATAAATTATCATCCAGAAGAACGAACTTTATGGCCTTGTACCTGAGCTTCCTAGAGACCTTTCGGGATGGATCCTTCAAGTAATCAATGATCTCTTTCCTCCAATCATCTTCGGCAAGATCTGTCCCCAGTGCACACACTTCTGCAGCAAACGCTTCTTGACTCTCTTTGTAACCAGAGGCGCTTTGAGCCAGCCTGTTTTCTTCTTCGTTATGCTCCCTAGGAATGTGCTGCAGAGTTACCAACGGGAAGCTCTTCAAGATTTCCCTGCATTCTTCGTAGTAACTCCTCAGCACTTCACTTTTGCACTCGTATTGGCCGTTCAATTGCTTGATCACCAGCTCTGAATCTCCATAAACTTCAACTGAAACGGCCCCAGCTTCTCTCAAATATTGAAGCCCTCGAAGTAATGCCTCGTATTTAGCCTGGTTGTTTGTGACAGTGGGCTGTATAGGGATGGCAAATTCAAACATCTCACCTCTAGGCGAAATCAGTAGGATCCCTACTCCCCCACCTTTACCGCATGATGATCCATCAAAAAATAAAGCCCAAGGGGTAATCTCAAGCAAATCAATTGACGGATCGCGATGTTCAGTTATAAAATCGGCAATGATCTGTCCTTTGATGGCCTTTGCCGATTCGAACTTCAACTCGAACTCTGATAAAGCTAAAATCCACTTGCCAATCCCGCCGTTCAAAATTGGCATAGATAACATATGTTTTATCACATCAAACTTGGAATACACGGTGCATTCGGCATTCAACGGTAGTGCCGAAACTTTGTACACGAGTAGTACACGCAAAGACACAACTTCTCTACGGTAGAATACCTGGTTTCGGGATCAAGTAATTTTCGGCTAAGATATGCTACTACCCGCTCCTTCCCTTCAAATTCTTGAATAAGGGCTAATCCAATGGTTTGGGTATCGGCCGCCACGTACAACTTGAAAGGCTTGTCCAGGCGAGGAGGGACCGACGCGGTGGCTCCTTCATGTCTTGCTCGATCTCATCGAAAGCCTTTTGTTGTTCGTCGCCCCATGTGAACTTCTGATCTTTCTTTAGCTTCAGCAATGGAGAGAATGGCAAAACTTTCTGTGATAAATTTGAAATGAATCTTCTCACGAAGTTGATTTTGCCGAGCAGTGATTGCAACTCCTTGAAATTAGTTGGAGGAACAACTTCGTCAATGGCCTTCATGCTCTTCTTGCCAACCTCAATTCCTCCTTCGTGGACTAAAAACCCCAAGAATTCTCCAGCTGATACCCCAAAAGCGCACTTGTTTGGGTTCATCTTTAAACCATGTTTCCGGGTGCACTCTAAGGTCCTCTTTACATCTTCCAAATGCGTGTCGTGACTTAGGGACTTGATTACCACATCATCAATGTAGATCTCCACAATTTTGCCGATCAACTCATGAAAAATGTAATTCATGGCTCGCTGATAAGTTGCATCGGCATTTTTTAACCCAAACGTCATGACTATCCATTCAAACAGGCCTATATGACCAGGACATCTAAAGGCCGTCTTTGATATGTCCTCTATTGCCATGAAGATTTGGTTATAACCCGCGTTACCATCCATGAAACTGATGATTTTGTGTCCAGGTGCGGCGTCAATCAACAAATCGGCAATAGGCATTGGGTAACCATCCATCGGAGTAGCTCTGTTCAGGTCCCTGAAATCTATGCAGACCCTCATTTTTCCATTCTTCTTGTATACAGGGACGATGTTAGAAATCCACTCCGCATATCTGCATGGCCGAACGAAGTTCGCATCAAGTAATCTTTCAACTTCCTTCTTCACATCGGCCAATACCTCATCCTTGTAGATTTTCCGGGGTGGTTGCTTGTATGGTTTGACACCAGATTTGATTGGCAACCGATGCTCGACGATGGAACGATCCAATCCAGGCATCTCCGAATAATCCCAGGCGAAGCAATCCTTGTATTCTTTGAGAAGCTTAATCAATTTTCCCCTGAAATCTGGCTGCAAGTTTGCGCTGATGAACGTCGGCCTTGGCTTATCACCGCTTCCAATGTCAACCTCTTCTAATTTATCAGCCGACATGAATCCTCGCCCCAACTTGCCATCAGTGCCATCTACGGGATTCTCCATTAAAAATTGCTATAAGAGCCGACTGCTTGAATCGGTGTTGATCACCGCCGACGGGTTCAACGGGACCTTCTCCCCGTTCTTTCCCCGAGAAGCAATCAATACCTTGGTATTCCCGGAAGGTCGGTTCCATGTTCGCCACGCTCACGGAGTCATACGCTTGGAGCGACCTCAATCTCATCGTCCACCCATCGGATAAGGCTGTTGGTGCATGGTGGATGGGACGCGGCGGTTGGCATGAATCCGGTCCCGCCTAAGCGAGGCCGTAGGCTCCTTTACCTTCGATGACAAAGAAGGTAGTGAGCGACGTCTTGGACCCGATCATCAAATCCACGTGAGCACATCCCTTGGTATACGAAGAATTCCCGGCGAAATCATTCAGGATTATGCTTGTAGGCGTCAGATCGCTCGGGCCCATGCCAAGTTTCCTGAAGGTGGTGTACGGCATTACGTTGACTGCCGCTCCACCGTCGACAAACATCTTGGTCAATGGCTTGCCATTGACGTATCCTCTTAAGTACAGCGGCCTCATATGTCGATTTTTGGCCGGCTTGTCGAAGATTGCCTGCTTGGCTAACACCAGTTGTGCCATCATCCCCTCGGTCTGCTCGTCATCTAAGGAAGCTTCCTCCTGCACAACCTGGTTAGCAGGAGCCATGAACTCGTTCGGCAGAAAGTATACCATGTATGTTGGAGCCGAACGCTTTGACCCTTCGGGTTGATCTTTGGGGCGCCACACCTGCTTTGTCTGGATCCCAGCCTGCCTCAGCTCGCGGTTCCTCAAGCGCTGGACCCGTCTCTTCTGGCTTCTCCTCAGGCCGGACGGGCACCATTGCCCCTTTTGCCAGATGTAGTCATCTTCATCCTCCTCTTGATCAGCCCACCTGAGGTCAGCTTGCCGCTTCCTAGGATGATCAATGACTTCAATTTTTTGGCGCCGATCCCCATTAGGGTGGATCCTTCCAAATCTCTCGTGGACGGATCGGCGATTAGCAGTCTCCTGCCTGTACTCAAAATACCTGTCACTGCATTCAGGACAGTTCTTCAACGTGGGCGGCTTCAAACCCTCATTCCGCAATGCACGAAGAAGGCACATCCCCGGTGCGCGCGCTCCCTGCTCGCGCGTGTATTGCTCCTGGTCCCTTCTGTGTGCTTCTTCTTCGGCTCTGCGCTTCTCCTCCTCGTAGCGTCGCTTCTGGTAGCGCTCTTTCTCCATCTGGCGCTGCCACTTGTTGAGGAGGATGCGCGTGGTCACCCTGGGCTTAGCTCTGGATGACTCCCCGATCTCTATGTGACTCCTGAGAATGCGGGGGGCCTCACCATGCACCTGTTCCAGAGTCACTTGGCGCTCTGGGTCTACTGCTCCATCTTGTCTAGCCCTGGCTGAGGTCAAGACCTTGACCTTTCCCTTCTCCTCGTCCGTTATCATGTTAACAGAAAAGCCCACCATGTTCTGAGGGAAGGGGTGGCCATCCAGCTTCATCTTGTTGTCGAACTTAAGGTGTCCCTCCTGGATGGCCTTCTGGATCCTCATCCTGAAGACCCTGCAATCATTGATGGAGTGCGAATCCCTGTCGTGGAAGCCACAGTAATGTTTCCCTTTAACTCCATCGGGCCGAAGCATGGAATGCCCCTTAGGCAGTTTGATTCGGCCTTCCTTTACTAAGAGCTCAAACAATTTGTCAGCCTTTGTGATATCAAAATCGTAGGTGCCCTTGGTCTGTTTGACCCAGCGCTGATTCATCGTCAAAGGCTCCTTTCCCCACATGATCTCTGCTGCGGCCACATCCAGTTCGTCGTCAGAATCTTCGACCAGATCATCTTTGTCTAAGAACTGGTTGTAGATGTCAGCAACATCATGCTGCTTGCCAAACTTGGCATCCTTCTTGAAGCCATACGCCTGGTTGCTCATCAGTGATAGCTTCGCGATAGGCGGCCCCGAGTTCTCAAACTCCATCCCGAACAATTTCTCACGTACGGCCGACAGCATCCCGGCGACGGCCATATCAGCCAGCTGGTCGTCTGGCAAGTTGAGCGAGAAGAACATGCCTTTAACCTCCCCGAATCTCCCCGAGAAATTCCCGGCGGCGTCTCGCCGTGCCTCTCGCTTCAAGGTGGCAAGGTCGATCAGCTTCTTCTCCGAGCTGCCGCGGAAATAGTGAGCGTGAAATTTCCGCTCCGGTCCTTCCATCCGCAAACCGACTCGGGGGTAGGGACGAGAACCACCTTGGAATGCTTTGGACTCCGTCGGTGATGCGGGGAAGTAGCGGACCCCGAATGTTTCCTCGGCAGAGCATTCCCCGAGCCGCATGAGGTAACGAGCGATGTGCTCCACCGTGCTCGTGTCGTCCCCCTCACCGAAAATTTCGTGAACTCCGTCGGCGGCTTCACCCTTGGCGGCAGGAGCACGTTGTAGTACCATTCTGGGAACGGCGGCTTATAGGCGGGTCCCTGCATTTTTGGCTTGAGGCCGAACTGATTTTGCATCAATTCGGCCATCTTCCGCAGGATGCAGCTGGCGCGTATCCTGGATGTGGGAAGGCGTCAAATGCCCCATAGTTTCCCACCTCATGGTAGCCTCCGCCGTACAGGTTTATCTGCAGCCAGTTGTTAGCCGGAGCAATCCTCTAACCGGAAGCGAACGGGGCCCCAGGCGAGCCGAATGCTACATCTACGTACGTGGGCTGGAACGGATTCGGCTGTTGCACAGGTTGACCTGTGCTGCCCTGCGGTGGTGGCTGGATTGGCTGTCCCCCTGAGGCCTGCAGCGGAGGGCCGAACTCGGGCCGTTTCCCGGCGCCTGCGGGGGAGGGCCGGAAAGCTTGACTTCCGGCGCTGCGAGGAGGAGGCTGCATTGGCTGGCTCCGTAGTGGCGGTTGAGAGCTTGACTCGGCCAGCTCCACGGTGCCCCCCTGGACGGGTGCCTTGCTGAATGCTTGTTCCATGCTTGGGCCAAAGACGGCCACCATCATCTGCTGGAGCGCACCGAGGAAAGCTTTGTTGTGCTTGCTCAACATGTAGTCTGCAGATTCCTGGAATACTCGCATGCACTCCTCTTTCTCCTGCTGAACCGTGGCATCGCTCTCCCCTGGTAGCAACACCCTGGGCATCTCGTTCTTCAAGTACGGGATGCCACTTCTATTTTTATTGAAGGACAGCAGACATTTTTGCTGAAACTGGTCCATGGCGTCCTGGAGTTGCTGCCGCTGCTCGGGAGAGAGGTCTTCAATGTTGACATCCATGATGTCCGCGATCTCGGGCATCTTGATCTATTCGGCTGTTGTCCCACCAGGCGTGCCAAAAAGTGTGTTGACGCAAAAAGTGCACCTAGCGCCAAACACACAGCAAGCCGAACAAGCTGGCTTTACACGCGCAAAGAATCACGAGACGTGCCAGTCAATTTTTCCTGAAAATTAACAAAAGATAAAGAAGTTAGATACCAAAGTTTGGAACTTGCCGGGTGGTACCGGACAGGTTCCATATTTACGGCTAAGAAGCCAGATGGGATGACACATAGCTATGAAGAGCTATCCGCCAATGACGAAAACCATTCGGGAACTTGTAAAGGAAAAAAGTAACACTGCCGAATGGATGACGTAAGCATGACAGCGATCGGTCTTTGTTTGAACAAAGATACACATGCACGAGGCCATGACCGATCCCCATGAAGATTAAATAAATGAAAAAAGTAAAGCACGGACGTAATCCTGTAATAAACAAGCACGCATAGATCCAAAGCACTAGTCTACCGCATGTCTAGGTACTTTGAAACCCGTCGGGTACGATATCAAACAAATCTATCCACCGCATGATACAACTTGTATGAAGACCGTACCACTTTCCACAAATAGATCTATCCACCGCATGATACAATCTAAATATGGAAAGCTAAAAGCATGCATCATTTAAAGCATAAATAACGCACGTGTTCTACTCGTGAAGAAACATAACCGAATACGGCCGAACGGCCGGATTCGGGTCCATGAAGAAGGAACAAACATTACCAAGTAAATAAATCTATCAGATCGATTTGAAAACTAATCCACCGGATGACTAGCTCCAAAACAACCCAAAAACCTGCATCTACCGCATGATACCCGGCTCTTTCAAGATTTATACCAACGTTAGCAAGCTTGAACCTGCAACACGTAACAACCTAGATCGATTCGGTTTCGGCTATCGGAAAGCACAAGATCCACGTGTTAAAACACGAACTCGACTCGTACAAGGATCACAAAAGGATAAAGCCGATCCAAATCTATCTAGATTGGGCAAAAGTGTGTTACATGAATTTAAACATAAAGTAAAAACTCAAAGCAACACGGGGTAACTTAATGAATCTACTAGATCTTGCCAAAATCCAATAGAGCCGATAACTAGCTTCAAGCTAGATCTTAGCCTACCGCATGGATCATGACCTAACAAGAAACCTTCTTGAACCAAGCTTGAATCTACCGCATGACACGAAGCATGGTAACAAGACTACTTGCATCAGATCTAAATCCACCGCATGATACTAGACATGATACAAGGTTGCCGGTACTCACGGAGGTCGACGGATCGATGAACCCTCTCGAAGAACTCGACGACACGACAAAAGGACTCTAGGGTTTGGCGTAAGGCCGATGTGTATTGAAGAATGATTATCTTTACACACATTCAGGGCTCATATTTATACCCTGCCAAGTACAACTTCGAATGGATTCGTTGCCTAACTTATCTCTAAGCTTGATCACCTATCCATCCATTCGTCCTCCCTGATTGAGCCATGTCACTGTCCAATCCCGCAAAAATCAGCTCTACTGTTCCTTTGCCGAACTGGAGCAGATAGCCGACCGCAGATCTCTTTGCCGAATATCTCTGAAAAGATCCTCCCTTCCGCCAGACGGACTCTTCATCGAGCCGGACCCACAAGTCAGACTCCTTACCAAATTTTGGTGTTAACAAATACATCAATCAAAAGAAAGCTTTAAAAGAGCACTAAAGGAACGACTCGATTCTATGGTTGCGCACGAATGAAGGAGATGCTGAAAACGAAACTAAGGTCGAAGCTATCGAAAGATTATTATCCATCAATAAGATACTACGTGCTTGACATATTTTAATTACAAAATCGTGTGGCAAGAATTTTTCAAAGCAAGTTATATTTAATTAGGAAAACACGATAAACTTAACCATATTTTATTTGCATATATTCAAGTGCAAGCTATATCAGATTAACAATTAACATTGAAAGAAAAGGCATGTGAAAGAATCTAATCGAATAACTTTATATTGCGTGTTCAACTAAACATACTAACATTGAAAAGGCATTTATATTATCATTAATCAAATTAACTTTTTTATGAAAACCGATAAATAACACTAAGCATATTTTATTTAACAAGACTAGTTATAAATAGTATTTAACAAATTAAATATTAGCTTATGAAAACCGGAATAGAACCTAACCACTTTTATTTGGAAAAGTAATGAAATAAATATTAGTCAAGATTAACATGCAACTTTGATGTAGAAACAAGTAACAAGTGATGCACATGCTAACGCACAGAGTTAAGGTGAAACGAACTAGAACGGCACAAACGAACTAACGAACACATAAGGAAACCTTAAGGTGGGCTTAGGAAAACTAGTCTACGAAGAGAACTAGGCCGAAAGGACAACACTAAATAAAGGTAAGCTGAACTGATGCTGGTAGAGAAGAGATAACAAGATTGGCTCAAAAAGAAGATAGCTGCGGAAGACTAGACACAAGAACATAATTGATTCATGAACTAGCTAGATCTTAAAGATTGGATCACAAAGAATTAAAAGAACGAAGTTGACTCACCGAGAGACAACTAGGAAAAGGATTTACTAGCTAGGAAACAAAGAAAACTGAGATATAGCTGACAGACATCGTCTAACGATTATTTGCATTCATGCATATGAAAGACTATAAGCTTAGATCCATTTTAATTTAACAAAGCAGATGTAAAGGGTATTTTAGAAATAAAATACCCTATGTAGGCATTAATTCAGATTAAATTTAATTTGAAGAAACTGGTGTAAAGAACCTAGTCCAGTTTTATTTATAAATATTCACATGCCAAATATGCCAATTATTAATCATTAATTTAGAAAGATTAGAACAACTAATCGAATTAAAGCATGTGACATGTTGTGCTAAACAAACTTTATTTAGAAAGCACATACATGTTGACATTAGTCCAGTTAACATTTATTATAAAAGATGGTGTACAAGCCTAATAAACTTTTAATTAGAAAAGTTAATTAAATGTTAAACATTATGCAAGATTAACATTAGTTTAAGAAAACTGAGATGTGACACTAATTAGCATTTATTTACAAAGCATGTGAGATAATCATTAATCAGATTAGCATTGATAATGAAAAACGGTGTATATTACTATATTGCTTTTATTTACAAAAGACATGTTTAATAGACATTGACAAAATTAATGTTAAATAAATTTTCAAAAAACAAGAATGATGAAAACACACCATTAATGCGTGCTTTACATTATTATGGACCTAACGCAACTTGAACGGATAAAACGGATCTAAAACAAAAAAGGTACAAAAAAACAAGATATAGGGACCTAATGGTGAGTAACTATAAATAACAGGGGCTAGCAGAAAAGATCCCTGAGACACAGTAAACAGTGCTCGTGAGTAGATCTAAGATCAGGATTAGATTTGAAAAAGTCTCGGGTGGGCTTTATGTGTGAAAGGTAGGATCTTTCTAAGGGGTTTTCTGTAGTTTTACCAAGACACAACATTGGATCTAAAGATTGCATTATCTTTCAGGGACCTAAGAACAAAAGAGCCAAGACCTTCTTCTTTCTCTGGTTCGTGCTTTCTCTGGTTTGTGCGAACAGGGACGGACAAGAGATTCAAGCGGTTCAAATCGCCGGTGGCTCAGGTGACCTAGGGTTGAGGCAAGGCAAGGAATCGGGAGAGGAGATCGAGGGAATCTCGAAGATGTGCTCACCACGGGCGGAGATCGACGGAGACGGCCGGAATTCGATGGAGAAATGGCGACGACGGCTTGCAGTACAGCGGCCTGTGGGTGTCTGCTCGTTCCAAGTACCAGCACCTGGAAGCTAGGGCTTCGATTAGATGGCACATGAGGTAGAGGAGAGGAAGGAGAGCTCAGGGAACTGCTCACCGCAGGCGGAGACGGACGGAGACGACCGGAAACCGGCGGCAGGTGGAGCTCGGGTGGCCGGCTCGGGTTCTGGTGTGGGCGGCGCTCCAGCGGGCATTGCACAGGCAGGCGGGACGCGGAGTGGAGGCGGCGTCTAGGGAACGCGGGAGGCCGGAGTCACACCCTTTATAGGCGCGGCGCCGTGGCACGCACGCCAAGGCAGGAAGAGCCTGGCGGCGGCACATTGCTGTGTCCGCCATGGACACTGCTGCGTTGGGCCTGGATGGGCCAGAACGGGTCGGCGGCTGGGCCAGATGGAGATGTGGGTCGGACCTTCGTGCTCGGCCCGGTAGGGAAGGATAGAGTTTTGTTTTTTTCCTAATTTATTTTTAATGCGAAAACAATTTCAAAAAAATCTAGAAATTGTTTTAGAGCACGAAAATTACTCAGAACATTCCGAAAATTCCAGGAAATTTTCCCAGAGACACATTAGAACACGATCAATCCAAATAATGTATTTGGATCTCATGAAAAAGATTTTAGAGCCTTCTAATAAATAGAATAAGCTTCGGAAAAATGAGAATAAATTCCAGAAAAGTCCGGCAAATTCTAGGAAGGGTTTGGACAGACGCATTTTTGAAACCTTTTGCACTCAAGAAGCACCAAGATGCATCGTCATGAATGCAACACTCACAACCTTTTATTTAATTCAGAAAATCAAACAAGGATTTTCCTATACTATATTTCTTGTAAAGAAAGATATTTGTTGGATTTTTTTAAAAATTATGAGAAAATTGTTATTTAATTATTCTGTCTATTCACATCCTGAAATTGAAAATTTCAGGGTGTGACAGTTTAACTTGTCTAACGGGCACTATTTAACGTCTGTTACAAAGTATTCATGTAACGGGTGTTTAAGAAGACCGTTACTAGAAGTCCACATTGGTAACGGGCATTGCGGAGGCCAACCCCGGGGTCGGCCTGCCACGCTTATCTGTAACGGGCGCCAAATAACAACCGTTACAGATGTGGGTGCATGTAACGGGTGTTAAGGGCCCGTTGTAAATGCTGCGTGACCTATTTGACGTTTTCACGTAGTGTCTAAAACACCGACAACTGGTGCTTGTGTCGCATCCTGAGTTCCTGACTCAACTACTCAAGTTGGCCGACACGTACAATAGATGCAGGCAGAACACCAATATTCTTCTCAAAATCTGCCAACGTCCATCTCGCTGATGTACCCCTCCACCTGCGAAGTCGGGCTGCCGCCACAGATCTAGCTGAGAAGAGTGCTGCTTTTTGGAAATGCAAGGTGGACCAATGGAGTAGAGTTTATATTATTTGGGGGGTGAGGGTCGGGGGGAGGTGAGGGAATACATAATTTGAAGATCCCGCTTTCGACTTACGACCATGAAATGAAAATTAGGTAAGGTACACTTGCTTTGGGGTCACCGTGGGTGTGGTTCCGATGGCGTACAACATATGCAGGAGACGGATATCTGGAAGAGGTCCATGCTTTAGTGAACCTGTGTGTGTTTCTAGTTGCAGACCACAAAGGCGAACAACCGCTTCTCCAACGACTATAATGACTACACGTCTATTTTTTAACTCATGTCAATATAAGGACCTTCCTTTTTCTTATCCGTACCAAAGCACACTCGTATACCAACTGAATATTTTGCATGCCTACCCTTGAAAAAGCATGTATATTCCGCCCTATACTCATGGCAGGATTCCTATCTTATTTGATACTAAAGTTTTTAATTTCTTCCTCTCTTAGCACTTCCATCACATCTGTCAGATAATATTAGATAATTCTATTAGAATCCAACATCCGTCAGTTGTTGTTCCCCATCAATCCTCCTGCTGCCGCTACACTAAGGACGAGGAACGCTAATATGGATATCCGTATTCATATTCGTTTTTAATATGGATGTCAGATGGATGTATTCAAATCTGATTTTCAATATTATCCGTATTCGATATTATTCGAATTATCCGACAAAAATCCGACATTATTCGTATCTGCAAAAAATAAAGTACCCATAGAAACTATTTAAAACTTATTTATATTACTAAATACTAATTACAAGTGATGTTAATTTTAATACTGCTAGTAACATAATTATTTAACCATTTTAACTATTAAAAATTATATATATGACAACTAACTAATTATGCTAACCTAATATTACTAAATTATATAATGGTATTTTTAATTAATTTTGATGTGTCTAATCATAGTAATTTTAAATACATTATATTATTTAGCAAATAAATAAATTATATTTAAATGTATTTATTTACTTATTTTTACTAATAAAAGATGTTTATATATTTACAAAATTACTTATCTTATATTTGTGATATATTAATTAATAATATGTTATTTGCAATAAGATATCTATCACGTATAATGATCATAATTTACTCTCTACTTGTAACATGATTTGATCAATTATAAGACCATCGACAAATGAAATTGATACCCATTATGACTCTATACTATAAATCGAGTAAGTATTCAAATGCAAATCCGAATTCGAAATATCTGTTTTGTATTCGTATTCGATAATATTCGTATTCGTATCCGAATTCGAAATAAAATGTGGTAAATAGTGACATCCGGATTCATATCCGTGCGTATCCGATCCGAATCCATCCCTAACCGTCGCGCGGCACGCCTCCGTCCGCTCCTCCCTGACCCCACTATACCTTCACCCTCATTATTTGTCTCCGCTGGGCTCTAATGACTGCAGGCCGATGCACGAGTTCCCTCGCTTCCGGTCGCTGGTGCCTCTGAGCCAGGTTGCCGGCGGCCCCGCCACGCATGCCCGTCGGACAACGGGCAGCCTGTCGCGCGCTTAGACTATATCCAGTAGTCGATGATTCCCCATCTGCAAAAATCTGCTTATGAGAGGAGAGAGAGAGAGAAAACACCCTCAAAAAATCTAAGCATTCCAGCAATATCGCGCAACCTTCCCCTCATCCCAACGACCACCACCGGACCGCCTTCTCCTCCCCCTCCTGGTGCCACTTCCTTCCCCCGACCTCCGCCGCCTCCTCCTCTGAGGCTCCTCCGCCGGCAACGCAAGGAGCGGTGGGTCTCCCTCCGACCGCTCCCCTCCGTCTCCGTGGCAGATTGAGTTGCGGCGGCGCCGGAGCCAGGATGGCGGGGCAGGAGCAGGGGTGGCGGATGGAGTAGAGCTTGCGGGCGTAGGTGGCGGCAGGCGAGCCTCGAGCTCCGCCCCTAGTGGCGGTGCTATGCAGATACGGCCGAACTTCGCCGCTGTAGCGAACATGGCCTCATATACCATTAGTTCGAGTTTGATTTTGGTGATTGTTGACGGTTAATAGTTGTATAAAAGTTCGTTTAGACTTGCAAGCGGACAAGTCTCCCGTCGTAGTCAAGGGACCCTTCTTCCCTCGAGTGGTGAACGCAAGGTATCGAATCCGTGGAATAATGTGCAACGCAAGGATTCAATCTAGTAAAGCAAGGTAAGCTATCTTATGAAGATAAGTTGCATCTAATCTACTAACTCATAAAGAAAACGAATCTAATCTAATCTACTAAAGAGGTAGCAAGAGAAAGCAAGAGATAACCGATCTAGAGAATCTAGATCATGCTTATGTTGTAGCTCCAAACAAGATAGATGAAGATAGAAAATCGAATCTCATTAAAAGCATCTTTGAATCGTGGCCTTCCATCCGACTCTGAAAACGCCCGCCTTTCGGAACCCCCGTTCTGTCACAATGTATCCCTACTCATACGGGTAGTCTAGGGCGAGTTCGATAGAACAAGTTGAAATCACTTGGCCGATCCGGTATGCACCTCTAGCCACCACGGCTACAAGAGCACCCTAAGTAATCTAGCTGCAAACTAGATCGTAGAAGAAGCAAAACCAAGAAGAAAACAAAATCATCGAGAAGGCACTTGATCGCTAGAAATCGAATTCACTTACAAACTTCACCATGAATGATTACATGAACAAGATCACCACTGGGGCCCTCCCTCGATCTTGATCCTCGCTCTGGAGCTCCGACGTGGTCTTCCATGCAAGGTTCCCACGTCGGCTAGGGAAACCTTAGACAACTAGCACGACCCTCATCTCCGAGATGGTGTCCCTCAAGCTTCTCTGCTCCTCGGCGGCGGATTACGAATTGATTGATGCGTGGCTCTCGGTCAGGGGGCTATAAATAGCCAGAGATGCAACTAGGTCAAAGGGGAGGCCGATTGGGCCCCGAAATGGGCTAGGCCGACCGGCCTGGGCCCAATTCGGCCCAGCTCGTGGCCTGCTTCGCCCGGTGTTGCTTCCCGCGTCTTCTAGATGCTCTCCCCTTTTGCATGTGGGCCCTTGACACCGGTTTCTCTCCGAATTGGATGAAGCTCCTTGTCTTGCAAGATTCAACACTTTTCTGGCTAGGTCCTCGGAGTTTGTCATCTTCTCAGGCTTGGTCCTTGGGCTCTTGGAGTCATGTTCACTTCATTGCTTGACTTGTACCGGGCTTCAAGGTCTTGTCATGAGGTGCTTAATGAACTTATCCTGGAAGTCTTTCTTTCAATGTTAAGACCCTGCGTAAACACTTAACTCCAAAACCGACATGCACAAGTGAACTTGTTATACCACGGGGGTTAGTACCAATGGATAAGATACAAAATTCATGCCAACACCGAAGGTAAACTCATGGCTAGGTCAAAATCTCCCCCATGCTTAAACCTTGCTCGTCCTCGAGTAAGCCTTCGATGGATATCATTGTTGCCAAACAATGTTTAAACCTTGCACTTGATCATACACGAGAAAACATAATGCTCTCAAAATTTTAATTCATTAAAGTTCCATAATGTAGATATTTAATTAAGCTTATCCCACAAGTATCAACATGCTCCCAAAATTCAAATGGACCTCAGAAATTTTGAAATAAAGAACAAGATGAAAAAGAGCTAAACCAAGTTCACAAATTTAAACCACCTTGCATCTTGCTCATGAACTCTCATCTCATCTTGTCTCTCAAGCCTATTTATTCTACTCCTTTCCCTCTTATAACACATACATATGTGCTAGGTGTTGGCGCAAAAAGTGCACTCAACGCCAATCACACAGCAAGCCGAACAAAGCTGGCTTCACACGCGCAGAGAGCAAATGACGTGCCAGTCAATTTTTCCTGAAAATTAACAAAAGATAAAACATGTTAAATACCAAAGCTTGGAACTTGCCGGGTGGTACCAGACAGTTCCATATTTGCGGCTAAAAAGCCAATTGGGATGACACGTAGCTATGTAAAGCTATCTGTCAAAGAAACACGACCATTCGGGCAACCACGAAAGGAAAAGGAACACTGCCGAATGGATGACGTAAGCATGACAATGATCGGTCTTTGTATAAACGAAGATGCAAGCGCAAAGCTATGACCGATCCCCCATGAAGATTAGCATTAAATAAAATAAAGTAGAGCGCAGACATGATCATGTATTAAATAAGCATGCATAGATCCAAAGCACTAGTCTACCGCATGTCTAGTTACTTTAAAACCCGTCGGGTACGATAACAAACAAATCTATCCACCGCATGATACGATCTGCATGAAAAACGTACCACTTTCCACAAATAGATCTATCCACCGCATGATACAATCTAAATGTGGAAAGCTAAAAGCATACATCATTTAAAACATAAATAATGCACGTGTTCTACTCGTGAAAAATATAACCGAATACGGCTGAACAGCCGATCCAGGGTC
Organism: Cenchrus americanus; assembly: GCA_947561735.1. Classification (NCBI taxonomy): domain Eukaryota; kingdom Viridiplantae; phylum Streptophyta; class Magnoliopsida; order Poales; family Poaceae; genus Cenchrus; species Cenchrus americanus. The sequence continues at coordinate 265,337,931 of OX387239.1, forward strand.
CATGAAGAAGGAACAAACATTACCACGTGAATAAATCTATCAGACTGATTTGGGAATCTAATCCACCGGATGACTAGCTCCAAAGCAACCCAAAAACCTGCATCTACCGCATGATACCCGGTTCTTTCAAGATTTATACGAACATAGCAAGCTCGAACCCGCAACACGTAACAACCTAGATCGATTCGGTTTCGGCTATCGGAAAGCACAAGATCCACGCGTCAAAACACGAAGCCTGCTCGGACAAGGATCATACAAGAGACATAGCCGATCCAAACCCATCTAGATTGGGCAAAGATGTGTTACATGAATTAAAACATAAAGTAAAACTCAAGATAACACGGGGTAACTTAATGAATCTATTGGATCTTGCCAAAATCCAATAGAGCCGATAACTAGCTTCAAGCCAGATCTTAGCCTACCGCATGGCTCATGATCTAACAAGAAACCCTCTTGAACCAAGCTTGAATCTACCGCATGACACGAAGCATGGTAACAAGACTACTTGCATCAAATCTAAATCCACCGCATGATACTAGACATGATACAAGGTTGCCGGTACTCACGGAGGTCGACGGATCGATTGGCCCTCTCGAAGAACTCGACGACACGACAAGGACTCTAGGGTTTGCCGTAAGGCCGGTGTGTATTGAAGAATGATCGTCCCTGTTACATACATTCAGGGGTCGTATTTATACCCTGTTGAGTACAACAATCGTCCCTGTTACATACATTCAGGGGTCGTATTTATACCCTGTTGAGTACAACTGCGAATGGATTCATTGCCTAACTAAACTTGATCGCCTATCCATCCATTCGTCTCCCCTGATTGAGCCACGTCACCGTCCAATCCCGCAAAATCAGCTCTACTGTTCCTTTGCCGAACCGGAGCAGATAGCCGACCGCGCGATCTCTTTGCCGAAAATCTCTCGAAAATATCCTTCCTTCCACCAGACGGACTCTTTTTCGAACCGGACCCACATGTCAGACTCCTTACCAAATTTTGGTGTTAACACATGCCCCTTCAATTGTGGGATAAAAGTAATTTTGTTCCACAATTGACTCCAGCCACGAATCCTTGAACAAATCTGTCAACACCTGTTCTTCGCAATCCGCCGGAATCTTCGTCCAGATCCAACCCTAGATCCCCTTGTTCCGAGCTCGAACCTCCAATGGCAACTCAGAACCAAGTCCGCTCGGGTAAATTCATCCCCCGCAAACCTTGTTCGGCATTAGGTTTTCAATTTTACCTGAGATTTTCCTTTTCCGCTTTCCTCCAGGAGCCTTCTACTGCTCTTTTGATTCCTATCGAGGCCAATTCGCAGTCTTATTACCTTGGTCCTATAGGGAATCCTGACCCTCGAGATCTTATTGCCGCTGAATCTCAAAGAATCCCCTTCAAGGCAGCTTTGTCTCCACCTCCTCAGTGGCAAGATGCGTTCAAGAACTGGCCTTTGCCCCCAATTGCAGGCTGGAAGACTTGGTATCGGAGAATTCTTGCAGATAAGAGTGGACTGACCAACCTGGATGCTCTCCGTATCGCCCAATGCTTGGAGCTATCCGTGGCTGAGACGCCCAAGAATGAAGATCTTCTGATAGCCGCATGCCACTTCTGGTCAAATGGCGTCAACGCCTTCCTTTTTGGGCATGGCCCAATGTCTCCAACCTTGGCCGATGTATACATGATCACTGGCCTTGACATCACCGGTCCGTCCCGCCACCGGGACTTCAAAAACTCTTCACGCCGGACAGGGGTAAAACCAGGGAACGGCTACAAGAATTATATCTTGAAGCACATGAGAGACAATCCCCTTGGCAATGTTGAGTACAGAGCTTTTCTGAACATGTGGGCGTGCGCATTCGTTTTCTGTGGTAAAGCCAACGAGCCCACTTTGAACCATATCGCAATGGCGACTCATCCGGGCCGGTGGCAATCGCCTCCCTCTGGGAAAATTCTTCTTCGGCAGCGTATATCATATGCTTCATCAGACTGTCACCCAAATGTACACCAGTCAGAGGATAACATGCGTCAATGGCCCTTGGTGGTTTGTTCAAATGTGGCTACAGCTCCACATGCATCAAATTGTCGGTGTCGATTTGAATTTCAGGTTCTTTCCTTTGTCTAATCACCCCGAAGGAGAGCCTCAAGCTACCAGAGGATGCCAAAACTACGGAGAAGCGGCTTCAACTGTTTCCATCCAGCAGGACATCAGCCAGCTCTTCGAGTTGTTCTTCAAAGGTTTCCCCAATCCTCTTTGGCTTCCTTATCTAGGCAACGACACCTTGACCTTCCCTGTTGAGTTTTCCTTTGAACCCGGCCATCAAGATGGGAGATTCTTGGAGATCCTTAATATCATAATCCGCCCATGCATTCTGCCGGCCGAGTTCAATGGAGGAGAAGGTCGAATGTCGGCACTTATGAATACTATCGGCCTAATGTAATGGCCGGGCAACTTGGATGCGGCCGGATGCCCCCAAGACTGTTCTCGCATGAATTCCTCAAACCCGGGGAGGAAATCAAAGAACCGATGCGGGCGGCGAGTTTTCAACTATGTGTGCGGTGCCACTCGTCTACACATGTCCTTTTGTGCCCACAACCATAGCTCACCCCACCTTCAACTCCTGGTGGCAAGAATTTCATGACCATATCTTCGGTGAGCTCTGTTCATGTATTCTACGTGCGGGGTGGTGCCCGACTTTCTCGCCGACTTCGGAGGTAACACAATGAGCCCTTGGATCAAACATTCCCTCTTTATTCATGGTCCTGACCTTCATCTTTTTGTCCACGAGAACACGGTTGCTCGCCCCTCGAGCCAGGGCGATCGCTTACAATGCTGAAGGCCCAATTTCAGCACTGGGATTCAAATCCACCACTCTGCATCAACTAATGGCCAGGTATGCTACCACAGATCCCAGCCTTTCTAGCCTTGCTGCAGACAGGAGGCAAGGTCTGCATCTGATTGCCCCCCCAAGTGCTAAAAGGAGAAGGACTGTCAAGAAAGTGCTTGTTGAGGTAAACCCTTTTACTCTCTTGATTACCAGGTCACTCTGTTCTTGATGAATCATATCATTGTGCATTTCAGACCGAGCCCGGCGGCCTTCGGAACCGATACACCGCCAATGCCCCATCCACTGGTATGACCTCTACTGTTCTTTCTTAAGGATGAGCACTGGCATTTACCCTTCCTATTTGACATTTGCAGAAGAAATAATAGAGGAGCAGCTTGTAAATGTTCCAGTGGTCCAGCAAGCAAGTCCACCCGGGGCTGAATTACCTATCCCAGTGGAGATTTCATCTTCATCACCTTCTGCAGAAGCAGCAAATTCTCCAGAGATGAACCTCCCTATTCAACCAAGTCCCCCACGGGTGCCATCACCTGTTGGTCAAGCAGAGATGACCAACCCAACAGAGGCGGATCCGACTCCTCATCAGCCAGAAACTCACGAGCCGCTGATAGCCGCATCGGCATCTCCCAGCTTGGAAGTTTCGGCTCTGCCTGGAGCATCTCCTTCGCCTGTGATCGCCCCTGCTCAAGAAACCAACCATGAGGTATCCATCTGCGCTTAATTTTGGTACCTCGATGTTTAGCATCCTTAACTTGGCAATGTTGTTTCTCAGGATCAGGCTCCATCATCATCAAGCCTGCCATTAGAGAGCCATTCAACTGCCGAGGTGATGACAGAAGTACACCAGCCGCTGCCAGATGAAGTGTTGCCCAAACTCAAAGAAATTGCAGCCTGGCTAGAAAAAGATGCTCAGGATCAGTTCAATGATCTCCATCACTTCGAAGAGATGTTTGAATCTATCAGTCAAGAACTTCCTGAAGACATCAGAGCTTCTCTATCATCTGTCTATGGCTTAGAAGCCCTTTATGCACCCGTAAGGCGCGCTTGGAGAAAATTGCGTTCCCGCCCGGCCATTGAAAAGAGGAAAACCGATGCTGAACATGCCATGAACGGGGCCCAATCCCAAGCAGAGGGCCATAAGGATGCATTGGCTAACCTGCAAGCTTCCTACGATCTGAAAGTTGCCAGGAAGGCTGCTCTAGAGGCAGAACTGAGAAGCCTATCAGCAGAGATAGAGATTGACAAAGAGAAAATAGCCGAACTTCCTGGATTGATAGCAAAGACCCAAGCGGAAGTAAAATCGGCTATCACCAAAATAGAGCAATGTGATGCAGAACTCACTGACTTATCCGGAGCCCAAAAGGATTGCCAAGAGCTGCTGGACAATTCCCATTTGATAACATCCAATGCTCGTCGTGTACTTGCCAAACTTTTGAATGCCTGAATTGATGTATAACTGAATTGGTCGTTCTTGTAATATATCCTTGTGATCTGTTTCCTTTCTTCTGCGTACTTTCAGATGTAATGCTGAACGACCCATTCGGTAGTGAAACACCAATTCCCGAACGGCACTTTGATTTCCTTTAGCCGAACCCATCAATCTGCACGCGGTTCAGCCTAGAACTCCAAGCGACCCGCCGGCGAGCTGGCCAAGGAAACCTTTCCACCTTCCGATTTTCTTGGGATATGAGCCACGATCCACAGCCACGACTCGAAGCCACGATTCATCCTGCCAGGCCTACAAATGTTACCATAGGTGCCCCTAGCTCTCCACCAGGCTTTCTAGCTCTCGAATCTTTGTCAATCTTTAGCCCTCTCGCAAACAGTGCACATCCCAAACCACAATGGTGCGCCGCCTCAACCGCCGCCGCACCTCCGACGAGGCCGAGGGGAGCAGCGCCAATGCGCGTAGGCGGTAATGATCGTCAATCTCTCCTCTGTTCTTGATCTTCTTTTGCCGTGACGATCATTACTCTTTTTCAGATTGATTCAGTGGAATCCGCCTCGTGCGCCGGCCGATCAGCCCCTCCCGGATGACTCTTCGGAGTCTGATGGCCACTCCCCGGTACCGTACGGGGAAGAAGACGCCATCCGCTTCAAGGAAGAGCTAGAGGCGTCCCGTCGCGAGCTGGAGGAAGTCTCCAAGAAAGCGGGCGTGGCCGAGCTAGAATGGGAGGACCAGCGCAAACAGCTGCTGGAGACCATCGACGGTATGGCTCTGAGATTGATTCTTAATCCAGCCCGGCCTTTGGTGTTAATCCTTTCTGTTTGCTCTTTGCAGCCCGTGACGCCGAGCTCGACCAGCTAAAGGTGCTGGTAGAGCAATTGGCCGAGAAGGTGAATGCCCGTGGCGACACGCCTGCGGAGCGCCTGGCCGCGGTGGAGCGCCGCATCGATGAGGTGGCCGTCCATGGCGTTCGTTTGGGCACCACCTTGGGCCTGGCTGCGATGGCGACGCATACGGACGTCGACTATTCCACCGGGCCGCGTGGCTTCCGGGCGGCGCGCGGAGGACATCGACGAGATCGAGCTCATCCTGGAGCGCCTTGACGGCCACGGCGACGCTATTGCCGAAATTACCCATCCCCAATCTGTGTTGAATAGGCTCTTCGACTAGATTGTACTAGGGATGTGTAAATATCGGCCATAGATGAAGAACTTTTGAATTCTGCACCTGTTCTGCGATGACTTCCCTTTGCATTTTGCATCTGCGAATTTTGTTTTCTTTGAATACATCCGGGAACTATCTTTAGCCGAACGCGCGAGAACAACTGCCCCTTGGCGCAAAATCCACAGAGGATCCCAATTCGGCAATCCGTAAACACTGTTCAAGAGAAAACCCTTCGCACTTGGTGGAAAACCCTGCCGCTTGGTATTCCAACAGTGTGTACTGGCCAGTCATCACTCCCAATGCGCCTCCCCGGTCAATAAAATAGCCTGTGGGGTGCTCTGCAAATCCACTCGCACACTCCTCCATCATTTCTCATCTCTTCCCCTGCCTCTAGAGGAAAAAACCCCAACGCCATGGACAAGGGTAAACGACCTCAGGAGAGCGGCTCATCAAAGAAGCGTACGATTCGGAAGTGAGTCCTCTCTTGATCTGCTCCTTGTTCTTCCGCTTGATCTTGCGCTTCATGTTTTCCTCTCGTCCTTTTTAGCCTTGATTTGCTTCCCGAAGAAGTCATCGGGACCGAAGATGTGCCTGAGTACATCTCCTCCGATTCCTCTCTCGAAGCAGAGGATGCCACGCCCGAACAGAGGACCAACCATCAGCTGCGCCGCCGCGTACGGCACCTGGAACATGGCCTCAGGGACATGTCCGCCCGTTGCCAAGCCGAGCGCGAGCGTCGCCTGGCTCTGGAAGCACTAGTAGGGGGTAAATGTTCCTGACTCCTTCATGTTTGCATCTGGATTTCTTGCCTCTAACCTTGATTCTCCTGCTCCAGATGTCTCTGACAGTACAAGAAACAACTCGAAGGCGGCCTGGGATAGCTTGGTAGAGGCCGCCAATCATGGTCATCCTCGTGCGTTCCAAGTCGCCGTCACGGTGGTCCTGGAACAACTGAAGAGGGGGCAGCAGCCGAAGAAGTAAAGAAAAGATTGAATCATACTTTCGCCTCTTCCTCCACGCCTTCTGCTTCCCACCTCCTCGGGGACCTGACCATCGGGGTCGTTAGATGTGATCCTGCAAGAAGCAGTTGTGATGTAGTATTGAGCTAAGGGCAATGCATCTAGGCACTGGCCATTTTCTCTTGTTCATGGATTTTGTTCTGAAGGCGGCCTCATTCTCGAGCGCCGGCTATTTTTGGTGCCAGATGTGTGTAATCATCGATCGATCTCGATGCTAGGATAGTATTTCTTCAGATATCTTCCATTTATCGCGGCGGAAAATTCTTCTCCTAGCAAAGTTTTCAAGATGTATGCATTACCAGGAACGCATCTGACCACACGAAAAGGCCCCTCCCAGTTAGGGGACCATTTGCCGAATTCACTGTATTTAGTTCCAATCGGCAATAGCGCTTTCCAAACTAGATCGCCTTCTGCGAATTGCCTTACTTTTACTTTCTTGTTATAGTACTTGGCGACTCGCAGCTTGTTTTTCTCGATATTCTCCAGGGCCCTGAGACGGATCATATGCAAATCTTCTAACTCATCCATCATTAGGCCACCGTAATTTTTGGAGCTCAACTCGTTTTGCAGCACTACTCTCCTTGAATCTGATTGTATCTCCCAAGGAAGGATTGCTTGATGCCCATAAACCAACTCGTAAGGAGAGGTCTTTGTAGCTCCATGGGGGGCCATTCGGTAGGCCCACAGCGCTTCACTGAGTACCGAATGCCACCTCCTTGGCTTCTGATCGATCTTCTTCTGTATCAGCTTGATCATGATCTTATTAGAAGCCTCTGCTTGACCATTAGCTTGGGCATAATATGGAGAAGAATTAAACAATTTGATTCCCATGCTTTCGGCAAAATCTCTGAACTCCAATGACACGAATTGTGCCCCCTGGTCAGTGGTAATCGTCTGAGGGATCCCAAATCGATAGATGATGTGTTCCTTGACGAATTCGATCATGTTCTCTGACGTCACCTTCTTCAGTGGGATTGCCTCGACCCATTTGGTGAAGTAATCTGTAGCCAAAAGCACGAACTTATGCCCCTTGCTAGACGGTGGATTAATTTGGCCAATCAAGTCTATACCCCAGCCCCTGAATGGCCATGGCTTGATGATGGGATTCAATGCTGATGCAGGGACTCTTTGAATATTCCCGAACCTCTGGCAATCTTGACACCCCTTGTAATACTCAAAGCAGTCCTCTAATATCGTCGGCCAAAAGCATCCAGCTTGTCTAATAACCCATTTCATCCGATAGGCCGATTGGTGCGCTCCACATATCCCATCGTGCACCTCGCTCATCATGTTCTTGGCTTCTTCTGGACCCAGGCATCGTAGCAATACCCCATCTAATGATTTATAAAATAAATTATCATCCAGAAGAACGAACTTAATTGCCTTGTACCTGAGTTTCCTAGAGACTTTTCGGGATGGATCTTTCAAGTAATCAATGATTTCTTTCCTCCAATCACCTTCTCGCGAGACCCGCCCCTAGTGCAAACACCTCTCGCAAAAACGCTTCTTGACTCTCTTTATAACCGAGGCGCTTTGAGCCGGCCCGTTTGCTTCCTCGTTATGCTCTCTAGGAATGTGCTTCGTAGGGTTACCAATGGAAAGCTCTTCAAGATTTCTCTCGCACTCTTCGTAGTAACTCCTCGGCGCTTCGCTCCCGCACTCGTATTGGCCGTTCAATTGCTTGATTACCGCTTCCGAATCTCCATAGATCTCAACCGAAACGGCCCCGCTTCTCTCAAATATTGAAGCCCTCGAAGTAGTGCTTCGTACTCAGCTGGTTGTTTGTGACAATGGGTTGTATAGGAATGGCGAATTCAAACATCTCACCTCTCGGGGCGAAATTAGTAGGATCCCTACTCCCCCACCTTTGCCACACGATGACCCATCAAAAAATAAAGCCCAAGGGGTAATTTCAAGCAGATCAATTGAAGGGTCACGATGTTCAGTAATAAAATCGGCAATGACCTGACCTTTGATGGCTTTTGCCGATTCGAACTTCAACTCGAATTCTGATAAAGCTAAAATCCATTTGCCAATCCGACCATTCAAAATTGGCATAGATAACATATGTTTTATCACATCAAACCTTGAATATACAGTGCATTCAGCATTCAACAAGCGAAGCGTCGAAACTTTGTACACGAGTAGTACACGCAAAGACACGCTTTCTCTATAGCCGAATACCCGGTTTCGGGATCAAGTAATTTTCGGCTAAGGTAAGCTACTACCCGCTCCTTTCCTTCGAATTCTTGAATAAGGGCCGATCCAATGGTTTGGGTATCGGCCGCCACGTACAACTTGAAAGGCTTGTTTAGCCGAGGAGGAACCAAGACACGGCGGCTCCTTCATGTACCGCTTGATCTCATCAAAAGCCTTTTGTTGTTCGTCGCCCCATGTGAATTTCGATCTTTCTTTAGCTTCGGTAATGGAGAGAATGGCAACACCTTCTCGTGATAAATTTGAGATGAATCTTCTCACGAAGTTGATCTTGCCGAGCGATGGATTGCAATTCCTTGAGGTTGGTTGGAGGAACGACTTCATCAATGGCTTTCATGCTCTTTTTGCCAACTTCGATTCCCCCTTCGTGGACCAAAAACCCCAAGAATTCTCCACTGATACCCCAAAAGCGCACTTGTTTGGATTCATCTTCAAACCGTGTTTCCGGTGCACTCCAAGGTCTTCTTCACATCTTCCGGATGGGTGTCATGACTTAAGGACTTGATCACCACGTCATCAATGTAGATTTCCACGCTTTTGCCGATCAACTCATGAAAAATGTAATTCATGGCCCGCTGATAGGTTGCACCGGCATTTTTCAATCCAAACGTCATGACTATCCACTCAAATAGGCCTATATGACCAGGACATCTAAAGGCCGTCTTTGATATGTCTTCTATTGCCATGAAGATCTGATTGTATCCCGCGTTCCCATCCATGAAACTAATCACCTTGTGTCTAGCAGCGGCGTCAATCAACAAATCGGCAATAGGCATCGGGTATCCATCCATGGGAGTAGCTCTGTTTAGGTCCCTGAAGTCTATGCAAACCCTCATTTTTCCATTCTTCTTATACACAGGGACGATGTTAGAAATCCACTCCTCATATCTGCACGGCCGAACGAAGTTTGCGTCAAGTAATCTTTCGATTTCCTTCTTCACATCGGCCAATACTTCATCCTTGTAGATTTTCCGGGCGGTTGCTTATATGGTTTGAAACCAGGCTTGATTGGCAACCGGTGCTCGACGATGGAACGATCCAATCCAGGCATCTCCGAGTAATCCCAGGCGAAGCAATCCTTATATTCCTTGAGAAGCTCAATTAAATTCCCCATGAAATCTGGTTGCAAATTTGCACTGATGAACGTCGGCCTTGGCTTATCACCGCTTCCAATGTCAACTTCTTCCAGTTTATCGGCCGACATGAATCCTCGCCCTAATTTGCCATCAGTGCCATCCACGGGGTTCTCCATTAAAAATTACTATAAGAGCCGATCGCTTGAATCGGTACGTTGGTCACCGCCGACGGGTTCAACAGGACCTTCTCCCCGATCCTTCCCCGAGAAGCAATCGATGCCTTGGTACTCCCGCAAGGCCGGTTCCATGTTGGCTACGCTCACGGAGTCGTCCGCACCGGACGACCTCAATCTCATCATCCACCCACCGGATGAGCTCGTTGATGCATGGTGGATGGGACGCGGCGGTTAGCATGAATCCGGTCCCCGCCCAAGCAAAGAAGCCGTAGGCTCCTTTGCCCTCGATGACAAAGAAGGTGGTGAGCAGCATCTTGGACCCGATCATCAAGTCCACGTGGGCGCATCCTTTGGTGTATGAGGGGTTCCCGGCGAAGTCGTTCAAGATGATGCTTGTAGGTGTCAAATCGCTTGGGCCCATGCCAAGCTTCCTGAAGGTGGTGTACGACATTACGTTGACTGCCGCTCCACCATCGACGAACATCTTGGTCAATGGCTTGCCATTGACGTACCCTCTCAAGTACAGCGGCCTCATATGGCGGTTCTTGGCCGGCTTGTCGAAGATGGCACTCGCTTGGCCGACACCGGTTGCGCCATCACCCCCTCGGGCCGCTCGTCATCAAAGGAAACTTCCTCCCCGCATAACCCGGTTAGCGAGGAGCCATGAACTCGTTCGGCGGGAAGTATACCATGCATGTAGGAGCCGAACGCTTCGATCCCTCCGGCCGGTCCTTGGGGCGCCACTTCGCCTCGTCCGGATCCCGGCTTGTCTCATCTCGCGGTTCCTCAAGCGCCGGACCCGCCTCTTCGGCTCCCGCGTAGGCCGGGCGGGCACCACCGCCCCTTACGCCGGACGTGGACATCCTCGTCCTCTTCCCCGATCGGCCCACCCGAGATCGGCTTGGCGCTTCCCGGGGTGATCGATGATTTCAATTTTTTGACGCCGATCCCCATTCGGGTGGATCCTTCCAAGTCTCTCTTGGACGGATCGGCGATTGCGCTTTCTCGCCCGTACTCAACGTATCCGTCGCCGCATTCGGGACGCTTCTTCAATGTGGGCGGCTTTAGGCCCTCATTCCGGCGGTGCCGAAGAAGGCGCATCCCCAGTGTGCGCGCTCCTGCTCGCGCGTGTACTGCTCTTGGTCCCTTCTACGCGCTTCCTCTTCAGCTCTGCGTTGCTCCTCCTCGTGACGACGCTTCTGGTAGCGCTCTTTCTCTATCTGGCGCTGCCATTTGTTGAGGAGAATGCGCGACGTTACCTTGGGTTTAGGCCTGGATGACTCCCCAATCTCGATGTGGCTCTTGAGCATGTGGGGGGCGTCGCCTTGTACTTGCTCCAGGGTCACCTGGCGCTCTGGGTCCACTGCTCCACCTTGCTTGGACCTGGCTGAGGTCAGGACCTTGACCTTCCCCTTCTCCTCGGCTGTTATCGCATTGATAGAAAAGCCGAGCATGTTCTGAGGAAAGGGGTGGCCATCCAGCTTCATCTTGTTATCGAATTTGAGGTGGCCCTCCTGGATAGCCTTCTGGATCCTCATCTTGAAGACCCTGCAATCGTTGATGGAGTGTGAATCCCTGTCATGGAAGCCACAGTAACGTTTCGTTTTAACTCCATCAGGCCGAAGCATAGAATGCCCCTCAGGCAGCTTAATTCGGCCTTCTTTCACCAAGAGTTCGAACAACTTATCAGCCTTTGTGATGTCAAAGTCGTAAGTCCCTTTGGTCTGCTTGACCCAACGCCGATTCATTGTCAAGGGCTCTTTACCCCACATGATTTCTGCTGCGCCTACTTCCAATTCATCGTCGAATCCTCGAACAGATCAGCTTTGTCCAGGAACTGGTTGTAGATGTCGGCCGACGTCGTGCTTCGCTTGCCAAACTTGGGGTCCTTCTTGAGGCCATATGCCTGATTGCTCATCAGAGATAACTTTTGTGACAGCTGGCCCAGGTTCTCAACTCCATCCCAAATAGCTTCTCGCGCACGGCCGGTAACATCCCGGCGACGGCCATATCGGCCCCGATCGTCCGGCAAGTTCAGCGAGAAGCACATGCCTTTGACTTCCCTGAATCTTCTAAGAAACTCCAGCGGTGTTTCACTGTGCCTTTGCTTCAGGGTGGCAAGATCAATCAGCTTCTTTTCAGAGCTGCCGCTGAAATAATGAGCGTGGAATTTACGCTCCAAATCCTTCCATCTGGCCACTGATTCAGGAGGCAGGGACGAGAACCACTGGAAAGCTGGACCCGTCAGTGAGGCGGGGAAGTAGCGAACCCTGAACGTCTCCTCGGCCGAGCATTCTCCAAGTTGCATGAGGTAGCGGGCGATGTGCTCGACCGTGCTTGTCTCGTCCTGCCCCGAGAACTTTGTGAATTCCGTCGGCGGCTTCACCCTCGGCGGCAAGAGCACGTTATAGTACCACTCTGGGAACGGCGGCCTATAAGCGGGGCCCTGCATCTTTGGCTTGAGGCCGAACTGATTTTGCATCAATTCGGCCATCTTGCGCGCTAGGGCGTCATCTTCTTGCGCGCCTGCAGCTGGCGCGTACCCTGGGTGCGGGAAGGCGTCGAACGCTCCATAATTTCCCACTTCATGATAACCACCGCCGTACAAATTCTTCTGGAGCCAGTTGGTCGACGGAGCAATTCTCCGACCGGGGTCAAGTGGGGGCCCCGGACGAGCCGAACGCTAGGTCTCCGTACGTAGGGCCGGTACGGATTCGGCCGTTGCACGGCCGACTCGTGCCGCTCGTGGTGGCGGCGGATTGGTTGACTTCCCCCGAAGCTTGCAACGGGGGCCGAACCGGCGGGCGCCCCCGGCGCCTGCGGAGGAGGTTGGCACGCTTGGCTTCCGGCGCTCTGAGGAGGAGGCTGCTGTGGCTGGCTCCGTAGCGGCGGCTGTGAGCTTGATTCACCCAGCTCTACGGTGCTCCTCTGGAATGGCGCCTTCCCGAACGCTTGCTCCATACCCGGGCCAAAGATGGCCACCATCATCTGCTGGAGCGATCCGAGGAAGGCCTTGTTGTGCTTGGTGAGCATGTAATCTGCTGACTCTTGGAACACCCGCGCGCATTCCTCCTTTTCCTGCTGAGACGTAGCATCGACTTCTCCCGGTAGCAGCACTCTAGGCATCTCGTTCTTTAGATATGGGACGCCGCTTCTGTTCTTCTTAAATGACAGCAGGCACTTCTGCTGAAATTGATCTACGACGTCTTGGAGCTGCTGCCGTTGCTCCGGAGAAAGATCCTCCAGGTCGACGTCCATAAGGTCTGCAATCTCAGGCATCTCGAATTAATTCGGCTGTTGGTCCCACTGGGCGTGCCAAAAAGTGTGTTGGCGCAAAAAGTGCACTCAACGCCAATCACACAGCAAGCCGAACAAAGTTGGCTTCACACGCGCAGAGAGCAAATGACGTGCCAGTCAATTTTTCCTGAAAATTAACAAAAGATAAAACATGTTAAATACCAAAGCTTGGAACTTGCCGGGTGGTACCAGACAGTTCCATATTTGCGGCTAAAAAGCCAATTGGGATGACACGTAGCTATGTAAAGCTATCTGTCAAAGAATCACGGCCATTCGGGCAACTACAAAGGGAAAAGGAACACTGCCGAATGGATGATGTAAGCATGACAACGATCGGTCTTTGTATAAACAAAGATGCAAGCGCAAAGTTATGACCGATCCCATGAAGATTAGCATTAAATAAAATAAAGTAGAGCACGGACATGATCATGTATTAAATAAGCATGCATAGATCCAAAGCACTAGTCTACCGCATGTCTAGTTACTTTAAAACCCGTCGGGTACGATAACAAACAAATCTATCCACCGCATGATACGACTTGCATGAAAAACGTACCACTTTCCACAAATAGATCTATCCACCGCATGATACAATCTAAATGTGGAAAGCTAAAAGCATACATCATTTAAAACATAAATAATGCACGTGTTCTACTCGTGAAAAATATAACCGAATACGGCCGAACGGACCGATCCAGGGTCCATGAAGAAGGAACAAACATTACCACGTGAATAAATCTATCGACCGATTTGGGAATCTAATCCACCGGATGACTAGCTCCAAAGCAACCCAAAAACTCCGCATCTACCGCATGATACCCGGTTCTTTCAAGATTTATACGAACATAGCAAGCTCGAACCCGCAACACGTAACAACCTAGATCGATTCGGTTTCGGCTATCGGAAAGCACAAGATCCACGCGTCAAAACACGAAGCCTGCTCGGACAAGGATCATACAAGAGATATAGCCGATCCAACCCCATCTAGATTGGGCAAAGATGTGTTACATGAATTAAAACATAAAGTAAAACTCATGATAACACGAGGTAACTTAATGAATCTATTGGATCTTGCCAAAATCCAATAGAGCCGATAACTAGCTTCAAGCCAGATCTTAGCCTACCGCATGGCTCATGATCTAACAAGAAACCCTCTTGAACCAAGCTTGAATCTACCGCATGACACGAAGCATGGTAACAAGACTACTTGCATCAAATCTAAATCCACTGCATGATACTAGACATGATACAAGGTTGCCGGTACTCACGGAGGTCGACGGGTCGATTGGCCCTCTCGAAGAACTCGACGACACGACAAGGACTCTAGGGTTTGGCGTAAGGCCGGTGTGTATTGAAGAATGATCGTCCCTGTTACATACATTCAGGGGTCGTATTTATACCCTGTTGAGTACAACTGCGAATGGATTCATTGCCTAACTAAACTTGATTGCCTATCCATCCATTCGTCTCCCCTGATTGAGCCACGTCACCGTCCAATCCCGCAAAATCAGCTCTACTGTTCCTTTGCCGAACCGGAGCAGATAGCCGACCGCAGATCTCTTTGCCGAAAATCTCTGAAAATATGCTTCCTTCCACCAGACGGACTCTTTTTCGAACCGGACCCACATGTCAGACTCCTTACCAAATTTTGGTGTTAACACTAGGCTTTATATGGAGCTTTTTGGGAAAGTTTAGTCCTACCAAGATATTATAAATGAGATGTTGTCAAAACAAGACAAGCTTCTCATGGTCTTACCGAGACTCGTCAAAAAGGTCATTGGAAAATGATGTTATATCAAGGAGGGGAAAGAGAAAAAATACACACACTTGAGATGAGTGGACATTGTGCAAATGGCAAAGAGTGATCCCGAGGCACAAAGGAAGTCCCCGTTATCGGATTGCACATGGTTGGAAAATTGAGTATGGATCTTTTAATCTTGAAGCCTTGAATTTCCTAATGCACTTTAGAGAACCGGGGAGTTCACTTTACGCATACTCATATTTTTTTCTCTTTCTTCTCTTCTTTCTTTCTTTCTTGCATTCTTTTTCTCATTCATTCATTTTTCTTGTGAGACTTTCACCTTGGAAGTCCCGTGTATCGCCTTTGAACTTTTTTTAATTACTCCCCTTTGAACTCTAAAATTGCATCGTACCTACCTCCTCCCCCATGCTTAGACGTTGCTCGTCCTCGAGTAAAGAGGCGATAAATAAGGTAGGTACCGGAAATACTTTTCCTTTGGAGAGATATTTGAAGTCTTCAATCTTGGCACCATCGATCTTCCTTGAATTGATGATCCATTCTCAATGATAGGTTGTGGTCAACGAGGTAATCACAAAAGATGATATTTGGTTTTAAGGATGGATATCCGGCGAGGTTTGTGAGATCTCCGATGCGGGGATACACAATGCACGGATAAAAGGCTAGCAAAAAGATAGATACGCAAAAACGGAATGACCAGCTTCTTAGTCTCGGGCCAGAGAAATCATGGCCTGAAATAACTCACCCAAAAATAAACCTTGTATACTAAGTTTTTGCACTCAAATATTTATATGGCTCTGGATAGGTAGAGCAACACGCAAGTGGTATTTATGACAAGGTTAGCTTTACATTTAAGAACATTCTACGAAAACGCCCGCCTTTCGGAATCCCCGTTCTGTCACAACGTATCTCTACTGATGTGGGTAGTCTAGGGCGAGTTCGATAGAACAAGTTGAAATCACTTGGCCGGTCTGGTATGCACCTCTAGCCACCGCGGCTACAAGAGCACCCTAAGTAATCTAGTTGCAAACTAGATCGTAGAAGAAGCAAAACCAAGAAAAAAACAAAATCATCGAGAAGGCACTTGATCGCTAGAAATCAAATTCACTTACAAACTTCACCATGAATGATTACATGAACAAGATCACCACCGGGGCCCTCCCTCGATCTTGATCCTCGCTCCGAAGCTCCGATGTGGTCTTCCATGCAAGGTTCCCACGTTGGCTAGGGAAACCCTAGACAACTAGCATGACCCTCATCTCCGAGATTGTGTCCCTCAAGCTTCTCTGCTCCTCGGCGGCGGATTACGAATTGATTGATGCGTGGCTCTCGGTCAGGGGGCTATAAATAGCCAGTGATGCAACTAGGTTAAAGGGGAGGCCGATTGGGCCCCGAAACGGGCTGAGCCGGCCGGCCTGGGCCGACCGGCCGGGCCCACCCGGCCCGGCTCGTGGCTCGCTTCGCCGGTGTTGCTTCCCGCGTCTTCTAGATGCTCTCCCCTTTTGCATGTGGGCCCTTGACACCGGTTTCTCTCCGAATTGGACGAAGCTCCTTGTCTTGCAAGATTCAGCACTTTTCTGGCTAGGTCCTCGGAGTTTGTCATCTTCTCGGGCTTGGTCCTTGGGCTCTTGGAGTCATGTTCACTTCATTGCTTGACTTGTACCGGGCTTCAAGGTCTTGTCATGAGGTGCTTAATGAACTTATCCCGGAAGTCTTGCTTTCAACGTTAAAACCCTGCGTAAACACTTAACTCCAAAACCGACATGCACAAGTGAACTTGTTATACCACGAGGGTTAGTACCAATGGATAAGATACAAAAGTCATGCCAACACCGAAGGTAAACTCATGGCTAGGTTGACGGATTTTCACAGTCAACAGTGATTCATGACAACATGATCATTGGGACTAACCTTATTGTTTTAGCATGTCTTTGTAGACATTTCTAGGTCCCAAGGATGCAATAAAACTACATGCAAAAATGTAGAAAACAAGGGTCAAAACCGAGAAAGAAAAGGAAAAGAGAAGACACCGTCGGATGAATCGACGGTCCCTCAGCGACAGTGCAATCGTCGGACGAGTTGGTGCACAGGGTCAAACCCTAGGTACCGTCGGATGAACCGACGGTCCATTATTTAGTAGCGTCAGACGAGTTGCAGAGGAAGAGCAAGGATGACAGTAGCACCGGATGATTCGACGGTCTGAGTGGGGACCCCGTCGGTCTATCCGACGCTCAGTTTGAATTCATACAAGATGCGCCAAGATGAAGCCTTCAGCACTGGATGATCCGACGCCTTGTTAAGGGTTAGCGTCGGTCTATCCGACGGTCAGTTGGAAGCTAACAGTGGCGACTTGGACGCGAGGCCTTCAGCACCGGATGATCCGACGTAGCGTCGGAGCAGTTGTGTCAGAGAACCTCAACAGCTACATGACGTGGGAGGGGCACCAGATGAACCGACGCCCTGGAAAAGCATAGCGTCGGATCATCCGACGGTACCTTTTTCAGCAGCTTTTAGCAAACGGCTAGTTTTATGCCTTGGACTATTTATACCCCTCCACTCACCCATTTGAGGTTGCTGGATTGTGTGGAAGTGCAGAGGAGTTCAAGACACATTGAAGATCATATTCAATCCATCCAAGTGCTTAATTGCTCATCCTTAGACTAGTACATGCTTTGTGTGTGTGCTTAGTGCTAGGCTTAGCTTAGAGCTGAGTGAGTGCAAGGGTGTGCCAACCTTGTGAGGTGATTCTTGAGTGAATCCAGTTGTACAAGGTTCGCCGGAAGCCTTGGGGCCTAAGTGGCTCACCGGCAATCATCATCGACCCTCCAGCTTGGCGTGGAGCGGTGAGGACACTTTGTGCGGGGGACGTGGAGACCCCCTTCCTTGGTGGAGAAGCTCCTTAGTGGAGGCGGCATCAAGGTGACAAAGGGAGCTTGACAAGTGCCTAAGTGGCTAGCCTTAGTGGCAATTCAAGTTGGTGCTCGTGGGAGAGACTTGGTGACCGGGAAGCAATACTCTTGTGTGAGTGCTTCAACAACGTGGACTAGGGGTGGCTTAGTGCCTACCAAAACCATGGGATAAATCGCGTGTCAAGAGTTTGCTTCCTCTCATCCCCTTTACGTTTCCGCATTTACTCTATTGCAATCTTTGTTTGCCTCTACTTTCCTAGAGTAGTATCATGCTAGGATTGGCTATAGGTTGCAAACCTTCTTTTGGGATGGGAGTTTCACACTAGAACAACCTAGTTGCTAAAGGATCAGATGGCGACTAGAGAGGGGGGAGTGAATAGGAGCCGGTAAAAATTCTTCAATAAGAACCCGGCCTATACCCTAGTCAAATCCCGATCACACACAAGCGATGGATCGAATTACACGCCAATCGCGAAGACAACGAGGTTATGGGTCAACCTCTAGTCTTAGGAACGATTCCTTGAAGCACACGCGGAAGCACGAGAATGGAAGGGAGGAATCGAACCAAGAGACAAAGCACTCAGGCTCTGGCGGACCGTCCGGCCAGGAGGGGCGGACCGTCCGCACGGGCCTCGCGGACCGTCCGCCCGCTGCCTCGGACCGTCCGCGCACACACCGCGGACCGTCCGCCCCTCGCGCGCGCGGACCGTCCGTTAATGCAAACAGAACCACCAGAACCAACCCGAGAAAACAGACCGTCCGCAAAGGCCAGGCGAACCGTCCGCGCGGGTCCCGGACCGTCCGCTACTGAAGCTCGGACCGTCCGCAAACCGGCTACAACGAAAACCTAAAGCAAAACCGGATCGAAATGAAACGAAGCAAGAACACGAAGAACACCCCGACAAACAGGAGCGGCGCGGACTGTCCGCTGACACCACGCGGACCATCTGCCCCTCGCGGACAGAACGGGAAAACGCCCGACCTCGAAGGTCAACTCCTCCAAATCATCATCGGATTTCCCAAACGGTAGAAGCTGTGGAGACAAGGGTTTGGGGACTTGAAAAGCGTCACACAAGGATGCTATAACCCAAAAATTTTGCCTCCTAACTCCCTAAATCACCGGGAATCGCGAATCCTTTGAGCACCACCAAAAGCTAGAGCACCGAACGAAAATCCTCGAATCGAAGTGGTTTCCCGGCGTTTGAGGGCAGAAGATCAAGCATAAAGATGCACGGGACATCCATCCATGTTTCCCTTAAAGAAATCCGGGGAGAAACCCACTCAAATCCGCGGAATCACGCCAAGAACAAAGGCACGAAAACAAGCACAAAAAGACCACGAAAAACACAACTCTGAATCTTCTATACAAACCAGGAAAGGTTCACAAGGTCTAGCATGATGCCCTAGCATCCATCCCTCTCAACAAATCTCACATGAAGCTCTCATGCTAGCCTAGAGAAAATGGAGAAGAAAATAGCTACGAAAATGAGAAATGGAAGGGAGGAAATGAAACCCTAAGTCGCGGAGAGAGAGAGCCATCCACACACACTCATGGCTTATATATCAGGTCCCGCCGGAGTGGTAAATGACTCGACTACCCCTAACTCAACTACTGGCGATACGACCCACGTAGGGGCATTTAGGTAATGTTTGTGGGTCTTGCCATCGGACGGCCACGCCTTTGCCGCACCCCGCGTCCTCCCGACGCAAGCCATGCGATCCCACCGCGTGTCCTCCGCTTCGAAGCTTCCCGACACGCCCGGATCCCGTCTCCGTCGTGTTGGGCCCTCGGACTTGGTTTTGAGGTCCAAACCAAGAAACCGTCCTCTGATGGTTTTGTGGGCAAACCACCAAACCCCGCGTGCTCAGTCCGGCCTCCCGCCAAACCACTTGGCTCGACCGCCACCATGCACCGGCTCGATTGTCCATGACTTCGTCTTGCTTGTATCGCCACCATGTGGCCCGCACCTAGTCCCTCTATCCACCGGGTCCCTCGAACCGAGCCTACTTGTCTCTCCATCTCCCGGAGGCCCCTCAAGGCTGAAGACCTTTCGCGCCCATTCTTCACCTGCAACAACACGAACTAGGCCGCAGCCTACACCTGCGCACTAAGCCAAGAGTCAGTCCAACACCCGTTGTCAATCACTCATCACTGAGGAGCGGTCATCCATCGACCACTAGGACGCTCCTGGTCCTCAATCTCCCACTTGATGAGTGCATTGACAACACGCAACGCGAAATGAAATTCAGAAAAGAAAGAAAGGAAGAAGAAAGAAAACAAAGAAGCTCAACTCATGACCAAAACCAAAGAAAGGGAAAAAAGGTCACAAGCCAAGCAAAGCACAAACTCGACACAGAAAACAGCAAGAAAGCTCCCCCTGAACGAATGCAAGCTCCCCCGGAACATGTGGATGCAAACTTCCAAATTTTAGCTCACCTCTTCTGAATTTTCATTAAGCTCACCTCTTCTCCCCCTTGTTGACAATGTATGAATCAAGGTGAAAATGCAGAAATGCAACACAAAGCAAATAAACATCTACATGAGCTTCTCAAATAGGCCAAATCTAGTGTCAAAGGCTAGAAATGAGACAAAGATCACATAGATAAACCATAGCATAGTCAAAGCATTGCCACAAGTAATATATGAAAATACAAGCATGTGACAAAGCAAAAATTTCAGATTTAAGCAGTTTTACCAAAAGAAGGCTCGCTTCACAAGTAAAAGCCTATCCATGTCACACTCGAGCCACAAACATGCATACCACTCAGAGATCATACAAGGATATCAAATTCTCAGCAAAAGATCATGGCAAACACCCATAAGGCAAAGCATGTCATGTCAAAGCTCATGAGCCATGTGTCCACTTCGGGGAGACTTCTCCACTGGTGAACATCATGCAACATGTTTTGCACCCATATGTGAAAGATAAGATATTTTAAGCATAGACATGATGGATTGAGCATTTTTCAAGCATACACACTTCTTTTCAAGATTAATTCATTTCATGGTACATGAAGTGCCTTTGCGGCGAAAAGAAGCTTATGCTCCCCCATGAATGCAACATAGGCTAAACATTCACAATGATATTCGGCCTTTGGCCCAAATGCAAGAAAAAGATATCCAAGCACAATCTAAGCATGAAAAGCACATTTAGACCAAACTGTGACATGGATACACTACTATACATGAGTGGAGCACATTTCACCAAAATTAGTCAAGATTAGCATTTATTTCAAAAAGGGCTATCTCACCACACATATATCTCAAATATTCCAAGAGCATAGCCTCACATCACCATTTCTCCACACATATGACCAATGTCTCACAAATAGCCAAAGAGACTCACATAAGGCATATGAAAGAAGATCATCATCCTAAAATGCAATATGATACAAATGCAACATGATATATGACAAGATGGCTATCCTACCATGGTTTATACATCAAGCAAAACATGTATATACATCAAAGTAGAACATGATATGATACATATGGTACAAGAAAAACCCCCAAGAATCAACTAGAAAGGGCAACAAACCCCAAGTTCCCCCCGCAAGCGCACAAATGTAGCTTGGTCGAGAGGCTTTGTGAAAATGTCTGCAAGCTGATCTTGGGTAGGGACATGACTCAACACAATGGTTCCTTTTTCCACATTGTCCCTCAAGAAATGATACCTCACTTCTATGTGTTTGGTTCTGGAGTGAAGCACTGGGTTTTCGGCTACGCTTATGGCATTGGTGCTACCACAAAGAAGTGGGATCTGGGTGCACTCCTCACCAAAGTCTCTCAAAGTGTATGAAATCCACAACAGCTGAGAACAACAACTCACGGCTGCAACATACTCCGCCTCGGTGGTAGACTGAGCTACACTAGACTGCTTGCGGGAAGACCATGAAACCAACGAAGACCCAAGAAACTGGCAAGTACCAGAAGTAGACTTCCTCTCGACTCGACAACCAGCAAAATCCGCATCGGAAAAACCATGAAGAGAAAGAGTCGAGGAGGACGAATACCAAAGGCCAAGACCGGGGGCGGTCGTAGGTACCCGAAGATCCTCTTGACGGCTGTCGATGTGATGTCCTCGGCGAAGCTCGAAAACGAGCGCACGGACACACACCGAACCGTATGTCCGCGGCCTCGTCGCCGTCGAGTAGAGGAGGGAGCCGATCATGCTCCCCGTACTCCCGCCGGTCCACCGGTTCTCCGTCCTCGTCCGCATCCAAAGTGGTTGTACTCCCCATGGGAGTCGACATCGGCTTCACATCTTGCATCCGGAAACTTTCTCGGCATGTCTTTCGTGTACTTGGTCCGGTGCACAAATGTTCCATCCTTCACTTGCTTGATCCGCGGCCGAGAAAGTACCGCAACTCGCCCATCATGCTCATCTCGAACTCCCTGCTCATCTCATCTGCAAACTTGGCAACAAGGTTATGTGACGAGCCACCAAAGACAATATCATCCACGTATATCTGAACAATCAAAAAGTCATTTCCATGCTTGAGGAGAAACAGGGTCCTATCCACGGTACCCATCACAAACCCTCTGCTCAACAGAAAACCTCTCAATCTTCCATACCAAGCACGGGGCGCCTGTTTCAACCCATACAGAGCCCTTTTCAACCTGTATACCCTATGTGGGTAGAACTCACTCTCAAACCCAGGGGGCTGCTTCACATACACCTTCTCCTCTATGACCCCATTCAGAAAGGCACTCTTCACATCCATCTGAAACAACTTGAACCCTTTAGCCACAGCAAAGGCTAGAAGGATCCGAATTGCCTCAAGACGAGCCACAGGAGCAAAGGTCTCCTCATAGTCGATCCCCTCCTTCTGACTAAACCCCTGAGCAACAAGTCTGGACTTGTTCCTCACAACCATCCCATTCTCACCCTCTTTGTTCTTCCAAACCCACTTGGTTCCTATAGGATGGCAATTTGGAGGTGGTTCAACTAACTCCCACACCTGGTTCCTCTCAAAGTTTTCCAACTCCTCATGCATAGAATTGACCCAGTTTGCATCAGATAAAGCATGTCCAATGTCCTTGGGCTCAAAGGTGGCAACAAAAGCAGCATGAGCAAAATGAGAGGAATTCCTGGACCTTGACCGTGTAGTACGTTCGTCGATGTCCCCAATGATCTTCGACAGGGGATGCACTTCTTGAATCCGCCGGGGAGCCTCACGCCTCGAGACTACGTCCCCATTAACCTCAGCCTCTCTCGCCTGGTCCTCTTGTCGCACCGTCGTTGTCCATGAAGTAGACGGTCCACGCTCCGTAGTGGTCGTAGGGGAAGTAGTGGGTACACACTCAGCTTCAGGCGCATGGTTCTCCCCATCATCATCTCCAGCTTCATTCTTATCCTCTTCAAAGAGGTCCTCGGCCATCTCCTCTTCACCTGCACATTCAAAGCCAAGAGAGGTACATGGCATTGTCTCGTCGAAGGTTACCTCGCAAGTCTCCATGATTTTGTTAGTCTCAAGGTTAAGCACCCTATAGGCTCTAGAGTGGTTAGCATATCCAAAGAAAATACCATCACTATACCTAGCCTCAAACTTGTCGAGTTTTCCCTTCTTAAGAATAAAGCACTTGCAGCCAAAGACTCGGAAATGACTCACCTTGGGTCCCGACCATGCATCAGCTCATAACAGGTCTTTTTCTTGAAAGCTCGCAATAAAATCCTGTTGGAAACATGACAAGCTGTATTGACCGCCTCAGCCCAATACCTCCTAGGAGTCCTGTGCTCATCGAGCATCGTCCTAGCCATCTCACAAAGAGTCCGATTTTTCCTTTCCACGACTCCATTTTGAGGGGGCACATAAGGGGTCGAATACTGATGTTCAAGACCTAGATCACGACAGAAGGCATCAAAACGAGAGTTCTTGAACTCTGAGCCATTATCACTGCGGATAGCTCGGATGGCATTCCCATGCCTCTCGTTTTTCAACCTCACGATCAGATCTCGAACAAAACCAAATGTATCACTTTTATCCTCCAAGAAAAACACCCAGGCATAGCGAGAGTAATCGTCCACCACAACAAGGACATACCACTTCCCACCCACCGAGCGAACTCGAGCTGGCCCAACAAGGTCCATGTGCAACAGCTCTGTCGGACACTCGGTCATGACATCGGTCAGGGGTGGATGGGGAGTGGCTACCATCTTGCCATGCCTACACGGAGCACAAACCAAATCCTTCTCAAGCTTCAACCTCGGCAATCCTCAGACAAGTTCAAGACCACTCAAGCGGGAAACCAAATCAAAGCTCAAGTGTCCCAACCGCCTATGCCATTTCCACAAATCAGAAGAAGGACCGGCCATCAAACAGCGAGCAGGACCCAAAGAACGAGAGAAATCAACCCTAAAAATCTGACCCTCGGGGATGATCATACAGACAAGATCACCTCGAGAATCCAGCAAACGAGACTCGCTAGACTTGAAGCGCACCTCAAAACCCTCATCAAGCAACTGAGAAACCGAGAGCAAATTGAAACCCAAAGACTTCACAAGAGCAACTCTCTTCAACGTTACCTTGTCACTCACATGCACAACAGCCTCAGAAATCACCCTTCCTCGTCCATTGTCACCAAAAGTGATGTACATCTTTTCCTTCACTGGGGTGAGGCTGGAGAACCACTTCTTATCTCCGGTCATGTGTCGGGAACATCCGGAGTCGATCAACCAAATGTTCTCCAAGCCTCCTGCCTGTAGTCAGAAACAAGAACGAGAGTGAGCTAATGACTCGACACTGGGGTTAGCACAAAGAAAGTTGAACCAGTGTCAAGCCATCTGCTCAAAAGAGGGGTTAGCAAACATCATTTCCTTGCTACCAAACTTCCCATGTCCCATGGGAGGAGTACGAGCACCACGAGGGGGAAAACGTGGTCCGTAGTTCCTCTGGAACCCAAAGCTGCGATCATCTCCCCTAGACCCGTATTGAGGACGAGTAGGGGGATGTCCAGCAAAACCACCACGAGCCCGACCAAACCTCTCACCAGCACGCACACCATCATCTCTCCTCTCAAACCTCGCACCACCACCTCTCTGTGGGAACCTGCCAACACTCCTCACACTTCCCACACCCCGTGGAAGTGGCACTCTAGGCTCAGGAATACCATGAGACTGGCGATACCTATCCTGGTTTGCTTGCTCCCTAGCAAGCCTCTCATCCCTCTTCCTCTAATAGCAAAACTCAGCTAGGTGTCTCTCCTTGCCACAATACTCACATCTGAAGGGGATGGGTTTTGGTTTTGGCTCTGGCTTCTCACTAGGTTTCACACCCTTCTCACTCACAAACTTCACTGGTTTCTTGAAGTCATTTGTCTTAGGTGGGAATTTGGGTGGATCTTGGGTTGTGTCAAGCTTGTTGCAAAGGTGGTTGGGCTTTGGTGTGAAAGAGTTCTTGGGTGCTTTTGGAAGTGGGACTTGGATATCTCCGATCACCTCAAACTCGGGGTTAGACTCAACACACTTCTCATACACACTCTCCCCACTGTTCTCTCCCACTTTCTCACTCACCTTCTCAAAACCCAAACCACGACCATCAGCTCTCTTGAACTCCTCAATCATGATTTTCAATTGAGGTTCCTGCCCAGACAACCAACCCAACACCTTCCTCAAATAGTCATTCTCCTCATAGATGACATCCAAACGGGAAGTAAGTTCAAGATTGCGCAATGTAACTTCATCACAGCTAGAGCAAGCATTTGCAACAGGAGATTTCAAAGATGCTTCCAAAGAACTAATGGTAGAACGAGCATCAACAAGCTTAGCATGCAACATAGGACATGATTTACAAGCACCAAGCAAAGTGGGTCTAGCCTTAAGCTCATCATACTCAGTCCTAAGAGCATCTAGTTTAGCCAAAGTGGAAGAATTCTTCTCATTAAGCAACTTGATCTCATTCAACCATGCATCACACTCAAGACACTCAACATCATCAGGAGTAGTAGGAGCAAGTTTCAAAGAGTCATTCTCAAGTTTCAATTCAAGCAATTTGGACTCTAACTCTCCTACTTTCTCACTAGCATTCTCAAGTTGAGCCCTAAGATATTTTCTCATCTTCTTAGCATCTCTCAACACACTATCACGGTTGTCAATCAAGCCATTCAACCTAGTGATCTCAGCAAGCAAAGAGTCAGGGTCATGATTTACCTCATCCTCCGAGTCGGAGTCGCTGTCTTCCTTCTCGCTCTTCTTGCTGCTCGAGCTATGGGCCATCCCACAGAAGCCTTCAAGCGCCACACAGCTCAACCCACTGAGGTTCCGGCTTGCACTCTTCTTGCCCTTGCGCTTCCCGGTGTCTTCATCTTCACTGCTTGAGCTTGACTGCGCGTCGCTTGAGCTTGAGTCGACGTCGCTCGCACCGGCCACCATGGCTCTTGCCTTGTCCTTCTTGTAGCCGCCCTTGCCCGGTCGCCGCTTATCCTGGTCCTTGCTCTTGGACTTGCTGAAGTGCTTGCCCTTGGAGGAGTACTTGTCTTCACGCCTCGAGTGCGCCTTGTACTCGCTCATCTTATACTTGTTCTCCTCCGCTTCCGGGCACTCGGCGATGAAGTGGCCACGCTTGCCACACTTGTAGCACGTCCCTGAGCTCCGCCTTGCATTCCTCCGACTCTCGTGTAGTCGATCAAACCTTCTTGAGAGCAAGGCCAGCTCCTCCTCGCCCAGCACATCAAACTCCTCATCTGGGATAGACATAAGAGAAGACAAGGAAAACTGTCGACAGGAAGGGTTAGCTTTGCCCTTTGATCTGCCCACAAGAGCAAGACTATGATCAGTCGAGCCCTCATGCTTGGATTGCAACTTCCTGTCAACCTCAGCCGACTTGAGCTTAGAAAAGAGGTCATCCAACTCAATAGTCAAATATTTCCCAGACTCCTTGATGGCCTCAACCTTAGCACCCCAAATATTTGGGTCCAAGACATGCAAGAGCTTCAAAGCCTGATCATGCTCAGTGTAAGGAAAATCCTCAACATTAGCTTTCATGTTGTTCACAATGGTGGTGAACCTCTGAAACATCGCATCAATGTCCTCACCGGGAAGTTGAGTGAAGTTCTCATATTGCATCCGGTAAGAGACAAAGAGGCGAGCCTTCACATGGTTGTCACCACCGTGAGCAACCAACAACTTCTCCCAAATTTGCCAAGCAAGATTCAAATGGCGAACACGCTCAAACTCTGGATCACACAAGCTTCGGACCAAGTGATCAACAACTTTTGCATTAGCCTCATACTTGGCCTTAGCATCGGCATCGGTCACCATAAGAGTATGGATGTTGACCGGAATAGCATAGGTCTTGTCAAGCACAATGAAATCCAACAACTTGCAACGAAGAAAGATCATCATACGAGCCGCCCACTTGTGGTAACCCTTTCCATCGAAGTGCGGCGGACCGCCCTGCTCAACGTACGCCATCTTAGGATTCAAGACTTGTCAAAGTCGCAAAGAATCCGACACCAAGCTCTGATACCAATTGAAGGATCAGATGGCGACTAGAGAGGGGGGAGTGAATAGGAGTCGGTAAAAATTCTTCAATAAGAACCCGGCCTATACCCTAGTCAAATCCCAGTCACACACAAGCGATGGATTGAATTACACACCAATCGCCAAGACAACGAGGTTATGGATCAACCTCTAGTCTTAGGAACGATTCCTTGAAGCACACGCAGAAGCACGAGAAAGGAAGGGAGGAAACGAACCAAGAGACAAAGCACTCAGGCTCTAGCGGACCGTCCGGCCACGAGGGGCGGACCGTCCGCACGGGCCTCGCGGACCGTCCGGCCTGCTGCCGCGGACTATCCGCACACACACCGCGGACTGTCCGCCAATGCGCCGCGGACCATCCGTTAATGCCAACAGAACCACCAGAACCAACCCGAGAAAACGGACCGTCCGCAAAGGCCAGGCGGGCCGTCCGCGCGGGTCCAGGACCATCCGCTACTGAAGCTCGGACCGTCCACAAACCGGCTGCAACGAAAACCTAAAGCAAAACCGGATCGAAACGAAACGAAGCAAGAACACGAAGAACACCCCGATGAACTGGAGCGGCGCGGACTGTCCGCCGACACCATGCGGACCGTCCGCCCCTCGCGGTCAGAACAGGAAAACGCCCGACCTCGAAGGTCAACTTCTCCAAATCATCATCGGATTTCCCAAACGGTAGAAGCTGTGGAGACAAGGGTTTGGGGACTTGAAAAGCGTCACACAAGGATGCTATAACCCAAAAATTTTGCCTCCTAACTCCCTAAATCACCGGGAATCGCGAATCCTTTGAGCACCACCAAAAGCTAGAGCACCGAACGAAAATCCTCGAATCGAAGTGGTTTCCCGGTGTTTGAGGGCACAAGATCAAGCATAAAGATGCAAGAGACATCCATCCATGTTTCCCTCAAAGAAATCCGGGGAGAAACCCACTCAAATCCGCGTTATCACGCCAAGAACAAAGGCACGAAAACAAGCACAAAAAGACCACGAAAAACACAACTCCGAATCTTCTATACAAACCAGGAAAGGTTCACAAGGTCTAGCATGCCGCCCTAGCATCCATCCCTCTCAACAAATCTCACATGAAGCTCTCATGCTAGCCTAGAGAAAATGGAGAAGAAAATAGCTACGAAAATGAGAAATGGAAGGGAGGAAATGAAACCCTAAGTCGCGGAGAGAGAGAGCCATCCACACACACTCATGGCTTATATATCAGGTCCCGCTGGAGTGGTAAATGACTCGACTACCCCTAACTCAACTACTGGCGATACAACCCACGTAGGGGCATTTAGGTAATGTTTGTGGGTATTTCCATCGGACGGCCACGCCTTTGCCGCACCCCGCGTCCTCCCGATGCAAGCCATGCGATCCCGCCGCGTGTCCTCCGCTTCGAAGCTTCCCGACACGCCCGGATCCCGTCTCCGTCGTGTTGGGCCCTCGGACTTGTTTTTGAGGTCCAAACCAAGAAACCGTCCTCTGATGGTTTTGTGGGCAAACCACCAAACCCCGCGTGCTCGGTCCGGCCTCCCGCCAAACCACTTGGCTCGACCGCCACCGTGCACCAGCTCGATTGTCCATGACTTCGTCTTGCTCGTATCGCCACCATGTGGCCCGCACCTAGTCCCGCTGTCCACCGGGTCCCTCGAACCGAGCCTACTTGTCTCTCCATCTCCCGGAGGCCCCTCAAAGCTGAAGACCTTTCGCGCCCATTCTTCACCTGCAACAACACGAACTAGGCCGCAGCCTACACCTACGCACTAAGCGAAGAGTCAGTCCAACACCAGTTGTCAATCACGCATCACTGAGGAGCGGTCATCCATCGACCACCGGGACGCTCCTGGTCCTCAGTTGCACATATAGATAGTATGTTCTAGTTTACCTTTGCGCAAATTTAGTGAAGCCATAGGTTAAGGTTTTAAGTTGCCTAATTCACCCCCTCCCCCTCTTAGGCTAACGAGCATCCGATTCCTTACAAGTGGTATCAGAGCTGGGACTCACTTCCTTCACAAGGAAACGCCAATTCGATTGGTAATTTGTGAAAACCGGCTCATTGGAACGGTTAGGCTTCACCGCCTAGTGAGTTGCTCTATAGAGGAATGAAAGGGGTGGATACCATAGGTTTGGCTCCACATTTCGATGGCACGGGCTATCCTCGGTGGAAGGTTCTCATGGAGGCCTATCTCCAAGCAAAGGACCTTGATGTTTGTAGAGTCACCGATGAGGGCATGAAAAATGGTACTAGAAAGGAAAAGCAATTTGATGTAATTGTTAAGAGTATCATTTTGTCCTCACTAGATGTAGGCGTTTTCAATAGAGTTTTCACGTGTGAAAATGCTCATGAGCTACGGAAAACCATCAAGAAGCAAAATGAAGGTTCAAAAAAAGTTGCTAATGAACGCTACGGTTGTCTCCTTGAGGAATTCAATAGCTTTAAGCAACTTGCTAATGAAAATGCCAAATCTATGTACTCACGCCTAAATGTGCTTGTCAATGAGATCAATGCTTTAGGTGTGAAGGACATCACGGACTTGAACATCAATCGCAAGATCCTTCAAAGTCTCCGGAAGCCCGATTATGACTTTGTGAAGGCAATCATCTATGAGAAGAAGCTCGAAGATTTGAAGCCATCGCATATCTTGAGCAAGATCATGGCACATGAGCTTCAATTAATGCCCAAGTCAAAGAAGGCGCCCCAAGAAAAGCCCCAAGATCGAGCACAAGCCTAAGAAGAAGGTGGTCAAGGAGAGGAGACCAAGGCAAGAAGCAACTATCACCGTCCGTGAGTGGACAAGTGGTGGAGAATCAAGTTCTTCTAGCTCAAGCGATGAATCAAGAAAGAACTTCACCACCCGCTTCATGCATGGTCCCTCATCATCACCACACATGTGCCTTATGGCCCAAGGTATGGAAAGCAATGTAAGTGATGATGAATCCGACACCACCTCTCTTGGTGATCTTGTTGAGCTAGTCTATGAGCAAAAAGGAATGCTTAAGAAACAAGCTAATGAAATTAAAGAATTCAATGCTCTCAACGATCTTAGTGCCACCCTTGCTACAAATTATGAACATTTGTTGTGCAAATTCAAATTTCTTAGCAAGGAGTGTGATGAGCTAAAATCTAAGCTTGAGAGCAATGAGACTAAAACAAGTAATTCCTTTGAGCTTGATGAAACATCTATCCCTTGTGCAATTCCTATCTCCAAGGTAGATGCTTCAACTTCTGGCATTGATTTAAGTGATGAATCTTGCTCACCATCTTGCCATTAGAATGTTGTTGTAGAAACATGTGATTATCTCATAGGCAAGGAAAATGATGAGCTCAAGCAAGAAGTGAAATGGCTCCAAGAGAGGTTGGCAAGCTTGATGGGCAAGGGCAAGAACAATGAAGAACAAGTGGACATCCCTCAAGACATGAAGAGCCAAGTCCAACCTTCTCAAGATAACCGTGATCCCATGGTGAAGAAGCTTGAAAAGGGTGCAACCGTGACTTGCTACAAGTGTCATGGAGAAGGGCACAAGTTCTACAAATGCCCTCAATTTGTCAAGAAGATGGAAAAGGGCGCAAAGAAGAAGTTGAAGCCCACCATCAAGAGCTCCCTCATCTACACCAAGCACAACTGCAAGAACAAGACCAAGAGCAACACCTACGTCATCAAGAAGAAGGCTAATGGCAAGGTGGTTGCACAAAAGGTTGGGAAGATGAAGGAAGAGCGGGGTTTGAACCAATCCATTTGGGTGCCCAAGGAAGTCATCATCAACATGAAGGGGCCTCAAATGGTTTGGGTTTTGAAGGCCACTTGAAGGCCATAAAGACGGGGACTTGGGAGGCTTGGTACAATCAAGATGAGAAGATTCAAGTCTATAAGCCAAGCTTGCAAATTGGACATGTGTTGCCCAAGTTCCCCGGTTGAGGTAATGGAAACTAGTACCTATCTCTTGTATCATTGTAGCTCCATTGCCTTGTTTGCGTTGCATTTGTTGCAATGTTTGCATATGGTAGGTTGCTTGTGTCCTGTGCTATCCCATGAGCAATCTACATGGTTTGATTAGTGTGTAGGAAAGCTACACTTGTTATTTCATGGTGCATGTTTTAATATATATCTCTTTGCATCATGAGGAAGCTATAGGGTTAGCTTCCCTTTTGTTGTCATAAACAATGTGCATACATTTGGTTGGTGATTCAAACACTAAATGCACACATTTAGGGGGAGCTCATCCTATGGTTTGGTTATGGGACTAACATTGTTTCAAGCCTATCTTATGTAGTCCCTTGGCGACGTGTTCCGGTGCGGTAATTCATTCTAAGAGAATGCTATTTCACTCTGAATGTGATCTAACATCTCTAAAAGAGTGAATATAGCAATATGAGCTTCATGCTATTGAGTCATGTCCTTGCGAGCTTATGTGTATAAGTTTAAAGGCAATGTACTCATACATTCTTAAGCCTTGTGGTACCCCAAATGTCTTCTATGCAAGCTTCTTCCAAGTGATGTCACCTAGTGATATCATTTTCAAGTGGCTCATCTCAATGTGGTGCCAACAAGGTAGAGAGGATCATCCCCCGGAGGTATGCAATGACCAAAAGACTACAAGTGATATCTACAAGTGGTAATGTAACAAGAACCCATTTGTCTTATCTCTTGTCCTTTAAGCTACCTCCTTGCATGATATGCTCTAAGCTTCCATGTCTTACAAGTTTGTAGTTGTGCACATGTTTCTCACTACCCTTGTCTTGCAAGCGGTATTCTTTTTGTGCACATACTTAGGGGGAGCTTAGGTTGTATCATGTTAGTCTCATGAGCTTGTGATCCACCTTAGTTATTCACACATGTGGTATCTTCATTGATATAATACTTATGGATCATGGTTCATGCGGCTTTCTCCCTTGCATTTAACATTTCTCCTTGAGCTATGCTTGATAGGACTTGCTAGTTTCCTTGGACCCTTTTGCTTTGGGACTTTTTTGGAGATTTTATTCCAAAGGGGGAGAATGTGGGACCAAAGCAAGATTGTGGCTTAAGCTTACAAGTGGTTTCAAGGATACTTACAAGTGGTTTAAAGGATATGAGA
Organism: Cenchrus americanus; assembly: GCA_947561735.1. NCBI lineage: Eukaryota > Viridiplantae > Streptophyta > Magnoliopsida > Poales > Poaceae > Cenchrus > Cenchrus americanus. Next base: position 265,370,394 of record OX387239.1, read on the forward strand.
CCAAAGGGGAGAATGTGAACATGAAGATCAAAAAGGGGGAAGTTTGATCTAGGGGGAGTTTGGATGATGGTAAGCATCCAAGCAAGTGTAAGTGGTTCTAATTTTGTCAATTCTTGCAAATTTATGCTTGCTTTGGTTGTGTTCTCATAAATCACCAAAAAGGGGGAGATTGTAGCGAACATGGCCTCATATGCCATTAGTTCGAGTTTGATTTTGGTGATTCATGACAACATGATCATTGGGACTAACCTTATTGTTTTAGCATGTTTTTGTAGACATTTCTAGGTCCCAAGGATGCAAGAAAACTACATGCAAAAATGTAGAAAGCAAGGGTCAAAACCGAGCAAGAAAAGGAAAAGAGAAGACACCCTCGGATGAACCGACGGTCCCTCAAATACAAGCGTCGGTGCAATCGTCGGACGAGTTGGTGCACAGGGTCAAACCCTAGGTACCGTCGGATGAACCGACGGTCCATTATTTAATAGCGTCGGACGAGTTGCAGAGGAAGAGCAAGGAAGACAGTAGCACCGGATGATCCGACGGTCTGAGTGGGGACCCCGTCGGTCTATCCGACGCTCAGTTTGAATTCATACAGAGACGCGCCAAGATGAAGCCTTCATCACCGGATGATCTGACGCCTTGGTAACGATTAGCGTCAGTCTATCCGATGGTCAGTTGGAAGCTAACACTAGCGACTTGGACGCGAGGCCTTCAGCACCGGATGATCCGACGTAGCGTCGGAGCAGTTGTGTCAGAGAACCTCAACGGCTACGTGACATGGGAGGGGCACCGGATGAACCGACGCCCTGGAAAAGCATAGCGTCGGATCATCTGACGGTACCTTTTTCAGCAGCTTTTAGCCAACGGCTAGTTTGATGCCTTGGACTATTTATACCCCCTCCACTCACTCATTTGAGGTTGCTGGATTGTGTGGAAGTGCAGAGGAGTTCAAGACACATTGAAGATCATATTCAATCCATCCAAGTGCTTAATTGCTCATCCTTAGACTAGTACATGCTTTGTGTGTGTGCTTAGTGCTAGGCTTAGCTTAGAGCTGAGTGAGTGCAAGGTTGTGCCAACCTTGTGAGGTGATTCTTGAGTGAATCCAGTTGTACAAGGTTTGCCGGAAGCCTTGGGGCCTAAGTGGCTCACCGGAAATCGTCATCGACCCTCCGGCTTGGTGTGGGGCGGCGAGGACACTTTGTGCGGGGGACGTGGAGACCCCCTTCCTTGGTGGAGAAGCTTCTTAGTGGAGGCGGCATCAAGGTGACCAAGGGAGCTTGACAAGTGCCTAAGTGGCTAGCCTTAGTGGCAAGTCAAGTTGGTGCTCTTGGGAGAGACTTGGTGACCGGGAAGCAATACTCTTGTGTGAGTGCTTCAACAACGTGGACTAGGGGTGGCTTAGTGCCTACCGATACCATGGGATAAATCGCGTGTCAAGAGTTTGCTTCCTCTCATCCACTTTACGCTTCCGCATTTACTCTGTTGCAATCTTTGTTTGCCTCTACTTTCCTAGAGTAGTATCATGCTAGGATTGGCTATAGGTTGCAAACCTTATTTTGGGATGGGAGTTTCACACTAGAACAACCTAGTTGCACATATAGATAGTATGTTCTAGTTTACCTTTGCGCAAATTTAGTGAAGCCATAGATTAAGGTTTTAAGTTTCCTAATCAACCCCCCTCTTAGGCTAACGAGCATCCGATTCCTTACCGCCGCAATGGACGGAGGAAGAGGAAAGGAGCTCAGAGGTGGATCTCGACGGCGAGGAGCACCTCCGTCTCCGGCCTCCCCGTCGGCGGCCTGGACCTCCGTCTCCGGCCTCTCCCCTCGATATGTCGCGAGACGGATAGCTCCTCTTCCTCCCTGGAGCCGCCGATCTCGATTTTCTCGTGGTCGCGGGGGCGGATGGCTCGATCTGCCCGTGGCAGCGACGACCTCGATCTGCTCAACAACGGCCTCCTCTCCCCCTGGAGCCGCCGACGGCCTGGATGGCGCCTGTGGCGGTGACGATCTCGATCTACGTGAGTTGGCCATCCGTTTGCGGACCTGGCGCAGGTGGTGTAGTCGTCGACGGCCACGGGGGCGGATGGCTCCTACTTCCCTGCGATGGCGCGAGACGGGATGCCGTTGGCCGCAACAGTGCTGGGAGAAGAGAGAGAATCCCATGAATGAGGGTGGGGGCAGCGGCGACTGCATTTTGCAGCAGCTGCTGCGGCAGCTGCTGGAGCTGCAACAGTGCTCCTCTTTTCCTCATTTTGAAGATTCGGCCGGGTATGCAGCACCCGCTGGAGTCGGTCTTAGCTTGCACAGGACCGGAGCAAGTCAGCAAGACCAGCAGGCGGGTGCAGCTTAGCTAGCTGTAGCAGGCGGCCAGATGACGTCGGACGGCCGGAAATAGTAGGGAGGCGTGATTCCATATTTCGTCCAGTTGCTGTTGCTAGTACTCTCTCGGGATATTCATATGCATGATGTCAAAAGAAATTTGGTACGCTTGCGCCGTACGGCGTGCCCCACATCTCGTGGACCGTGACACCCCGTCCAATGTGAGCAGTGGCCGTCTCGCGCGTCTTTAGTACTTCACTCATTGCTGCCAGCCGCTGCTGATCGATCAACATGATGATCATATGTACTAGACATATTAATTAACATGAGAGAGAGAGAGAGATATGGGACTGACCCAGCAGAGAGAGGGACGAACCAGCTAGCAGTGCCGACACGGCGTGCAGGGGTGTGCATGCATGAGGTAGCCATGCACAGAGAGAAGGCAGAGACTGCGAGCGCGGGGGGATTGATGGCCTGCATGCATGCAGACATTAACAACACGTATGAGGCCTGGAAACCACACGTACTCATGGGCGAGTACGCTCTCGCTCCAGCAGTTCCGCTGTCGATCAACAGTTCACCAGTCACCACCTCGAACGTGCACGTACTGCCGCGGTCGTATTACAAATTAAAGCCAGCTCTGCGACCAACTGTCCTTCCTGGGAATGGATTGACATCCAAAATCCAATCAACAGTATCGATTATTATCTTACAATGTGTTCTGCCGTCTGCAAATTTTTTCAAGTTAACAAAATTGACAACTTGTTCAATGACTCATCATCATTAGATTGCTTGTATATTATTTTTTTGAGAAAGGTATCGCATTTAATTCAAACATATATAGTATGCACATAAATGATTACAGTCACGATCAACCATGACTTTCATCTTTATCTTTATTACTAGCAAAGGCCCATGCATTGCTACGGTAATATGTTAATTCTAGTTTTGAAACTTGTGATTTTTCCTTTCTATTTCTATCACTATTTTTCTAGCAATCACATTTTCGTAATACACTCAAATAACCATTCATTTCTACTCTTTTGTATTTGCTAATGGATTGAGACAAGCCTGGGAATGGATTAAGATCCAAAATCCAAACTACAGTATCGTTCCAAAAGTCCAACTAATTATATTATGATCACCCTCCCATCCAAATCCAATTCAATCAGATTGGGTTGTCTAATCTGAGGACACAGATCTTCAAATTGAGACTACCGAGCAAGGAGTTGAGGACGCCGGACGCCAGCAAGAAGGGTGTGTGCCGGTCAATTGCGGCACCACTCATTAGAAACCACCGCCGTTGACCAGGACATGTTTTTGAAGCCAGAAAGTTGTCCTAATGATTTGTTAAAAAAATTGTTATTTTGTTGGGTTTGGACAAGATATTTTACATGGTAGTGTATCATCATATCATCTACATATGTGATTTTTTGGATGAATTTAGACGAATTTTTTGTCGTGGTTCGCACGAGTTTTCAAAAAACTTATGGTGTCTTCTTAGTACATTGTACTCCTGTAGTTGTAGCTGCCCTGGGCGCGTGACGGAGAATAGGCGTCCATGCTATTTTTTCAGGATTCTGAGGTAAGCGGATTGTGTGCTAGCTAGAAATAACAAAACCGTTTAGGTGGGATTATGACTTATTTTTGCCGGCAATCGCGAGAAATAATCGGAAACAAAGAGTTGTCTCATCGTGTCTAAAAGCAGGCGAGTTTATTAGTTTGATCATAATATTTTGGGAGGTTGAGAGGGGTGGGTGGTCTACCAAGCATGCATGCACATGCATGGTGAGGGCTTCGATAAGATAGTGGTACGTAGAGGCGCAAGCTTCAAACGGTACAGAGAAACCATGCATGGCATGAGAGCAACTCCTTAAATTCGTGTCGCAACTGCTTTTGCTGGAGTATGACATCTTAGAGTAGTTGTTGTTACTTTCTTGGTTCCTTCTAAATTATAGTTCGTTTCACTTTTTTTATTGAAGTTTGATAACTCGTCTTATTAAAAAATTTGTACAAATATAATCAAATTTGAGTTATTTTTGAAGAACTTCCATTATTTTGCATAATTTTATGAATAAGATGAGCGGTTTGAGTCAAAAAATTGAGGAAGTACTATATATAGAGCGTGCATGTATTTAAAAAAACTCGACCTGCAAGGGTAAGACCACCCCCACGGTATTGTATTAAGAAAGAAAACTTTTCTCACACAGGTCGAGAAAATTCTCGAACCCCTATCCCACCCAAACCACAACGGCGCCGCGCCACCTGTGAGATTAGGATGACCTCAGACCTTGAAGGCCACATAGTCCTCTCCACTGCATATACGTGTGTCCGCTGGGAATAAATTCCCCGGTGAGAGACGCAAATTCGATTCCCCGAGGAATTGAACGAACCTGGGCTGGCAGCCCGCATGTCGCGGAGCTAGCCACCAGAGCTTCTGCTCGGTTACTCAAACATGTATTCGTCAGTGTATTCACTTAGTATATCTTATAGCTGGGGGCTGTTTAGTTAAAAAAATGTGGTGGGAATATGGTGGGAATGAATAATGGATGAATAGCGGAAATTTGGATAAGCTATTTAAATTTGTTGAAGGTTGCGCGTGGTCCCTGGAATTGTTTTTTTTTTTGCTTTTGGTTTGGCGTCGTTCTTGGATTCCTAGTACTGTAGTTATAAATGTCCTTTGCTAACTCATTCGTGTTCAATTTGATATTAGGTAGGCGTTACCCCATCAGGTCCAAGCTTCTTTTATCGGAAAAAGTCCATTTTCAACCATCTAGCTATATGCTCAGTTTAGTTTTGGTTATCAAATTCCAAAATCAGAAATCTTTGACCATCCAATTATCAAAACGGTTCAAATTTGGTCATTATAATGGTTTGATGAGTGGTTTTAAATTTTGTTATTTACAATTTAATTATTCGATCTTAAAATGATGATTATTTTTTGCTCGTACCTTCAATTTAGGTAATTCTTGCGGTCACACGTTCGTAACAATGAGCTTTAACTTTTCAAATGTTATTTATACTATTTTATCACTATTTGTTATATTATTCTTATATTGTGATGTAAAGAAGAAATATAAGAAAAGTTAAATAAAAAATTGCAAAATAATATGGACAACATTTTAAAGAATAACCTAAATCGGAGGTACCAGAAAAAAACAATAATCATTTTAATATATAAGGACTAACTTGTAAATAAAAATTTAAAACCACACATCAAAATAGCATGATGGTCTAAGTTTGAATGGTTTTGATAGTTGAATGATCCAAGATTTCCAGAGTTAGATGGCCAAAACCAAACTGAGAATGATGTTGGATTGTCAAAAAGACAAAAACAAACCTTTTCCTTTCTTATCACGGGTAGAGAATTGACCTTTGGTTCAGAGCTTTAGTCTTGAGTGAATAATGGAGCTGACGTGGCTATGTACCGACCCTTTAATGCCAACCAAGACTAAGGGCTTCGCATCCAAAAGCAAGTGTGGGATGCAGGCCTTTACTTCTGGGTAGAAACACCACCTGAAACTAAAGCCCACGCACAACCCGTCTCTCATTCCCTTATCTTTCTCTCATCTCCACGCACGACAACAACTACCTCTCTCTCTCTCATCTTCTTTATCTCTTCTCTCATTTGTTATCCTCTTCTCAATTCGCAGAGAGCGTGGCACCGATGGTGGGAGGTGCGACCTGCTTTCTTGCGGCGGTGTGACTGCACACGGACCTTCTAGCGACAGCAAGGTGTAGGGGAGTGCGGGTGGGGAGTGCGGCAATCACGCACGATCGGCTCTTGGCCCTCTAGTGGGAACATGGCGCAGTCGAGCGCGGTTGCCCCCTAGATGGCGACACAAATATATGTCATTGAAGAGATAGGTACACATACCATCGCGCTGAGGACGCGAGAGGCGTGAGGAGAACACAGAGTGTCGGAGCCCAAGCAGGGATGTGAGTTCCCTTTTGTTTTTCTTTCCTTCATTATTTTGTTATTACTAGCATAAGGGCACGTGCGACATGCACGTGTATATAACAACTTGCATCGTCCGTCGACCGAGAAAAACGCCGCCGCCCGTCACCGTTTTGTTGTGCTTCAACACTACCTGATAAAGACATTAACGTCAAGAAGCAAGCAAAGTTTTTTATAAGATGAAGCAAGCGAAGTGGAGTCGTTTGTCCACCCATCGTGCTCAGTGGCTCACAATTTAGATAAGGCAATGTTGCATTTAGAACCTTGAGGAATCCCCAAACTGCAAGCTCTATTCCTGTCTCTTGAAACTTTTACCGATAGCTCCCTGCAAATATCTCACCTTCGCTCGCAAGCTCTATTATTCTCTTGAAACTTTTACCGATAACCTCCTATAAAGATCACACCTTTGCACATAAATCTTATTTTCACAAGATAAGGTGTTAGCGACTCTTTAGTTTAATTTATATCATTCGATGTTCATTACGGTCCGATGAATATGTAAGATTAAGACAATTCTTTCGCTCTTTACAATATAGATTATGTCTCTTATAAAAATTCTTTGTCTTTTCCTTTATTATTTCAATACTGAGTTTTATTTTCACTTTTAATTTCTTTTTTTATTTTTATGTTTTGTTTTGTTTTTTTTCTTTTTATTTTTCATTCCATTTTTTCTTTCCTTGTCTCTTTGTTTTTGTTTTTTCTTTCTCTATTTTTATTTTCATTTTTTCTCTTTTATTTAGTTATTTCTTCTCTAGTTCTATTCATTTATGATGTTTGGTTTTCTTACTTATTTCTTTTATCTTCCGTCTCTCTTTCTTTATTATTTTATTATATCACTATATACTAGTTTCTTGTATTTTATTTCTTCTTCAATTTTTTTCTCCACATATAAGGTATCTACAAGTTTTTGTATTTTTATATCATAGGTATAATGGTATCTTTCAATTGTGAATATTTGCTCACTTTCATCAAATATTTTATTCTCTTCATTTAATTTTTGTGCTCATTAGTGAATGTTTGTTCCTCTTAGTCAATATTTGTTTCACCCTAGTGGAAGTTTTTTCCACTTCAGATTGTTCCACCTCAGTGAATATTTATTCCTTTCATTGAACATTTGTCCCCCCTCAGTGAATAGTTGTTCCACATCAGTAAAAAATTATTCTAGTTCACAAAATATTTATTCCCCTTCAGTGACTATTTGTTACCCTTCAGTGAATATTTGTTCTACATCAACAAATATTTGTTCCCCCTGAGTGAACATTTGTTCCACCTCAGTCAATATTTATTCCCCTTCAGTGAATATTTGGTCCCCTTAGTGAATATTTGTTTTATATTTGTGAATATTTGTCCCCCTCAATGAATATTTGTTCCATCTCAGTAAAAATTTGTTCCTCTTCGGTGAACATGTGTTTCTCCTTAATGAATTTTGTTCCACATGTATATGTAACACTGAAAAATATAGGCTTAATTAAAACAGGAATTATTCATCAAAATATAGTCAAGTGAGATCTTGTTGTTGAGATTTTATTCTCAGAATTCTAATGGTGCAATCAAAGTTTAATTTTGTTGCTCGGCTTTACGATATATATAGTTTTTTATGTTTCAATTAATTTTTGCATGTTAATGATTTCAACAATTTATGTGTAACATATACTTATGGAACAAATTCTGCAAAGCTGCAGAACAAAATATTTGTATGTATGAACAAATTAATTATTTGTTCGTACATACAAATTTTTTGTCCTGCAACTTTGTAGAATTTGTGCCACAGTTATTGTAGCTCAGAAAACATAAAGCTTAATTGAAATATGAATAAAAGTTTTGTCAAAATATAGTCAATTGATACCTTTTGAAATTTTTATTGTCAGAAATCCAATGGTACAATCGAATTCATTTTGCTCATGGATGACGCCAACAATTTTGTTTTTTTCATGCATGCACTCAATAACAAAGCAGTCCAGAACGCTTCGGCCAGTCTCATAGGAGTGTCATGAGCCTTAATATCACGCTACATCAGCAAATTTATAAGAAAAGAGAAGGGAGAGTGCCTCAACTTTTCACTTTTGGTAATTGTGCGATGGCACTCCCCATTGAGACTGACCTTCAAATTTCCTCCGCGGTCAAAGACACGATGGAATGTTATTTTGTTCCTGTAGTGACGGATACTCATACCCCCTGACGAGTGCCGCTGGCACAGGGATGCAGGGTGGTGTGGCTTGCCTGGCGCGGAGCTCCCTGCCCACCAGCCTCCAACGGGCCTGATCGGGTGAGGTCGGCCCGGTGTGTAGCTCCTGGCTGCCACCGGCCAACAAACATGGACGAGCATGGGCCGGATGGAGCTCCATTGCAGGCGGGGCGCAACGTGATGGTGAACTTGTGATTTTGTTTTATATCTCTGGAATTTGGATTGTGATTTTTGTGGTGAAACCAACCGAGTGTTGCAAATGGAACAAATTGATTTGTACGAGCTTAATGCATGGAACTTGTATAATTGGCGTATTTTTTGTTCAAACTGAATTGTAGCATGTGTAAACATTGTGCAAATTGAGTTGGAACTTGTGTGATTCTTGTAAGAATTGAGTTTGAGTTGAGAAGAAAAGATGTCGTACAGACAAAGCTGGAGGTGCGAAAGGCTTGCTGGCGAAAATTCCTTTAATGCCGGTTGATTCATTCGGGACTAAAAGAGGAGCCTTTTGTCTCTTCAGGTTTGTCCAGGTTGGTTTCTAAGTTCTTAAGGGTCTTACCTACCGAGACTAAAAGCCGGATTTGTATTAGTGTACATGGACAAACTGGTCGGGTATGTAAGCTAGCTGTACAATGACGTATATTATTTTCTTCACCCATGATCGTCATGGATACACAAGAGAAGAAAGGTGAAATTAGATGATGAGTACCTCAACATATGGATATTACTCAATCCATCCCAAATTAATTATTTATCAGTTTAACTTTTCTAGATACATTGTTTTTTGTTATGCGGCCGCACACAATAGATGATTATATTTGCGCGCCTCCTTAGTCTATAGCATACTCCATATCACATGGTAGCTGCTAGCTCTAGCTAAGTCTATAGCATATATCACATGGTAGCTGCTAGCTCTAGCTAGCTCGTAGTCGTAGCCGCATGGGTTACATACTCCTACTTGATACTCGAGCAGTACTAGCTGGCTCCCGATCGTAGCTCTCGTACAGTACGTCGTGTGAGTACTATGATATAACGGAGTGAATTGATCGGCTACTACATGTAGCTAGTGTACTCGATCGAGCAAGTACTACACCACCGCTCCAGTTTCAAATACAGTATATCGTAGGACTTAAAGTTTTGGAACATAAGGAACTAACTAATGAGTATCTTAATTATGCCACGCACTTATTAGATGAGACCGGTAGCCGGTACCTAGAAACCTCTTGAAACGATTGCCGTGTGAATGATCTGAGTCGACGGGGCGATTGAGCTGCAGACAGGCGAGCATCGTCTTTGGTCGATCGTGCAGCCACGGATCGAGTCCGGCGACCGGCGGAGTCCGGACAAAACCCTCAATCAGAGGAGGCCGCCGGCCGGAGTACGTACTACTAAAGTACTACTTTACTAGCCAAAGGTATTGAACAGCATTTAGCGGTATGCTAGCAGATTAATGGCAGTGTAACAGCTAGGTCGCAGATAGCCCGCGGGCACACGGCCGTCCCAATATATAGTTCCATGGGCCCTTCGGCAAATAAGTTTTGGTCGATCGTGCAGCCACAGAATGAGTCCGGAGTCCGGACAAAACCCTCAATCAGAGGAGGCCGGAGTACGTACTACTACGGTACTACTCTACTAGCCAAAGGTATTGAACAACATTTAGCGGTATGCTAGCAGATTAATGGCCGTGTAACAGCTAGGTCGCAAATAGCCAACGGGAATGGCCGTCCCAATAGTTTCATGGGCCCTTGGGCAAATAAGTAAGAAGGGTATATCAATCTACTTTTTTTATGACCCGTTTGCAATGGCTCCAGCTCTAGGGTCAGTTTTTGCGGAAGAGAAAATGATGCCGGATCAACAAGTATAAGATGACCTTTTTGTGTTGAATACCTGAGGCATTAATGTTTTCTTCTCTATAACACTCAAACAAGCCTCATGCCAAACAAGACTAAAATATGACGATTAAAGATTATAGTACTACGAAAGAGTTAACATGCAACATATTTTGAAAGCAAAAGAGAATAGCTAAATACTTAAATAGGAGGCGACAACAAGCTAAATCCTCGGAAAGGAACACCATGCATATATATGAGCTTTTGAATATTCATCACAATGAGCAAAATACATATACTAATTACGCTACAAATACATACACCATGGCCCCCCCTCGTGGCATGGGCCCGTGGCCGTCACCCTGGCTGCCCACCCCCTAGGACGGCCCTGCCCGCGGGTGCTAAGTCTAAATAGTAGATTTCAAAAAAAAATAGTCAAAGTACCATATAAAATCAAGATATTCATGTTGTTGGTGGAAAAAAATTAAAATGCCATCCTAACCAAGGATAATATGACAAAAAGGAAATGGGTTGTGACACCTGCTGTAGATTTTGTGAAGTGGAGGAAAATATCAATCACATGTTATTTGACTATGTGGTTGCTAGAGTCATCTAGGGGTCTTAGCTAAGTGCTTTGGGGATGACAATATCCCATCTAACATAAATCAATACTGGTTCTGGATTAGAAAATGGTTACCCGGAGGGGAACCACTTTATATGTTTGGGTTGGCGGCTATATGCTAGTCCATCTGGAAAAGCAGAAACAAGGCTTGTTTTGAAAAATTATGATAAAGAGCCCAATTGAGATCTTATGTTTGGCTTGTGCAAATATGAAACACTGGGTAGGTCTTTTCAAGACGGAGTTCCAGGAGCAACTGGCGGCCGAGATGTCTGCAATTCTGTCGGCAGCGTACAAGGCAATGGCGGTGTTAACGGTTGATTGTCGTATCAAAGTTCGTTTGGACTTGCAAGCGGACAAGTCCTCCGTCGTAGTCATTGGACCCTTCTTCCCTTAAGTGTGAACCCAATGTATCGACTCCGTGGAACAATGTGTAACGCAAGATCCAATCTAATAAGCGGAAAACACTTTGATCTTGAAAAGGAGTTTCGCGTCTAATATATGGAAGAACATGAGAACACATATAATCTACTAAACACCAGAGGTAGCAAGAGAAAGAGAGATAAAACCAATCTAGAGATTGGATTGGGTCTTTTGTTGAAGTTCTAAAGCAAAGAAGAATAAAGCAAACGAATCTCATAACTAGCCTCTTTAAATTGTGGCTTCCGCTCCAACTCCGAAGACACCCGCCTTTTGGAGCCACGGTCCTGTCACAACGCATCCTATTCGTGCGGGTTAGCCTAGGGCGAGTCCAAGAAGAACAAGTTGAAAACGCTCGGTAGATTGGGTATGCACCTCTAGCCACCATGACTACAAGAGCACCCTAAGCAATCTAGCTATAGACTAGATTGGGGAAGAAGCAAACCCAAGCGAAGACAATGTCGTAGAGAAAGCACTCACTACAAAAAATCTCGTGGTCTATGACGGTCAAATTTCGTCACGGATCATCAAAATTTCGTCATAAAATGACATCTATGACGAAATTTGAGAACGTCATGTATTGAGCGTCACGGATCCCTTCTCGTGACGTCCTTAAATTTTCGTCATAGATTAGCATGATCCATGACGTTCTCAAGCCGTCATAGATTGGTGTAAAGCCCATTGAACCCAGCCCGAAGCTCAAAATCTGTGACGAAAGTGATCGTCATGGATTAATTTGCCACATCACTCGTAGATATGAGTTGGCTGCTGATGTGGGCGAGGACGTGGCAGATGACGTAGCAATTGATGACGTGGCTACCACGTGGCAAATGATATGGCAAATGATGTGGCTGCCACATGGCACTGAGTGGCAGCCACACGACGCTGACGCGGCAGCCACGTGGATGATGACGTGGCCAAATAACTACGTAGCTCTACACGACCCATTTTTGTCCCACCACAGCCCATTGCACAACCCGTGTCATTTAGAAATATACACATCTCATATAAAATTCAGCCCACATAAAATTCATCCCAATAGGATCAGTTTTTACAGTAGTTCAACAATAAGTACAAAGCCCATATAAAACTCATCAAAATGCAGGCCTAATTTTCAACCGGAATTATCAAAATGCAGTAAAAGCTCAGAAATCACAAGTAATTCCAGACAAGAACACCATAACATGACATCAAAACAACCGATCAAATGTATTCTTGTAGCATCGCTAGCGGTATCACTTGCTCCCTAATCCAATCACTTATAATGGCTCGCTTCTTGATGATCCTCAACCTAAAAATGGAACATTGCCAAACACTTGTCAGTGGGCAACTGATATATAAAATACTGAAAATCAATTCCACATTACTCCTAATGAAAACTGGTTGAGCTGCACAGATATTTCCCTAGAATCAAACTAATACTCAGTGAATCAAAGAAATCATGTATTGACCTGAAATCATGTGGTGAGAAGCTTTGAAACCCAGCAGATGCAAATTGCCAAAATGCACATCCATTCTCAGTTACATTCAAAGATAACAGAAATGACAGTAAAATTTTAATAGTCGGTGACTAAGTTCCATACTGTAAACATTAAAACATGGCAAGTAATTCCTAGCTACCTAACTCAAACTTCATCGTTTATATACATGTAGATGTCGTAACATTGACACTCCAACTACCACGGTCAATGACTGCATAGTGTAATTTCTGCAAGAAAGAAATAGCCTACAAGTTCATCAGGAAATCTCCCCTTCTGCTCTTATCCACACTCAATCTGCTATCAAAATTAAGGTGCAAAATATGAAACCCTAAGTGATGGGAACAAAATTAGAAACCTGGTATAGCCAGATCCGAGTACAATCTAAATAGCCCAACAAAATCCTACTGAATTTCCACTCCAAAGAGAATACTACTGAATCGGCAAAACAAGGATATATAGCAAGATGCACACAGAGAATAGGAAATGAAGTAAACTCATGTTTTAATGCAAGGGCAAATCGAGTACATGGTACCAGCAATCATTAACACATGAAGTCATGATATCCCTTCGCTAGACAATTTCTTGTTCTGAAATACTCCTGGCCAAAATACACATACATACACATATATGCTCTGAGCAATTACTCACTTTGCTACCAGTCTGAACAAACCAGTTTGATACCACTGGCAAAAGTGATAGTTTCATAAGTGATTTGCAAGCAACAATTATAAATACAATATTTGTGCATGCTTTGTAAATGCACCAGGCAATGTATCAGTGAACTCAAAAACAACATATGGCAGAATTACTGAACCACCAGTATATAAACATTTTATCCAGTGGGATTAAAATCATGGCAGCAAACATGAATACAGAAATTTAAAAATACATAGCATTCTAGCATAAAACAGTAGAAGACAGCCAGCAAATGAGTCTATGCTCCAACTTTTTCTAGATAGAGAATATATTGAGAGAGATTGTAGATAGATTAAATTGAAAGATGGAAACAGATCTGCTACCTTCTCTGAAACATTGTTTCCACTCGTGGAGCTTCTTTCTTGTACAACACAAAAATCAAAACCCTGTTGATGTTGCACTGAACAAGTAAACTTCCTTAGATATACGGCTCCAAATATTTTTTTAAGATCATCACTAAACTGTTTATGTGCAAAAATAATGTTTTTGGGAGAATGTTTTTAAGAGGGCAATAACAAATCACTAATATTGTGAATTAGTGGGGGTAACAAAACAAAATATCACATATGAGAGATGTTGTAATTCGACATGAAAACAACGAAAAGAAACGGCATTAGTAGCATTGCTCTAACATGTTTGATACAGTACATGGAAAGAATGAGGTGGCTTAAAAGGAACATATCACTATATCACGATAAAGGACAAATCTAACTATGTTATGTGTTTGCAGAACAGCAAGTATGTGTATGTGTTATGCTATGCTGGTGGTATAATCAACCAAGTGCATTCCTCCAAATATCACAGCAAATGTGCATGTACATGTAGCTAAGCTGGTGTCTATAACCAAATTGCCAAGTGTGTTCCTCACTTCCAGCAAAGTGAACCATGGTGTTCAAGTAGGACCACCATATTAGACCAAGTAGGATTTTATAGAACAATTAGGTCCATAATACCTGCTGTTGTGGGACACACCCAAAACATTGAATCTTTTAGTAATATACTTTTCTAATAGTTCTAGTCATCTTGAATACATTCCTCAAAACTTCATTTAAGTTTGTTGGAATCGAACTTACACATTTATATAGTAGTTCTAGTCCTCTTGAAATACTCTTTTTTTTAAAGTTTATTTAGTTTTGACTTTCCTACCCTAGAGTTTCAAGCAGACCACTAATTTCTCCATTTGTGACCAAATTGCATGCAATCATATGGTCAAGTTATTACCAACCCTAATGCTGCGTGCTAGCGGAATCAGTGCCTCGGGGGAATGAATCTTATGTAGATAGATACAGCAGCAAGTGAAACAAGACTAATATCTACCTTTGAGCTTTGTGGTATTTGTCAAGCAAGGCAAGTAATCTTGAATCTCGCGATCTATCATCCAATACTTCAACAATTTGCATCACATCATGGTTAGCTGCAAGATCTTCTGATCCAATAACCACCTGCAGTGAGAAAGAACAAGACTGTCAACCCCAAGCAATCAGGTGCTATGAAAGCAAAAACAAACAAGAAAAGCATAACCTTTATTAGATTTGGATCCATAAACTCTTGGGCTAGCTTGTGGACACCAGGAGGCCAAGTTGCACTGAACATAACCATCTGACGTTCTGCATGAGAAATAGCATCATTATGCATCATACAGAAAACAGACTTGAGGTCGAGGATACAGCAAAAAGGCATAAAAGAGATACATTTACATAACCAATAAAAATAGAATAAAACCTACTGTTCAAGTAACTATGATAACAACACTTCTATGTGGCATGCCAAAAAGACCAAGTTGCCCAGGTTGAAACATAGCATCGCCAATAAGATTTCTACTTTGTATAGTAAGCACACGGTGACGAGAAAAAGCGTGACTTGTACTTGCCATCTTTGCAATCCGAAAGAATCCAAATCTGAATTTCTTTTGCTTTGTTTATTTTATATTCCGAAGTGTTGTTTATTCTATTCGACTCGATCTCCCGGTTATCAACTTATTGGCAGAATTGTACAGAATCTGATTTATTTCACATACAGCAATAGTAGGACAAGGAAACTAGCAGTACATGACAGTGCAATAGTACAAACACAACACCCAAAAGAACAGTAAAGAAGCAATCCAAAACTGGCATGTTTGGCTTAAAATTGCACTGACTTCAGGTTCAAAACCCATATCCAGCATTCTATCTGCTTCATCTAGAACCTATGCTAGAAATATCTCCGGATCTCAGTGGGTTCCTTCTCTTCCTCCTCCTCTAGTTACCTCGCTGGCTGAGGGAGCAGGGCGCGCGTGCGGCGGCTGCGGTGGCGGCGGCTGCAGGAGGGAAGTGGGGGTGTTGGGGAACGAATCGAACGAGTGAGAGTGGGGAGGAGGAGAAGGGAGGGCACGTGAGGAGGGGGGCTTATCTCAAATCCGGTCGTCGAGCGCATCCAAGCCCGGGAGGACGCTGGATCTGAGAGCCACCGGCCGTCCATGCCGCGGATCTGAGCGCCGAGCCTGGCATGCAGGTGGAGCTTGCCCGAGTGCCTTGCTGGGAGAGGAGGAGGAAACGGCGGATGGCAGGTGGTTGGCGGCGGATCCGAGGAGGCGGCGGTGAGCGAAGGCATCTGCGGCCATGGAGCAGGCGACGACGTGGGGAGTGGAGAGGTAGCAGGGAGCGACGCTACAAGGGAAGAAGGGAGAGGAGGCGGCGGGTTTGGGAGGGGAGGAGAGGCGTCAGGGGGACCGAGTGGGGAGAGAAGGGAGCTAGGGTTGAAGTAGTTTATATATTATACGAGCACGATCAGAGCCATTGGACCGTGGATGGACAGTTAGAGATAATCGGGCTCTTTGGGCCGAAACTAGCCTTGCTTGAATAATATTTTTCTTTTCTTTTACGTTTTAAATTGTGAAGTAACACATAAAAGTAATGATCATATATACACCAAGTAATTTTTTATACACACTATGCAACATCTCTCACATAGTTTCTTATAACTATTTGAAGTCTGAACACAAAAACAATACAAAAGAATTGAAGGCATGCATAATACAAAAGCTAATGAGTAGTGTGGTGGTAGAGGTTCCCTTAGCTGTGCGCGAGGTCCCTGGTTCGAATCCTTCGGGGCAAAATTTTTGCGGATTTATCTGGCGTGATGACGCGGCGGCTGACAAGGCGGCAAAATGAGTACAAAACAATTATTAAACGCATACAAAATACAGAAATGGATGTTTAGTGCGGTGGTAAAGGTGCTTTAGCTAATTCATTCATGAGGTACATGGTTCAAATTTGTGTTTCCACCAATTTTTTCATTTTTTAATTTCTCTATTTTTTCCATACATCATTATTTTTTCCATGATTTTCTAATGAATTTTTTTATTAATGATCATCTCTAATTATTTTAATTTATTTTTCATGAGGAAATGTTGAAATTTATTGTTCATGAGCAAATGTTGACATGCAAATGTGGGTCGGATTATGACGAAATTGGCGCAATGTCATAGTGTCTGGACTTCATATCGGGCTTCATATCCAACATTGCTAATCTATGACGAAATCTGACTATTGTCATGGATGCATTATGATCTGTGACGAAATCTATGACGAAATTGGCACCACGTCATAGTGTTTGGACTTCATATCGGGCTTCATATCTAGCACTGCCAATCTGTGACGAAATCTGACTGTTTGTCATGGATGCGGTGTGATTTATGACGAAATTTAAAAATGTCATGTGAATTTCGTCATAGATCATAGGATTTCTTGTAGTGACTTGATCGCTAGAAATCGGATTCAATCTTGCAAATTCAACACGAGAGTATAATACATGGACAAGATTACAACCGGGATCCTACCTTGATCTTGATCCTAGCTCCGGGAACTCCGACGTGGTCTTCCATGCAAGGTTCCCACGTCGGCTAGGGAAACCCTAGTCAACCATCTCGACCCTCTCCTCTCTGGAACGATGTCCCTCTCTTCTCTGCTCCTCGGCGGCGGATGACGAATCAATTGATGCGTGGCTCTTGGCGAGGGGGATATAAATAGCCCGAATGGCGGCTAGATCAAAGGGTGCGCCGAAGCGGACCCAGAATGGGCTGGGCCGGCCCGCCTGGGCCCGTTTCGGCCCAGTTCAGCACCAACCTTTGTCCCGTTTGCTTCTCGCGCGATTCTTTATTTGTGTGCACTTGCATGTGGGCCTTTGATGTTGTTTCCTTCGCGGTTAAGACTTGAATCCTTGCCATCAAAGCTTCGTTGTTTTCTAGTTGAGTCCCTGAAGATTTGCACGTTGACGCTTCGGTCCTCGGGTCATTTGGAGTTATGTACATCACGTGTCTTGACTCTTGTCGGGCTTCATGATCTTCTTCCGAAGTGCTTGATGAACTTATCCCGAAAGTCTCCTCTTTAGCGTAGATTTCCTGCATAAACAATAAACTCCAAAGTCGACATTGAAGAGTGAACTTGTTATATACGGGGGGGTGTTCTAGTGGTTAGAATAATAAATCAATGCCAAAATTAAAGGTAAATTCATGGCTAGGTTGACGGAAATTCACCGTCAACATCTCCCCCATGATTAAACCTTGCTCATCATCGAGTAAGCCTTTAATGAATATCAGCGCTGCCTTTCATTGCTTTATACCCTGCACTTGATATTACACAAAAAAACATAATACCCTCAAGGATTTAATCATTAAAGTTCCATAATGTATTAGCTTTCATCCTTATGGAGGGTAGATATTAATTTAAGCACTTCCCACAAGTAATTACCTCATGCTCCCAAATTTCAAATGAATCTTAGAAATTTTGAAATTAAGAGCGAGATGAAGAAAAAGAGCTAAACCAAGTTCAAAAATAAACTTCTTTGCATCTTACTCATGTACTCTCATCTCATCTTGTCTCTCAAAGACTATTCATTCTACTCCTTTCCCCTCTCAATATATATAGTGGAAGGCTTTATGTGGAGCTATATGTGAAAAGTTTATTCCTACCAAGATATTATAAATGAGATGTTGTCAAAACAAGACAATCTTCTCATGGTCTTACCGAGACTCGTCAAAAAGGTCATTGGAAAATAATGTTATATCAAGGAGGGGGGGAAATACACACACTTTGAGATAGGTGGACATGTGCAAATGGCAAAGAGTGATCCCGAGGCACAAAGGAAGTCCTCGTTATCGGATTGCACATGGTTGGAAAGATGAGTTTGGATCTTAAATCATGAAACTTTTGAGATTCCTAATGCACTTTAGAGAACCGGGGAGTTCACTTTATTTTATTTTTATAAACTCATATATATTTTTCTTTATCATTTTTTCATACATATTTTTTCTTTATCTTTTTTCTTTTCTTTATACTTATTTTTTTCTTTTTTCTTCTTTAATCATTTTTTATTTTCTCCCCTTGAACTCTAAATTGCATCGTACCTACCTCCTCCCCCATGCTTAGACGTTTGGTCTTCCTCGGGCAAAGAGCTAATAGAGATAAGGTGGGTACTAGAAATATATTTCCTTTGGAGAGATACTTGAAATCTTGAATCTTGGCACCATCTTACGATCTTCCTTGAATTGACGATCCATACTCATACGATAGGTTGTGGTCAATGAGGTAAACACAAAAGATGATATTTTTTGTTTTAAGGGTGGATATCCGACGCGGTTTGTGAAATCTCTGATGTGGGGATACACAATGCACGGATAGCAAGGCTAGCAAAAAGATAGATACGCAAGAACGAAATGAGCAACTTCTTAGTCTACAGAGAAATCAAGGACTGAAATAACTCACCCAAGAATAATTCTTTTATACTACGAGTTATGCACTCAATATATATATGGCTTTAGATAGGTAGAGCAAAATGCAAGTAGCATTGACAAGGTTAGCATATATATTTTTAAGAACAAATCATCTTTAACTCATCCGAAATTGAGAGCACGAAAATAACACTATGGGTCTTATTTTTATCACAACCTCCACAAAAGATTAAGCTAGCATTTAATTAATTTTAGATTAATATTAAAGAGAGCATTAGCTTAATCATGCATAAAACAAGTACTCCTGGTGCTTAAGCCAGCGATAAAGGGATGCAGATTAAGTTTGGAAGGGGGTCAGAAAAAAGAGACCGTGTCTAGGCGCGGGGTTTCTACCTCTGTCGCGATATTTGATGTGTTTGTAAATTGTTGAACTATTACGTTTAGTCAGTAGTCGTGTAGTTGGTGGTGGTCCGCGCCACGCTTCACGATCGTCGTCGCCCGACCCGGCCCGGCCCTCATCAGCTCCACCGCCGTCGCCGGTCGCCCACGCCCTCATCATCTCCACCGTGACGCGCCACCCTCCCCCGCCGTCGTCGGTCGCTCGCGCACCGTCGTACCTCGACGCCGTCCATGTCATGCCGACGCGGCCCCGCCACCGCGCCGCCGACGTTGTCCCCATTACTTACCCACCGACGCCGTCCCCACCGCCCGTGCGCCGTCGTCGTCCCCACACCGGCATAAGGGTCGCCGACGTTCTTCATTTGGGGGCTGACATGAGCCCGATGGTGGCTGACGTCAACCCTCCATTTTTTATTTTTAAATTTAGTTTTAAATTTAAATTTGTTTTAGATTTAGATTTAGTTATAATTTATTTTTAATTTATATTTTATATTTAAATTTGTTTTAGATTTAGATTTAGTTATAATTTAGTTTTAAATTTAAAATTGTTTTAGATTTAGATTTTGATATAAATTTAAACTCCATTCAGATTATGTTTTAGACTTGAATCCTATTTAGATTTTGTTATAGATTAAATTTATTTTATATGTTATTTAGAATAAAAATTTGGAATCAGAATTAGATGTAAATGTTATTTATTATGTAATTTAAATTTAGATTCACTCGACTCGTTCGACATTTTCTACTCACTCAACACGCTTGACACGTTGGACTCACTTAACATGCTCGACACGTAGGACTCGCTTGACACTTTCATCTCGCTCAACACGCTCAACACGTTGCACTCGCTCGACTCGTTCGACACTTTCAACTCACTCGACACGCTCGACACGTTGCACTCACTTGACACACTCGACATGTTGCACTCGCTTGACACGCTCGACTCGCTCGCCACTTGCTCGACACGCCATTCCCGACTCCTGATTAGCCTGACAACTCGACTCTCACACGCACTCACCTCACTCCCCTTAGAAAAATAGTTACTTCTTTAGAAAATTAGATACTTTATTAGAAAATTAGTTTGTTCACTAGAAAATTAGTTACTTCACAGGAAAAATCAATTTCTTCACTGTAAAATCTATTTCTTCACTAGAAAATTAGTTGCTTCATTAGAAAATTGGTTACTTCTTTAGAAAATTAGTATTTTCACTGGAAAATTTGTTTCTTCACTAGAAAATCAATTTCTTCTCTACAAAATAATTGTTATTTATTCTTGTTATTTAGTGACAATGTATCCAATAGCGGAGCAGCAATGCGAAGAGGCATTGTTATTGAATATAATTGCTAACAACAATGGCTCAAACAATGCGGTTAATGAACATGATCAATGGGAGGCTGACAGCTACCTGAACATGTGTGGTGATGGCATCGATGCAGAAGAGCAACCAATTGCCGAGACAAGTAACGATGGGCAACCATCAGAGGTATAATTAATACAGACTAGTAACACTTAGCAAAAAGCCTCATGGGAGACGCGGTCCGAAGAGGATGATAGAGGGTCATTTCATCATCATAGAAGTTTCTGACGAAGGCATGCCATTAGCTCCACATGACAGTGTCGTGAAGTTGACAACACACTTTAGGGCTCTTGTCAGGGATGACATCCCAATAAGCTTTCGGTATTGGAAAGGATCTGAAGCTGCAACTAAACTTCAAAATGAAGATGAAGAGGCACACGAGAATGCACAACAATATGTGGTCCCGGACATAGAGAAGAACTTGATTTGGGTCGAGGTGCAATTACACTTCTCATTTCCAGAAGGTACAAATCTGGCAAATGTGTGGACTTGGGCCATGCAAAAGGGTGCAATAGTCTTCCAGTCGTACAAGAAATGACTAAACAAAGACTACATCAAGAAGGGCTTGCACCCGATTTCACATAGAAAGGACTTGTAAAGTTACGAGATCACTGGGATTCATTTGTGCAGTACAAGCAATTGCAATAAACCACCAAGTTGATTGCAACCAACACCATCAATGCATCTAAAAAGAGAGAATTTCATAAGCTTGGGTCCGGAGGTTACATGGTGGCTACGCCCAAATGGGATAAGATGGAACATGATTGTATTGCATGTGGACTCATACCGACAACTATAGATTGGCCCGAACGAGCAAGGACTTATTATTATGCACATGGTTGCACGATCAATTCTGAAGATGGAACATTAGTACCGGGTGACCAACTATAAGAGAGATGGCAGCAAAGCTTGTTTAATTGATCTGCATGACTGCTGAAGGTACATTTGTGCCTGATCGAGAGAGAGATGAGGTTAGTGTTGCAATAGGTGTAGTTCCATAGAAACTCACATGGTGTGATCAAATTGACTCCTATAAAAGTCGCAAAAGGTCTAAGGACCAACAAGAACGACAATTAAATGAGTTGCAAGATCTCGTAATCAGAACCGAGGCAAGAATGGAGCAAATCATTGACGAGCTTATGGCTCTTGCTCTTAGCAAACAATCATCTCATCACCAAGGTCCTACTGATAAAATGAGCTCATCTACTAAGGGGAGAAGCAGCATCACTTCAACAGAACATGCACCAACAGCCACAGAAGCAGCAGCACTAGTAGTTGAAGCAGCAACGACCCCAGCCTCACCGAAAAAGCGGAAACACTGGCCCGTGGATCACATCCCTATGAGGTCAGCGTGTGTTGACGGTGTATTTTGGTACACCAAATATGTTCATTACACTTTGGTTTGGATTTGATTATGGAACTAACCCGCCACTAGGCACACTAATCATATAACAAGTTCATCTTCGTGTGTGCATTTGGAAGTGTTATGTTTATGTAGGAAAACATGGACATAAAGGACGGATTCACAACAAGTTCAAAGGAGCAATTAAGGAGTCTTGTTTGTGTTTATGACCTTGATGAAATCACTCCCAAAGGTGGTAAGGATCGAAGTGCTACAAAGGAACATCCCCAAGGATTGAAGCGTAAAAGACCAGACTTCATGCAAGGAGAACCTCCATCTTGGATGCAAGGATGACATCTTCAAAATGGTGCAAGTGGAGGGGGCAAAGTGCATAAATACATGAGGACCCACGGGAGCGAAGGGGCGACCGAACCGGGCCGGGATGGGCCTAGGCCGGGCGGCCTGGCCCACTCCAGGGGTCGGTTCGGCCTCCTTTTTCTTGCACTTAAAGATCCTTCAACCCTAAGTTGCTGGAGGTGTCACCACTCGCAAGACAGAGAGCCATTCGCCCGAGAGGCCATCCACAAGCTAGAGAGGAGGAGAGAGATCGTTCACGAGAAGGATCGCTCAACTCGAAGGAAGCACCCACAAGTGGAGGAGAAGGAAGACACTGTCGGAAGCGTCACCATGATCAACGGTGCCATGTCTAGCACCTTGATGGGGTAATCTTCTCATTTGTCCATGGGTTGTAATCGTACTTGAAGATGTAATCGCTACTTTGTTTGGTTATCTACCTATCATCTAGTGTTGAAGAAGCTTTGATGTTTAAGGTTAGCTACTATACCATGAAGGGAGTAGGATCTCAATGCTCCCTTGGATTCATTCAATATGCCATGTCCATCATAGGTCTAGTCACGAATACCTCCTCGTAGTGATAGTACGGGGGGAGGGAAAGGGCGAAACCGTGGTCATAACCCCCGATAGATTAGATCGGTTTTCATATCTTAAGCGGTTGCATGTTCAAGTATCGTAGACCCTTGGGCAAGTGTCTTTTACATATCCTGTTGGTTTAATCATTCTCTTTAGTGTAGCATAGTTGTTTTCTATTTTAACCATAGATTAGGGTTTGGATAAGCTAGTAAGTAGAGGTAGATCAAACGTGTGTAATCCCCTTGCTCCGCGGATTGATAAGAACCTAGGGAATCCTCGTGGTGAAAAAGGTGTAGGTTCGTATGCTTGAGGATCGTAGGTGGATATGAGTTTTATCCGTCAACAAGCCTCTTTTTCTGGCGCTGTTGCCGAGGAGTAAGCCAGTTTACATCGTTTGGTTTTGCATCTAACTTTGTTTTATATTTAGTTTATCGTTTATTTGCTAATATCTAACCCCTATTATCTAGAAAACCACTTTTTTGTTTTTGTTTTTTGTTTTTATTTTGTTTTCTAGATGGAATTCATCAACCACCCCCATTGAAGAACCGGAGAAATCGCTAAGGGATTATGCTAGTCCTCGATGTGAAGACATAAAGGTACATGAGTCCGTTCCAAGCTCTAAGCGACTGAGTATGAAATCAAAGCCAAGATCATCGAAATGGTGGCGGCAACCCTGTTTGAAGGGATGGCTACGGAGAATCCATATAAACACATAAGGCATTTCACAGTTCTACGCAACACGGTGCATCAAGAACGAGTTTCCAATGAATGGTTCAAATGGAATCTTTTTCCCTACTCACTTGCCGGTGAAGCAAAGACGTGGTATTCGTTTGCATCCTTTGAAGTTGAAGGCAATTGGAACAAGTTGACAAAGAAATTTTGCAAGAAGTTTTTTCCAATTAGCAAAGTTCATCATCTAAGGAGGCAAGTGATCACTTTCATGCAAGGATAAGAGGAAGGGATAGACTAATCTTGGTACAGATTTAATGAGTTGATTGAACAAGGACCAAGACTCGGCTTCTCTGGTGATGTACTCTTGCATACATTTTTCTTTTCCCTGACCCCTAGTTGCATGCAACATTTTCAAATGTGTGTAGGTGGGGATCTCATGGAGAAAACACTCACGGAAGCCGCTAAACTTTTACAAAAGATTAGCAACGCGGAGGCTATGCGAAGAGATTGGGAAACAAGACTTGCGGGAGAGCCGGAACACAATTCAAGGATGAAGACGTGTGCTGAAATTTCTAAAGAGGCAACCCCGGAAGTCAAAAAAGAGGAGCAATCCCGGAAAAGCTTGAAGAAGTGCACATCAAGTCAAGAACTATCCTGAGCATTGACTTCGCCGAATCAAATGAAACAAACAAGAGGAGTATGTCAAGCGCGAAGCCATTGAGGGAGTTCGAACATATGGATTGGGTTTCAATCGATTATGGAGATGTATTCGGCAAGAGAAGACCGTTCCCTAACCAAAAGGGGATGGCAAGAGCATTGGAAGCAGGTTTCCCAAGGAAAGGCAAGTGGAAGATTCGTAGGATCTTGAAACCACCGGTGAGATCTTTCAAAAGCTCTTTGGTGATGATGAAGTGGATCCGGAACACATAGCCGAGGTGAAAAGAATCATAGGGATCAAGCTCGAAGCATCGCCATATGCTCGCCTCACCGAAGTTTACGCGATAGGATCCAAAGAAGAGGAGAAGATGGCACCACACTTGAGTTGCGAGATCAATGGAGTTCAATGCAAAGCTTTATGCGACATCAGAGCCCAAGTAAGTGTCTTATTTTCTAAAATTTATGATAAAGTTCAAGACCACAACCTAGACTTAGCTCCAACATCAACAAAGTTAATTATGGGAGATGGTAGAACTATTAGACCTCTAGGTATTGTTTGCAACATTAATGTAACCATCTCTGTAAAATGCATACCAACCGGTTTCTTTGTTATAGATGCTTAC
The DNA here is from genome assembly GCA_947561735.1 of Cenchrus americanus. Lineage (NCBI taxonomy): Eukaryota > Viridiplantae > Streptophyta > Magnoliopsida > Poales > Poaceae > Cenchrus > Cenchrus americanus. The sequence goes on from OX387239.1 coordinate 265,395,594, forward strand.
CATAGTAATCATGATCACATAATCCTAGGTAGGCCCTTTCTTAAGTTGGTGGATGCCGTGTTGGATGCCGGAAAAGGAAAAGTAACGATGAATCTTAATTGAAAGAAGTACACATATAATTTTCTTCGTGTTTCTAAACATCCTTCACCTTTTCTTCCCGAAGATGAAGAAGTGGAGGAGGTTGATAGTCTTTGTTTTGTTTAAACCCTTAGAGACCCACTACAAAGAGCGATGGAGAATCAAGCTAATGATTAACAAGACGAAGAACTAGAGGAAGCAATGAAGGGATTAGAACCACAAGATGGAAGCATGGAGGGAAAAAATTGGAAGACATAGGAGAAATTAAACCCGAAGAGCCACAAGTGCCCGAGGTAGATCTTAAACCTTTACCCAAAGGATTAAAGTATGAATTTTTGGGCCCAAACAAGACTTATCTAGTCATCATGAGCGATGAATTAAGTCCTGAAGAAAATGAGAAGTTACTAAATTTATTGAAAAAGCATAGGAAGGTGATTGGATATTCGATTAATGATATCAAAGGATAGCCCAGCCTTTTGCACTCATCATATACATATGGAAGACCAATGTAAGCCCGTAGTGGACCACCAAAGGAGGCTAACACTTTCCATGCGAGATGTAGTAAAGAAAGAGGTCATCTAGCTACTTGATGCCGGAATCATATACCCGGTTCCGCATAGCGAATGCGTGAGCCCGGTACATTGTGTACCAAAGAAAGGAGGTTTAACCGTGGTGAAGAATGAGAAGAATGAATTAATACCGTAAAGAACCGTGACCGGATGGTGGATTGTATCGATTATCGAAAGCTAGACAAAGCAATGAAGAAATATCACTTCCCCTTACCTTTTATTGACGAGATGCTCGAGAGATTAGCAAACCACACTTATTTTTGCTTTCTCGATGAGTACTCTGGGTTCATGCAAATTCCCATTCACCCGGATGATCAACATAAGACAATGTTTACATTCCCTTATGGAACGTTTGCATATAGGAGGATGCCCTTCGGTCTATGCAACGCTCCGGCCTCTTTTCAGCGTTGCATTGTCACACCCGTTTTCCGAAGAAAACCGGATGCATCTCATACGTGTGCCATAACCATAATTTTCACACATATGATAGACAAATGAGTGTAATATCATAGTAGAATGCTCAAAACGTACATAGAGAGGTTTATTAATTTATTACACTCATCGATAGACACGAAGGTCTAAACACGAACATCGATAGCTAGACGATGGAACACCGTCTCCAACTTCACAAGCTCCTGACTGGGGGCAACGCGAGCCTCAGAATCCATCGAACTCGTCGAAGAACTCGCTCCGCATCCTCCTCTCGAACACATATGGCAAGGGTGAGTACACTTATGGTTGGTACTCATCCCGTGGGGGAAAATGCAAAGCTATCAAGGGTAGGCTAGGGTTTTCAGCGGTAAGCATTTTAAGTTGGTCAAATTTTATTAGCGAGCACCTATTTACTAAGTGTAAGTGTATACCACCCCAAAACTTAGCTTTTCAAGAATATTCCTCCATATCATAAGTAAACCACAAATTGGAAATCCATTTCTAGTAAACTATCATGTGAGGGTCCAAGCCGCTCTTGACCGTGAGCACGGCTGATCGATCAGTTTTACACTCTGCAGAGGTTGTACACTTTACCCACAGTTCGTGTTCCCCATCTCGCCCGGGTTTGCAAAGCCCTTAAACCCTTCCGAGGTGAGTGGCAAGGGGTTCACTACGAAGCCTTTACAAAGGCGTGCAAAACACCAATATCCCACGACGATTCTGACTCGGGGCGGACCATAACCCTCCCTAGTGGTCGGCACCTTAGCAAAGGCTACTACCCCAAAAGGACCGGGCTATACCCCCGCAACCCGAGCCCCCGTGTTCCTTCCGGACAAGGGCTATTAGATATTTTACACTCCTAATTATTTGGCTAAGCCAGAGCCATGTGGACTGTGGTTGCACTGTTTTCCTGGGTGGTTCTCCATGTTTTAAGTTATATGTTCTTGAAACTCCATAAACACAAATTCCATTTAAATTCAACATTTTAAAAGATAACTTCCATTCCCAAAGTATAGCATCTAAGCATTTAACTACCCAAACATTTATTTAAAACAAGGTAGGCAAGGTATAAGGATTAAAATCTAGTCATTTCCTTAATAGGCATTTCCCATCAAAATTTATGCATAACAATTAAAATTTAAAGTGTGATAACATGCAAGTTATTAGGACCAAAAAGAGTATGCAGGGGGGGAAATCCACTTGCCTTCTTCTCCTAAAAACTGGGGTTCAATTTCTTCAAAAGCTGGCTCCTGCTCAAACTCGAACGGCACGTCCTCTACGATCACACAAGAAAAACAAACAATAAATAAAACAGTACATCAAACATTGCTAAAAGTCTAATACAAGCTTCTAAAACTAATGTGCTTGTTGTGACGATCGCGTGGACACAAAAATCACCTAAATCGGAGCTAAGACGGAAAAGTTATGATTAAAACAAATTTCAGGGACTGTTTTGTAAAAGTAAATAATCCTTAGGGGGTTTCCTATAAAAATTCAGGGGCTAAAACATAATTATAAATATAAACTAGAGGTCCTAGGTGCAAAAAAGGCTTTTTGGACTGCGGGTGAGCATTTTTGAAAGGCTAAGGGCTAAACTATAAAAACCAGGGGCTGACTTGCTAAGCTTTTATACAGTGGGAGGACCGGCTTGTAAATAGCGAAAAGGTCAGGGCCTCTTTAGCAAAATTGCCGGCGAACCCTAGTTTGACCGGTACCCTTTCTGTTTGACCGGGCGGATTGGACTGATCTGAGCCGTTGGCTCAGATCGGGCGGTGGGGATCAGCTACAAGCGAACGGGTGGCGGCGGCTGGTCTGTAGCGGCGGCGCGCGCCGGCGGCGGCGGCGCTCGCCCGGCCGGCTCGCCGGAGTAGGCAAAAAGCGCTACGGTACACTAATCAACAGGAGAAATGCACTAAAACGAAGAGTAGGAGAAGGGGAAACCACTGAGCGACTCGAAGAGGAAGAAGAGGCGACGGCGGAGCGGATCGGCGGCGAGGCGCGGTGCTCCGGCGGGTTCCTTGGGGCGACGGTGTAGAGGGGGGGAGAGGAGCTCGATTGAGCGGTGCGGGGTGGAGAGGAGCTCGGGGGCGACCTTTTATAGGTGGTGGGGGAAGCGGAGGGGTCGCGGGCGAGGCGGTGGACGGCGGGCATGGCGGCGGCCGCCATTGATGGCGAGCGGCTCGGTGGGTGGCCGTTCCGGGGAGAGGAAGGGGCGGGGTCGGTTTGGGCGGCGTCGGTTGAGTGCCGCCGCGCACTTGGAGGGAGGGGAAGCGGCGCGGGGAGGCGAGGGGGCGCGGGCGGGCGGCGGCGCGGCGGGGCAGGGGAATGGGGGCGGCCGGCGGCGGGTTGAAGATGACCCTGACAGGGGGCCCCACCTGTCAGTGGTGCGAGGGAGGAGAGCGGGCCGGAGGGGTAAGGTGGGCCGGCTGCTGTTTGGGCCGCGCTGAAAATAGAAGAAAAGGTGGGTTGGGACTGGTGGGCCGTGCGGGTGAAAAAGAAAAGATGGGTTGGGCTGTTAGGGTGGAATGGGTTAGGGTGTCTTTTGTTTTTTTTTCTTTTTTTTTCAATTCCTTTTCTCTCATTTCTTTTCAAACTTTTACTCAAAGTCTTTTCAAAATTTTTAAACTAACTTTTAAACCACACAATCAATCAAAAGCCCATGCATTCAACATGATGCACAATCACTTGGTAATTTCTAAATTAATTAATTATTATTTCATATATTTAAAGGCAAATTTAATTATTCAAATTCATTAACCTTAGAAAATAAAATTCTAATTGTTGCTAGCATTTTTTTAAGTGATGGAATTTTGGGTGTTACAAATCCTACCCCCTTAAAGAGAATCTCGTCCTCGAGATTCAGGAAGATTGGGAAACAAATGAGGAAATTCTCGCCATAAGCTCATCTTCTCTTTCCCGGTAGCTTCTTCCTCGAGTGGTGACTCCATTGGACTTTGCACATTTTAATGACTTTGCTTCGGGTAATTCTTTGTGATGTGTCTAGAATTTTGATAGGGTGTTCCTTATAGGTTAGATCATCCTTCACATCAAGATCTTCCAAAGGTAGGTGGTCTACTTTAGTCTCACTTGAACACTTCTTGAGTTGAGATACATGAAACACATCATGTACATCTGACAATCGAGCTGGGAGTTCTAATTGATAGGCAACTTCTCCCTTTCTTTCTAAGATCTTGAAAGGTCCAATGAATCGTGGTGACAACTTCCCTCTAATCTTGAATCTTCGTAGACCTCTAATGGGTGATACTCTGAGATACACATAATCTCCTACTTCAAACACAACTTCTCTTCTTTTGGGATCAGCGTAACTCTTTTGTCGTGACTGAGCAGTCTTGAGATTTTTCCGAATTATCTCAACTTGTCTTTCAGCTTCCTTTATAATGTCTGGTCCAAAAAGTTGACTCTCCCCTGTTTGATCCCAGTACAATGGTGTTCTGCACTTTCTCCCGTATAAGGCTTCAAAAGGGGCCATCTTAAGGCCTGGTTTGGTAGCCGTTATTGTAGGCAAACTCTCGCATATGGCAAACTTTTATCCCAGCTACCTCCATGCTTTAAGGCACATGCCCTAAGCATATCCTCTAGGATTTGATTTGTCCTTTCGGTTTGACCATCTGTTTGTGGATGATACGCGAACTCGAAGTTAAGCTTTGTATCCATTGATTCATGTAGCTTTCCCCCCGAAACGTGATGTAAGCCGTGTCCCACGGTCGGATACTATCCTCTTTGGAACTCCATGTAAGCATACAATTCTCGGACATATATAGTTACTGCCACTTGGCTCCGGTGTAGGTAGTTTTGACAGGTATAAAGTGAGCAACCTTGGTTAACCTATCCACAATGACCCATATGGAGTCATATCCGTCACGGGTACGTGGCAATCCCACAATAAAATCCATGCCTATTTCCTCCCATTTCCACTCGGGTACTTTCAGTGGTTGAAGCAAACCTGCCGGTCTCTGATATTCTGCTTTTACTTTCTGGCATATGTCACATAGAGCTACATAAGCAGCAACATCCTTTTTCATTCCATACCACCAATATTTCTGCTTCAAATCTTGGTACATCTTGGTGCTTCCGGGATGGATTGAATAGGCAGAGTCATGTGCTTCCTTAAGTATAGTCTCTCGGAGATGATCAATTTCGGGCACACAGATTCTATTCCTGAACCAAATAGTTCCTTGGTCATCTCTTCTGAAATCTGGAACCTTGCCAGCATCAATCAACCGTCCATACTCCTTAATCTTCTCATCTGTCATTTGACCCTTCCTGATTTCTTGTTCAAGTGTAGATTCTACTTCCAACGTCATAGCTTCACTCTGGGTGACGATTCCCAGATTAAGACGTGCCATCTCCCAACACAACTCTTGAGGCATCACATGAGCTATCAGTGCGTTTGCCTGACTTTTCCGACTCAAGGCATCTGCCACTACGTTTGCCTTGCCGGGATGATACTGAATGTCCAGGTCATAGTCTTTGATTAATTCCAACCATCTACGCTGTCTAAGATTTAGATCCTTCTGGGTGAAGATGTACTTCAAGCTTTTATGGTCAGTGAAGATGCGACACCTATTTCCGATCATATATTGCCTCCAAATTTTTAGAGCGTGCACAATGGCAGCCAACTCCAAATCGTGAGTGGGGTAATTTTGCTCATGTTTTCTCAGTTGCCTAGAAGCATAAGCAATCACTTTTCCCTCTTGCATCAGTACACAGCCAAGTCCCTGAAGTGAAGCGTCACAATACACATCAAAGCTCTTGTGAATATCTGGCATTATTAACACAGGAGCTGTGGTTAATCTCTTCTTTAGTTCCTCAAAACTATCTTCGCACTTGGCATCCCATTTAAATTCCTTTCCCTTCTCTAACAATGAGGTGAGAGGTTTTACAATCTTCGAGAATCCTTCGATGAATCGACGGTAATAACCTGCCAATCCAAGGAAACTTCGATCTCGGCCACATTCTTAGGCGGATTCCGGTCCAATACGGCCTTCACCTTACTCGGGTCTACCGCTATTCCACCCTCTCGTGATAATATGCCCAAGGAAGGAAACTTCCTTTAGCCAAAAATCACATTTGCTGAATTTGGCATATAACGATGTTCTCGTAGTTTCGCAAAGCACGAGTCTCGGTGTTCTTCATGCTCTTCTTCATTTGGGGAGAACACCGAATGTCATCGATGAAAACTACCACGAACCTATCAAGGTACTCCATGAATACTTTATTCATCAGATACATGAAGTATCTTTGGTGCATTTGTCAATCCAAAGGGCATAACCGTGAACTCGTATAAGCCATATCTAGATGTGAAAGCAGTTTTGGGAATGTCCTCTAGTCGGATTTTCAGTTGATGGTACCCGGATCGTAGATCGATCTTGGAGAATATTTTAGCACCTTTCATCTGATCGAACAAATCTCCAATCCTGGGTAAAGGGTACTTATTCTTGATGGTAACATCATTAAGGGGACGATAATCTATGCACATTCTTCTAGTTCCATCTTTCTTATCAACAAAGAGAATGGGAGACCCCCAAGGTGATGAACTAGGTCGGATGTAACCTTTACTAAGCAACTCATCTATTTGTTTCTTTAATTCGGCCAAATCCTTAACCTTCATTCCATATGGTCTTTTATAAATAGGAGCAGTACCAGGTAAAAGTTCAATGCTGAATTCAATGTCGCGGTCAGGCGGCATACACAGTAACTCATCTGGAAATACATCGGGATACTCGTTCACAACTTTGATCTCCTCTAAGGATTTGCCCTTTGCTGAATTCACAGTTCCTTGTTCTTCGGATGAGTTATCCACTCTGAACTCAATTCTGTCTCCTTGTGGGCTAGTCAGAACCACTGATCTCTTGCGACACTGAATCACCCCATCATGCTTGCGCAACCAATCCATTCCAAGTATGACATCTATTCCCCAAGATTTTAAAACTACTAGGTCGGCTAGAAATTCTATCTCATTAAGTTTAAGGTTCACCCGTGGACATATGTGTACGGCTTTCATTTCTCCGCCTGGGGGAGCTAACTAGTAATGGTGCCTTCATAAGACTCATGGGCAAGCTATATTTTTCCACAAATTGATGGGTAACAAATGAATGTGATGCTCCGAATCGAATAAAACGGATGCGAGGTTCAGAATTGACAAGGAACGTACCAAGCACGACTTCGGGAGCTTCCTGAGCCTGCTCAATAGTCACGTGGTTTACTTTCCCACGCACAAAGTTTTGTTGAGCCCTGTTGCCCTGAGGAGTAGAATTCCCAGTGCGAATCTGAGAGGATGGCTGCCCAGGCTTCTGACCATTGCCCTTCTGTGGAGTTTGCATTCCACGCTTGGGACAGTTATTGGCATAATGCCCTAACTCTCCGCACTTGAAGCATCCATTAGGCTGAACTGGTGCGGTGTTTCTCACTGGAGCACCTGGGGTATTGTTTGGGCGACTCTGCTGCTGAATTGGGGTACGTGGAGTCTGCTGATGAAAGCGCTGGGGCTGCTGAGCTGAGCGCTGGAATGACTGGTTCTGCTGAAAATTCCCACTATATCCTCCTGAGCGGAACTGAGGATTCTGTGGTGCACTATAGCGGGGACGTGTGTTGCTGCTAGATTGCCCTTGGTTCTGGAACTTGCGTTTCGGTCTCCAAGTTCTCTCGCGCTTGCTTTCAAGACCGATAGCTTTGTCTAATAGGGTCCGGAAGTTGGGGAAAGTGTGGCTCGGAGCGATAGTTCGGTGGCCCTATGAGACCATCAAGAAATCGTTCCCCCTCTTCGGGTCGGTATCCACTTCATCTGGAGCATACCGAGACAGTTGGGTGAACTTGTCCCGATACTCGCTGACGGACATGCTGCCTTGCTTCAGAGCGAGAAACTCCTTCTGCTTCAGCTTTATTATTCCAGACGGAATGTGGTGAGTACGGAAAGCGTCCTGGAACTCCCCGCCGGAGTGTGATAGTGTCTCGCGGCGGCATGTGCTACGGTGTAGGCATCCCACCAATCGGCCGCAAGCACACCCTCTAAGCGTCCCGAGGCATACAGGACTTTCTCTCTGTCATTGCACTGAGTGATGTTTAGTTTCTTATTGATAGTCTTGAGCCAATCATCGGCATCAAGAGGATCCACTGAGTGGGAGTAGGTGGGTGGATGGTGGCTCATAAACTCTCTGTGTCTGTTGACTGGTGGAGGTGGTGGTGGTCCTTGTGGTGGCGGGTTGTTCTGCTGTGCCTGCAAGTTCTGGACCGTTGCAGTAAGATTCTGAATCAACTGCATTTGAGCCGTAAAGAACTGCTGCATAGTTGGATCCATTGCTAATCCCTGAGGTGGAGGTGGGGCGGGATTCGCCGATTAGCGATGTGGGCACGTATCACGGGCGGTACGTCCCGTCCACCTCCGGACTCGGTGTTTACCATCGATTGTTAGAGAAAGTCATTTCAGATAAAAGCAGTATCGATAATCATGAGTAAGAGAAAGGGGGCTAAGATTAAATTTAAACTTAATTATTTTATTAATGCTCATGCGTCCATCACACCACAAGGCATTCCAGTCAAACAAAAACCCAAATCAAACATGTTTGCAACCAACAATCATTATTACATCGATTACGTCCTCGCGGGGGACGGGTCTAACGATCTCATCTCACGGTGGCATCCTAGCCTAGAAGACCTGTGGTGGCAGAAGAAGAGCCGTAACGAAGCCTCTTGCGGGGTGGTGACTCCGCAGGGAAAGGGGTCTCGTCGGGGGCCGGACGGGTGGCTCCCTACCGTCACGCTCGGCCTCCGGCCGAGCAATCTCGGCGTAGGCGTCCTTCAGCTCACCGTGGGTCTGCTCCAGCTCGGCCGTAGTACCCTCCAGGTCGGTGTTGAGTGCTGCCGTGACCTGGGCAAGAGTGTGGAGGCGTGGGTCCTCGGAGCCAGTCAGCGGTACCACCGTCTGCTCAGTGCCACTGGTACGACGAGGGATGTGGCGGTAGTCACTGAGGCTCAACTCCTGGTCATGCCTGAAACGAAGAGAGAACAAGGCCCTCCTGGCGGCGTTGCTGACCGATGCCTGGTAGGTAGAGTGAGGTGTAGTAGAATCATGAGTCGTGCGCGAGATATACCCTCCTGCGGCATGGTTGCGCACCCTGATGTGGACTCGGTCAGGTAGTAGGTGCCCGGTGGAGGTTCGTTCCAGCCGTGAGTGACGTACATGGGGTACACGGTGTTCCCCGGCTCCGGTAAAGTGTTCCTCGGCAGGCCAAGGGAAGTAGCCAAGTGCCACCTCGGACGAGTGCATGATGCGGTACGGGTCTCCCTCGCGAGGTCCCTCGTAGTAAGCATCGTCCCTCTCCTCGTTGTCGTCCTCCGTCGCCTCGGCCGTCCTCGGTGTCATCGCCAGAGTCGTGTGGATCTCCTTCCGCGGCAACTGGTGCAGGATCTTCAGGGGCGACAGGAGCTGCTGGTGAGGCAGGGGCAGCTGGTGGCGGGGAAGGCGAGAGGTCGCGGAGATCCCGGCTCTCCATCGAGTACACCTCCAGGATGGCTCCATCCTCAGCTTCTACGAAGAAGTAGGGGTCCTCCGGTTCCTCCTCAGGCTGGACAGGAGGAAGCAGCTGTGCTCCGAATGGTCGTGTCCTGGCCATCTATGAAAAGAAAACTGAACTCAGAGCAGAATAAAACAATAAAGGGGACAAGGTTTTAACAAAAGCAAATAAGATAGATTTTTAGGTGTATTTAGGGGATTTTTTTTTGAATGAGAGAGCTGAAATGTCTTTCTAGATAATGTCCTTATTTCGACCATTTCTATCTAAGGCTGCGTCCTACAATCGACATTGCTCGATACCACTCTGTCACACCCGTTTTCCGAAGAAAACCGGATGCATCTCATACGTGTGCCATAACCACAATTTTCACACATATGATAGACAAATGAGTGTAATATCATAGTAGAATGCTCAAAACGTACATAGAGAGGTTTATTAATTTATTACACTCATCGATAGACACGAAGGTCTAAACACGAACATCGATAGCTAGACGATGGAACACCGTCTCCAACTTCACAAGCTCCTGACTGGGGGCAACGCGAGCCTCAGAATCCATCGAACTCGTCGAAGAACTCTGCTCCAGCATCCTCCTCTGAACACATATGGCAAGGGTGAGTACACTTATGGTTGGTACTCATCCCGTGGGGGAAAATGCAAAGCTATCAAGGGTAGGCTAGGGTTTTCAGCGGTAAGCATTTTAAGTTGGTCAAATTTTATTAGCGAGCACCTATTTACTAAGTGTAAGTGTATACCACCCCAAAACTTAGCTTTTCAAGAATATTCCTCCATATCATAAGTAAACCACAAATTGGAAATCCATTTCTAGTAAACTATCATGTGAGGGTCCAAGCCGCTCTTGACCGTGAGCACGGCTGATCGATCAGTTTTACACTCGCGAGAGGTTGTACACTTTACCCACGGTTCGTGTTCCCCATCTCCGCCCGGGTTTGCAAAGCCCTTAAACACTTCCGAGGTGAGTGGCAAGGGGTTCACTACGAAGCCTTTACAAAGGCGTGCAAAACACCAATATCCCACGACGATTCTGACTCGGGGCGGACCATAACCCTCCCTAGTGGTCGGCACCTTAGCAAAGGCTACTACCCCAAAAGGACCGGGCTATACCCCCGCAACCCGAGCCCCCCGTGTTCCTTCCGACAAGGGCTATTAGATATTTTACACTCCTAATTATTTGGCTAAGCCGAGCCATGTGGACCGTGGTTGCCCGTTTTCCCGGGTGGTTCTCCATGTTTTAAGTTATATGTTCTTGAAACTCCATAAACACAAATTCCATTTAAATTCAACATTTTAAAAGATAACTTCCATTCCCAAAGTATAGCATCTAAGCATTTAACTACCCAAACATTTATTTAAAACAAGGTAGGCAAGGTATAAGGATTAAAATCTAGTCATTTCCTTAATAGGCATTTCCCATCAAAATTTATGCATAACAATTAAAATTTAAAGTGTGATAACATGCAAGTTATTAGGACCAAAAAGAGTATGCAGGGGGGGGAAATCCACTTGCCTTCTTCTCCTAAAAACTGGGGTTCAATTTCTTCAAAAGCTGGCTCCTGCTCAAACTCGAACGGCACGTCCTCTACGATCACACAAGAAAAACAAACAATAAATAAAACAGTACATCAAACATTGCTAAAAGTCTAATACAAGCTTCTAAAACTAATGTGCTTGTTGTGACGATCGCGTGGACACAAAAATCACCTAAATCGGAGCTAAGACGGAAAAGTTATGATTAAAACAAATTTCAGGGACTCGTTTTGTAAAAGTAAATAATCCTTAGGGGGTTTCCTATAAAAATTCAGGGGCTAAAACATAATTATAAATATAAACTAGAGGTCCTAGGTGCAAAAAAGGCTTTTTGGAATTTGCGGGTGAGCATTTTTGAAAGGCTAAGGGCTAAACTATAAAAACCGAGGGCTGACTTGCTAAGCTTTTATACAGTGGGAGGACCGGCTTGTAAATAGCGAAAAGGTCAGGGCCTCTTTAGCAAAATTGCCGGCGAACCCTAGTTTGACCGGTACCCTTTCTGTTTGACCGGGCGGATTGGACTGATCTGAGCCGTTGGCTCAGATCGGGCGGTGGGGATCAGCTACAAGCGAACGGGTGGCGGCGGCTGGTCTGTAGCGGCGGCGGCGCGCGCGCGGCGGGCGGCGGCGCTCGCCGGCCGGCTCGCCGGAGTAGGCAAAAAGCGCTACGGTACACTAATCAACAGGAGAAATGCACTAAAACGAAGAGTAGGAGAAGGGGAAACCACTGAGCGACTCGAAGAGGAAGAAGAGGCGGCGGCGGAGCGGATCGGCGGCGAGGCGCGGTGCTCCGGCGGGTTCCTTGGGGCGACGGTGTAGAGGGGGGAGAGGAGCTCGATTGAGCGGTGCGGGGTGGAGAGGAGCTCGGGGGCGACCTTTTATAGGTGGTGGGGGAAGCGGAGGGGTCGCGGGTGAGGCGGTGGACGGCGGGCATGGCGGCGGCCGCCATTGATGGCGAGCGGCTCGGTGGGTGGCCGTTCGGGGAGAGGAAGGGGCGGGGTCGGTTTGGGCGGCGTCGGTTGAGTGCCGCCGCGCACTTGGAGGGAGGGGAAGCGGCGCGGGGAGGCGAGGGGGCGCCGGGCGGGGCGGCGGCCGGCGGGGCAGGGGAATGGGGGCGCCGGCGGCGGGTTGAAGATGACCCTGACAGGGGGCCCCACCTGTCAGTGGTGCGAGGGAGGAGAGCGGGCCGGAGGGGTAAGGTGGGCCGGCTGCTGTTTGGGCCGCGCTGAAAATAGAAGAAAAGGTGGGTTGGGACTGGTGGGCCGTGCGGGTGAAAAAGAAAAGATGGGTTGGGCTGTTAGGGTGGAATGGGTTAGGGTGTCTTTTGTTTTTTTTTCTCTTTTTTTTTCAATTCCTTTTCTCTCATTTCTTTTCAAACTTTTACTCAAAGTCTTTTCAAAATTTTTAAACTAACTTTTAAACCACACAATCAATCAAAAGCCCATGCATTCAACATGATGCACAATCACTTGGTAATTTCTAAATTAATTAATTATTATTTCATATATTTAAAGGCAAATTTAATTATTCAAATTGATTAACCTTAGAAAATAAAATTCTAATTGTTGCTAGCATTTTTTTTAAGTGATGGAATTTTGGGTGTTACATGCATGATGGACGCATTCTCGGAATTCATCGAAGAAATTGTCGAGGTGTTCATGGATGGTTTTTCCATTTATGGGAAGATGTTCGTGGATTGCTCGGCAAACTTAGATAAGGTACTCACGAGGTGTGTAGAGGTAGACTTGGTGCTAAATTGGGAAAGTGCCACTTCATGGTAAAGCAAGGCATAGTGCTCGGACATGTTATATCCAAGAGAGGAATCGAAGTGGACAAAGCTAAAGCAGAGATGGTTGAGCAACTCACACCTCCAACGGATGTTAAGTCCTTGAGGAGCTTTCTAGGCCATGCCAGATTCTATAGAAGATTTATTAAGGACTTCCCAAATATCACTAAGCCTTTAACACAACTCCTTCAAAAGGATGTGACTTTTGACTTTGATGAGAAGTTCTTAGTGGCATTCTGGACCTTGAAAAGTGCTTTGGTGAGTGCTCCCATTATTCAACATCTGGATTGGAGCCAACCTTTCAAGATCATGTGCGATGCAAGTGACTACACCGTAGGAGCGGTTTTGGGTCAAAGAAAGGAAGACCGAGTTCATGCCGTTTACTACTGATGAGGATATCACCATGTTGAACATACATACACCACGACCTTTCCCATGTTGGACTTCGTCTCCGACTTAGCTGCCACGTCCATCTCGGATTCAGCCTACACTTACGCACGGTTTCGGCGACAACTCCATCATATGACGTCGAAACGAGGTGTATAAGTACTCATTGGAAAGAGGACGACGACACCGTCGATTTGGTTCTGGTCCTAGCTCCAGAAGTCACGTGGATCATGTTGTGTGACCATGACAAGGTGTTGTGCCACCTATTTTGAGCCAACTTGGCCGTGTATCGAGTCGCGCCCTTGGCCCAAGTTGTGGGCGCCCCCTCCTGGTCTTCGACAACCCTAGGACGACCCTCCCTCTCGATAAACTCAGTAGCCGCCACCAGTTTAGAGACGGGTTTTGCTTAGAGTTTTCTGTTTTCGAACAGTCGCCGTTATCGGTTTGTGAAACCCCAACTTTCATGTGTCAATCATTCATCTGCAGAGTCACTATTTTGAGAGCTGCTTCTTTCGAGTTCTTGCTTGTGTTCTTCATTTTGCAGGCAGGGATTAGCCTTCGCGGCGAGGTCAACCGGATTGTGACACGGTTGATAACCAGAATCGTGGTGCTAAGATTGCAGGGGTCCAGGTCTTTGGATCTGAAGCCGGATCGGTGTGTCACATCCGCCCTAAACGAGTTATCTTTCACCTAACGGAAGATCGGGCACCCACGTCCCCATCAACTATGCTAGTAAGACTCTTAGTGAGGCACAATTAAATTATGCCACTACGGATAAAGAGTTGCTAGTGGTGGTATTTGCCTTTGAAAAATTCAGATCTTACATCATGAACTCGAAGGTCGTTGTTTACACCGATCACGCGGCCATCAAGTATCTCTTGGCTAAGAAGGATGCAAAACCAAGATTGATTCGTTGGATCCTTCTTCTCCAAGAGTTTGATGTTGAAATTCGTGATAAAAAGGGGGTGGAAAGTGTTGTGACTGATCATTTGTCTAGGATGAACCATGGACAAGAAGGCAAAAAGCCCATAGAAGACAAGATGAGAGATGACCACCTGTACCGAGTACTCAACAAAGATACTTGGATGATCGATATCATTCGAGAAATTCGGAAGATGCCTCTTGATCACTTAGATAAAAACACTTAAAGGAGGATAATCTCCGGAAGTCGAAAATACTTTTGGGATTCACCTTACCTCTTCAAACTTGGCAATGATGGACTTATGAGAAGATGTGTGCCAAGAGAAGAGGCTAGAAATTTTGAGAAAGTGCCACTCGACGGAGTACGGTGGACACTATAGCCATTTTCTGACCCAAGCAAAAGTGTGGTCCAGTGGATTCTATTGGCCGGATATGCATGAAAATACTAAAAATATGTTGCGTTATGCCCCAAATGCCAAAGAATCGGGAGTATTTCTCAAAGGAATTCCATGCCCTTGAAATATAATCTACAAATCGACTTATTCGATGTGTGGGGAATAGACTTCACGGGGCCCTTCAAAAACTCACACGGATTTGAGCATATCCTAGTCATGGTTGATTATGTATCCAAGTGGGTAGAGGCCATGTCATGTCGTAAATCTTCCACGGAGGGTCCATTGCAATGATCAAGAGCATGATTTTCCCTCGCTTCGGTACTCCGAGAGTTTTGATAAGCGGTGGAGGAACTCACTTCACCGGGAAGAATTTCGAAAAGTTCTTGTCCAAGTTGGGGATTGAACATAGAATTTCTATGGCCTATCATCCATAAACCAACAGACAAGCGGAAACATTGAATAGACAATTAAAGAGCATCCTCAACAAAACCATAGAGAGGGGAGACAAGGATTGGTCAAAGAAATTAGACGGGGCATTGTGGGCATATCAAATGACGTTCAAGACACAAATAGGTATGACCCCTTATCCATTTGTCTATGGGAAAGCTTGTCACCTTCCGATTGAGTTAGAGCATAAAGCCTATTGGGCAATTAAAGAGATGAACCTCGATCTATAAGCCGCGGTGGTAAAATGGAGAATCCAAATAAGCGAACTAGAGGAGATGAGGTTGACAGCCTATGAAAATGCGAGCATATACAAAGAGAGGATTGAAAGGTGGTATGACAAAAGATTGAAGAAAAAGGAATTCAAAGAAGGAGATAAGTTCCTCCTCTACAATTCGAGTTTTAAAACCTTCAGAAAGGGGAAATTGCAAAGTAAATGGGACGAACCTTACATTGTTCATTCGGTGCTCTCCAATGGAGCGGTAACCATCATGGATGTGAAAGGTGATCAATTTATGGTGAATGGTCAACGGCTTAAGGTTTATTACAAACCCGACGTTGTGCCTCTTCACCATATTGATGTCTTCACCATGGAGGAAGAGCCTGAACGTTAAGCCTAGGACGTAAAACAATGTGAGGATTTTGTAAATAGTTTTCTTTTATTTTTCTGGAGTTTCTCGCGATGTTTTACAGGGCCATCTTTTTCTCATGGGCTCAAAATGCAAAATAAGTGGGACACGCGAAAAACCGGACCGAACCGGCACCGCAACCGAGGCGGGCGGCCGGCCCCGGCTGGTCCGATCGGCCCAGAGGGCCCAGGCGGCAGTTCGCCCCTGGTTTCCTCTGAGACATGCGTTTTTGACTTCCTTCTTTGGTCAGAAAATTTTAAGGGAAGTCAAGAAAAGGAAAATGAGGTTTCTAGAGTATTCCTTCCCGGATATTTAATTGGCCGAGATGGGAGCTCGGGAATCCATCCCAATTCACATCCTTTTGCACCCAAGCAGCAGCCATGACATCCCTGAAGAGCGTAGAGATGAAGCTAGGCGCCAAGAAGCCATTAGCGGAGGAGGTGAAGCGATGCGAGCTCAAGCTACCCATGGAGATCAAGAGGACCGCCCGCATCCATTGCGGAGGGGGTGTCCCGACCGGGGAAATTGCATCTCGCTACCACGTCAAGGAGGAGAGGGTCTCTACTCCCGTTTGAAGGTCGGAGCGCATCCGAGGCATGAAGAGGAAGGAATACAAGGAGGTGTCGCCCGATCCTAAAGACTACGGGGGGAGTGACTATTCCGATGATCGTAGCTCGAACTCGTGGGCGGCCGCCAAAAGGGAGGATAATGACTTATATTATTGGGAAGAGGTGCCCAAGGAGAAGACTTTTGAAGGCCCTAACAGCGGTGGCAATGACGACAACGACGGAGACGATGGAGGCGACGACGATGGCGGAGACCCTAGCGATGTCAACACTTTCGGGATGCATCCGTTGTGTTGTGCGGCTTGCCGTCACTCCATCACAAATCTCTACGCATCCGTCGACGAGTGTTTCCAAGCCATGGAGGCAATGAGGCAACGCATGGATGATTTGGAATGCGTTGTCGAGGATGACTATAAATTTCTGAATCGGAACGTGCGGAAGTTGTTCGGCACGTTGGGGAACATGAAGAGCAAGTGGTGCAAGAGTTGCGGGAAGTTCCACTAGGAATAGAGTTTTCCCCTTAGGTTTTTTGTAATATACGACGAGGACGTCATATGGTTTTAGCGTGGGTGAGAGCTAGCTAGCTAGCCTTTTGCTTTGAGATTAGTTTTGATTTGGTTTAGTTTTCGCGAGAGTGTGAGAGTCTTAGAGTCTTAAGTTTTAGGAGTGTGCTTTTAAAATTTTCGAAAGTTTAAAGTGTCTTAAAGTTAGTGTTCGTGTCAAGAAAATCAAATAAAAAGAGTCATTTAAATTTTTGTCTTTCATGCGATGCTTTTCTTGCTTTACTTGTTTGTTCGTCTTTAATTTTTGATAAATAAGCGTAAGTGTTTGGCTTGAAACACTTACTGTGGTGCTTAGTGGAGTCTCTACCTCTAAAAGTACCCGCATCATGCTTTGATCTAGAACTTCGTTTTGGTTGTGCTATGTTTGATGCTTAAAATTGGAGGAATTTAATTTTGAAAATTATTGAAAAACTATTGTAATAAAGGTTAGCGAATTCTCCTTTTCCAAGTTGAAAGTTTAAGAAAAATCCTATACAAAGCCAAAATTATTTTTGGCTCCACATAAATGTGATTAGCATAATGAGTTGGGCTAGGATCCTTCTCTCTTGGAAGTTTTAATTTCGAGCAATGATCATCTCCTTGTGCTTATCTTTTATTGCTAGCCTTGTCATGCATTCGGTAACGTGAATTTCACATCTGAAGTCCCGTACATCGCCGAATTCCATACCCAAACCATTATATGTCTTTTGTACATCGTATTTCTTGAACACAACCTATTCTTGAAGTTTCGTCTCGTCTCTAGCATAGTTTTTATTTTAAATTCAGATTATGTTTATGCAAGAGAGATGAGTTGAGAGCTTTGAAAGAAAAATAGAGATGTCAAGAGAAAGAGAAGTAAAGAAAAAAATGTGTATGGAAAATAAAAGAAAGAAAGAAAGAAAGAAAGAAAGAAAGAAAGAAAAAGAAAACGAAAGAAAAGGAAAAGAAGAAAAAAGAAAGAAAGAGGAATGGCAAGAAAGGTATGAAGAGGATGAGTCAAGTGAAGGACGAATAAAGTGCAAGGAAGGATGTCACGTTGTTGAGAGACGAAACTTCAACTATTTTTCCAACCATGTGCAATCTGACAATGAGGACTTCATCAGTGCCTCGTAGTCTTATTTTCGTTAGCCTTTGCACATTTCCACCATTCTATATCTTCTTATCCTTGATATCCCCACATATGGTTTAATTCTCAAGATCATTGGCAGTGAGATATGGGTACCCTTGTGTCCCCACCGACCAGGCTCACGTACATCCCTTACAAGTAGGTCCGGCCTACCAGAAGACCCGCCGACCTGTCAGTGGTCCCAACCGACCTAGTTGGCAGCCCACACGACCTCCTCAAGACCTTCCAGAAGATTCCCCAGACGACCTAGTTCAGCACGACCTCAAGACTTGATGCCCAAGACAAGACATCGGTGGATTTCAACCAAAGCAGATCGACAGGATATGGCAAGCAATGTAATCAATTAGACTTAGGTCTCTTGGTCGTAACTGACTAGGAGTCTGGGAACCGACCTCATCCGCTGGCCAATATAAGACAGACGAGGCGGCCCCTTGTACAATCACGCAATCCCCAAGCAATACAAACCGAAGAACTAGACGTAGGGTTTTACTCTCCGAAGGCCCGAACCAATATAAACTCGCCGTGTTCTCTGTGTTCCGCGTACTCGTGTGCGACCTTCGAGTTCTTAGCCTTAGATTCCACCCCATCGAACAACTAAACCACTGGGATTAGCACCCCCGTGGGCTGTCTAGATCTCACCATCTCACAGTTGGCGCGCCAGGTAGGGGTGAATCAAGGTTCTCCGTGCAACTCGATGGCTACAACTAATGGCGTCATCTTCCTGGAGAGCATGGCAGACATCCTCGCCAATCCCGTCAACATTTGCTTCGGCTCAATGCCGGTGAAATCCACCACTCCAGCCGCCTGCCTCGTCATCGAAGGCAACACGGTCACCACCAACCAACAGATCGGGACAAATCTGTTGACGGAGACCCACCCACCCACTCCTAGCGACTTGATCGCCGGGATCGATCGTGTTGAGGGCATGCTCTCTGACACAATCAAAGTCTGTGAATGCGTCAAACACCCTCACAGGACCTCATTGCACTCCAGCATGCCTCTCGGCTTGCACAACGCAGCTCACGTAGTATCACGCTACATGAAGCGTAAGATCCAGATCGAATCTAGACCCAAGACACAAGATCGTGGAAGCCACAGGAGTCATCTCGACGAACCCTGCCCTATCCACGAGAATCCCAAACACATGGCTCGCCAGTGCCGTGTCCTCAAGAAGCTTCGTCGACCTCTTACTGCAGCCCATCGCCGCCAGATGAGCCGAGAGCCGTTCCTAGACCGCCTCACGTTTCAGATCGCCTGCACAACTATCTCCCCGAATTATCCGAGAGAAGAGCTCGAGACCCTAGATCGCGAGATCTTGGTCGTCTCTACGGACGTACCACCTCAAGATGGAGAGATAGATGAACAACGCCAGGAGCGCGAGAACGCCAACGCTGCTAGAGCTGTTCGTCGGCAACAAGAACTCGCTGCTGTTGTCCCAGGTGCAGGTCAACAACCAGGTCAACAACCACTGAACGCCAGGCAAGTCAATGACAATGCCGAGCAACAAGCACCTACGACACTAGCCGCCCCTCAGCAACGACAAGACAATCAACCTCGTGCCAATCGCTTATGTTCCAGCCTAAGGGACTTTGAGCGAGACGGTCTTGAAGTCTACAACTCTCCACAAACCAACTTAGGAGCCGCTCTTTCCGCCCTAAACCACCTTGAAGACTCTCCTGGGGTACGACGTCTCCAAGCTAACGTCCGTGTTGCTGCCACTCAGATTGATGAAAGAGGTCCTGGTATAGTAGGTCAGCTGCAAGCTCCTACTCCAGGAGCAGATCAGAACATCCTCGCCAACGATGCTGTAGCCAAGGACCCCTTGAGCCGGTGGCTAAAGAGGGACGAGGTGAAAACGAAGTGATGCAGCCGGTCAATCCCGCTGCCAAAGCAGCTAATGCTCCAGCCAATGCTGCAACAAATGCTCCAGCTAACCCTACGGCTAATGCTCCAGCAAATGCTCCAGCCAACACTGCTGGCAATGACGTCAACAATGCAGCTAATGCTGCCAACATCCAAGGGATGCTGCTGCAAACCTAAAGCCAAATGCAGGAGCTCAACCTCCACCGGTGCAGGCTAATCGTGCAGAAGGTAGTCAGCGTCAACGCATAAGAGACAAAGTGGAGATAGCAGTGCTAATTATGATCGTGATCATAAGGCCCCTAACGCCCTTGACACCAACAACACTATCCAAGCAATAGAGCTGCGGCACATGCACGACCAAGAACTTCTACCACTTGCCTAGTACGACCAAGACAACGGCCCTCCCGATGACCCCTACGTCATCCCGACGGTTTACATCATCCCTGCGTTCTCACGATGTCTCCGGACGATCAGATACCCCAAGGATTACAAGCCGGCCATTGAGAAATACGACAGTCTCTCCGACCCAAGTATATGGCTCAAGATGTACAACATCGCAGCATGTGCCTCTAGAGGTAATGAAGACCACATGGCGGGATACTTCCCCATTGTGATGGGCAAGGCACCACTCTTGTGGCTCGACAATCTCCCAGTAGAGTGCATCGCCTCCTGGGCAACACTGTCTCGCCTTTTCACAACCAATTACCAGGCAACCTATAATCGTCCTAGCAATACTCACCACCTCGCCAGAGTGCGGATGAGACGTGATGAAACTCTCTGAGAGTATACCAATTGCTACTTCAAAAACCGCAACACCCTCGCGGGTGCCAAGGATGAGGACGTCATCGCTTATTACAAGAAAGGAATCACCAACATAAAGCTCTTCAAGAAGATCTATGAAGCTGACACACATACCATTGCTGACCTCATGGCCTACGTTGACAACTTAGTCGACACTCAAGACGCGGTGATGCACGACTTCAACGGTGAAGACCATGATGGAGGAAAAAGGACGGCGACCTGGTGAAGCTTACATGGCAGATCTGCCAAGACCTTCCACCTTCCTTGAAGGTGACTTGTTGACGGAGAATTTCCGTCAACCTAGAGTACTTGTTATACATTGGTTTCGATTATGATTTGCAACTAACCCACCACTAGGCATACTAATGATGTAACAAGTTCACGCTTGCATGTCGATTTTGGAGTTTGTTGTTTACGCAGGAAATTAATGTTAAAGAGGAGACTTTCGGGATAAGTTCACCAAGCACTTTGGAAGAAGATCATGAAGCCCATCACAAGTCAAGACACGCGATGAACATGACTCTAAATGACCCAAGGACCGAAGCATCAACGTGCAAGTCTTCAGGGACTCAACCAGAAAACAGCAAAGCTTGCATAGCAAGGATTCAAGCCTTAACCGTGAAGGAAACAACGTCAAAGGCCCACATGCAAGTGCACACAAATAAGGAATCATGCAAGAAGCAACCGAGGAGGAAGATGGGCCCGAACCAGCCCAGAAAGGGCTTGGGCCGGTCGGCTTGTTCGGATCGGCCCAGGAGGCTTTTGGCCCGGTTCGGCACCCCCTTTGCCCTAGGTGTTCGTCTATTTATTGCCTCCGCCGCCGTCGGCCGCCACATCGAACAAATCATTCTACCAACGCCATTCACTAGAAAACCGCCGCCGCAAGATGAGGGAGAGAGTTGGATGAGCTCGTCGCAAGGATCAACACCTGTGAAGGGAAGGAAGCAAGAGGAGGACTCCAAGCCGCCGGCCTAGGGGTGTTCCCAAGCGTCATCGCCGACATCTTCATCGACGACGTTCTCCGGAGTCTTCATCACCCCTATGTGCTTCAATCCGTGTAAGATGATGGGGTAATATCTCCGTTCGTCCCTAGGGTTAGATGGATGCATGATATGTAATCTATACATGAACCTTATGCCAATCAATGCTTTATGGTCTATATCTTCGCGTATGCTTTGTTTACATATGTTTGCGCAACATGTGGTCTTAGTAGGGTTTGTGGTAATCGTGGTGATTAGCTTAACCCTATGGATGCTTAGGCATAGATGCAGTTATATGTGAAAGTGTTTGATTACCTTGCGTAGTGACAGTACGATTTAGGGAAAAGTCTTAGCGGCCGCATAATCACCATGAAGCTAGTGTAGGCAACACCCTTTTCATGTATTAGATGCATCTTCATGTGTTCTAAACCCTAGGGAGGGAACGCTTATCCATCTTAACCTCTCTCTCTTGTGTCTACCCTTTTTCATCTAGTTTAACCTCAGATTTGTTTGATCAACTTAGGTTAGATTGTCCTTACCTTTAGATTAATACCCCTTTCAAAGGTTTCCCATCAACTAAATTAGTACTTGGTTAAGTGCTAGCAATCCCCTTGCTCCGTGGATTGATAAGAACCTAGGGAATCCCCGTGGTGAAAAAGGTGTAGGTCCGTACGCTTGCGGATCGTAGGTGGATACGAGTTTTATTCGTCAGCAAGCCCCTTTTTCTGGCGCCGTTGCCGGGGAGCAAGCCAGTTTGCTACGTTTAATCTAGTGTTAATTTTGTTGATTACTAACATCTAACCCTTATTTTCTAGAAAAAAATCGTTTTTGTTTTTCTTTCTACTTTTCTTGTGCCTAGATGGATTTGTTCACCTCACCATTGGAAGATGAAGACATGTCGCTAAGGGAGCTAGCAATGCCGTCAATGGAAGACATTGAGATGCAAAAATCAGATTTGAAGCTTGCTACAACCCACTATGAAGTGAAGCCTAGAATCATCAAGTTAGTGGCGACAAAACCATTTAGAGGATTGGAGGATGACAACCCATATAGACACATTAAAGAATTCACGATGATATGCAACACGGTGCAACAAGAAGGAGTTCCGGCCGCTTGGTTTAAGTGGAATCTTTTTCCATTCTCTCTTGAAGATGAAGCACGAAGATGGTACACACTTGCGTCCGTTGAAGCAAAAGGAAATTGGGATGAGCTAGTGAAAAAGTTTCTTTTGAAGTTCTTTCCCATAAGTAAGGTCCAAGACTTAAGGAGGCAAGTGCACACTTTCAAGCAAGGAGAGGATGAAGGAATTGATGAAGCATGGGATCGTTTTAATGAACAACTTGAGTGAGGCCCGAACTTGGGATTTTCCGATGACTTGATGTTGCATACCGTTTATTTTTCACTAACCCCTAACTCGTCTCGTTTTGTAAGCATGTGTGCAGGCGGTGATATAATGGATAAAACAATTAGTGAAGCCGCACAAATCTTACAAAGGATAAGCAATGGACAAAGAACACAATGAGATTGGCAAAGACGTTGTCGGGAGGAGCAAAACGACAAAAGCAAGCCCAAGGTGCTTGCTGAAATTTCTGAAAAAGATGAATCGGAGGTCAAGGAAGATCAACCGACCATACAAGAAATTGAAGATCCACTTCCCAAGGTAAGAGAAGTCATTTCGGATATTAAAAATGTTGAAACTAACATGAATGTAGGCCGAAGTATGTGGAATGCTAGACCATTGGTGGAGTTCAATCAATCTGGTTGGATTCAAGTTTATTTTTCCCCACTAATCAGTTGGAGGAACGCCGACACGTTGCCAAACTAGTTGAAGATATATTTGATCAAGAGATGAGTGGAGAGTCGATCAAAAAGATATTTGAAGAAGAAAGAGAAGAAGGAGATGAAGGATGGATCGACCGGTTTGACAACTCAAGGATTTATGATGAAGAAAGAGAAGAGTACAACCGTGACGAGCCTACTGACTCAAAGGATAAATGGGAGGAGATAGGACTCAAGCTAGAAGAAGAATGGGAAGGAGTTCACATAGAGCAAGTACTCCAAGAAGGCCCCTCCCCACAAGGTGATAGCTTGTGTGCTATTGAATCCTACACACTAGCAAATCAAGACATGGAAGCACTCAAGGATGAAGAAAAGAGTGAGTCAACGATGAGCGATCTTGACGACATATGATACATGGGAGATAAAGAAAGCAACATACAAGGCTTTGAAGATGAAGATTTGATTGATAATGAAGACTCAAAGAAGAGATGAATGCGAACATAATTGATGGATTACACATTCCACATGATGAGATGGAGGGGGTGCAAAAAGGTAACAAAGAGACACCTTCACTCGTTGAGATTGATTCACCTTCAACACCGCTAGATGAACCAAATATCACTCTTGTTGAAAAAGCTCTAAAGCCAAGGTATGTGCTGAAATCTCAAGATATTATTGGTATTGATGTTGATAAATTCAAATACTCATTCTCAACCAATAGTATGAATGATAGTTTAAATTCTATGCCTTGTTCCAATAATGATCATGTTGATAGACTAGATTTTCTTGAGAATGAAAAAGAGGAAACATTTATGTTTGATCCAATTAATCTCACACCTAAAGAACCTTTGCCTAATGATGAGCTAAGTGCTATGCATGAAACATATGCTTCTTTTATTTACACCTTTACTTGTTGCTACAATTCACATGTGGTGTTAATTATGGACGCGTATGTTTACAATAAGTTTTGTAAATCTCGATCATGCTTTGCGCTTGGTCAAAATAATGACCTTAAAGAAGCACATGTCAGGAGAAGACCCGATTTTCACTAACCATGCAGACAAGGGTTGAATAATGAAAAGAGAAGTCATGCTTAAAGAGTTGCAAGATAAATCATCAACCTCTGCAAATCCCACGATGGATGCTGCTGTCTTCATCAATTTGAGAGCTTGTTCAGAGGTGTACAAATGAAGAAAATGAGATATACAGAAGCTCCATCAAGTTACCATTCTAACGCATCAAGAACCAACGAGTTTGAAGACCCGTACAAGGAGTTATGGAGAAAACATTGAGCATTGCGCGTTCTGAAATTTCAGGACAGATTTTATCGCCGAAGTAAAACGGACGTAACTCTCTTGTCCGGAGTCCGATTTGGGCAAATAAAGACTCGTTGGAAAGGACATTTTGTGCACTGTGCAATGGAGTAGAGCTTGGGTATACTTTCTGTTCTGGACATTAAAGAAAAAATTCATGGAGTGAAGGCAGCACCGAAGGATGACAAAGAAGGAGATAGCGATGAAACAAAAGGATGCCTTGGGCAAGTCTTCTAGAAGTGATCAAGCACAACATGGGAAGTAAATGAAAGCTGCATTGGTACCTTTTCTTCTTGCATGAAGCGCCATGGCTATGCGACGAAAAGAAGGTATGTGAGAAAGTCGAGCTCTATGACTTTAAATGAAGCGCTTTTCGGGAGGCAACCCGTTTCTTTATATTTTTACTACTTTCTTAGAGAAAATAAACAATGATATTATCTTATGACGATAAACTTGTGGTTATTAATCTAAGTTTAGTTTTATTTTTAGAATCACCATTATGTTCATGCTCATATTTAATTATTTGCATGCATTGCATTTTGTTATCAACGTGATGTTTCTTTGCATGTGCATGTTTTGCATATAGTTGGCTTCGTTGTTTTAAGGCTCAATGATGTATGCTTTCATATCCATGTTAATGCTCCAGCTGGGCATTTTACTTTTGTGATCTTGTGTCAACGTTGTGTTTAAACATGATTGCGGACCATCATCATTAAGTTTGATAAACCTTGCTAGCTTTTCATATGTTTTCATGTTGCATTGGTTAGTTTATAAGCTCTGCAATGCGCTTAATTTTTCTTGTGCTATAAGAGTTATTGATTTAGGGATAGACATGGTGTTTTAACCCTTGATAAATAAACCTTTATGGCTATGGAGAAATTCGGCAACCTTGTTGTAAACATGGTGTTTAGAACTAGGTGAAAACATTGTCTTTGTTTATATGCTCTCCTCTCATGTGCATACACACCTTGCACCACGTACACTCATTAGGTTTTTATTCCTCATTAGACTAATTATGCCACAAGTTAAGAATCTTAGGAGACATTATTGGATTATTGTTAATTCTATCTACTCCCAACTGTCACCTTGGGGGTAGAATGTGCGCTTAAAAAGTCTTGCAGGCAAGATAAAGACTCACTACAAGGAAATTGAAGGATGGCTAAAATAAAAATGCTTTGTCTTCTTCTTCCATGACTAGAAAAATGCTAAGCATGGGGGAGACCCTGAATCTTCAACACAGAAGTGCAACATGACGCTCTAGAAGATAGAATGATCAAGATCATTAACGTCTCCGGATCAATGCGCAAGAAGCCACCGATCTCATTACTATTCTGCGTGGTCTCGAAGGGAAAATACTGGATATTTTTGGATATTTAGAATCCCCATGAAGTTACAATTGGAGGTTCCTACAAGCAGTTATGCCCGAATCACCAAGTGCAACACGTCCTGAAATCAGTTTTGGACAGCACACAGCGCTGAAGTAAAACGGACATAGCTCCCTTGTTTGAACTCCGTTTTCGATGAATGACCACACGTTGGAAAGGTAATTTCATAAAATTTTCATTAGAGCCATATTTTGATATATGTTCTATTCTGGAGAGAGGGGGAAATCCATGAAAAAGGGACAGCAAGGAGATGATGAGAACAAGAAAGAGGAGATGATGATGACAACATTGAAGAGAAGGGCGGCCAAGGACTCCATTAAGCATACAAGATTAAATTCAGAAGTTTAGGAGTGTTGATAAATCAAGACAAAATCAAAAGCCACGTCGATACATGGAGATGTCGGAAGAAGGCAACGAAGAACTACAAAGGATGGTAACATCTCTATGGACCTTCTCTTTTCCAAACACAAATGCTTGTAAGTATGGCTTCAACCTCAACTAGGTGCAACCTTTTGTTTTTCTCTTCCAACAATAACATAGCTACTAGGAGGACAACCTAGGTTTCTTTTATCTTTCAATAGATAGGCATGACCATGTGTTCACCTCGATGTTCTATATTGCCTATGCTTACGGAAAGATGATGAAAGTTGCCACTTTGTTTTACCTACATGAAGTTATACATGTCTTGGCTAATTGCTCTCTATAATATGATCTGAAATTAATTTAAATACCGGCTCTTTTATTTGTGGAGGTGAAATGACTATGCTCTAGACCCATATACATATCTTTGCTCTTTAATTTAAGTTTATGGATACCCAGATAACTTGTTGTTTTTTATGAAAACTTAACTTTTATGCTATCTACATATTTGTGATGCTTTTGCAAAGTTCTACCTACCAAAGCCGTATACATATATGTAACAAAACCCGTAGATTGCAAACATATGTTTTGATGAGTTGGATTAGGATTGATTTCTATGGTTTGAGACTAAGAAGCTGGTCATTCCTTTGTGTAACTTTTCATGCTAGCCTTTTTGTCCATGCATTGTGGGTTTTCACATCGAAAATTTCACAAAGTTCGCTGGGCATCCACCCTAAACCAAAAACATCTTTTTGTGACCATCTCCTTGTCCACAACCCAATTTGAGTATGGAGTACAATTCTCGATAGAGAATCAAATATTTTATAAGATTATAGAATTTATACTTACTTTAGCAGTCATTTCCCCTCTCTTTTATGCTCGAGGACGAGCATCGTTCAAGCATGGGGGAGGAGTCATTACATCACCTCTGACAAATGCTATGTAAGTATTATGTTGCAAAAGTTCTGAGAAGAAAAAGAAGAAATGAAAATGAAAAAAATATATATATGATGAGAAGAAAAGAGAAGTAAGAAAAAAAAGGAAGAAGAATGAAAAAAGAAAGAGAGAAAAAAAATGAGAAGGAAACAAAATAAAATTAAGAAAAATAATAAAGATGCTCCTCGGTTCTTTTTGCTTCATAAGTTCTCAAGTGCCTTGATGACAAATCCATACTCAAATCTTCCAACCATGTGCAATCCGATAACGAGGACTTCACTCGTGCCTCGGGATCATCCATTTGCCACTTGCACATGTCCACCTATCTAAATGTGTGTGTTTCATCTCTCTCTCTTTCCAACATTTATTTTCCATGGCCTTTTTGACGAGTCTTGGTAATTCTAATAGACCTCTCTCTTAATTTGACAATATTTTGGATATATGTTTTTCTAGGATTGTTTTTAACCTTCCAAGCTCCAAATAAGACTTCCACTATCACATATGAGTAGAATAGGTTGAAAATAATCTAGTATAGGCTTGAGTGACTTGATGAGATGAGTGTTTCCATGAGCTTTTGCAAGAGATTCTCAGTTATGTTGGATATGCATCTTTTTGAAAATTCTTCGATGAAATAAGGTAATGGTTTGAAGTTCACTTAAGTTTGAGAGCATGGTGTTCATTAAATGTGGCTTGTTCTTTATTGTTAGTCTATCTTCCATAATGAAAAAGAAGCCGGTCACAACTTGAACTTTAAAAGTAAATTCTTAAAAGAGAGCAATTTGCCTCGTCATGAATGACTAAGTGCATGGACAACATTGGCAGGCAACACTGATTTCCCTTTTAAGAAAGGATTACTTACTCGAGGACGAGCAAGTTTTAAGCATGGGGAAGATGTTGACGGTGAATTTCCATCAACCTAGAGTACTTGTTATACATTGGTTTCGATTATGATTTGCAACTAACCCGCCACTAAGCATACTAATGATGTAACAAGTTCACACTTGCATGTCGATTTTGGAGTTTGTTGTTTACGCAGGAAATTAATGTTAAAGAGGAGACTTTCGGGATAAGTTCACCAAGCACTTTGGAAGAAGATCATGAAGCCCGTCACAAGTCAGACACGCGATGATCATGACTCCAAATGACCTAAGGACTGAAGCGTCAACGTGCAAGTCTTCAGGGACTCAACTAGAAAACAGCGAAGCTTGCATAGCAAGGATTCAAGCCTTAACCGTGAAGGAAACGACATCAAAGGCCCACATGCAAGTGCACAAAAATAAGGAATCATGCAAGAAGCAACCAGGGAGGAAGATGGGCCCGAACCGGCCCAGAAAGGGCCTGGGCCCGTCAGCATGTTCGGATTGGCCCAGGGGGCTTCTGGCTCGGTTCGGCGCCCCCTTTGCCCTAGGTGTTCGTCTATTTATTGCCTCCGCCGCCGTCGGCCGCCACATCGAACAAATCATTCTACTGACGCCATTCACTAGAAAACCGCTGCCGCAAGATGAGGGAGAGAGTTGGATGAGCTCGTCGCAAGGATTAACGCCGGCAGAGGGAAGGAAGCAAGAGGAGGACTCCAAGCCGCTGGCCTAGGGGTGTTCCCAAGCGTCATCGCCGCCATCTTCATCGACGACGTTCTCCGGAGTCTCCATCACCCCTATGTGCTTCAATCCATGTAAGATGATGGGTAATGTCTCCGTTCGTCCCAGATGGATGCATGATATGTAATTTATACATGAACCTTATGCCAATCAATGCTTTATGGTCTATGTCTTAGCGTATGCTTTGTTTACATATGTTTGCGCAACATGTGGTCTTAGTAGGGTTTGTGGTAATCGTGGTGATTAGCTTAACCCTATGGATGCTTAGGCGTAGATGCGGTTATACGTGAAAGTGTTTGATTACCTTGCGTAGTGACAGTACGATTTGGGGAAAAGGCTTAGCGGCCGCATAATCACCATGAAGCTAGTGTAGGCAACACCCTTTTCATGTATTAGATGCATCTTCATGTGTTCCTAAACCCTAGGGAGGGAACGCTTATCCATCTTAACCTCTTTCTCTTGTGTCTACCCTTTGTCATCTAGTTTAACTTTAGATTGGTTTGATCAACTTAGGTTAGATTGTCTTTACCTTTAGATTAATACCCCTTTCAAAGGTTTCCCATCAACTAGATTAGTACTTGGTTAAGCGCTAGCAATCCCCTTGCTCCGCGGATTGATAAGAACCTAGGGAATCCCCGTGGTGAAAAAGGTATAGGTCTGTACGCTTGCGGATCGTAGGTGGATACGAGCTTTATCCGTCAACATGACTTCAACATGGTCATGGACGACCAATGCCAGTTCCACCGCGACGCCAAACATACCATGAGGGAGTGCGAGCAGCTGATGCGTGCCCTCGGAGTACCCTTCGAGTCCAAGAAGACCAAGAGAAGCAACAACGACGTCCAGAACGGTGACCAGCGTGTCGACAACTGTAACCATCGACCTGATCGACGTGATTACCGTGACCGCAGGCCCTATCGTAACAATGACAACCAGGACCGACGTGATTATCACTGCGACTACCGCCGCGATGATAGGAGCAACGACTATCGACGCAACGACCACAACGACAGGCGTGACGACCGCAAGGGTGATCACCGTGACGACCAACGCAGTGACCACCGTGATGATCGGCGCGATGATCGACGTCACCAAGACCACCACAACCGTCATGACAACAATCGCAAAGAGAGACATCCACCACCACCACCTAAAGGGGGCAACCCCAACGGTGTGTTCCAGTCAGCTAACCAAGAGATCAACTTCATCGTCGGCGGTCGCCAAGCGACCAAAAGCAACAGACAGCTCCGGTCAAACACAAGGGAGATCGGGCATGTCAACATCGAAACTCCGCAACCTCTGCGTTGGTCGGAGTTCCCAATCACTTTCTCCAGGAAAGATCATTGGGTCCACATCCCTAACCCCGGGACCTACCTGCTGGTCGTCAACCCCATAGTCGACGGGGCCTTCCTGCCTAAGACCCTCATCGACGGAGGCAACAGCTTGAACATCATCTTCACAGAGACGCTATGCAAGATGGACTTCAACTTCAACAAGATGACTGCCTGCGACGAGCCCTTCTACGGGGTCGTGCTCGGCAAGGCTGCATACCCCATAGGTCGTGTATGCTACCGGTCGCCTTTGGCACAGAGGAGAACTTCCGCACAAAGTACTTGACGTTCGAGGTCGCGGACTTCTGCTCCTCCTACCATGCTATCCTCTGGCGACCTATGCTCGCCAAGTTCATGGACATACCTCATCACACCTACCTCATCATTAAGATGTCGGCGCCAAACGGAATCCTCTCCGTCCTCAAGGACATCATGTTCTCCTACAACTACGAAAGCGCCACTGTCGAGCTTTTCCAAAGACTCGCGGTCAAAGCTGCAGCAATGGTCATGGTCGCCCAAGCAGCCAAAATCGACCAAACCACTCTGGAGGTACTAGAGCAGAAGCACACAAGCACAGCTCTGAACCCAAGTCCAGCTGTCAAGAAGGTTTGCCTCGGCCTGCTCGACGCATCCAAGGAAGTCGTCATTAGGGCCAACCTCAAACCCAAATAGGAACTCGCGCTCACTAGTTTCCTCAGGGACAACGCTGACATCTTCGCATGGAGCCCGTCCGACATGCCCGGTGTCCCCAGGGAGTTGGCTGAGCACGCACTCGAAGTCAACAAGACCGCACGACCTATCAAGCAAAAGCTCTGATGTGAGACATGGGTACCCACGGGTCCCCACCGACCAGGGTCTCAGCCGTCCCCGACAGGCGAGCCCGACCTACCAGAAGACCCGCTGACCTGTCCATGGGCCCTGCCCAACCTGACTTGTGGGCCCAAAGACATGAAGATAGCTTGGTGTATAAGACAAGATAGTCCAGCTCGGATATGCTTTCCATGTTGTAACCGAGTAGGATAGATGGAAACCAACTTGTAACCCAAGGCACGCTAGCCAATATAAGTCGGCCTGGAGCGCCCCTCAAGGGCACGTCGTCAACTCCCTCCTCGGGGGGCAGATCCCTCTCCACATAATACCACCACCAAACTAGACGTAGGGTTTTACTCTCCGGAGGCCCGAACCAGTATAAATCATCGTGTCTCTCGTGTCTTGCTGGGATTTCCGAGTTCCATTCGCGAACTACCACCTACGCTCTTAGGTCCCGATCCCCATCAATCAACCTACAACCGCTTGGGTAGCTCCCTTGCGGATCTGTGTAGGTCTCACCCCCTGACATCCGGCGATTTGCAAAAGATAGAAAAAAGCCATAGAAGTAGAAGTTTGTAAGCTCTTAGCTGCAGGATTTATTAGAGAATGTAAACACCCGGTTTGGCTCGCAAACCCGGTTCTTGTACCAAAGAAAACTGGTGGATTGAGGATGTGTAATGATTACACCGATCTCAACAAGCACTGCCCAAAGGATCCCTTCCCTCTTCCTCATATCGACCAGGTCGTGGACTCCACGGTTGGTAGTGTTCTACTCTGCTTCCTCGACTGCTACTCAGGGTATCACCAGATAGCCCTGCATCCCGACGATGAAGATAAAACGACATCCATAACGCCTCACGGCATCTACTGCTACAAGGTCATGACTTTGGTCTGAAAAACGCTGGAGCAACATATCAGAAGGCAATCCAAAAGTGCCTGAAGTCGCAGATCGGGAAGAACGTCGAAGCCTATGTAGACGATGTGGTCGTCAAGACCACCGAGGAAGACAAGCTCATCGCTGACATCGCTGAAACCTTCGCCAACCTACGAGAATTCCAATGGAAGCTCAACCCAACAAAGTGTGTCTTCGGTGTGCCCTCCGAGTTGCTCCTGGGCTTCATGGTCGAGCACTGAGGCATTGAAGCTAACCCTGCGAAGGTCGACGCTATACACAACATGGCCAAGCCATCCAACAAGAAAGACGTCATGAAGCTTACAGGAATGACAGCGGCTCTAGGTCGTTTCATCAGCAAGCTCGGCGAGAAAGGCTTGCCCTTCGTCAAGCTATTGAAGAAGGTGGACAAGTTTGTGTGGGACAACAAGGCCCAAAAAGCATTAGAAGCTCTCAAAGAGTCCTTGATGACGCCACCAATCATGACTCCACCAGTTCCAAAAGAAACGCTCCTCCTCTACATCTCTGCCACCACCAATGTGGTCAGCACAGTTCTCGTCGTTGAGCGAGAAGAAGAAGGGCAGGCCTATCCTGTTCAACGACCTGTGTATTACGTAAGAGAAGTCCTGGCCGACGCTAAGACACGTTATACGCAGCCTCAGAAGCTGCTTTATGCGCTCCTAATCACGTCAAGAAAGCTTCGTCACTACATCCAAGCTCACAAGATCGTGGTTCCATCATCATTCCCACTAGGATTGATCATCCCCAACCGCGACGCCAACGGCCGCATCGTCAAGTGGTCGGTCGAGCTTGGAGAATTCTAAATCGAGTTTTGCCCCCGGCAAGCGATCAAGTCGCAGATACTCGCAGACTTTGTGTCTGAGTGGACAGAAATCCAGATGCCCCCTCCCAAGGAGCGGCATGAACAATGGATAATGTACTTCGACGTTTCCCTCAACCTCGAAGGTGCAGGTGCAGGCGTATTACTCATCTCTCCCCAGGGAGAACAACTCAAGTACATCCTGAAGATACACTACAAAACCTCCAACAATGGCGCAGAGTATGAAGCCCTGATACACGAGCTCCGTATAGCAGTGTCCCTTGGCATCAAGCGACTACTGGCTTTTGGCGATTCCAAGGTCGTCATCAAACAAGTCAACAAAAAGTAGGACTGCATCAAGGACACGATGGATGCCTACTGTGCTGAGATCCACAAACTCGAAGGCCACTTCGACGGAATAGAGTTTCAGC
Source organism: Cenchrus americanus (assembly GCA_947561735.1). Lineage (NCBI taxonomy): Eukaryota > Viridiplantae > Streptophyta > Magnoliopsida > Poales > Poaceae > Cenchrus > Cenchrus americanus. Next base: position 265,428,849 of record OX387239.1, read on the forward strand.
ACGTCCCACAAAACAATAACGTGGCCGCTGACGTACTTTCCAAACTAGGCTCTCGACGAGCTCTAGTCCCAGCAGGCGTGTTCGTCCAATACCTACGCAAGCCTTTAATCAAGCTTCTGGACCTAGATAACCCAGAACTACCTCAACACGATCAAACCTCAGCACCTCCCCATGATGTGCTGATGTCAGAAAAAGAAGATGATTGGCGCAATCCATTCATAGACTTCATACTCGACCAGCTCGTCCCAGACGACAAAGCAGAACGCGAGTGTATCACGCGATGAAGTGCCAACTACATCGTGATTGGTACCGACCTATACAGAAAAGCCGCCTCCACTGGCGTCTTGATGAAGTGCATCTTACGGTCAGAGGGTCTATAACTCCTAGCTGAGATTCACAGCGGTGAGTGTGACTGTCACGCAGCATCCACTAACTTGGTCGGCAAGGAGTACCGATCCGGATTCTACTGGCCCACGGCCATGACTGACGCTAAAGACCTCGTAAAGAGGTGCAAAGGATGCCAATTCTTTGCCAAACAGTAGCACTTGCCGGCCCAGGCTCTGCACACCATCCCTCCATCATGGCCCTTCGCCATGTGGGGTCTCGACTCCATCAGACTGTTTCATGCCGCCCCAGGTGGCTACAAACACATACTAGTAGCCGTTGATAAATTCACCAAGTGGATTGAAGTTCGACCTGTTGCGAAAGTAACATCGGAAGAAGCAACAAAGTTCATCAGAGACATTACACATCGCTTCGGTGTGCCCAACAGGATTATTACCGACCTGGGCAAAGCCTTTACTGGCTCCGCCTTCTGGGATTTCTGCCAAGAAAACACTATCGACGTCTACTACTCCTCGGTCGCCCACCCTCGGTGCAACGGCCAGGTCGAGTGTGCTAATGTCATGGTCCTCCAGGCCCTCAAAGATCGCATCTACGACGACGCCTCAAACTACGCCACCCGGTGGTTTGCCGAGCTACCACACGTGATTTGGGGCCTAAGGACTGAAGTCAGCTCTGCCACAGGCTTTTCACCCTTCTTTTTGGTCTACAGATCGGAAGCCATACTACCCACCAACGTCACCTTCGGAGCTCCACGTATACAATTCTTCAAGGAAGGAGAAGCCGAGCAAACACATCGCGTCGACCTCGACATCCTTGAAGAGCAGAGGCTTGCTGCCGTCATGAGGCAAGCTCACCACGATCAACAACTTCGATGCTATCACGACCGCAACATTAAGGAAACTTCCTTCAATGTTAGCGACCTCATCCTCAGGCGCATCCACAAGACCGACGACATGCATAAGCTCTCTGCCCCCTGGGAAGGACCCTTCATCGTCACCGAAGTCATTAGCCCATCCACTTATCGCCTCCAATGGGGTGACGGACAAGGAGTGCCAAACCCTTGGAACGTGGAGCACCTACGACAATTCTATCTATAGAATAGTTTTTAATTTGAGTTATGTATTTCCTTTCCTGCTACTTCCTTTTTCAGATTAAATAAATATTAGTCCAAGCAGTCATCTGCTATGTGTCAAGCCATACCTTCTCCTCTCTGATGTCACAAACCCTCCACTCTCAACATGCTCGAGGGCTTGGCTAAAGCCAATACATGGGTTGCAAAACCTGAGGGTCATAGATTTCCGCCTACTCCTCCCCTTCGACATGCTCGGGGCCTTGGCTCAAAGCCAACCCAAACTGTCGTTCGACCTGAGGACATCACCCCTAATGAGTACGAAGCCTCCTATCACTGCGAGCATGCTTGGTCGCAAAAAGGGTCGCCAGACCCGAGCCCTACGCTCCCTCCTCGCGCACCGACCTCACGTAAGCCTCCACACTAAGCTGTGGAGGTCGGTAAGCCAGCCTCTTCGTGAGTAGTGGTTAGCGAGACAAGAAACAACTGTCGTCGTCTACAAAGACTACCAAGCTCACGTAGGCACAAGGCAAGTACTTCATTTAGGTTCAACAAATCAATCATTCCTAAAGACCTGTTTACATGACTAAGAAGAGGAGAAGGTACAACTCCTAAGTCCAAGACTACTCTTCGCCGTCATCGCCTTCATAATCCAGATTGTCCATCACCTCAATGGCGGCATCCCGAACCTCCAGCTCCAGGGCTGCGAGGTCCTTCTCGACATCAGCGCCAGCCTTGACCTTGGCCATGTTGACGTCAAGGTAGTGAGACTTCACTCTCACCAGTGCATCGGTAGCCGCTGCCAAGCTCGTCGCCTTCAACAGCATCAGGAGCCTGTTAGGGGTGTCTACAAGACGATCAACAATGGATTTCGCCTCCTCTCCTTTAGTTGGCACTGCTATGCAATCCATTGCATAGTTGGCGGCACCCTTCAGGTCGTTCAGCTCCACCTCATACCCTGCAATGGTCACTTGGTCATTCTGCAACGATTTCAAAGAAACCTCGAACTTGACGTCAAGGTCCCGACGAGCCCCTTTCTCATAAGCCAGCTTTTGAGATACGACATACTCACTGTCAGTAGCTTCTTTCATTGCCCGCTTGAGCTCTTGGCCCCCAGCCTCGACCTCCCGAAGCGACACCTCCAAGTTTCGAACATTCTCCTTGGTATTCTTCAGGTTGTTGTTCAACTCGTCCTCTCGATTACGGAAGCCTGCAAGACATCAAGATTAGCATTTCACAAAAGACCAGATTATCAGCACGAACGACCTTACCAATGGCTAAATCATTGAATTGCGCAGTGGCCTCCTTGGCCTTGCGCTTCTCCTCAACAAGCTCGTCCTCGAGCCTCTTTTTCTTGGCAGCCGCCACCTCCCGGACCTGCTTGAGCGAACCGTTGATCTTGAGCAGGAGCTTGAGCGATTGCCCTCTTTTCAGCCGCTCCTGGCGGCGGGGTGGCCGTCTGCGCGTTATCGGTCAACGACTCCACCACGACCTTAGGGTCAGGAGACCTCGTGCGGGAAGGCGAAGCCTGAGCGCCCAAGTCGTGCTGCGGCTCTGCTACTGACCTGAACAACAACACCATGTCAAGACAAACAATCGCAGCATGTCAACAACAAGTAAAAGGGATCGAGTGTTTCAAGGCTTCACCTCGTGACGACCGGGACACGAGGCTTCAGCCTAAAGAACCGAGGCCTAATCGATGCAGGCATCTTCGCATGCGTCGCATCCAGTTCGCTGCGCCTCCAAACCTCGACATAGGGCATCATCCGACGTCTTCTCCACCAACTCCTGCTGCCTATTGGTAGCGGGGCTCTCCGACCTCCTCGTCGACCGATATTCCACGACCGGTGACTCCTCGGTGGCTTCGTCTTCCTCCTCTTCTTCCAACTCGACCTCCCTCGAACGAGGCGTTGGAATTGCCAGCATCACAACTACCAGTGGGGAACTAGCCTTCCTCTTCCTCTTCCTCTTCTTCTTCTCCGCGGCGTTCACCGCAGAGATAGCAGCAGCAGCCGTTGAAGCCGACTGCTTCGTCACCGTCGACCTGGTCTTACGCCGAGACTTCATGGCGCCACCAATATCCGGGCCCGTCCCAGCGTTGTCACCGACCTCAATGTCGGTATCTTCATCAGCCTCCACCGACGAGTCGGATTCATAAAACTCCAGCAGCCGAGCCGTCGGAGGCTGGTACTTGTCCGACCTAAGTTTCTGCCGGTGCAGCTCGCCTTCGCGAAGAGGCGCTGGGCACCAGAGCTGATGCTCATGTTCTTGCAAGCAACCAAAGACCAAGAGAGTTACACGTCGTAAATAATGGCAAATTGAGTAAACGACCTAAAGGTAGGTCTTAGGATCTTACCGGGTCAGCCGACCTCTTCAACGAGTGTGCCTTAGGGCACTATTTTATATTCACCTTCCCAGAACAAATCTGGGACACCCTGGCCACCATCTCCTCCTTGGAGATCTTGCGGTTAACTTCACGTGTCGGGTCTGACTGCCCCTAGTACTCGTACGCGGGGTGAACCCGGTCCTTGATCGGTTGAATCAGCCACTAGCAAAACGACCTAGCGACTGAAGCCCCCGTCACCCCGTTTCTTCAGGTCTCTGACCAGCTCCAAGACCCCCTTGAGGTCATCGGTGTCAAGGGACAACAGCCCTAAGTCCCACTCAGATATCTTCACTAGCTTATGGCTAGTTCGACGTGGAAGCCCCGACAGCTGATCTACAATACAAAACCACTCCGACCTCCCTCAGAGGTGTTGTCGAGGAGGTCACTATCTATCCACTTTGTCTTGAGGCCCAACCTCAAACAGAACATTACAGCCCCCACTGGCCCCGACCTCTTGCCGGTGCTTTTCACACAAAACGAATACCTCCACAACAAGAAGTGAGGTGATATCCCCAGATACGCCTCACAAAAGTGAATGAAGGTCGAACCTACAATAATGGAGTTAGGGAAAAGGTGTACCAACTCCAGCTTGTAGTAGGAGAGAAGACCGCGGAAGAAATCCCCCATGGGGAGGTTGAAGCAGCACTCGAAGAACGACGCGAAGACGACCTACTCCTTCACGTCCTCAGTCGGGAACTCCTCCCCAACCCCCGCCTTCCACTCCACCTCCGCCTTCGACCGCAATAGCCCGCGGTCCACCAAAGCTTGGATCTTGGCCTCCGTCATCGTCGACTGGACCCACACCATGCGCGGGTCCGGGATGGAAGTCGTCTTCGCCGCCATTTCGCCACTAGGGTTTGGATTAGATCTAATGGAGCACAAGGTTTTGATGTGCATGCGCGGAGGAGCGCGGCGCGGAGTGGTGGTGCTAACGCGTGGACGACCGGAGCTGGAGATTGGATGGGAGCGCGCAGGAGCGAAGCGGTCGCAAGGCTGCAGGAAAGCTACGACTGAAGGATTGGATGGCGACTAGAGAGGGGGGAGTGAATACGAGCCGGTAAAAATTCTTCTCAAAGAACTCGGCCTATACCCTAGACAAATCCCGGTCACACACGAGCGATGGATCGAATCACACACCAACCGCCAAGACAACAAGGTTATAGATCAACATCAAGTCTTAGGAACGATTCCTTAAAGCACACGCAGAAACACCAAAGAACAAGGGAGGAATCGAACCAAGAAACGAAGCAGCCAGGCTCTGGCGGACCGTCCGGCCAGGAGGGGCGGACTGTCCGCACGGGCCACGCGGACCGTCCGCCGCGTGCGCGGGACGTCCGCACCGGCACGGCGGACCGTCTGGCCTAGGCCGCGGACTGTCTGTCAAAGCCAACAGAACATCCAGTAGCGAACCCCGAAAAACAGATCGTCCGCGGGGAGCACGCGGACTGTCCGCCAGGCACCCGCGGACTGTCCGCCCGGCACACGCGGACCATTCGAAACCTCGCCCAACCAAAACTCGAAATCACAATGGATCGAAAACGATGGCGAGCAAGAACACGAAGAACACGTGACGAACAGCGCGCTCGCGGACCGTCCGCCAGCCCCTCGTGGACCGTCTGCGCCTTGCGGACAGAACCAAAAACAGCTCGACCCCGAAAGTCAACACCTCCAATCCATCACCGGATCTCCCAAACTGTAGAAGCTGTTGAGACAAGAGTTTGGGGACATGATAAGCGTCAAACAAGGATGCTATAACCCAAAAATTTTGCCTCCTAACTCCCTAAATCACCGGAAATCGCGGATCCTTTGAACACCACCAAAAGCTAGAGCTCCGACCGAAAATCCTTGAATAGAAGTGCTTTCCCGGCGTTTGAGGGCACAAGATCTATCCCAAAGATGCACAAGACATTCATCCACGTTTCCCTCAAAGAAATCCGGGGAGAAACCCACTCAAATCCGAGGAATTACACCAAGAACAAAGGCACCAAAAACAAGCACGAAAAAGACCACGAAAATCACAACGCCGAATCTTCTATACAAACCAGGAAAGATTCACAAGGTCTAGCATGCCGCCCTAGCATCCATCCCTCTCAACAAATCTCTCATGAAGCTCTCATGCTAGCGTAGAGGAAATGGAGAAGAAAATAGTCCAGGAAAATGAGAAATGGGAGGGGGGAAATGAAACCCTAAGTCGCGGAGAGGGAGCCCCATCCACACACACTCATGGCTTATATATCGGGTCCCGCCGGTGTGGGAAATGACTCGACTACCCCTAACTCAACTACTGGCGATACAACCCACGCAGGGGCATTTATGTAATGTTTGTGGGTCTTGCCATCGGACGGCCACGCCTTCGCCTCACCCCGCGTCCTCCCGACGCAAGCCATGCGATCCCGCCGCGTGTCCTCCGCTTCGAAGCTTCACGACACGCCCGGATCCCGTCTCCGTCGTGTTGGGCCTTCGGACTTGGTTTTGAGGCCCAAACCAAGAAACCGTCCTCCGATGGTTTTGTGGGCAAACCACCAAACCCTGCGTGTTCGGCCCGGCCTCCCGCCAAGCCTCTTGACTCGACCGCCACCGTGCACCGGCTCGATCATCCATGACTTCGTCTTGCTCATCTCGCCACCATGTGGCCCGCACCTAGTCCCGCCGTCCACCGGGTCCCTCGAACTGAGCCTACTTGTCTCTCCATCTCCCGGAGGCCCCTCAAGGCTGAAGACCTTTCGCGCCCGTTCTTCACCTGCAACAACACAAACTAGGCCGCAGCCTACACCTGCGCACTGAGCCAAGAGTCAATCCAACACCCGTTGTCAACCACTCATCACTGAGGAGCGGTCATCCACCGACCACCGGGACGCTCCTGGTCCTCAATCTCCCCCTTGATGAGTGCATTGACAACACACAACGCGAAATGAAATTCAGAGAAAGAAACAAAGAAGAAAGAAAAACAAAGAAGCTCAACTCATGACCAAAACCAATGAAAGGCAAAGAAAGGTCACAAGCCGAGCAAAGCACAAACTCCGCACTGAAAACAGCAAGAAAGCTCCCCCTGAACAAATGCAAGCTCCCCCTGAACATGTGGATGTAAACTTCCAAATTTTTGATGCATTTTTCTAAATTTGCACTAAGCTCACCTCTTTCACCTCTTCTCCCCCTTGTTGACAATGTATGAATCAAGGTGAAAATGCATAAATGTAAGACAAAGCATATGAACATCTATATGAGCTTCTCAAATAGGCCAAATCTAGTGTCAAAGGCTAGAAATGAGACAAAGAGCACATATATGGATCATAACACAGTCAAAGCATTGCCACAAGTAATATATGGAAATATAGCCATGTGACAAAACAAATTTTCAGATTTGAGCAGTTTTATCAAAAGATGGCTCACTTCAAATTTAAAGGCCTATCCATGTTATATTCTAGCCAAAAACATGCATATCATCCAGAGATCATACAAGGATATCAAATTCTCAACAAAAGATCATTGCAAACACCCATAAAGCAAAGCATGTCATGTTAAAGCTCATGAGCCATGTGTCCACTTCGGGGAGACTTCTCCACTGGTGAACATCATGCAACATGTTTTGCACCCATGTGTGAAAGATAAGACAATTTAAGCATAAACATGATGGATGGAGCATTTTTCAAGCATACACACTTCTTTTCAAGATTAATTCATTTCATGGTACATGAAGTGCTTTTGCGGCAAAAAGAAGCTTATGCTCCTCCATGAATGCAACATAGGCTAAACATTCAAAATGACATCGGCCTTTGGCCCAAATGCAAGAAAGAGACATCCAAGCACAATCTAAGCATGAAAGGCACATTTAGACCAAAACGTGACATGGATACACTACTACACATGAGTGGAGCACATTTCATCAAATTTAGTCAAGATTAGCATTTGATTCAAAAAGGGCTATCTCACAACATATATATCTCAAATATTCCAAAAGCATAGCCTCACATAGCCATTTCTCCACACACATGACCACTATCTCACAAATAGCCAAAGAAACTCAAATAAGGCATATGAAAGAAGCTCATCTTCCTAAAATGCAATATGATACAAATGCAACATGATATATAACAAGGATCCGAATTGCCTCAAGACGGGCCACAGGAGCAAAGGTCTCCTCATAGTCGATCCCCTCCTTCTGACTATATCCCTGAGCAACAAGTCTGGAATTGTTCCTCATAACCATCCCATTCTCACCCTCTTTGTTCTTCCAAACCCATTTGGTTCCTATAGGATGGCAATTTGGAGGTGGTTCAACTAATTCCCACACCTGGTTCCTCTCAAAATTTTCCAACTCCTCATGCATAGAATTGACCCAGTTTGCATCAGATAAAGCGTGTCCAATGTCCTTGGGCTCAAAGGTGGCAACAAATGCAGCATGAGCGAAATGAGAGGAATTTCTGGACCTTGACCGCGTGGTACGTTCGTCGATGTCCCCAATGATCTTCGATAGGGGATGCACTTCTTGAATCCGCCGGGGAGCCTCACGCCTCGAGACTACCTCCCCATCAACTTCAGCTTCTCTCGCCTGGTCCTCTTGTTGCACCGTCGTTGTCCATGAAGTAGACGGTCCACCCTCCGTAGTGGTCGTAGGGGAAGTAGTGGGTACACACTCAGCTTCAGGCGCATGGTTCTCTCCATCATCATCTCCAGCTTCATCCACCTCTTCAAAGAGGTCCTCGGCCATCTCTTCATCACCTGCACATTCAAAGCCAAAAGAGGTACATGGCATTGTCTCGTCGAAGGTTACCTCGCAAGTCTCCATGATTTTGTTAGTCTCAAGGTTAAGCACCCTATAGGCTCTAGAATGATTAGCATATCCAAAGAAAATCCCATCACTAGACCTAGCCTCAAACTTGTCGAGTTTTCCCTTCTTAAGAATAAAGCACTTGCATCCAAAGACTCGGAAATGACTCACCTTGGGTGCCCGACCATGCATAAGCTCATAACAGGTCTTCCTCTTGAAAGCTCGCAATAAAATCCTGTTGGAGACATGACATGCCGTATTGACCGCCTCAGCCCAATACCTCCTAGGAGTCCTGTGCTCATCGAGCATCGTCCTAGCCATCTCACAAAGAGTCTGATTTTTCCTTTCCACAACTCCATTTTGAGGGGGCACAAAAGGGGTCGAATACTGATGCTCAAGACCCAGATCACGACAGAAGGCATCAAAACGAGAGTTCTTGAACTCTGAGCCATTATCACTGCGGATAGCTCGAATAGCATTCCCATGCCTCTCGTTCTTGAACCTCACGGTCAGATCTCGAACAAAACCAAATGTCTCACTCTTGTCTTCCAAGAAAAACACACAGGCATAGCGAGAGTAATCGTCCACCACAACAAGGACATACGACTTCCCACCCACCGAGCGAACTCGAGCTGGCCCAACAAGGTCCATATGCAACAGCTTTGTCGGACGCTCGGTCATGACATCGGTCAGGGGTGGATGGGGAGTGGCTACCATCTTGCCATGCCTACACGGAGCACAAACCAAATCCTTCTCAAACTTCAACCTCGGCAATCCTCGGACAAGGTCAAGACTACTCAAGCGGGAAACCAAATCAAAGCTCAAGTGACTCAACCGCCTATGCCATTTCCACAAATCAGAAGAAGGACCGGCCATCAAACAGCGAGCATGACCCAAAGAATGAGAGAAATCAGCCCTGAAAATCTGACCCTCGGGGATGATCATACAAACAAGATCACCTTGAGAATCCAGCAAACGAGACTCACCAGACTTGAAACGCACCTCAAAGCCCTCATCAAGAAACTGAGAAACCAAAAGCAAATTGAAACCCAAAGACTTCAAAAGAGCAACCCTCTTCAACATTACCTTATCACTCACATGCACCACACCCTCAGAAATCACACTTCCTCGTCCATTGTCCCCAAAAGTAATGTACATCTTTTCCTTCACTAGGGTGAGGCTGGAGAACCACTTCTTGTCTCCGGTCATGTGTCGGGAACATCCGGAGTCGATCAACCAAATGTTCTCCAAGCCTCCTGCCTGTAGTCAGAAACAAGAACGAGAATGAGCCAACGACTCGACACTGGGGTTAGCACAAAGAAAGTTGAACCAGTGTCGAGCCATCTGCTCAAAAGAAAGGTTAGCAAACATCATTCCCTTGCCACCAAACTTCCCATGTCCCATGGAAGGAGTACGAACACCACGAGGGGGAAAACGTGGTCCGTAGTTCCTCTGGAACCCAAAGCTGCGATCATCTCCCCTAAACCCGTATTGAGGACGAGTAGGGGGACGTCCAGCAAAACCACCATGAGCCCGACCAAACCTCTCACCAGCACGCACACCATCATCTCTCCTATCAAACCTCTCACCACCACCTCTCTGTGGGAACCTGCCACCCTGAGCTCCAACTCTACTAACACTCCTCACACATCCCACACCCCGTGGAAGTGGCACTCTAGGCTCAGGAATACCATGAGACTGGCGATACCTGTCCTGGTTTGCTTGCTCCCTAGCAAGTCTCTCATCCCTCTTCCTCTTGTAGCAAAACTCTACTAGATGCCTCTCCTTGCCACAGTACTCACACCTGAAGGGGATGGGTTTTGGTTTTGGCTCTAGCTTCTCTCTAGGCTTCACACCCTTCTCACTCACAAACTTCACCGATTTCTGGAAGTCATTTGTTTTAGGTTTGAATTTGGGTGGATCTTGGGTTGTGTCAAGCTTGTTGCAAAGGTGGTTGGGCTTTGGAGTGAAAGAGTTCTTGGGTGCTTTTGGAAGTGGGACTTGGATGTCTCCGATCACCTCAAACTCGGGGTTAGACTCAACACACTTCTCATACACACTCTCCCCACTGTTCTCTCCCACTTTCTCACCCAACTTCGCAAAACCCAAACCACGACCATCTGCTCTCTTGAACTCCTCAATCATGATTTTCAATTGAGGTTCTTGCCCAGACAACCAACCCAACACCTTCCTCAAATAATCATTCTCCTCATAGATGACATCCAAACAGGAAGTAAGTTCAAGATTGCGCAAAGTAACATCATCACAGCTAGTGCATGCATTGACAGCAGGAGATTTCAAAGAAGCTTCCAAAGTGCTAATGGTAGAACGAGCATCAACAAGCTTAGCATGCATAGTAGGACATGATTTACAAGCACCAAGAAAAGTGGGTCTATCCTTAAGCTCATCATACTCAGTCCTAAGAGCATCTAGTTTAGCCAAAGTTGAAGCATTCTTCTCATTAAGCAACTTGATCTCATTCAACCATGCATCACATTCAGGACAATCAACATCATCAGAAATAGTAGGAGTACGTTTCAAAGAGTCATTCTCAAGTTTCAATTAAAGCAATTTAGACTCTAACTCTCCTACTTTCTCACTAGCATTCTCAAGTTGAGCCCTAAGATCTTTCCTCATCTTCTTAGCATCCCTCAACACACTATCACGGTTGTCAATCAAGCCATTCAACCTAGTGATCTAAGCAAGCAAAGCGTTGGGGTCACGGTTTACCTCATCCTCTGAGTCGGAGTCGGTGTCTTCCTTCTCGTCCTTCTTGCTGCTTGAGCTATGGGCCATGCCACAACAGCCTCCAAGTGCAACACAGCTCAAACCACTGAGGTTCCGGCTTGCATTCTTCTTGCCCTTGCGCCTCCCAGCGTCTTCATCCACACTGCTTTAGCTTGAATGCGCGTCGCTTGAGCTTGAGTCGACGTCGCTTGCACCGGCCACCATAGCTCTTGCCTTGTCCTTCTTGCAGCCGCCCTTGCTCGATCGCCGCTTGTCCTTGTCCTTGCTCTTGGACTTTCCGTAGTGCTTGCCCTTGGAGGAGTACTTGTCTTCACGCCTCGGGTGCGCCTTGTACTCGCTCATCTTGTACTTGTTCTCCTCCGCTTCCGGGCACTCGGCGATGAAGTGTCCACGCTTGCCACACTTGTAGCATGTCCCCGAGCTCTGCCTTGCATTCCTCCGGTTCTCATGTAGTTGATCAAACCTCCTTGAGAGCAGGGCCAGTTCCTCCTCGCTCAGCACATCAAACTCATCATCTGGAATGGACATGAGAGAAGACAAGGGAAACTGTCAACGGGAAGGGCTAGTGTTGGCTTTGCCCTTTGATCCGCCCACAAGAGCAAGACTATGATCAGTCGAACCCTCATGCTTGGATTGCAACTTCCTGTCAACCTCAGCCGACTTGAGCTTAGAAAAGAGGTCATCCAACTCAATAGTCAAGTATTGCCCGGACTCCTTGATGGCCTCAACCTTAGCACCCCTAACATTTGGGTCCAAGATATGCAAGAGCTTCAAAGCTTGATCATGCTCGGTGTAAGGGAAATCCTCAACATTAGCCTTCATGTTGTTCACGATGGCAGTGAACCTCTGAAACATCACATCAATGTCCTCATCGGGAAGTTGAGTAAAGTTCTCATATTGCATCCGGTAAAAACAAAGAGGCGAGCCCTCACATGGTTATCACCACCGTGAGCAACCAACAACTTCTCCCAAATTTGCCAAGGAAGATTCAAATGGCGAACACGCTCAAACTCAGGATCACACAAGCTCCGGACCAAGTGATCAACGGCTTTTGCATTTGCCTCATACTTGGCCTTAGCACCGGCATCGGTCACCATAAGAGTGTGGATCTCAGCCGGAATAGCATAGGTCTTGTCAAGCACAATGAAATCCAACAACTTGCCACGAAGAAAGATCATCATACAAGCCGCCCACTTGTGGTAACCCTTCCCATCGCAGTGCGGCGGACCGCCCCGCTCAACGTACGCCATCTTAGGATTCAAGACTTGTCAAAGTCACCATGAATCCGGCACCAAGCTATGATACCAATTGAAGGATCGGATGGCGACTAGAGAGGGGGGAGTGAATAGGAGCCGGTAAAAATTCTTCTCAAAGAACCCGGCCTATACCCTAGACAAATCCCGGTCACACACAAGCGATGGATCGAATCACACACCAACCGCCAAGACAACAAGGTTATGGATCAACCTCAAGTCTTAGGAACGATTCCTTAAAGCACACGCGGAAGCACCAAAGAAGAAGGGAGGAATCGAACCAAGAAACAAAGCAGCCAGGCTTTGGCGGACCGTCCGGCCAGGAGGGGCGGACTGTCCGCACGGGCCACGTGGACCGTCCGGCTGCGTACCGCGGACTGTCCGCACGGGTACGGCGGACCGTCTGGCCTGGGCCGCGGACTATCCATTAAAGCCAACAGAACCTCCAGTAGCGAACCCCAAAAAACAAACCGTCCGCGGGGAGCACGCGGACTGTCCGCCAGGCACCCGCGGACTGTCTACCCGGCACACGCGGACCGTCCGAAACCTCGCCCAACCAAAACTCGAAATCACAACGGGTCGAAAACGAAGGCGAGCAAGAACACGAAGAACACGCGACGAACAGCGCGCTCGCGGACCGTCCGCCAGCCCCTCGCGGACCGTCCGCGCCTTGCGGACAGAACCAAAAACAGCTCGACCCCGAAAGTCAACACCTCCAATCGATCACCGGATCTCCCAAACTGTAGAAGCCGTTGAGACAAGGGTTTGGGGACATGATAAGCGTCAAACAAGGATGCTATACCCCAAAAATTTTGCCTCCTAACTCCCTAAATCACTGGGAATCGCGGATCCTTTGAACACCACCAAAAGTTAGAGCTCCAACCGAAAATCCTTAAATCGAAGTGGTTTCCTGGCGTTTGAGGGCACAAGATCAATCCCAAAGATGCACAATACATCCATCCATGTTTCCCTCAAAGAAATCCGAGGAGAAACCCACTCAAATCCGAGGAATCACACCAAGAATAAAGGCACCAAGAACAAGCATGAAAAAGACCACGAAAATCACAACGCCGAATCTTCTATACAAACCAGGAAAGATTCACAAGGTCTAGCATGCCGCCCTAGCATCCATCCCTCTCAACAAATCTCTCATGAAGCTCTCATGCTAGCCTAGAGGAAATGGAGAAGAAAATAGTCCAGGAAAATGAGAAATGGGATGGGGGAAATGAAACCCGAAGTCGCGGAGAGGGAGCCCCATCCACACACACTCATGGCTTATATATCGGGTCCCGCCGGTGTGGGAAATGACTCAACTACCCCTAACTCAACTACTGGTGATACAACCCACGCAGGGGCATTTATGTAATGTTTGTGGGTCTTGCCATCAGACGGCCACGCCTTCGCCGCACCCCGCGTCCTCCCGACGCAAGCCATGCGATCCCGCCGCGTGTCCTCCGCTTTGAAGCTTCCCGACATGCCCGTATCCCGTCTCCGTCGTGTTGGGCCTTCGGACTTGGTTTTGAGGCCCAAACCAAGAAACCGTCCTCTGATGGTTTTGTGGGCAAACCACCAAACCCTGCGTGCTCGGCCCGGCCTCCCGCCAAGCCTCTTGACTCGACCGTCACCGTGCACCGGCTCGATCGTCCATGACTTCGTCTTGCTCATCTCGCCACCATGTGGCCCGCACCTAGTCCCGCCGTCCACCGGGTCCCTCGAACTGAGCCTACTTGTCTCTCCATCTCCTAGAGGCCCCTCAAGGCTGAAGACCTTTCGCGCCCATTCTTCACCTGCAACAACACGAACTAGGCCGCAGCCTACACCTGCGCACTGAGCCAAGAGTCAGTCCAACACCCGTTGTCAATCACTCATCACTGAGGAGCGGTCATCCACCGACCACCGGGACGCTCCTGGTCCTCAACGGCGCCGGGAGTGAGAGTGACGGAAGGAAGAAGAAGGGGAATGGGGTCAACCCCGACCCGAGCCACTCTATTTATAGGAGGGTCCACTTGATCTACCCGTTGTGGTTCCTTCCGTCGTACAACGCGCTACACCGGCTCTATCCCGATAATCTCGCGAGAAGATTGTGTCGGATTCGTCGTCAGCAGACTAAGCCACAACCTAAACTCCAGGTTTAGGTCGTCTGCTATAAACAAAGCATCATCAGGTCACCCTGATGGCAAACAAGATTGACAAGCCCCCACGTCACATTAATTTAGGTCTTTGACAAATCAGTTTGTCAAAACGACCAAGTACATGAAGAAGAGAGTGAACATTACATGGACCGTACGAAGGTACACAAGTCGCCTGCGACCTCATTGGATCCATAACCCGACACAAGAAATAAACATACTATAAGGCCTAGGCCACCCAGAGCAATCATCACGACCTACTTTGCTGAAGCAGAGCACGTCGCGAGATTTCTCCTAGCACCAGGACCTTGATGGTGGCCTTGCGGGAGATAGCTGTCGGACGGCGCGCAACCTAAGGCATGCTCGGCCCAGACTATTGGAATGCAGGTACAAGCTTGCTCTTCGGTGTGGGATTCCGACCCCCAGTGAGCACCTGATGCTCACTAGCGACGTCCTGCTGCACCTCCAGCTGGTACAACATCACCTCCAAACTCTACCTGGTACCGCGCGGAGGCAGGGTACGAAGAGTGGGGATGTTGCCTACATTTCGCGAGAGTTCTCCTAGATCCAAGCTTATACAAACACAACCCTCTACAATCTGGTGGACGAACACATGCCCACGACATAGTGGGATCACTACTCTGCAGCTTCATAGCTCAACAATGCATGGTGCTTTCCTCCTTCAGTCTCACGGTGCTATTTATAGCCAGAGCCGAGCCTTGGGCAGCCGGTGAAGTGATGACACAGTCACCACGTGGTCCTGGGAACTGCAGACATGTGCATGATTAAAGGCGACGACTTTATTTCCCTGTCTCGCGACGTCCTTGACGCTAGCTCATCAATGATGCCTGAGCACCGCCACAGTCACATGGCTATAGTAACCCCCTCGATTCGTGGGCAGTTTGTCATTTTCTGGGTGGCAAGAGAATCTCCGACCACTATTGACCCATAACCTTGCAGTCTACGCTACACAACAAAACCTGACCCTGTGTCAGAAGGCTCAGCGCCTAAGTTAGCCCCATACGACGACGACTTCACGACCTTCCTCTATGATTTGATGTCTTTTATTTGCACCCGCTAGGCTCTGCGTCATGATGCTCCCGCTATGGCTCTGCACGTAAATGAACCTATTCCAATCAACCTATATTTCTATTTCCTAAGCAGAATGGTCGTAGGTTCGATTGAAGACCTTCCGGGGTAGGCATGCCTCGTTGCTCTGCCAGATCCGTCTGGGCGCTTGGAGATCTAAAAGTATCATGGAGATCAGAAGCATCATGGAGATCTACGATTTCATCGGGCCCCCGTGGTCGGTGTGCCTATTGCTAAGGTCGTCGATACCTTAGTGATATGGCTCTATGGATGGTTGGCAGCTATGTAGATCATCTGGACACCAAAACGACCTCCTCGAGGTCGGTGTGCCTTAATACCTAGGTCTTGCAATAACCTGGTATGTCTACGGCCCTGCCAACCTAGTTGGACGCCCCGGATGCATGACCTTCCAAGGTCGGTGTGCTCTTGTAGCCCTGCCAACCTGCTCTGGACACCCATGTTTTTACGCCGGGAATGAAGGCCTCCCCGTGGGGTGCGCGCCTAATGGCCCTGCCAAGTACTTCTGGGTGCTTGGGCGCTTTTGTCTTTAGACCTTCTTGAGATCGGCATGCCTCGAGTGGCTCTGCCAGACACCTTGCAGCTATGCAGGATATCTTGGTTTCTCTACACTCCATCCGGTTAAGATCTACATATTCATAGCAACAGTTATGGACGTCGTCACTTCAGCTACATCATCAATGACTTCTTCATTCGACGTGCCTTTCAAGATCCTGTTGGGTATCCTTGGATGCTGGATGAATCGAGGCCTCTTCGAGGTCGGCACGCCTACAAGGCCTCCTAGAGGTCGGCCCTGCCAGACTCCTTGCAGCTATGCTAGGAGATCTGGGTGTCTCTACACTTCGTTCGATCAAGACCATGACTCCATTTTCTTCTCTTTTTTGAGCATCAAACCAGCCATGCTGCCTGCTTCAATGCTCGAGGACTACTCTATGAGTGAGTCTTCGACACCCTCTTGTTTTCTTCGTCGTACCGACCTGTTGGGAAACCTGTGTCGATACTCGACCTAATCTTTCTCTTTTCTTTCTTTTTTGGATCATCATACCAGCCATCCTGCCCACCACGATGCTCAAATACTACTCTATGAGTGCATCCTTGATGCCCTCTGAATTTTTTCATCGTCGTTTTGATCTATTAGAAGTCTGCTTCCTATAGGTTGTCACTCGACCTCTCTTCGTTTGGCAAAACCTCAAACAGGTCGGCTGCTAAGTCGATTTGTTTTTCTCTTTTTGGACCGACATGCATGCTATTCGACCTGTCGATAGCTCTACAACTTCGTCATGACCTCGCTCGGGGGCTTGTGAGACACGGGTACCCTTGGTCCCCACCGACCAGGCTCACGGTCGTCCCTAACAAGTAGGTCTGGCCTACCAGAAGACCCGCCGACCTGTCAGTGGGCCCAACCGACCTAGTTGGCGGCCAACACGGCCTCCTGAAGACCTTCTAGAAGATTCCCCAGACGACCTAGTTCAGCACGACCTCAAGGCTTGGCGCACAAGACAAGACATCAGTGGATTTCGACCAAAGCAAATCAACAGGATATGGCAAGCGATGTAATCAATTAGACTTAGGTCTCCTCGTCATAACCGACCAGGAGTGTGGGAACCGACCTCATCCGCTGGCCAATATAAGGCGAACGAGGCAACCCCTTGTACAATCACGCAATCCCCAAGCAATACAAACCGAAGAACTGGATGTAGGGTTTTACTCTTCGGAGGCCCGAACCAGTATAAACTCATTGTGTTCTCTATGTTCCGCGTACTCGTGTGCGACCTTCAAGTTCTTAGCCTTAGATTCCACCCCACCGAACAACTAAACCACTGGGATTAGCACCCCCGTGGGCTGTCCAGATCTCACCATTTGACATTGGCTTTGAAAGGTAAACAACCATTAGAAGAAGTTCTTAGCTTGACAATACTTGTGTTGATTGCACTAGCCATGCCTATAGCTGCACTTTACATGTTATATGAGAGACTTTTGGGAGGTGAGAGTTTTATGGAAATTGTGTAGGATAGCCACTTCATATGAGCGACATGTGAGAGCTTGGAGAAAGGTTTTTGTCTTATACTTGTTGCAAGAATTTTATTTGTTTTTATAAATCATGAAAACCCTCCAATGGAAGCAAAGAAGTAAGCATGGCTGAAATTGAAGACCTCGAGTGAAAGGTGTGAGTTGTGGGGTAAATCTTGATTTGGTAAAAATTCTAAACGCCCATGTTTATGTTTGATGATCATTGCTTTATGTTCATTGTATTAAAGATAAAGGATTGACCAACTTGTTAAGAAAGATTTAACGGAGCACGATTTCAACACCTCGGACAAAAGATCTTTTACGAGTACTTGCTCGAGGACGAGCAAGATCTAAGCGTGGGGGGTGTTGACAGTGTATTTTGGTACACCAAACATGTTCATTACACTTTGGTTTGGAGTTGATTATGGAACTAACCCGCCACTAGGCACACTAATCAAATAACAGGTTCATCTTTGTGTGTGCATTTGGAAGTGTTATGTTTATGTAGGAAAACATGGACATAAAGGACGAATTCACAACAAGTTCATAGGAGCAATTAAGGAGTCTTGTTCGTGTTTATGAGCTTGATGAAATCACTCCCAAAGGTGGCAATGATCGAAATGCTACAAAGGAACATCCCCGAGGATTGAAGCGTAAAAGACTGGAGTTCATGCAAGGAGAACCTCCATCTTGGACGCAAGGATGACATCGTCAAAATGGTGCAAGTGAAGGGGGCAAAGTGCATAAATACATGAGGACCACAGGAGAGAAGGGGCGACCTAACCGGGTCGGGATGGGCCTGTGCCGGTCGGCCCAAGCTGGCGGCCTGACCACCGGGGGTCGGTTCGACCTCCTTTTTCTTGCACCCGAAGATCCTTCAACACTAAGTTGCTGGAGGCACCACCATTCGCAAGACAGAGAGCCAATCGCCCGAGAGGCCATCCACAAGCTAGAGAGAAGTGGAGAGAGATTGTTCGCGAGAAGGATCGCTCAACTCAAAGGAAGCACCCACAATTGGAGGAGAAGGAAGACACTGTCAGAAGCGTCACCATGATCAACGGTGCCATGTCTAGCACCTTGATGGGTAGTCTTTTCATTTGTCCATGGGTTGTAATTGTACTTGAAGATGTAATTGCTACTTTGTTTGGTTATCTATCTATCATCTAGTGTTGAAGAAGCTTTGATGTTTAAGGTTAGCACCATGCCGTGAAGGGAGTAAGATCTCAATGCTCCCTTGGATCCATTCAATACGCCATGTCCATCATAGGTCTAGTCATGAATACCTCCGCGTAGTGACAGTACGGGAACAAAAGCATAATGTAGAAAAACGGTCGGAACGGAACGGGATAGAAACTGTCCGTTTTCAACCCTAGTCATAACCCCCGATAGATTACATAGGTTTTCATATCTTAAGCGGTTGCATGTTCAAGTATCGTAGACCCTTGGGCAAGTGTCTTTTAGATATCTTGTCGGTTGAATCATTCTCTCTAGTGTAGCGTAGTTGTTTTCTAGTTTAAACGTAGATTAGGGTTTGGGTAAGTTAGTATGTAGAGGTAGATCAAACGCATGTAATACCCTTGCTCCGCAGATTGATAAGAACCTAGGGAATCCCCGTGGTGAAAAAGGTAGGTCTGTACGCTTGCGAATCATAGGTGGATACGAGTTTTATCCGTTAACAGAGTGTGAGCTTTTTAATATTTGTAGAAACAAGAAGCTTGTGGTGGTTCATGGCGTGGCTGAGAAAACTGTAGAAGGGGATAGCATCACGGGCCACCATCGCAGGAATTGAATATTACGCGAAAGTTTTTGTGTACCGAGTGGTCGATGGTTGGGCTGACCTGGAGCTAGAGATACCAGTGCCTAATGGGGAAGAGTTTCTTCAAGATGTTGTGCATACTTGGATTTTTTTGGCCCAAAGCTCACATAAGGATTACACAACAGTCACCTTCTCCTCTAGCTGACTCACCTACATCACCAGCCACCATGCCTGAACGTGATGATCAACTAACGCATTCACCAGCTGCAAGGGTAGAGCGTAGCATGAGTCCTGTAGGTGACAGGGATCCAAGCGAGAGTCCAGCTCCTTCTCCACCTCCTGCACATGTTAAGGGCAAGGGCAAGCGACAAGCTCCTCCACCTCTGCCTCCAAAGAAGCTGAAGAAACCAAAGCAGAAGAAGTCTCCACTAAAACTTGCTTATGAGAAGACAAACGAGGAACATGACAAGTCAATTCAGGAAGAATTGGATAGACAGATATTCAAAGCTCCCAAGCCTCTAGTTGAGAAACCAATTTACCGGGTCAAATTTCATCGTTTCATGTGGAAAATGGAGGAGGAAAGAAGAAAAAACCAAATGATGTTCCCAAGCCATTGAGTGACTATGACCGGTAAGTACTCAAGACTCAATGCATGAAAAAGGAAACCGCATCTAAAGTTCCACAACTTGGGACCCATACAAAACAATCTATCCCCGACCTCAAGGTGCTTTCAACATATGACCAACAAGTGTCTGAATTTAACAAAGAAACAGGTCTGACTGAAGCTCAAATTAGAGGGGAGGATGCAATCCCAATTCATGAAGGGACATATAGGACAACTAGACCACTTACAACATACAAGCAACAATTGCTTGATTTTGCCAAATCATCGGGTCTTACTCCAGCACAACTTATAGGGGAGGAGGAAATTGCACTACATACAGGGGCAAACAGACCGGAGTATGTGCCTGAGCGTGAGCTTGTGTGGCCGCGATTGCTCCAGTTTCTTCCAACGAGGATGTACGAATTGGATAAGTGGCACATGTACCAAGGTGCCGGCGGGATGGACTCTTTCTATGTTCACATTGAGGACCATCATTATTTCTGTGGGCATCAGGTCTACACTATTCCCATGAAGGAATTCTGGTTCCTATTCAATATGGATGCACTTGATGTCTCATTCGTCAGTTGCTGGGCTCTATAAGTGTTTATTCTACTATAAGTTAAAAATCAATGCTCTAGCCACTTTATCCCATATCTAAACTTCTATATTTTTTATGGCATACAGTTTTGAGATGCAACAGATCAGGAGGAAAGGAATCATGAGTGTGGGCTGCATGAATCCTTTGATGATAACTCAGAACACTCTCAAACTTAATGAGAGAGAAACACTTAATCATATCATCAACTTTCTAGACAAACACCATGATAAGGATGTCATAGAGCTTCCATATAACTTCGGGTGAGCAACGTGTATATCATCTCTTATCTTTTTCAAAAATCGCATTTCATATTTTAAGAAACTAATACTTCTCCATATGTGGGCAGCTTCCACTTGATTCTCTTTAGTTTTTGTATGACGCGAAGCAAGGTCTTTCTCTTCGACTCTTTGTACAAGACTACAAATAAAAGTACATATCAAGATATCATAGAGTTGATTAAAACTGCATGGACTTGTCTCTATGATAAGTACCCCGAAAAGTTTAACAAAAACCTTTATATTCACTATGATTGGCCAGTATGTGTCTTTGCTTATTCTTCAATTCTTACATTACAATAAAAACTTATTTCATGACTTGGTTTTCCCATATGTGTAGGTCATGACGCAGCCTTCTAGCACCAATCTATGCGGATATTATGTGTACGAGTACATGCACCATGTTACAGCCTGCGCTGATGGTAGCAAATTCAAAGAGACACACAATTGCGACTACATGTAGTTCTTATTGTTCATATTCTTCAGTTCATATTCTTTTGTTCATATTCTTTGGTAGATTTCCAACATCAAGGAAAAATTCCTTGAGACAGAGCGAATCTGATTAACTCAAGAACAATTATGCTTCTAGACGAGGTAATTAGTCCAGGGGGAGAGTTTTATGATGGCTTATCCTCTATTCTCTGTATGGGAGCGACGACCGGGAAAGGGACAAGTCAGAACATGAAGGAAGCATCTGGAAGCAATGACCAAGCATCTAGAAGCAAAAAAAACTCCGCTAACATTTCATCCAATGTATATTATTAATCTAAATTTCAGTATGCACGATATGCTAATGTGTAATATTATTTCCAAAGTTCTTTATTTTCAGGATTTGAGATGATATATTCTACAAGTATTTATATATATTTATTTGTATAATATTAGAGATAATATTATACAAATAAATATATACAAATGTATGTAGAATATTTTCTCAAATATAACATTTTATATGCCACATGACTTTATATTATAGCGTATATGATTAGTATTAGTACATTAAGAAAATACGTTAGAGAAAAGAAACGTAAAAAAATTTGAAACCCTCATTTGTATCGGGTGGTACCTCCACCCAGTACAAATGCCCCCCTGCCACGTCGGAGGGGGGAAGGCACATTTGTACCGGGCTAAGGCTCCACCCGGTACAAATGTGGGGCATTTGTAACAGGTATCTCACTCGGTACATATGCTATCCCTCATTTGTACCGAATGGTTTGTACCGGTTCAATACCATGTACAAATGAGCATTATGAACCGGTACAAATGGCTGTTTTTCTAGTAGTGTAGGGAACTAGTCATTTGGATCATCTTTGACCTCACTTTGTTTAGGTGTCAAACTAAGTTTCTTACCCATTGTGATAACCCGCCTGAGGAAAATACCATAGTATCGCCTAAACCAATCCACTTTGGTCATTAAGCGATAATAAAGTACCATCATGTCGTAAGTTGTCGGGTCAAAGCCCGATAAATCACTTGGATAACACATAGAGGATCGAACATATGCATTAAAACTCACACGAAGGCGAGTCCAGAGTACAGACACATATTAAATCCAAATTTTCCTTGAAGGGTTAATTATTACAAACCATTGTTCATGACATGATAAGTAAAGGTTCAGAATTCAAAACAGCAGAATAATAGACTAGTGATACGGTAGACATCACAGGAGGCCATCCGTGATGCCATTGCTCATCGTCATCCACCCATTGTAGCTCCCAGCCGGGTGGAATCTCTCCAAGCCAAACAACATCACCTGCAACAACATTTATAAAGCAAGGCTGAGTATACTAATACTCAGCAAGACGTAACAGTCAGGTGATAACTACATCACCAAACTCTAGACATGAGAGGCTTTTTGCTCGGTGGAGTTCTTTTGCTAAAAACAACAAAGAGTATGTCCTTACTTTCAATATTTTAGCTCAAATTCTAGTTAATTACCATTTCTAAGTGAGCCATCTATTGCAATCAAGAATTATACAATATAATCAATCCACGCAACGATATTCACATAGTTCCATCATTAAGGGATATCATGGCCAGTTGATTAAGCAGTCTCAGATAACAGTGAGAAACCGATAATCGATTGATTAAAAACCTTGAAAGGTGAACCTAAACACACGGAAGAATGCATACCCCAAGAAAGTCCAAAGAAAAACGAAACAGGGTATGCACCGACTAGACGGTTCCCATCTTTCTCCGAGTCGGGATCGGAACCTACAATCCTCGGTACAAGGCTTACTGGTACGTCACGCCGGACCACCCAGACTCGCACATGTACCCCACTGTTGTAGGCAGGGGGACACATCATGTGTCCTAGGGGTAGAAGGGAAAGGTTCCCTTGTTGTGTCCATCAGGTACTAGGTTTACCGGTCCCATTCTCGATAAGTGCTTAGTACGTTCAAAAGCTTAGCCCACGAAAGCCACTGGACCGGAGCCCAAATCCCATGCTCTTACCACATGAGCAATTTGTTTATGAAGATCTTATGATTCCAACATAAGAACCTATTCTCGCGAATGACGAACACCACTCGACTTTTACTGGTGCTATAGCATAGCAGCTATCGACCTAGCATACTAGTAAAAGAGCATAGGTACCTAGGGATTTCAATGCACAAACATAGCAAGGGTAGTTGCATAATTTTAAAAAGAGAGGTTAATGATTCGGGGCTTGCCTTCGCCAGCAAGGTTGGCCTTGGCCCTTCTGGACTTTGGTCTAGATCTTGCTCTACAGCGACGTAGTGCACATCTCCATCAGCTCCTTCGTCTCCTCCTTCCGGCACGAGCGTATGGCTACCGTCGGGAAGATCTACACGAGGATGCATATATAAGATTTAATTGACAGTTTTCATTTAATTAATTACCAAACAACATATGACAATCATGAAGTGTATGGGTTGGTCATGTTCACCTTGACAGACACATATTTGGTATATTCTTTCTAATAAAGTAACAACACTTGGTTCTTTATTATTTATTCTTTTGATAGTGAGTGTGTACAGATTTATACAAATTAAATAATTTAATTTCACAAATAGCAAAGGGTGTGGTTTTAAGCTTCTTAGCATGATTCACATCATATCATAAGGTCTTTAGGTGTGGTGTTGGTGATTTTCCAATTTAACTTAATTTAAACATTAAATAGCTTCCATTGTTTTTATTCATAAATAAATTCATAAATAGCAGTGAGTGGCGTTCTCTAAGTTATATAACTCTAAGTAAAGCCACTAAACACACATGCACACTTAAAAGAGCTATGAATTAAATAAACCAACAATGACAAGTTTTATTTACCAAAACAAGATAAATGCATATAAAAATAAATAAACAACAAATGGATTCCAACTTTCTCTCACTGATTCTCTGACTGAAATCAAAGCTAGGAAATCAACAAACACATCAAGAGCTACTCTAGATCTTGATCTATGCATTTATATTTAAAACTAAACATAATTCAAGAATAAAAATTTCTGTTAATTATAAATCATGACCAATTCACCAGAGGTGTATTTTGTCATAAAAAGATCATATACAGAAGTTGAGAAAAAATGTTTATTTTAAGCTATAAAATTCATATAAACAGATTTATTGTAAATAAAAAGTAAATCATATTAATATATTTATTCAACAACTTTGTGCAAATTTTGGTGTAGAGCCTAGACATGGTATTACTCACAACATATCCAAAATTCAGCTAGATATCACTTGTAGATTTTGAATTACAGTAGATCTAGTTTAAACTGATTTCTATTTTTTATGCATAAACTATTAGTCAAAAGTATCATCATGCTTTGTAGAAGTTATAGTTTTACTCACATGGAAACCAACAAAATTTGTTTTGCATTTCTATGATTTTTCTGTGATTTTATATGATTTTTCTAAGATCCAGCAAAATGCAAACACTATTTAAGATCTGGTTTTGCGAGTAGGTCCCTGGAAAGATTTGACCATTCACAACTATGCCCTTGTTTATAGATCGACCCCTAGAAATAGTTTTCCTTTTGCAATTGGGTCCTCAGGGGCGAGGGGCGGCGCAGTCGGCCGGGAAAGGGCGAGGAAGTGCTCTGTGCTCACCTAGGGCTCGATTTGGGACCGGAGACGGGGCGGGGACAGCTCCGGTGAGCTCGCTCGGCGGCGCAAGGTGGCGACGGCCGCTGTGGACCATCCTCCGGTGAGGTGGCGAAGCGTCCAGGGCAATGTGCGACGGCTTTAACTCCAATGGGTCTTAGAAAAGGGGCTAGAGGTGTTCGGTGGCCGAGGGAGCGGGAGCTCAGCACGGCAGCGACAATGGTGGCCCGGCGGAACGTCTAGCGCTCGCGCGAGAGGGAAGGGGACTGGCGTTTTATAGCCGGTGAGCGTGCTGGGGGAAGGCAACCCTTCGCCATGAAGCAAGAGGAGGCGAACAGGGGGGTCCGCCCGCGACAGGCGACAGCTCGGTGGACGGCGCGGCGGGGACCCGACGTGGGTGCACGGCGCGGGCGAAACGCGGCGGGAGCGCGGGCACCATGGCACGCTCGGGCTGCGTGCGGCCTCGAGTGGTCCGGCTTTGGGAGGTGCGGGCCGGCGTGGGGGCCCGGATGCCGAGGCGGCCTAGGTGACACGCGACGGCGCGGACGCGCGCTCTGGAGTGTCGGCGCATGGGCGCGACGTGACGTTGCCTGTTTTCGTTCCATTTAACTGTGTTTGACCGTGGATTTCTCTAAAAACTTGAACTAAAGTGCACTAAAGTGTATATAGCAAAGTTGTAGATCAAGGATCCCTCCACAACTTTTACAAAGGCTGGCCTATGAAATTTTGCTTGGATTAATCAGAATTTGGGCTCAAACTTTCTGTTTTTCCCGGCTCATTCAAATTGCAAAGGCTGGCGTTGACGTGTTTTAGAACATCTTCCATTCAAAATCTCCAATGCCGCCAATCATGAAAATTGTGCCCTAAAAAAGACGAACAACTTTTATATTGGCCGATTTTGAAGCGTTTACGTAAAATGTGGAGAGCACGGCAAAAATTATAGAGTAGGTTCAAAGGCATTGGGGTTTGACTATGCCTTTGACCAAGGTTTGACCAAAATGGTCTGTTGACTTGCTTAAGAAGATCAATAGTGTTTTGTCGGCTAGGTTTTCGAGGTGATGACCCAGGTTGACCAAGGTTTAACCAAAGTCAATGTGTTTCACTCGGTTGATTAGGTCATTAGCATTAATAAAGCTAATTAAAAATCTGGGCGTCACACCCATCACGTGAGATGTTTGGACACACTATGAAGTATTAAATGTAAACGAAAAATAAGTAACTGCACATATTGTAATAATTTGGCAAGATGAATTTTTAAGCCTAATTAATCTATATTTTGACAATATTGTGCTATAGTAAACATGTGCTAATGACTAAAAATATTTATGCTTCATTAATTCGTCTCGCGGCTTCCAGTCAGGTTCTGAATACCCCTTCCGACATTCCACTAGTGGAAAGATCACCTATAGTCCTGGTTTGTAAGGGCGTAATGTCTCCAAAGACAAATCAATATTGATTAAAAAATTATTTGTACCCCTCTTTAGTCTCGATTCTTGAACCGGAACTAAATGATTCTGCATCAAAAAATATATAAAAATTCTCAAGAGGTTCCCACACGTAATATTGTTTGACGCGTAATATGCATGTGCGAGGTGCAGGAATTAGAACTCAAGACCTCTTGGCTTGCGTCGTCATATACTTTCTTATCGTCACACATAATGTGTTGTAGAGGTCTCAAGGTTTAAGTCTCCGATCGTAACACCAATCAGACCTTTCTAAAAACACCAACCGGTACTGAAGGTGGCTCCGATCATCAGTGACTGCTAGTGGTCGGTGTTTACAATAGAGACCAAAGGAGTTGAATCGAAAGTTATTTCTCTATCATCAGAGGGGCGGGACAGCTAGTGCGATGACTGGCCGACTGGGCGCCCATGAGTTGAGTGTACATATGTATGAGACATACCTGCAATTTATGAACCTGGACAATCGATCGCTTCGCTTCGAGCGACGCTACGTAATCGCGACTCGCCGCTCACATGCGGTGTTGGCAGGAGATGGCACGCTAGGGTAAGGCCCAGGTCACGCGAGAGATTGGGCGGCCAGCGGTCGTCCGCATCCGGCGAGGAGTTGAGCCGTTGAATCTCCTCTCCTTCAGCTTACACATCGAGAAGAACCCGCACGATGTGTGTTTAGTGTTCTTCGTCTATTCATCATGAGGTTTTTTAGGTACACACGGGTAGACATTGAGGTTTTGGTACGCCCCTTTAGTCCCGGTTCAACTTTGGAGTCGGGAATAAAGGGGTTTCATCGACGTGGCCCGAAATGGTTGTTGTAGCCGGCCCCCTTTAGTCCCGGCTCGTATTACCAACCGTGACAAAAGGGAGCTCCCAACGGCTCCATCCGGTAATAATGCCCCCGGTCATTAGTCTCGAGTGGTGTTACGAGCCGAGACTAAAGGGTACTCCTTTACACCCGGCTCGTAACACCACCCGAGACAAAAGCATTATTCCCGGCTGGTGTTCCGAGCCGAGACTAAATGGTACTAATGGTCGGCATTCATATAAACACTGTACCTCCTTCTTCCTCCTGCCACCCGAGGCATTCACCTTACGAGTCACCCGCGAGCTCAAGCTCCTCCCCTCCATGCCGACTCAACCCTAGGGGGGTGCTGCAATATTTTTCTTCATTAGTTTGTGAAGATTTCTCTCCTCCAAGGTGTTGTCAAGGTTGGAATCTTCATCCTCCCTTCATTTGTTGTGATTAAATTTTGTTTTATGGTTTATAGACGGAGAAAATAGAATGATAATTTGTAGCTAGGTAGGAGGTGGTTAAATTAATTAGAGATATGAGATTTTGTATATAAACGTGAAAATGTAGTTAGCATGGTACTTGCACTGTTCCTTCTTTCATTAAGTTTGTATTAATAAGCATTATCTTATTTTCTTGTTTTTCATAATATTGATTTTTTCTTGTACATATATAGTTTATAAAATAAATGCTCATAAAAGAAGACATACAGAAAATGTACTAGGTATTTCCATTCTTTCATCGTTTAGAAATGATTTTATTCTAGATAGCTATTGGAGGAAATAGAAGATTAAATTCTTTTGTTAAGTATATTTTTATTTTTATATAGAATAAATGTAAGCATTCTCTTATTTTATTGTTTTTCATAAATTTGAAATTTACTTATACATATAGTTTATAAAATATATGCTCATAAAGAAAATAATAGACATACAGAAAATGTACTAGGTATGTATTTCCATTCTTTCATTGTTTAGAAATAATTTTACTTCTAGGTAGCTATAGGAGGAAATAGAAGATTAAATTCTTTTATTAATTATTTTTTATTTTTATATACAATTAATGTAAACATTTTTCTTTTTTTTTCTTGTTTTTGATACAGAGCCCCATGTCCTAATTAGGTACAGTCTAACATCACGGGCTACGTGGGGACTGCCTCCAGCTACGTGATGTTGGACTGTATCCAGATAGGAGGTTTAGGCCATGTGTAGTACTGTAAGTGGGAGTGCCAGGTGTATATGACGGTGAGGTGAGACTGTTGTAGTTCCTGGAGTATCTGGGTCTTCTGAGTTGCTAGTTTGTGAAGGTTATATACATTAATAATAGTATTGAATTCTATCCCCTTTTGGTTCTCTGTTTATGCATATATTGAATCAAATATATATATGCAAACTAATCATATTTATTGTGAATAATGTGTGTTATTTTGATTTGGATATAGTTTGAGTTAACAATGTCTTCGTTAAGTGGTGTTGGAAATGGGGCCCGTGGCCGTGGCATACTCCGTCGCCGGCGGGCGTGGTGGCCGTGACATTGGCCGTGGAGGTCTTGGTGGCCGTGGAGGTGTTTCGGAGGACCCGTTGCCTCTACGTCTAGGATTGCACTTTCACCGTGAGATTACCTTGCCGGTGGGTGATCTGAGACGTGTAGCTAACGTGGTAATATAGGAATTGAAATTAATTTTCTTTACATAGAACTTTTTCATTTCACATGTAAAATCTGTAATTTTAGTTACATATATAATTATTCTAGGTTATCAACAATATCAGATGGCTCAGAGACATTATCGGGGATATGAATGGTACTCCTCCTATAGTGCAAACTGAGCATGTTGATGAGCACATGGCAAGAGTATATATCTCTTCACCGTACCTGCTCGATATGTAGACTACGGCCAGTTACCAGTAGGCGCACCACACCCGATGGTTGCCATTGCAACAGTTGGCTCAACATCACCTATTCGGTTAACCCGAGAGAGGACTGCCATGGAGAATTGTCTACAAGACCTCCAGAATAATGTTGAGTGTTTCGTGCCAGACCTTTCCTATTTTAAATTAAGGTAACTCGAGGCGGGTGAAGGAAATGTGATTGAGACTACGGAGCGGCTTCGCTGGGTCATCGAGATGTGGTATAGTATACATTTATATATAAAAGATTTTTTATCATTCTTAATTAATTTGTTTCTTGTACATATATATTTTGAACTTTCATAAGGTTATTATATCTCATCATAATCTGATTGTGTGCCAGATCGCTCTGGTTCTACCTATGCTTCAATTAGCTTCCGTGGGATTCTTAATCAAGTTGTGGAAAGAGTTGGGGTGGATTACTATGGTGGGGAGCCATTTCACCAACAATTGGAAGAGTTAAGCAATTCGAATTTTCTACAAGCTAGCAGAACCCGAGGCTCCATTGTTTGATGTCTGCAGTGCTATTTGTGACACTCCTCCGGAAGAGGAGGAGAGTGCACTAGTACGCACTCTATCTTATTTTGAGGGAGTTCTAGGCTGGAGGATTACAGACATTAACCATATTTCATATCTACAAGCGCGTGCTACTCAGTAACATTATGCATGCATGGATCAGGCTTTGTACCGTACCCTATTATATGAACTTGTATTAATTAGCTAGCTATGTGAACCTTTATGAACTTATTACTAATTATTAATAATTAGGTACTTTATTATGAATTCATGTATTGTCTTCAACATGTTTAATAAGCATGTTTATTAAGCATATATATATAGTAGAATTCATACGCGAATTCATAAATGTGTTTGAAGTAGAGGTTCAAAAGCTAGAAGCTGACCAGCTTCAGCTTGGGACTTGTAGTCATTGGTATTAATCAATGTTGTGCCTTGTAATAGCCATCAGGTGACCTCTGTATGTATACGTAAGCCATTGTAAAAAATTAGGTAAATTGAAATTGATAATTAGTTATATGGATCATTATATCAAAAAGTAAACAAAGACAAAGATGAGAAAAAGCGTGAGTTTGATGATATATATTCCGTTATGAGCTGGATGATGAGAACTGGAGGCCTACCTACGACATTCTTCATGAGTATGTTGATCATTCGAAGACAATACGTGAATTCATAAATGTGTTTGAAGTAGAGGTTCAAAAGCTAGAAGCTGACCAGCTTCAACTTGGGACTTGTAGTCATTGGTATTAATTAATGTCGTGCCTTTTAATAGCCATCAGGTGACCTCTATATGTATACGTAAGCCATGGTAAAAATTAGGTAAATTGAAATTGATAATTAGTTATATGGATCATTATATCAAAAAGTAAATAAAGACAAAGATGAGAAGAATGATAAGTTTGATGATATATATTCCGTTATGAGTTGGTTGATGAGAACTGGAGGCCTACCTATGACATTCTTCCTAAGCATGTTGATCATTCGAAGACAATACGCGAATTCATAAATGTGTTTGAAGCAGAGATTTTTCTTAGTTGGTTTACTAATATTTTCAATTTAATTTATTTTCCCCTTAGTAATAATTGTTTTAACTCTTGAAATAACATGTTCATAGAAAGAGTTAAATGCACTGTAGGTCCATGAACTTGCACAGCTGTGCCAAATAGGTCCATCAACTCAGAAACCAGGTATCTGGCCCCCCAAACTTGCGAACCCGTTCACCCCAGGTCCAAATGCCAAAACCAGCCTGATTTTGCTGGACTAGGCCCGGACCATTTATCAAAAACAACCCTGGTCCATATATCTCTTGCCAAATAGGTCCATCAACCATCGGCGGTTTCTACGCACCCAAAAAGGGAAGAAGATACCTTGTCGGCGATCAAGCACAGTACACCGCCGAGAGGTACATGATCGAACACTCATTAGCTAGCTGTCTATCCAGCTAAATCTCACACAAAAAGGTTCAGCGGCTCCAGTTCCTCCCTCCCGTCGCCGCCATCGCTCGTCGTGACGGACTCCTCCGAGGTCATCGACGGCCGACCGGCCGCTGCCGCCGTCCCCCTCCACCTCTCCGCCGCGAACCGACCGTGGCTTCGCGCACCCCCGCCCGGCCGCGGCCCCCTCGAAACAACTACCGCGCACCGGAGTCCATTGTGCGCCCACGCCCGAGCTACCGTCGCCGCACCGGCCACCGGGCCCGGCCCCGTGCGGCTCCCGCGGACGCCGACCTAGTCTCGTGCGTCGTGCGCGCGCCCGCACCCGCACCCGAGTTGCCGCCGCGCCTCCCGCCGCCGGGCCGCATCTCCGCAGACCATTGCTACCTCTGGTCCAGTCCACATGGACCAAGGATAGAATTAGGGGTGTTTTTGATAAATGGCCTGAGCTCAGTCCACATGGATATGCCACGTCAGTAAAAACCAGACTGGTTTTGGCATTTGGACCTGGGGTGAACGGGTTCGCAAGTTTAGGGGGCCAGATACGTGGTTTCTGAGTTGATGGACCTATTTGACACAGCCTTACAAGTTCATGGACCACAGGTGCATTTAACTCTCATAGAAAAGTAGGTATTTTGTGGTGTTAACATAATATAATTTTGCATGGCACAAATATTTTAACTAATGATTTTTTAAATGTTCAAAGCAAAAAGTAATAAGATAAATGAGTAAGGAAAAGAGAAATATTAACTTCCCACGTAAAATTGCCCTTTAGTACTGGGTGGTGTTACCACCCGAGACAAAAGGACCCCTTTTTGTCTCAGGTGGTAACACCTCCCGGGACTAAAAGGCGAAAATTTGCCTGTAGGGGACTCCCGCGCAAAATTCCCCTTTTGTCACGACCCATGACGAAAGGGGGGCCCTTAGTCTTGGGTGGTAAAACCACCTGGGACTAAAGGTCCTGTAGTCACGTTTGGGAATACGACCCGTGACAAAAGGTGGGGGTTCTATATAAGTCATGTCACCTTCCAGATCGGCACTTTGTCGTTTCTCCCAAATCGCCGCCTCGCATATCTTCCTCCATCGTCGTCGCCACCGCCTCTCCTCACCGCACCCGTCCTCGACGCGCCTCTCCCCGACGAGAGGCTCCTCTCCGACGCGCCGCCCTTCTCCGACGTGCCGCTCCTCCCCGATGTGACGCCCCTCCCCGACACACGCGCATCGCCGTCTCCCCGCCTCCCGGCGAGCTCGGCCGAGCCGACGTCCGCCCTCACTGCGCGGTACGACTCTGACGCGCCGCCCCTCCTCGACGCTCATCTCCTCCCCGAGTCACCGCCCTGTCCCTGCTGCGCCGCCGGCGGCGCCATCCCCCGCTGACCCCTTCTCCTCAATGAGCGTCGTCACCCCTCAGCTTGATTCGGATCCAGGATCGTACCAGCCGGCCAGTCTGACTGGTATGTCACGCCACCATCGCCGCTTGCCGGCCCCCCCCGTGCGCTCGCCGGCCGGCGTGCGTGTGCCCCGATGGCCGGCCGAGCCACACGCTCGTGTTTGGCCTTGCTGACGCCAGCCCGTGAAATGCTGGCATCAGCAAGCATTTTTAATTAAATTTATCTGATTTTGTTTATCAATTGATATTATATATGTAGTTATAGATATGGATGTAAGTTTTTTAATTTATAGGAATGGAAAGAAAATTTAATTAGAAACAAATAGTAATGCTTTGTATATTTTTGTGTGCAAATTTGTGTACCAAAATCTAATTGTTTTGTAATATACAATTTCATAGTTGTATTTGAGTTTTGAGTATAATTGTTTCATAGTTTTGAGTATTTGAGTTCGAACAATTTATAGATGTAGTTTTGAGTATTTAATTAGAAAATTTCATTAGAAACTATGGACCGAATCTTATTTGTGTATTTGAGTTCTTAATTGTTTTCTAATATACAATTTTATAGTTTCATACTTCTGAAGTCGACGACTATCGCGTCGTCTCAAACAAGTGACTTCTCGTCACCTCTGTCGTTCTCCCACACGGCACCACCACCAACAAGCATCGTTCGTCCACAAGTTAGTAGAAATATTTCGCCTTTATTTATTCAAGAAAATTTGTAGTAAATAATTGTTTATTCTAGAAAGTTTAAGAAATTGTTGATTATTCCATAAATTCATAGGAAAAACTTGTTGCTTATTCTAGAAATTCTAAGAAAATTCTTGTTTAATAAACAAATTCTTAGTAAATTCTTGTTTATTCTATAAAGTTTTAGAAATTGTTGATTATTCCAGAAATTCATAGGAAAAACTTGTTGCTTATTCTACAAATTCAAAAAAAATCTTGTTTAATAAATAAATTCTTACTAAATTCTTGTTTATTATAGAAAGTTTTATAAATTTTTGATTATTCCATAAAATCAACATCAAAAAAATTGTTGGTTATTCTTGAAATTCAAGAAATTCTTAGAAAATTCTTGTTCAATAAAGAAATTCTTAGAAAATTCTTGTTCAGTAGAGAAATTATTTGAAAATTCTTGTTTATTCTAGAAAGTTTTAGAAATTGTTGAAAGTTACATAAATTCATAGAAAATTCTTGTGTATCCCAGATGGATGACAACCATGACAACTTTATGACCAACATTATTGCTAGTGGTACAAATATGATTGCATCCTCCACCGACGAGGACTGTAGTCAGGCGGACATGTACTTGAACATAACTCCGAATGAGGAGGATGCCGCCCCTGTGGAGGACACAGCAACAAATATTGAGGACAATTCTAGAAAAAATGAGGAAAGTCTTGTGAATGATAGTATTGAATGTTCCCACGAGGTGTATATGTATATATATCTCATGCATTAACTTCATAGTTCTTATTTCTCTAACCTCAATTCTTAGGTACTAATTAATTAAATAACGAATCTGCAACATGTAGGCTTCAGGCTCCACATCAAAAAAAGATAAAGAGAGGGCGTACACAAGTACTCACCGGTCATGTCATGTATCATATCACAGAAGTATCAGATGATGGACAACCATGTTCTCCAAAAAAATCAAGGACACGTATGTGTCACAGTGTGGGGCCATTGTAAGGAACAATGTGCCGATCAGCTACAGAGAATGGAAGGGAAAAGGAGATATTCCACACGTGGTTCCAGACTCAGTGAAAAATTGTTGTGGGATGAAATCCTAATACACTTCACACTTCCCGAAGGTGTTGAACCAGCCAATGTGAAGTGTTGGACTCTCATGAGGATGGCAACACAATTTCAGACGTTCAAGTAGCAACTGGATAAAGATTATATCAAGAATAATTGAACTCCAAATTGGATTGAATATCCCAAGTTAAAAGAACACTGGATGTCCTTTGTGGAATACAAGAGAAGTGAAGATTTCGCCAAGGCGGGTGCACGAGGGAAGAAAAGTCGTGGTAAGAAGGAGCACAACCATCATCTTGGTCGAGGTGGTTACGCATTTGCAGTTCCCAAGTGGCGGAAGATGGAAGAAGACCTTCTCGCACAAGGTACCATACCAGCAGTCGTTGGTTGGCCCGAGCGAGTGAAGAACTGTTATTATGCTCATGGAGGCACAATTAACTCCGAAGATGGTACCTTGATTACCCACCCTCGTTACAAGAGGCTGCACTTGAAATATTGAAAACAATTGAAGATGTCAGAGCAGGCAGAGTGAAGTTTGACAGAGAGATCAATGATCTCACTATGGCGCTCAAGAATCCAGAACACCCAGGACATTGTAGGGGCTACGGTGTGGTACCATGGAAATTTTCCTTCAGGGGAGACATTGCCACCTATCGAAGCCGCAGAAGAACAAGTGAGCGCGAAGAGGAGGAACGGTGACAAGAGATGGAGAAAAGACTGAAAGAACACGAAGAAAAGGTGACGACAGATATTGAACGGCGACAGACCGCCGCATTAAATAAGATGCCCCCATCTGTAGGACTGCCTCTAGTACAAGTTCCTTCTGCTCACAAAAGCAGTTGTGCTTCTGCAGCGGTTCCTGAAGAGCAAAGGGCAATAGAAGGAGTTCAAGTGGACAGCCAAGGGTACCCTTTGGATGACATCTGTCAGCGCACCACATGTGAGCTTCACAAGCCATTCGGCAACATCAAAATGAAGGTATGTATAATTCATGCTTTTATTAGCTCAATAATTGATGCATATATATTACTTTGAATTTTGTGGACAGACATTCACAATGACAGTATAATTCAAGCTAATAATAACTAATTAATTATTATTTATTAGGTGGCGGACGGAAGTGCTTTTGCACAGTTTCCCAGACAGACGAGCCACAACATGCAGATTCCACCTGGCTATGCCTCAGTTAGCGTAGAGAAGATCTGTCAACCTGATTTTGAGGAGCTAGAGCTAAAGATCCCAGGAGGTGATGGGGAAAAGAAACATAAGGATGCGCTACTCGGTATCATATTATGGCCAAAACGTTACATCGTCATAATCCCCGAGAATGATGGATCTCTGAGAGACCCCTTGGAGTCGGGCTCGTCATCGTCAATACCTGCTCGCGAGCCTCTACAATCGTCTCCGGGGCCGTCATCGTCACTACCTGCTCGCGAGCCTCTACAATCGCCTCTGGGTCTGTCATCGTCAGTACCTGCTCGCGAGCCTTTACAATCGTCTCCGAGGCCGTCATCGTCACTACCCGCTCTCCGCAAGAACCATTCAACAATTTGGGTGAAGCGAGCACCAGCGATCACGATGATGACATCCCTCCCAATTCACCTCAGCAACCATCGGTTGCAAAGCCACAAAAGTCTCGAGCGCAATCTTTCAAGTCGGTGCAACCACCAAAGAAAAAATGAAAACGACCAGCAAAGAAAAAGCCCGAGCCAAAGAAGACAAATGAAGAAACAGACGTGACTGCAGATAAAGAAGTCAAGGACTTCTTTGCAAAAATGAGAGAAAAAGAAAATAGGAAGAGCTGGAGGCCAAAAAATGAAGGTCGTAAGGAGAGACTTAAGGCTTTCATAGACGAGAAGGAAGCAATAAGGAGAAGGAAACCGCCGTTGAAAACAGACTATGAGCGTTCAGTGGACAAGTCTTATGTAAGAAGAGACAATGAGGGTCGCTGGATAGTTACATCGAGCAAATACCTGCGTCGACGTCGGGAACCGCCACAAACAAGAACAAGGAGATACCTGCGTCGATGTCGGGGACCGCCACAAACAAGAACAACGAGATACCTGATTGACATCGAGGACCGCCACAAACATCGAGCAAATACCTGCACCCACGACCGATCAGACTAACTTGTTTGCGGGCCTCAGTGCAGAAGCACAAAAAGCAATTGACAACATGTCTGCGGATGAACTGGTTCAGGTCATTTACTTTTATAAACAAAAAAAGGTGCCTATTGCTGGTATTCTTGGCCTTGAAGACCTACCATCGAATAACAATTACGTATTTAGATGGCGCTTTGCGCTACAACAACCTCTAGTAAGCCAGAATTGGTCAACAAGCTCCCAACTAAGATGCGCAGATTTCACGACTGGTACTTGAAGAAGTCAGCTGAGGGCCTGGAGATGTTTGGTATGCTTGTGCGACCTGGAGATTTTTCCCTTCAAAACGAGAAGGTGGTCTGGCTCTGATTCATTGATATTTATGAAATTTACCGTCTGGATGCCATGAATACCGATCTTATGATGGCCTGGTGTCTGTAAGTGACATATTTTCATATGTTTATTAATAAAATGATTACATTTGTTGATCTACCTACTAATTAACATTTGGCTTTCTTCCTTTGTAGCCTGGAACCTACTGAGATGGGAAGGAAGAGTTATTCAAGAATTGCTTTCATGGACCCATCAAAAGTCAACGAGGATGAGATCCGGAACCAACGAAAAACAACAATCGAAACCTTTTATAGGCACTTAGATGAGTTTCATTACAAGAACCTTATACTACTGCCTTACAACTTTAGGTAAGTACGATTATCATCTAATTATCCTTGCAAATTCTATTTAGTCAATTCTAATCTCCATGAGCATGCATACAGATTCCACTGGATTCTACTCATAATCAGTATCGACAATAGCAACATCAATGTGTATGATTCATTGAGAAAAGATGCCTAAGAATACCAAGACCTTCAAGATGTATTCCACGAGTAATGATTCTATCTATGACATTTTCTTTAATGCAATATATATATATATAGCTTTTATACTAACATATTGTATCTTCTATTATTTTGCCTCAGAGCTTGGACCATGTTCATTGCAAATCACGGAGGAACATTTCAAGAAAAAATTAGATGGGTGTATGATTTTCCGGTACGTATACAAATAACAACTTCAGATTGGGAATATTTAAAATGTATATCACTAGAATTTCATATTCTGTTCTCCTCTCCACTTTAGTGTTTGAAACAAGAACAAGGAAATAATTTATGCAGGTACTACGTCTGGGAGCACATACACCATTACAGTGGCAACGAGGATGATTATACTGTAAGTAATATAAACCTATTAATAATACATCATTTTTATCCTTTTTTGTATATTTAATCGCTTGGTGTATTATCTCAACCTATTTTCAAATTACAAAAGATTATAAAAGGGATACACTCATTGAGAAGGATCGTCTCTTGGCAATTCAAGAAGCTCTCATGGGATTTCTCATGGACGAGGTGGTTAATCCACGAGGAAGACATTATTATGACAACCATCCAATTGACCGACTCACCTCCGAGGAAAGCTAATTGAGACTAGAAATTTGAACTGAATGATATTTTGATGTATATATACTATATGGGGTTTTGATGTATATATACTAGTTTAAGAAAGTACTATTTATTTTCATGTGTATAATTTATTAGGTGTATATACATTTATAAGTTTATATATGTAGATATATAGGGTTTAATTTATATATAAGTCTAATCTAAGTGTGTATATGATATATATAGACAGGTATACAATTATACAATTGCAAATAAGTATACGTACATATACGGGTTAGACAACAATTACAACGTACGGTCAAATCGAAAACAGCAAAAAAAAAAGAGACGAGACCCATTAGTCACGGTTGATATTACCAACCAAGACTAAAGAGGGTGAGCACAGGCGCTGTCGTGCCCCCCTTTAGTCTTGGTTCGTATTACGAACTGGGACTAAAGGACCCCTCTAGTCCAGGTTGGTTCACCCAAGACTAAAGGGGGCCTTTTGTCTCTCAACATTAGTCCCGGTTGGAATTGAGAGACCTATACCCCTTACCAACCGGGACTAAAGCCCCTCTCCCTGCCAGTGCCATTACGACTTAGTACGACCTATTGAAAATTAAAAGGACTCGTA
Organism: Cenchrus americanus; assembly: GCA_947561735.1. Classification (NCBI taxonomy): domain Eukaryota; kingdom Viridiplantae; phylum Streptophyta; class Magnoliopsida; order Poales; family Poaceae; genus Cenchrus; species Cenchrus americanus. Next base: position 265,467,394 of record OX387239.1, read on the forward strand.
TGTAATAGAAAAAACCTATATGTAAGAATCTGACAGTTAAGATTAATTCTATACAACTGGTTTTTTACAGTCATACGGTAGTATTCAAAGGTCGTATGAGTAGCATAAGGGTATTATTGAAAATGTAAAATGGTATTGTTGTAATATATAGGTAATGAAAGATATGAAATGTTTTAGATAATATAAGGGGTGACAGGAAATTGTTTTTCCAAATAATATATATGTCAAATTACCATTTTACCCATAGATAAACAACCAAAAAACGATAATACGACCGTACGACCGTTGGGTCGTATTGTGTACCATAAAACACCTCATTCATCATTAGTTAATCTTTGCCGTCAAATTGTTGATTATGCAACATCATCTCATTCCATAATTTTTGGGACGAATCTAATGAGCTTAATTATGCTATGATTAGACAATTCCATGCTAAGTAAACAATATCTGATGATAAATTAATTAAGATTAATAAATTCATCTCGGGATTTCCCGTCCATCCATGTAATTAGTTTTGTAGTTATGATACTACTCTTAATAGACCTTGAAAAAGAATTTTCTCCAAAACTTTTCCTGAACAAAACAGGCCCCCATGGTCCTGCACGACGGCGACCTGCATGGTTGATTCTTGTCTACTGTCTTCTTGATTGTTGGCACCGCGCTGTAAGTGATTTACTACTTGATTTTATTGTAGTTCATGTACATTAAATTTGATTTCTAATTCAATATTTCATTGTAGTTCAAAAATTCAATTTCTAATCCAGTATTTGTTTTGAACATGTTAGATGTTGCCAAAGAAACATACTAGAGTATTAAAGTACTAGTTTCCCTATGGTGGTGGCTCGGCAGCCGGCGTCGTGGCTTCCCATGAGGGGGGCTCGGCGGGCGGCGCCCCAACGGAAGTGGCCGGCGACCTATGGCGTTTTCCCCACATGGTGGGGACGGTCGGCAGCGGCCTGTGGCGGGCGACGGGGTCTAGTTGCCTCCGCCGCCTGGCGGCTAGTCTCATGAGTGGAGAAGACGGTGGTCGGGCTTCTCAGAACTGTGACATGGGCGGTGGTGGCTTGCTGATGGGAGTCGGTCCTCGGAGCCAACCATTCTCGGACTAAGTGCCAGGGATGGGTTTGGTCTCCCGAGGCCGCTCCCGAGGCCAGTTTGGTGGTGGACTATGGCGGTTGGCAACCTCGGCCGACCTCACGCTCATGTGTGGACCTATCTCGTGGCCTAAGTGCAGCAGAGGTTCGCTGGTGTGCTGCGCGGTGTCGGTGGTGGTTGGCGGCTGCTGCGGGCTACTTCCATCCTTCGGCGTCCTCCAGTGAAGATCTGGGCTCTTCCAGTCGGTGTTGATCATCACACGAGCTGGGCAAGATGTTGTGATTCTCGTGTCGTTGGTCGTCGGTTTGGTTGAGGGGAGCCTAAGTGCTCGCCGCTCGCGCTTCTGACAGTCGCGATCGGTGTTGTGGTTCATCTTTTTCTTCGTTGTCAAGTCGGCTTTGGAAGAAGCGGCAGGCGAAAGCCTTCCCGGCTATGGTGTTGGTGTCAACAATGGCGGTGTCTGGGTGTCGCGCTCCTCCTTGGAGGCGTTTTGTTGGGATGCTTCCTGCTTGGTCTTTGTCTTCTAGGTGAAAACCTTTCTCCTATCTTCGGAGAAGCGATGATAGCGGCATCGACACTGTTTCCTTCTTGGGGCGTCGCTTGGGAAGTTTTGGGATCTGCTTCACTTATAGGATTCCAAATGGGTCGTTCGTGCCTAGCCCGGCCCTAGCCCGATTTGGCCCGGCCCTATGCGGCCCAGCACTAAGCGGCCCAGCTGATTCTTCGTGCGGGGCCGTGTCGGGTGTCGGGCCGAACTGGCGGCCCAGGCCCGGCCCTATGACCTATTTTTCGGGTCGGACCGGCACGGCGCCGAGGACGGCCCGATGGGCCACGACCGGCCCGGCACTATAGACCTAGGCGGTGGAGGCGAGACGCATCGGCGGCGGTGGCAGATATCTATGCCCCGAGCAGGTAGAGGTTGGCTCCTCGCGCCCCTGTGCGACCGAGCAGGCGGGTGGTGCGCCCCTAGTGGCGTTCGTCGACGGCAGGCGGGCGGGCGGCAACCGCGACCGAGCTCCGGCCCCATGGCAGAGGCGGCGCTGGCCACCGCGACTGGAGCTTCGGCCCCCACGGCGGCGAATGTTGGAGGAGGAGGGGGGCGGCTGCACCTGAAGTTTGGGGGAAAATTACGGTTTGGGAGCTATTTGTTTGAGATGGGAAATTTTTATCGGGTCGCCTATCGGGCCAGCAAAAATCGGGTTGTGCCTCGGGCCAGCACTATGGGCCGGAGTGGTGGCCCAGGCACTATCGACCTATCGTGTCAGGCCGGCCCTAAGCACTATCGATCGTGCCTAGTGCCGGGCTAGGACCGTGCTTTTTAGGGCCGTGCCTCGTGCCGCTCATCGGGTCTGGCCCATTTGGAATTCTATAGCTTCACTTGTGGTGGTTTGGCTTGTTAAGCGTAGGTAGATTTGAGGCTTGGTTGGAGAACAGGTTAAAAGCGTAGTCTTCTTTTCCTTTGTCGTAGTGTTTGTCTTTTTTCTTTGCCTCGTTGTGAGGTTTGGAGCCTAAGTGCTTGGGAACATATCTAGTGCAAACCACCTCTTCATGCAAACTATGAAAACTTCAATCTGAGTCACACGATCTTGATCCAATGGAGAACTCATGGGAGGTGCAAGAGGTGATTTGCAAAATTCATGGGAGGTGGGAGGCGTGATTTGCAAAGGTAATTTTGCAAATCACTCCTCCCACCTCCTCTGAGCGCCCCGTTGGATCAACATCGTGTGACTCAGATTGAAGTTTCCATAGTTTGCATGAAGAGGTTGGTTTCCACCTGATATGTTGCCTAAGTGCTTTGGTGTAATCTTTGGTTGTATATATCCACTTGTGGATATAAAGGCTGGATTTTAATCCTTATTAATTTTAAAAAAAAGTACTACATGCTTCAATCATCTATTAAAGTATTAGATTGCCAGGTCCTTAGTAACTTAGTGCCTTACTTGCCCTATCACATAAAACTTTCGATGTGACACCAAAGGTTTTCTCCTGGATCTGAAATTAATCTTAAACAGAAGAAGGCGTTATTTCGATCGCGTACAGATATCAGTCTCGTCCTGGTCGATAGATCGAGAGCAACCTCGGGCACCGTCTGGTATCTCAAATTAACTGAATTTTTGAATCCCTTTGTATTGGTCTCCACTTATTTCAGAGTTTCTGCAGCGTGCACGTAACGCATGGGGCATGGCGGCCGGTAGTCCTGAATGTCTGCGTACACGTGCGTACATCCGCTCTTACATACTACAGTATGTCCATGCCAACGCGCGTGCGATAACAGCGACCCCCAGCTTATTCGATTTCTTTATTTGGCCGGTAAATAGAGGAACTAGGGACTTCGATCTTGAGGTTGGTCCTTGACTGACTTCATCAGCTAGTGTAAAAGCACAGGTCAGACGAACATATATAGCTGGCAAGAAAAAGACGTCGAATCAAGAAATAATCAGGCCAGGGAACAAAGATATACTATATACGTGCGTAAACTGACCTTAGTTTTGTTTGCTGGTTTTACTATTTGGGGAAAGTTTTTTTTGTGTGTGTGTGATCTTGGTAATTCATTTGACCAACTCCCAACACTTTTGGTTCCAATTGGACGACAAGCAAGTGTTCCAACTCCCAACGTCAGGGCCAAAATCAAAGAGACTTTTACCTGTATGCCATTAAAAAGATGATGCTGACTTGTGTGCCAGTAAAAAAGTTGTTCGCATATGTGTGCCATCGTCCTAAACTTCTTTGCCCTCTATGCCATTCCGTCCACAATCTGTTAGAAATCCAATGTTAGGACACCCTGACATGTGGGACCGGGCACGCGAAATGTCTATCTTACCCCCACTGCATTGACTTATTGATTCAATCGGGGTCACCAAGTAGTCTGCCTCGACAGGCTCCTGAACCCAAACCCTAGTGGCGGCGGCGGCGATTCCGGCGGGCGGCACAGCAAGTCGAGCGGTCAACACAGGGATTCGGCGCGGAGGAGTGGATCTGAGTAGTGCGGCATCTAGAGTTTGGTGGCGCGGCCGCCAGATTCGTGCCCGCGTGGCAGGCGAACCCGGCGGCGCGGCGTCGAGCCGGGAGCACGACCGTCGGATTCGTGCCCGCGCTAGGTGGCACGGCGGGCCTCCAGGGCGTCGTGCCTGGCCCTGGGTGGTTGGGCGTCATGCCTGGACGCGGCTCCGCTTCCTCCCTGCCTTGCGTGGTCCATTCCTCTCCTGCTCTGGCACAGGCCAGGCGCACCGCATCAGCAGCAACAGCGCACAAGCCGCGTCGATTCATCCTCTCATCGTCGGCCTCGGCTGTGCTGATTCTCCGTTGTGTTGCTGCTCGCACCGGTAGGGAGAGGGGCTTTAGTCCCGGTTGGAGTGGGGTATAGGTCTCTCAAGTCTAACCGGGACTAAAGTTCAGAGACCTTTAGTCCAGGGCGGTATTACGAACCGAGACTAAAGGGGGGGCATGCCAGCACCTGCGCCCACCCCCTTTAGTCTCGGTTGGTAATACCAACCGAGACTAAAGGGTCTCATTTCTCTTTTTTTGGTTTTCGATTTGAGCGTATATTCTAATTGGTGTCTAACCCGTATATGCACGTATACGTATTTGAACTTGTACCATATACGCAGTTAGATTAGACTTGTATATAAATTAAACCCTATATATCTACATATATAAACTTATAAATGTACATACACATAATATTTTATACACATGAAAATAAATAGTATTTTCTTAAACTGGTATATATACATCAAAATTCCATATAGTATATATACATCAAAACATCATTCACTTCAAATTTCTAGTCTCATTTAGCTTTCATCGGAGGTGAGTCGGTCAATTGGATGGTAGTCATAATGATGTTTTCCTTGTGGATTAACCACCTCGTCCATGAGGAATCCCATGAGAGCTTCTTGAATTGCAAGAGACGATCCTTCTCAATGAGTGCGTCCCTTTTTATAATCCTCTGTAATTTGCAAATAGGTTGATATAATACAGCAAGCGATTAAATATAAAAAAGGATAAAAATGATGTATTATTAATAGGTTTGTTTTACTTACACTATCATCATCCGCGTTGCCACTGTGATGGTGTATGAACTCACAAGCGTAGTACCTACATAAGTTATTTCCTTGCTCTTGTCTCAAACACTAAATTGGAGAGGAGAACAGAATATGGAATTGTAGTGTTATACATTTTAAATATTCCCAATCTGAAGTTGTTATTTGTATACGTACCGGAAAATCATACAGCCATCTAATTTTGGGTTCAAATGCTCCTTGGTGCTTTGCAATGAACATGGTCCAAGCTCTGAGGCAAAATAATAAAAGATAAAATATGTTAGTATAATAGCTAAATATATATTGCATTAAAGATAATGTCATAGATAGAATTATTACTCGTAGAATACATCTTCAAGGTCTTGGTATTCTGAGTGATCTTTTCTCAATGAATCATACACATTGATGTTGCTATTGTTGATACTGATTATGAGTAGAACCCAGTGGAATCTGTATGCATCCTCATGGAGATTAGAATTGAATAAATAGAATTAGCAATGATAATTAGATGACAATCGTACTTACTTGAAGTTGTAAGGCAGTAGTATAAGGTTCTTGTAATGAAACTCATCTAAGTGCCTAAAAATGCTCTCGATTGTTGGTTGTCGTTGGCATTTAATCTCATCCGTGTTAACTTTTGATGGGTCCATGAAAGCAATTCTTGAATAACCCTTCCTTCCCATCTCAGTAAGTTGCAGGCTACACAAGAATAAAGTCAATTGTTAATTAGTAGATCGACAAATGTAATAAAGTTATTTATATACATATGAAAATATGTCACTTACAGACACCAGGCCATCATAAGATCGGTATTCAAGGCGTCCAGATGGTAAATTTCATAGATATTAGCGAATCAGAGCCAGACCACCTTCTCGTTTTTAAGGGCAAAATCTCTAGGTCTCACGAGCATACCAAACATCTTCAGGCCCTTAGCTAACTTCTTCAAGTACCAGTCATGAAATCTGCGCATCTTAGTTGGGAGCTTGTTGACCAATTCTGGCTTCACTAGAGGTTTTCCTAGCTCAAAGCGCCATCTAAATTCTTGATTTTTATTCACTAGTAGGTCTTCAAGGCCGATAAGACCACCAACAGGCAGCTTTGTTTGTTCATAAAAGGTAATGAGCTCAGCCAGCACATCTTCAGACATCACATCAATAGCTTTTTGCACTTCTGGACTGATGCCCTCAAACAAGTTAGTCTGATGGGTCGTGGATGCAGGTATTTGCTCAATGTTTGTGGCGGTCCCCGACGTCGACGTAGGAATCTCCTTGTTCTTGCCTAGGGCGGCAGTCCCCGACGTGGGAATCCCCTTGTTCTTGTATGTGGTGGCGGTCCCCGACGTCGACCCAAGTATTTGCTCGATGTAACTATTCGGCGACCTCGTTGTCTCTTCTTAGCATAAGACTTGTCCACCGAACGCTCATAGTCCGCTTTCAACGGTGGTTTCCTTCTCCTTTTTGTTTCCTTATCATCTATGAAATACTTTAGTCTCTCCTTACGACCTTCATTTTTTTGGCCTCCAGCTCTTCTTGTTTTCTTCTTTCTTTCGCTTTTTCAAAGAAGTCCTTGACTTCTTTCCGTATTGTCCCTTCTGTTTCTTCATCTGTCTTTGACTCGGGCTTTTTCTTTGATGGTCGTTTTCATTTTTTTCTTTGGTGGTTGCACCAACCTGAAAGATTTCGCTCAAGAGCTTGTGGCGAATGGTTGCTGAGGTGAATTGGGAGGGATGTCATCATCGTGATCGCTGGAGCTCCGTTCACCCGAATTGTCGTATGGTTGTTGCGGAGAAGGTGAGTGAGCAGGTAGTGACGATGACGGCCCCGGAGACGATTGTAGAGGCTCGCGAGCAGGTACTTACGATGACGGCCCCGGCTCCAGGTGGCCTCTCGGAGATCCATCATTCTCGGGGATTATGACGATGTAACGTTTTGGCCATAATATGATACCGTGTAGCGCATCCTTAAGTGTCTTTTCCCCGTCACCTCTTGAGATATCTATCTCTAGCTTCTCAAAATCAGGTTGACATATCCTCTTTATGCTAACTGAGGCGTAGCTAGGTGGAATCGGCATGTCGTGGCTCATCTGTCCAGGAAACTGTGCAAAAGCACTTCCGTACGCCACCCGAGAAAAAACATTTAATTAGTTATTATTAGCATTATGAATGCCTGTCCACAAAAATCAAAGTAATATATATGATCAATTATTGAGGTAATAAAAGCATGAATTAGACATACCTTCATTTTGATGTTGCCGAATGGCTTGTGAAGCTCACATCTGGTGCGCCGACAGATGTCATCCACAGGGTACCGTTGGTTGTCCACTTGAACTCCTTCTATTGCCCTTTGCTCTTTGGGAACCGCCGCGGAAGCACAACTGCTTTTTGTGAGCAGAAGGAACTTGTACTAGAGGCAGTCCTTGTACTGGGGCCATCTCATTTACAGCGGCGGCCACTCGCCGTTCAATATCTGCCGTTAACTTTTCTTCGTGTTCTTTAAGTATTTTTTTCTAACTCTTGCCGTCGTTCCTCCTCTTCACGCTATATTCTTCTTCTGCGGCTTCGATAGGTGGCAATGTCTCCCTTGAAGCCAAATTTCCATGGTACCACCCCGAAGCCCCTGCAACGTCCTGGGTGTTCATGATTCTTGAGCGCCATAGTGAGCTCATCGATCTCTCTGTCAACCTTCACTCTTCCCGCTCTGACATCTTCAAGTATTTTCAATATTTCAAGTGCAGTCTCTCGTAACAAGGGTGGGTAATCAAGGGTACCATCTTCAGTGTTAATTGTGCCTCCATGAGCATAATACCAATTCTTCTCTCACTCGGGCCAATCAACGACCGCTCGTATGGTACCTTGTGCGAGAAGGTCTTCTTCCATCTTTCGCCACTTGGGCATTGCAAATGCATATCCACTTCGACCAAGATGATGGTCGTGCTCCTTCTTAGCACGACTTTGCTTCCCTCGTGCACTCGCCATGGCGAAATCTTCACTTTTCTTGCATTCCTTAAAGGACGTACAGTGTTCTTTTAACTTGGGATATTCAATCCAATTTGGAGTTCGATTCTTCTTGATATAATCTTTATCGAGTTGTTGTTTGAACTTCTGAAATTGTGTTGCCATCCTCGTGAGAGTCCAACGCTTCACATTGGCTGGTTCAACACCTTCAGAAAGTGTGAAGTGTTTTAGGATTTCATCCCACAACAAATTTTTCACTGAGTCTAGAACCACGTGTGGATTATCTGCTTTTCCCTTCCATTCTCTGTAGCTGATGGGCACGTTGTCCCTTGCAATGGCCCCACACTGTGACACATACTTGTCCTTGATTTTTTGAGCACATGGTTGGCAATCCTCTGATACTTCTTTGATCTGTTACATGACATGGCCGGTGAGTACTTGTGTATGCCCTCTCTCATCTTTTTTGATGTGGAGGCTGAAGCCTACATGCTGCAGATTCGTTATTTAATTAATTAGTACCTAAGAATTGAGGTTAGAAAATAAGAACTATGAAGTTAATGCATGAGATATATACATATATACCTCGTGGGAACATTCAATACTTTCATTCACAAGACTTTCCTCATTGTTTCTAGAATTGTCCTCAATATTAGCTATTGTGTCCATGACAGGGGCAGCAACATCCTCATTCGGAGGTATGTTCGAGTACATGTCCGCCTGACTACACTCCTCGTCGGTGAAGGTTGCAATTGTATTTGTACCACTAGCTATAATGTCGGCCATAAAGTTGTCATGGTTGTCATCCATCTGCAATAAACAAGAATTTTCTATGAATTTCTATAATACACAAGAATTTTCTATGAATTTCTAGAATAAGCTACAAGTTTTTATATGATTTTCTATAATAAACAAGAATTTTCTATGAATTTCTATAATAAACAAGAATATTCTATGAATTTATGTAATTTTCAACAATTTCTAAAACTTTCTAGAATAAACAAGTATTTGCTAAAAATTTCTATATTAAACAAGAATTTTCTTTAAATTTGTACAATAAGCAACAAGTTTTTCTATGAATTTTTAGAATAAACAAGAATTTTCTATGAATTTCTATAATAAACAAGAATATTCTATGAATTTATGTAATTTTCAACAATTTCTAAAACTTTCTACAGTAAACAAGTATTTACTAAGAATTTCTTTATTAAACACGAATTTATTTTGAATTTGTAGAATAAGCAACAAGTTTTTCTATGAATTTCTAGAATAAAAAAGAATTTTCTATGACTTTGTATAATAAACAAGAATATTCTATGATTTTATGTAATTTTCAACAATATCTAAAACTTTTTAGAGTAAACAAGTATTTACTAAGAATTTCTTTATTAAACAAGAATTTTTTTTGAAATTCTAGAATAAGCAACAAGTTTTTATATGATTTTATACAATAAACATGAATTTTCTATGAATTTCTATAATAAACAAGTATATTCTATGAATTTATGTAATTTCCAACGATTTCTAAAACTTTCTAGAATAAAAAATATTTACCAAGAGTTTTCTTTGAATTTCTAGAATAAGCAACAAGTTTTTCTATGAATTTCTAGAATAAACAAGTATTTACTACGTATTTGCTTGAATAAACAAAGTCAAAATATTTCTACTAACTTGTGGACGGATGATGCTTGTTGATGGTGGTGCCGTGTGGGAGAATGACAGAGGTGACGGGAAGTCACTTGTTTGAGATGGCGCGGCAGTCGTCGACTTCAGAAGTATCAAACTAATGAAATTGTATATTAGAAAATAATTAAGAACTCAAATACACAATAAGAACTCAGAATTACATATATATTAGAAAACAATTAAGAACAAAAATACACAATTAATAACTCAAAATTACATATATATTAGAAAACAATTAAGAACTCAAATACACAATTAAGAACTCAAAATTACATATATATTAGAAAACAATTAAGAACTCAAATACTCAATTAAGATCTCAAAATTACATATATATTAGAAAACAATTAAGAACTCAAATACTCAAAACTATGAAATTGTATATTACAAAACAATTAGATTTTCTTACACAAATATACACACAAAAATATACAAAGCATTACTATTTAATTAAACTAAAAACACAATTAGATTTTGATACACAAATATACACACAAAAATATTCTTTCTATTCCTATAATAAAATTTCTTTCTATTCCTATAATAAAATTTCATATTCTGATTAAATTTTCTTTCTATTCCTATAATAAAATTTCATATTAAAAATTTACACACAATTATAATTTCTAATTAATATCAAAACATAAACTAAATCAAATAAAATTAATTAAAATGCTTGCTGACGTTAGCATTTCATGGGCTGACGTCAGCAAGGCAAAACCCCGCGCGGCCCAGCCGGCCATCGGGCACACGCACGCCGGCCGGTGGCCGCGGAGGGGTCCGGCTAGCGCAGGCATCGGCGCGGCAAACCGGGCCGCGAAGGCCACCGCCGAGGAGGAGGGCTCGGCCGGGGTCGCCGCCGAGGAGGGATCGGGGCCGGGGGCGGCGGGGGTGGCGAGTCGGAGGGGCCGCCACGTCGGGGACGGAGATGCGCATCGGTGTGGGCGGACGCCGGCGCGGCCGAGCGCGCGCGCCGGCCGGCGAAAGACGGCGCGCCGCGCGTGTGTCGGGGAGGAGCGGCGCGATGCGTCGGAGAGGAGCGGCGCGGCGCGTCAGAGAAGAGTGGCGCGTCGGGGACGGGCGCGGCGACGAGAGGCGGCGGCGACGACGACAGGGGAATAGAGGCGATTTGGGGGAAAACGGCTAAGTGCCGATCTGGAAGGCGACGGGGCTTATATAGAATCCCCAACCTTTTGTCACAGGTTGTATTACCAACCATGACAAAAGGACCTTTAGTCTCGAGACGGATTGCCTCACGACCCGTGACAAAAGGGGCATTTCGCGCGGGATGCCCTGAAGGTGAATTTTCGCCCTTTAGTCCCGGGTGGTGTTACCACCCCTGACAAAAGGGGGGGCCTTTAGTCTCGGGTGGTAACACCACCCGGGACTAAAGGGCAAATTTGCGCGGGAAATTAATATTTCTCTTTTCCTTGCTCATTTATCTCATTTCTTTTTGCTTTCAACATTAAAAAATCATTAGTTAAAATATTTGTGTCATGCAAAATTTTATTATGTTAACAAAAAAATACCTACTTTTCTATGCACATATTATTTCAAGAGTTGAAACAATTATTACTATTTTTTGTTTACAATTTGAAGGGGAAAATAAATTAAAATGAAAATAGTAGTAAACCTACTCAGAAAAATCTCTGGTTTAAACAAATTTATGAATTCACGTATTGTCTTCGAATGATCAACATGCTCATTTCCTTGCTCATTTATCTCATTCATCTCATTCGTGGGCTTTTTCTCTTTTCCTTGCTCATTTATCTCATTCTTTTTGCCTTCAACATTTAAAATAAATCATTAGTTAAAATATTTGTGCCATGCAAAATTATATTATGTTAACACAAGAAATACCTACTTTTCTGTGCACATATTATTTCAAGAGTTGAAACAATTATTACTATTTTTTATTTACAATTTGAAGGGGGAATAAATTAAATTGAAAATATTAGTAAACCTACTCAGAGAAATCTCTGCTTCAAACAAATTTATGAATCCGCATATTGTCTTTTTGATATAATGATCCATATAACTACAATGGCTTACATATACGTACAGAGGTCACCTGATGGTTATTACAAGGCACGACATTAATTAATACCAATGACTACAAGTCCCAAACTGAAGCTGGTTAGCTTCTAGCTTTTGAACCTCTGCTTCAAACACATTTATAAATTCGCGTATGAATTCTAGTATATATATGCTTAATAAACATGCTTCCTAAACATGTTGAAGACAACACATGAATTCATAATAAAGTACGTAATTAACAATAATTGATAATAAGTTCATAAAGGTTCACATAGCTAGCTAATAATTAATACAAGTTCACATAATAGGGTACGGTACAAAGCCTGATCCATGCATGCATAATGGCACTGAGCAACACGCGCTTGCAGATATGAAACATGGTTAATGTCTGCAATCCTCCAGCCTAGAACTCCCTCAAAATAAGCTAGAGCGTGTACTAGTGCACTCTCCTCCGCTTGCGGAGGAGTGTCACAAACACCACTGCAGATATCAAACAATGGAGCCTCGGGTTCTGCTGGCTTGTAGAAAGTTATAATTGCTTGACTCTTCAATTGTTGGTGAAAACGTCTACCCACCATAGTAATCCACCCCAACACTTTCCACGACTTGATTCAGAATCGCATGGAAACTAATTGAAGCATAGGTAGAACCAGAGTGATCCTGCACACAATCAGATGATCATGAGATATAATAACCTTATGTACTAGAAACAAATTATATATGTACCAAAAACAAATTAATTAATAATGAATAGAAATTCTTTTATATATAAATGTATATTACCACATCTTGATGAGCCTTGCAAAGCCTCTTCGTAGTCTCAATCACAGTTCCTCTACCCGTCTCGAGTTGCCTTAATTTAAAATAGGAGAGGTCCAGCACGAAGCACCCAACATTATTCTGGAGTTGTTGTAGACAATTCTGCACGGCAGTCCTCTCTCGGGTTAACCGAATAGGTGATGTTTTGCCAACTGTTGCAATGGTAACCATCGGGTGTGGTGCGCCTATTGGCAACTGGCCGTAGTCTACATATCGAGCAGGTACGGTGAAAGAGATATACACTCTTGCCATGTGCTCATCGACGTGCTCAGTTTGCAATATAGGAGGAGTACCATTCATATCCCCGATAATGTCTCTGAGCCATCTAATATTGTTGAGAACCTACAATAATTATATATGTAACTAAAATTATAGATTTTCCATGAGAAATGAAAAAATGTTCTATGTAAAGCAAATTAATTTCAATTCCTATATTACCACGTTAGCTACACGTCCTGGATCACCCATTGGCAAGGTAATCGCGCGGTGAAAGTGCAATCTTGGACGTAGAGGCAACGGGGCCTCCAAACCACCTCCACGCCCACCAAGACCTACACGGCCAATGCCACGGCCACCACGCCCGACACGGCGACGGACTATGCCACGACCAAGGACGCCATTTCCAACACCACTTCACGAGGACATTGTTAGCTCAAACTATATCCAAATCAAAATAACACACATTATTCACAATAAATAGGATTAGTTTGCATATATACATTGGATTCAATATATGCATAAATAGAAAATCAAAAGGGAACTATTACTGTACATAACCTTTATGAACCAGCGACTCAGAAGACCTAGATGCTTCGGGAACTACAACAGTCTCACCTCACCGTCATATACACCTGACTCTCCCACTTACAGTACTACACATGCGCTACACCTCCTATCTAGCTACAGTCCAACATCGCGGAGCTGCAGGAAGTCCCCATGTAGGCCGTGATGTTAAACTGTAGCTAATTAGGACGTGGGGCTCTGTATCAAAAACAAGAAAAAAAAGAAAATACTTAAATTTATTGTCTATAAAACTAAAAAATACTTAAAAAAGAATTTAATCTTCTATTTCCTCCTATAGCAACCTAGAAATAAAAGGGGTCATAGAATTCATCACTGTATTTTATAAAATATATGTACACATACCTAATATATATAGATTGGATTCAATATATGAATAAATAAAAAAACAAAAGGGGATAGAATTTGACACTATTATTACTGTATATAACACAGAAGACTAGATGCTTCGGGAACTACAACAGTCTCACCTCACCATCATATACACCTGACTCTCCCACTTAAAGTACTACACATGCGCTACACCTCCTATCTAGCTACAGTCCAACATCACGGAGCTGCAGGCAGTCCCCATGTAGCCCATGATGTTTAATTAGGATGTGGGGTTCTGTATCAAAAACAAGAAAAAATAAAATGCTCAAATTCATTGTATAAAAAACTAAAAAATACTTAATAAAAAAATTAATCTTCTATTTCCTCCTGTAGCAACCTAGAAATAAAAGGGGCTATAGAGTTCAACACTATATTATATATAGATTGGATTCAATATATGCATAAATAAAAAAACAAAAGGGGTAGAATTCAACACTATTATTACTATACATAACCTTTACGAACCAATGACTTAGAAGACCTAGATGCTCTGGGAACTACAACAGTCTCGCCTCACTGTCATATACACCTCACTCACCCACTAACAGTACCACACATGCGCTACACTTCCTATCTAGCTACAGTCCCACCTCACGGAGCTGCAGGCAGTCCCCACGTAGCCCGTGAGGTGAAACTGTAGCTAATTAGGACGGGGGGTCTGTATCAAAAACAAGAAAAAAAAGAAAATTCTTACATTTGTTGTATATTAAACTAAAAAATACTTAATAAAAGAATTTAATCTTCTATTTCCTCCTATAGCTACCTAGAAATAAAAGCAAACAATGAAATAATGGAAATACATACCTAGTTCATTTTCTGTATGTCTATTTTTTCTTTATGAGCATATATTTGATAAACTACATGTACAAGTAAAATTCAAATTTATGAAAAACAAGAAAATAAGACGATGCTTACATTTCTTCTATATAAAAATTTATAACATACTTAACAAAATAATTTAATCTTCTATTTCCTCCGATGGCTACCTAGAATAAAATCATTTTTAAACAATGAAAGAATGGAAATACCTAGTACATTTTCGGTATGTCTTCTTTTATGAGCATATATTTTATAAAGTATATATATATGTATGTATGTACAAGAAAAATTCAATATTATGAAAAACAAGATTTTAATGAAAGAAGGAACAATGCAATTACCATCCTAACTACATCTTCACGTGTATATACAAAATCTCATGTCTCTAATTAATTTAAGCTCCTCCTACCTAGCTACAAACTAACAGTTCTATTTTCTCCATCTCTAAACCATAAAACAAAATTTAATCACAACAAATGAAGGGAGGATGAAGATTCCAACCTTTACAACACCTTGGAGTAGAGAAATCTTCACAAGATAATGAAGAAAAAAAATCGCAGCACCACCCTAGGCTTGAGTCGCCATGGAGGGGAGGAGCTTTTAGTCGCAGGTGTGGCTCTAGTGAATGGCTCGGGTGGCAGGAGGAAGGAGGAGGTACGAGCGTTATATGGATGCCGGCCTTTAGTCCCGACTGGTGTTACGAGCCAAGACTAAAGGCCGGGGGTAGTCTCGGCTCGTAACACCAGCCGGGACCAAAGGCCGGGGCAATTATTGCCAGATGAAGCCGTTGGGACCCCCTTTTGTCACGGTTGGTAATACGAGCCGGGACTAAAGGGGGGCCGGCTACAACGAGCATTTCGGGCCACGTCGACGAAAGGACTTCAGTCCCAGCTCCAAAGTTGAACCGGGACTAAACACCCGAACCAAAGCCTCCTTCTCAACCAGTGTCAGTTTCGTCATTCCTCACTCTCAAGTTGTGTTGCTGCTCGGCTTCTTCATGGCACGCTGCTTCTCCGTTTTGCTGCTGCTGGGCTTCGTCGTGGCTGGAGCGGCCGCAGTCTGCGAGGTCTCTCCTCTCACGCCGTGGTGGCAGCGCCGTGCGCGGCCGGAGCGGCCACCCCGCCCTGCCGTGAGCCGGTGCTGGCCTCCGTCAAGCTCGTTCTACACCAAGGAAAAAGATTGCATATTATGTGATGAATTTTATGTGATGAAAAAGCTCGGTCCAGCACAACCAGCACATTGCTTTTATGTGATGTAATGAAAACCTATTGAATATTATGTGATGAATTTGAAACTAGTGGGGTATCTGTAATGTTGATTATTATGTGAATAAATGGATTTGAAACAAAGTTATGTATTTGTTTTGTTGGTTATTTTGTCAAGAATTAATTTTAAAACAAGTGACGAGTTTTTTGTTTTTTACCTAAATAAAAAAATGTTAGTTATTCTCTCATTCATTTAAATAACAGACTGCTGTTCTGATTTTTAGAAATAGGTGGCATACAGGTGAAAGAAAGGTGTTGTTGTGATTTTGAAAACGGTAATGCTCGGACTCGGACGTCCGGAGGGAGCAGAGAAAATCGGACGCTTCGTTCTCCCAAAGAGTCAACCACCCACCATTTCTCTTTCTTCCTTTTTTCTTATCCTCCAGCAAACAGAGCCTCCTCCACCGGCAACGACGGACGCCGTCGGGCTCTCCTCTGGTGGTGGTGCGCGCCCCCACGCGCCGGATGCGCCACCGCCCCCCCCCCCCCCCCGTGGCCGGATGCGCCGCCACCGCCCATGGCCTCCTCCTCCCCTTCTTCTCTATGTGCGGTGGCGGCGGCGGCGCCCGCGCACGGAGCTTCGCGGCGGCGTGAGGCTCCCGCGGCTCACTCGGCACTGAGCAGCAGGGGGATGGCTTGAGGAAGCGGGCAAGCAGTCATGGCGACGAGGAGACATTCATGGCGTGCGATAGGATTTGTGCATGTTGCAAGCGTGTGTTCTACGTGTTTCAGATGTTTCATAAGGATGTTGCAAGTGTTTCGTGCGGATGTTGCAAAAGTAGATCGGGGTGTTTCAGCGTTGCGACATGAGGGAGGCATGGAAGATGTTGCAGAGCCTTGGGGCTGCGTTTCCGATGTTGCATGAAGCGTTTCGAGATGTTTCATCTAGTGCTATCTGATGTTGCACGAAGTGATTTGAGATGTTTTCATACAGTGCTATTCAATGTTGCATGAAGTGATTTGAGATGTTTCACTATTGTTTTGATGATGTTGCAACATTTTGTTTCTCGTGTTTCATCTGCTACTCTAACATGTTGCGACATATGCATCTTAATGTTTCACTGTGATTTGGCAAATGTTGCGGATGTTGTGTTTCGATGTTGCAGACGTGTGATGTTGGGTTTTGTGCTGAGGAGAGAGAGGAGAGCTCTTGATGTTGGATGTTGCACGCAACACTGGTCACAACATGTTCGTAATGTAGTCGCAACATGGGGGGAGGGGAGAAAGACTCCTGATGTTGGATGTTGCACGTAACCGCGTTCGCAACATGCTCACAACACGTTCGCAACACGCTCGCAACATGTACCCTTTGAATGTTGCAAGCACCACGGTTCGCAACATCGCAAAAGTTGTTCGCAACATCACTACGCCTCGCAACGAGATCGACGGCTGATACGCTCCCTCATCTGAATCGTGCGGCCGCGGACCCGTCCGATGCTAGCGCCCGGATCGGACGTCCGGGCTATAGCAGTTCTGTTTTGAAAATTGGGTGGCATATGTGAGGAATAAATGCATCACGTGTGTCACGCGATGCGGGCGAGTTTGCGTTCTGTCGCGACGAGTCCGAGGCGCATGACGTGGGGCGGCGTCGCGGTGCGTTCCGCGTAGGGTGTCTAGGTCTAGCCGTGTACGTGCATGTGTGTGTCACGTACAAGAGGTTTGTTAGTGTACGTGTGTGCGCGAACCTGTAGGTTGTTTCCGTTTAGATTGAGTCGTAGTAGGTTAGAGGAGTCTGTGTGCGTGGCATGGATCGTGGGAAGATGCCGCGTTGTCCAGGCGAGCATGCAGCTCACGGCGACGCCGAGCAAGTCCTGCCGATCGTGGCGCAAAAGCCCGGCACAGGCATGATTCCCTGGCCTATTTGTAGCCTTGAGCTCCTCTGTACTTCGTTGCCGAGCCTCGTTCATTCAATAGAAGCCAAGAGCTTGTGCTCTGCGGCGTTCGTCGCCGGCAAATCCTTGTGAGTGTATCCCTCGCCGGAGTTCAGGTGCTCCCGAGTGTGAGAGAGAGTGAGGACAAGGCCAACACTTGGTATTCAGAGTCGGGTTGTAGTAGAGATGAAGGTCGGTGAGTCACCAAAGAAGGAGCACAGTTCGAGCTCGGGCGTCGCCATGGAGCACGTTGTGCCCGGTTCCGGCGTGGTGGAGCTACCGCTTCTAACCAAGGGCAACTACCATGTGGGCGATGGTGATGCAGGTGTCGTTGGAGGTGCTGGAGCTGTGGGATGCGGTGGAGGAGGAGAGCAAGGATCGCGCTAGGGATTGACGGGCACTAGCCGTGATCCTCCGAGGTGTTCCGACGGAGATGAGGGCCGGGCTCGCCGTGAAGAAGTCGGTGAAGGAGGCCTGGGAATCTGTGAAGAAGATGCGTGGCGGCGACGATCGTGTGAAGGCGGCGAACGTGCAACGATTAATGAAGGAGTTCGAGCTCCTGAGCTTCCGCGACGACGAGACGGTGGCGGAATTTGCTGTGCGTGTCGATCGTCTGACCGCACGCCTGGGAGATCACGGGGAGGTCCTGGGCAACTCTTGCGTTGTCAGGAAGGTGTTGCATGTCGTCCCAAGGCAGTTGAAGCAGGTGGCGGTGTCTATTCACTGGTGGAGAGAGGACCTTTAGTCCCAGTTGGTAAAGGGTATAGGTCCCTCAAGTCCAACCGGAACTAATTATTAGAGACAAAAGGGGGTCGGCGGCCTTTAGTCTCGGTTGGTAATACCAAACGGGACTAAAGGGAGGTGCACACTAGCGTCAAAAAAGTCAAAAAAAAAATTGAGAACCCCGGGAGGCCCTCACACACGCAAGTCACAAGTCACGTGATTTTTCACGCGAAATATACACGTGCGCGGTTGCGGAGATTTGAACTCGTGACCTCTAGCCTCGCGCGTAGCTTCCTCACCGTCTCACCTACACAGTACATCTAATTGAGTAGAGGATGCTATCCTCTTATAGTAAGTCGTGGGAGACCATTTAGTCCCGGTTGGTAACACGACCCGTGACAAAAGACCCCCCCCCCCTTAGTCCCGTTTGATAACACGACCCGTGACAAAAGGGTCAACCGGGACTAAAGGGAGTGAGCACTCATGGCATTAGTACCCACGTCGATGAAACCCCTTTAGTCCCGGCTCCAAAGTTGAACCGGGACTAAAGGCCCGAACAAAAGTCTCCCTCTCTACCAGTGATTGACATCCATGGCGACCTTGAGGCCATGACGCTGGATGAGCTCGTTGGCCAGCTCCAGGTCGCGGAGGATGCGGACGCCGAGGACGAGCCAGTGGCCAAGGGCGCGACCGGTGAGCTGCTGCTCACCAAGGGTCAGTGGGAGGCTCGTTCGCGCCAGTGTGGAGGCGGCGGACACGATGACGGTGGTGGCGGCGGCGACGACGACAGTAGCACGAGCTCAGGGCACATTAGGAGCCACTACCGAGGAAAGTGTTTCAACTGCGGCGTTCGCGGCGCGGGACTACCCGAAGAAGAAGAGGGAGAGGGCGTTCTCGCCGACATCGAGGAGGAGGCGACACTGCTGTGAAGGTCACGTCCATGGTGTCGTGTGGTGTCCATGGTATCGTGTGGTGTTGCGTTTAGGAGGAGATTGTTAGGAATAAACGCATCACGCTTGTCGCGTGGTGCGGGTGAGTTTGCGTTCTGCCGCGCCGAGTCCGAGGCGCACGACGTGGGTGGCGCGTCGCGGTGCGTTCCGCGTAGGTTGTCCAGGTCTAGCCGTGTACGTGCATGTGTGTGTCACGTACAACAGGTTTGTTAGTGTACGTGTGTGCGCGTACTTGTAGGTTGTTTCCGTTTAGATTGAGTCGTAGTCGGTTAGAGGAGTCTGTGTGCGTGGCGTGGATCGTGGGAAGATGCCGCGTCGTTCGGGCCAGCATGCAGCTCACGGCGACGCCGAGCAGGTCCTGCCGATCGTGGCGCAAAAGCCGGGTGCAGGCACGATGCCCTGGCCTATTTGTAGCCCTGAGCTCCTCTGTACTTCGTTGCCGAGTCTCCTTCATTGAATAATAGAAGCCAAGATACAGGAGCTTGTGCTCCGCGGTGTTCGTCGCCGGCAAATCCTTGTGCGTGTATCCCTCGTCGGAGTTCAGGTGCTCCCGAGTGTGAGAGAGAGTGAGGACAAGGCCAACAGCATACATGTAAAAAAATGTGAGTTTTTGTTGCTGATGGTTGGGGGGTAAAATGGTCATTTCCCCTGTCCATTTAACACCGTTGCAAAATTGGACAGAATGACATAGAGGGCAAAAAAAAGTTTAGGACGATGGTACACAATTGCGAACAACTTTTTTTAATGACACACATGTCAGCACCATCTTTTTTTAATAGCATACTGGTAAAAGTCTGAAAATCAAACGAGGGGTCGCCCCTGTTCACTAAAAAACTTGTTAAAACCAAAATGCGAGGCCCTAAACGTAAATGTTACGCCGGTCGGCACTATAAAACAAGAAACACATGACCAATAAGCGTTTCTGTCCGTTTCCCACTTCAGGAGTTCGATCAGGTAGCCAGCCGTGACCACGCACCAGCCGCCGCCGCCACCACCACCGTTGAGTCAGCGAGTTTGTGCAATTCGATGGACGACCTGCGGCTGTCCCCGTGCTCCTCCTTCTCGCCGCCCTCGCTGCCGTCTTTCTTCTCCCACGCCGGCCACCCGGCCATCGAGTTCACCTCATGCGAGGTCCCCGAGAAATGGTTGCTCGGGGACGTCGTCGTCGCCAAGAACGAGGGTTATTACGACGACGGGGACAACATGTGGCCCGTTGGGATCATCTTCTCGCCGGACTCCGATATCGCTGTGCCGCAGCCTCCAACACCTCCTAGTCCTCAGCCGGCGCCGCCGCCGCAGCAGCAGCAGCAGGAACCGAGCGTCACGGTCCCGGCGGAGCCGCAGCGCCCGGGGAAGCGGCGGGGCCGGAAGCCCGGCCCCCGCAAGGACGGCCCCACCGTCAGCCACGTGGAGGCCGAGCGGCAGCGCCGGGAGAAGCTGAAGCGCCGGTTCTGCGCCCTCAGGGCCGCCGTCCCCACCGTGTCGCGCATGGACAAGGCTACCCTCCTCGCCGACGCCGCCGCCTACATCGCCGAGCTCCGCGCCCGCGTCACGCGGCTCGAGGCCGAGTCGTCGAGGCTTGCCGCCGCCGCGAGGTGGGAGCTGCCCGTCGGCGCCGCCTCCTCGTACGGCCCCCAGGGAGCCCCCGGCCAAGACGACGAGGCGGTGGTGGTGCGGATGATGGGGCCCGACGCGGCCGCGGTGCGCGCGACGAGCGCCGCCCCGCACGCCGCCGCTCGGCTGATGGCGGCGCTCCGCTCCCTGGAGCTGCACGTCCAGCACGCTTGCGTCACCCGCGTGCGCGGCGTGACCGTGCAGGACGTCGTCGTCGACGTGCCCGCCCAGTACCAGGACGGCGACAGCCTCCGCGCCGCGCTGCTGCAGATGCTGCAGGACAGCGGCTAGAGCTAGAGGCAGCTCCTCGCGCGCGATCCCCTACCGTACGCAACAGTTCTCTCGAGAGTCGCGTAGAAGCTACCTAGCACTGCTAAAATGGAGCGCGGATCGGATCAAGGTAGGTTGATGCTAGTTATGTTGATCGAGACTCGAGATGATAAAACGATGGGTAATCCATCGTGTGTGTGGATGTCGTCTCTGCATGCCTGTCCATGGGTTTAATGGCTGGGTTCGGTTGCAAACAGAAAGCGAGCACTCATGCCTAAGCTTCTTCTTTGCTTCTTGGAACCAAGTATCCAACATCATGCCAATAACGAGTCACGACCAGGGCGCAAGTGCGTGCATGTTAACGTGTGCGTGCACGTGTGTATGTGTAGCTAAATTATATTATGGATTTGCATTGTTTGCTCTGTATGACACATGAGAGTTGGTTGTTAGTTTCGATCGACTACTCACAATTACTCTTTATCGAAAAATCTGTTGCCATTTGACCTTTTTAAAACTTTGACCATTCATCTTATTCAAAAATTTATGCAAGTATCATCTAAACTTTGCTAACTACATGCTTTACTATTGTATGTATTTTAAACTTAACTTATCTTTTTATACATTTACAATAAATATTTGAATAAAACGATTGTCAAATTAAAGTTGTAATAAAAAATATTTCAATACGGATGGAGTATTTATTTACTTTTCACTCTTTTCATCCTCACATAGACTTATGCAACTCTAGTGATATATTAGCCTCCCCTCTCTTTCATTATTTCGTGAGGCTAATCATGAGTTTGAATACACGGAGAGACACCTTTAATTAAGTAAGAAAGTTATATTGTCTCAAATACAGGGATTGTTTGTCGCATATATTGTCTGGGAAACACAGTCATGTAGAACCTTAGCTTGGAAAGAATTACATTAGGCTAGAACGATGAAAGCCGAGACATCATGATTAGGTTATATATACTGGACAACATAATCCTTCCAAGTGGAAGAGGGGGCGACCAGATGAATCTTAGATCACTATAGGAGATTCAGTACTGGAAGAAATGTTCAGTGGTATTGTATGTCAACCCATTCAAAACTACCCCTAATAATGTACATTTTCTTATCAGCCAACCATCAAGCAAGCACACGTTTTCATTGGTTAAGTTTTCCCACTGTTTTCTGACGGTACAGGTTCTGACAATGATATGTCTCCCTCCGTCTCGTTATTATAGTCGCTAGATTTCTGTGCGCCCCACAGTCTCGCTTCCCCAGCGACAAACAATTGGCGACGGAGGGATCGGAGTACATGACTCTTTGCATATATAGTATATATATGTCGTCCTTTTGTAGTAGTTTGCATTTATCCTCTTACGAAAATTCTCCGCACCATTGCGTCAATTACAGATATTGTGGTTGTGCGGGAATCTAGGAATGCTCACATACTTGGAATTTATATATTTGACATATATACACACCAGTATACGTTTCGAGCAAATCGTACATGTGCTAATAGTTGTATATTTATGTATTTGAGTTTTGCAATGTGTTTGTGTGGAAAGTATGAGTGGTTGTTTACGTGAAATAAGTTATAGATGCATGATGCAAGATTGAAAATCGTCGGTTACTGAACATCAACATGCCATGTTCGTCAGCAATATTTTTCTCTCACAAAAAACCAGCCACCAGTACTTTTCTCTCTGAACAAATCAGCACCCGACACCAGCCAAACAGATAGGTTGTCGGGAAGGAAAGAAATGATCTGGATGCAAGGTGTGGTGGGTTTCCCTGCAAAAATGATGTAGTACTCGTAGTAGCTAGCCTTACATGAATACCTCCATTAAGTCATCAAGCAAGACAGAAATAACTTTGCTGCCTAGAATTAGTTTGAGTGCCGATCATGGAGAGACATCACGAGTAGACTAAAACTAGTCATGATTTCACCATTGGGACTGCCCTTACAGTATTCACAAGTAGTAGTACATCATATCATACTTAGTGTCTTCGGGCTCTCCCAATGCTAGAAACTATCATAGTTTCTATATTCTAGGACTTCGTGTCAAGAAACTATCTTCTACAATGCAATTTTCAACCATAGTATTCTATGGTCCACTTGTCTCTCTCACAAATTGTCTTGGTTTACGTGAAGACTTGGTTTCTTAGGCCAGTCTCAATGGAGAGTTTCACCGTCCCGGTTTCCAAGATGTGAAACTTTGGAATGAAATAGATGTCTCCCTCAATGCATAGTTTCATCGCACAGTTTCATAGGCTCAAGGGTCCCACAACCTCTCTCTCATTGTATGGTTTAATTGCATAGTTGCATGGTGAAACTCTATTTGTGTCTCAATGGGGGGTTTCACACAGTTTCCAACGCATGTGAAACTGTGCCCAAAGGTTTCACCATGGTGAAACTCTTTCTCTCTCTCTCCTAAGGGTTTCATGCAAAAAGTGAAATATTTTGCTGATGTGGCGCTGTATTTAATGTGCATGAAACACTCATGAAACCCCCATTAAGACTGGCCTTAGTTAGACTTGGTTTCTTCATTTCTTCCTCTCTCACTTCATTAAATGACCCGCCACATCAGCATTCTGCTTACATGGCAGCATAATTAATAGCTTTAGACTCTACGGTAGAGTGTGCATTGGGAGAGCCCTTATGGGTGTGGTTCAATGAAACTAGTCTGACTAAATTAGTCACTTTGAGATACTAAATTCCCAAACAGCTGAACTAAAAGGTGACTAAGCAACTCCAAGAGACTAGCTATCTTGGCTTAACTAGCTAAAAAATAGAAAATTTGTCAAAAAAACTTAATCCAACAGACTAGCTAAACTTGTCATCGCTATCCTCCGCTAGCTAAACCGGGGGGCTTCGCTAGCCATCTTTGGCTAGCCACTCCTGCTAGCTATCCCCTCGTACATGAGTATGGAAGGCGGGACCCACTAGTGGTGGAGCATATGGAGAGTTGATTTTAGCTACTCTGTTGGATTTCATCAACTTTTTGCTAGCTATTTCATTTTACATCCTAGGCAAATCAGAGTTTTAGCTAGTGATTTTTAGAGAGACTCTTGGAGTTGCTCTAAGACTCTTTAGTAGGGGAGGGGTAGTTAAAAGTTGTTTTAGTCTTCTCTCTCCTTATTTTCTCCTCATGCACTGGAGAGAGAAGGGGACTTTAATGCTCTTTAAATCTCACTTTAGTCTCATCTTCCAAACTGTCATAGGAGTATAAGATATCAAACACCCTCATAGTACTTTTGCAGTTTTGCTAATAAAAAAGAGAGTAGGACGTACTCGATGACAGCCATTTTTATTTTACTTCAAGGGATATTAACACCGACTACCTACCCCATCCCCCGTTAGGCTATGTTCGTTTTGCCCCCAAACAAGAGGGGGTTGCGAGGGATTTTGACTTGTGAGTGATCTAGTCCCTCCCCTAAGGCAACGTATTCTATGCAAATAAATTTCGTGTGCAAACTATGCAAACTTCCCTCTAGATGTTCATTCGATGGATAGA
This sequence comes from Cenchrus americanus, assembly GCA_947561735.1. NCBI lineage: Eukaryota > Viridiplantae > Streptophyta > Magnoliopsida > Poales > Poaceae > Cenchrus > Cenchrus americanus. Next base: position 265,492,215 of record OX387239.1, read on the forward strand.
TAGGAAGGTGGGACAAATTTGCAAATAAGCGACCGCCACGACTTTGGAACAAATTTCTTTTTGCAAAACCCCCACATCGCCTGGCTCAACCTGTCGTGCGACTCTGCGTCCGCTTGTTTTCCGCAAGACGACCGGCATGTCAGTGTCAGATCGGAACCGCGCCGGCATGTTGGAACGCGTTGTCACAGAGAAGCCAAACCTGTGCCGCAAATACTTGATCGAGAAGCCTGCAGGTCTTGGGACAGTGTAAGGAATCGGATGCCCGTTATCCTAAGAGGGGGAGGGGGTGAATTAGGCAACTTAAAACCTTAACCTATGGCTTCACTAATTTTGCGCAAAGGTAAACTAGAACATACTATCTATATGTGCAACTACGGTTGTTCTAGTGTGAAACTCCCATCCCAAAAGAAGGTTTGCAACCTATAGCCAATCCTAGCATGATACTACTCTAGGAATGTAGAGGCAAGCAAAGATTGCAAGAGAGTAAATGCGGAAACGTAAAGGGGATGAGAGGAAGCAAACTCTTGACACGCGATTTATCCCGTGGTATCGGTAGGCACTAAGCCACCCCTAGTCCACGTTGTTGAAGCACTCACACAAGAGTATTGCTTCCGGTCACCAAGTCTCTCCCAAGAGCACCAACTTGACTTGCCACAAAGGCTAGCCACTTAGGCACTTGTCAAGCTCCCTTGGTCACCTTGATGCCGCCTCCACTAAGGAGCTTCTCCACCAAGGAAGGGGGTCTCCACGTCCCCCGCACAAAGTGTCCTCGCCGCTCCACACCAAGCCGGAGGGTCGATGACGATTGCCGGTGAGCCACTTAGGCCCCAAGGCTTCCGGCGAACCTTGTACAACTGGATTCACTCAAGAATCACCTCACAAGGTTGGCACAACCTTGCACTCACTCAGCTCTAAGCTAAGCCTAGCACTAAGCACATACAAAAAGCATATGCAAGTCTAAGGATGAGCAATTAAGCACTTGGATGGATTGGATATAATCTTGAATGTGTCTTGAACTCCTCTGCACTTCCACACAATCCAGCAACCTCAAATGGGTGAGTGGAGGGGGTATAAATAGCCCAAGGCATCAAACTAGCCGTTGGCTAACGTCCACCGAAAAGGTACCGTCGGATGATCCGACGCTATGCTTTTCCGGGCGTCGGTTCATCCGGTGCCCCTCCCATGTCACGTAGCCGTTGAGGTTCTCTCGACACAATCGCTCCGACGCTATGCTCCGACGCTACGTCGGATCATCCGGTGCCGAAGGCCTCGCGTCCGTGTCGGCTCGTTAGCTTCCAACGCACCGTCGGATAGACCGACGCTATGCCTTGACCAAGGCGTCGGATCATCCGTGCGTCGAAGCCTTCGTCTTGGTGCGTCTCTCGTCTTGATTCAAACCGAGCGTCGGATAGACCGACGGGGTCCCCACTCGGACCGCTTCTGGATCATCCGGTGCTACCGTCTTCCTTGCTCTTCCTCTCGCAACTCGTCCGACGCATGTAGAAATTGGACCGTCGGTTCATCCGACGGTACCTAGGGTTTCACCCCGTGTACCAACTCGTCCGACGATTGCACCGACGCTTGTATTTGAGGGACCGTCGGTTCATCCGACGGTGTCTTTGCTTTTCCATTTCTTGCTCGGTTTTGACCCTTTGTTTTGGCATTTTTGCATGGGGTTTTCTTGCATCCTTGGGACCTAGAAATGTCTACAAAGACATGCTCAAACAATATGGTTAGTCCCAATGATCATGTTGTCATGAATCACCAAAAACAAACTCCGAACTAATGGCATGTGAGGCCATGTTCGCTACAATCTCCCCCTTTTTGGTGATTTATGACAACACAACCAAAGCAAGCATAAATTTGCTAGAATGACAGAATTAGAACCACTTACACTTGCTTGGATGCTTACCATCATCCAAACTCCCCCTAGATCAAACTTCCCCCTTTTTGCTCTTATGTTCACATTCTCCCCCTTTGGTCTCAAATCCTTGAAATCACTTGTAAGCATCCTTGAGCCCACTTGTAAGCTTATGCCACACGCTTGCTTTGGTCTCACATTCTCCCCCTTTGGAATAAAATCTCCAAAAAGTCCAAAGCAAACGGGTCCAAGGAAACTAGCAAGATCTAGCAACCATAGCTCAAAGGAGAGATGTTAAATGCAAGGGAGAAAGCCGCATGAACCATGATCCATAAGTATGATATCAATGAAGATACCACATGTGAGAATAACTAAGGTGGATCACAAGTTCATGAGACTAGCATGATACAAACTAAGCTCCCCCTAAGTGTGTGCATAAAAAGAATACCACTTCCAAGACAAGGGTAGTGAGAAACAAGTGCACAACTACAAACTTGAAAGACAAGGAAGCTTAGAGCATATCATGCAAGGAGGTAGCTTAAGGGACAAGAGATAAGACAAATGGGTTCTTGTTACATTACCACTTGTAGATATCACTTGTAGTCTTTTGATCATTGCATACCTCCGGGGATGATGATCCTCTCTACCTTGTTGGCACCACATTGAGATGAGCCACTTGGAAATGATATCACTAGGTGACACCACTTGGAAGAAGCTTGCATAGAAGACACTTGGGGTACCACAAGGATTAGGAATGTATGAGTACATTGCCTTTGAACTTATATAGAGACATAAGCTCGCAAGGACATGACCCAATAGCATGAAGCTCATATTGCTATATTCACTCTTTTAGAGATGTTAGATCACATTGCGAGTGAAATAGCATTCTCTTAGAATGAAACACCGCATCGGAACGCGTCGCTAAGGAACTACATAAGATAAGCTTGAAACAATGTTAGTCCCATAACCAAACCATAGGATGAGCTCCCCCTAAATGTGTGCATTTAGTGTTTGAATCACCAACCAAATGTATGCACATTGTTTATGAAAACAAAAGGGAAGCTAACCCTATAGCTTGCTCATGATGCAAAGAGATATATATGAAACATGCACCATGAAAGAACAAGTGTAGCTTTCCTACACACTAATCAAACCATGTAGATTGCTCATGGGTTAGCACATGACACAAGCAACCTACCATATGAAAAAAAATGCAACAAATGCAACCTAAACAAGGCAATGGAGCTACAAAGATACAAGAGATGGGTTCTAGTTTCCATTACCTCAATCGGGGAACTTGGGCAACACATGTCCAATTTGCAAGCTTGGCTTATAGGCTTGAATCTTCTCATCTTGATTGTGCCAAGCCTCCCAAGTCCCCACACTCAAGGCCTTCAAGTGGCCTTTGGAACCCAAACCATCTGAGGCCCCTTCATGTTGATGATGACTTCCTTGGGCACCCAAATGGGTTGGTTCCAACCCCGCTCTTCCTTCATCTTCCCAACCTTGTGTGCAACCACCTTGCCATTTGCCTTCTTCTTGATGACGTAGGTGTTGCTCTTGGTCTTGTTCTTGCGGTTGGGCTTGGTGTAGATGAGGGAGCTCTTGATGGTTGGCTTCAATTTCTTCTTTGCGCCCTTGTCCATCTTCTTGACAAATTGAGGGCATTTGTAGAACTTGTGCCCTTCTCCATGACACTTGTAGCAAGTCACGGTTGCACCCTTCTCAAGCTTCTTCACCATGGGATCACGGTTATCTTGAGAAGGTTGGACTTGGCTCTTCATGTCTTGAGAGATGTCCACTTGTTCTTCATCGTTCTTGCCCTTGCCCATCAAGTTTTCCAACCTCTCTCGGAGCCATTTCACTTCTTGCTTGAGCTCATCATTTTCCTTGCCTATGAGATAATCACATGATTCTACAACAACATTCTCATGGCAAAATGGTGAGCAAGATTCATCAATTAAATCAATGCAAGAAGTTGAAGCATCTACCTTGGAGATAGGAATTGCACAAGGGATAGATGTTTCATCAAGCTCAAAGGAATTACTTGTTTTAGTCTCATTGCTCTCAAGCTTAGATTTTAGCTCCTCACACTCCTTGCTAAGCAATTTGAATTTGCACAACAAATGTTCATAATTTGTAGCAAGGGTGTCACTAAGATCATTGAGAGCATTGAGTTCTTTAATTTCATTAGCTTGTTGCTCAAGCATTCCTTTTTGCTCATGGATTAGCTCAACAAGATCATTGAGAGAGGTGGTGTCGGATTCGTCATCACTTACATTGCTTTCCATACCTTTGGCCATAAGGCACATGTGTGATGATGAAGGACCTTGCATGAAGCGGGTGGTGAAGTTCTTTCTTGATTCATCGCTTGAGCTAGAAGAACTTGATCCACCACTTGTCCACTCGCGGACGGCGAAGGTTGCTTCTTGCCTTGGTCTTCTCTCCTTGACCACCTTCCTTTTGGGCTTGTGCTCAATCTTGGTGAACTTGATGTGTTGATGATGGCGCCCTTCTCTCAAGTGGATGTTGTAGCCGTACATGTTGACTTTCTTCAAATACTTGAAGATCTTCTTCACGTACTCGGCCACCATAGATTCAACCTCTTCATCACTTGAGGAATCTTCGTTATCACCATCATCACCATCATCTTCACTTGAGCTTCCACGAGTAGCCATCCTACTCAACATTTTCTCTTGTCGGCTTGAGAGAGCATGGCTTGTGGTTGGAGAAGATGGTTCTTGGAGCTTTTCTTGGGGCGCCTTCTTTGACTTGGGCATTAGTTGAAGCTCATGTGCCATGATCTTGCTCAAGATATGTGATGGCTTCAAATCTTCGAGCTTCTTCTCGTAGATGATTGCCTTCACCAAGTCATAGTCGGGCTTCCGGAGACTTTGAAGGATCTTGCGGTTGATGTTCAAGTCCGTGATGTCCTTCACACCTAAGGCATTAATCTCATTGACAAGCACATTTAGGCGTGAGTACATAGATTCGGCATTTTCATTAGCAAGTTGCTTAAAGCTATTGAATTCCTCAAGGAGACAACCGTAGCGTTCATTAGCAACTTCTTTTGAACCCTCATTTTGCTCCTTGATGGTTTTCCATAGCTCATGAGCATTTTCACAAGTAAAAACTCTATTGAAAACGCCTACATCTAGTGAGGACAAAATGATACTCTTAGCAATCACATCAAGTTGCTTTTCCTTTCTAGTACCATTTTTCATGCCCTCATCGGTGACTCTCCAAACATCAAGGTCCCTTGCTTGAAGATAAGCCTCCATGAGGACCTTCCACCGAGGATAGCCCGTGCCATCGAAATGTGGAGCCAAACCTAAGGTATCCACCCCTTTCATCCCTCTAAAGAGCAACTCACTAGGCGGTGAAGCCTAACCGTTCCAATGAGCCGGTTTTCACAATTTACCAATTGAATTGGCGTATCCTTGTGAAGGAAGTGAGTCCCGGCTCTGATACCACTTGTAAGGAATCGGATGCCCGTTAGTCTAAGAGGGGGAGGGGGTGAATTAGGCAACTTAAAACCTTAACCTATGGCTTCACTAATTTTGCGCAAAGGTAAACTAGAACATACTATCTATATGTGCAACTACGGTTGTTCTAGTGTGAAACTCCCATCCCAAAAGAAGGTTTGCAACCTATAGCCAATCCTAGCATTATACTACTCTAGGAATGTAGAGGCAAGCAAAGATTGCAAGAGAGTAAATGCGGAAACGTAAAGGGGATGAGAGGAAGCAAACTCTTGACACGCGATTTATCCCGTGGTATCGGTAGGCACTAAGCCACCCCTAGTCCACGTTGTTGAAGCACTCACACAAGAGTATTGCTTCCGGTCACCAAGTCTCTCCCAAGAGCACCAACTTGACTTGCCACAAAGGCTAGCCACTTAGGCACTTGTCAAGCTCCCTTGGTCACCTTGATGCCGCCTCCACTAAGGAGCTTCTCCACCAAGGAAGGGGGTCTCCACGTCCCCCGCACAAAGTGTCCTCGCCGCTCCACACCAAGCCGGAGGGTCGATGACGATTGCCGGTGAGCCACTTAGGCCCCAAGGCTTCCGGCGAACCTTGTACAACCGGATTCACTCAAGAATCACCTCACAAGGTTGGCACAACCTTGCACTCACTCGGCCTCTAAGCTAAGCCTAGCACTAAGCACATACAAAAAGCATATGCAAGTCTAAGGATGAGCAATTAAGCACTTGGATGGATTGGATATAATCTTGAATGTGTCTTGAACTCCTCTGCACTTCCACACAATCCAGCAACCTCAAATGGGTGAGTGGAGGGGGTATAAATAGCCCAAGGCATCAAACTAGCCGTTGGCTAACGTCCGCTGAAAAAGGTACCGTCGGATGATCCGACGCTATGCTTTTCCAGGGCGTCGGTTCATCCGGTGCCCCTCCCACGTCACGTAGCCGTTGAGGTTCTCTCGACACAAGCCGCTCCGACGCTATGCTCCGACGCTACGTCGGATCATCCGGTGTCCGAAGGCCTCGCGTCCGGTCGGTGCGTTAGCTTCCAACAGACCGTCGGATAGACCGACGCTATGCCTTGACCAAGGCGTCGGATCATCCGGTGCTGAAGCCTTCGTCTTGGTGCGTCTCTGTCTTGATTCAAACTGAGCGTCGGATAGACCGACGGGGTCCCCACTCAGACCGTCGGATCATCCGGTGCTACTGTCTTCCTTGCTCTTCCTCTGCAACTCATCCGACGCATGTAGAAATTGGACCGTCGGTTCATCCGACGGTACCTAGGGTTTCACCCTGTGTACCAACTCGTCCGACGATTGCACCGACGCTTGTATTTGAGGGACCGTCGGTTCATCCGACGGTGTCTTTGCTTTTCCATTTCTTGCTCGGTTTTGACCCTTTGTTTTGGCATTTTTGCATGGGGTTTTCTTGCATCCTTGGGACCTAGAAATGTCTACAAAGACATGCTCAAACAATATGGTTAGTCCCAATGATCATGTTGTCATGAATCACCAAAAACAAACTCCGAACTAGTGGCATGTGAGGCCATGTTCGCTACAGACAGGTAGCGTGGGCGTTTTGCATAGGGTTCCTGAGAAATTTCATCAAGATTCAGTTTTAACTGCCTCTAATTTATGCATCGTTTTCGTGCTCGTTGCACATGCACCATGTTGGAGATTTTGGTTGCCATTTTTCTCCTTCTGTGCGACCTACAAGTCTACAACTTAGTTTACGGAGGCAATCTCTATTTCGTTTACATATATCTACACAGGCCATAACATTTCTTAGGCATGTTGGACAGCAGCGGCGCGTCGGTGTCGGGCAGGAACCGCGCGACGGCCAGCATGTGCCACCTCGCGGCGGGGCTGACGAACACGCCGCGCGACGGCGGGAAGGAGCGGACGTCGAGGACGAGGGTGATGCCGCTGCCGCGCAGCGCCGCGAGGGCCTCCCGGTCCGGGTGGTAGATGCGCATGGGGGCGTCGCATCACTGGCCAGTGGTGGAATCCATGGCGGCGCGTCCGATCCCAGTTGGCGGCGGCGGCGGCCCAGTTCAGGCGGCGCGAAGAGGACGCCTGGGTCGCGACTCTGAGTAACAGAGCAACACAACAAGAAACTATGGCTTCGCCAACAGGCCAGAGCTTTCCCAACAGCCAAGACCTGAGCTGTTGGCGAAGAAACTCTTTCCCAACAGGAAAATTCTGCTGTCGGGAAAGAAATCTTCGCCAACAGCCCAAAATCCAATGACTGATGGCAAAGTTCGGCTGTTGGCGAAGGGGTTCTTTCCCAACAGCATTCCTCTTGGGAAAGAAATGCTGTTGGCGAAGCCCCGGCGCGGCCAAACGGTACCGCCGCCGTCAGCTTCGCCAACAGCTTCGCCGTTAGCTGTTGGCAAAGGGAGCAGCCCTTCGCCAACAGGGCTACCAAGCTGTTGGCGAAGAGCCTTCTTTCCCAACAGCCTTGTAGGGGCTGTTAGGGAAGATTGCGGCTGTTGGCAAAGAATTTTCATTTTTTTTCGAATTTTGAATTCAAACTTTTTTGGTAGCCTTGCTACATTGTTTACAAGCACATGGTTAAATATGGGCCCATTTTGCAACATTTAGCTATATTTCGTTAATTATTTTCGTTCACTTGAATTTTCCGGCATAATTCAAATTTGAACTGCAGGTGCGTGAAATAATGAAACTTAGGCGTTCGAAAAATGATATTCATGTCGGGGAGTGTGTTTTGAGGCCGTGTCCCAAAGCTCACCCGAAATATCGAAGTCCTTGTCCATGTAACACGACGGTCCAGGCGTGGTACAACTGTTTTTTAATTATATAAAATCCAAACGAAGTCGAAAAATCACGAAACTTGTCGGGGTGTCTTGTGATCGCATGTGGAGGCTGCGATAAACATTTGAGAAAGTTTGGAGCAAGTTACAAGCGTCGGATGCTCAAAACCTAGACGACTCCACATGTGCTCACAAGTGATCACATGGTAGAGATGTCTAGGTTTTGAGCATTTGACGCGGCAACTTGCTCCAAACTTTCTCAAATGTTTATCGTAGCCTCCACATGCGATAACAAGACACCCCGACAAGTTTCGTGATTTTTCGACTTCGTTTGGATTTTATATAATTAAAAAACAGTTGTACCACGCCTGGACCGTCGTGTTACGTGGACAAGGACTTCGAAATTTCGGGTGAGCTTTGGGATACGGCCTCAAAACACACTCCCCATCATGAATATCATTTTTCGAACGCCTAAGTTTCATTATTTCATACACCCGCAGTTCAAACTTGGATTATGCCAGAAAATTCAAGTGAACATAAATAATTAACGAAATATAGCTAAATACCTCAAAACGTCCCCAAGTTTTGAAATTGAGATGTAGTTATAGTAGGAAGGACCCACAAAAAAGTTGGAAGGAAAAAAAAACAAAAATGCAAAAATTCTTTCCCAACAGCTTTGTAATGCTGTTGGCAAAGTGGCTTCGCCAACAGCATTAATACCGCAGCTGTTGGCGAAGGCTTGTGCAGTAAAAATTCAAAAAAGGCTTTGCCAACAGCCGCACCTATAGGATGTTGGCAAAGAACATTAACCCTAGAAACCATCACCCCACCACACTCCCCACCACACTCGACGCCGCCCCCCCCCCCCCCCCGCGCGCGTGCTCCGCCGCCCGCCGGCCGGCCCCCCCCCCCGCGCCCGCGCGCGCGCGCCGGCGGGCGGATCCGGTCCGCCCGCCCCCGCCGGCCGGCCCCGCCCACCCGCCCCGCCGCCCGGCCCCCGCCCCGCCCCGCGCGCGCCGCCCACCCCGCGCGCGCGCGCCGGCGGTGGATCCGCTCCGCCCACCCGGCCGGCCGGCCCCGCCCCGCCGGCGCCATCTCGCGGCGCGGCCTGCTGCGGTCGCGGTCGCACGGCACCGTCCGCGTCCAGCGAGCGGAGCCGGACGAGGCGGCGATGCGGGGGACCGTGGTTGAGCTCTAAGAAAAAATCCATGAAGCCCACCGAGATCCACCGGCATCCCGTCTCCTCCTCCCTTCCCGTGGCGGCGCTCGCGCCTCCCTTCTCCACGCTGCTGTCATGGACCGTGCCCCGCCGCGCGACGCGCACCGAGACGTCGTGGGCCAATGCTGGCTCCCCCACGACTTCCCCGTTGCGGCGGCGCGCGCTCTCGACCGCCGTCCTCGTCGCGGCCGCCGCGCCTCGTCCCCATCCAGAGTCCGCCCCGTGGCCACCTTCTCCTCCACCACAGCCATGCCGACGGACAGGGACATCTGGTCCTCCTCTCTGACCTCCCCGACGTCCACGTCACCCTCGTCGGGCGGCTTCATCGCAGGCGCTCACCGTCGACGTCCCTGTCCAGGCATAGGTGAGACACCCATCCTGCTGCCTCTTAGCTTGGGGAACACACAACCGTTTTCACCGCACTCATAACTTGTTCGATGTTATGCCGGAACCGTGAGCTACCTCTGTTCTGCCTCGGTTCCACACCACCAAGCTGCACCACAAGAAGAGGAGGACGCCGCTGCATCGGCAGGAAGGCGACAACCTCGAGCTGAACCGCGAGCGGTTGCCGTCCACCTCACCCTCGACGTGTTCGTCGAAATGTCTGAACCACAACAGGGCTGTGCGCTCCACGCCGCCAACGCAGCTCGACCCGGCTGTTTCTGCCACCCCTACTGCCACGACGACGTCGTTGCCCTTACACAGCAAGATTTGGGAAGCAGGCGACGCAAATTGGAGCATGATGGACAGGTACATCTTCGATTCATGTGCAGGATCAATTTCATATGCAGTTGAGGGTGCATTCCTTTTGGAGCTCAGGTAACCAGTGTCTTGTTCCTGTGCTTTACCTCTACTGACTTGATTTTCGTATTATTGTTGCCCTGGTTTGCTGTTGTTTGCGCCTTCTTGACCTGTTCATTCGAGTGGCGCTCAGTCAAACCAATGAAACCATAGAGCTTTCTGTTACCTCATCCTAAGGCTTAGGTGGCAGCAACAGGAGCGCTTAGGACGAGCTTGCTTGATTCAGATAGGCGCGCCGCAGCCGCTGCATTTCTGTGGTGTGTTCCTTGTGTGATACAGTTAGTCTTTGTGGCACTCTGGGGTGGCTGTAGTCAGTTAAGGGTAAAACAGAACCAGAGTCTTGGTAATAGTTCTCCTGATCATTAGCAAGTTTATTTCCTGATTAGGCTCCAGATAGGTTGTAAAGCTGGTTCAATGTTGGACCCTGCATTTAGATTTCAGTCGGGCACCTTGTTATTATTCAGTTCCTTCCTGAGGGTTTATTCTTTGTGCCACTTGATACAGTTATCCATCGTACTTACTAGTTGCAATAGCTAATGGGTGTTTTTTTTTGCATAAACGAGTGTAAATAATTCAGATCTAGATTGCCAAATGTTCTTGTCTAGTATGGTTTTTCATGACTTAACATCAGCACTTGGGGAGAAAGTTATGAGCTTTATATTCAATTTATTTGCCATAATTCACTATGGTGTACCATATCTGCAATTGCTGGCCCCATTTATGCAACATAGTTGATAATGATCTCTGTTGCATCATACTGACAATTATGTAATATTGATAGTGAAATGTTCTAGCACACGTTGAGAAAGAAGTTCCATTTTAAGCTAAAGATATAAGTTCATGTTTTGTCAGTGTTGGCTAACCTTATGGATGCACCTTTGTACATATCCTTCGGTAGATGCCAAACAGTGAATAACTATATTAAGATCTATGGGGTTTCTATGTTATTTAAAATTATGTATATGCATCCATTTGAACATTTTTGTGTAAAAATATATTGAAATGTCCCTACCCATCAAGATAGTTTGCTTTGTTGATGACGGATGTTCAGCATTTCACTTAGTTTTTACACAATCGTTTGGCACAGAGTATTCATCACGTGGTGTCTAGTTAAAACTATAGCCCTGACGCCTATTTTGTATATACATTCATTGGAACATTTTTATTCATTTTTACCATATTCGTGTTGTCTAATTTAACAGCAACAGTTTTATTCAAATTTACCATATTCGAGTAAGGTCAAGATAATTTCTAAAGGATTTTCTAAAATAGTTTGACCACATATGCTAATGGAAGTGAGAAGATCAAGTAGAATGTTATGAAATCTGTTTTCTACATGCCTATAATCAATAATGAAATTATGCACTGTTGTAATCCTACACAATATGCCAAGTCTAAAATAGTGTTGCACATAATAGCCTCCAAACTTGTATTGTTTGCTGATCAATCAAGTAGTAGCACAAAATTATAATTACAAACCATGTAAATACCTTATATATGGGATGATGAGGACGCTAAAGCTTTCAATGTATCTTTGCCTGATCTCAGGTCTTGCCTTGGACTAAATCATATTTTACTTCCCTCTATAGAGTACACAACTGTTAGTAATTCTATCATGTGATTTTAATTTTCACCTGCTAATATATATATTTTATTCACAACATTTCTGCCTGCTATACTACTGGGAGAAGCTTTGAACCAACATTTGCGGAAAGGCATGGTACATATATTTCATACTTTGCTCTTGAATCTATTTTCGGAAATAATTCAAGGTTGATTTTGGCTTCGTAAGATGAACTTCAAAAAGTCATGGTAACTTCTCACTTTATGCTATCTGATCTTCTTTCTTTACATTTTCTCGTATATGTACCTTGTCTTCAATTTACCGATTACATGGTATTTTTATTTTTCGGAAGTGATGGGTGCTTCTAGTTATTACTTATGAGCTAAATTGATAGATCATGATACTACTGTTTGTTAGATTCATACATTTTGTTTCTTAGTTTAGAATCACTCGGTTGAATTAGTTGACTTGCTAGAAGTACCAATTCTATTGATAGGAATTAGCCACCCAATATAGAGATTAAGCTATGTTCAACTACGAAAGTTACTATTTAGTCTCATGTGAAGTGACAGTTTGAACTTGTATTCATGGATGCTCTATATTTGTATGGCTAATATGATAACCTATATGTAACACTGGGTTTTGTCATAAATGAATGTGGATTATATATATATAGATAATGTGCGGACTTGAAATTAGTTCTCAACTAATTTCGAGCCAAAAGACTCTCTGTTGCTACAAGGGCTTATAACGACGGTCTGTCTATCGTTGTTCCAGGGTTGTGGTGTAGTGATTAAATGCTAGAAAAGAGTAAAAGAAAATGGGGAAAAAATTCCCAGCTTTGCCAACAGCATGGGCCAAAGCTGTTGGCAAAGCCGACACGCGCTTCTGGGGAAAGCCCAGCTTTGCCAACAGCCTGGGCCAAAGCTGTTGGCAAAGCTGCCATTCCCTTTGCCAACCGGACTTTGCCAACAGTCGTCTCTTCCGTGTTGGCGAAGGCAACGGCATCCGAGCTGACGGCGTCCCCCCTTCGCCAACGGTACACATGGCTGTTGGCGAAGCTTTCCCAACAGGGCCCGCGTTCCTGTTGGCGAAGAGCTCTTTCCCATCACTTAAAACGCCAACGGTTCTTTCCCAACAGGAACTCGGAAACCCTGTTGGGAAAGCCTTCGCCAACAGGGTTGGAGTCTTCGCCAACAGCTTAGTGCTGTTGGCGAAGCACACGTTTCCTGTTGTGCAACGCCGTAGATGGTGGTTCTAAGTGTCATGAAATATTGATTAGTGATCATTTAGCATAACTATGTAATTAGGGGAATCATTAGTGATGTAATTAGGAAATTACAACCGCCTTGTCGAAGAGTCATCCCGAAGGGGTGCGGCACTCCCGAAGGGGTGCCTTCACCCCCTCATCAATGAATCAATTCATTTGCCCCCATTACATTAATATTACATTTCATTCCTTTTACTATTAACACGTTATCAGCACTGTCTCTACCCTGAGACGCACGCACTTGTTATGCCTTTGAGCACACAGGCCAGACAGGCATTCTGCATCCACGTCGAGACGCCATGGTCGAGTTGGTCGCCGTTTCTGTGATGACCATGGACGTCTAGGCCTCCCAAATGACGCCGCACAATGACGTACTCGCCGGAGGACTCGCCATACTTCGTCATAGCCGCGCAGGCCTAGGGCCTGAACCAACCAAGTGAGTTCTTCGAATTTGTGATTCTGGGCAAAACAGAAGACACAAAAATCTGTGTCAACATTGACATTTTTCTTGCCTTCAAATCAAGAACTCCATTAATGGAGTTTAACAAACAACAATTAGCATCAATGAGCTCTTTGATTACGATGCTTTACCTTGATGATGGCTTTTAACGCACAACAGGAAACGCGTGCTTAGACAACAGTGCTAAGCTATTGGCGAAGACTCCAACCCTGTTGGCGAGGGCTTTCCCAACAGGGTTTCCGAGTTCCTGTTGGGAAAGAACCGTTGGCATTTTAAGTGATGGGAAAGAGCTCTTCGCCAACAGGAATGCGGGCCCTGTTGGGAAAGCTTCGCCAACAGCCATGTGTGCCGTTGGCGAAGAGGGAACGCCGTCAGCTCGGATGCCGTTACCTTCGCCAACAGGGAAGCGGCGGCTGTTGGCAAAGGGAACGACAGCTTTGCCAACAGCTTGGTTTGCAAACAGCATCGGTCGAAGCTGTTGGCAAAGCTGGGCGCGTGCTTCAGGGGAAGCCCATCTTTGCCAACAGCCTGGCCCAAAGCTGTTGGCAAAGCTGGCAAGGCTGGTGAGGAAAGCCCAGCTTTGCCAACAGCTTTGGCCCATGCTGTTGCCAAAGCTGGAAATCCCCCCTTCTTTTGTTTGGTCTTTTCTAGCATTTAATTCACACATCAAATCCACACATCAGCATATGAACCAGAATACCACATATATATCAACAATATAGCATATGAACCACATTTCGGCATCGGTTTCGATCTCAACATGAATCCACACATCAAATCCTTCGATACATGTCCATAATACACATAAAGTCACGAAACCAAGGTGTGTGAAACGAGTGCAATATTACAAAAAAATAGGGATGTGTTCAGGAATGATGCAATGGACAAGCTCTACTGGGAGCCCTTGAAGTTCTGTATCCAACAATTTCGGATTTTGGGTGAGAGAGAAGGGTGCTATGAAACATCAGCAATATTAAAAGCAGTGAATTTAGCTGCTCAATGCTTTGCAGGCCGGCCATTTGGCAAGCCGACCTTGGGGTCCCGCAGCTCATCAAAGAACGGATGGGCACAAGCATCAACCTACATGAAAGTATGATTAATATGTTTAATCGAAAAGTACCCAAGTTTCAAAGCTCTCTTAATTTTTAAAAAATAGCAAGGCCACCGACTCATGTTCATAATAATATGCAAGTGATAGTGCAAAGATACTACTTGCTTCGGATAACAATTGGCACATGTCAGAAATAACTTGTTTAGCCAAAGGGAAATGTAAAGCTTAGCATAAATTGACTGTACTAATGTAACTTTACTAATTGGTATACATAATCTGACAGCTGATACAACCTTTATTATTTACACCAGTTGATCAATGCCACTTTCACCAGGAAACAAAGACTGATATTGGGTGGCAAAATAAACATAAACAAAATTCTCAGTGGCTACAAGAAAGAATATCTCAATTAACAGTAAGCTGAAGCAACAATAATAGAAAATTGATGAGGCTGAAAAAATATTTCAGTATCAGTGATGCACATAACTCTATCTGGAATTTCTTCATTTATATAAGCAAGTCCTAAAAACGTTTGCAAAAGAACTCTGAATCGTGCACGCTTATACTTTTTTTAAGATTTCAGAAGCATTCCAATAAAGATACCAACTACACTTGATTCCTGACCAATGCAATGTACTCTTTTTGCATCACAGTCACTGGTGTGACAACTCCATAAAACCAAGTTCGTTTGATTGTTCATTAACAAAAAGTGGAGCTTGTTTTCAGTATATAATTAAAACAATGGATAGACTAAACATGAAAATAAATTTGCAGTACACTCCAAATGAACAACACAAGTGCACATTCAGCTATAAGAGCTATAGAATATAGAACTTTTGCTACCTTTCAGAAAGTACATTCTAGGATAGTCATAAATTTTCCAAGGAACCGCAATATGTTCCTTTGGACAATAAACAAAGCAAGACAAACAATAATCTAATGCTTGGTAATATATAAGGAAATAGTTAACCTTTCTTTGACCTCCCATTCCGACTGCGGACTGCCTAGTAACATTTCATTTGGACCTGCACATATGTGTGCGGTGGCACTGCCAAGGATATACATGATAGCATCCCCATCGATCGACAGTTCTCAAAATCATGTATGCTTTGAATCTGAAGAGAAACAGTTACCTGCAGTGTTGCAAATTCACATCTTGGCGGCCAACATCTTTGCAAATCTTTCAGTAACATGTCTTTTTCAGGGTACATCGATTCACAAGCTGATAAGAGGTTGAGAGAAGAATAAAATAAAGTTCATGCTCCCAATTTATTTATGAGACTGCAAGCAAATAAGCATGTCCTTGGTTCGGAAAAAATTATAGATCCATCCTAAGTAATTAAGTTTGAAATTTATTACATGTGAACTGCAATAGGCATATTTAGCAAAAACAAATCCTAAATATCTCCATTCTGAACCACAGGCAGGTCAACTAGTCATCACAAACATTTTTCATATCATGCTTGCTAAATCACTAGCAATAAACATGGCTTGGAAAACAAAGGTGTTCTGGAGAAGTGCAAACCTAGAGAGTTTCATTTTAGAGGTCGATCCTGGGCTTCATGAAGTCCCCTGCCATGGCGTCGAAGACATCCCCCGACCGATCTCCCCCACCTACGGCGGCGCGCGAGCCTTCTTCCCCGATGACCGTGTCCATGAGCCCTTTGAAGCCGCCCTCTCGCGATGCCGCCGCCATGGACTCGAGGCGGCCCCGAGTAGCCCTTCTTGCTCCCGAATGAGGACAGGGTCGACCTCTTCGGTGTGTGGTGGTGGCCGTCGTCGTCGTCGTCGCGGCGT
Source organism: Cenchrus americanus (assembly GCA_947561735.1). Lineage (NCBI taxonomy): Eukaryota > Viridiplantae > Streptophyta > Magnoliopsida > Poales > Poaceae > Cenchrus > Cenchrus americanus. The sequence continues at coordinate 265,508,492 of OX387239.1, forward strand.
CCCGACGGCGCGTCGTCCTTGTGGAAGTTGTAGAAGTCCCGTGAGGCAAATAAATTAGCAAGCTCGAGAGATCGATGAACCAATGCAACAACGGGAGCAGGAACGACATCGAAGGCACCGCTTTGCTTACGACGGAGTTGGGGCTGCGGAGGACGACGCTCTCTAGCTCCGACCACGACCGCTCGGCGTCCGCGAACCGCCGCTTCTCCACCCCGATCCTTGATCTTAGCCGCAACACCGACATGCATATTGCCCCCATTCGGATTCGGTTACACATCGATCGATAAGCATTCAAAATCCTCCAAATGTACCCTTTGCCTTCGCTGCGGGCCCTTCTCGTCGACCCTCGACACCCAGTACAAGAATGGCCCCCACGACCGGGCCGCGCCGGAGGGGGGGGGGGGGGGGGGGGGTCCGGGGGCGCGCCGCCGCGGGGTGGTGGCCGGGGAGGGGCGGCGGCGGGGGCGGGGGACGGGGTGCGGGCGGGGAGGAGGGGGGCGGCGGCGGGGCGGGGGCGGCGCGCGCGCGCGCGGGGCTCGCCCGCCGGCCGCCGGAGATCTAGCCGTCCGCCGGCGGGGACGCGGGGGGCGGGCGGGGGCCGACGCGCGCGCCCGGCGGGGGCTCGCCGCCGGCCGCCGGAGATCTAGCCGTCCGCCGGCGGGGACGCGGGGGCGGGGGGGGGGCGGGGTGGGCGGGGGCGGATCTGCCGCGCGCGCGGGGTGGGTGGGGGGGGTCGGGTCCGGTGGGGAGGGGGGCTACTGGTTTTAGGGTGAAGCCTTTTTTTTATTTTTTACTACGCCAGCCTTCGCCAACAGCTGCGATATTAAAGCTGTTGGCGAAGACACCTTTGCCAACAGCATCACAAGGCTGTTGGGAAAGAATTTTTGCATTTTTGTTTTTTTTCCTTTCAAGTTTTTTGTGGGTCCTTCCTACTATAACTAAATCTCAACTTCAAAACTTGGGGATGTTTTGAGTTATTTAGCTATATTTCGTTAATTATTTTCGTTCACTTGAATTTTCCGGCATAATTCAAATTTGAACTGCAGGTGCATGAAATAATGAAACTTAGGCGTTCGAAAAATGATATTCATGTTGGGGAGTGTGTTTTGAGGCCGTGTCCTAAACCTCACCCCACATGTGGAGATGTCTAGGTTTTGAGCATCCGATGCGGTAACTTGCTCCAAACTTTCTCAAATGTTTATCGCAGCCTCCACATGCGATAACAAGACACCCCGACAAGTTTCGTGATTTTTCGACTTCGTTTGGATTTTATATAATTAAAAACAGTTGTACCACGCCTGGACCGTCGTGTTACGTGGACAAGGACTTTGAAATTTCGGGTGAGCTTTGGGACACGGCCTCAAAACACACTCCCCGACATGAATATCATTTTTCGAACGCCTAAGTTTCATTATTTCACGCACCTGCAGTTCAAATTTGAATTATGCCGGAAAATTCAAGTGAACGAAAATAATTAACAAAATATAGCTAAATGTTGCAAAATGGGCCCACATTTAACCATGTGCTTGTAAACAATGTAGCAAGGATACCAAAAAAGTTTGAATTCAAAATTCGAAAAAAATGAAATTCTTTGCCAACAGCCGCAATCTTCGCCAACAGCCCCTACAAGGCTGTTGGGAAAGAAGGCTCTTCGCCAACAGCTTGGTAGCCCTGTTGGCGAAGGGCTGCTCCCTTTGCCAGCAGCTAACGGCGAAGCTGTTGGCGAAGCGGACGACGTCGGTACCGTTTGGCCGCGCCGGGGCTTCGCCAACAACTTTTCTTTCCCAACAGGAATGTTGTTGGGAAAGAACCCCTTCGCCAACAGCCGAACTTTGCCATCAGTCATTGGATTTTGGGCTGTTGGCGAAGATTTCTTTCCCGACAGCAGAATTTTCCTGTTGGGAAAGAGTTTCTTCGTCAACAGCTCAGGTCTTGGCTATTGGGAAAGCTCTGGGCTGTTGGCGAAGCCACAGTTTCCTGTTGTGATGTGGTCGATTATCACCACGTCTCAGTGGAACAACAAAAGCAATAAGGCATCAACTACAAGGACTGATGCATAGCATTTGTCATCTCGGTGTTCATCATCGCTGAAATAATTGAACAACAGCATTAGAAAATGCACACAATCATTATGCTCTTACCTGATGCATTCTTGATGGAAAATGGAACTGCGTCATTTAATTTCCACAGCAACTCGTCTTCTGACGCATACACAACAAGAGAAGCCACCTCGCCAACCTCTGGTCCTGAGGACCTGCTGTCCAGGGAGCACCACATTCGATGGTGTCAGGGTGATTCCTGATCTGCACCCTCTCAATGGTGGTGACAGTGCCTGGCATCACCGGTTTTGGCCCACAGGTCGTCCCCTACACCATGAGTGGCAACCATGCCACAATCTCCTCCTTCACTGCCACAAACATCTCCTTCGGAAACTGATGCTCGGCCAGCGGCCGGTAGCCGGCAAAAGGCCGACGAACATGGGGCAGCAGGCACAAAAAAACAAGAAGAAAAGAAAGAAAGGATCAGGGGGTGGAGCAGTGGACACGAGTGGTGCGGATCTGCTCCGGCCATCAGGCCGGACTCCCACCGGCGGTGGTGGCGCCACCTACAGGCGGTGGCGGCGACTCTTTGGGGGCGAATGGTTGGGGTGGAACCCTAACCGCCTGCCAGGCCACCAACGGCCCGCAGACCGTTTAGGCCATATGGGGTAAATAAGGCTGCCTGAGCAGGCCTACGGGCCGCTTTGCCCCTTCCGATTTACAAATTAACCCTAAGGTTTGAATTTATTTACATGTCTAAAATAATCAGTTCAGCATGTTTCTGCTTTAGACCCTAAATTGTTCTGTAATCATGTGTTGTCATGCACATTATAATAAGTACCCTCCGGCATTTGCACCTATGTAATTTGGATTTTAATAATACCACAGTAATTATGCATCTAATATTACCACCGTAATTATGCATCTCTATGATCTGAAGATCGTCTATTGGTGTACGAACAATTTTTCATATGAAATTTAATTTACTTCATGATTACTAATTAATCAAAAGTAAAATTCTACATCAAGTAGAACATAAAGCAAAATTCAAAAAGATGAAAAACTATACATATGATTTTGGAATAACACAAGGTGATGCGACCTAGGCGTTGGCTGTGATAAGTTCTTTATCAGAATTTATTTGCCCTGAGACCATGCTTTTACGCAGCTTCTGCTCATCACTTGAGAGGTCTACATCTTTATGATGATTACCTTCGAAGTGTGTATCCAAATTTTATATACATGGACAACTTTGAATATGACTATCAAGTCAATTATTATTCCTACATGAACTAAAATGTCCTTTACCTTAATTTTGTAAGAATCATCTTACATTCATTATTTTGCTTATTTTACAATACAAAATTTACCTCAGTAAATTAACTTTTGTTGCAAGAATGATCTTGCCTTCACTAGTTTTGCATAATCATAACACCAATATTATGGTGATTATTCCCCAAATGACCTCCTAATCTTACTAGCGTAACACATATGAGTGGAGTCTAAGGTATTTATTGCAATCATGCAAATTATACTTATAAAATGAGTTTCTCATCCACCATTTCAAAGGTGACATCATTCTGGTGATTACCATTTATTATATTAACTCACTAGTACATGATGATCGAGTCACACTCGATAATAGCGATTTCATCACCTATCAAAGATGAGGTTCACACTACTTGTAGTTCAAATCACAATTTGAAAATACAAGATTTTACATAAAATAATTCAAGATGCATCTTGAATACAAAATTGTAAGCATCAATTTTGGCTTAAACAAATAGCAGAAAAAGTGCAACGTATTTTATTGACAATACTCTATCATATACAAAGAGAGTATGTTTTGGTAATTATCATCAGATCATTTATTCTCATAAGAATATAATCCAAAAGCATATGCAATGACTTCTGTCGTTTGTCAATTATAAGAATAGTCCACTTATAATCATGTATCAACTTGATTTAAATAATATTTGCACTACAATATATTTCATGCTATATAATTTACTCATCGAGTAAATTCATTCAAATACATGATTAACACATGTAGGACATGACTAATGTTTCCAAAATGGAAATTGTTGAATTCACATTGGATTGAGTTTACTATCCAATATTGGTACATGATATCAACGATATCATTGCAAGATTCATGGAGTAACCATAGGAGTTCTACTTTGTAAGATTCATGGAGTTCTACTTTAAAGAAGTACCCAATACTATTCATAATTGAATTACCACACATACACCTTTGTTGTTACTAAATTTCCTCTTCAGAGTAACCATAGGAACAAGAACCATTTATTTCTTTGAACTCCACGTAGAGTTATCAACAAAGAATAGAGCTTTTCGTTCATGGTATTTACAACACAATAGATCTCATCTATAAAATGTCACTTTCCTTCAGATCAAGTGACCATAATGACTAACCTCAAGTTTGTCTATAGTGTGGTTATACATTCATGTACACATGATTTCCAATAAAATATTTGATTCAAAAAAAACCTCCACTCCAGTGGAGGAAAGTGAATTCAAGGAGATAAATTTGAAGCACACTTCAGTAAATTAATAAATCAGATCTCCACATGTTTCCATATAAATTCATGGAATTATCATTAGTCCGTACATATGTAGTATATTGTCCATCATTAATATCATGTATTTCAGACATGGTATTTACTCGGGATACACCAAGAAAGAAAAGGAATTTAATTTAGTGGATCACCACTATCACAATTGTGAAAGATATACTTTCCTTACAAATTATTTATTATAGATGCACTCATGTATTCTACAGAAAGCCTCAATTTTGTGACATCCATTTGTATATGGTTTCATACTGAAACCCATTACCAAGGATAATGATGAAAAATCAGCACTCAACTTGGTAAAATGGACAAGAAAAATCAATATTCATAAAATTCCTTTCATATCATATGGGATATGTTATATGTACCTACATAAATCACGTATGACATGTTGCGTATTAATAATTTTTCAATCTTGAATATATCAGGAATTGGCATTATAGCCTTGGTCATCCTAACTCATGGATGATAAGAAAAATTATTATCAATTCTATTGGTCATAACATACATTCTCAAAATCCTCTGATTTTGTGCACCGCATGTGTCACTTGAGAATTAATTTTAAAGCCCTCTTACCTTAAAATTGTAAACAATGAGCCACTCAATTTCTTGAAATGCATTCAAGATAAGTTGGCATATTCAACCATTTATGAATTATCTAAGCACTATCAGTGCTCATAAAGTCATTTATGAATAGTTACATTTGTGTCCCTTACTGATTATAAGGCATAAAATTACCAAATTAATTGTTCTAGTTTTCAACTTTGATATGAGCAAAATTTTTTTGGACGCAGGACCACATCCATTCATATGGAATATTTGGTTTTGAGAACTATATCACTTGTCCATATCAATTATGGCCTAATTGAATCTCTTATTGAGATAACTTATTTGCATGGCCACCAAAATAGAATTAAATATATCAACATCAAGTTGGTAATATGTGGATTTACACACCACATATTTTATATTCATCAAGCTGCAATCATACGGCTCCCTCCGTTGCAGTTAATACGTGAAAACTTGGCCACAGCCAAATATTTCCCATCTGCGTGTCGGTTATGTTTTGCACATACCGATATCACCACCTCACAACATACATCATGGGAATTAGGGACCAACATAAAAGGTATTATCCGTCATTCATATAATACCTTAGGTCTCTATGGGGATTTACACAAAAAAAAGCCCGTATGTTGATCACACCTTGAGGATAATTCCAGGCATTAGGAGGAGACTAATACCACATATAGAATGCCAGGAATACAAATGAATGTTACACATCACATTCAATCCTCACATTCACGTATATACAAAAGAATATCTGAACTCTCAGTCCAGAACATCTTATATATTTGTAGCATATTACAACTATTCTGTCAAATGCATTTACTTATCAGAAGTGTCATCTTATTCAATCCCTACAAATCAATGTGCAAGAAAAGAGTGGAAATCTAACAAGATCACTCAACTCCCAAATTAAAATAAGAGGGGGGAGAAGTATGGTCACTAGGGACATAACTTGTTAATAAACATCCGCGGAAACAGGGGGAGACATCCTCCAGTATAGTAAATGCAAATCAACATCATACATGTTGTTAGACACTTTATGGATTATTGAAAATCCAAAGCCTATGAATGTTTAACATTCTAAAGCCCAGTACATGTGCACATAAATTTAGACACTGAGGCATCATTGGAACATCCTAACTCTATCATCTTGGGAAATGAGATAAGAGTTCTAAAGTATTAATATTTCACATGCTATATTGGTTCTATTGAATCAATAATACAAAGACTACATAAATGTCGACATATACTCCTGAAAATTGCTATACACCTTAAACTGGATCCAGACCAAAAGTCCTAGGCGGAGTGTATCAACACTCAAATTGGGTCAAATAAAAAGGTGGAAATTATGGAGAATTTATCTCATTCACTAGTAAGAGGTATTTACCACAGTAATGCCATCTTCTCACAAATGCATTTTTTATGAAAGCAAGGTGGTGATATAGTGAGATATTGTAGCAATGGTTTCACGCAAAGACCGAGCAACATACCTTTGTGGTATATGTGAAAATTATGTTTCTATACTTTATCAATGGCAGAGCATATAACTTTCATAGATTTCGATATACAAGTCTTCGACTTATTCCATATTCTATATCTAAATATAAATCGCAACATATATTGTGTATCATTCAAGATTCAAGTCACTCCATAACTTGAAATAGTCAAGTTGATTGTGGTACAACTGACTAAGTGAGTATCTTCCATAGAAGGATTACTCCAATCACTATGGTTGCATATGTGTTCATAAATAAATCCAACGTGGATTTTCCATCATCATATTTAACACACATAAACAAACAAGCAATCATTTCTTGACGGAATTTGAGATGGAAATTTTGGTAAAACCAAATTGTGCTTAAGTTTACAACTTGTGCATATATATCAGTTTATCAATATTAGATTGATAATGTGTACCAATATTCAAATAATATTGGACATAAATATTCATGGTCATTCAATCCCTAAAGATGGATCAATATCCATTTAGACCCTGGGATGATAAATTTTAGTACCAAGGAAGTGCTTGTGTATCATGCAAATTACAACATGCTTAATATTGTAGTTTTAGATATCTTACTATAATTCAACTCCAACAACACCATGCTGGTGGGAGTGAGAAATGATATCCCTAGATATCAAATGGTACTAAAAGTCTTGATTAATATTTTGAGACTTGACCGAGTAGGATATGAAGATACAGGCTAACTGATCCCCATGTATATTGCCAGATCATAGACTGATACAAATAATAAAGTTTTCATGGTAGTCATCATAATGGACTCCACAACATAAAATTTTATATATCATTCTGAAGCATCATATTCATATGCTTGACTTTAATGGGTGATAAAATGTGATTCCATATAATCACTAGCAGTATTTATAAATGATAATGCATCTTATATTGATCAAAATGTTTATCCTCATTTTTACAAAATGAGAGAATAAATATCTTGCAAAAGGCACTCACTAATTTGCTTATCCACCACTACATCGTAGAATGGTATTCGTGGTAAGTGGTGAGGGACAACTTAAAATTTTGCAAGGTTCAAGAGGAGATATTCTCATCAATTACAAAAGAAAGGTGAGGTAGAAATCTTGCAAACCAAATCATGTGATAATCTTACAAATTTATTTACAAAGTCCTTACCAACAATATTATTCCAGGAATATGTTTTTGGAATAGGTATGAGACAACTCAAAGATTTGCAAGAATCAGGGGGAGACATTCCTTTGATATAAACCTATACATAATCATCTGATTATGAATATTGTACTCTTTTTCCTATATGGTTTTCCTTACAAGGTTTCTCATAAAAGGTTTTAATGAGGCAATATCAATACAAGAACATATTGCATATCACCTAATTTTTCCACTAAGGTTTTAAGGGTGGTATTCAAGACATATTCTATGTCATATCTTCTGTTTTCTCTACAAGAGTTTGTAAGAAGATATAGAATCCCTTCTCATATTTTTTCCATTGGGTTTTGAAGAAGGTTATTCAAACATGATCCTCAGATCATAACATTAATGATCTCTAAACTTATTTATGAGTTTTTCCTTTTCAAGGTTTTCTCATATAAGTCATCAAAGAGATAGTAATCTAAAATGCCATATCATTTACTCCTTATATTTTCCCATTGGGTTTAAAGGAGTTTTAATGGCATATACACACAGATTGGTTTCTCCTCAAGAATTTTCCCATAGGGTTTTTAGAGGAGATTTACACGACAATATCTACAAATATTGAAGAAGAATTACATCAAGATCCCAAGAAGCAATTGATCAAGGGGGAGTGTTATGAAATATTGATAAGTGATCAATTAGCATAACTATGTAATTAGGGGAATCATTAGTGAAGGGGTCATCCCGAAGGGGTGCGGCACTCCCGAAGGGGTGCCTACACACCCTTTCCTCATGTATATATTCAGGGGTCCACCCCCTCATCAATGAATCAATTCATTTGCCCCCATTCCATTCCTTTTACTATTAACACTAAGCAAATTGTGGTTGGCAAAGCTAACAGTGGAAGGATTTAAGTGCTAAAAGTTCTCACCTCGCTATCTATCCTCGGATGGAGATCCTGCAGTTTACATAGTTTCTTTGCATACAAAGTTAGTTTGTATAAGATATACGTCGCCCCACCCCCCACCCACAATCCGTTTCGATCCTCAGGCCCATGCATCAAATGAAACAAGCCCTTTAAGGATTCGTTTTGGCTAACAAGATGGCGTACAACACGTCAACACCTACTGTCTAGTGACAACAACTGACGACAATCGAGCTAGCTAGAGGAATGCAGAAAGCGTGCATACCACACTACTGGAAAGAATGGGCATTGTACCAGTTGGTAACCCTCAGTTGTATCAGGTATCCAATCGATACAAATGTAAGATCACATTTTGTACCGGGTATCCCACCCGGTATAAATGTGAATATTTTTACCGGGGGTGTTACGCCTCGGTACAAATTGTTTTATCATTGTCTATCATCCCTGCCCCGTTACCATCCGCCATCCCTATCGTGTCTGTTCACCCTCCGTTATTTCCTATTTTTTCTTCTCTTTTCTTTTTTTTCAACTCTTGCTTCAAGAATCACAAGAATGAAACTTACACAAATATCACAAGAACTCAGTCATATGAATCACAAGAATACATTTCCACAAGAATCATTTACAAATATCCTTCTTGTATACTGATTGAAATCAGATAACACCAACAAGGAACATATCAGATCTGAGCAAATAACAAAAGAAAAAAAAGAAAAACCTGCTGCAGGCGCCCGCCCGCCCGCCGGCGGCGGGGGCATCCACGTGCGCGCCGGCTGCTGGCCCCCGCGCCCGGCTCCGCGCGCACCGGGCCCCGCACCGGCCTCCGCCCCGCGGCCTGGCTCCGCTCGCGCCTTGCCCCGCGGCCTGGCCCCACCCCGGCATGGCTCCACGCCTGCTTGCACATGAAGAGAGGAGAGAGGTGAGGATAGAGTTGGAGAGATAAGAATGAGAGGATAAGAAAGAGGGAGGAGAGGCAAGGAGGTCAGAATTTTTCAACCCCGGTATAAATGTCCTCATATTTATACCCGTTGGTGTCTTGTCCTCACATTTGTACCGGGCGGAGCCACCAACCGGTACAAATGTGAGGCATTTGTATCGTGTGAGTTGGATCAGACCGCGACGAGTCTCTGTGAGAGGACATTTGTACTGATTGGTGGCTCCAACCTGTACAAATGATGATATCTGTACCGGTGGGATAAATACCTGGTACAAATGAAAAATCAGACCTGTGATATATATGCGATTCTCTAGTAATGCCGGTATGTAGTTGACGGATGCTATCACCGGCATCAATTAATTTCTGGATGGCCGTTGGAATATGCATATCCTATGTATCACATCATAACTACTACGGTATGTCAACCTCGTCAGCGAATCCACTAATATGCAAGTCGCAACAATGTACGTGTATTGCATATCTTGAGTTGAATCCGCACAACACAGCGCGCGGTGGCAGGACGACTACTGTCGACGACCTGCGTGCTGAGGGACCAATACACGAATTAAACCAGTGTGCGTACAGTATGCGTGAAATGCATGTGCTCCGTTATATGTGTCCATTCCAAATCACAATTCACTTTAGTTTTGTCCTAAACAGATTGATTTAATATTCACTATTTTTTAAAACAGTTTTTACAATAACATCTATAGTACGTAGTACTACTACGTACTACTCTACAATGCAAGACCCGAGCAGCTAGGATCAATTTGCGTAGGAGATACAGTATGTACTACTAGCACACAGGCCAAAACAACTAGTAGCTAGCCGTACTCGATTGGCGGGGAAACAGGTTGAGAAAGGCCTTGCTAGTACTATATAGGAAAAGGGTGAGCGAACGACCTGAAGCCCACCAACGAAATCGAGTCAGCCCATGGGTGTGTTCTTAGGGTGCGTTTGTGAGGGTGGCTCCCCAGAGCTCTGCGCTCGTGGGATGCAAGCTCGCATGTTTGTGGCCTTGTCCCGCGAGCGAGCCCGGCTCGCAGGAGCCAAAAACGACGCGGGAGCCGGGCTCTGGAGAAACGCTGCTCGATGGCGTTTTTGGCGAGCTCGGCTATGCACGGCGCTCGTGGGCTCGCGGGGTGCGATGAAGTCACCTCTGCTCTTCTTGTCTCATGCTCGTCCACCCCACGCCGTCGAGGTTGTGCTCGCCCGACCTGCAGCCGCGCGCTAGGTGAGCGCCGCCCCTTCCGGCCTGGAACAAGCTCGTCCACTGCGTCGCCGCTCCGGGGCACCCGGAAGTCGAACCCCGTAGCGAGTGCGCCGCGTCCGCGCGCGCGCAGGGAGGCGGAGCTCGGCGCAAGGAGCGGGAGGCGAAGCTTGGCACCGAGTCCGCCCGCCGCGCGAGCGCATCGCGTCCGGCGCGCCGCGGGGAGTTGGGCGAACGCGCCCTTCTTGTGGATCGCCGGCCGGTGGCTCGGCGCGCCGGACGCCTCGTCCGCCGCCTCCGGGCCCACCGCCGGTCAAGGGCCGGGGCGGTCGCGCCAACCCGCGCCCTCCCGCCGCCTCGCGGGAGGCCCCTCCCCGGCCGCGCCGCTGCCTCCGGCCCCTCCCTCTGCTTTGGGGCGCCGCTACGGGGCCGCGCGGGCCGCCTCCGCGCCCCCGCTCGCTCCCCAGCATGGCGAGCGCCAGCTACGACGGTCGGCGCCCCGTCCGCCACGCGTTCCCAGCTGCAGCGGAGGTCACCGCCCGTCTCCCTCCCCCATCTTCTTCGTTCTGGCCTGGTCACGGTGACGAGCTCTGCAGCAGCCATGGTCACGATGAAGTACACCCCTTGGGCGCTCGATGAAATGCCAAGAAGATGGAACGTTATACACTGTGGTGGTAAGCCTACCAAATGGTAGTGCAGAGTAGCCGTATCTACTTGTGGCTCGATGGCAAACACCAGCTCGTTCAGGCCAGTCTCATTTGGTACGTGGACACAAACACAAGCTGTTGCACCAGTTGAGGCTGGCTTTGTCGAGCCTGGTCCTATCGGGCGGGCCGAGCTGGCTAGGTACAGGGTCGCAAAAGCACCCTTAATTATCTTCTTTTGCTTCCCCTTGCTTCTAGCTCACACTACACCAGAAACAATTTATCCTAGCCACTAAAACCGGTCTTTATTAATATATAATACAACAAGGTGCATTCTGTATAGCAAATGCACAAACCCCGCAGTTGAAACCAATTTCAACAGCTGGACTAGACCAATTGCAACTATCTCACCATACTAATTGGAACTCGTTGTAAAAATATTTATACAACAAATGCACAAACTCTCGTGGATACAATTGGACGACTGCACCGATTGCAACTAGATGGACCAGTTACAATTGGATGCAGACCATTGCAATCGGACCAACTAGTTGCAACTAGGTGCTAAAGCTGTGTGTAAACCAATTGCAACCGCGAGACTAGACAAATTACAACTATGATATTGTACTATTTGCAACTCAACAGAACTAATTTTAATAGTTCTAACCCGTTGCAACTTCCAACTGAATACGAACCAATTACCACTAGACTAGACCCAGTTACAACCCATTGCGAACCATCTGCAACTAGAGTTGGTCTAGTTGCAATTGAGCAAGAATAAATTGAAATCAACGTGGGTGCATTATATATATATATATATATATATATATATATATATATATATATATATATATATATATATACGTGCTAATCTACACCCAGTAGTAATTACTGACCAAACTGAGTAAAAATTACTAACCTAACTGATTAACAATTACTAAACTAATTAAGTCCTAGGATTACTGAACCATGCTCACCGGTTCAGTAATCTCGCGATTTGGTTCAGTAATGTTGTAGTGGTAGTACACTGTTTTGGACTGAGTTAAACTAGCCTAATCATAAATCATACATGATAGATTTTTGTTCCGAACCATGATTTAGATTCAATACACTTTTAACAAGAACAACATTAATTGCAAATTTAGCACTTAAAAAACAGACCATGTTTGCATAATACTATATTTCAGGTAATCAAACTTATGATTGGTAACCAAACTTCACCCAGAAATTACAAATGTAGAACCATTAGAGGATGCAATGAACATTACAATGTGTAAAAAGGACCAGCAAGCCTTGCCCTTGCAAATGCTGCACCAAGCAAGACACCTTGAGGATAACAAGCATAAGATTCTTTCATACAAGATACATAATTAGATTGCACAGAGTACTATGACTAATTTGAGGACACAGCCTGTTCATTTGGCTGGTGGCTGATGGCTGGTGGTGATTTGTTGTGAGAGAAAAGTACCGCTGGCTGGTTGCTGGTGGCTGGTTTGTTCTGAGAGAAAAGTACTGCTAGCTGGTGGCTGATAAGCCCAACGAACAGGGCGAGGACCACCCATTAGTTTGCAACAACAGTGATCCCTTTGTTTGACAGTGCATGCTACTGCTTCTGCTTGTAGTTCTAGCTACAAAGACTCCACTCACTCTAGATTGTCACCTGTGAGATAAAACAAGGCATATTGATCAAGAAAACTAGTATCATGAACCACAATGGTTAGAAGTTCAGACCTTCAAAATATTTTAAATTATTTGCAAAGTATATCGATCCAAATATATTCATACATGGAAACCAACACAACGAAGTCTCCACCTAGCATCAAATTTGTATTGGCAAATATGATGAGTACACTATAGTGTCTAGACTAAATTGCTGCAAGCCTGCAACATGGAAAATGTCACTGCCTGATACATCCAGCGGAACATTATGTTAGTTAATAATTCTTTGCATAGAACAATAGCTCAATAGGTTCCACACCACCTGGAAATGGCATGCAGAATAATAATTCAATATAATGTCTGCACAGGATGAATATAACATACTTAAATGCAAGAAACTGCCATAATTTCAGAAATCCTAATCACTAGGTTGTTTGATTCGTCACAAATTATGGATTTATCATCCACCCACAAAATTTAACATTAGAATCAATCTACCACTATCCAGAATAATTAATTGTCTATTGAACCAACCAGCAGAGGCCATCAATGCTAGGACATTCACTCAAATGTGGTGTGTGCATCAGTATCAACATACAATTCATCAGTCAAAAACACACACACAACATACAAAAAATGGTTTTGGTCAGAGGAGTCACCTGGCCACATCCACTGAAATAGCACCTTCAACTTCTACATGGTGCACGCATGTGTTGGTTTGTCCTTGTTCTTGAGTTGTGAGTTCAAGCAAGACATCCCAATAGTCTATATTTTCCTACTTGAAACTGGACTTGGGAATCAGCTGATCCTGTTATACCTTGATTCAACAAAATCGGCTAACTTGCCAATTTTGTGCTAAAGTAAACTGAAATATAGTATTGAATTTGTTGATTGATAGTGTAGTGGCAGAAACAACAAACTAATGGGCATTGGTTGCACATATAATGAAAACAGTAGAAACACTCACATTTGAAAGGGTCGTAACCATTCACTACCTAGAACATAGCTATTTCCTTGAAAATTTTAGAGACCAAATTTCAGTATATTGGTAACAGTTCCGGGGTATGAAAGAAATTCTGAATAACTGACACACTAGGTATATCACATTGAGCTGAGCAAAGAATCCAGAATACTTCCTACAATGTGCCTGGAGACTGGAGTAGCTAACTAAACAAGTGAATAAACTCATACAAATTATGGTCAATCAGAACAATCATAGATATCCCATGAGACATTATATAGTTTCAGTTAAGAACATAAACAACACCTAGTCTTGGTCACCCAGACAGGCACCTACTGAATGCATTGGTCGGAACCACACTAAGAAGTATATAGCAGGCTAGCAGGCAGCTAGCATCCCACAAGCACACTGAGGCCTTAATAATTTTCCAATTGTCTGCTACAAAAATTTCCAATTGACTGCTACGAATATGCACAACTGTGCCGCAACAAAGAAAAAGACAAAGAAATACTCACATAGGAAGGATGAAGCTGGTAGGGCTTGTGGATTTGCGGAGGAGATACGAGTGGTTGACATGGGGGCGAGGAGAGGGATCCCGACGGCGGCGGTGCTTGGACGCCGTCCTAACGGCCGGCGCCCAGACCCGTGATGTGGAAGAATTCAGAGTAAGCATTGATGTTAAAAATCTCCTGACCGATTTTGATGTCAATGTCACGAGCAATGCCACCGCAAGGAACACTATCACCATTAGCCACCACTACTCTGGCGCCAGTGTCTGCTTGAAACTGGATGTTTGCTGCCTGTGCTGCCTTGTGACTGAAGAAGTTGTGGGTCCAGCCGCTGTAAATCAGTGATGTGAATTCCTGAGCGCCAACCTGCACATGGACTTGCAGTGTATCAGCTGTGCGTACCCCGGACACTGCTTGCAATGAGATCAACGACCCCTCTTGGTCCTGCTGTATATCAGGGAAAACATCTTCTTCGTTGTCTACAACTTCCAGATAGAATAGCTTTTGGCGTCTGCGTTCCATCATCTCTGCAGGAGTAGCGGAAGTTGGCGCTGGCGCTGATGCTGGGGCGGAGTATGATCCCGCGTGCTGCTGGAAGCGTGTTGGCGGTCGCGGTGGACGACCAGAATTGGCCAACGCTGAGGAACGTTGTTCATAGGCTCTGGTGAGCACCATGGCGCGTTGGAGATCCTGCGGGGCTTGCAGCTCGACGTCGATGCGAATTGTGTCGGGGAGTCCACCTGTGAAGAGATGAACTTGTTCGGGCGACAGGTAGCCGGCGTGCACCATCTTGGTCAGGAACGCCTCTTGGTAGTCATTGACTGTCCTGCGAAATGGTAGCCGTGCTAGGTCGGCGAGATGATTGATGCCGACGGCTGGACCGAAACACTGCTGGTAGAGTGATTTGAACAAGGGCTAGGAGATGTCGCCATGGTCTCGCTCGATGGTACCTTCGTCGTCATCGTCATGGGGAGCATTGTGGAATGGCGACGATGTTTGGAATGGTAGAGGCGAAGGCGAGTATGGGAAGGGGATGGATTGAATCGGTAGGGGGTGGGTGGATGCTGTTGTGTGGATGATGGTGGAGGTGGCGAGGGGGGCGGAGGTCAAGCCGCCGTAGCCCGGCACGCCATAAAGGGGCTGGGACGGCGGGGGGCCCGACGGCAGTGGCAGTGGGAGGTGGTCCTCCATGGAGGAGAGGCGGGCCACCATACTCCCCAACTGCCTGTGCCATCCCTCGATTGCGGCGGTGAGGGTGTCGGCTTGGGGTCCCGACAAGGTGCCCGCGGCGGACGAAGTGGTGATTGGCGTCGAAGAGGCGGCGACTGAGGACTGCAGTGTTTCGGTCCATGTTAACTGCAATGCTTGAATTACTATGGGAGGCTGCAGCTAGGTCTTGGCAAAACAGTTGCAGTGTATGTTAGAACATTGACTGGAATGGCACTTGAAGTAACACGCCCACAAACAAATGTATTGTAGGTAATGGGCTAACAGCCCATCTCAAGTTTAGTTGGTAATTGGTAGCAGTTTATGCCTTGATGATAACATTTGTAACATGAGTGTTAAAGAGCGCACTTTTGCACTCATGTTGTAAATAGTCCAAGCATGTTTTGTTGTAAAAGGCCTAGTAAGACAACCACCTTGGTAGCAACCATAAGAGGACCAGGAAATTATAACCTATGCCAAGCAGACACCTTCTAAAACAGCAAGCATGGCGACATCCTTCATCATTTGAAAATAACCCAACATCCCCACAGAACTCTAATGCGGCACACTTGTTAGCTACTGGAAATTTTAGCACTATTATCTCCTTGAAATTGCAATGATCACTTTTTTAAACATAGTGATAGTTGTTCATCCTGTGCAGTACTGCATATTGTATACTTTGTTGATTTGTAGAGAACACACATATAGAAATATAAGATCTTAATATGCAAGACCTTAGTATCCTCAAATACTATGTCTATGTGCAGGTATAGTGTGGTTATAAATATGAAAGGGAAGGGTGTCAAGCCTTGGTCAAAGACAATGTTTATGGTGCCAAACGGTGAAAGAGAAGGGTGTCAAACCTCGGTCAAAGACAATGTTTATGGTGCCAAACGGTGGGTGGTGATGCTAGATAGAAAATGTATGTGATCTGTTGATCTGTTGATATTCTGTGATCTCTCGTTAATATGGTAAAATATATGGTGATTTGGCGATTACGGGATTTATATACCTGTTTTGAATCATTGGGCATTTGTTGGGCTGAAATGTATAAGGGTTGTGTCGAAATGTATGTGGGTACAGGTCGTAATGGATTTATATAGGCTGAAATTCAGTTTGGGAAAAAATCAGACCAGATTAAGGCCCGTATTCAATTCGGCCTCTCAAAAAAATATGACGTCATCAATTCCACATTTTCTGCCACGTGTCAGCCACAATATGTGCCACGTGTTAGCCACAATATGTGCCATGTGTCAGCCACAAAATCTGCCACGCGGCAGCAACAAAATCTGCCACGTGTGACCCCACGTGGACGCCATGTCATGTGCCATGTGGCGTCATGTCAACAATTGCCACGTCATCTGCCACGTCCTCATCCACGTCAGCTTCCAACCCATCATCCATGTCATCTACGAGTGATGTGGCAAGTTAATCTATGACGGTCACCTTTCGTCATAGATTTTGGGCTTCGGGCTGGGTTCAATGGGCTTTAGACAAATCCATGACGCCATTAGAACGTCATAGATCACGTTAATTTATGACCAAAATCTTAGTTCGTCACAAGGCTTAATCTATGACGCTCAATACATGACGAAATAAAATTTCGTCATAGAAGCCGTTTTATGACGATTTTTCACTGATCCATGACAAAAAATCACCGTCATAGACCACCACATTTTTTGTAGTGTATGTGGTTACGTGATTATTCATGGTTTTGACGGAATTTTTTTCCCCGAGAGACCCCCGATGAATGATTTTTTTGTTGTTCATTCAGATGATATTGCTCCTGCTTTTTTTGTTAGGTTTTTTGCTGACTTTATTTTTGCGTTTTTACATTCATTAGATGTGGTAGTTTGAGCACACGCGGCTAGGTGTAAAAAATCGCCTGCGCGTATCATTTTTTTACTTTTTTAGTCAGAGCTTTGATTGATTCATTGTTAGCAACCGCCGTATTACAGAAGTTGCAATCGCCCTATCTCTGAAGTTGCAACCGGTCAAGCAGACACAGCAATGCTGTTTTTGTAGGTGTTGTAGCTTTTTTGTAGCGTTTTTTTGCAACCGGTTAAATGTAGGAGTTGCAACCATAATCACAGCAGAAGTTGTAATCGTCGTAGTACACAGGAACTTTTTACGTATATATTTGTGTAGCAGTTTGTTATTGTGAGAACTGTATCCTATTTTTTATAGGTTGCAAGTATTTGCATTACAGGAGTTGCAACTTTGTCTAGTATTAAACCTTTTTTAGTAGCATTAGCAGTTTTTGTTACTGGTTTTATAGGAGTTGCAATTGCCCTATTACAGAAGTTGCAAACTGTGCATATGTAGATGTAGGAATTGTGTTATTTTTTGTTGCAACTTTATTTCACATGAGTTTGCAATTTGTATTTTTTTTGTTAGAGGTTGCATTTTGGTTTTCATTTAACACTAGCAGTAGTTCTATATAGGTTTCAAGCTTTTTTTTCGATGATTGTTTATGTTCATATATTTTTATTTTAGTTGTTATATTTTTACAATGGAGCAAGGCGGTCAGCAAGGTGAACAACAAGGTGGCCAAAATACTCGATCTTCTCCTCGATTGTCTGAGAAGAGGAAGCAGAAGAATTACAAAGACTCCGAGAGAGGCGGAAAAGGCTCAGGTTGCCAACTCCGCCACTGGCTAGCACTGCTGAAGATCAAGAAGATGAAAAAGAGCATGACGAAGATTTCGCCCCTGACGGCGAAGGCTCTGGACATGATGATGGAGCTGCTGGCGGCGATGATGCCGCCCTGGCCGCTGTCGGCGATGGTGATAAGGGCAAATTCAAGCCACAATCTATGCGATGCTCCCCTGCGAGTTTTATAAGGCTTCTCAATGCTTTAACAAATGATTTTAAAGGTCAAGTAGTCGCAAAAGGTTTTGGGGGTCTTTTGAATTTCAAGCCTAACTACCTTAAGAGGGACGTGAGCAGCTGGCTGATGCGGAAGTTCAATCCAGAGACAATGAAGCTTGAGATTGGTGGCGGCAAAGAGATCAATGTCAGCCATCACGCTGTGTGGTGTGCCATGCAGATTGCAAATGCTGGAGGTGACCCGCTCCTAATGTCTGATGCAGCTGCCCGTGCTGAGCGCGATCGGCTTGGCTTACAGATTGTTGGCCCTTCTTACAACTCCAGAAAGGGCATTACAGTGAAACATATAACTGCTGGACTGAAGAACCGTTCATTGACTGGGGAACTTGGCCTAAGAGCTTTTTTCATGGCTGCTTTCCAGTGTTTGCTGTTCTCAAACACTGACACCAAGATCAGGCTTGATGATGTGAGATATACCCAGGATATTCAGAACATTGGCACTAGGAATTGGTGCAAGGCAGTTGTTGACAGGCTCAGCGTTGCTGCTCGCTTATACAAGTTGGACTACGCTCAGAAAGGCATCAATGCACCCATTAGCGGATGCACGATCTTTCTAGTGGTAAGCTCAAGTCAGACATCCATTTTTTCCTGTTCTTTGTTTCATTGCTTTTTTTGCAACTGTGCACATATTGTTGTTGCAATCATATGTTTTTCACTGTTGCAATCTGGCATTGCCAGATGTTTTTTTGCAATTAGTTTTTTGCTTCATCAGTGTTTTTATTCTTTTTTTCGTAATTTTTTTGCAGATGTTATACGTCGACAACTTGCAGCACGGATTCTAGACAAGCCTCTTTTGCATCCCCCGGTGCTCTTTCCTGGCCTCGAAGATGATTCAAGCTATACTCAACGAGGACCGCAGGGGGGATGTCGCTGGCGACAATGTTGAGTTTGGACATCACAGGGTTTGTTTTTTTTTGCAATCACACTTTCTTTTTCTTTTGTTTTTTTGCAAATGTCACCACTGTTTTTTTACTCCAACTATGGTTTTTGCAATTTTGTCATTTTTGTTAATATTCGCTTTTTCCCCTGTCGCTTTTTTATTTTACTTGCAGCTGAAAAGTGTTACGGACACGTGCTATGGCACCCCTGTGGGGTCTTTGACAGTACTACCCCTCCCCAGATTCGGACCTGCCCAAGATGCAGATGTTGAAGGTCTTACTGAAGCAGGTGCTGCCCAACCTGCAGCAGGACCTCGCGCCCCATTAGCCGCTGCTGCTGCTACATTTGTTGCTGGGGCTAGCACATCCACCGCTGCAGCAGGGGCTACTGCCGCCACGTCTGCTCCTGGGCCTAGCACCTTCCATGATCTTGGCGGTCATGGGCCCCACAGCAGTTCCCCTCCTATTTACTATGAGTACCCAAGTTTGTGCACTGCATTTAGCCAGCGCATTTCTGATTTAGTTGGAAGGAGCAGAAAGGAAGACACGCTGGCTATCTTGAAGCAGTTTGACAAAAGCACTAAACGTGCACATGAGTATGCAAAGAAGGCTTCTAAGTATGCAACAAGGTCACATGATCTTATGGCGTCAGCTCATCAGGAGTGCGTCAGCAGCATGAACAAGCTTCTTGCGGATGCTGCAGCTGCCAAGCAAGCTTCCAAGGGTCGCAGGAGAAAGGCTACGAATGTCACCCAACCAACAACTGGTATGTCTTTTTTATATATTTTTTCACAATCATGTTGCTACCACATGTAAGCAGAAGATGCAATCACACACACAACCTTTTTGCAAACATACATTCAGGACTTTTTTGCAACCACTCAGACAGAACAATTTGCAGTCACATGTTGTCAACCTAGTTGCAAATATGAGCAAGTAGGAGTTGCATTTTTTCCACTATACCCTTGTTTGCAAACATACAGACAATTTGTTAAAACAGACCACTGTCCATTTTTTTCATTTTAAAAAGGTTGCTGTTGACGCAAAATGTGCACCTAGCGCCAAACACACAGCAACCCGAACAAAGCTGGCTTCACACGCGCAAGGAAATCACGAGACGTGCCAGTCAATTTTTCCTGAAAATTAACAAAAGATAAAGCAGTTAGATACCAAAGCTTGGAACTTGCCGGGTGGTACCAGACAGTTCCATATTTACGGCTAAGAAGCCAAATGGGATGACATATAGCTATAAAAAGCTATCTGCCAATAAACTGAAACCATTCGGGAACTTATAAAAGGAAAAGTAACACTGCCGAATGGATGATGTAAGCATGACAGTAATCAGTCTTTGTTTGAGCAAAGATGCACGTGCACGAGGCCATGACCGATCCCCATGATAGCTAACATTAGACAAATGGATAAAGTAAAGCACGAACATAAGCATGTAATAAATAAGCATGCATAGATCCAAAGCACTAGTCTACCGCATGTCTAGGTACTTAGAAATCCGTCGGGTACGATGTCAAAACAAATCTATCCACCGCATGATACAATTTGCATGAAAATCGTACCACTTTCCACAAATAGATCTATCCACCGCATGATACAGTCTAAATATGGAAAGCTAAAAGCACACGTTATTTAAAGCATGAATTACGCACGTGTTCTACTCGTGAAGAAACATAACCGAATACGGCTGAACAGCCGATTCGGGGTCCATGAAGAAGGAACGAACATTACCAAGCGAATAAATCTATCAGATTGATTCGGAATCTAATCCACCGGATGACTAGCTCCAAAGCAACCCAAAAACCTGCATCTACCGCATGATACTCAGTTCTTTCAAGATTTATACCAACGTTGGCAAGCTTGAACCCGCAACACGTAACAATCTAGATCGATTCGGTTTCGGCTATCGGAAAGCACAAGATCCACATGCTAAAACACGAAATCTACTCGTGCAAGGATCACAAAAGGGATAAAGCCGATTCAAACCCATCTAGATTGGGCAAAAAGGTGTTACATGAACTTAAACATAAAGTAAACACTCAAAATAACACGAGGTAACTTCATGAATCTATTGGATCTTGCCAAAATCCAACAGAGCCGATAACTAGCTTCAAGCTAGATCTTAGCCTACCGCATGGCTCACGACCTAACAAGAAACCCTCTTGAACCAAGCTTGAATCTACCGCATGACACGAAGCATGGTAACAAGACTACTTGCATCAGATCTAAATCCACCGCATGATACTAGACATGATACAAGGTTGCCGGTACTCACGGAGGTCCACGGATCGATGAACCCTCTCGAAGAACTCGACGACACGACAAAAGGACTCTAGGGTTTGGCGTAAGGCCGGTTTGTATTGAAGAATGATTGTGTGCATTACATACATTCAGGGCTCATATTTATACCCTGCCAAGTACAATCTCGAATGGATTCGTTGCCTAACTTATCTCTAAGCTTGATCGCCTATCCATCCATTCGTCCTTCCTGCTTGAGCCACATCACCGTCCAATTCCGCAAAATCAGCTCTACTATTCCTTTGCCGAACGGGAGCAGATAGCCGACCGCAGACTTCTTTGCCGAATACATCTGAAAAATCTTTTCCTTCCACCAAACGGACTCCTCACCGAGCTGGACCCACAAGTCAGACTCCTTACCAAATTTTGGTGTTAACACATGCCCCTTCAATTGCGGGATAAAAGTAATTTTGTTCCGCAATTGACTCCAGCCACGAATATTTTCAATTCGAATCTGTCAACACCTGTTCTTCTTTCTTCTCAATCCGCCGGAGTCCTCATCTAGATCCAAACCCTAGATCCCCTTGCTCTAAGCTCAAATCTCCAATGGCGGCTCAAAACCAAGATGCTCAGGTAAATCCCCCTCCCGTAAGCTTCATTCGGCATTTAGGTTTTCAATTTTACCTGAGATTTCGTTTCCGTTTTTCTTCAGGAGCCTTCTACTGAGCTTTTGATTCGCACCGAGGCCAATTCAAGATCTTATTACCTTGGTCCCGTGGGAAGCTCTGATCCTCGAGATTTCATCACAGCTGAATCTCAAAGGATCCCCTTCAAGGCGGCTCTGTCTCCACCTCCCCGGTGGCAAGACGCTTTCAAGAACTGGCCCTTGCCTCCAATTGCAGGCTGGAAAAATTGGTACCGTAGAATCCTTGCAGATAAGAGTGCCATGACCCAAAACTGGGATACCCTCCGCATTGCTCAGTGCCTGGAGTTATCTTTGGCCGAGACCTCCAAGAATGAAGATCTCCTGATAGCAGCCTGCCATTTTTGGTCAAACGGCGTCAACGCCTTCCTCTTTGGCCACGGCCCGATGTCTCCAACTCTGGCCGATGTGTACATGATCACCGGCCTTGACATTACAGGATCCGTTCAACCATGGGATTTCAGAACCTCTTCACAGCAAACAGGGGTGAAGCCAGGGAGCGGATACAAGACCTACATCTTGAAACACATGAAGGACAATCCCCTTGGTGAAGTTGAATACAGGGCATTCTTGAACATGTGGCTATGCAGATTTGTCTTCTGTGGCAAAGCCAACGAGCCTACCCTGAACCACATTGCAATGGCTTCTCATTTGGTCAGTGGTAACCGCCTTCCTCTTGGGAAATTCCTTCTAGGCAGCGTGTACCATATGCTTCACCAAACTGTGACCCAGATGTATACTAGCCAAAGGATAACATGTGTCAACGGTCCTTGGTGGTTTGTTCAAATGTGGCTGCAGCTTCACATGCATCAGATTGTTGGCGTTGATTTGAACACCAGGCTCTTCCCTTCATCCAATCACCCTGAAGGGGAACCCCAAGCCACCAGAGGATGCCAGAATTATGGAGAAGCTGCTTCAACTGTCCTTATTCAGCAGGACATCAGCCAGCTTTTTGAGCTGTTCTTCAAAGGTTTCCAGAATCCTCTCTGGCTCCCTTATCTGGACAATGACACCTTGATTTTCCCCGTTGAATTCTCCTTTGAATCCGAACGTCAAGATGGGAGATTTCTAGAGATCTTCAACATCATAATCCGCCCATGCATGCTGCCGGCTGAATTCAATGGAGGAAGGCAGACCTATAGCACCTATGAATATTACCAGCCCAATGTAATGGCTCAGCAACTTGGGTGTGGCCAGATGCCCCCGAGACTGTTTCTGCATGAATTCCTCAAACCCAGAGAGGAAATCAAAGAGCTCATGCACAGTAGTAGAGTCTTTCATTATGTGTGCAGTCCCGTTGTCTACACCTGGCCTTTTGTACCTACAACAATAGCTCACCCCACCTTCAACTCATGGTGGCAAGAATTCCATGATCATATCTTCAGTGAGCCTGTGCACTTTTCTGTGCAGAGTTGATGCCTGATTTTC
This sequence comes from Cenchrus americanus, assembly GCA_947561735.1. Lineage (NCBI taxonomy): Eukaryota > Viridiplantae > Streptophyta > Magnoliopsida > Poales > Poaceae > Cenchrus > Cenchrus americanus. Next base: position 265,532,516 of record OX387239.1, read on the forward strand.
AGCCAACTTCAGAGGTAATATAACTAACCTTTGGATCAGACATTTCCTCTCCCAATCATGATTCTGATTTCATTTCCTTTACAGAACACAGTGCCTGCCCCTCGATCCAGGAACATCAACTATAATGCCATAGGCCCGATCTCAGCACTGGGATTCAGGTCCCCAACCCTGGCTCAGCTAATGGCCAGGTTTGCCACAACAGACCCAAGCCTTTCCAGCCTTGCTGCTGACAGGAGGCAAGGTTTGACCCTGATTGCTCCTCCAAATGCCAAGAGGAGGAGAACTATTAAGAAAATCCTTGTTGAGGTACAAACCCTCTCTTTTCCTGATCACAAAAGTACTCTGGCTCTGACAAATCATATCTCATGTATTTTCAGCCCAGAGCCCAGCAATCTTCAGTGCCAGAACCTGCCAATGCTCCATCCACTGGTATGACCTTCACTGTCCCCTTTTGAGGATGAACACTGGCATTTATCTTTTAATTTGACATTTGCAGAAGACACAACGGCAGATCAACTTGTGGACGTCCCAGTGTCTCAACAAGCAAGTCCACCCAGGGTTGAATTGCCTATCCCAGTGGAGATCTCATCTTCATCAGGGACTCAATCACCTTCTGCAGAAGCAATGAATTCTCTAGAGATGAGTCTCCCAGTCCAGCCAGAACCGTCAAGTCCTCCAGGGGCACAATCACTTGCTGGTCATGCAGAGACACCAATCCAAGAAGAGGTGAATCCATCTCCTCTTCAGCCAGAAGCCCCTGAGCTGCCAACAACAGCGCCTTCTCACATAGAAGCTTCAGCCTTGCCTGGAACACCCCCTTCGCCTGTGATTGCCTCTGAACAGAGTCCTCCCCCAGCTCAAGAAATCAGACATGAGGTACTCATTTGCACTTAACTCTGCTACCTTTACTTTTAGCACTCCTAACTCAGCAATACTGCTTCTTAGGATCAGGCCCCATCACCATCAAGTCTGTCAGTAGGGAACAATCCAGTTGCCGAGGTGATGGAAGAAATGCATCAAACCCTGTCAGAGGAAGTGCTAGCAAAGCTCAGGGAGATCTTTGCCTGGCTGGAAAAGGATACACAAGATCCGTTCAGAGATCTCGATCATTTTGAAGAAATGCTCAAGTCCATCAGCCAAGAGCTCCCTGAGGATATCAATGCTTCTCTCGCATCTATCTGTGGCCTGGAGGATCATTATGCGCCCATAAGGAAGGCTTTGAGGAAGGTGCGCTCCCGCCCGGCTATTGAACAGAAGAGAACCAGTGCTGAACAAGCCATGAACGGGGCACAATCTCAGACCGAGAGCCACAAAGATACATTGGCCAATCTGCAAGCCTCTCGTGATTCAAAAATTGCCAGGAAAGCTGCTCTGGAAGCAGAATTGAGAAGCTTGTCAGCTGAGATAGAGGCCGATGACAGGAAAATAGCCGAGCTCCCTGAATTGATAGAGAAGACCCAAGAGGAGGCAAAATCGGCTATGGCCAAGATGAAACAATGCGATGCAGAGCTTATCACCTTGTCTAGTGCCCAGAAAGATTATCAGGAGCGGTGGGATAATATTCGTCAGACAATATCCAATGTCCGTAGTGTAATTGCAAAATACTTGAACATTTAAATGCTTCAATTGATGTATAACCGAGTTGGCCGCTTTTGTGATATATGTTCTTGCAATTTCATTTCCCTTTCCTGCTGCGCTCCTTCAACGTAATACTGAACGATCCATTCGGCAAAGACATGTCGATACCCGAATGGCACCTTGACTCCCCTTAGTCGAGCCAGTCAACCGAACACGACTCAGCCTAGAACTCCAAATGACCCATTGGCGGATTGGTCAAGGAAACCTTTCCACCTTCCGATTTTCTTGGGATATGCGCCACGATCCAGAGCCACGACTTGAGGCCACGATCTGTCTTGCCAGGCCTATAAATGAAACCGTAGGTGCTCCTAGCTCTCCACCAAGCCTTTTAGCTCTCGAATCTTTGCCAATCTCAGTTCTTCTTCTTTCCAAACAGTGCACATCCCAAAGCAACATGGTGCGCCGCCTCAACCGCCGCCGTGCCTCTGATGAGGCAGAGGGGAGCAGCGCCAATGCGCGCCGGAGGCAATGATCGTCGATTCTTCTTCTTTGATTCCCCTTTGGTCTTTTCTTGTTCTGACGATCATCTCCCTTTCAGGTTGATTCAGTGGAATCCGTCTCCCGTGCCGGCCAATTAGCCCCTTCCGGACGACTCCTCGGAGTCTGACGGCCACTCTCCCGTGCCCTACGGGGAACTTGACGCCCTCCGCTTCAAGGAGGAGCTGGAGACGGCCCGGCGCGAGTTGGAGGACGTCTCCAAAAAGGCGGGCATAGCCGAGCTGGAGTGGGAGGACCAGCGCAAACAGCTGCTGGAAACCATCGACGGTACAGCTCTGAAATCAAATCTTTGATCCAACCCGGCTTTTGATGCTAATCTCCCTTCTTCTTGCTCCTTGCAGCCCGCGATGCCGAGCTCGACCAGCTGAAGGCGCTGGTGGAGCAGCTGGCCGACAAGGTGAACGCCCGCGGTGACACGCCGGCGGAGCGCCTTGCTGCGGTGGAGCACCGCGTCGACGAGGTGGCCACCCATGGCGTTCGCTTGGGCACTACCCTGGGCCTGGCTGCCATGGCGACGCACACAGACGTCGACTACTCCACCAGGCCGCTCGGCTTCTGGGGCGGCGCGCCAGAGGACATTGAGGAGATCGAGCTCATCCTGGAGCACCTCGATGGCCACGGCGACGCCATTGCCGAAATCACTCATCCCCAATCTGTACTGAACAGGCTTTTCGACTAGATTGTATTAGGGATGTTTGATCATCGGCAATAAATAAGAACTTTTGAATTTTGTGCTCGCTCTGTGATGATTTTCTTTACATTTGCACCTGTGGATCTTTTTTCCTTAAACGTATCCGTGAACTGTCTAGAGCCGAATACGCCAGAACAGATGCCCCTTGGCGCCAGATCCGCAGAAGATCCCTGAATCGGCAATCCGCAAGCACTGTTCAAGCAAAAACCCTTCGCGTCCGGGAGAAAACCCTGCCGTTTGGTTTTCCAACAGTGTGTACTGGCCAGTCATCACTCCCAATGCGCCCCTTCGGTCAATAAAATAGCCTGCTGAGACGCTCTGCAAATCCACTCGCACACTCATCCATCATTTCTCATCTCCTCCCCCGTCTCCAGAGGAAAAAACCCCAAGGCCATGGACAAGGGCAAGCAACCCCAGGAGAGCAGCCCTCCAAAGAAACGCACGATTCGAAGGTGAGTTTTTCTCTTGATTTACTTCCTGCTTCCCACATGATCTTGTGCTTTACCTCCTCTTCTTTTTTCCTTTTCGGCCTTGACACCTTCCTCCCGAAGAAATCATCGGGACCGAAGATGTGCCTGAGTACATCTCCTCCGATTCCTCCCTCGAAGCAGAAGATGCCACGCCTGAACAGAGGACCAGCCATCAACTGCGCCGTCGCGTTCGGCACCTGGAGCATGGCCTCAGGGACATCACCGCTCGTTGCCAAGCCGAACGCGAGCGCCGCATGGCTCTGGAGGCACTAGTAGGGGGTAAATGCTTCTGACTTCTTCTTGGCTTTGTGCCCGCATTTGGATTTCTTGCCCCTAACATCGATTCCTCTGTTTTAGATGTCTCTGACAGGTACAACAACCTGAAAACGGCCTGGGATAGCTTGGTGGAAGCCGCAAACCATGGTCACCCCCGTGCATTCCAAGTCGCCGTCACGGTGGTCCTGGAGCAACTGAAGAGGGAGCGATCGAAGAAGAAGCAAAGAAAAGATTGAATCATACTTTCGCTTCTTCCTCCACGCCTTCGCTTCCCACCTCCTTGAGGTCCCGATCACCGGGTTGGGTTGTTGGATGTAAACCCCGCAAGAAGCGACTTGTAATGTCGTTTTTGTGCTAAGGGCAATGCATCTAGGCACGGCCATTTCTTACGTTTGTGAATTTTTGTTCCGAAGGCGGCCTCATTCTTGAGCGCGGCCCGTTTCGTGTCGGATGTGCGTAATCCCGCCGTCGGCGATCATCGATCAATTTCAATGCTTGGGATAATATTTCTTCGGATATCTTCCATTTATCGCAGCGGAAAATTCTTCCCCTAGCAAAGTTTTCGGTATGTATGCATTACCGAGGACGCATCGACCACACGAAAAGGCCCCTCCCGGTTAGGGGACCATTTGCCGAATTCGTCGTATTTAGTTCCAATCGGCAATAGCGCTTTCCAAACCAAATCTCCTTCTGCGAATTGTCTGACCTTTACTTTCTTGTTATAGTACTTGGCAACCCGCAGCTTGTTTTTCTCGATGTTTTCCAAGGCTCTAAGACGGATCATGTGTAAATCCTCTAGCTCATCCATCATTAGGCCACTGTAATCTTTGGAGCTCAAATCTTTCTGTAACACCACTCTCCTTGAATCTGATTGCACCTCCCAAGGTAGAACCGCGTGGTGCCCATAAACCAATTCATAAGGAGAAGTTTTTGTAGCTCCATGGGGGGGCATTCGGTAAGCCCACAGTGCCTCACTGAGTACCGAATGCCACCTTCTTGGCTTCTGGTCGATCTTCTTTTGTATCAGCTTGATCATGATCTTGTTAGAAGCCTCTGCTTGACCATTATCTTGGGCATAATAAGGAGAAGAGTTAAACAATTTGATCCCCATGCTTTCGGCAAACTCTCTGAACTCCAGTGACACGAATTGTGCCCCTTGATCAGTGGTGATTGTCTGAGGGATTCCAAACCGATAGATGATGTGCTCCTTGACAAATTAAACCATGTTCTCCGATGTCACCTTCTTCAGCGGGATCGCCTCAACCCACTTACTAAAATAATCCGTAGCCAAAAGCACGAACTTATGCCCCTTACTAGATGGTGGATTAATTTGGCCAATCAAGTCTATACCCCAGCCCCTGAATGGCCATGGCTTGATGATGGGATTCAATGCTGACGCGGGGACCCTTTGAATATTTCCAAACCTCTGGCAATCCTGACATCCCTTGTAATACTCAAAGCAATCCTCTAATATCGTCGGCCAAAAGCACCCAGCTTGTCTAATAACCCATTTCATACGGTAGGCCGATTGGTGTGCTCCACATATCCCATCGTGCACCTCGCTCATCATGTTCTTGGCTTCTTCTGGACCCAGGCATCGTAACAATACCCCATCTAATGATTTATAGAATAAGTTATCATCCAGAAGAACGAATTTTATGGCCTTGTACTTGAGCTTCCTAGAGACTTTTCGGGATGGATCCCTCAAGTAATCAATGATCTCTTTCCTCCAATCACCTTCTGCGAGATCCGTCCCCAGTGCACACACCTCTGCAGCAAACGCTTCTTGACTCTCTTTGTAACCGGAGGCGCTTTGAGCCAGCCTATTTGCTTCTTCATTGTGTTCCCTAGGGATATGCTGTAGAGTTACCAACGGGAAGCTCTTCAAGATTTCCCCGCATTCTTCGTAGTAACTCCTCAGTGCTTCACTTTTGCACTCGTATTGGCCGTTCAATTGCTTGATCACCAGCTGTTGACGGTGAAAATCCGTCAACCTAGCCATGAGTTTACCTTCGGTGTTGGCATGAGTTTTATACCTTATCCATTGGTACTAACCCCCGTGGTATAACAAGTTCACGTGTGCATGTCGGTTTTGGAGTTTAATGTTTATGCAGGGTTTTAGTGTTGAATGCAAGACTTTCGGGATAAGTTCATCAAGCACCTCATGACAAGATCTTGAAGCCCTGAACAAGTCATGCAATGAAGCAAACTTAACTCCAAGAAGCGGGGACTTGATCCGAGAAGACGACGGACTCCGGGGACATGACCAGAAAAGTGCTGAATCTTGCAAGACAAGGAGTTGAGTCCAATTCGGAGAGAAACCGACGACATGGACCCACATGCAGAAGGGGGAAACATCCAGGAAGCAAGGGAACCGACGTCGGGCAAAGGAGCCCACGGGCTGGGCCTAAATGGGCCCCGGGCCGGCCGGCCCGGTCCGGTCGGCCCGTGCCCATTTTGGGCCCAATTTCGCCCTCCTTTGCCCTAGCCGCCAATCGGGCTATTTATAGTCCCCTGACCGAGAGCCACGCAGAGAAGATTTCGTCTTCGGCCGCCGAGAAGTAGAGAAGAGAGGGACACCATCTCAGAGAGGAGAGGGTCGAGCTAGTTGACTAGGGTTCCCCTAGCCGACGTGGGAACCTTGCACGGAAGACCACGTCGGAGTTCCCGGAGCTAGAAGCAAGATCAAGGAAGGATCCCGGTGGTGATCTTGTGTATGTATCATTGTTATAGTTGAATTATCAAGTGGAATCTTTTCTCAGCGATCAAGTGTTTCCTCGAAGATTTCGTTTTTCGATCGGCTTTGCTTATTCCAATTCTATTCTCGAGATAGATTACATAGGGTGTTCTTGTAGCCGCGGTGGCTAGAGGTACACGCCGGATCTTCCGAAAGAATCTCGACTTGTCTTTTGACTCGCCCTAAGCTCCCCGCATGAATAGGGATACGTTGTGACAGAACGGGGGTCTCGAAAGGCGGATGTTTTCGGATTTGGACGGGAAACCACGATTTAAAGAGGCTTCTATTAAGATTCGATTTGCTACTTCTTCTCTTGCTTGGAACTTCAACAAAAGGCTTACCCCGATCCCTCTAGATCGGTTTATCTACCCAATCTTACTTTGTTTTCTCCGGTTTTTAGTAGATTAGATTTGTTTTGTGTCTTTTAATTAGATGCATTAGGTCCTTTATCGAGTATTGAAGTTATTTGGCTTTAATAGATTAAGTCTTGCGTCACACATTTGTTCCACGGATTCGATACCTTGGGTTCACCACTCGAGGGAAGAAGGGTCCCTTGACTACGACGGGAGACTTGTACGCTTGCGAGTCACGAACGAACTTTGATACAATTATTAACCGTCAACAAGCCCCTTTTTCTGGCGCCGTTGCCGGGGAACAAGTGATCAAGATTTGATTTTTTTATTGCTTTTTTTTGTAATTTTCAGTACTGATTTTGTTTTATTTTTGCATCTACTAAACTTTGATCATCCTCAAAATACATCTAATCTAGTTTGTCTAACTCTAGTCTTTATAGATTTGTTTTGTTTTCTAGTTTTTTTGCATACTTTGTTTATTGCTAACCCTAACAGGAGATGGACGGCTACCTCTCCAACAAGCCCAATAATTTTGTGGATGATCCAGAAAAACTTTACAGGCTAAGGAGACGCGAAGCACATCAAGCTAAAAAGCTAGATTTTGTAGATTCGGAGTCGGAAGACAAATGATCGCAGGAATCTCCGGAGAATTCACCACCTCAAAGTCCGCGGGAGAATCGACTTCCACCAATGGGTGACCAACCACCGGAAGAACACAAGATTGGGGAGCTATGCACCCCAGACATCATCGACCTACCAATCTTGAACCTCGAGGAGATCGGAAGACCGTTCGAGATCAAGACCTCAACCATCCGCATGGTGCAACATTCACCCTTCACCGGCAAAGAGGATCCGAACCTTCACCTCCAAGCATTCATTCAACTATGTCAGACTTTCAACATGGATGGGGTGACTCAAGATCAAATGAGGGCAAGGCTTTTTCCGTTTTCACTACTCGGGAAGGCTTTGCAATGGTTCCACTCTCAACCGGCGGAGACGGTGCAAAATTGGAACACGTTGATGAAGGCTTTCATGAAGGAATACTACTCACCGGGTAAAACTCAAAGCTTGCGTAATAAGATTGCCACCTTTGTTCAATATCCTACGAAACTATCTCGGAGGCATTCGAGCGCTTCAACGAGTACACCGGGCGGTTCCACATCACAAGTTCCCAAAAGAAGACCTCGTGCAAAAGTTCTATCAAGGACTCACCATGGCGTCAAGGACGATCATCGATGCATCGGCGGGAGGATCTATCATCGAGCTTACACCGACGGAAGCTTTCACGCTATTCAAGAAGGTCGCGGATAATGACACGTGGGCGTCATCCGGCGCCTACATCCGGCTCAACCCATGGGGAACGTCAAAGGAGTCTTGCAAGTGGAGAAGGAAGACATACTTGAGGGCAAGATCGACTCGCTCATGAGGAGGTTGGAGAAGATGGAGATGGAAAAGAAAGAGGCTCAAGACTTGAAGGCCGCCGAAGCAAGGTCCACATGCGAAGAATTTGGAGAGTATGGCCATGTCCGCAAAGATTGTCCGGAGGCAGCCAAAGTGCTCGACTACATGAGGAAGGGAGAATTGCCGAACTTCCGCTACGGGCAAGGTAGGCCTCAATTTAATGCAAGCTCATCTATTCCTAACGCGGTTCCGCTTCGGATACAATTGATGGAGTTCATGGATGAGCAAGCTAAGATCAACAAGGACACCGTCACCAAGTTCAAGACCATAGACAAGGTGCTGGAGAACATCGATAGCAAAGTGACGGAGGTCGGAAGTTTCAATCATCAAGTGCTCAACATGATGAAGATGCTCGAGACGCAAGTTGGACAACTTGCGGGGCGCCTAACTAATGATGAAGGGAAGCTTCCGGGACAACCCAAATGTCCCGAATCGGCGAAGGCCATTCAAACACGTTCGGGGAAGGAGACCGAAGATCCGGAACGTTCCGCGGGAGCAAGGAAGCTTAAACCATCCACCGAGGTGGAAGGAGCTGCTAAAGAGAAGGTTACGGGGATCGTCACCGAGGAACCCGAATTCGAGATGCCGGAGGATGACACGAGGATACCGCAACTCAAGCCACGCTACTTCCGAGGTAAACTTGACAACCACTTTGAGAAGTTTGTGGAAGTTGTGCGTAGACTTAGCATCAACATGCCATTACTAGATGCCCTACAAGTACCTACATATTCTCGTTACTTTAAAGACATACTTGCAAATAAATATGAGATAGCAACACTCGGGGTAGATCATGTCAAGATGTCCGAGGAGTGTAGTGCAGCTATTGCTTATGGGCTAGAAAAGCAAAAAGACCCCGGGTGCCCTACAATTCCATGTTCAGTTGGTTCTTTCAACTTCGAGAAGGCGTTATGCGACCTTGGAGCTAGTGTGAGTGTCATGCCGAGGGATGTGTTCGAGAAGCTACGCCTACCGATGGAGCCTACGGGAATATGTTTGGAGTTGGGAGACAACTCCATTCGCTATCCCTTGGGCATTGCTGAAGATGTACCCGTGAAGATTGGACACCATTTCATCCCCGTCGACTTCGTTGTGCTCGAGATGGGAGAGAGGGAGAAGCCGCCGCTCATCCTAGGGAGGCCGTTCCTCAAGACCGTGGGAGCTACTATTGATGTTGGCAAGGGGGAGATCATGTTCGATATCAACGGAGAAAGGAGTTCCTTCAAGTTCCGTCCAAGGATTGAGGCATGCAACATGATTGGAGTGAAGGGAGAACCAAAACAAACGGAGGGGCTGAAAAAGAAGAAGGAGCCGAAAAAAATGAACGTAACGAAAATCAAAGAAGGTGTTGCATCCGTCGAGACAAAGGAAGAGAAGCCGCTGTGAAGACCAAAAAAATGACTAAGCCAACTAAGCCGGAAGTCAAGCCCGCGCCCAAGATGGTGCGGAAGTGGGTACCCAAGATTGCAACGCCCGCAAAGAGCGTTGATCCGGAGTAATCAAGTGAAGAAGTCTAGCTATAGACTATAAACGAAGCGCTAGGCGGGAGGCAACCCGTTTCGTCAAGTCGAGTCAAGAATAAGCTACGGGAGGACAACCCGATTCCAGGTTTTTCGAGTATTTTTAATAATTTAGTTTTTGAGTTTTATTACGCAAAGACATTAGACTTAGAAGTGGTTGAACAATATTAGAGACATAATTCTTGATTGAGTGTTTGCTTTATCATAAACCCTTTGCATGAACCCTCCTATGTGCTTGTTTGATTCTTTTCTTTTCGAGAAACCCTCAACTAAATAATTTCAGAACCTTAACTCAACCTTTCACCCTCATTATGGTGCTGAGGTTGACTTATTTTTCATGCTAAAACCACACGAGTAGAGCCACGATTTATATTCAAGTGTTATAAAAATTCAGCACGTGGTAGGACTCGCGTGAACCTAGAAATCAAAGCTTTTGGTTGGTTTTAAAAAAAATCTTTTTCCTTGGTTTCTCTAGGATTAGAATTTTTCTAAGCCTAATCTAATTTTGTTTTATTCAAAATCTTTCTTATTTAGCCAAAATTAGAACCTAAACCTATGCCCCCATGATCAAGCCGGGAAATGTTTGCTCTCAACCGATGAAAGCAAACTATACCGGTGAGACCAAAATCGACGTAGTCGAAAAATATTTTCGACTTACATTTGTTTTTAATGGTTTAAAAACTTCTCTAAAATTATGCTTGAGCTCTTGCATGGCTCTGAAAAATATTTTAAATTTCGAATTAGAGGAGTGCTTAACCTTAAACACACCTAAATGGAGGCAATCTAGTTTGAATTAATCATGCATGCACCATTGGATTCCCTTTTATCAACTTTCATCAATTCCACATGCAAAGGACAAGCATGGTGGGCAGCAAGCATCAACTTTGCAGGATTTTCATGGTGGCATGTGAAGCAAGTGGAGCTAGGGAGCATGGACATGACCCAAAGCATGGAGCATCAAGTGGGAGGACCAATAATTCAAGAAAAGGAGTGGACGAGAGCGTTTGGGCGGTGCAACTCGTGGAGCACGCGGGCAGGGGAAAGTTGCGAGGCGAAATGATCGTCTTGGGAGAAAGATGCGGCGGGGGAGGAGCCGGGGAGGCCCCGGGCGGCCGGCCCCGGGCCGGCCGGCCTCACCTACTTCAGAGCCCCCCGGCTCCCGTTTTCTGCAGGCAAGCTTCCCTCTCCTTCCCTTGTTTGTGTGTTCAAGTTTGTGTGCTCAGAACCCCCGTAGACTTAGCCAACCATCCCAAGCTTGATAGCTCAAGAAAAATCCACATCCTTAATCCACTCAAAGTCCACATCCGAAGCAAAGAGTTTAAGTGCCTAGTTTACCGGTTGCAACCCGGAATTTTAGTTGAAGAAAGAGTGCAGCAACCATGTGGAAGAAGACCACAAGTCTCTTCTCCAAGAAGAAGAGTTCGTCGTCGTCCAAGCCGTCATCAACCACGTCTTCGAGGAGGCACTCGGTTTCCGAGTCTCCCGGAGCATGGAGACGGACACGGCACCACCGAGGAGGAACGACGCTCTCCTCCTTGGTGGTATGAGGGCTACGAGAAGCACTTCCATGAGGTTCACCGAACCTCGTGGGCACACGGAGGAGCAGCCCGCGCCACCACGACGATCGACTCGCTCAACCGCACCACCTCCTTACACCCCGACACACTCTTCGTACGGCTTCATCATCTTGTCGGCGGAGGAGGAGGAGAGGCTCGCCAATCTTGAGAAGAGGCTTGTGCCGAACGTCGAGTTCGACGACCAAGCACTCTACACCTTGGGTTTTTGCACCGACATATACTATATGTTGGGGCACCTCGGATGGGTGCAATTCTCCAACGGAATATCGGTGGACACCCATTTGGGTTACGCCTTGGAAATTTTGATGACTATTGCACCCATCGTTGATGATGATGGGGTGCAAAGCTTGTCATTCCGTTTGGAGGGAATCGAACAAGTGGTTCCCTACGAGCACGTTAGGGAGCTGCTTGGATTCCACAAGGGAGCTCCGGAGAAAGTTGACGTGCCACCCGGCATGTTGGCGGGATTTTGGAACATGATCTCCGGAGAAGCCCATCAACAACGCAATTGCATCCGCAACCCCGTTATCCGGATATTTCACTCTTGGATGTGCAAGAGGGTATTGGGGAGGATGAAGGAAACAAAGGTGACCGACACGGAGTTGAATTGGCTATACTCGGCTTTAATTGCCAGGCAGCCAATAGACCCCTCTTACCTCATGATCAACCGTTGGTGTTGTGAAGCAACATCGGGGGCAGGTAATATTGGTTCGGGGTGTTACCTCTCCATGTTGGCCTTTTCCTTGCGGCCGGGGATCGCAAGAAACCCCCCCCCCACCTTTTGCGTGGTACCTCTCTCGGTTTTGAGTATTTGCGGCAAGGCAAATACATTAGTAGAGATGAGAGAGGAGGTTATCGGTTGGCCATAGTGAACCTACCCCTTCCGAATGAGAGGCTTAGGCTTTTCACCGAAGGAAGGGAAGATTGGTTGGAAGAGGGACTACTTGTCCCTGCAAGGAAGAACAAAAGAGGAAGAATCGTAGAGGAGGGAACATCCTCCGCACAAGCGAGTGGAGCACAACCCAATGTGCAACCATTCGGCGGGGTCCCTCCTTCGCCAAGTTATTACGGAGGGTCACAAGGACAAGCATGGGGGGGGTGGTGCACCGGTACCCCCACAAAATTATGTTGTGCCCAACGCTAACTTCGCGGAGTCCTACGCTCATCATCCCCAACCACAACAAAGCATGGCCATTATTGGAGGGTATGCTGCAAGAAATGCTCAAAACATCGCAGCCATCCAATCTAACGCAACTCAACTTGGTGAAGGCAATGCAAATATTGCCTTTGAACTTGGACGCCTTCACCTTGTGGAGCCAAATCAATTCGTCGGAGGGAATGTCCAATCATATTACGAGCAAGGGTATTATTATCAAGATTACCAACATCAACCACCGGCGGAGGACTAGAAGATTTAGGAACTTTAGTTTTCTTTTCTTTTCTTTTTCTCTGTAATTTTCAGCTTTTGCTTATGTGTGTTTGCGTAGTATTTTCTGTTTTTATTTAAATTTCAGCAAGCATGTTTGTTTATTTTCAGTATGTATTTCAACTTGATGTCACCATTAATAAAGACACCACCTTGATTATATCATTGGAAAAGTTACAAAATTCGTGCCATGATGATATATGATTAAAATTGCAGCTTTGTTCATCTTTGTAATTGATTTATGCATGTTTAAGCTAGTGCTCTCTTAAAAATACAGATCTGAATTTATTTAAATGCTAGCTTAATTTTCAGCGGAGGTCATGATTAAAATAAAGACCCATAGTGTTTTATGTGCTCTCAAGTTATGAATAGATTAAAGATGTCTTTTATGCTCAAAAATATCGCTAACCTTGTCACGAATATCACTTGTGTGTTGCTCAACCTATCCAAAGCCTTATATATATTTGAGTGCATAAACCTTAGTGTACAAGATTTATTTTTGAGTGAGTTATTGCAGGCCATGATTTCTCTGGCCCGAGACTAAGAAGCTGGTCATTCCATTTTTGCGTATCTATCTTTTTGCTAGCCTTTTATCCGTGCATTGTGTATCCCCACATCGGTGATCTCACAAACTTCGCCGGATATCCACCCTTAAACCAAATATCATTTTTTTGTGATTACCTCCTTGACCACAACCTATCGTTGAGAATGGATCATCAATTCAAGGAAGATTGCAAGACGGTGCCAACATTGAAGATTTCAAGTATCTCTCCAAGGAAAAATATTCCGGTACCTACCTTATTTTTCGCCTCTTTGCTCGAGGACGAGCAACGTCTAAGCATGGGGGAGGAGGTAGGTACGGTGCAGTTTTAGAGTTCAAAGGGGAATATTTTAAAAAAATGATGAAAGGAAAAAAAATCCAGTGATACTCATGACTTTCAAGGTATAAAAAAATCAAAACTTCGTTGTGAAAGTCATGGACTGAATATATGACAAGAAAAAAAAATGAATGAATGAAAGAAAGAAAAGAATGGGAAATATGAGAAAGAGAAAAAATGTGCGTAAAGTAAACTCCCCGGCTCTCTAAAAGTGCATTCAAGGCTTCAAGTTAAAAAGATCCATTCTCATTTTTCCAACCATGTGCAATCCGATAACGAGGACTTCCCTTGTGCCTTGGGATCACTCTTTGCCATTTGCACATGTCCACTTATCTAAAAGTGTGTGTATTTTTCTCTTTCCCCTCCTTGATTTAACATTATTTTCCAATGACCTTTTTGACGAGTCTCGGTAAGACCATGAGAAGCTTGTCTTGTTTTGACAACACCTCATTTATAAAATCTTGTTAGGACTAAACATTCCCAAAGCTCCATATAAAGCCTACCACATATATATGAGAGGGAAAGGAGTAGAATATATAGGCTTGAGAGACAAGTGAGATGAGAGTTCATGAGCAATATACAAGATGATTTAAATTTGTGAATTTGGTTTAGCTTTTCTTATTCTCGTTCTTTATTTCAAAAATTCGAGATCTATTTAAAACTTTGTGAGCATGTTAATACTTGTGGGATAAGCTTAATAAGAATCTACCCTCCGTAGAGATGAAGGCTAGCACATTATGGAACTTTAATGAATTAAAATTTTGAGAGCATTATGTTTTCTCTTGTGTAATCAAGTGCAAAGTTTAAACATTGTTTAGCAATGATGATATCCATCGAAGGCTTACTCGAGGACGAGCAAGGTTTAAGCATGGGGGAGATGTTGACGGTGAAAATCCGTCAACCTAGCCATGAGTTTACCTTCGGTGTTGGCATGAGTTTTATACCTTATCCATTGGTACTAACCCCCGTGGTATAACAAGTTCACGTGTGCATGTCGGTTTTGGAGTTTAATGTTTATGCAGGGTTTTAGTGTTGAATGCAAGACTTTCGGGATAAGTTCATCAAGCACCTCATGACAAGATCTTGAAGCCCTGAACAAGTCATGCAATGAAGCAAACTTAACTCCAAGAAGCTGGGGACTTGATCCGAGAAGACGACAGACTCCAGGGACCTGACCAGAAAAGTGCTGAATCTTGCAAGACAAGGAGTTGAGTCCAATTCGGAGAGAAACCGACGACATGGACCCACATGCAGAAGGGGGAAACATCCAGGAAGTAAGGGAACCGACGTCGGGCAAAGGAGCCCACGGGCTGGGCCTAAATGGGCCCAGTCCGGCCGGCCCAGTCCGGTCGGCCTAGGCCCATTTTGGGCCCAATTTCGCCCTCCTTTGCCCTAGCCGCCAATCGGGCTATTTATAGTCCCCTGACCGAGAGCCACGCAGAGAAGATTTCGTCTTCGGCCGCCGAGAAGCAGAGAAGAGAGGGACACCATCTCGGAGAGGAGAGGGTCGAGCTAGTTGACTAGGGTTCCCCTAGCCGACGTGGGAACCTTGCACGGAAGACCACGTCGGAGTTCCCGGAGCTAGAAGCAAGATCAAGGAAGGATCCCGGTGGTGATCTTGTGTATGTATCATTGTTATAGTTGAATTATCAAGTGGAATCTTTTCTCAGCGATCAAGTGTTTCCTCGAAGATTTCGTTTTTCGATCGGCTTTGCTTATTCCAATTCTATTCTCGAGATAGATTACATAGGGTGTTCTTGTAGCCGCGGTGGCTAGAGGTACACGCCGGATCTTCCGAAAGAATCTCGACTTGTCTTTTGACTCGCCCTAAGCTCCCCGCATGAATAGGGATACGTTGTGACAGAACGGGGGTCTCGAAAGGCGGATGTTTTCGGATTTGGACGGGAAACCACGATTTAAAGAGGCTTCTATTAAGATTCGATTTGCTACTTCTTCTCTTGCTTGGAACTTCAACAAAAGGCTTACCCCGATCCCTCTAGATCGGTTTATCTACCCAATCTTACTTTGTTTTCTCCGGTTTTTAGTAGATTAGATTTGTTTTGTGTCTTTTACTTAGATGCATTAGGTCCTTTATCGAGTATTGAAGTTATTTGGCTTTAATAGATTAAGTCTTGCGTCACACATTTGTTCCACGGATTCGATACCTTGGGTTCACCACTCGAGGGAAGAAGGGTCCCTTGACTACGACGGGAGACTTGTACGCTTGCGAGTCACGAACGAACTTTGATACAATTATTAACCGTCAACACCAGCTCTGAATCTCCATAAACTTCAACTGAAACGGCCCCGGCTTCTCTCAAATATTGAAGCCCTCGAAGCAGTGCCTCGTACTCGGCCTGGTTGTTTGTAACGGTGGGCTGTATAGGGATGGAAAATCCAAACATCTCACCCCTAGGTGAAATTAGTAGGATCCCTACTCCCCCGCCTTTAACACATGATGATCCATCAAAAAATAAAGCCCAGGGGGTAATTTCAAGTAAATCAATTGACGGATTGCGATGTTCAGTTATAAAATCGGCAATGATCTGACCTTTGATGGCTTTTGCCGATTCGAACTTCAACTCGAACTCTGATAAAGCCAAAATCCACTTGCCAATCCTGCCGTTAAAAATTGGCATAAATAACATATGTTTTATAACATCAAACTTGGAATACACAGTGCATTCGGCATTCAACAAGTAGTGCCGAAACTTTGTACACGAGTAGTATACGCACAGACACAGCTTCTCTACAGCCGAATACCTGGTCTCAGGATCAAGTAATTTTCGGCTAAGATATGCTACTACCCGTTCCTTCCCTTCGAATTCTTGAATAAGGGCCGATCCAATGGTTTGGGTATCGGCCGCCACGTACAACTTGAAAGGCTTATCCAGCTGAGGAGGGACCAACACTGGTGGTTCCTTCATGTACTGCTTGATCTCATCGAAAGCCTTCTGTTGTTCGTCGCCCCATGTGAACTTTTGATCCTTCTTTAGCTTCAGCAATGGAGAGAATGGCAAAACCTTCTGTGACAAATTTGAAATAAATCTTCTCACGAAATTAATTTTGCCGAGCAGTGATTGCAACTCCTTGAGATTAGTTGGAGGAACAACTTCGTCGATGGCCTTCATGCTCTTTTTGCCAACTTCAATTCCTCCCTCGTGGACTAAAAACCCCAAGAACTCTCCAGCTGATACCCCAAAAGCGCACTTGTTTGGATTCGTCTTTAAACCATGCTTCCGGGTGCACTCCAAGGTCCTCTTCACATCTTCCAAATGTATGTCATGACTTAGGGACTTGATTACCACATCATCAATGTAGATTTCCACAACTTTGTCGATCAACTCGTGAAAAATGTAATTCATGGCTCGTTGATAAGTTGCACCGGCATTTTTTAACCCAAATGTCATGACTATCCATTCAAACAGGCCTATATGACCAGGACATCTGAAGGCCGTCTTTGATATGTCTTCTATTGCCATGAAGATTTGGTTGTATCCCGCATTGCCATCCATGAAACCGATCACTTTGTGTCCACCGCGGCGTCAATCAACAAATCGGCAACGGGCATGGGGTAACCATCCATCGGGGTGGCTCGTTCGGATCCCTGAAATCTATGCAGACCCTCATCTTTCCATTCTTCTTGTAAACAGGGACAATGTTAGAGATCCACTCCGCATATCTGCATGGCCGAACGAAGTTTGCATCAAGTAATCTTTCAACTTCTTTCTTCACATCGGCCAATACTTCATCCTTGTAGATTTTCCAGGGTGGTTGCTTGTATGGTTTGAAACCAGATTTGATTGGCAACCGATGCTCCACGATAGAACGATCCAATCCAGGCATCTCCGAATAGTCCGAGGCGAAGCAATCCTTGTATTCCTTGAGCAGCTTGATCAATTCCTCCCTGAAGTCTGGCTGCAAGTTTGCGCTGATGAACGTCGGCCTTGGCTTATCACCGCTTCCGATGCCAACTTCTTTTAATTTGTCGTCCGACATAAATCCTCGCCCCAACTTGCCATCAGTGCCATCTACAGGGTTCTCCATTAAAAATTACTATAAGAGCCGACTGCTTGAATCGGCTGTTGATCACTGCTGACAGGTTCAACAGGACCTTCTCCCCAGTCTTTCCCTGAGAAGCAATCAATGCCTTGGTACTCCCAGAAAGCTGGTTCCATGTTAGCAACGCTCACGGAGTCATCTGCTTGGACGACCTCAATATCATCATCCACCCACTGGATAAGCTGCTGATGCATGGTGGATGGGACGCAGCAATTGGCATGAATCCAGTCCCGTCCGAGCAGTAGGCTGTAGGCTCCTTTACCTTCGATCACAAAGAAGGTCGTGAGCAGCGTCTTGGACCCGATCATCAGATCCACGTGAGCGCATCCCTTGGTATCGAAGGGTTTCCGGCGAAATCATTCGGTATTATGCTTGTAGGCGTCAGATCGCTTGGGCCCATGCCAAGTTTCCTGAAGGTGGTGTACGGCATCACGTTGACTGCCGCTCCACCGTCGACGAACATCTTGGTCAATGGCTTGCCATTGACGTATCCCCTTAAGTACAGCGACCTCATGTGTCGATTTTTGGCCGGTTTGTCGAAGATGGCCTGCTTGGCTAGCACCAACTGCGCCATCATCCCCTCGGTCTGCTCATCATCTAGGGACGCTTCCTCCTACACAACCTGATTAGCGAGAGCCATGAATTCGTTCGGCAGGAAATATACCATGCATGCTGGAGCCGAACGCTTTGACCCTTCAGGTTGATCCTTTGGGCGCCACACCTGCCTTGTCTGGATCCCAGCCTGCCTCAGCTCGCGGTTCCTCAAGCGCTGAACCCGTCTCTTCTGACTTCTCCTTAGGCCGGGAGGGCACCATTGCCCCTTTTGCCAGATGTGCTCGTCCTCGTCCTCCTCTTGATCAGCCCACCTAAGATCAGCTTGCCGCTTTCTGGGGTGATCAATGACTTCAATTTTTTGGCGCCGATCCCCGTTAGGGTGGATCCTCCCAATTCTCTCATGGACGGATCGGCGATTGGCAGTCTCTCGCTCGTACTCAGCATACCTGTCACTGCACTCAGGGCAGTTCCTCAGCGTGGGCAGCTTCAAACCCTCGTTCCAACAGTGCCTGAAGAACGCACATCCCCAGTGCGTGCGCTCCTGCTCGCGCGTGTATTGCTCCAGGTCCCTTTTATGTGCCTCCTCTTCAGCTCTGCGCTTCTCCTCCTCATACCTGCGCTTCTGGTAACGTTCTTTTTCCATCTGGCGCTGCCATTTGTTGAGGAGGATGCGCGTGGTCACCCTGGGCTTGGCTCTGGATGACTCCCCGATTTCGATGTGGCTCTTGAGAATGCGGGGGGCTTCACCGTGCACCTGTTCCAGAGTTACTTGGCGCTCCGGGTCCACTGTTCCATCCTGCCTAGCCCTGGCTGAGGTCAAGACTTTGACCTTTCCCTTCTCCTCGGCCGTCACCATGTTAACAGAGAAGCCCACCATGTTCTGAGGGAAGGGGTGACCATCCAGCTTCATCTTGTTGTCAAACTTGAGGTGCCCCTCCTGGATGGCTTTCTGGATTCTCATCCTGTAGACCCTGCAATCATTGATGGAGTGCGAATCCCTGTCGTGGAAGCCACAGTAACATTTCCCCTTGACTCCATCGGGCCGAAGCATGGAATGCCCTTCAGGCAGTCTGATTCGGCCTTCCTTTACTAGGAGCTCAAACAGCTTGTCAGCCTTCGTTATATCGAAATCGTAGGTTCCCTTGGTCTGTTTGACCCAGCGCTGATTCATCGTTAAAGGCTCTTTCCCCCACATGATTTCGGCTGCGGCCACATCCAGTTCATCATCAGAATTCTCGATCAGATCGGCCTTGTCTAGGAACTGGTTGTAGATCTCCGCCACATCATGCTGCTTGCCAAACCTGGCATCCTTCTTGAAGCCATACACCTGGTTGCTCATCAATGATAGCTTTTGAGACAAATTGGCCCCGGTTTTCGAACTCCATCCCGAACGAGTTTCTCACATACGGCGGCAGCATCCCGGCGACGGCCATGTCAGCTAGCTGGTCGTCTGGCAGGTTGAGCGAGAAGCACATGCCTTTCACCTCCCTAAACCTCCTGAGAAATTCCAACGGTGTCTCGCTGTGCCTCTGTTTCATGGTGGCGAGATCGATCAGCTTCTTCTCCGAGCTGCCACTGAAATAATGGGCGTGGAATTTCCGCTCCAGGTCCCTCCATCTGCTAACTGACTCAGGGGGTAAGGACGAGAACCACTGGAACGCCGGGCCTGTCAGCGACGCGGGGAAGTATCTGACCCTGAACGTCTCCTCAGCTGAGCATTCTCCGAGCTGCATCAGGTAACGAGCAATGTGCTCCACTGTGCTTGTGTCGTCTTGCCCGGAAAATTTCGTGAACTCCGTTGGAGGTTTCACCCTTGGCGGGAGGAGCACGTTGAAGTACCACTCTGGGAACGGCGGCTTGTAGGCAGGTCCCTGCATTTTTGGCTTGAGGCCGAACTGATTTTGCATCAACTCGGCCATCTTCCGCGCCAGGGCGTCGTCCTCCTGTGCGCCTGCAGCTGGCGCGTAACCTGGATGCGGGAAAGCGTCAATGGCTCCATAGTTTCCCACCTCGTGGTAGCCTCCGCCGTATAGGTTTCTCTGTAGCCAGTTGTTCGCTGGAGCAATCCTGTGACCGGAAGCGAACGGGGCCCCAGGCGAGCCGAACGCTAGGTCTCCGTACGTGGGCTGGTACGGATTCGGGCCGTTGCACGGAGTTGACCCATGCCGCCTGCGGTGGTGGCCGGATTGGTCGTCCTCCCGAGGCCCGCAAGGTGGAGGGCCGAACCGGCCGTCCCCCGGCCGCGCTGCGGAGGAGGCTGGAAAGCTTGACTTCCAGCGCTCTGAGGAGGAGGCTGAATCGGCTGGCTCCGTAGTGGTGGTTGAGAGCTTGATTCGCCCAGCTCCACAGTGCCCCCTTGGACGGGTGCCTTGCTGAACGCCTGCTCCATGTCTGGGCCAAAGACGGCCACCATCATCTGCTGAAATGCACCAAGAAAAGCTTCGTGGTGCTTGCTCAAAACGAGATCCGCCGCATCCCGGAATGCTTGCAGGCATTCCTCTCTCTCCTGCTGGGTGGTGGCGTCGCTCTCCCCTGACATCAATACCCTGGGCATGTCGTTCTTCAGGTAGGGGACGCCACTTCTGTTCTTTTTGAAGGACAGCAGACACTTCTGCTGGAATTGGTTTACGGCGTCCTGGAGCTGCTGCTGCTGTTCGTGAGAGAGGTCCTCAATGTTGACATCCATGATGTCCACGATTTCAGGCATCTTGATCCTTTCGGCTGGGTCCCACTGGGCGTGCCAAAAAGTGTGTTGACGCAAAATGTGCACCTAGCGCCAAACACACAGCAAGCCGAACAAAGCTGGCTTCACACGCGCAAGGAAATCACGAGACGTGCCAGTCAATTTTTCCTGAAAATTAACAAAAGATAAAGCAGTTAGACACCAAAGCTTGGAACTTGCCGGGTGGTACCAGACAGTTCCATATTTACGGCTAAGAAGCCAAATGTGATGACATATAGCTATAAAAAGCTATCTGCCAATAAACTGAAACCATTCGGGAACTTATAAAAGGAAAAGTAACACCGCCGAATGGATGATGTAAGCATGACAAGAATCGCCTTTGTTTGAGCAAAGATGCACGTGCACGAGGCCATGACCGATCCCCATGATAGCTAACATTAGACAAATGGATAAAGTAAAGCACGAACATAAGCATGTAATAAATAAGCATGCATAGATCCAAAGCACTAGTCTACCGCATGTCTAGGTACTTAGAAATCCGTCGGGTACGATGTCAAAACAAATCTATCAACCGCATGATACAATTTGCATGAAAATCGTACCACTTTCCACAAATAGATCTATCCACCGCATGATACAGTCTAAATATGGAAAGCTAAAAGCACACGTTATTTAAAGCATGAATTACGCACGTGTTCTACTCGTGAAGAAACATAACCGAATACGGCTGAACAGCCGATTCGGGGTCCATGAAGAAGAAACGAACATTACCAAGCGAATAAATCTATCAGATTGATTCGGAATCTAATCCACCGGATGACTAGCTCCAAAGCAACCCAAAAACCTGCATCTACCGCATGATACTCAGTTCTTTCAAGATTTATACCAACATTGGCAAGCTTGAACCCGCAACACGTAACAATCTAGATCGATTCGGTTTCGGCTATCGGAAAGCACAAGATCCACATGCTAAAACACGAAATCTACTCGTGCAAGGATCACAAAAGGGATAAAGCCGATTCAAACCCATCTAGATTGGGCAAAAAGGTGTTACATGAACTTAAACATAAAGTAAAAACTCAAAATAACACGGGGTAACTTAATGAATCTATTGGATCTTGCCAAAATCCAATAGAGCCGATAACTAGCTTCAAGCTAGATCTTAGCCTACCGCATGGCTCATGATCTAACAAGAAACCCTCTTGAACCAAGCTTGAATCTACCGCATGACACGAAGCATGGTAACAAGACTACTTGCATCAGATCTAAATCCACCGCATGATACTAGACATGATACAAGGTTGCTGGTACTCACGGAGGTCGACGGATCGATGAACCCTCTCGAAGAACTCGACGACACGACAAAAGGACTCTAGGGTTTGGCGTAAGGCCGGTTTGTATTGAAGAATGATTGTGTGCATTACATACATTCAGGGCTCATATTTATACCCTGCCAAGTACAATCTCGAATGGATTTGTTGCCTAACTTATCTCTAAGCTTGATCGCCTATCCATCCATTCGTCCTTCCTGCTTGAGCCACGTCACCGTCCAATTCCGCAAAATCAGCTCTACTGTTCCTTTGCCGAACGGGAGCAGATAGCTGACCGCAGACTTCTTTGCCGAATACATCTGAAAAATCATTTCCTTCCACCAAATGGACTCCTCACCGAGCGGGACCCACAAGTCAGACTCCTTACCAAATTTTGGTGTTAACAGTTGCACCCATAGCTTTTTTTTCAATCACACAAAGTTACTATATGTAATCCTTTTTTCCCTGGTTGCATGCTTGCAATCACATATTTAAGTTGTTTTGCAACCACTCACAAAAACCACGGGTCCAATCAGATGTTTTTTTGTGAACACATGTTGTTTTTTGCCCCCAGGAGTCGCAATCACAGTTAACAAGTGGGTTTTTGCAACCATACACTGTGTTTTTGGAAGTATCACACGCAGGCGTTGCAACCACCGGAAAAGTTTTGCACCACATTTTTTTGCATTTTGCATTTTTTTGGTGCAGGAGGACTTTATTGGAGTTTGGCATTCTGGCTGAATTTACTGGACAACAACTTATTGACAGTTTCTCAAATGACAAGCTAGGAGAGTCTTGCCTGATTGATTTCCTGGTGCATTGCATGCGACATGATGACATTGTGCATAAGCTTGATTCGTTCAGGTACAGGGTGTTTGTCACGACTGGTTTCTATGTAAGCCTTTTTGTTTCAACTGTTTGTTAATTAATACTGTTTTTGTAGGTTTTGTTGTGACTGAACTAGTTTTTTAATGGGCCTTTTACCCCTGTGTGCAGTGGAACGTTGAGAGTTGCAACGCAGTCCTCAACGAGGATAAATCCGAGACAGAACAATTCAAAGTTGTTTGGAACCACCTGATGACCGAGTGCATAAACTATGATCTGTCAAGAGCAAAACTGGTTAGCAGATATCTTTTTCCCAATACAGTCAGTTTTTCTTGTAACCTTTTTTTCTTAGTTGCAATTGCAAAATCATAATCGGCAACCCTTTTTCATTCATAATTTTTTTGAGTAGTTGCAATCACAAATCAAGTTGCAATCACACATCAACACTAGATGGAATCAATACACTAATCATTTTTGTTTCCTGCATTCTTGTTTTTTCACCAGATCTTTGTCCCTATCCAAGATGCAGGACATTACTTTGTGTATTGTTTCAACTTCATGCACAATCGCATTGATGTGCTGGACTCGAACGACTACTTCATGAAATGCACGGATCCTGTAGAACGTCACAAGCATGTGTTTGCAAAGATTCCAATCATAGATGCAGCTTTTCAGAAGGTGTCCAACTTCAAACTGCCCAGAGTCAGTGGGTGGAGGAAGCCTTTCATCGAAGTCCCCAAGCAAGCCGACCCTAATGATTGCCTGTTTTTTGTCTGGAAGTACATGGAGTACTATGACGGGAACAAGCTGACGGAGGAAATCAACCCGGTAATGCGTGATGTGAACTGATCCATTTTTTACATCTTTTTCTCTTTTTTTATGTTTTTTGTATGTGCGCTTTTTGACCATACTGTTAAAATGACTATTTTTTTATGTGGGTTTTTTTATGCTGCTGCAGTTAAACGACATCATATACAGATGTGAGATGTTGCACTATCAAATCTTCCACCCCCTCAACCAGGCTGATCTCCCTGCAATGCTGGACAAGTACAGAATTGGGGGACGCCGTCTTGATCTCGAAGATGACAGCAGCCAGTCTGTGAACTTTTAGGATCAGTGGGATAAAAAAACATGTTATATCTGTGTGTTTTATCTTGATTGTACGCGACATCTTATGCGTGGCAGTCTGAAAATACTCTTTCCTGTGATGTGGCAACTTTACGTCCTTTTTTTTGTTTGAATTTGTGAATTGGAACTCGGCAATGTTTTTGTGCACCTTCTTTTTTTCTGCGGCATGGAGCGTTTTTTTAATCGCACTTTTACCTGTTTTGCAATCACACTGCGATAAAATTGCAATCACGCACATGCGAAAATGTTGCAATCACGCACATGCTGGTTTTTCCAACTGGGTTTTTTGCAATCGCAGCACATCAGCGGTTGCAACCACACTGTAATCGCACTTTACCTGTTTTTTGCAACTGTTTTTTTGCAATCGCAGTCACATGCTGTTTTTTTGCAACTGTTTTTTCTACAAATCACACTGCGATAAGGTTACAATCACGCACATGATTGTTTTTTGCAACAGCTTTTTTTTGCGATCACATCACATCAGTAGTTGCAACCACACTGTAACTTATTTTGCAATCACCCGTATTTTCATCAGGTTGCAACCACATCAAGCAAACACTAACCTAGTCGCAATCTGACAGTTTCATGACATGGAGCTTTTTTTGAACTGGTTTTTTGCAATCGCACTTTTTACCTTTTTTTGCAATTGTTTTTTTTTGCAATCGCAATCACATGTTGTTTTTGCAACTGTTTTTTTTGCAATCACACTGCTATAAGGTTGCAATCACACTTGCGATAAAGTTGCAATCACCCACACGCGACAAGGTTGCAATCACGCACATGCTTGTTTTAGCAACAGCCTTTTTTTACAATCGCAGCACATCAGTGGTTGCAACCACACTTTAACTTATTTTGCAATCACCCGTATTTTCACCAGGATGCAACCACATCAAGCAAATACAAACCTAGTCGCAATCTGACAGTGTAATGACATGGAGCTTTTTTTTTAACAGGTTTATTGCAATCGCACTTTTTACCAGTTTTTTGCAATCGCAATCACACTGCTATAAGGGTGCAATCACACTGCGACAAGGTTGCAATCACCCACATTCTGGTTTTGCAACTGTCTTTTTTGCAATCACAGCACATCAGTGGTTGCAACCACACTGTAAAGGATGTTGCAATCACCTGTATTTTCACCAGGTTGCAACCACATCAAGCAAACACCAACTTAGTCGCAATCTGACAGTGTCATGGCATGGAGCTTTTTGAACTTAGTTTTTGCAATCGCACTTTTACCTGTTTTTTGCAACTGTTTTTTTGCAATCGCAGTCACACGCTGTTTTTTGCAACTGCTTTTTTTGCAATCGCAGCACATCAGTGGTTGCAACCACACTTTAACTTATTTTGCAATCACCCGTATTTTCACCAGGTTGAAACCACATCAAGCAAATACTAACCTAGTCGAAATCTGACAGTGTCATGACATGGAGCTTTTTTTTGAACTGGTTTATTGCAATCGCACTTTTTACCTATTTTTTGCAATCGCAATCACACTGCTATAAGGGTGCAATCACACTGCGACAAGGTTGCAATCACCCACATTCTGGTTTTGCAACTGTCTTTTTTGCAATCGCAACACATCAGTGGTTGCAACCACACTGAAAAGGATGTTGCAACCACCTGTATTTTCACCAGGTTGCAACCACATCAAACAAACATCAACTTAGTCGCAATCTGACAGTGTCATGGCATGGAGCTTTTTGAACTTGGTTTTTGCAATCGCACTTTTACCTGTTTTTTGCAACTGTTTTTCTTTTTTTTCAATCGCAGTCACACTGTTTTTGCAACTTCTTTTTTTGCAATCGCAGCACATCAATGATTGCAACCACACTTTAACTTATTTTGCAATAACCCGTATTTTCACCAGGTTGCATTTTGCAATCGCAGCACATCAGTGGTTGCAACCACACTTTAACTTGTTTTGCAATCACCCGTATTTTCACGAGGTTGCAACAACATCAAGCAAACACCAACCTAGTCGCAATCTGACAGCGTCATGACATGGAGCTTTTTTTGAACTGGTTTTTTGCAATCGCATTTTTACCTGTTTTTGCAACTGTTTTTTTTCAATCGCAAACACACTGCTATAAGGGTGCAATCGCACTGCGGCAAAGTTGCAATCACCCACATGCTGGTTTTGCAACTATCTTTTTTGCAATCGCAGCACATCAGTGGTTGCAACCACATTGTAAAGGATGTTGCAATCACCTATATTGTCACCAGGTTGCAACTACATCAAGCAAACACCAACCTAGTTGCAATCTGACAGTGTCATGGCTGGAGCTTTTTTTGAACTGGTTTTTTTGCAATCGCACGTTTTTACCTGTTTTTTTGCAACTGTTTTTTTTGCAATCGCAGTCACATGCTATTTTTGCAACTGTTTTTTTTGCAATCACACTGCGCTAAGGGTGCAATCACACTGCGACAAAGTTGCAATCACGCACATGCTTGGTTTAGCAACTGTTTTTTTGCAATCATAGCACATTAGTGGTTGCAACCACACTGTAACTTATTTTACAATCAACTGTATTTTCACTTGGTTGCAACCACATTAAGAAAACACTAACCTAGACGCAATCTGACAGCGTAATGCAGCAGTTTTTTCTTTTTTCAAACACACGTAAGCGGCAGTAGCGAACCACAAACGCACCTATGTTGCAATCACACACATTCATTGGGAGCTGCAAAAACAGTGTTTTCAGTAGTTGTAATCACAGTTGCAATCAGATAGTGTTTTTATCCAGAAGTTTTTTTTGCAAACCAGATGCTAGCTATTGGATAAATTATATTGGATTCATTCAGATTCATAGTCATCCTTGTAGTCAACATTGCGCGAGGTTGCTCTTCTGATTCGAGCAATTGCGTCATGTGCTTGCGACTGCTGCATAACTACACTACACTCAGATTGTTGTGTTTCGTCCGCTTCACTTTGCCCTTCCTGATCCCCGTTTTGTCTGTTTTTTACTCTTGGGCGGCCTCTTTTTCTTTGAGCCCAACCTTCAGCTTTTGCACCTCTTTTTTTAGCTTTGTTTTCTGCTGCTTTGCTTCGGTTTGGGTTTTGGGGGCATGTTGTGCTGTAGTGCCCCCTAACATGACAGGTTTGGCACTCCTTCACACCCTTACCTCCACTGTATGTGCTGTAAGGATTATCAGGTATCATACTATTTTTGGAGGATTTTGCTGCGCTGACAGGCTTCCTACCTTTTGTGCTAGACACGGGTGATTCAGTCACTATCACGCCCAGGGTAGTTGCCGAACCAGGCACATGGTTCGTTTTTGGTGTGGCAGGGTTACTAGGATTCATAACAGTTTCCACAGTGGCGTCACCACTTTTCATGCAAATCACCACTTTCCTACCTTTTGTGCTAGACACGGGTGGTCGGACACAAACTAGACCCATCTCGTTATCCCTATTTTCATGCAAATCACCACTTTCCATCTCACAAGCAGCACTCTCTGTTGTTTGTAGAAGCTCAATACCAGGAGTTATCATGTCGATGTGCCAGACAGTCTCAGCATAAGCACAGTCAGATTTGCTTCCTGCTCTACTCAGGCGCATTAACTTGGGCAGCAGCTTCGACATTCTCGTTTGCTCTTTGTCAGCATGAGTCGCAACCCGAACATCGTGCCTGTCCCATGGAACTACAGATCTTGCATTACGTGTGTAGCGCCGCAGAATGTACTTCTCTGGTATGCTCTGTACTTGCAGGTGGGTGAATGCTTTGATCACGTGCATGCAAAACAACCCTGTGTGCTCCCATTGCATGCATTCACATTTATATATACCCTCTTTTTGTCAGCTAGCACCTTGAATGCGTGTTGTGCCCAACAGAACACTCCTGTTCCGTTTTCATGCTTCACCAAGTAACCGCATTCAACATCTGGATCAGGCTCAATCACAAACGCTGTACTATTAGCATATTCCCTCTTGTATTCATTATACACAGCCCGCGTGTACATCCTGCTGAGCTGCTCATCAAACCGTGATTTGCATGCCCTGACAACCTCGACCTGCACATCATAATTTTGAATTTCAGTTTCATCATTACATTTTTTTGCAACCGCAGACATATCATGATACAATCACATGTAACACGTTGTTGCAAACAGTCACAGGCTCATTCAACAGTTTGTACTTAATACATTTTTTTATATTTTTTCTTCAGATGCAAGCACATCGACTATATTGTATTCACAAAAAACAGGTTGTGCAATCACTAACTAAATTTTTTTTTACTTGTGGGTTTTTTAATCACAGGTTGCAAAAACACACAATTAACATGCTGCAGTCATACATAACCTTTTCCCCCAGAGGCAAGCAGACAAACTAAACATGTTTTTTGCAAATCCACAAATTAACATGTTTTGCATTAAAAAACTATCATGCTCTGCAATCACACACAAATCAGTGGTTGCAAAACAGACATAGGTTTTTTTGCAATCACACATTAACCAGTGTGTTGCAATCACTGAACTAACAGGTTTTTGCAATCATAGGTTGCAATTCACACAGTTTTTTGTTTTTCTCATAATCATAGTGTTTTGTTTTTTTCGCAATCACAAAACCACAATTTGTTCAATCACATTAAGCATTAGTTTGCAAAATTATCACGCATTGCAAACCATGTGTACACTTGGCTAGGTTTGGAATCACAAAAAATGGTGGTGGTGGGGGGGGGGGGTTGGGGTTGCGGCTTGGAATACCTATAAGTAGTGTGACTCCCCAGCATCCATGTGGTCTGTGTGCTGAACAGAGTCAAGCACCCTCTTTGCAAACATATGCAATGTTGTCACACTGCCAACATATCCATCTTTCAATACTCTGTTCTGACTCTCAGATCTCTGGGTTGAAGTCATTCTCCCGCAGTACATGCCCTTAAAATATGATGCAATCCATCTTTTCCTTTTCCGCCACAATGCTACAATCGCTGGGTGTTCCCATATGCCACATTCATCCACTAGCTTACCCCACTCTACCTCAAACTGTGTAGGACCCAGAGGATAAGTTATCAGAGACTCCAGCTTTTCCTTCAGATTTTTGTCCTTGTGCACCTTGTACAACTCCTCGAGTTCATAATCCCACATCCTTATTATGTGCCACCGGCAATTTCTGTGTTGTGATTTATCAAACACAATTTTTATTGCCTCCCTCATTGTTGCATCTTCATCTGCAGAAACATCAAATTTAAAAATCAGTTTTTTCCTGTGAATAAAATGTTTTTGCAATCCAAAACATACGATGGTTGCAACCAAAAAATTGCGTTTAATGTTGCAAACGTTGCAACCACACTACACTCTCCAGTTGCTTTTTTTTGACAACAATCATTTGTTTTTGCAACATGATTATAGAAAAAATCAGAATATACCCCCTCCCTCCCCTCAAAATATGCACCTGTTAGAATCACAAAAGGCTGCCTGCCGCCCATGCAGTTTTTGAATGACTCGAAGAGCCATCTGAAAGTGTCAGTTGTCTCATCCCGAAGAAGCGCTTGCCCAAATGACACATTTTTCAGATTGTTGCTGCATCCGACAAACATCGCTAGTGACATTTTCTTGCTGTTAGTTTTGTGGGTAGTGTCAAAAGTGATGACGTCTCCAAAATCCACGTATTCTGCACGCTGACTTGCATGGCTCCAAAAAATGCTTTTTAGCACTTTCGTCTTTGGGTCAAAATCAACATCCCAGTAGAATGCTTCATTGTTCGCTTACACTCCCTAAAAAACTGGAATAACTTCTCAATGTCCCCATCCCTGTCCTCTCGCGTCTGCCCAGCTTTCCTGCACCACAAGCGAATGAAAAAACATTTTAACCACACAAAATAGGTTTTGCAATCACAAACGACCCTGCTGTTTTGCAGTCACACACTACTCAGTCTTGCAATCATATACCAAATAACCAAGTAGATTTCAACCACACAGACACAGTCAGGTTTTGCAACCACAGATAACTTTTGGCAGCAATGACACACGTAAAATAGTTGCAATCACACACACAAAATAGTTTTTGCAATCACACTCTGCCCCCAGGCTTGCAATTTCAACCACACAGACAGTCAGGGGTTTGCAACCACATATAACTTCTTGTTGCAATCACGCACGCAAAATAGTTGTAATCACACACTGGTCCCGTTCTTGTTTTTTTTTGCAATCTTAAAACATAACCATTTGTGTTTGCAATGTCACACACAAAATAGGGTTTGCAATCACAAACGAACCTGCTGTTTTTTTGCAATCACACACTACCCAGGCTTGCAATCATATATCAAATAACCAAGTAGCTTTTCAACCACACAGACACAGTCAGGTCTTGCAACCACACAAAACTCCTGGTTGCAAGCACGCACACAAAATAGTTGCAATCACACACTAGTTCAGTTCTTTTTTCTTTTGCAGTCACAGAAATAACCAGCAGTTTTTGCAATCACACACAAAAAATAGTTTTTGCAATCACACACTACCCAGGCTTGCAATCATATACCAAATAACCAAGTAGTTTTTCAATCACACAAACACAGTCAGGGCTTGCAACAACACAAAACTCCTGGTTGCAATCACGCACACAAAATAGTTGCAATCACACACTTGTTCAGTTCTTTTTTTCTTTTGCAGTCACAGAAATAACCAGCAGTTTTTGCAATCACACAAAAAAATAGTTTTTGCAATCACACACTACCCAGGCTTGCAATCATATACCAAATAACCAAGTAGCTTTTCAACCACACAGACACGGTCAGGGTTTGCAACCACACATAACTCCTGGTTGCAATCACGCTCGCCAAATAGTTGCAATCACACACCGGTTCAGTTCTTTTTTTCTTTTTGCAGTCACAGAAATAACCAGCAGTTTTTGCAATCACACAAAAAAATAGTTTTTGCAATCACACACTACCCAGGCTTGCAATCATATACCAAATAACCAAGTAGCTTTTCAACCACACAGACACAGTCAGGGTTTGCAACCACACATAACTCCTGGTTGCAATCACGCTCGCCAAATAGTTGCAATCACACACTGGTTCAGTTCTTTTTTTTTTCTTTTTGCAGTCACAGAAATAAACCAGCAGTTTTTGCAATCACACACAAAAATAGTTTTTGCAATCACACACTACCCAGGCTTGCAATCATATACCAAATAACTAAGTAGATTACAACCACACAAACACAGTCAGGTTTTGCAACCACAGATAACTCCTGGTTGCAATCACGCTCGCCAAATAGTTGCAATCACACACTGGTTTAGTTCTTTTTTCTTTTTGCAGTCAAAGAAATAAACCAGCAGTTTTTGCAATCACACAAAAAAAATAGTTTTTGCAATCACTTACGACCCTGCTGTTTTGCAATCACACACTACCCAGGCTTGCAATCATATACCAAATAACCAAAAATAACCAAGTATGACTTTGTCATCTGACATATGACTTACATGTTTTGGATGTCCTTCTCTGTGAATGGCCAGTTTTGACGTCCTCCATACAATTCTGACATCACATTCATCGCATCTTGGTTTGGCACGCCACTCCTTGACATGATTGCAAACAAGTCATCCATAGCAGCTTCCCTTTGCTTATGAGCATGCATATATCTAACCATCCTGGCTGACGGCTGAAGTTTTTGGTTGTGTGCATCCCCGATTCTGTCGAAGTACCAGATTTTGCGTTTTTTGTCCTCCTTCACTTTAGCATATGCTGGGCAACCAATTCTCATCGATCTTTTATCAATCTGTGGTTCCTCATTTTCCTTGCCTAGCTTCATAAAACCCTAACGGTTGCAAACCCAGTGTTTAGTCTCTTTACTAGTCCTCATGGTTCTCACACTGAATCCAGCCATTTTTGCATAATCAAGGTAAAATTGGTGTGCTGCTTCTATCGAATCAAACTCCTGTCGCGCCCTTGGGACAAACACATCAAGCATGTTTGCATCCTGTGGGGAGAAAATAACCTACCATAAGTTTTTTTCAACCAAGTTGCAACCCAAAATCGACAACCAAGTTGCAACCAACAGGAGCTTTTTTGCGTGCAATCAACATCAATCAAGGTATTTTTTTTCTTGCAAAAACTGGAACAATATGTATTTTTGGTTTTATTTTTTTCTGCAACCCCCACACGACTATGATTTTTTTTGCAGTCCACACGAACTTCTTGTGGCAACCAGACAGCATTATACGGTGCAAACAAGCGCAACAAAATAATTGCAGATTAGCACACACAGCAGACTATTACCCTTTTTTTGCAATGCACATGGGAATCATGTTGCAACCAGAGGGCACCCTACGTTGCAAACTAGCGCGACAATTTGTTCCAGCGGCAATCTACCAGACAATGAAGTTTTTTTTTTGCAATCGCACGCGATATCTCTGTTGCAACCAGAACCCACGTTTGCAAACTTTCGCAACCACCAAAACTTTTTTCAACATTCTACAAAAACACTGACAATGAAGCCGCAAATCATCCCGGATCTATGGGTTTTGCAACTAGAAGTTGCAAACCAACAACAAACTAAATAGTAGAAACGAGCATAACGTTTTTGTGTGTGATTTTTTTCCGTTACCGGGATGAACAACTCTGTCGGATCAGGCGTGATCATTGAGCCAGGTGGAATCGATGGCGGAGGCGTCAGCAGCGTCGCGTGATGCAAGGGATCACCCGATCCGAGGCAGCCACGCGCCCCTGCTGTAGGCATGACTGACGTAGTAGGGGCCACCGACGCAGATGAAATCGGCGGCGGTGTCGATGATATCGGCCGAGACCCAGTCGTCATAACAACCGCCATCTGCTCCGGAACCACGTGCTGCCTCGTCTGTGGTGATTCCAGGCGCGGAAGCGATGATGGAGCCATGGGTTTAGGCGAAGAGCGGCTTGGCGATCCGAGGCGTGGAGGAGACGGCGGAGCCATGGGTTTTGATGGGGGCGGGGGTGGGGTGGGAGACCCTATGTTGATTTTATGAGGGGGGCATTGTTCGGAGGCGAGGAATCGCGCTCAGTGGGGTCTCCTAGTTGGACACGGTCGGGCGGGGGCAGGGGGGGAGTTGGGGCTCGGTGGGTGGGGTCTGTGCATCGGCGAACTAAAATGCACCTAGGTGCATTTTAGTGTCGTCGTATGTACATATATATGTACATATATATGTATATATATATGTACATATATATGTAT
This sequence comes from Cenchrus americanus, assembly GCA_947561735.1. NCBI lineage: Eukaryota > Viridiplantae > Streptophyta > Magnoliopsida > Poales > Poaceae > Cenchrus > Cenchrus americanus. The sequence continues at coordinate 265,565,753 of OX387239.1, forward strand.
ATATATGTATATATATATATATGTATATATATGGGTATGGAATATTATTCCATACCCGAGCCGCACCTACCAACGCGCCACCCGCTCCCTCGCGTCCCGTTCCCATCTGTTTTTTATCATTTTTTCCCTTCTACTATCCCTCCTAACTCCAACATCCCTCGCCACATCGTGAGTTAAAAAGCCTACTCCGTTCCGCCGCCGCCGCCGCCTACCAAGCCCCCGTCCTCCTCACCACCGTTCCGGTGCTCCACCGCCTCCCATGCCAGCTATAAAGGAGCAGCGCAGAGCTCCTTTCTCCCTCACCGCCGGCTCGCGCGTACCTTCCCCCTTCCCCCATCGATGCAGGCAAACTGCACCGCCCCCACTCTTCACTGATGCCCTCCCTCGCAGGCAGGTTGTGCGCTCCCCTCACCACCGCCCCGGCTTCCCGCCTGCCTCTGCCTCCCCATTTCTATCACCGTCGTCGCTCTACGGCTATTAGAGGGAAGGTCGGGGCTTGCACGAGAAGCCTCGACCCACCAGGCCTGTGAAGCCCTAAGTTGGGAAGAGCTACCTTGGAACAGGAGCCACCAGCTACGTCGCCCTATGAGGACTACCGTGTCTAGCATAGCGTATGGCGCTAACTGAAGACGAAGGCCCACGATGTGACACCATTCCAGCACTGTTATGGCACTGTAGTAGGACACCATTTTACCATCCTAACCCTTGTACACCAGCCCCCCTTGCCTATAAAAGGGGAGGCCAGAACTGTAAATGGGGAGAGGCGAACACAATCAGCAAGAAGAACATCACTACATCCTTAAACCATACCCGATCACACTTCCACCGACCTCTCCTATCTCACCACCACACTCAGAGACCTGGGACACGCTTCCTCTCTCGATCTAAGTTTGTACCCCTACTACAAGCCCCCGTGGGCATATAGAACACTTACTCGAACTGGACGTAGGGCACCCCGCGTGCCTGAACCAGTATAACCCTTGTGTCTCTAAGCCCAACTATCCAGATCAGACGCATGAACATACCAAAATTTAGTTGCAACGATATCAAACCCTGACAGTTTGCGCGCCAAGTAGGGGAACTTCGTGTGTCACGCCACCACCGGGTATTTTGTTGATCGCCACTAGTGTTGATGGTGAGGATAAATTGGTACCCCTTGCATTTGCCTTATTTGAAAGTGAGAATATTGATAGCTAGTCTTGGTTCTTGCATTTAGTCTGTCAGGACGCGCTGTGGGATGTCTAAGGAAGGTATGCATAGTTTTAGACCGACACGAAGGAATACTAAGTGCGGTTGAGGATTACATGGAAGGGTACAAACCTATCATGAGTCATTGGTGCATGCGACACTTTGCAGCGAACATATGGCATAGGCAAGCTAACAAGAAAGTGAGAGAGCAGCTAAAATTGGTGTGTGCAACAAAAGAGGAGAGGATGTTTAATTTGACTTGAGAAACTAAAATAGATGATGAATCTAGAAGCAAAAGAGTGATGGAGGAGGAAATGGTGAATAAGCATAAGTGGGACCATCATTTGATGAAGGTTGTTGGAGATATGGTGTGCATAATACAAATCTATCAGAAGTGCTCAATAAGATCCTCAAAGGCGTCGGTGGTATGCTAGTATCGGCTATTGTGGAGTACACATTTGTTGGCGATGAATTTTTGTCAACCTAGCCATGAGTTTACCTTCGGTGTTGGCATTGATTTGATATCCAAACTAACAATCCTAACCCTCATGATATATCAAATTCGCATTCGCATGTGGATTTTGCAGTTTATTATTTACGTAGGGTTTTAACGCTAAAAGGGAGACTTCCCGGGAAAGTTCATCAAGCACTTTGTGAGAAGATCCTGAAGCCTAGAACAAGTAAAGACACGAAGTGAACATGACTCCAAGTGGCCTAAGGACCAAAGTGTGAAGCCGTGAAACTCTGAGGACCTGAACAGAAAATGCTGAAGCTTGCGCGACAAGGAGCCCTATCCAAACCACGGAGAAACTGACACCAAGGGCCCACATGTAGAAGATGGAAAGTTCTAGAAGACACGAGAAGCGACTGGGAGGAAATCGGGGCCGACCTGGGCCGAAATGGGCCTAGGCCGTCCGGCTCAGGACGGTCGACCCAGCTCATTCCGAGCCTGATTCGGCGCCCTCTTTGACCTAGATGATCCTCGGGCTATTTATAGCCCCCTGCCAAGAGCCACGCATCAATTCATTCGCCATCCACCGCCGAGGAGCAGAGAAGCTAGAGGGACACCATCTCGAAGAGGAGGGTCGTGCTAGTTGTCTAGGGTTTCCCTAGCAATGTGGAACCTTGCATGGAAGACCACATCAGAGCTCCAGACCAAGGATCAAGATCGAGGTAGGATATCGGTTGTGATCTTGTTCATGTAATCATTCATGGTGAAGTTTTATACTGAATACGATTTCTAGTGATCAAGTGCCATCTCGATGATTATGTTCTCCCTTGGTTTTGCTTCTTCCCCAATCTATACTTAAGACAGATTGCATAGGGTGCTCTTGTAGCCACGGTGGCTAGAGGTGCATACCGGACCGACCAAGTGTTTTCAACTTGTTTTTCTTGAACTCGCCCTAGGCTAACCCACACGGATAGGAGTGCGTTGTGACAGGACGGTGGCTCCAGAAGGCGGGCGTCTTCGAAATCAGAATGGAGGCCACGGTTTAAAGATGCTTTGTATGAGATTCGCTTTTCTGTCTTCATCTATATTGTTTGGAGGTACAACATACGCATGATCTAGACTCTCTAGATTGGTTATCTCTTTGATTTCTCTTGCTACATCTTGAGTTTAGCACATTACATTACATTAGATGTGTTTTCTTGATGATTTCTTTGTCAGTACGGAAAGTAGTCCCGACACTAACTAGTAAAGCGCTGAGATCTATCTCTCGATGGTCGGTGCTAAGCAACACAATTACGCGAGTTTATCCTAGTTCCGGCCGTGGGCCGTACGTCCAGTAGGGGTGCGCTCGAGGCGCTGTATTGCGTTGCACCGTAGTGCCTGCAGAGGGGGGCTACAAGCAAGGCGGGAGAGGAGAAGTGGCCTCCAGGTCCCTGAGGTTTGAGGCGAAGTGCCAATATCGTGGTGAAGGCGGAGACGTGCAAGTGAGCAGCTATCCGGCGCCCCCCTGCGGCCAGGGGACCGCCTCTTCCTTTATAGGACAAGGGGAGGTGGTTTACAATCATGCCACACAGTTCTAAGCGCTACATATGGCGGCATGGCGCACAGTGCTGTGGAGTTGATGGTCGTCCTAACAAATCTTGCTCCCGTCGGGCATCGTGGCGAGTCTTGTGCTCGCTCGGGAGCGGCTTCTAGGGTGGTCGTGTGGGAGCTTCCCATATGGTCGCCGTTCGTACGCTGACTCGAGGATGCGGTTGACGGAAGGTCGGAGGATGCACAGTGGTGGGCGTGGCGATGTCTTGTAGTCCCGGGCTCCCACAGCGCGGGGGATAGTGCTCCAGTGCCTGAAATGGTGGCACAGTGGCGGGGATGGCCGCATAGGGCTTGAGGTGACAAAGGAGACACGCCCCACTGGTCCGACGTCACTACGCCGTCCCGCGCGGGTGTAGGGCTGATGTCCGTACCTCTTTCGAGGGTTCCACCGTCCTCTTTCGAGGGGAGGCCGTACAGGAGTGGGTGGCACAGTATCACAGAGTTGACACCAGCCTTCCTGCACTGCTCCCGCACAGTGCCAGGGATAGTCTCACAAGGAGGGTTGGCGGAACAGCGCCGGGATATGATTCCCAGACGGTGTCAGAGGGCCGGCGTGGTGAGGATTCGCCTTTGACCCAGGCGCCCGCGGTGTGCCAGAGCATTTAATGCTTTGGTCGGGGGAGTGGGCGCGGGGGCTACAAGCCCGGGGCGGCCACGAGCGAGGCGGAGAATTGCCTGGGGAGGCGCCAACCCCTCGAGTGATGCGGAGAATTGCCCGAGGGTGTGTCAGGCCCTCGAGCGAGGCGGAGAATTACCCGAGGGTGCGTCAGGCCCTCGGGCGAGGCGGAGAATTGCCCGAGGGTGCGTCAGGCCCGCGAGCGAGGCAGAGAATCACCCAAGGGGGCACTAGGCCCTCGAGCGAGGTGGAGAATCTCCCGAGGGGGCACTAGGCCCTCGAGCGAGGCGGAGAATTGTCCGAGGGGTATCGCGGTCGGTCGGTTGGTGGGCTGTTGTGGTTTCTTCGGGCCATGGGCCTTTCCACTTTGGATCGCGGTCACATGGAGCATGTTTTCAAGGTCCGTGGCGCGTTCATTTGTGTTCTATTATTTTTTGAAAAAGGGGTTTTCCCCGGCTATTAGGTGACCCTTATGGCTGTCCCCGACAGTAGCCCCCGAACCTCTGCGGTGGTATCCGTTACGAACCCGCACAGGCTGACGCTTGCTGATGGGACTTTTCTTCCCTCCTGGTTGTTGTGCGGTTCCGTGAGGGCGCGCTAGCGCACCCACGGGTGTAGCCTCCGAAACCTTGCAGGAGCGTGGGTGCTCTTGCAAGGTTTTTCCACAGCGTCTTGTTAGTGTACGAGGTGTTAGTTTCAGCCAGCATCGGCAGTGTTTCAGCCAGCCTCGGCAGTGCCATCCGTATGTATTGACATTCGCCTGTGTTCGGTGCATGCCCAAGAGGTGTAGTCGTGCGTCGAGCCCCCGAGCCTAGGCCCAATCGAGGCGATTGGGTGAGCTCTCTAACTTGTCTGCACGCCCCTTCGCCATCCTTCCGTGGGACGAAGGGGTGAGGTGTCCACGACTCCCATCGAGTGGGCCGCGGATCGTGGATCCCTCATTGAGTTGTTAACAGGTGATTCAAGTGGACATCCGTGCCCCGTTCGATAAGGGTCGGCTCATGGCCTGGAGGCACACCCATAGAAGCGCTCACGTGGGTGTGCTAGGCAGGGCTCGGTCCCGTTCGATGGGGACCGAGGGCGCGGAAGCTCTCCCTCGATGGGATCTCTCGACTAACTGCCCTCGTTGGCTCTTGAATACGATTTGTAGGGTACTCTCAAGCTGGTGAACTCGAGGTCAGGCTCGAATGCGCGCGCCCTGGTGGTCCCTGACTCTGTCAATCTAGGATGCATGTTCGAACCCTTCGAAGATCAGGCTCTGAACCCCTTATTAGTAGGGCTGTTGTGGGGTGGTAACGAGGTGCCCCCGTCTTGGTCGCATCCGTAGGACTCATGGGGTCGTGGCTGAACTGACCCTTGAGCTACTGATCAGTAACCCTCTGGGTCGAGGGCATATGTGTTGCCCGCCCTCGGCTGAGGGACTTAAGACCACTGATCGGTAATCGTGTCGTTTGAGGGGCTGGCCCTTGACTCCCTCGAATGAGGGTTGGCTTCGCCCACTTTTAGATCGGGGCGTCGATCACACCCTAAGAGGGTCGATTTTTTGAGCTTTTTGCCCGAATCGCGTGGGGGTTTCCTTTACCTGATAAGGGACCCGACCATTAAATAACTGCGGTCGTTGTAGCAGTCGTGCGTAGCGGGCGCGCCTTTTCAGGCGGCGCCGCGCGGGCGTAGTGGGTGATGTGGGGGACGGACGTGACAGGGCACCGCGGCCCTTCGTTTGCCGCGCCGTAATGATTGCGCACACGTGTGTGTACGGTCGTTTCAGCGTGGTGGGGCTCGCTAGTTAGCGGCGAATGGCGTTGCCTGCATTTAATGGGCGCGGCGCGCGGGGTTCCCGGGGGCGTGGCTCCCCTGGATCTATAAATCACAAGAAGGGGAAAGGGTGAATCCCTTACCTTGCCACTTAGCATCCATCACTCTTGCTGCCTGCCTCCCCCTCGGTTGTGCGCTCCGCCAATCTTGGTCTTGTTCGCTTTGCTCTCGATCCGCCGCCTTCCCAGCTTTCCGCTCTCGCCCGCAATGGTCCCGCCTTAGCCGATCGTAGTGCTAGAGCCTCTCCATTGGACCCGGTCGACGGTGACGCCGTTCTCGCTGAACGAGCTAGTGAACGGCGGGTTGCTGGCGCCGACCGGGGAGGGGGCGTACCCGGCGTGGATGGTCCCGCCGGCATCAGACAAGGAGCCCAACCCACCGTACGGCTACGTCGTCAGTTTCATCCGGCTGCACGAGCGTGGCTTCACCACCCCGGCGGGCCGCTTCATGCGGGGGCTGTGCTACCACTATGGGATGGAGCTCCACAACTTCGCCCCAACGCCATATCGCAAGCGGTCACCTTCGTCGTTGTCTGCGAGGGGTTCCTGGGGATCCCAACGATTTGGGATCTCTGGGTGCACCTGTTCTGCGCGGAGCTCCACACCCTCGCCACGGGCGATACGCGGGTGCGTCGGGCGGTTCGCGTCGGCGGCTTGACATTCGCGCTGCGGGATTCGCGCAAGGAACTGTACCCGTCGTGCACAATGACTTTGAACAATGCAGATTGGGAGAAGGGGTGGTTCTACCTCCGCAACGATGGCGCTGGCCTGCCCCCTACACCGGCAAGGTGCTGGTGGCGAAGACCGACGCCTGGCACCATGGTGTGTCGCCTTCCTCATGTCAGCAGAGGTTGGAGTCGCTCACCACCGCGCTGCGGAGTCTGGCGGACGCCGGACTGGGAGCGGCCTAGATCATCGCCAACTTCCACAACCGGCGGATTGTCCCCCTCACGGAGAGGGAGCTCTACATCTACAAGATGAGCGACGAGGCCAACCCCACGTCGCTGGCGCGCTCATGGCTACTACAAGAGCGCCTCCTCCCGGAGTACGTGACCACGAGCGCGAGGCGTGCGGTCAGCCTCAAGTCGGTGCCGCACAGCGACAATGACCTTTGGTCATTCGTGATGCTCTTTAACGCCCACTAGTGAGTGTGCTTCTCCTCTCTCTTTGGACTCTTGTGTCATATTCGTGTTGGTCTTGACGATTCTTGTCAGCAGAGGGTGACCGTGAACGTCTCGCGGTCAGACCTTCCAACACCCCGGGCCCGGGCGGCCGGTTGCACCGTGCAGCGGCGAGAGCAGGAGCGGGCAGCACACGCAAAGGAGAAGAGGCTCAGGCGGTGGGAGCGCCTGGAGCAGTACAACAAGGAGTACCGGCTGCAAGAGCAGCATCGACTCTCCCCTCCGCTGGCGCCGGCGAACTCGTCGTCGGACGAGGAGAAGGAGAGTGATGGGGGCGGGCCACCTCCGATAGGTGCAATCCCCCGGCCCCGTCGCCACGGGCCGAGGAGGCGGCCGTGGAACTGGTACTCGTAGTGGGTGTAGAAGCGCCTGCCATCGGGCAATCAGTGGAGGCGCCAGCAGGCGTTGTGGAGGCGCCAATGGGCGCGACGGAGGTACTCCCCCAGCCCTCAAGGAAGAGGAAGCGGAGATTCTCTAATTTGAGGTATGCAGCATCTCCCCTCACGCGCCCTCGATTTCAACAAGCGGTTGTTTACTTTTTTACTTTCTTATTGGTAGGTTGACGCTGACTGTCCCCGCCCTTGCGCCTGCCAAGGCGCTCAAGTTGGGGACGCCTGTGATGACAAGGTGGCATTTGGAGAGGGCGCCGAGGACAGCGGCAAGCGCGGCGGACAGCGGCAAGTGTGGCGGCGACGGGTGAGTCGTTGTGCGTTACGGCTGCGGCCGTGAGGCCGCAGCAAGAAGAGGCGGCGGCGGCGGCGACGTCGCAGGCACAGGTTCCCTGCGCCCCTTCCCAAGGGTGCGGACAGGCTCGTCTAAAGAGCCGGCCCGCCGGGAACCATGGGGCGGCGGAGGCCGCTGCTGATGACGATGCTCCCCCCGGGTCAGCCCCTGAGCGGGCACCAGAGGTGCTAGTGATGCCGAGGATGGTTGCGTGATGTCGCAGCGCCCGGCGCATCACGCCGAGGCCACGACGTCCCAAGCTGCACCACCCGTCCCTGACGTCGCCGTCGCGCACCTGGAGCAGGGGCTACGTCGTACTGACGTGCCGCCGGCCCACTTCAACGAGGCCCAGGCCGAACAGGTGTTGAGGCAAGAGTTTCACGACCACGGTGTTCAATCAACAACGCGCTGATCGAGGCGCTACGGATCCACGAGGGTCTTTCGATTCAGCTTTTTGAGGTAAGCGTCTTTCATTGGACTCGAGGCTTGCTCCTCATCCTTTTTGTGCTTGGGTGTTTCCTATCTTACTTTCCTCCATGTCCTTGACTGCCGTTCACAGGAGCTGGAGGGTCGGGCTCGGGCAAGGTACGACCGCCTCACCTAGTTGAGCATATAGCTTGACTGGTACCAGGGCCAGTACGACGCCCTTGATGCCCTCATAGAGGCCCTGTGGACTGACAACAGCTGGCTGGAGTACCACTGCGGGTCATGCAGGATGCGCTCCTGGACCAGGGCACCTAGACCGCGGAGGGGGCTTCCACGGTCGACATGGTGAAGGCCGCACTCCTGGAGCGGGACGAGGCGCTGCGGAGGGCGCGTGCGGCCCTGACTGAGGCGCAGACCACAACGACGGAGAGGGAGATGACCCTCACCGCGGCGCAAGCTCAGCTCCAGCAGGACCACGCCACCCTCGAGGTGGCACGGTCTTGGCAGGCCCAGGCCGAGGAGAAAGCCAAGGAGGCCGAGTGGCTGGGGGCTGACCTGGCGGATAAGGTGACCTCGCATGCTGCGGTGGGTGAGCAGCTCCACTAGGAGCAAAGCGCGCGGCGGCACGTAGAGACTTAGCTCCCGCAGGAGCAATTCACCCTCAAGGAGGCCCAGGCTGCCCTTGAGTGCGAGCGCTCGGCCCGGGAGGAGGTGCAGGGCCAACTCCAGCTGGAGCATGCCGCGTTGAAGGAGGCGCAGGCCACCCTCAAGCTCCGGGATGTGGAGATCACACGGCTCACCGAGGAGCTGGTCCAAGAGGGTGTGTCCTACAAGGACCTACGTCAGGCCGGTGAGGTGAAGGATGCCACCATCCTCGAGCTGCAGCAGGCAGCCGCCACTGCGTGCGCCACCCTCGAGTCGGAGAGGAAGCAGGTCGAGGGTGAGTTGTTCTTTCTACTTTTCGCTTGCTGGCTAAGTTCGTAGGGATCTGCTCCCAACTTAATCCATGTTTTTGCTCTCATGCCTGCGGACGGCTCTTGGGACATCGGCGACCCAAGCCCAGGCGATCCAGACGGCCTACAACTCCTCCCAGCAGGAGCTGGAGAAGCTGCAGGCCGCGGCCCTCTAGGCATTCTAGGGCATCGAGGAGGGCGAAGTGCAGGCCAGTTCACCATGGCGAGTCACCTCCGCACCTTGGGCGGGCATGTCATCTGACGTGTGTGCTGTGCGCTCCATCTGGGGGTCTAGAAGGCCCTTGGCGTGGTAGCGTCGCACTACCAGGTCAATCTCGGAGTGATCTCCACGGGCTACGTTATCCCCGAGGGCCTTGACGACGAGGGTGCTGAGGTCGAGATTAACCGTGTGGATGCGCTCGCGGCCCCTGCCGCCAATGCCTTAACCAAAGATTTTATGGAGATCCTGTTCCCGGGCGCTCCTTCGGCTGCCCCCCCCCCCGAGCTTTGAGAGAGATTGGGCAGTTAAGCCCTTTAGGCTTTTGTTAGAACTTGGGCCGCGTGGCTCATGTAAATAAGTACACTTTATTTGGAACATTTGAATATTTGTAACACTACAAAAAACCTTGTGATCTATGACTGTCGATTTTTGTCACGGATCATCTAATTTTCGTCGTAAAACAGCATCTAATTAAATTTCGTCATGGATTGAGCGTCACAAATCATCTCTCGTGACGTATTAACAGTTTCGTCATGGATTGTCGTAATCCATGACGTTTTTAGACCGTCATAGATTGGTGTAAAGCCTAGTGAACCCAGCCGAAAGCCAAAATCTGTGACGAAAGTGATCGTCATGGATTGACTCTCCACATCACTTGTAGAGATGACTTGGCTGCCACGTGGCGCTGACGTGGCTGCAATGTGGCTCTGACGTGGCTACCACGTGGATGTCACGTGGCGCTGACTTGGATGCCGTGTGGCGCTGACGTGGCAGCCGCGTCGTGCTGACGTGGCAGCCACGTGGCGCTAATCTAGCCAAATTCAATACTAGCATACATAAATGATGACATCATCACATTTTCAGCCCATTAAAATGTACGGCCCATAACAAATATTGGCCCAATAATTTTAAAAGAATTTCAGCCCACTTCAAGATTACAATTTCAACCCATGGATCTCATTTACAAAATTAAACAGAACTGGCATCACATAAAAAACTGTTCATCTTGTATTACAGCAAATATAAAGTCTTTCTTCCAACACTTCACATACAAGTTTTCATCCAGCAAGAGCTTTATCTCACTTCTTGTTCTCCAATTTTGTTTTCTGAAATTAAAAGAACAAATGTAACATTAGTGATTATCAGAAGAGCTCCTGCTTTAACATAAATGGTAAAGTGATCTAATTATGGCCATGGATGGACGAACATGCATCAGATTTAACATCTATAGTATGTACATGGGGTGTCCAAAACTGCACAAAATAACTAAATGTAATATATATTGTGCTAGACAAACAGTTCACTGCAGAACAAAATAGAGACCAAAGAGGATAAAAGCTACTAAGTACAGATATGCATCATGTGCAAAGAAAAATACTCAAAAAATTGAAGCAATCACAAGCCATTTGGATGCACACATACAACATATGCAATGAAAGCATCTCCACTTACCAAATCCATTAATATTAGTGGAATGGCCAGGTAGCACTCACTGGATGCAGCTCCAGGATTCAGATCCGCCATCAAGTACACATGCACATATCAAAAAACATAAGATAAGAGTCCGTTAGAGATAGTAGATCAGCAGTGAACATATGAAAAATGAGTATTGTTCATTTCTTAAGATTTCCCCAATCACAAATCATATTGGCTAAATTGATGCTTGAACCAATCTACTGCTGATACATCACAATGCCCAGAAAAGCTCATCGGACCAATCTACTACTAATATTTGCTGAATTAACATATCTAAAATAAAGACATGAATGTAGAAAAGGCCAAAGACTAATATGGCAGCAAACAATTCCTCAATCTTGAGGCCAAATACTTGAACCACTATCCACAACTTGATAACACTAAATTGTAGACTATTACTGAATGATAAACTAGTCTAACTGCCAACGAAATCAACTTATTCCATACCACTATAATATCTGATACCACTGGAACTTCTGGACGTGACCCTTTAATTGCAACAGATTCCAAATAATCTGACCATCACTGCTTGCTTGAAATAAACACGCTACATCATAGCTCTGTAATTCTGGAAGTAACCTAATAAATCATCACCTATAATGTACAAACCTTCTGACTAGACTGCACATCATATATGTGGGTTATACAATCAGGAAGGAAAAGTTCAAAAGCAGTCCAATTAGTCTCATGCTGGTTTCCATCCAAAAAAATAGCATCCCAACAACCTTGAACTGAACAAATCAACCACCATGTAGATCGGGGGCAAACAAAATCCACACCCCTTCAAACTTGTATCCAGTTGCGATCACGCCAGCTAACAAATCAAACGGGCCTGACAAATCCAATCCACCCTGGTGAATAGAGAATCGATCCAAAACAAAAGGCACGCGCGAACCCCTATTATTTCAAACAGGTCGCGTGATTAGTCACGAAGATCCAACAACAAAACGAGGGGGTCTCAGGGAAATAGAACTAACACAACAGAGGATGGGGAATCATCCAACCTAGGAATCACAAATCGAACGGACCAGGAGGCACCACAAAAGAGAAGGGAACGATCTATCAAGCCTAGGCCCATGTACCTGATGATCAACAAATCGAAGAAGGGGGACCGCGTGAGATCTGAACAAGCTGCTCCTTACCTACGACTTACCATGACGCCACAGATCCATGAGGGGATGATACTAGGTGGAGAAGGGGGGTTCGAGAAAGGCTCACAGGACGGCGCCGGCGACGAGGGGGAAGGACAGCCGCATCCTGTCTCCCCGTTCGGTCACCAGAGTGGTCGCCTCTGCTCCTCACTGGATCGTCGCCACCGTCGTCCACCATCCGCCGTTGTCCGCTCCAAATCCTGCCGCCGGAGTGGCCGCCCCTGCTCTTCACTGGACTGTCGCGTCGTCAGGGGAGGGGCCGCCGCGCCGTCGGAGGAGGGACCGCCGGCCGAATACGGTCGCGCCCTCCCCGTGATCCTCCCCGGACGCGCCATGGAGGAGGAGTCTGCGCCCTCCCTGGACGCGCCTGCGGTGGTGGGGCGCAGGGGAGAGGGGAGGCGGCAGCGGTAGCGCGGTAGGGCGCAGGGGAGAGTCTGGGAGGGGAGGAGGCGAGGGGAGAGGAGAGGGAGAGAGGGATAGGGTTTGGGTGGTCTATATATGTCTGTTGCATCTATTTTTGACCGTTGGATCGTAAGATCAACGGCCACCAGCAACTAGAGTTATGTGGGCTGGGAGAGAACGTGGGCCGGTCGGCGCAAATGGGCCTGATTAGTATTGTTTTTGCATTTTTCAACTCATTAATGTATGCTTTGTGAAGCAACTTAAACAAATAGTTACCTTAAATGCTTAAATATATTTTTCACATGTAGCAAACAACATATAAGTTGCAATATAGGAGTTTCAAAAATTTTGGAATGGTTTTGCTATTTTCTATCATTTATATGAATTCATGCACGTTTGTTGATAAAACCTACAATTTGAACTACATATATCTCAAATGATATACAAAAATATTATCTTACATACTCTCAAAACATTTTTCTAACGTAATATACAACATATAAGTTGTCACCTAAGAGTTTATGAACTTTCACATAGATTTGCTATTTTATATCATTTAAATGAATTTCTACATGTTTACCGAAAGTAATTCCAAATTGACCTATATGTACCTCTAATACGATTCAAAAAATTCAAAAAATTGTATTTATGTGCATATGGTCCATTCTAGCACACATCTAGGAGATTGACAAAAAAAATCAATTTACTTATATGAAAAACTCAAACTTGTACTATTCACCTTGTTGTAAAATAATAATAACAATACTTAATTTTGTTCAAAAACATTCTACAAATTGACATGAAACCATATTTTAAGGGTATAATGCTTCTATAAAAAATTCATATGGTTTTGATAAAGTGAGATTATAGATGTTCACAAATAGGACACAAGACTCACATAGTTTCCTACAATTGAAAACAAAATTTGAGATTTTAACAACTAATAACGTGACCGAACTTGTATGCATCTCAATTTCTGACACCATCTCATGTTGACCATAACATTAGAGAATATTAAGTTATATTAGCAATTATTATGAAAAACACATGCTTTTTATATTCTCTTTTCAGTTGGAAAAGATATGTTGTATGAAAAGCAATCAAGAAATAGTAATTAAGATACAAACAAATTACACGGAGTAAAACATCTCGATTTTAGAAAAAATTAGGAAAAAGAATCAACCAATTTGGAGTTCGTATGAGGAAGAAAAAAAGTTTACAAGTTTTATCCGAAGATTAAATACAGAAATTGCACTTGCTAGGTGTTAATTTATCTGATTGAAGTTTCTTCACATAAACCTCATAACCTCAAATTATCAGAAAAGACAAACAGGGAGTCTTACCAGTCCACATCTCGTATGGTGTCTTAACTATGGACTTAGAAGGTACCCTATTTAAAGTGAAAGTTGTGGTTTCTAGAGCATAATCCCAAAATGATAATGGTAGGTCCGACTGGCTCATAATTGATCGGACCATGTCTAACAAGGTTCAATTACGTCGCTCGGATACACCGTTTCTCTGAGGTGTTCCAGGTGGCGTAAGTTGTGGAATAATTCCGCAACTCTTTAGATAACTGCTAAACTCGTGGCTGAAATACTCATCTCCACGATCAGATCGCAAGGTCTTGATTTTCTTGCCACGTTGATTTTCTACTTCACTCTGAAATTCTTTGAACTTTTCAAAAGTTTCAGACTTGTGCTTCATTAAATAGACATAACCATATCTACTTAAATGATCAATGAACGTTATGAATTATTGGTATCCACCTCTAGCTGTCGTACTCATTGGTCCGCACACATCCTTATGTATGAGTTCCAGTAAGTCTGAGGCTCTCTCAGGAAAACCTAAGAAAGGCACCTTGGTCATCTTGCCTAGCAAACAAGCTTTACATGTCTCGTTTGATTCAAAATCAAACGAAGTTAAAAGTCCATCGTTTTGGAGCTTCTTCATGCGCTTTTCACTGATGTGACCCAAACGACAATGCCATATATAGGTAGGACTCAAATCATTAGGTCGAGACCTTTTAGCACTTATGTAACAGATAGGTGAATCATCAAGATTTAAAACAAATAAGCCATTCACAATGGATGCACAAGCCACAAACATATTATCCTTAGAGATCACACAACCATTGTTTTCACTCGCAAATGAATAACCATCCTTCATCAAACATGAAGGGGATAAAATGTTTCGACTCAAACTAGGAACAAAATAACAATTATTCAACTCCATAATAAATCTTGACGGGAGGTGGAGTTGCAACGTCCCGATGGTCAACGCAGCAACTCTTGCATTATTGCCGACGCGGAAATCAACTACCCCTCTTTCAACGCTTCTACTTCTTATCATTCCATGTATTGAATTGCAAATGTGAGCAACCGATCCGGTATCAAATACGCAAGAATTAATGACAGTATCAGCGAGGAAAATATGATGTATAACATAAACATGAAGTGTACCTGAAGTGGAAGTACCCTTACTTCCCTTGTTCTTCAAAGAAGCTAGGTACAGCTTGCAGTTTCTTTTCTAATGACCAATTTCGTTACAATGAAAACATTCAGCATTGGCAGCTGGACTAGCCTTGGGTGCCTGGTTTGGCATAGGGATCTTATCCTTGGCCTTGCCTTTCTTCTTCCAAGATTTGCCCTTCCTTTTAAAGGTCGGCTTGTTTTGGATCGCCATCACATGACTGCTGTGAGCGCCTTTCTTGATGTCACTCTCTGTTGTCTTTGTCGGGCATACTCCCCGGGTACTCATGCAAGGAAGGAAGAATAGTAGAAGACGGACTCCTAGTAGAATTCCCCTGTACTCCTACTAGGACTCGCTCTGTGTACTCCTACTAGGACTCCTGCCTTGTAACCGACTAGGAACCCGCCCCCTGGACTATATAAAGGAGGGCCGGGTACCTAGCCGCACATCCCCAATCCCTCCGGGGACAACCCAACACCAAGCGCAGGGCGCCATACTTGATCCCCCAAACAGGACGTAGGGTTCGCCACCTTGGCAGCCCGAACTGTATAAATCTTGTGTCCCGTGTCCTTGCGCATACCTTCGAGTTCTCGGTCTCTCGATCACGATCCCCACCGCACAATCTACTACCTCGGGTACCCCCTTGGTAGGTTTGCCGGTCTAAAACACCGACAGTCTTTAGCATACCACACAGTTCATTCAAGCCTTTCCCCGCCCCATACATATGGTAGTTTGAGATGAAATTCCCATAGCTAGGTGGAAGAGACGTGAGAATGAAGTCATTGGACAACTCCTTGCCCAGTGGGAAGCCTAGCTTCTCCAACCTTTGAATGTAACCAACCATTTTGATTACATGTGGTCCTACTGGCGTGCCTTCTGCCAATTTGCACTCCACAAAGGCTTTAGAGACATTGAACCTTTCAGTCCTAGCCTGTGTGGCGAACATATCATTGAGTGCCACGATCATATCGTGCACATGGACTGACTCAAACTGCATTTGCAAGTCAGGTTCCATACACGCAAGCATAAGGCAGCCCACTTCAAAATCGACGTCCCATGCCGTCTTGTAAGCGTCCTTTTCAGCGAGTGTTGCATTTTCATCAGGCTCCTCTGGTAAAGGGTGTCTAGAACCTCTTCCTTTTTCTCAGCCTTGAGAATAATTCTAAGGTTACGGATCCGATCAGTATAGTTCGTTCCATTCAACTTATCCTTCTCAAGGATCGTACGCAAAGAAAATTCCTTACTAGGTGCCATCTACAACAAAATAATAAATGCAAAATACTAAGGCAAAATATCCATGACTGAGTAAAATAAAAGAATTTACTCCCACTCAAATCAATATCCCCACATTGATACTTAGTGATTCAGAATCCACAACTAACAAGTCTACTAGTGAGCTTTTGCGTCACCGCTAGTAAACAAGGTAGATCGGTAAGCAACTCTTTGCTAATTATATCACATATGACTCCTGTTGTTGGGTGACATCTCTATGTCTAGGCTCCCAACCTTTATGCCCAAAAGTCCTTAACCGTTAGGATGACTTTGATAAGCAAACCAACACTTATGCGTGTAAGTATCCGATACAAACCCGTCTAGTCAAGGAAACTAGTGGCACCCTAATTTCATAAACCCACCACTTATTGTACGAGACGTGGGAAGGTGGAAAGTGTTGGGAGGGCATGTTAACTTAAAATTCCAAAGGGGTCGTTCTACTCATAACATCACACGCAAGAAAAATAGCATTGTCACATGTAAAAGTAGAACGGTAACATTCACACAGTTGTAACACGGTATGGCCTATTGTCACATGGTGATCTCCATCTCCATTGACCTGTACATCATGTTGATCTCCATCTCCATGATCTGTGTGTGCCATCCTCCATGTGATGAGTCCTCCAAGAACTATCTAAGGTGTGCTAGTAATGAATGTTACACAATCGCACATTAGATCATCACAAATTGGTACACAGACCATTACATTAATTTTGACAATACATGTGGCTCCAGCTGTATTGCCATACGCGTGAAACGCAGGTCACGAAAAAATTACACACATGCATCACATACACATATAGGCCATACCGATCACAAAACTTGCAAAGCAGATTATCGCAATACCGACGTCCAAACTTAAAACGCCCGAAAAACCATCTTGCAAGCCGAATTTGGCAAAACTAATTTCGCCGAGACCAGCAAAGCTGGTTTATCACTTGCGTAAAATTTTCTATAGATCAATTTTCGTATAGAAAATGTCTTCATCCGAGTTAACCACGAAAAGTTATGGCTGTTTTACCGAACAGCCTGTTTTCTGGTTTTCCCGGGCCGGTAGCAGATCCAATCTGCCGCCGCCACACATCCCATGCGCCTGGCACTTGACCTAGCTTCAATTTGACCAATCCAATTGATCTCCTTCTCGTTGTGACTAGATTTACGTGTATCACTTAACTCCGATGGCAGAATTCCGACCAGTAGGAGTAATCCGTTACACGACCATCACGGTAAAAACACGAAGCCGATCAAAACTTTGATCTACATCTACATATCTCCATATGCACACATCCCGAATCTAAAACTTAGCAGCTACCGCTCTGGTACCACTAAAGGGATACGGGGTGGCTATGCTAGCGTAAAACAAAATTTTCTACCCCATAAACCAGGAACTACTGCTGTTATAGATCACGAGATTACCACTAGATGCGCAGATGCAGTGGAAACGTTTCGATGTAGACGAACGCGTCGAGGGTAGCAGGCAGTGCAGTTGCTCACGTCCTTCTTGACCTGCACGTGTGGCTCATCTGATCCAATTTCTCCAGATGCAGCACCTCCAAGATATCCACATGTACGGAGAAGGAAGCGTCGCACGCCGGACTGCTAGGTCCGCGAGTGCAACGAGGAGAGAACGTTGGCGGCGCGGTTGCTCTTAAAAAAGTCGTGCCTTTTCAGGAGGGGTGTGGTCCATATTTATTGGGAGGAAAAGCCCCCACACCATCATCCATTAGCAATACGAGACTAATAGATGGTGTACCCCTTCCAACACTAATGGGCTTTACAATATTTGTGGCCCATTAGGACTTTTACACCATAATGGATCAAATTCATCTGAGGCCACTAGTGGATCAAATTCAGTTGACTCTAGGGCATATTTCCAACAAATTTTCTCTCAATTGGAGACCAAGAAGATCATGTAAAAACTTATATAGATTTGCTACACTTCAAATGCTTGAGATCTGTTGATCTCTCAATCACATTTTTCTTGTCCGTTCGATCTATCATCAACGTCCCGACGAAGCCTCTGTTGCCTTTGTCTTATCGGGCCCGCAGTGGCACCCGGGTACTGCGCCCGCAAACCCGTTACGGTGGAGGGTTGGGGGTCAACAGTGAACCCGGAGAACACTCTGGACACGTCTCTTCATTTCCACACAACCTCGATGGCCAGGCGGAGAGGTCGAGGCGGTGAGCGGCGGCGGAGGCGATTCCGGAGAGGAGGGTTGCGAATGACGGTTCCGTGGCGTGGTCGACTTCGACGACGCGCGCGCAGGCACCAGCGCACCATCTGCATCGACATCACACTCTACCACCACTACAGTCTCGTTAGGGTTTAATTTCCCTCCCCCAATCATCTGCAGTTCGTTTTAATCGTTTTTCCACACGGCCTGGTCGTTGATTCCACCACCCCCCCGGTCTTGGAATTTGAGATCTTTTTGAGTGCTGTAGTAGGATGCAGCCCCCTGGTGTGGATGATTGATTTTTTCTAGTGCTAGGGTTTTCCCCATTTGGGGGGTGGTGTAGGGACCTTTTCTGATCTGATATATCTGAAGCACTGGCATCCTATCGATGTGGCCTAGTGTATCAACATTTTTGTTCTAATGTGTTGTTCCATTTCTGCGGCGGATTCTCCCGGATTTTTATGAATCTCATGTGTTTTAGGCTCCATTTCCGGTCTAGTTGATGTCATCGAGGGGGGGTCCAGAATCTGATGCATTTTGAGCACTATAGCCCTTTTTCTGATTCCTTTTTCACTGTGTTTTTTTTAGATCTTTTGTTTTGGTTCTATCTAGGGTTTCGCGTGTGGTTCAATTTTTCGGGATGGGGGTTGGGGGAGTTGTGGGATTTATCTGATCTTTGCGAGGACTGTCATCCTATCGAGGTGGCAGAGCATTTTCCTGTCATTATTTTTTCAGTCCCCTCCATGATGCAGTTTTAGCTATTGTCCCCCCCCCCTCGACATTCATCTTGGACCCATGTGACATATGGAGCATCATGTCTGGTTCTAATCCCTTGATTTTTTTGTCATTAGGCATCTGATCTTAACATTTTTAGTTTTTGGTGTGTGTATACCCACCCAGTTGTTTTTTATATGTTTTTAGCAAGGCTTGCAGCGTGTATCACCTATCCAGCTCTATATACCCCTAGAAATACCACCATTTTTTTAGGTTACAGTACCTTTTTAATATATTTTTGTGCATGAGCCTGCACGCCAAAATATCTTCATCACCATGCGAAGATTCATCCAAGTTTACTGTGTTGATTACCATGTGAAGATTCATCTGATGTAGTTGTTGTGCTTATGTTTTTGCTCACTATAAGTCACTTGCTGCTGATGTTTTGTCACAATCTCCACATCATAAGTCATTTCTGCTGAATGGTTTTTCTGTTTTTAATTACTTTAGATATATTTTTTGTGATGTGGTGTTTTGATGCATCTGTCCCAGTCATGTGCAATAGTAGGCAATATTAGGCTACATCCCCCTGTGCATGTTAGTTTCATGTTTACTAGGAAGTTCAATGTTGTTTTTAGTGGATCTGCTGGTATACAGTTGAGTTCATTTTTCAGGGTTCATCGTTTTGTCTTTTTTTTTGTCCTCCATTTTTTAGATTATTTGGGTGGGAGTTCCTATTTATGTGTTGTCCTCTCATTTTCACCTGTTGTCTTCCATTTTTCTTTTGATTTTTAAAATTTATTCATATCCACACTTTTCTTATCATTACTAGTACATTCACTTAATCTTTTTTCCCAGATGACTACTGAGGGAGATGGCGGGTCTGTTTACGAGGACCCTCAGCTTGGTGTAGATTCTGCTCATTGCACTGATGAAGAAGACCATGTTGCGGACCAAAGAACAATCAAGCATAACAACGTTCAACAGTTGTTAGCATCACTTGACGACGATGCTATCTTCTCTTCTTTTCAAAAACTGGTAAGCCCCCTCCTGTTTCCCCCCTTGATTATTTCGAGGCATGAACTTTAATCTTTTTTTTGCCTGCCCATGAAAGTGCTGATTTTTTTTGGTATGTTTTTGCTTATCAAATAGAAATCATGTTTTTATGTCCATTTTGTCTCAGCTGTTTGTGTGTGGTTGTAACTAAGGTATTATTTAGTTTATGCAATTTTTTTCAAAATGCGATGAATATTTTTGTTATCTTATTTCTTTTTTGCAACCATATTATTTTTTCAGGGTGCCTAACTAATTTACATGCTATTTTCTAACTAATTAAGCTAGATTCTCCAACTTGTTAGATTTTTAGAAATGGCAATATAAGTAGTTAAGTAGCAGTGCACAAAGAAAAGACACCCACACATGATCTTATATGCATCTAAACAGAATCCATGTGTTAGTTTCAATTTTTTTCTCCCGAATGTATGTCGTGTTACATTGTGTCGGCAGTAGATTTTTGTCATGTAGATTGGTGGCTCTATTTTTTGTGTTGTGCTCATTTGGAACTTGTTTCATATATAATATTCATCAAATCCAGATATATTTGTCACATTAGGTTATTTATGAGCATCTATGTTTCATTACTATTTTGTAAAGTTTTTTATCAGTCCTTCAACCTGCCAGTATTTAATTTTTTTCTGACACACCAATTTCTGCAGTTCTGCAACTGTATTAGGAAAATAGTTTGTGATGCAATTGTTCCTTCATCTTCCAAACCCCCAACTGCTACAAACATCTTTGGTGCCTTCAATCAACAGCGAGGCTCTTCGTGCACAACAAAGGCTGTTTCGAGGTCCAGCGCTTCTGTGTTCTTTAGTGTGGTCAGTTCACTAAGCTCAGCGAAGAGGATTGTTATTGAAGAATATGGTTTTGGCTCCCTACTCATTTTCCAAAAGTGTCCAATACCACCTGCTTTCTTCAGATGGGTAGTTGATCATGTCCATGTCAGCACATCAAGTATTTTGTTGAATGGAATCAGTATCCCATCAGCCCGCAGACTGTACATGATGTCACTGGTTTACCAATTGGTGGCAAGCCAATTGTGAAGGGGAACCCAGTCAGCGGGAAGACTTCACTCCTCGGCAAAATGAACCTTACCTCTGCCAATGTTCAAGGACTGCGCTGAAAATTGTTTGAAGCCAGATATATCTGATAAGGAGCTTCTTCGCAACTTCCTAATTGTTGCTGCAGTCACGTTTCTATGCCCCAATTCGACACCCTACCCCAGCACTGAGAATTTGGAGCCTCTTGTTGATGTTGAGAAAGCTAAGGAGTGGGACTGGTGCAACTTTGTCCATTATTGGTTAATGAAGCAGATTAGGAAATACCACAAGAATTTGAAGGGGCCAGAGCTGTCATCAACCAACATAAGCGGATGCCTCTATATCCCCTGTGTGAGTGAATCTCATATTTCTTTTTTATTGCTACATTTTAATCATCTTTTCTGTATATAGACATCTTCTCTTTGTTTGTTTTTTTTGTCATATTTTCTTCTATGCATAGGTGGTCTACCTTGATTGCATGATAATTGTCCAGGATCAAGGACCACAAACGTTCCCGCATTCCATTGTCTATAAAGCCGATGTAATCAAGGAGAAGTGCAAGGTTGATTTATAAGAGGGCCACATTTATGGAAAGTGTGGGGTAAGATACGGAACTCAACAAACTTTTGTTTTTGTTGTTACTAGTACATGTAGTAAGTCATTTTCTCACACACATTTCCCCTGTTTGTGTTGACAATGAAAATCCGTCAACCTAGCCATGAGTTTACCTTCGGTGTTGGCATAAGTTTTATACCTTATCCATTGGTACTAACCCCTGTGGTATAACAAGTTCACGTGTGCATGTCGGTTTTGGAGTTTAGTGTTTATGCAGGATTTTAGCGCTGAATGCAAGACTTTAGGGATAAGTTCATCAAGCACCTTATGACAAGACCTTGAAGCCCGTACAAGTCATGCAATGAAGCGAACTTAACTCCAAGAAGTCAGGGACTTGATCCGAGAAGATGACAAACTCCGAGGACCTAACCAGAAAAGTGCTGAATCTTGCAAGACAAGGAGTTATGCCCAATTCGGAGAGAAACTGGCGACATGGACCTACATGCAGAACTGGGAAACATCCAGGAAGCAAGGGAACCGACGTAGAGCAAAGGAGGCCGCGGGCTGAGCCTGGATGGGCCCAGGCCGGTCGGCCCAGCCCAGTCCAGGGCACGTTCGTCCCCTCCTTTGCCCTAGCCGCCATTCGGGCTATTTATAGCCCCCTGACCGAGAGCCACGCATCATCCAATTCGTCATCGGCCGCCGCGGAGCAGAGAAGAGAGGGACACCATCTCGAAGAGGAGAGGGCCGAGCTAGTTGACTAGGGTTTCCCTAGCCGACGTGGGAACCTTGCACGGAAGACCACGTCGGAGTTCCCGGAGCTAGAAGCAAGATCAAGGAACGATCCCAGTGGTGATCTTGTGTATGTATCATTGTCATAGTTGAATTATCAAGTTGAATCTATTCTTAGCGATCAAGTGTTTCCTCGAAGATTTCATTTTTTCGATCGGCTTTCCTTATTCCAATTCTATTGTCGAGATAGATTACATAGGGTGTTCTTGTAGCCGCGGTGGCTAGAGGTACACGCCGGATCTTCTGAAAGAATCTCGACTTGTCTTTTGACTCGCCCTAGACTCCCCGCATGAATAGGGATACGTTGTGACAGAACGGGGGTTCCGAAAGGCGGATGTTTTCGGATTTGGACGGGAAACCACGGTTTAAAGAGGCTTCTTATAAGATTCGATTTGCTACTTCTTCTCTTGCTTGGAACTTCAACAAAAGGCTTAACCCGATCTCTCTAGATCGGTTTATCTACCCAATCTTACTTTGTTATCTCCGTTCTTTAGTAGATTAGATTAGTTTCGTGTCTTTTACCTAGATGCATTAGGGTTTCTCTTTTATCGAAGATTGAAGTTACTTGGCTTTACTAGATCAACTTTTGCGTCACACGTTTGTTCCACGGATTCGATACCTTGGGTTCACCACTCGAGGGAAGAAGGGTCCCTTGACTACGACGGGAGACTTGTCCGCTTGCAAGTCTAAACGAACTTTGATACAACTATTAACCGTCAACAAGCCCCTTTTTCTGGCGCCGTTGCCGGGGAACAAGTGATCAAGATTTGATTTTTTATTGCCTTCTCTTGTAATTTTCAGTTCTCTTTTTGTTTTTCTTTTTGCATCTACTAAACTTTGATCATCCTCAAAATAATCTAGTTTGTCTAACCCTAGTTTTCATAGATTTATTTTTACTTTCTAGTTTTTGCATATTTTGTTTATTGCTAACCCTAACAGGGGATGGACGGCTACCTCTCCAACAAACCCGATAATTTTGTGGATGATCCAGAAAAACTTTACAGGCTAAGGAGACGCGAAGCACATCAAGCTAAAAAGTTGGATTTTGTAGATTCAGAGTCGGAAGACAAAGGATCGAAGGAATCTCTGAAGAATTCACCACCTCAAAGTCCTCGGGAGAATCGACTTCCACTGATGGGTGACCAACCACCGCAAGAACTCAAGATTGGGGAGCTATGCACCCCGGACATCATCGACCTACCAATCTTGAACCTTGAGGAGATCGGAAGACCGTTCGAGATCAAGACCTTAACAATCTGCATGGTGCAACATTCACCCTTCACCGGTAAAGAGGATCCGAACCTTCACCTCCAAGCATTCATTCAACTATGTCAGACTTTCAACATGGATGGGGTGACTCAAGATCAAATGAGGGCAAGGCTTTTTCCGTTCTCACTTCTCGGGAAGGCTTTGCAATGGTTCCACTCTCAACCGGCGGAGACGGTGCAAAATTGGAACATGTTGATGAAGGCTTTCATGAAGGAATACTACTCGCCGGGTAAAACTCAAAGTTTGCGTAATAAGATTGCCACCTTTGTTCAATATCCTACGGAAACTATCTCGGAGGCATTCGAGCGCTTCAACGAGTACACTCGGGCGGTTCCACATCACAAGTTCCCGAAGGAAGACCTCATGCAAAAGTTCTATCAAGGACTCACCATGGCGTCAAGGACGATCATCGATGCATCGGCGAGAGGATCTATCATCGAGCTTACACCGACGGAAGCTTTCACGCTATTCAAGAAGGTCGCGGATAATGACACATGGGTGTCATCCGGGTGCCTACATCCGGTTCAACCCGCGGGGAACGTCAAGGGAGTCTTGCAAGTGGAGAAGGAGAACATACTTGAAGGCAAGATCGACTCGCTCATGAGGAGGTTGGAGAAGATGGAGATAAAAAGAAAGAGGCTCAAGACTTGAAGGCCGCCGAAGCAAGGTCCACATGCAAAGAATGTGGAGAGTATGTCCATGTGTGCAAAGATTGTCCGGATGAAGCCAAATCGCTCGACTACATGAGGAAGGGAGAATTGCCGAACTTCCGCTACGGGCAAGGTAGACCTCAATTTAATGCAAGCTCATCTATTCCTAATGCGGTTTCGCTTCGTATACAATTGAAGGAGTTCGTGGACGAGCAAGCTAAGATCAACAAGGACACCGTCACCAAGTTCAAGACCATAGACAAGGTGTTGGAGAACATCGATAGCAAGGTGACGGAGGTCGGAAGTTCCAATCATCAAGTGCTCAACATGATGAAGATGCTCGAGACGCAAGTTGGACAACTTGCGGGGCGCCTCTCTAATGATGAAGGGAAGCTTCCGGGACAACCCAAAAGTCCCGAATCGGCGAAGGCCATTCAAACACGTTCGGGGAAGGAGACCGAAGACTCGGAGCGTTCCGCGGGAGGAAGGAAGCTTAAACCATCCACCGAGGTGGAAGGAGTTGCTAAGGAGAAGGTTACGGGGATCATCATCAAAGAGCCCGAATTTGAGATGCCGGAGGAAGACACGAGGATACCGCAACTCAAGCCACGCTACTTCCGAGGTAAACTTGACAACCACTTTGAGAGGTTTGTGGAGGTTGTGCGTAGACTTAGCATCAACATGCCATTACTAGATGCCCTACAAGTACCTACATATTCCTGTTACTTTAAAGACATACTTGCAAATAAATATGAGATAGCAACACTCGGGGTAGATCATGTCAAGATGTTCGAGGAGTGTAGTGCCGCTATTGCTAATGGGCTAGAGAAGCAAAAGGACCCCGGATGCCCTACTATTCCTTGTTCTGTTGGTTCTTTCAACTTCGAGAAGACGTTATGCGACCTTGGAGCAAGTGTGAGCGTCATGCCAAGGGATGTGTTCGAGAAGCTACGCCTACCAATGGAGCCTACGGGTATATGTTTGGAGTTGGGAGATAACTCCATTCGCTATCCCTTGGGCATTGCTAAAGATGTACCCGTGAAGGTCGGACACCACTTCATCCCCGTCGACTTCGTGGTGCTCGAGATGGGAGAGAGGGAGAAGCCCCCGCTCATCCTAGGGAGGCCTTTCCTCAAGACCGTGGGAGCTACTATTGATGTTGGCAAGGGGGAGATCATGTTCGATATCAACGGAGAAAGGAGTTCCTTCAAGTTTCGTCCACGAATCAAGGCATGCAACATGATTGGAGTGAAGGAAGAACCAAAGAAAAAGGAGGGGCTGAAAAAGAAGAAGGAGCCGGAAAAAATGAAAGTAAAGAAAATCAAAGAAGGTGTTGCATCCGTCAAGACAAAGGACGAAAAGCCGCCTGTGAAGACCAAGAAAATGACTAAGCCGGAAGACAAGCCCGTGCCCAAGATGGTGCGGAAGTGGGTACCCAAGATTGCAACGCCCGCAAAGAGCATTGATCCTAAGTAATCAAGTGAAGAAGTCTAGCTATAGACTATAAACGAAGCGCTAGGCGGGAGACAACCCGTTTCGTCGAGTCAAGAATAAGCTACCGGGAGGACAACCCGATTCCAGGTTTTTCGAGTCTTTTTAATAATTTGGTTTTGAGTTTTATTATGCAAAGACATTAGACTTAGAAGTGGTTGAACAATATTAGAGACATAATTCTTGATTGAATATTTTGCTTTATCATAAACCCTTTGCATGAACCCTCCTATGTGTTTGTTTGATTCTTTTTGAGAAACCACAACCAAATAATTTCAGAACCTAACTCAATCTTTCACCCTCATTATGGTGTTGTGGTTGATTTATTTTTCATGCTAAAAACACATGAGTAGAGCCACGACTTATACTGTAACATCCCTAGTTTTGACTTGCATTCAAAATGTCGAATTTCAAAAAACTGAATTGCAGTGGAGTGCTCGTAAATCGAATAAGGTTGTCTTCCTGTTTCTTTCCCCCCACAATTCCTAGATTTAGTTTTGGCTTCGACGATGCCTTTAGGGTTTATAACCTGCTAGTGTGGGAATTTGGTTCTTCAATTGAATTTTATTTGGGTTTTATTTGGGTGAATTCAAATTTGAATTGGAATTCAAATTTGAATCCATTTTGATGCCTAGAGAAATTGGTAAGCTACACTATTGCACCGCGGGCCGCCGACCTCGCTTCTGGCCCAACTCTGATTTCGGCCCGTTGGCGGCCCAGCCAGCCACGCCCGCGCTCCCACCAACCGCCGCGCCGCGCCGCGCCGGCCGACGGGCGGGCCCGCCGCCCGCGTCGCCCAAAGGCGCGATGACTCCGTGGGCGTCATCGTCCCCCTTTCGCTTTGGCCGACGACCAAAGGGGCGAGGCCGCGGGGGAACACCGGCCGCGCCGCCGCCGCCGCGGGGTGCCGCGCGCCTCAGAGCATCCGGACCGCCCACGCGTCCCCTTTCGCGCCGCCCTACTTATAGGCCACCACTGCACCGGCCCGGATGCCCCAGAAACCCTAACCACCCCGGGGAGGAGCCCCTGCAGCCCCTCGCCGTCCACCGGAGTAGCAGTGGAGGAGAAGAAGAAAGAAGGGAGAGGAGCCGCCCGCGGGAAGCTGGTCGCCGCGAAGCCGGAGCCGTCCGAGGGAGGAGCCGGGACCGCCGGGAACACCTTCGTCCTCTGCGCCTCTTCCTCCTCTGCGCCGCGCCGCCGTACCGCTCTACAACCTCTACCAGCGCCGCCTCCCTCCTCGTCACTGCACCGCCGCCCTTCACCGATGCGTCTACACTTCGGCCCATGGCCACCAAGGTGAGGGCATTCACTTCCCGTCTCTCGTGGATGCCCCGGCCGTCGCGCCGCCGCACCGTGCCCCGCGCCGCCGCGCCGTCGGCCGGTGAAGCCGGCCATCGTGCCAGGCTGGGTTGAATCTTGCAGGTGCCACTGCCGTCGCCAACGCGCGCGCCGCCCGCCTAGACCCCTTTCTTCTCCTTCTTTTTTGCGTTAGCACCAGTACCGTCCGTCGCCGCCGCGCCGTGTCGAGCGCCGCGACGCGTTCGCGTCGCGAGCACGCCCGCGCGCGCGCGCCCCCGCGCACGCCACGGAGCACGCACGCGTGCACCCCAAGACGCGCGCGTTACGACCGAATAGGCAAAACCGGGCCTTGGCCTTCCCTTCGAGCCCCGCCGCGGCCACCGAGCCCTGTGCTCGCCGCGCCGCCGTCGTGCCGGGATGACCTCGTCATGGAGCCCCTGTGCTCGCCGTGTCGAGGAGAACCTAGCGCCGTGCCGTACCCTCTGGTTAAGAACGTGCCGGCCAACCTCAGGCGCCTCGCTCGCCGCCGCCCATGGTGTCGAGCCGTGCGCCGCCGTAGCACCGCCGCGACGCCCGTTGCGAGCCCGAGCCGAAGCCCCGGCTAGGTTTGCCCCAAACGCCTCGGCGCACCCCGTGCACGCCCATCTCCACTTCACGCCGCCGTACCCGCGCGAGAGAAACCCCTTGCACGTCGCCGCGCCGCGCCCACGCCGGCGACCGACGCGCACGGTGTACACCGGCCACCCTAGCGGTCGCCGAGCCCCAACCCGAGTAGCTCGCGTAGGAGTGCCTTGCAAGCCGGCCACCCGTGCGTCGATGGCCATCACCGCCGGCGAGACCCCCACGCGCCGCCGCCCTTTTCTCCTTGGACATTTTGTCGAACACCGGGCCGGCGGTCTAGACGTCGCGAGGGAAGGGGGAAGCACCTGGACGCAAATGAGCCCACACGCACGCGTGGCCGCATAGAGATCCTCAGGATCAGGTGCGGCCCGCCACCCGGAGACCAGGCCACACGGCGGCCTGCACCGCGCCCCCGCCGCACCGGCCGCCGCCGGACGGCCGCGGCCGGCCGGTGGCCGGCCGAGCCGCGCCGCGGACCACGGAAGCCCCGGCCGCGGCGGGATCCGGGGATCCCGTGTGGCCGGCCGTAAAGGGGGATTCTTTTATTATTTGAAAATTCCGTAAAAATCCTTTTCCTCTTCTAAAAATCCTAGAAAATCCATTTTAACTCCGAAAATTACGAAACCTTTTCCGGAAAATCTCTAAAATCTCAAACTACGGGTTGGGATAGTGTTTGTTCCCTTGTTGGTTCTTAAATGCTCTTATTTGGATTTATGTTGCCCTAGGACCGCTATTTATTTTCTTTTTCGCGCTACTAGGAGCAGGAGGAGCCGGAGAGCTGAGCCAGGAGTACGACTACGCCGACGACTTCGCCGCGGAGGACTACCCGACCCCAGGTTCACGCCCGACCTATTCTGAACTACCCATTAGGCATTGCTGAGTAGTATTGCTAGCGCTTTACTTTATGTATGCATGTTGATGAACCTTGCACTGCCTCTTTATTTACCCTGTCCTTGATTGTCCTACTACTACTATATATGTTTATGTGGGAGTGTATGTGCGCCGAGCTTCGCGATGCATGTGTTGGGATGGGAATAGTGGTTCTTGGCGTGTGTGGGGTAAAAACCGGCAGGAGAAGGCGTTTTGGGTACTTTGGCGGGGGTGAGCTTCGAAACAACCGATCCGGGGATCGGGGATAGGGGTGCACTCCTCGGTGCATCCCTCCCTGTTACGGTTTTCGGAGCCTAGGTTTTGGGGTTTTACGTGCGCTTGGAGGACATGAGCCCGCCCCGGTCTGAAACCGAGTGGATCAACTTGTTTATAGGACATCGTACACACCACCCCGCCGAGAGTGGGGATAGGGCCGAGTTGAGCTCGGCAAGTGCGGATCCATACCTGCCTAGGAAGGATAGAGGGTATCTGTGGGGGAGAGGTGGAGGTGAGACCACCCTCTCAAAGCGTCTCCCGTGTGGCCACACGGGAGCATTTCACACTTCCGTGTCGTCTTCACCGCGGAGAGGACCGCTTTGAGGGCCGGATGCGGGGGTGGGTACGTAACTACCGAGAGTTCGCCGGTAGGATGGGCTCGGTCGGCCGTACACCGGCCGGGTACCATTCCGGATGGGTACGTGTGTGTACACGCTCCGCGAGTTGTTCGATCTATAGCTATAGCCGCGTCCTCGGTTATGGACACTGCCTAGAAGACATGTTCGTTCCTCATGTTTTGGGATTTCTACCTCCCCCCTATAGATGAGAGTGTGGTGAGCCGTGGTTACAGCCGGCTAGAGAAGAGAGGCTCCATCTACCTCGTCGATCCGGTTGTAATCATTAAGGTGCGAGGAGAGGAAGTTCTCGCATCGCCCCTAGACAGGAGTAGGAGCTGGTGACGGGTCTTCTGGGTGACCAGTTGGATCCGGGTTGTGTTGAGAGACTTGGGTTTTGGGGATATTGATGGAGATTCCTTGTTTATACTCGCCGCTCGCCGCGTAGGAAACCCCGGCCCGTTTCCTTGTCTACTCTCTTTTCCCTTTAGAAGTTAGGCCACATAAAGCCGCATACGGTTGGTGACGTGGACCTATCCCACTCCTTGGGGATAGACTTTGGGTGTGCGGTGGTACGAGTCCGAGTTCGACCGCAACGCCGACGGATGGTACGACTGAGGGATACGTCGCTTCGCTCGAGTTGCCTGTGGCGGGAAGAATAAAGATGGAGACCCTTCTGAGAAGATAGCTACCGATGCGTAGAATTTTCACTCTGATTCAGCCAAGAGGCTTGTAATGATGTACTCCATAATGGACATGTAATAAATTAATGTACTATTATCTTTATGTGATGCGCTGTATGACTTTGTGTATCTATCTCTGAGACGTTCTGTACGCGATAGCCACTGATCCAGGGACTATCGCGATGGTACAGGGATTCGGGTTTTCTATGAAAATCCGGGGTTTTACAGGTGGTATCAGAGCCAGGTTGACCGTAGCACGTATCCCTAGGAAAGGTCGATAGAGATAGGACTCTATGCGCTCTACCTTTATAGTTATACCCTTGAGCTATGTTATAAACTCGTTCCCTCTTTGAAAAATTTCTTACTCACCTGCGCTGACAGAAATTTCTTGCGTTTCACGGGAGATGGAGCACCAGGTCGCGGAGATCACCCCCGAGACCTGCGGGGCGATCTGCCACTGGATGGAGAGGGCCCTTCTCAGGCTTGGAGTCCCTCCGACCTACGTCATGTACCGCGCCGAGTACGTACCCGCCGTGACCGGGGCGGATGGTGCTCTGCACGGTCGCTGTGCTCCCTCACCCGAGTCTTCCCGGGTTTAAGGGAGAGGTCTCGCGCGCGCCGCCGCACTCACCGGTCGCGACCGCGCTCGACGTCGCCCGCCGCCGTGCCCCGGGCTGCCTACTCGCACGCACCGCGCCTCCTTCGAGACCGGGACTCTTCGGCCGCTACCCCCGGACTACCGGCGCCTCGCACCGCTCGTGGACCCGGAGTTCCTTCGTACGAGGGGATCCAGACGACGTCGACGCCGCTCCCCTTCCGCGAGACCGACGAGACCCCGGTGGAGACCGCCGCCTACTTGGTCGACCTCGACAAGTACGCGCGCCGACCGGAGGACGAGTCACGTACCCTCTACGGCCGGGTCGGGGACGCCACCATCGACGCGCTCCGGGACCGCCCCGCCGCACCGAGCCGGGAGAGGGAGAACACCGCTCTACGCCACCGTGTTCGCCGGCTCGAGTTGAGCCTCGACCGCGCGACCACCGTCCCGCCGCGACCGAGAGAGAGAGGGTGGACACCGGGGAGGAGATGCCGCACGCCAAGGAGGACCTACGCAGGCTGACGGCGAGTCAGAACAGGCTGAAGGACAAGCTCGAGCGCAAGGACGACCTCGCTCACGGTGCGCGCTCACCGCCGGGTGTGAGCGGCTCAAGGTGGAGAAGCTGGAGAAGAGCCGAGCGGACAACGTCGCCAACATCGCGTGGCTCACACGCACGGCCGTCTACCTGAGGGACAAGGCCGAGAGACTGAGGAGGACTTGGGAGGACGCCGACTCGCTCGCGTGGACGAGCTCTTCGAGCTCAACGGAGAGCTACCCCCCGAGTCTCAGCGAGAGATTCGCACCGAGACCTTCGAGCTGCACCAGTCACGCCTCAAGCTCCACCTGTGCCCGATGGCCCGTCTACCGACCCCCGTCGAGACCGAGGAGGTTCGAGAGGCTCACGCCTTGGTGTCCCGGATCTTCCCGCCGGACTACCCCACCGAGGACCGCTACCCCGTCACGTACCGCCGGCACGCACGGAGTAGAGAGCCGCGCGGAGGCATGACCTAGAGTAGTGTTTTATGCTAGTAGTTTCCATGAGATGTTCCATGCAGCCGCGAGCATGTTCCGGTGCATGAAGAGAGTCATGCCACACCATGTAGACAATACCCTTTTGAGATTGTACCGATGTATTAGATCGTTGACTTGTTGCTGCTACCCCAAGGTCTGAGTCGGCCTCAGGGGAGCAAGTGTAATAATCATGTTTGATGTGTGCTTGGATCTTAATGGTGTTATTGTGTCTTAATGCTTCTTCTACTTGAGTGTAGGTTATAATTAGAACTATTTTCTTGAATGCTTAAGACTCATGTGTGACTTGGTGAGTGACGTGCGTAAACTTCTTCCTTTTCCCTTATGTTTTCAGAAGGATGTCGATCCGCCGCTCCAACCGGCTGATAGCCCGCCTCGAGGAGGCAGCTGCTGAGGAGGAAGCCCAGCAGGGGCGTGGACGCGGTCATGGCCGTGGCCTTCCACCCCTGCGTGGAGGAGCCTTGGGGGCTAGGGCCCGAGGTGACGGAGCACCGCCACCACCGCCCGAGAACCCTGAGGCCGAGGTTGAGAAAGGAGCAGCCGCGCAAGGCCGCCCCCGAGCCGGGGCAGCCACCACCACCCCCACCTAACTTGGTGGAAGTGATGGCGCTCCAGACTCAGCTGATGCAGAGGATGGCGGAGGCCATGGAGCACCGTGGCAACGGTGGGAACCGCGTCGCTCCGCAGGACGAGGACCTCACGCGGAAGATCGAGAGGTTCATCCGCCTGAAGGCCCCCACCTTCGGCTACTCGGATGACCCACTCGAGGCCGACGACCGGGCCGAGGGTAATCGAGACCAAGCTCGACCTCACCGTCCGCTCCCGACGAGGAGTGCGTCGCTATCGCCGCGCACCGGTCCGGAGGGTCCCGCCAAGGCATGGTGGGACAACTACACCGCCACCCACCCGAACCCGGCCTTTCATCACCCCGGCGGGAGTTCCGCGAGGCGTTCCGCGAGCGCACCTTCCCGATGAGCCGCCGGTCCGGAAGGCGCGGGAGTTCCGCACCATGACTCAAGGTGCGATGAGGGTCGAGGAGTACGAGCGTCACTTCATGAAGATGATGCGGTACGCCCCCGACGACACCAACACCGACCCGGAAGAAGCGCTTCGGTTCCCCGCGAGGCCTCCACCACGGCCTTCGCCGTGCACCGAAGGCAAGTGAGCACAAGTCCCCGCGCCATCTCGTCAACCGCGCCATCGCGGTCGAGGACGAGAGGAGGGGCCATGAGGAACGCATGAGGGGCAAGAAGAGGATGGGAGATCGGGATCGGCCCGACCGATCCTTCCGTAGCCGAGAAGCGGACGAGCAACATGCCGAGGGGGGAGCTACCGCCCGGGGGCACAACCAGCCGGGCGTGGCTTCGGAGGAAGTGGACGTAGCCCGTTCCCGGGAGGGAGGAACCCCGGCTATCCCCGGCAGACCGGGAGGCTACACCCGTGCTCCACCGAGCACCGCGCGACCCGCCGCGCAGAGGCTTCACCGTCACCCCGCTCGCGTGTGGCCGGCCCGAGCCACAAGTCCTTCGAGTGCCCCGACAAGAAGGCCGCCGCTACCCCCACGAGGGCACCTCGCTCCAGGAGGCCGACCTCCTCGAGCCGCGCCGCCCCCGCCGCCGGCCGTGGGAGGCCGAACCACCTCACCGAGGAGGAGGGCGCCGATGCCCCCGACGTCGTGATCGGTAAGTTTTTGGTTTGTGGTACTTCTGCTCTGGTTCTCTTCGACACCGGTGCAACCGGGTCTTATATCACCTCTCGGTTCGTGAATAAACTAACCCTCCCTACAACCACCCGAACGATGCCCATCATCACGAGCTCTCCGCTCGGGGATATCCGATGCACCCTGTTGTGCAAAGGAGTGGAAGTGGTCATCCAAGGTCACACATTCTATGGGGATCTTACCGTGCTGCCTTCCCATGGTATCGACGTGATATTGGGAATGGATTGGATCACTGCCCACAAAGGTGTCATCTCCACTTCACTGAGGCTGGTGACGCTACTGCACCCTGACGGGACAAGGGTGACCTTCGAGCCAATGAAGTCTCGAGACATACCGGCCGTATACAGCCTTCACACGAAGGCCATATCGGATGTACCGGTGGTCTGTGAGTATGAGGATGTGTTTCCAGAGGAGCTGCCCGGGTTGCCTCCTGATCGTGATGTGGAGTTCGTGATTAACCTGGTGCCGGGAACGGCGCCGATAGCCTAGAGTCCGTACCGTATGGCAGAGGTTGAGCTGAAACTGCTGAAGGCAGAGCTAGACTCGCTACTCGAGAAAGGGTTCATTCGGCCGAGTGCCTCACCCCCGGGGTTCACCGCACTATTCGTACCAAAGAAAGATGGGACGCAACGTCCGTGCGTCGATTACCGCGCCACGAACGCGGTGACCATCAAGAACAAGTACCCACCGCCCGGATTGATGATTTGATGGATCAGTCGAGGCAAGCCAAGTACTTGACAAGATTGATCTCCGGTCGGGTTATCACCGGATGAAGATCCGCCCGGAGGACATCCACAAGACGGCATTCGTAACCCGGTATGGGCGGTATAAGTACACGGTCGTGTCGTTTGGCACGACCAATGCCCCCAAGCATACTTCATGAACATGATGAACAAGGTCTTCATGGATGAGTTGGACAAGTGTGTCGTCGTCTTCATTGACGATATACTGGTCTACTCCCCGGACGACGAAGAGCACGAGGAGCACCGAGGATCGTACCGGGGAAGCTCGGACAAAGCATCGCTTGTACGCCAAGTTCGGCAAGTGTGAGTTCGGATGGAGGAAGTCGCGTTTCTGGGTCTTGTGTTGTCAGCTAAAGGAGTTGCAGTAGATCCGAGCAAGATCGAGGCCGTGTCCAAGTGGCAGTCACCGAAGTCCGTGACAGAGATCCGCAGCTTTCTCGGTTTGGCCGGGTACTATCGCCGATTCATCGAGAACTTCTCGAAGATCGCCAAGCCCATGACAGAACTGTTAAAGAGCAACACACCGTATGTGTGGTCGGACAAGTGCGAAGCCAGTTTCCAGGAGCTCAAGACTCGTCTCACCACTACCCCGGTCCTGACCCTGCCCGACGCGAGCAAGGATTTCGTGGTGTACTGTGACGCGTCGAGGCAAGGACTTGGCTGCGTGTTGATGCAAGGAGGCAAGGTAGTGGCATACGCTTCACGAAAGCTAAGGAAGCATGAGGAGAACTACCCGACGCACGACCTCGAGTTAGCCGCTGTCATTCATGCGTTGAAAATATGGAGGCACTATTTGATGGGAAACAAGTGCGACATCTACACGGATCACAAGAGTCTGAAGTATATCTTCACCCAGTCGGAGTTGAACCTGAGGCAAAGGAGGTGGCTAGAGCTGATCAAGGACTACAATCTGAGCATTCACTACCACCCTGGTAAGGCAAACGTCGTGGCCGACGCTCTGAGCCGCAAGCACTACTGCAACAACCTGATGGTGCGAGAGGAACAACCAGCCTTGCATGAAGAGCTGGAAAAGCTGAGCTTAGAGATTGTGGAGGAGGGGCAGTTGAACCAGTTGCGGGTGAAATACACACTCGAAGATCAGATCCGCCAAGCTCAGAAGGAGTGCCCTGAGATTCAAGAGGTGAAGCGCCTGATGGAGAACGGCAAAGCGGCTGACTATCGTCTCGATGAACAGGGAACACTGTGGCTGAAGGACCGCATCTGCGTGCCTCAGGACAAGGAGATTCGGGACTCGATCCTTAAAGAGGCCCACGAATCTCGATACTCAATCCACCCTGGCTGTACCAAGATGTACAAGGATTTGAAATTACGGTTCTGGTGGGAAAAGATGAGGGAAGATATTGCAGGTTACGTCGCTCGATGTGACACGTGTCAGCGATTGAAGGCCGAACACCAGAGGCCCGCCGGGCTGCTGCAACCACTCGAGATACCCACGTGGAAGTGGGATGATATCAGTATG
This sequence comes from Cenchrus americanus, assembly GCA_947561735.1. Classification (NCBI taxonomy): domain Eukaryota; kingdom Viridiplantae; phylum Streptophyta; class Magnoliopsida; order Poales; family Poaceae; genus Cenchrus; species Cenchrus americanus. The sequence goes on from OX387239.1 coordinate 265,601,086, forward strand.
GACTTCATTGTGGGGTTGCCGCGTACGCAGAAAGGGCATGATTCCATTTGGGTGATTGTGGATCGATTAACCAAGGTAGCACATTTCTTGCCAGTGAAAACAAACTACAGTGTGAGCCGACTTGCAGAACTGTATGTGGACAACATCCTGAAGCTTCATGGGGCTCCGAGGAGCATAGTGTCAGACAGAGGGCCTCAGTTCACCGCCCAGTTCTGGAAGAGCTTGCACGCCTCCATGGGCACCCAGCTGAACTACAGCACAGCGTTCCACCCACAGACTGACGGTCAGACAGAGAGGGTGAATCAGGTACTAGAAGACTTGCTGAGAGCCTGTGTGTTAACCTATGGGTCCGATTGGGAAAAGAGCCTATCATATGCCGAGTTCTCCTACAACAACGGCTACCAGGCCAGCTTGAAGATGGCTCCTTTCGAAGCCCTGTATGGCAGGAAGTGTCGGACGCCGTTGATGTGGTCCGAGGTGGGGGAGCGAACCTTTTCGGTCCCGCCACCATTGTTGAAGCTGAGGAAAATGTCGCCAAGGTACGAGAGAACCTGAAGATAGCTCAGAGCAGGCAGAAGAGCTATGCCGACGCGAAACGGAAGGACGTCTCGTTTGAAGTAGGGGATCACGTCTACTTGAAGATGTCACCCCTCCGAGGTACGAAGAGGTTCCACATCAGGGGGAAGCTGTCCCCTAGGTACGTTGGGCCCTACCCTATTGTGAGTAAGGTCGGAAGGGTGGCTTACAAACTCGAGCTACCTCCGGAGCTTGCGGGAGTTCACCCGTGTTCCATGTTTCCCAACTTCGGAAGTGTGTGGTCGTCGAGAAGAGAGTTCCCCGCTCGGGTGCTCGACGTCCGAGAAACCCCGGAGTACTTGGAGTACCCGGTTCGGATCCTGGACTGGGCGGAGAAGTCGACCAGGAACACCACCACGCGCTTCTGCAAGGTGCTGTGGAGTAATCACTCCGAGCGCGAAGCTACGTGGGAGAAGGAGTCAGCATTGAGGGAGAAATACCCTCATCTCTTCGAAACGGAGGTAACTTCTTAATCTCGGGGACGAGATTCTTGTGAGGGGGGAGTTCTGTAACATCCCTAGTTTTGACTTGCATTCAAAATGTCGAATTTCAAAAACTTGAATTGCAGTGGAGTGCTCGTAAATCGAATAAGGTTGTCTTCCTGTTTCTTTCCCCCCACAATTCCTAGATTTAGTTTTGGCTTCGACGATGCCTTTAGGGTTTATAACCTGCTAGTGTGGGAATTTGGTTCTTCAATTGAATTTTATTTGGGTTTTATTTGGGTGAATTCAAATTTGAATTGGAATTCAAATTTGAATCCATTTTGATGCCTAGAGAAATTGGTAAGCTACACTATTGCACCGCGGGCCGCCGACCTCGCTTCTGGCCCAACTCTGATTTCGGCCCGTTGGCGGCCCGGCCCGCCCACGCCCGCGCTCCCACCAACCGCCGCACCGCGCCGCGTCGGCCGACAGGCGGGCCCGCCGCCCGCGTCGGCCAAAGGCGCGATGACGCCGGGGGCGAGGCCGCGGGGGAACACCGGCCGCGCCGCACCCCTTTCGCTTTGGCGACGACCAAAGGGGCGAGGCCGCGGGGAACACCGGCCGCGCCACCGCCGCCGCGGGGTGCCGCGCGCCTCGCAGCATCCGACCGCCCACTCGTCCCCTTTCGTGCCGCCCCTACTTATAGGCCACCACCGCACCGGCCCGGATGCCCCGTAAACCCTAACCACCCCGGGGAGGAGCCCCCGCCCCCCCCTCGCCGTCCGCCGGAGTAGCGGTGGAGGAGAAGAAGAGAGAAGGGAGAGGAGCCGCCCGCGGAAGCCGGTCGCCGCGAGCCGGAGCCGTCCGAGGGAGGAGCCGGGACCGCCGGGAACACCTTCGTCCTCTGCGTCCTCTTCCTCCTCTGCGCCGCGCAGCCGTACCGCTCTACAACCTCTACCAGCACCGCCTCCCTCCTCGTCACTGCACCGCCGCCCTTCACCGATGCGTCTACACTTCGGCCCGTGGCCACCTAGGTGAGGGCATTCACTTCCCGTCTCTCGTGGATGCCCCGGCCGTCGCGCCGCCGCACCGTGCCCCCGCGCCGCCGCGCCGTCGCCCGGTGAAGCCGGCCATCGTGCCGGCCGCCGGGTTGAATCTTGCGGTGCCGCCGCCGTCGCCAACGCGCGCGCCGCCCGCCTAGTCCCCTTTCTTCTCCTTTTTGCGTTAGCACCCGCACCGTCCGTCGCCGCCGCGCCGTGTCGAGCGCCGCGACGCGTTCGCGTCGCGAGCACGCCCTCGCGCGCGCGCCCGCGCACGCCACGGAGCACGCACGCATGCACCCCGAAGCACGCGCGCGTCGCGACCGAATAGGCAAAACCGGGCCTTGGCCTTCCCTTCGAGCCCCGCCGCGGCCACCGAGCCCCCGTGCTCGCCGCGCCGCCGTCGTGCCGGGATGACCTCGTCATGGAGCCCCCGTGCTCGCCGTGTCGAGGAGAACCTAGCGCCGTGCCGTACCCTCTCGGTTAAGAACGTGCCGCCAACCTCGGCGCCCTCGCTCGCCGCCGCCCATGGCGTCGAGCCGTGCGCCGCCGTAGCACCGCCGCGACGCCCGTCGCGAGCCCGAGCCGAAGCCCCGCTAGGTTTGCCCCAAACGCCTCGGCGCACCCCGTGCACGCCCATCTCCACTTCACGCCGCCGTACCCGCGCGAGAGAAACCCTTGCACGTCGCCGCGCCGCGCCGCCGCCGCGCCCACGCCGGCGACCGACGCGCACGGTGTACACCGGCCACCCTAGCGGTCGCCGAGCCCCAACCCGAGTAGCTCGCGTAGGAGTGCCTTGCAGGCCGGCCACCCAGGCGTCGATGGCCATCACCGCCGGCGAGACCCCACGCGCCGCCGCCCTTTTCTCCTTGGACATTTTGTCGAACACCGGGCCGGCGGTCTAGACGTCGCGAGGGAAGGGGGAAGCACCTGGACGCAAATGAGCCCACACGCACGCGTGGCCGCATAGAGATCCTCAGGATCAGGTGCGGCCCGCCACCCGAGACCGGGCCACACGGCGGCTCGCACCGCGCCCGCCGCACGGCCGCCGCCGGACGGGCCGCGGCCGGCCGGTGGCCGGCCGAGCCGCGCGCGCGGACCACGGGAAGCCCCGGCCGCAGCTGGGATCCGGGGATCCCGTGCGGCCGGCCGTAAAGGGGGATTCTTTTATTATTTGAAAATTCCAGAAAATCCTTTTCCTCTTCTAAAAAACCTAGAAAATCCATTTTAACTCCGAAAATTACGAAACCTTTTCCGGAAAATCTCTAAAATCTCAAACTACGGGTTGGGATAGTGTTTGTTCCCTTGTTGGTTCTTAAATGCTCTTATTTGGATTTATGTTGCCCTAGGACCGCTATTTATTTTCTTTTTCGCGCTACTAGGAGCAGGAGGAGCCGAGAGCCGAGCCGGGGGAGTACGACTACGCCGACGACTTCGCCGCGGAGGACTACCCGACCCCGTGTTCACGCCCGACCGATTCTCGAACTACCCATTAGGCATTGCCGAGTAGTATTGCTAGCGCTTTACTTTATGTATGCATGTTGATGAACCTTGCACTCGCCTCTTTATTTACCCTGTCCTTGATTGTCCTACTACTACTATATATGTTTATGTGGGCGTGTATGTGCGCCGAGCTTCGCGATGCATGTGTTGGGATGGGAATAGTGGTTCTTGGCGTGTGTGGGGTAAAAACCGGCAGGAGAAGGCGTTTTGGGTACTTTGGCGGGGGTGAGCTCGAAACAACCGATCTGGGATCGGGGATAGGGGTGCACTCCTCAGTGCATCCCTCCTGTTACGGTTTTCGGAGCCTAGGTGTTGGGGTTTTACGTGCGCTTGGAGGACATGAGCTCGCCCGGTCTAAAACCGAGTGGATCAACTTGTTTATAGGACATCGTACACACCACCCCGCCGAGAGTGGGGATAGGGCCGAGTTGAGCTCGGCAAGTGCGGATCCATACCTGCCTAGGAAGGATAGAGGGTATCTATGGGGGAGCGGTGGAGGTGAGACCACCCTCTCAGAGCGTCTCCCCGTGTGGCCACACGGGAGCATTTCACGGTCCGGTGCTTTGTCTTCACCGCGGAGAGGACCGCTTTGAGGGCCGGATGCGGGGGTGGGTACGTAACTACCGAGAGTTCGCCGGTAGGATGGGCTCGGTCGGCCGTACACCGGCCGGGTACCATTCCGGGATGGGTACGGGTGTACACGCTCTCGCAGTTGTTCGATCTATAGCTATAGCCGCGTCCTCGGTTATGGACACTGCCTAGAAGACATGTTCGTTCCTCATGTTTTGGGATTTCTACCTCCCCCCTATAGATGAGAGTGTGGTGAGTCGTGGTTACAGCCGGCTAGAGGAGAGAGGCTCCATCTACCTCGTCGATCCGGTTGTAATCATTGAGGTGCGAGGAGAGGAAGTTCTCGCATCGCCCCTAGACAGGAGTAGGAGCTGGTGACGGGTCTTCTGGGTGACCAGTTGGATCCGGGTTGTGTTGAGAGACTTGGGTTTTGGGGATATTGATGGAGATTCCTTGTTTATACTCTGCTGCTGCTGCGTAGGAAACCCCAGTCGTTTCCTTGTCTACTCTCTTTTCCCTTTAGAAGTTAGGCCACATAAAGCTGCATACGGTTGGTGATGTGGACCTATCCCACTCCTTGGGGATAGACTTTGGGTGTGCAGGGTACGAGTCCGAGTTCGACTGCAACGCCGACGGATGGTACGACTGAGGGATACGTCGCTTCGCTCGAGTTGCCTGTGGCGGGAAGAATAAAGATGGAGACCCTTCTGAGAAGATAGCTACCGATGCGTAGAATTTTCACTCTGATTCAGCCAAGAGGCTTGTAATGATGTACTCCATAATGGACATGTAATAAATTAATGTACTATTATCTTTATGTGATGCGCTGTATGACTTTGTGTATCTATCTGTGAGACGTTCTGTACGCGATAGCCACTGATCCAGGGACTATCGCGATGGTACAGGGATTCGGGTTTTCTATGAAAATCCGGGGTTTTACATATACCTAGGTGTTAATTAAAATTCAGCACGTGGTAGGACTCGCGTGAACCTAGAAACTAAACTTTTGGTTGGTTTTAAAAATCTATATCCTCGGTTTCTCTAAGATTAGAATTTTTCTAAGCCTCATTTAATTTTGTTTTGTTCAAAATCTCTCTTGTTTAGCCAAAATTAGAACCTAAACCTATGCCCCCATGATCAAGCCGGGAAAAGTTTGCTCTCAAACAATGAAGGCAAACTATACCGGTGAGACCGATATCAACGTAGTCGGAAAATATTTTCGACTTACATTTATTTTTAATGGTTTAAAAACTTCTCTAAAATTATGCTTGAGCTCTTGCATGGCTCTGAAAAATATTTTTAATTTTCGAATTAGAGGAGTGCTTAACCTTAAACATACCTAAAGGGAGGCAATCTAGTTTGAATTAATCATGCATGCACCATTGGATACCCTTTCATCAACTTTCACCAAGTCCACATGCAAAGGACAAGCATGGTGGGCAGCAAGCATAAACTTTGCAGGAATTTAATGGTGGCATGTGAAGCAAGTGGAGCAAGGGAGCATGAACATGACTCAAAGCATGAAGCATCAAGTGGAAGGACCAATAATGCATAAAAAGGAGTGGACGAGAGCGTTTGGGCGGTGCAACTCGTGGAGCACGCGGGCAGGAAAGTTGCAGAGGAGAAATGATCGTGCTGGAAGAAAGCCGAGGCGGGGAGGAGCCAGAGGCCACCCAGGCCGGTCGGCCCAGGCCGGCCGGCCTCCCCTACTTAAGGAGCCCCCCGGCTCCCATTTTCTGCAGGCAAGCTTCCCTCTCCTTCCTTAGTTTGTGTGTTCAAGTTTGTGTGCCCAGAACCTCCGTAGACATAGCCAACCTTCCCAAGCTTGATAGCTCAAAAAAAATCCACCACCTTAATCCACTCAAAGTCCACATCCCGAAGTAAGATTTTAAGTGCCTAGTTACCGGTTGCAACCCGGAGTTTTAGTGGAGAGAAGAGTGCAGCAACCATGTGGAAGAAAACCACAAGTCTCTTCTCCAAGAAGAAGGGTTCATCGTCATCCAAGCCGTCGTCGACGACGTCTTCGAGGAGGCACTCGGTTTCCGAGTCTCCCCAGAGCATGGAGACGGATACGGCACCACCTAGGAGGAACGATGCTCTCCTCCTTGGTGGCATGAGGGCAGCAAGGAGCACGTCCATGAGGTTTACCGAACCTCAAGGGCACACGGAGGAGCCGCCCGTTCCACCACGACGATCAACCCGTTCGACCGCGCCACCTCTATACACTCTGATATATTCCTCTTATGGCTTCATCATATTGTCGGAGGAGGAGGAGAAGAGGCTCTCTCGTCTTGAGAAGAGACTTGTGCCCAACGTCGAGTTCGACGACCAAGCACTCTACAACTTGGGTTTTGGCACCGACATATACTACATGTTGGGGCACCTTGGATGGGTGCGATTCTCCAACGGAGTGTCGGCGGACACCCACAAATAGTTCACCTTGGAAATCTTGATGACCATTGCACCTATCCTTGATGATGGGGTGCAAAGCTTATCATTCCGTTTGGAGGGAGTCCAACAAGTGGTTCCCTACGAGCATGTTAGGGAGCTACTTGGATTCCATAAGGGAGCTCTGGAGAAAGTTGACGTGCCACACTGCATGTTAGATGGATTTTGGAATTTGATCTCCGGAGAAGCCCACCAACAACGCAATTGCATCCGCAACCCCATTATCCGAGTATTCCACTCTTGGATGTGCAAGAGGGTATTGGGGAGGATGAGGGAGACGAAGGTGACCGACACGGAGTTGAATTGGATCTACTCGGCTTTAATTGCCAAGCAGCCAATAGACCCCTCATACCTTATGATCAACCGTTGGTGTTGCGAGGCAACATCGGGAGCGGGACATATTGGTTCGGGGTGCTACCTCTCTATGTTGGCCTTCTCCCTACGGCCGGGAATTACAAGAAACCCCGAACATCTTTTGCGTGGTACCTCTCTCGGCATTGAGTATTTGCGACAAGGCAAATACATTAGTGGAGATGAGAGAGGAGGTTTTCGTTTGGCCACGGTGAACCTACCCCTTCCGGATGCAAGGCTTAGGCTTTTCATCGAATGGAGGGAAGATTGGTTGGAAGAGGAACTCCTTGTCCCGGCAAGGAAAAACAAAAGAGGAAGAATCGTAGAGGAGGGAACATACTCCGCACAAGCGAGTGGTGCAAAACCCAATGTGCCACCATTCGGCGGGATCCCTCCTCTGCCAAGTTATTACGGAGGGCCACAAGAGCAAGCATGGGGGGGTGGTGCACCGGTACCCCCACCAAATTATGTGGTGCCCAACGCAAACTTCGCGAATCCTTACGCACAATATCCCCAACCACAACAAAGCATGGCCATAATTGGAGGGTATGTTGCGAGAAACGCCCAAAACGTCACAGCCATCCAAGCCAACGCGGCTCAACTTGGTGAGGGCAATGCAAATATTGCCTATGAGCTTGGACGCCTTCACCTAGTGAAGCCGGATCAATTCGTTGGAGGGAATGTCCAACCCTATTACGAGCAAGGGTACTACTATCAAGATCATCAACACCAACCACCGGCGGAGGACTAGGAAGATTAAGGAACTTTAGTTTTCTTTTCTTTTCCCTTTCTTTGTAATTTTCAGCTTTTGTTTTTTGTGTGTTTGCATAATATTTTCTGTTTTTATTTAAATTTCAGCAAGTGTGTTTGTTTATTTTCAGTTTGTATTTCAACTTGATTTCGTCATTAATAAAGATACCACCTTGTTCTCACCATTGGAAAAGTTACAAAAATTTGTGCCATAATGATATATGATTATAATTGCCGCTTTGTTTACCTTTGTAATTGATTTATGCATGTTAAATCTAGTGCTCTCTTAAAACACGAATCTGAATTTATTTAAATGCTAGCTTAATCTTTAGCGGAGGTTATGATTAAAATAAAGACCCATAGTGTTTTATGTGTTCTCAAGTTATGAATAGATTGAAGATGGTTTTTATGCTCAAAAATATCGCTAAACCTTGTCATGAATATCACTTGTGTGTTGCTCAACCTATCCAGAGCCTAATATATATTTGAGTGCATAAACCTTAGTGTACAAGATTTATTTTTGAGTGAGTTATTGCAGGCCATGATTTCTCTGGCCCGAGACTAAGAAGCTCGTCATTTCATTTTTGCGTATCTATCTTTTTGCTAGCCTTTTATCCGTGCATTGTGTATCCCCGCATCGGAGATCTCACAAACCTCGCCGGATATCCACCCTTAAAACCAAATATCATCTTTTGTGTTTACCTTTTTGACCACAACCTATCATTGAGAATGGATCATCAATTCAAGGAAGATCGCAAGACGGTGCCAACATTGAAGAATTCAAGTATCTCTCCAAGAGAAAATATTTCCGGTACCTACCTTATTTATCGCCTCTTTGCTCGAGGACGAGCAACGTCTAAGCATGGGGGAGGAGGTAGATACGATGCAATTTTTGGAGTTCAAAGGGGAGCAAATAATAAAATTAATTAAAGGGGAGCAAAATAAAAAAATCAAAACTCCGATGTGAAAGTCTCGTTACCGAATGTATGACAAGAAAAAATGAATGAATGAGAAAAAGAAAGAAAGAAAGAAAGAAAAGAAGGAGAAATATGAGAAAGAGAAAAAATATGAGTATGTGCAAAAATATAAATAAAGTGAAATCCCCGGTTCTCTAAAGTGCATTAGGAAATTCAAGGCTTCAAGATTAAAAGATCCATACTCATTTTCCAACCATGTGCAATCCGATAATGAAGACTTCCTTTGTGCCTCGGGATCACCCTTTGCCATTTGCACATGTCTACTCATCTAAAGTGTGCGTATTTTTCTCTTTCCCCTCCTTGATTTAACATTATTTTCCAATGACCTTTTTGATGAGTCTCGGTAAGACCATGAGAAGCTTGTCTTGTTTTGACAACACCTCATTTATAAAATCTTGGTAGGACTAAACTTTCCCAAAAAGCTCCATATAAAGCCTACCACACATATATGTGATGAGAGGGAAAGGAGTAGAATATATAGGCTTGAGAGACAAGCGAGTTGAGAGTTCATGAGCAATATACAAGATGATTTAAATTTGTGAACTTGGTTTAGCTTTTCGTTATCTCGTTCTTTATTTCAAAAATTCTGAGATCTATTTAAACTTTGTGAGCATGTTAATACTTGTGGGATAAGCTTAACTAAGAATCTACCCTCCGTAGAGATGAAGGCTAGTACATTATGGAACTTTAACGAATTAAAATTTTGAGAGCATTATGTTTTCTCATGTGTGATCAAGTGCAAAGTTTAAACATTGATGGGCAACGATGATATCCATCAAAGGCTTACTCAAGGACGAGCAAGGTTTAAGCATGGGGGAGATGTTGACGGTGAAAATTCGTCAACCTAGCCATGAGTTTACCTTCGGTGTTGGCATAAGTTTTATACCTTATCCATTTACTAACCCCCGTGGTATAACAAGTTCACGTGTGCATGTCGGTTTTGGAGTTTAGTGTTTATGCAGGATTTTAGCACTGAATGCAAGACTTTAGGGATAAGTTCATCAAGCACCTTATGACAAGACCTTGAAGCCCGTACAAGTCATGCAATGAAGCGAACTTAACTCCAAGAAGTCAGGGACTTGATCCGAGAAGATGACAAACTCCAAGGACCTAACCAGAAAAGTGTTAAATCTTGCAAGACAAGGAGTTATGCCCAATTCGGAGAGAAACTGACGACATGGACCTACATGCAGAAGGGGGAACATCCAAGAAGCAAGGGAACCGATGTAGAGCAAAGGAGGCCGCGGGCTGGGCCCGGATGGGCCCAGGACGGTCGGCCCAGCCCAGTCTAGGGCCCATTCGTCCCCTCCTTTGCCCTAGCCGCCATTTGGGCTATTTATAGCCCCCTGACCGAGAGCCACGCATCATCCAATTCGTCATCAGCCGCCGAGGAGCAGAGAAGAGAGGGACACCATCTCGGAGAGGAGAGGGCCGAGCTAGTTGACTAGGGTTTCCCTAGCCGACGTGGGAACCTTGCACAGAAGACCACGTCGAAGTTCCCGGAGCTAGAAGCAAGATCAAGGAACGATCCCGGTGGTGATCTTGTGTATGTATCATTGCCATAGTTGAATTATCAAGTTGAATCTATTCTTAGCGATCAAGTGTTTCCTCGAAGATTTCGTTTTTTCGATCAGCTTTGCTTATTCCAATTCTATTCTCGGGATAGATTACATAGTGTGGTCTTGTAGCCGCGGTGGCTAGAGGTACACGCCGGATCTTCCGAAAGAATCTCGACTTGTCTTTTGACTCACCCTAGACTCCCCGCATGAGTAGGGATACGTTGTGACAGAACGGGGGTTCCGAAAGGCGGATGTTTTCGGATTTGGACGGGAAACCACGATTTAAAGAGGCTTCTTATAAGATTCGATTTGCTACTTCTTCTCTTGCTTGGAACTTCAACAAAAGGCTTAACCCGATCTCTCTAGATCGGTTTATCTACCCAATCTTACTTTGTTATCTCCAGTCTTTAGTAGATTAGATTAGTTTTGTGTCTTTTACCTAGATGCATTAGGGTTTCTCTTTTATCGAAGATTGAAGTTACTTGGCTTTACTAGATCAACTTTTGTGTCACACATTTGTTCCACGGATTCGATACCTTGGGTTCACCACTCGAGGGAAGAAGGGCCCCTTGACTACGACGGGAGACTTGTCCGCTTGCAAGTCTAAACGAACTTTGATACAACTATTAACCGTCAACAGTTTGTCTTTTTATTTTCAGCTTCTATCTTATAAATCAACTTGCTACTATAAGTCTTCTACTCCCACAACACCCTCTCCCACTTGCTGCATTGACAGTGCCAAATTCAAGGAAAAATTGCTTGAAAAAATTGAAGGATCAATTTCAGCTGAGGTAATTTTTATATTTAATATGCTATATTAATTTTTTCTACAGATTTTTGTTTCCTGTATCCTGTGTTGGTTGTTTTATTTTCTTACATGTTATTTTTTCTAATATATTTTTTTGATGGTCATTTTAATCAGGTCGTGGATGACATGGCCGAATTATATGTAACCCACTCAGCTTCCCCAATCATGTCTGCTCCACAGAAGACAGAAACCATAATTATTGATGTGATCACCTACTTTTTTGAGCACTAGCACATGTTAAATGATCGCAAGGTTGCTCAGGCGACACAATCAGACAAGCCCAGTGCCAAAATTGTTGTCAACCCCAGTCATGCAGGAGCAGGGGGTGTCAAGTGTTATCCACCTGCTGGTGCCTGTAAAGATGCTCGCATTCCAGCCCAGTCAGGACTAGGTGGCAACAAGTGTTTCCCAACTGTCGGTGTCTCTAAAGATGGTCATGTCCCAGCTAGGTCAAGGCACCCCAGCAATGATGCAATGAGTTGCGACACAGTAGCAGTTGAATCAAGTGGAGTTGGCGGTGGCTCCACACCGGGGAGAGTTGCTGCAACTAAATTTGCCTCTCCAAGCCAATTGTCGCCCACAGGTTTATGCTTTATCCCTTTCATTTATCAGTTCTCTCAATTTTTTTTGTCTATATCACACCTACATTGTTTTATGTTTTGGACCATTGAAACTTTTTTCAATTGTTGTTTCTCAATAAAAAAGGAGGAAGCCTGGCACGCCTGCAAGTTGTTCAATTTCTTCCCGAACAAGGTCACACACTCCAACTGCTACAGCACACTCTCATGGTTGTGAAGCCTAACAATCTTGGTTTCTTGATAACCCAGAGGTTTGTCACCAGCGCAGAACTTTGTCTATTTTACATGCTCTGTATATACCCATCTTTTTATTTTTCTTATGTGTGTAGATGTTATTTAGTCTTTTTTTATGTGTGTAGTCACTTGTGAGGAAGAACAAAATAAAACGTCTTGCCACAGGGAAACCACGTGAAGAGATAATGTCTCAGGAGAACCAAGAAGATATTGTTATAAACACCAATGGCGGTTCCTTTTGTGTTCCCTCACAAATGCAACCCCCGCTTCAAAATCATGTTGGTTTACAGCGAGCCCGTTCAACACTGCAGGTTTTTCTTTCTTGTATACAGCCTGTTCATTGTTTCTTTTGTTTTATATGTAATTTTACTATTTTTTTTATTTTTCTCCTTATGTCTTTATCTTTTTCAATATATGTATATTTTCTTTTTTGCAATTTCATTTCTCATTGTTATCTTTTATTGAAGGTACTAAGGGAGAAATTATCTATGGGTACCACAAAGACCAAAAACCGTGTCAGCAACGATCAAGACTCTAAAATGTGCAACAACCAAGGCTCTGAAATGTGTGAAGATCCAAAGCAAAAATTAGACAGCCAACTGAAACCAAGCCTGTTGAACAGCACACAGGTATTTTTTTCTAAATACTAATGTGGTGTGTTTTTCTTGATATGTGATATTATATTTTTTATTTTTATGTGCATGTTTCCTCCTTTTCCACCCAGGTGCAATATCCTCATGACAATGTTCAAGTAGGAGGGACTAATGCCACAGAAGACCCTGAATCAGGAAGCAAAGGCAGTGCTCTTTGCAAGGTTTCATCCTTTTTTCCCCTTTTTTGACCATTTTTAGAATAGTTGCACATACTTTTTTCTTATGCCATTTTTTGGATGGAGCATGGACCATCTACTGAGGACATGAACATAGGAAGCAACACTGTTGTAAAGGAAGCTGCTACAACATGTGCACAAATCAGTGCGAGTTTCAACCATTTAGTATCACCAAGCAATGTAAGCTCCGGATCAAGACAGTGTGACCCCCCATCTATAAGTAACATCAACACAACAATGATGCATCTTTTTTATCACATTTTACCTTTTTTGTTTTCCCATGAAGATGTTATACATTTTCCTTTTTTCTGCATGCAGGTTAATGCTTTTCAAAGACTGCGGAACGAAGTAGCACAATGGACATCTCACCACCTCCATTCCGATTGCTAGATGTGTTTGATGATGCTAGAAATATTATTGAAGATCCAAGGAAACGCAGATGAGTCGGTCTGCTGTGTGATGGGAAAACCATTTATGACGATCCCAGTTGCCTTGCATCCCAGACTGAGGTTTGTTATTTATTTGCTATCAAATTCCCATAATTTTTTTCTTTTTGTGTCATGCATCACCCAAGTCATCGTGCTGATATATCTATTATATATTTATTTTATCATCAGGAAGCACCTGTAGCCCCCCTTTTGTCGATAACACGTTGTCACATACATCCAGCTCCATTTTGACCCTGTCGGCATCAGACTGCTTCAACCACAGTAACCCATCTCACACAGCTGTTGATGAGATGAAGACCATCCCACACCGCACAAAGTCACTTTTCGACCTCACCCCTGGCTCAAGGACAACGAAAACGCTCCTGGATGAAGCAGACAATTCTGCCCCTATATATTTGTTGGTATGTATGTTGTGAACATTGTTTAATGGCTTTTTTCTAGTGTACTTTCCTCATAATGTTTTTTTATTAAGCGGCACATTTTTACACATAGATCCATAGCTTCTTTTTTACAAATGTGCTATATGTCTTTTTTGCTTCCAAGCAGATGCATATTGTTTGCCAAAGTGCTTTTTTTAAATCCATTTGTTAACTTTTTTGCTAAAGTGCTTTGACCTGACATACTTATATCCATTTTTTTAGTGATCTGATATTTCTTGAATTTTTAAATTTACTGTTTACTGTTTTGTATGCCATATTGTTGGAATTCTTAGTAAATTTTTTTTACTGATGGGCATCAAATGTATGTAGGGATAATTTTTTTGCTGCACGGCGCCATTGCTTTTTTATCTATATTAATCTTTTTTCATTCTTTTTCTTCTCAGAGGTCTCAAGAATCTCCTCAAACTCCAGAAGTTCTTATAACTAGTGCAACTAGTTTCCAACAAGATTTCACCAGCACAGTTCTTGATGCTGACAAGTTGTACAACGACACGCACAACACATGCTATCAGAAATGTGCACAAATATCTTTCAACCTGGGTTCGTCATCCATAGGCAAACGTCCCCGTCGACCTAGACGGATTATACAGCCCAATTCCTACTATCATGATTTCAGCGGCAACACATGTTCCCTTCAGATTATTCTGCACCTTGAGGACAGGCTAGCACATGATGTTGTGAAGTTTCTTGGATCTGATGTTTAGTATTCTTAGTAAGTTTTCCCTTTTCATTTTTGCTCTAGCATTTTTGTACATCTCTGCAACCTGAAAAATGCAACTTGTTAATTTCTTTTTTGTTTTATATCACCAACCCCAGTTTATTTTTTCCATTTTATCCAGCAAAGAAGTTATCAACTACGACAATGTACGTGTTACTTATAACCAGTTGGTAACATTGCAACAATACCACAAAGAGCCCGTCGACATCTATGTGGTGAATGCTTTCTGCAGAAAATTGTTCCAGGACAAGCATCCTAAAGACTCTGGGTGACACTATTTGTTTTCTACTGTTGGAGTAAGTTTAACATTTTTTCTTATTTTTTATGTTTCAGACAAGTTACCCAACCACCTCTTCTGAATTTTTGTTTACATTAACTTTTTTGAACCACATTTTGTTTGTGTGCCTTGGAAAGGATTATCTCATGGATCTACCAGCAAAAGCAAAGGGTAAACTTTCCCCTCATGATAACTACTCAAATTGTTTCAAACTTGCTAATCGAAGCCACAAGTTCACTTCATCAGAGTTTATAAGCATTTATAATTATATATCTTTTTCACATATTTTTTCACTGTAATTTATGCTCAGAAACAGGTTTAATCATTTCGCATATACTCATTTTGGCATTGCAGTTGTTCTTCCCAATCTATCATGATGATCACTGGTTCATTTTTGTTGTTGCTATACAAGATGGATATTTTGTATTCCTTGACTCATTTTTCAATGAAGATGAATCATATCAAACAGAAGCTAGGTCATTGATTGTAAGTATCTTGATGAAGCTTTTTTAAGTAGCTATTATGTATTCATTAAGAATATATATTTTTGTTATTCATCTAATCCAAGTTTTAAGTACCTTTTTAAATTAGCTTTTTTTATACTTAAATGTTTGCATACTGTTTTTTGTTATGTTTTTAAGTTCATTTTACAGCTTGTAAAATATTTAATTCAACCACAGTATCATTTTTTCTTTTTTTCAATCACCATACTCTCTAAATTTTTCCATCATTACACCAACATATTTCAAATTTATTTGTTTATTTTATCACTATATTTCTTTTTCTTGAAATTATTCATCTTATTACTGCAGATACCAAATTTTATCAAGGCATGGGATGAGTTTGTTGGCAAAGACTGGAATTTTGAGGAGTTTGTGATCCACTACGCCCCAGTCCCTATGCAGGAATAGAGGATCTTCCAAAAGTATGATGACGGGGTTTTTGTCATGAAATTTTTGGAGACTTGGGATCCTAGAGTGAACCTAGTGCAGAAATTTTTGGCATCCCACATGGCAGACTTCAGAGTATTGTACATCAATGAAATGGTTTTTTAGCCCACACAAGAGCAACAAGAAAGCTGTTGAAGTTGTCAGAAATCACAAAGTAATGGTAAGTGCCTTTTTCCTTTTATCACACTTATTATCCTGACTTTTTCATGTTATCAATTCTTCTGACAACACTTGTTTTATTTTTATTTTTTTGGACCGGTTCTTCTTCACAGGTTGAGATGAAATGGAGTTCAGGATTTCAAACTACAAGGTCAAAGTTGCCATAAGAGATCACTTTTTTTCCTGTTGGAATGCACCCATGTGGTTGAAAAAGTCTTGCTTTATTTCGTTATCACCATACATGCTAGTATGTGTGCTTATATATGTTGTATTCTTTGTGACTTCACTTGCCCATCTAAGATCAGGGTCTGAACTGCAGACAATTATTCTAATGGTTATCCATCATTTTATATTTTTTCAGCCCCCTGTTATGTCATTTTTTCCCTATCTGTGCGTGTGAGTCTGTGTTAGTTGTATTTTTTTAGACGTGTGTGCGTGCGCGCGCGCGTGTGTGTGTGTGTGTGTGTGTGTGTGTGTCAAGTGCGCATTTTCTACAGGATCGTTGTATTTTGATTTTCGCACTGGCTGCTTTAGAACCTGCTGAAGATTGAGTTTGTTTTGTTATGCTCAGCATCTATTTTTTTTATCAATTCCCCTTCTACATTAGGTAAGGTAATCCACTCCCTTTTTTCTTCTGTAAGTGCAGCATATTGGTTCTCATTCTTATTTTAGCTCCTAATATATTCAAATATGTGTGCACGTAAGTCTTGTGGTTGCAGGGGGAGCAAATAAGAATGTGAAGGTAATGTTTCTGTTCTTTTTTTCTCTAACCATATATGCGCATGCAAATTGATATTTTTTTAGTTATTTTCTGATTATCTGTCACATGTTCTTTTTTATCCTTTATCTTTTTTTGGAGGTCCAAGGGGGGGAAAGGCGGGGAGGCCTTGCTGCTACGCATACTTACGTTGATTTTGTGGTTTGAAGGTATCATCTTTTTCATTTTTTAATGTCTGTACCGGCACTGATTTAGCTTATGATACAACACTCGTCCATTTATTTTTCGACATGCTGGGCGGGGGTGGGGGGGATTTTGGAGTGTCTTTTAGTCATTCAGTTTGAAGTTTTTGTGCTAAAGTTCAGCATCCATGGTTGATTGTAAGTCACATCTGACCTGCTTTTGTTCAATTTGTTGTTCAATTCTTCTTCTGTAGCATATTGACTCCTGTATATTTTGTAATATTTGTCTGTGTTTCTCGGGCTTGATATATGTTCACTTATGTTTCCCCAACGCAGCCTAGTTGTTTGTGCTAATTAAGTAGAGTCCATTTGGATTTTTTTATCTGTCAGCATTCCATCTCATTTCTGGCAGCCTATTTATCTCCTCAATTATTTAGGGATCTACTAGCATATGTTTGAGTTCGGTTTAGGGTTCAATTTGGGGTTCCTATCATTTTGGGGTTTCTTTGTCTTGTTCATGCCCCATTTAGATGATTTAGGTTCGATTTTTTGTCACTAGTACAGTACTCAACATCAATGACCAAACGGTTTAGTCACGGTACATGCAAATTTGGTCACAGAACATTTTTTTTATGACCAACTTATGACCAAATTGACTTGGTCACAGAAGCTCCGTCACATTTGGTCTACCATGACCAATTGGTTATTTTGCTCATAGAAGTGGAACTTTTTCATGATCAACACGTTTTTCGTCATAGAAGTTTATTTCTTCTATGACCAAGCCAAATGGTCACGAAATTGGTCACGGAAGGGGATGCCACGTGGCACGGCCCATGCTGGCTGCTGACGTGGCAAGGCGCGTGCTGACATGGATATGATGATGTGGCTCTTTGACACAACGCCACATGTCGCGCTGCGGTTTGTCCACGTGTCGAGCTCTGAATGGTCCACATGTCGCACTCTGGTTTGTCCACGTGTCGCGCTGCGGTTTGTCCACGTTTTGACATGGCTCGATGCCACGCTGGCTATCTACATGGACGATGACGTGGCTGCCTACGTGTACAATGACGTGACTGCCTACATAGACGATGACATGGCAGTTGATGTGGCAATGATGACGTCACCACCACATACACAATTCATAGATGAGCCTAAATGGACAATTATTTCACTGATTCACTTTTTATTCGAGCTCATCCAGAAATAATAAAAATTCAAAATCGCCAAATTTAAACCTACTTATTTCAACAAATTACATAGCCCATATCACATACATGCTCACAACAGTACAATATAATATCTGATAAATCTCAAAAAATAGAGATTTGACATCTCATGTTACATTTAGAATCACATCACCATATAGTTGATTACATTATGCTTTCATCTTGCATCCACTAGACCTCTTCGTCAATAACTGCAAATAAAATATAATACTCGGCTACTAATAGATTATAGTAACATCAACTATACATGAAAATTTTTACTTTGACCACACCATATTTAAAAAACAACACCAGAAAATTACTCATTGTGCCTCATTTGTATTCAGATAGTAGCATACAATGTTCAAGGAGCAATACAACAGCAGTACTAAATGTGCCTCATTTGTATTCAGATGGTAGTATACAATGTTCAAGAAGCGATACAACATCACAAAAAGAGGCTAATGGATCCAATACCTGAACTTGGATCATTGCACAAAAAGACAGTGATAACAAGTTAATGGCATGTGCAAAAGTATGTAAATTGGCACCCTTACACAACCCTAAATAACTATCTGAATCTTCTATACACTTCACTTGGGTTCAAATAATCATGCTAGTCCTGGAACAGTAAAAGCGTTATCAAGTACAGACACCAGCAAGCATAACTACATGCTTAAGGTCCATTGATAATGTGATGACAATAATGAAACACACATCCAATAGAATGAATGGACAGAAAATGGTAAAGTAAATATCAGTGCTTCGAGAGTCAATAACTCCGGATAATGGAGCATGTTAAAATTATTTACTATCATTCATTATATAAATGCATAGCCAAAACTATGTACAAAAGTAGCATTAAAAACCTAGTTTAATATTGATAGCTGCAAGAAAATTTGTACATTGTAAACATGCCTCCAATTTTTACCAGTGTCACTGATCCTCTTCCACACAATATTCATGATCATCTGATACTCGTGACTGCAAACAGACACATAAACCACATCAGCACTAGGAAAGCTGGTTTCTGTTTGAAGAATAGCCAGTTAATTAAAAAAACAAAAGGAAATAACATACTAGTTATTCGTTGCTTGAGCAATGTCTGCCAGGAGAGATCCATGCGGGCCCCATGGCTCGTTGCTTGTGGCATCAAGAATCTGTGGACAAATTAGAACAGTGAACATCATTCTTTTTCCAACAACTGGCAAGGGAAAGTAAGAGCGGACAGATGAATTTGCCCAAGAAATGGTTGTGTGTGAAAGGGCGGCCCGAGCAGAATCTTCCACCTTTTGTTCTATCCCGGGAACCTTGAGGACCTTCTTGTTCACCTCTCTTTTCCTGCAAAACAAAAAAAACGGAGCCCCAAACAAATTCCTAAGTCAATCCAAGCGGGTAGCAAACAAATAATACCCGCAATCGCACACAGGGTATACGATGGGGGATAGAGCACGGAGATCACGTATAGGTCCCGGACCGTCTGATCGAACACTTTATTCATGGCTCCCTTTCAAATCTAAGCTTTGTTGTGGCCAGCTCCGTGTCCTCCTC
Organism: Cenchrus americanus; assembly: GCA_947561735.1. Taxonomy (NCBI): domain Eukaryota; kingdom Viridiplantae; phylum Streptophyta; class Magnoliopsida; order Poales; family Poaceae; genus Cenchrus; species Cenchrus americanus. Next base: position 265,620,380 of record OX387239.1, read on the forward strand.
GGTTGGGTACACCTGCAGAAAAACCATTCGTCCGTAAGATCAAACCGCGATCGAGAGATCCCATTACAAGCTGCCATTCAGACCTGCAACATCACCATGCCAATGTTGAACTGGCTTACCTAGATTATTATCTCTATGGTCATGCTCCTACATCTACCGTCCCTTAACAATTCCAAGCTGCCCACACATCATAATCGGCACAATGACGAAGAAAACAGGATCGGGAGGGTGAGAGGTCAGAGGAGCGGTGGAACGAACCGTGTCCCAAATCTGTAACTTGATGGGCTTGTTGTTGATGGTGATCATACAGGCGCCGAACTCGACACCGATGGTGAGGTTGTGGACGGGCTGGAAGCGCTTGTCCGTGAACTGCAGCAGCAGGCACGACTTCCCCACGCCTGCAAACACGGAACAAACAACCGACCGAACTGTCAATCACCGCCTGCGCGCGTATCTATGGTCATCGATGGCACCTGAGTGGCGGATCCCATCCAGTCCCCCGTCGCCCTCAGGGCGCGAATTGCAGGGGGCCAAGCGGAGCGGGGCGAGGGTATCGGAGCCGCGGAAGCAGCGGATTCGGGAGGGGGAAGGGGGAGGGGGGAGCGCGACGGACCTGTGTCACCGATGATGATGTACTTGAAGAGGTAGGCATACGACATCCTCGACGGATCGGATCGGATCGGGCGGTACTAACGTGGCGATGGCGATGCTTTCCGGGTAGGGAGGAGAAGCGGTGGCGAGTTCCGGAGGATTCGACTCGATTCGATTCGAGACGCTGTTGGGTTGGGGGTGATGAAGCGGAGGGTGTGGGATTCGCGTGCGGTGGGGTGGGAACCGATGGGGCGGCGGATCTAGGGAGGGGGATGGGTGAGGCGGGAGGAGAGCAGGGGGATTGGGGAGAGAGAGGGGAGGAGAGACTGCGGGAGGAGGGGGATGGGGTTAGGGTTAGGGTTGGATGCAGCTTATATACCAAGGAAACACGATGAGAACCATTGGATCGACGATCGATGGCTGCAAATTGTTGGGCTATTTGGGTCGACATGGGCTTCTCTGTTTATTGTTTTTCTTTTTTTCCTTTTTATTGCATCATTGTGAAGTAACACTAAAAAATAATTATGTTATATGTACAAATATATTTTTTATATATAACAGTATGGATACAAGTAATTCAAAATTGACTATGTGCATCTAATAAGTTTAAAAAATCAAAAAAATTATATTTAGGCGCCTATGGTCCATTCTAGGCCACATCTAGGAGATTGACGAAAAAATCAATTGGCTTGTAGGAAATTTCAAAACTTCTACTAGTCACCTTGTTATAAATTAATGATAATAACAAATAAAACTTATCAAAAAATTATGTAAATTAGCATAGGATCATTTTATCAATGTACAAGCTTGACAAAAAAGTTTCATAAGATTTTGTGAAAATTGGAGTATACATTGTTCATAAACTAGCTAGATCATCACATTGTTTCATACAACTCAACTTAAACTTCAAAGTTTGTACACATTCAAATACTTTCTTACTTATGGGCACCTCAAATTTGGATGCAACCTTGTGTTGACCATAACATTAGAGAATATTAAGTTATATTAGCAATTATTATGAAAAAACATGTTTTTTATATTCTCTTTTTAGTTGGAAAAGATATGTTGTATGAAAAGCAATCAAGAAATAGTAATTAATATACAAACAAATGACACTGAGTAAAACATCTCGATTTTAGAAAAAATTAGGAAAAAGAATCAACCGATTTGGAGTTCGTATGAGGAAGAAAAACAGTTTACAAGTTTTAATCCGAGGGAAAAAAGAGAAATCGGTCCTTCTTCATGAACACGTGACGAACTGGAATGAACTGATCGATTTTTCTTTTTTTCCTCGGATTAAAACTTGTAACTAGTCGTTCTCCCTCATACGAACTCAAAATGAGGTGATTCTTCCCAAAAAATTTTAAAATCATGATTTATCAAGTTCTAGTGTTGGATTCAATCATTTCTTCATGCAACAAAACATGAGCAATTCAAATTTTAAAATCCAAGTTTGACTCGGTCACAACTCAGTCAAACGAAACACGACATGAACTCGGATGAAAATCTTTTGAACACAAAAGTTTCATAACTTGTCGAGACTAACAAACTTTGTGTAGGTCAAATTTCCATTTGAGGAAGTGGAGATATTATGTAGTTCAAATATGACAAGCCACTCACATAGTTTAAGGAACTATGTGAGTGACTTGTTATATTTGAACTAGATAACACTCAACTTTTTGAAATGACTTGAGATTTTTTGGTAGTCATTTGTAGCAAAAATACGGTCTCTCACAAGAACTTACATTTTTTGGACAATTATTTTAATTTTTATAATTTTTTTCGTGTTGTGTGAGACAAAATATGGCGAATTATACATTGAAAACTCTATAATTATGCAGCGATCTCCACATGTATTTGTTTCCTAGGACACAAGGGCATGAGAAATGGTACTAAGAAGGAAAAACAATTTGATGTGGTTGCTAAGAGTAACATTTTGTCCTCACTATATGTAGGCGTTTTCAATAGAGTTTTTAATTGTGAAAATGCTCATGAGCTATTGTCACACCCTGAAATTTCCAATTTTAGGATGTGAATAGATAGAATAATTAAATAACGATTTTCTCATAATTTTAAAAAAATTCCAACATTTTTTTTCTTTACAGGGAATATAGTATAGGAAAAATCCATTGTTTGATTTTCTAAATTGAATAAAAAGTTGTGTGTGTTGCATTCATGCCGATGCATCAGTGGTTCTTGAGTGCAAAAGGTTTAAAAAATGCGTTTAGGAGCCGTCCTAATTTTCCCGAGAATTTTTCGGATTTTTCTGGAACTTATTCTCATTTTCCTTGAGCTATTTCTATTTATTAGAAGGCTCTAAAATATTTTTCATGAGCTCCAAATGTTTTATTTGGATTGTTCATGTCTTAATCTATCTCTAGGAATTTTCCTGGAATTTTTTGTTATTTTTCGAGTATTTTTCGTGCTCTAAAAACATTTTCTGGTGTTTACTGGAATTGTTTTCGCATTGAAAAATAAATTCGAAAAAAACCTATCCTACTGGAACGGGCCGAGCCCGAAGGCCCGACCCGCTCCGGCCCGCTTGGCCCACCTGCCAAGCCCATCGGGGCCCGGCCGCATGCAGCAGATTCGTCTCACCCCTCACTCGTCAACCGTGACCAAATTTGTATATCGTCATAGAAAGAATAATCTTCTATGACCAAATATTTTTTCATCACTGCAAAGAGAACTTCTATGACCAAACAGGAAACCGTCACTAGGTAATGGTCATAGATGATAGCATTTGTACTAGTGTGTTCTTCCCGAGCCACTCAATTTTCACTGTCTTCCATTTCTCTTGATTCAGTTCTGTGGGGCATGAGATGATGTAGGAGACCGAGAGGCATATAGCAGAGATCGGGAGAGGCCGGCTAATTGAAGCAATTTCGGTAGTTTGTTCCCTTAATACCTTGATTAGAGTATCATTTTTCAGTGTGTGTGGTTAGTGCTCCTTGATGAAAAGAAGCTTATAGTGTACGCCATTATTAATCTAAAAAGGAGCAAATAATTTGCAAAAAAAATTTCTATATCTGGATAATCCGAGGGCTGCTACCTATAGCAATGTCATAGCAAAATATTTTTTGTTTGTTTGTGCAGGCAGATTTAGTAGTGCTAGCAATGTTATGGATGTTAGTTGTTAGCTGGCAGACTTAGTTTTTTCCTGTAGGTAAGAACATCAACAATTTTTATTTTTGTGTAGGTCAACAAATACATATGAAAATAGCAATGAAAGTTTGGATTTAGCAGCAGCTTTTTCATGAAGTCTTTCTCATTTTTATGTGCAGCAAGGCGGATGAAGTTCTGCTTTGCAACAAACTCTACCCCCCGTGCACAATGTTCTACGCGGCAATCCTGTCATCAGACCCCGAATCCTCGTTGTGGCATCCATTTCTTACCGCAACACAACACTACGGTTTGTGGAGGTAAATTCCCCATCCTTTTTTTATTTCCTGAATGAAATCAATCGATCATTTTAAACCCCCACGTCTCATCATTTTTCTTTCTGCAATCCATCCATTTTTAGGGTTGTTGTAGGTGAACCCCCACCTGTAGTTTCCCTGATGTTTCAGTCGATTTGAATCCATGTGTCTTTTGCTCATGTCTTGACGAAACTAACACCAGATAGCCTTCTTTTGTTTCTGCAGGGAGCGTTATCTTTTGGATTGGGACATCTTGTGATTTTCTTTGTGTCGGCAACAATCTTTCGATGGTTTTGAGCACCAAATCCTACGGGGTAAGTTTCTCGTGTCTGCTTATGTTGTGTTTGCCGCTCCAGCAAACATATTATTGGGTGTAGGGTGAATATATATTTTGTTATGATTGTGCCTCTTGTGCTCTGGATTCATTTATTATTTATTTACTATATATGTGGTATGTTTTTCCCCTAGAAGCTTTTTTATCATGAATCTTTTACCTTTTCTCGGTAGTCATTTGTCTTCAATACATACATTTGCATTCTGGGGAAACAAAAATGTGGATTTAATTTTATAGCTAGCAAACATAATTTTTATTTCACTAGTGCAGTAAATATATCACCATTTGTTGTTTGCATAAGCTATTTCTTTCGTAGGGGAGGGAGGGAGGCAGGGAGTTGTGGGATAGTTCCTGTAAATATGGTCTCATATGTTCCATGACCTACGGGGGAATCATGCTTTGCTTGGTATAGCATAGTGGCCAACGAACTCACATTTTTCATGCATATTGTTCTGTCACACATCTATTTTTTCATGTACACATCTAGCCTGCAAGCTCGCATGCCGATGTGAGCTTTTTTTCATGATGGATTTTTGTATGTAATATTAACACAGGATGATGTGTGTGGTTTTTCTTAGCTACACCAATAGCTTAACGTATTTACTTAATCTTATTATGCTATTTTAACATGAGCAGCTACCATTTACTTTGTGGCTCTCATAATTTTTGGGATGGACTGTGACTATATTTGATCAATATGCTAATTTTCTTTAAGAAAAGTACCTCAAAAAGTTTTTGATGTAATTCAATATTTGTCCACATTACCCCTTTGCTCATGCTTTTCTTTGTTGATTGTGATCTTTCAGGTGGCTGACAGATGGATGGTGGACATGCTAGGAGCTGGGGTTGTCAGGTTGAAAGTAGTCACAGTATGCTAGGAGCTGGGGTTGTCAAAGAAGTCATTTTTTGACAGCCACATTTTTTTTCCAGAAACAATGTTGAAAACAACATCCAGGTATGTTTTTATCTGCCAAACTTTTTTCTGGCTCTAGTGTTTGATTTCTTTCTTGGCACTAGGGGAAACCATCTTATTTTCTTTTTCTCAATTTCTTGTTTTTCCATATTATGCTATTTTTAAAATTTTTCACTTACTTTTGTTATTTTTTTTGGAAATCTGTTTTTTTTTGCACTAAGGCATTTTTTGTCCTTTTTCCATAACCATAGGAGGCCCATTTTTCATCATCCCCCCTCTGCGTGGGCTTTGTGTTTTTATACTGTCAGCCCACATTCCTATTTCCCTTGTGCTGGGCTAAATATGTGGGCTTTTTTGGGTTGTGGTGTGGTGGGGGAATATTCTGTTGTGGTGGGGCGCGGGTTTTGGTGGGGTTCTAGCAAGGGCAACCATCCCCATTAAATGCACTCCACTCCCCCACGCCCCTTGACCTCTGCAGTTGCTATTTTTATGCCCCCTCCCCTTCCACATCGCACGCCCCTTCATTTGTCAGTTGTCATTTTTTGCTCCTTCCCGTCCATCTCTCTTCCTCTCTCTCGCACGCGCACAGACTGTGAAAGGTCTAAGGTAGGAACTATGTGGTTTACTGTCCTTCCTTCTTTGTTTTCTTTCCTTCTTTTTCTCATTTTCATTCATCTCATGTTGCTATTTGTTGTTTTGTTGATCCATTTTCTAATTTTCTTTCTGGGTTGTTGTGTTCTACTTCACCCATTTTTCGGATCTATTGCTCTGTCATTCTTTATTGTTCTGTGATTTGTATTTTCCAATCTTTTTACTTGTTCTTTCGTTCTTTCTTCAACCATTGGTTGCATCTATTTTTTTGTGATTCTATATTCTATTTGTTTATCTCCTTCTTATTCATTTCTGGTTGTATCCCTTTTTTCATCTTGTTTTGGTTGTACTGATAAATAGATCTATTTTTTCCTTATTTATACTGTTCATTTCTGGTCCCATTTCTTAACTTCTTCAGATGCATAAATATGCACCCCCTCGTTCATGCATGCATCTGTTTTCATTTTCTTTTCTACTTTGTATTCTGTATGTATCTACATTAGTTTTATTTCATTTTTATATATTTTTTGTTGATCTACTTCATTTTTTGCGTACCATATGGCCTAACTGCATGGTGTTTTTTTAGATATTTTAACACGCATTTTGGTTTTTGTCATACGAGCCTCCTCGTGCCTGCAGGTAAACATTCTTTTTTTATCCATAGTTGAATTTGTGTTGACTACCTGTAGTTTTGTTTGTTTATCTTAGTGTGTGTGTGTCTATATATATATATATATATATATATATATATATATATATATATATATATATATATATATATATATATATATATATACATATACTTATGTATTTTTTTTGTTTTCCTGCATGCATCTCTTTAATAATTTCATGGATTCTATGTGTAATGTATTCTCCCAGTATTGCAGCTTGTAGTTTTTAACAAGAAATATAACATTCATGTTTTAATATGAAGGATGTTCAGCAGTTTGATTGTTTTTTGTTATTTGAAATATGTTTAATCTGGTGTCTTTTTTGGCATATCTTTGTTAAATCTGATGTAGCCAAGAAGAACAGGCTCTTGCCTATTGTACTCACTACCCAGTGGGGGGTATATATAATTTTTTGGGGGTGGGGGTGGGGGTGGGGGTAACCTGTGTGATGGAAAGCCCAAAATCACACAGATTCGGTTGCAGCTGTCTGGCTAGTATTTTTTTGTTTGAGTTAGTATATGAACAATATGCAGCTTTAATTACTTGATGCACTTCATACATTCATTTTTTGTTTAAAATAGTTTAAGTCTTTTTATCTAATGCAATTTTTTGTTTCTGTTTTTTATATGTAAATGTTCGAACCCATAGCAATGTCGTCTGTTGCACCCAAGTAAATAACATTATTTCTTTAACCATTTCAAGTTCATAACTTTCCAATTTTATTAAATTTTTTATAGCCCTTTTTCCCTTTTTTACAAGGCAAATATTGTACCTCTCGGATAGGCTGGAACAAGGCCACATCGCCCCCACAAGGGCTCTTGTTCAGTATCTTGGTCTGCAGGAAGGTGCCACACAGACTCTTGTGTTTGCTGCTATTTTGGATCAGAGGGGACTGTCGTCCAGAGATTCAGCAGTTTTGAACTACGTCATAGAGATTGTCTATGACCTGCTGAAGCATGGCAATTTCAAGGTTTGCAACTTTCTCTTTTTTGTCATTCCTGTGCCCTCGTTTTTCTATTTAAGCAATACATACCTAAAAAATTCAGTCCTAGTAGTTATGTATTTTGTGTCCTAAATGTCTCACTAACCAAGACATGTTTTGATTGAAACATGCATGACTCTGTTGGCATATATAGTTTTAAGATATATATTTATTTACCTTTCTTGTTTTATGTTTTTACTCTAATTTGTTTTGTTGTTACTTTATCCATTCAGCACATGTAAATTTAGTACATGTTACTTAGTGTAAAATACATTCAAACTTTTTTTAGGGTATTTATTTTTTTTATCAAGGTTGGTCAGCTTCATGTCCCTGGGGAAATCGTTGTGCAATGCCAATCTGAAGATGATGCTAACAAGCTGCACCAGAAGGTGAAGGTTGCTAGAAACATAATCATCGGATTCAGGAAGTTGCAATATGTCCGAATCCTTCGGGGGCTAGAAAACTTTACGCTGAAAAGGATCCGTGAGGCAACCCCCGATGAATACAAGATCCATAGGCCCAACGAAGATTATGTGAAAGAGATAAAGAAGATCATGGGCAAGGATGGCGCTGAAGCCGGTGGCTCCTCTGAAGCCAAAGCTGAAGTCGCTGGACCGAAGGTTGATGCCGAACCTGCTGGCTCAAAGAAGCGCAGGCTTTGAGGTTCATCAGGTATGTTTTTTTCTATTTTTCTTTTATGCATTGGGTTTTTCTTAGTTTCTATTTTTTCCAACATGGCATGTCTTTATATGCAGACCATTGTCCGCATCCTCCCCACATCCTCTCCAAAATGCTAGCCTGTGGAGCGTTTAATGTCTTCATATTTTTCAAGCTTTTGTGTCTGTATGAACTATATTATTTGTGTCTGGGATGAACCTTTTTTTTGTGAATATCGTGCGTGCTTTGTTATGAACTAAGTTTATATTTTAATGTTATCGACTATAAATGTTCTACCTTTCTTTTTTTATTTTTTCTGGCAGCCTCCAGTGTGTTGTCAGATGTAAATTTTATTTTTCTTTTTTGCAAATGTAAACTTTATCTTGTTGGTATTCTATGCGCTCTTGTAATCATGTAAATCAAGTACAACAAAGAAGACTTTTGTCAGCAAGACAGGTACATGCTATTCATCCACGGCTACTTTCTTTTTATTTTACATGTCATTATAGATACCAGAATGTGTCTTAAGAACTATGGTTCCTTTTCTTTTTCAGGTTCATTTTATGTAGCATCACTATTGATTTCAAGGTAAGCTACTATGTTTTTCTTCTATTTGCATTCCCATCTCTCTGCCCTCTCCAAATCTTTAATAATATATATGTCAGAGTTTTTTTCAGAAGCTTGTATTCTGCTTTTAATTTTTTTCCTGTGACATTGTGGAAGTTATTTTCATGTTGTTAATCTTCATATGCCTGCACATAATTAATTTCAAAATTGTTTTTGCCCATCTCCTTTCTTCGCCCCCCCCCGGGAACACAATGCACATGTAACATAATGAATGTGTTTATTACATTGTAAACTCATTCTTTTTCAGTTACCACTCAATCATGAACTGATACTCACTAATTTAATTTTTATTTTCATAACATATATTGATGGTATCAAACAGACGCAACATATATTGTAGTATTGTCTATAACTTAAACTAACGGAACAAGGAATCTTCTTTTTTCCAGCTTTGTCCCATTTTATCCAGCTAAATTTTTCTTCACCTTCTATCCACTTTCTTCACCCTCTATCCACTTTCTGCAGTTAGATTCAAGCCTGGAAACAAAACCATAGAATTTTTTTAAGTACTGATTTCACCAGTTTTGTACAAATAATTGTATACTCGGAATCTTTTTCAATTATACCTGATTTCTTATTTTGCATCTTCTTTGGTGCTTTATTTTTTTGTGCAGATCTATCTTTAGGTGGAGCCGTGCACGTAGCTTTGTTGTGCTCATGGGAGCCACAATTGCTACATGTTATTTGCTTCTTTGTTCTTTTCTGCTCTGCAATTGGGACCAGTCTCCTTCCTTTTGTTACATTTTTTGGCTGCCCTTTGCTCGCCCCTATATCCGGGTTTTTGAACTTTTCTAGTGTACACTCACCAGGACCAGTAGCACTCCCTCCATTTGTACCTTCTCCCAAAACCACCTGCGCCACATTATCAACAACATTTACAGCTGACACATTGTCTTCAGCATTTGCAGCAACACCAAGACATATTTCTTCTGCAGTAAACATTGTTTCTATGCTTTCTTGTCTGACAGGAAACTTCTTCATCTCCGAGTGTACTCTTTGCAGCTCAGACATCAAGTAATTTGTCCTTTCAAGGCTCAAGCAACCATCAGAGGATAGAGCAACACATTCCTTTGACAGTAAGTTGTATCTAGAGTGTTGTTGTCACTAGATAGATCAGATGGTATGAACGTATTTTCATTTCGAACTTGTTCCTTCTCCACAGGCCTCCATCTCTGTATGAAGTATTTTTCTGGCAAGCTGTGCTTATTTATCTATATCAAAGTTCTTAGTACATGTTCACAAAGTATGCCATCTTTCTGGAACTGAGCACAGATACAGACATAGTTCTCCTTATCGACATCAGCAATCACAAGGTATTTCCTGACCCTCACATCCTCCTTTGTGTGTTCAGCAGATTTGTAAACAGCGTAGACTTTTTTTCAACCTCATCGACAACATATCTCCTGGTAGCCTTGACTAGCTGCTGGAATCTGTAGAATATTTGTGTGTTGTAGAAATTTCTTGCCTGCCTTTCAAAAGTATATGTTGATTGAAGCAGGGCAACCTGTTGAGCTTTGTCTTTGTCCTTTAAATTTCCCACCTTATTCAATGTACTCATAATCCTGTCATACTCCTTAACAAATAATATTAAACTTCTGGTTGGACCCACATTGTCCTTGAAACGAGCATTTGTCCCCTCACTGCGAGATGTGGAGAAGATGAATGGGAAAAAGTTTCTTGAAGTACACTGGTGCAAATCTTTTCCTGTTGTCGTACATGACACGTAGGTATTGTAGGTGGCCGACATTGTATTTGTTCACCATGCTAGCCCACAACCTCTCGAATTCACCCTCTGTCGAGGAATTGAACACAATGTCATAGAATTCCAAAGCAAACTTTTGATCTTTTCTGAAAGCTGGGGCGAGTATGTTTTCTGCCTTGGACACTATGTGAAACACGCAGTTCCTGTGTGTTGTGTCTGGCAACTCCAACGCAATAGCTGCTTTCATTGAAGGACATTGATCTGTTATGATAGACTTAGGATGGCGACCGCCCATGCACGGCACAAATGTATAGAAAAGAGCCAACAAAAGGTAGGTATAGTCTCATCACTTAGCACAGCACCAGCAAACAGCAGATTGTCTCCATGCCCGTTTATGCCAACAAATGGTGCGAACTTCATATTGTACCTGTTTGTGTTGTGCGTAGTGTCAAAGCTAAGTACGTCACCAAACCTATCATATCGTCTTCTGCTTGCTCCATATGACCAAAACAGATTTTTCACCTTTGAGTTCTCGTCCGCATCAAAGCTGAAGAAGAATGATGGGTCTTTGGCTTGTTGCTGCTTCAAAAACTGAACCACCTGAGTTATGTCATTTTCCCTAGACTCTCTCAGCATCTTTGTCCTGTAATTACTGATATCCTTCTTAACCAGATTCGTGTTCTCCATGCCACCCCTTAGATATGCCAAAAATGCTAGTATTTTTCCGTTTGGCACATTCACCTCGACGAAGGACCTTATTATTGTCTTTTCCTGTTCTGAGAAATATCTGTGTGATCTCAAAAGTTTTGCCATTGAAGGGGCAAGCAGTTTATGATTGTGTTCAATAACTAGTCTACTGACTTTCCATATATCGTGTTTCTTTGTCACAGTCATTTCAGCCAAACAGTTTGTCTTATCAATAACTTTGTTTCTTTTCTTTTTTGCCTAACTTTGTTTCTATTCTTTTTTGCCGCAAGCACAGGCTCAGCTTCATCTGCAATTATCTACAGTCCTGTCAGTTTGCCATCTGCACCAAACTCGGCAGGTGGAGCTTTTTTCTACGCATCTGTGGCAGCATCCTTGTGGTCACTCGCTCCACAACGGTTGCACTTGTATATCCACCTGGTAACCTCTCCAATTGTTTTTTTTGTTTCTTGATGTGTACATTCCACTTTTGACAGTAGAGAAACCAACTATGAGTGCATAGTCATTGTACAATTTGTAGGCTTCTTCATCTGTTTCAAAGTTCATACCAATGCATGGAACATAATCACTGCTTTCACCATCCTGGCTTAGTGACATTGTTGCAGTTTCTACAGTCTCATTTTTTTTAAATCTCAATGTCTTCCTCTGTTAAGTCTATTTCCAGGACATTCACATCATTTTCTGAATTTTCTACCGTTGCTTCTGCATTTTCCACAATTGAAGATTCATCGATGGAGTTGTCTGAATTGTTTGTGTTTGCCTCTCCTCCATGTAGGTCATCAGATGAGTTCATATCAGCACCAACATTGAAGACAGCCTCACTAGCTGCACTTGCTGCAGCCTCCACCCAGCCATGATTCACTTTCATTCTTTCTGTCAAACCACAAAGGTATTCCAAATCTTCACCATTTGTTTCACCATCTAACATTTCTGTGTGCCTGTTTGCTTGAAAATCTTCTTCCGATAGGTAACTGTTGTCTTCGTGTGCAATGTTGTCTTCTTGTGCAATGTTGAATTGTTGCTCATGCATCATGGATGGGGCATCATCGTTGACCCTGCTTGTTGTTATGTACAACCCACCCTGTGTAGTTTTGAAAACACAAAGGTTTTTTCAGAAATTGTTATGCTATATAAAAATTTGATATAGGGGTTCTTTTTTTATGTTCTCACCTCATATGAATAATCAAATCCAGGATCAAAATCATCTGTCGTTGGCATGGTGTGAGTGATCCTACAGGAGCCTGCAATATGCATACATTTTTCAGTAAGCACACAGAGGCCAAGGCAAGTAAAAAAGATTTCACTTTTTTATTTATTTTAATTCATTGATTTTTTTGCTTTACCTGAGTACACTGCACTGCATCCCAGTTGTCTTGGTGGCTCTGTCATTTTTCAAGGCATCGATTTCTTTTTAATCAGCACAATTTTGGTCACTTGAAGACATATTTTTTGTGTCTTACATATGTAGTGCATACAACTTACATCATTTTGTTGTAGGGAGGCATCAATCATCGCATCTGGCATTCTGTCAGCACCACCCAATGGACTGTGTTCATGAAACTATAGAAGTTTATCGGATGGTTAGTCTGATATATGCTTGTTATTTATTGGCAGCTCCATTGTACTATTTTTAGTGCCGCTTATCTACTTAATCAAGCAAGAAATAAACTCACATTGTTATTTGTGGTTGTTTGACTTGCATCATGGATCATGCTTTCAGCATGATTACCCTGACGACTCACAGCTCCTGTTGGATAACACATTGAGTGGTTCTGTACATACAAACAAGTTTATCAGGTTTCTCAACAAGACACACACATGCCCACTATCATTGTTTTTTCGCATGTTCCATTTCTTGAAAAAATACACCAACCTGCAAGACAAGTTCCTGCGATGTTCTAATCTAATCATACAACAACCCTGTGTAGCTACCCATCGTAGGCATCATCGGATTGTGATCTGATATGTCCCCAATCAAATCTGCTCCAGAAAACACACCTCCACCAGATTCACCCTGCATTTTTCATGTAGTGTTATTGTTCATTTCTCCATCCGAAAATGCCAGGATAAAAATATCATAGCACATGAAAAATACCACGGCAATCATAATGGAGCCAGTAACGTAGTCTCCATACATCTGGAAGTCACCGTGTGATGTTGTTTGGTCAGGAAAACCATCGAAAACATTCTGTCACAAAATAAACATTTTATTTTCTACTATGTCATAACATGCAACTACTTTTCTTATAACTTTTTTGAACTTGTATACTATGATTTTTTTTGAGCAAATAGCAATCCATTCACATAGTAGATTCCACTCTCATAATTACTTCTTCATCATTTGGTAATATGATTTCATACTATGTCGCGCATCATAGTTACACAAGTTTATGCTTATGGTCAGAAATTTTACCTACAATTTTTCAACTAGTAGTTATGCAGTTTTTGTGGAAAAAACTTTTTCCTCAGTTACCCACTCTGATCTGAAAACACATGTCTCTCACTCACAGTTTTTCATGCATATGACACATTTTTCATTGCATTAATGACACTAACTCCCACTAATATGTGCTATGTTTTTTCTTGAATGAATCAGTCAAATTTGAAGATCTGAAACAATCCCACCAAAAAAAGGAGAGTGCAAAGCAAAGACTTCGTGATGTTTTTTTGGACGAAATTTTTCGAAGGGGGGGGGGTGTGATGGGAAACAAGGGGGAAGAATGAGGTACCTGAGGATTCATCTATGCAGCAAGAGATTCTTGATCCCTCTAGGTTGCTTCAAATCTCTTCCTCTTCTTGCTTTTATGTACTTCATGATCCATCTGATGTTCCCTATCTTTTTCTTTCTCTCCTCCTACCCCTCTGTTTGTACCTAGATTGGATCTCATTATTTTTTCTGTTTTTTCCCTCCCTTTTTTTCCGATCTGGATGGTTGCAGGGGGATGCCGTGGGGGCATGTATATATAGGGAAGAATCCCACATTTTTTGGCGGGCTTCCAAAAGGATTTTCCCACTGGAAAATTAGCTGGGTTTTTTTTTGGCGGGCTGCAATAATTAATAGCGGCGGAAGGCAATAATTTGTTTGTTTTTTCGACCCAGACAAAAAAAGCCCAACATCTTTGACAAAAAAAATAGTAGAGCTGAACGGGTGTACATCCGGTAGCGGGTCGATCGGCCCAAAAAAAGGTTCAAACATCATTGACAACAAATAGCAGAGCTTAATAGGTTTAGACCCTGTAGCGGGCAGAACAATATTTTGTCTCGAGGAAAGTGATTGAGATTTTGCAAAAAGCTCAGTCACTTTGTCGGATAACACAGAAAAGAAAAAAGTGACTGACAAACAGGAACAAATCAATCGATTTTTGTCTGCAGTATAGGAAGCTAACTGTTGGATAGAAGCTACGGCTGAGGAAAAAGTGACCGAGAGAAACCTTATTTTCAAGCATCTGACGTGACCCAAACTTATATTTCCAGCACAATTGTCATACAGTGGCCTTGTCCTTTTCGTTCACGCATATTTGGCGATGTTGTTTACCGAGTTGTACACGCGCACCGTCCGTACGTACTACTACGTCTATGGTGGATGACAAGAAAACATCCAAAGTTCAAAGTTGCATCGATCGACGAGAAGCAAAAGGAACAATGGACGACGGCGAGGTCGCCACGCCGGCGCGTCAAGTACTAACTATTTACAACGGGGACCTTGTGAAGTTCAATCCGACCGGCGCGCATGGCGACCGCGGGATCGCGTTTCCAAAGCCCGGCGAACAACTGGCGCAGGTGCTGTGCGCCGACGGCACAGTCGTGACCCGGGAGCTCCGTGACCTCACCGTTGTCGACCGGGGCAGACTGCTCTACCGGGGAAAGGCAGTCGCGCTGCTGTCGGACCCCGGCGGCCAGTTCGGGGTCGTCACGAGCACCGCCATGGAGCTCGACCTTATCGAGCTAAACGGCGGCGGCGGCGGGGAAGAAGAAGGCGAGCCGCCGGCGGTGATCGCCAGGGGCGTGTCGCCGGGAGAGCTGCGGCGCGTCAGGGAGCTCTGCTACGGGGACCTCGTCGTGTCCGGGCCGTGGCTCGGCGTGGTCGTCGCCAGGCCCGTCGACGGGCAGGAGCGGGGTGAGCGACGGCTCCGGGGCCTCAAAATCAGAGGGCCCCAACCTCCCAATACTCAATCTATTATCTATCTATGTTAATTGCAGATTAAAAATAACTACTATGTTAATTGGTCCATCCCCAATCCATCGTGATCCTTCCTATTCCACGTCTGGCGCGGCGCATCCTCTCGTTGCGCTCTCTTGCACGTCCTTCCGCCTTCCACGTCGGTGTCTCCGCCACGGACAGGGAGCGCCGTGCAGGTGCAGCCCCCATGCTTTGCCGTGGTGGCCTGCGCGTGATCTCGGCCGGCACGACATGCAAGTAGAGCAGGTCCCAAAGCCAGCAAGCATAGGTCGATCTAAGCCAGCAAGCACAGGTCAATCTAAGTCGGCAATAATCCGCAATCCACTGCTGCCAAGACCGAAAGACTCAATCGTGAGCAACTGCCGTGACGTAAGTTCATGTCTTCATGATGGCACAGGAGTATTTCTTAAAACAAATTTCATGACGGCTCATTCATGCACACATTATTCTGCGTTGGAATTAAATATTAATTCAAATTGCTTTTCTTCTCTTCCTAGTAGGACATGAGGTCTATTATAAATCGTTACTTCTTTTTACCATCAATATTAGATATAATTCTAAATGTTCTACGGAATAACACATTCTGAAGTTATATAGTTGTGTGAAGTATGTTTTAGTTGGATTTAAAATCTTAGGGCCCTATTTTGTATTTCGAACCGGGGCCTCAAATTCCTGGAGACGGCCCTGCACCCTATTCGTTTGGCTGGTGGCTGATGGCTGGTGCTGATTTGTTCTGAGAGAACAGTACTGTTGGCTGATTGCTGGTGGCTGGTTTGTTCTGAGAGAAAAGTATTGCTGGCTGGTGGCTGATAAGCCGAACGAACATGCTGCTGGTCGTCGGGGTGTTCCTCGACGTCGACGTGCTGTTTGACGACGGCGCCGTCTGCAGGCTCGACCCGGGCTCCTCGAGCAAGCTACGAGACAAGGCGAATCGCGAATGCGTCCCTGACGTGAACAGCCCCTACTATCCCGGGCAGCGCGTCGTCGATGCCACCGGCGACCAGCCGTCCATCTTCGAGACCTGCCAATGGCTTAACGGGTGCTGGAACTCTAGCCGCGTCGAGGGCACCGTCTGCAAGGTGACAATTGCCGGCGTGTTCGTCTACTGGGTCGCGTCGGCGAAGCTAGGCGCCGACCGCCGCCTCGTCAGAGTGTCCGCGCCGCCGTCTACCCAGTTGTACGGCAGCCTGACCTTCGTCTTCTCCGAGGCCCACTGGGGCGCAATGTTTTCAAATCGTATTATCGAACCTTATCATAAGGATACCGATAAGATGATTAATCGTGAGAAGTCGTCGATAAACCTGATAAATTGAGGCTAATCGACCTTATCGGTAGTATAATCGTTCTAAGAGTATAGGACTAATATACATATCATATAGTATATACTATATACTATATAATTTTGAAAGCTGAGCAACTAGCCAACCATAGCAGGCAGCAAGCACATAATGAAACAAGGTCTCAAATGATGACACATGAAGTCTAAGGGCCTCTTTGATAGGGCTTCGGCTGTGCCTAAAACGGCTGTGGCTGTGGCTACTCTAGTAAAATGGCTTCTTTGGTGAAGCTGAAGCCATTTTGTAAAGTGTTTGGCAAAATGGCTGTGGTTGTGGCACTACTGGATTCAGGACCTTCGCCGAGAGCGGGGATCCTCTCGGCGAAGGCCCTTTCCCTCTCGTTGAAGCCTTCGCCGAGAGGAAGCCCTCGGCGAAAGTCACACGGTGTACAGCCTACCGGTGATGCGACCTTCGCCGAGAGCTTCACTGGATCCTCTCGGTGAACATGCGCCGAGAGGCGTCCTCGGCTCTCGCCGAAAGCCCTCTTCCCGTCACGGCGCGTCCCTCCGTTAGGAGTGGGGGCCACTCCTTCGCCGAGAGCCAGATATCTGGCTCTCGTTGAAGACGGGGTCTTCGCCGAGAGCCAGATACCTGGCTCTCGTTGAAGACGGGGTCTTCGCCGAGAGCCAGATAGCTGGCTCTCGGCGAAGGAGTGGTCTTCGCCGAGAGCTAAGCTTTCTGCTCTCGGCGAAGGACTGCACCCCGCAAATCTGGGACACCCCCTTCGCCGAGAGCATTGGAGTTAGCTCTCGGCGAAGAGGTTTTCTTTTTTTTTCTTTTTTGTTTTCTTTTTTTCCAGCAGCCTCAAATATTCACAGAAATCACATATATCATCGCAGGCATATATAATATTCATCACAGACATATAATATTCATCACATAGTCCACAACAATCAAATAATCGACAAATTCATCACATAGTCCACCAACGATCACATAATCGACAAATTCATCACATAGTCACGAACTACAAGTCATAATGGTCCAGTGCAAGTCACAAATGTCCAAATGCAAATAAAAGTAGCTAAGTCCACGAACTCACTCGTCCGCCTACTGATCATGCGGCGACTGGGACCCCGACCCCCCGTGGGCGGCTGCTGTGGCCACGGGACCCACCCAGACGCCTGTGGCATCCCCTGCGAGCTGTGAGGCTGCTGAAGGCCAGGTCTCGTCCACGGGCCAGGTGGCACCCACTGCATCCCACCCCAAGGAGTCTGCTGAGCTAGCGGGGACCCGTCGTATGCTGCAGGCCCATCATTTGATGCCGCAGATAGATCCTACGTAGAATTTAAAGTGTTAATTAGAAATTTCGACAGCACCTCCCCTGCACTGTGAGGTATTAAGAACCTGCAAGAAAAAGCCACAACACGAAGGTCGGGCCACAATAAATGTCTTCTCACGGCTCGATGGCCAGACACATGTCATGTGGTGTCGTACGACACGTGGTCAAATTGACATAAATGAATGTACAAGGTTTTCAGCATTTGTATGAAGTCAGTCTAGGTCACTACTAGAAAAAAATAGCAGGGTTCAAAGTAACTCACCGGAGAAATAGCGGTCGGTCGAGCGAGTGGAGGAATGAACGCCTGTGGTACTGGAGGGAGTTGCACCTGCGGTAGTGGAGGGAGTTGCACCTGTGGCGCCACCGCATGACCAAGGTTTTCCAAGTACTTAAGCACGGAGGCAAACTGCTGATTGTGGGCCGACTGTAACGCCTCCATCTGCTTCTGGTGGACCTCGGCCATCGGCCGCAGGTACTCATTGGATTGCCTTTGCGTCTCTTCTACCTCGCCTCTCCCGCTCGGCCTTCTCTGCTGCAAGTTGGGCCTACAATATTTGATCCAAAAATTAGAATATAAAGTAATCATATGTAAATATCAATGGACGACAAAGACAACGAAATAACCCGGAACTCGCTCGTTCAATGTCTGCGTAGCAGTGGGCCGACTATGTATGGGCGGGGCTGAGCTCGTGCCCCTATCTCGAGATCGAACTGCCGCGAGCGTCGGAACAGAGGACGGAACAAGGAGACTGTCACCCACATGGTACCGTCCATGCATCCTGCCTTCTCTGCTCCTCACGACATCCATCAAGAGGCTCTGTCACTAGATCGAAGTCTGGCCCACGAACCTCCCTTGCCGTCGTGACGTACCTTGTGATGCGGGACTGGATTGTCGGGTTACTATACGCCTCGGGTGGGTCGTCCACGTTGAAGGCGACGTCGGCCTTGGCCTTGCCCTTGTGTGCTATGCCATATGCCTGGAGCTCGCTGCAAGGCTGATTCTCATGTGCCTGAGACTGCAAGAAACAACAATGTGGGTGTTAGAAAAATAACAATGTGGGTGTTAGAAAACAACAAAGTGGGTGTTAGAATAATTGAGAGTTAGACAACAACAAATCGAAATAAATAAATAAAAAACGTACCCATCTACGACCGAACTCGCGAAGGTTAATGGGGCCTTGGTGGTGTGCCGGACCTGCCATCTTCAAACGCCGCTCCCGGCGCTCGAGGTGCTTTGCCTCCCAATCCGGCTCAAACCACTTGTTCACAATTGCCCTCCAAACGTGAGGCCGGTCGGCACACCACCACGGGGGCACCTGCAAGTCATCAAGTGCATACCTACAAAAACATCAAATTGAGCAAATGTAATCTCAGAAAAATGAATTGACGCATATTTATACCTCCATGTATTGTTCTTGAGTGAGTCGGAGGTTTCGCATGTCCGATTTTCGGACTTTCTCATGTCGCTGAGCCTTCCAGACCATGTTTTGCGAGACACGGGACTCGTAAATCATATCAGTGACAAGTTTGCGACAAATGAACATGGCGTTGTCATTCGCCCGCGCCTCGTATCCTGGAAAAACTCGTAGAAATCCTGCATATAAAAGTGTTGTCAATACACGAGCCAAATCCAATTAAGTCAGAAAAAATAATTTATTGATAGGAAAAACACACCCAAAACTCAGAAACCACCCGGACGGCCTTGTTCGGGAACACCCGCCCAGTCGGATCCTGGACATCGGGCATGAGGGCGTAGTGGTCAAACGACGTCACCAGCACCTCTCGGCGAGCATCTCCCTCGCCAACCCACACGAACCCGGGGTAGTGAAGCCTGACCAGAACGCCCAAGATGCCATTGGGAAGCCGGTTATGACCACCTGGACTCTCGATCTTCCACCCCCTGCCAAAATGATTCACAAAATGTATTAGTTTGAATGTGAGTTTGAAGAGAACCAATGAAAAGGTTAAGAAAAGTTACCGTGTTCCCTCGGGTCTAATAATCGGGCGGTTCTCGGGTAGTATCGGTCGGTCTGGAAGTGTCGAATGGCCTCGCACATAGACCTTGGGCCTAGCCTCCACCCCCGCCTCCTCCTCGTCCTCCTCCTCCTCCTCCTCCCCCTCCTCCCTCCCCTGCACCTCATCATCCTGCTGCTGCACCTCCTCCTCCTCCTCCTCCTCCTCCTCCTCCGTCGCAACTGGAGAGGGTGCACTCTTGCGACCCCGTGGCTCCAGATGAACCGGAAGGTACCACGGAGGGGGACCTCGACACCCTCCTCATCATCCCGGAGCCCAAAGCCTCGTCCTGGTACAAGTCATTGAGGTTCCTCACCAAACGGCCGCGCTGCCTCGGCACCTTCTTTTTTGGCGGCATCTTGGATCAAACACCTGAAATAAACAAGAGTAAATCAATTAGTACATAATTACATTTAAATATAAATTAGTAATAAATAAGAAACATGTTATACTAGTACATGAAACAAAATATCCTAGTAAATTATAGACATATTTACAATTAGTACGGATCTTACATGTTTTAGAAATAATCATCATAATCCGGAATATTTGGATCGTAGTAATCATCACTATCTCGCATGTCCATAGACTCAACGCCGTTCTCCAAAGGCGGAACGGTGTCATCATCATCATTGTCATTGCCTAAACGTAATCGCTCAAGTAATCTTAGGTCGTCATCATTTTGAACCTCTTCTGCATCATCGCCGTCGACACCCATTTCATTGTCTACTTCCATTTATATCGCTTGGGTTAAGTCTATCTCAAAGCTCCCCTCTAGCCCATCCTCTTGGAAGAAATCTCCGTCATATGTGTTTGGGTCTAGTAGGTGGTAATCTTCATTGCCTGGGGCAGGTAGTTTACCGTGTGGCGATACCTTGTACACAACACTCCAACCCTGGAGACGCTTGTCAGTTTTACAAGGGTATGAGAGGTAATATACTTGTGTGGTCTGTTGGGCCACAATATAGACATCGTGCCCTGGGTACAGAGATGACTGCTTAATTTCGACGAGCCCAAGATTCTTATTTTGTCTCATACCGCGAGCGCTTGGATCAAACCAATGGCACTTGAATATGACAGGTTTAAGAGGTTTGCAACCATGATACTCGAGTTCGTATATTTCTTGAAGTCCAAAGTAATCTACCCCATCGGATGAGCTACGCGTACAAACTCCATTATTTGTGGTTCTTCGATTGGGCCTTTCCTCCTCGTATTTTGTCGTGTGAAAGTGATACCCATTCACATCATAAACATTATATGAGTTCACCCTGAAGGTGAAACCTCCCGAAACCTGCCTCACCTCAGGATTCATCAACGGATCGGTTAGACCCTGCAATTTCAGGGAGGATAGTGGTTAATGCGATACTGAGTATGAGCTAAAATACTTTTAATGTACTGAGTATGAGCTAAATTACCTTCTGTTTGAACCATGCAATGAAATCGATATTTCTGGTTCCCGGTGGTATGTCCAGCAAAATCCTATCAACCGCACCATGGCGAAGAAGGATTTCCTCCTCGTGGTCGTTAGGTGGCCTTGAGTGACCCCAGAATTGCCCAATAAATTCACTGCACCAAATCAAATGTGGTTGGATGCAGATGAGGCAACATACAAGAAAGGAAATGATGAGATTTAACGACAACTTACTTTATGTATGGTCGTACTTCCTCAAGGTTGCGCAAAATATATATCGTGATAGTGCGCCACTCTTGAAGAGATAAGGTCTTTCGCGTCCGAACACTTGCACTTCCAAGTTGTCCTCGAAAAGGCTGAGGTTCGATTCATTTTCTCCAGTATTGTATCGAGGAGGGCGATTATGCACGCTGGGAAGGTGCTCCGCATAGTATTTAGTTGTGAAGTTTGACACCTCTTGCGAAATTTGTGCCTCCGCAATGCAAGCTTCAATTTTATTTTTATTTTTACATGTGCTTCGAAGAACCTTACAAACCCTCTCAATCGGATAGCACCAACGGTCTTTGCACGCCCCCCCCAATCGTGCCTCACGCGGGAGGTGCAAAATCATATGTTCCATCGGGTTGAAGAAGCCGGGTGGAAAGATCTTCTCTAGCTTACAGAGCAACACAGGTGCAATTTGTTCTAGTTTGTCAATCACAGCACGAGATAACTCCTTAGCGCAAAGCTGACGGAAGAAATAGCTCAACTCTGCCAGCACTTGCCACACATGCTCAGGCACATAGCCTCGAACCATCACCGGAAGAAGCCGCTCGATCCAAATGTGGTAGTCATGACTTTTCAGCCCTTTTAATTTTAGATTAGTTAAATTGACTCCCCTCCTCAGATTCGCAGCATACCCATCAGGGAACATTAACTTTTGGATCCATTCTAGTACTTCCTTTCTTGTTCCCTACTAAGGACGAAATCAGCCTTAGGCCTTTTCCATTTCTTGCCCGGTATAGGCTTTGGGATGACTTGCTTTGGCCTATCGCATAACATTTCTATATCGACTCTAGGCTTAACATTGTCCTTACTCTTCTCCGGTATGTCCATGATTGTACCCCACAGTGCCTCGGCAACATTCTTTTTGGTATGCATCACATCAATGTTATGTGGAAGATGAAGATCTTCCATGTAGGGTAGCCTCCACAAGCCCGACTTCTGCGTCCAGGCATGTTGCACACCATATCCACAAAACGATGTTCTCCTTCTTTGAGCACGAGAGCGTCTACCTGAGCTTGAGCCTCGACACCAGTCATCATGTGCGGGGGTGGATCTTTAACTAAGACACCTTTTATAAAATTCTTTGTGTCTCGTCTGAATTGATGGTCAAGAGGGAGGAATTGTCGATGTTTGTCGAATGAAGAATACTTCCCACCGTTCTTCAACCAAATGAACATCAGAGCTGCCTTGCATCTTGGGCAAGGGAACTTCCCATGGACACACCAACCGCAAAATATCCCATAAGCCGGCATGTCATGCAAGGAGTACATGTACCACACGTGCATTTTGAAGTTTGTCTTCGTAGCTCGGTCGTATGTCGTCACCCCTTCATTCCAAGCCTTGAGCAAATCATCAATCAGAGGCTCCATGTACACACACATATTATCTTCGGGTATCCGGGAATTATCAACGACATGAATACGTACTGCCGTTGAAAGACGACGCCGGGGGGTAGATTGAGGGGGATTACAAACACGGGCCAACAAGTGTATGGGGCAGCTAACATTCCATAAGGATTGAAATCATCTGTCGCCAGCGCAACACATACATTTTGAGCCTCTCCCTCTTTGTCAACATGCTTCTCATCAAACTTTGACCATGCTTCAGCACGGATGGATGTGTAAGGTTATCACCGTATCAGCGACCCGTTTTGCGCCAAGTCATTTGCTTCGCAGATTCCTCGGTCATGTACATCTGTTGGATCCGCGGTATGGGCGGGAGGTACTGCAGGACACTCACTAGGGTTGTGAGCTGCGTCTTTGGACGACCCTCACCAGAGCCTACCTCAATGTACCGAGATGCTTTACATTTCGTACAGTACGTGGCTTTCTCATGATCTTTCCTGAATAAGACAGATCCATTCGGACGGGCATGTATCTTCTCGTATGGCATCTTAAGTGCACGAAGGACTTTTTGGGCTTCATACATGTTCTTTGGCAAAATGTGATCTTCGGGAAGCATGTCGCTAATCACGGTCACCAAAGCATCGAAGCATTCTCGACTCAGGTTATGCTGGGACTTTACTGCCATGAGGCGGCCGATGGAGTCTAGTTGAGATTGTTTGGTGTGTTTGTGAAGGGGTTTTTGTGCTGCAGCCAACATGTCATAATACGCCTTTGCGCTTGGCTCTGGCTCCTCCTCTGGACGTTCTCTTTGAAAATGTGCTTCATGAAAGTCATCTAGCATGTCTGCTACTCCAGCATCACTATCAAGTTCTCCAATGCGTTGTCTCACGGCCTCAGATCTCATATGACAGGTTTCATTGTGAAAGGTCCACTTGGAGTAGTCTCTCGTAAAACCAAAGTTGTAGAGATGAGCTGCCATGACCTCCTTTGTCCTTTTGCGTGAGTTTCCGCACTTGCGACAGGGACACCATATCGTTTTACTATCTTTAGGCCCTTTAACCTTTCTAAATGCTTCATCCATGAAAGCTTGAGCATTGTCAATCCATTCTTGTGTCACACGACCATTTGGTGCCCATCCTTTGTACATCCACTCACGGTCACCCATTCTCTATCATATCAGCGAGTCATATGAAATATATTGCATCATCTACACGATGCCTACACATTCTAATAGGTAAAGATAGGTCCTAATCCGACCCGTGAATGCGTAGATGGGGTTAGTTCCTATGGTCTACTCCGATCCGAGACAGAATTTCGGCAGCACCTCCCCGCTGTTCTCCAAATACACGTCCCATTAGGGAGATTGTGTATCCGGAGAACAACGGGGAGGTGTTGCCGAAACTCTATCTCGGATCGGAGTAGACCATAGAAACTAACCCCATCTACGCATCCACGGGCTGTCAAAAAAACGTGGACAATTCAAAACAGATACAACAATAAATATGCAAAGATTTGCATATTTCAAACTGTATCTCTTTCGAACGGGAGACGCCTAACTAGGTTTCGCGATCTACAACATCTAGGAACTTGATGGCGAGGCAGGGGCGTGCTCACCTAGTGACTTGATGGCGAGGCAGGGGCAGGCGGCAAGACCGGGGGTCGACCGGGCCTCCGAGACAATGTGAGCGCGAACTCTAACTCCTCCTTCAGCGGTGCCAACCAGGCCTCCTTCCTGCAAAAATAGATCAATGATGGGTGTTTAGTCGAAATTTCGGCGGCACCTCCCCCCGTACGGTGAGGTTTCCAAAACCTGCAACAAAAGGCACGACACGACGGTCGGGCTACACATGGGGTTTCTTCCAACGGCTCGATGGCCGGAAAATCACATGTAGTGCCCCCATGCGATCCACGAGTCTCACCTAGGTGATCGACAAATCACCCCTCTTGCTCCCAAAAAAGCTTCCGGTGGTCAGTGCGGCATCTCAAGGCATCTCTTCCTATAAAATTGATATGCATTAGATGTATATATGAAAACAAAAATTAGAGACATGATAAATTTGCTAGTATTAGATACCTTAATTGCTAACTAGCAAGAATTCTACATCACTAATTCGTCAAGACACCTAAAATTTGATCACTGAAATCTCTAATTTATATATCCAACATCACTAATTCATCACTAATTTGTAACTAAATTACCGAAATCGAGAGGAAGTCGAGAGAGCACTCACAAGGGGTGAAGCACCGAGGTTGGATGCGTTCGTGGCAATGGATCCTTCGACGTCTCCTAACCCTCCTCCACGTCGGCCTTCTCCATCTCCTCCTCCTTCTCTCCCCTCCCTCGATTTTCCTTCGCAGCCGGCCTCCTTGGCAGCCGAGGGAGGTGGTGGTGGGCGAGGCGGCACGGGGGCGGGGTGGGGGCGGGTCGCCGCGGGCGGGAGGTGGCGGCGGCAAAGCGGGCGGGGGGTCGGGGCGGGGCGGTGGCGGCGGGCGGCGGGGGCGGGGGTCCGGGCGGGGGCACGGGACGGGGTGGGGCGGGTCGGGGGCGGGGCGGCGGCGGAGCGCGGCGGGGCGGGCGGCGGCGAGGTGGTGGCGGCGTGGGCGGGGCGGCGGCGGGGGTGGTGGCGGCGCGGGGCGGCGGCGGCGGGTCGGGGCGGCGGCGGGTCGGGGAGGCGGCGGCGGGGTGTTGTGTTGTGTTGTGTTGTGTTGGCGGCGGGCGTGTTGGTGGGCGGGCCGGGTTAGGCCAAAAAGGAAGACCCTTCGCCGAGAGCCAAGATCTAGGGCTCTCGGCGAAGAACTGCTAAAAATTTTAAAATAAGAAAACTTATTGAAAAAAAAATTAAAAAATTGTCTTTCCTTCGAAAATAAAAAAAAGCCCTCTTCGCCGAGAGCCAAGGGGCCGGCTCTCGGCGATGCGGCGAGCGGGCCCCACGCTCGGAGGCTCGCGGCCCCCGCTGAAAATAAAAAAAAAAGCCCTCTTCGCCGAGAGCCAAGGGGCCGGCTCTCGGCGATACTGACGAGCGGGCCCCACGCTCCGGAGGCTCGCGCTGCCTGCTGAAAATAAAAAAAAGCCCTCTTCGCCGAGAGCCAAGGGGCCGGCTCTCGGCGATACTGACGAGCGGGCCCCACGCTCCGGAGGCTCGCGCTGCCTGCTGAAAATAATAAAAAAAAAGCTCTCTTCGCTGAGAGCCAAGGGGCCGGCTCTCGGCGAAGGTCCCCTGTTCACCGAGAGCCGAACACTCACCGAAGGTTATTTTCATCAAATTTTATCTAAAAATAGCAAACAAATTTGAAATTTCGATAAAACTTAACGTGTCACTAGATATGTTGTGTATTGCTTATAAAAAAGTGGTTGCACTCAAATTCAAAATGAAAATTCACAAAGAGACCAAACCAAGTGGTATCAGTTCAAATTCTCTGAAACTTCTCGTGAGATGTTCCGGTTTCTAAAGAGTGTACGTGTCAACTTGTTCAAAACACTCTCTACTATTTATCACAATCTCTATGTATGATATCACGATCACTCGACAAAAATCGTGATTTTTCAACTTCATTTGAATTTTATATAATTTTTTTACCTTGCTACCACACGATCTTCATCATGATACGAGAACCAAATGCAAGAAAATTGAGCTTCATTTCATGTACATGGTCTTAGAGATGTCTCATGAACATGAATACCATTTTTCGAACAAATTTGCTCTATGATTTTATGCACTTGCAGTTCATATCGGACGTATAAGAAACAAATACAAAGAAAGAAGTGAAATTGTTAAATATAGCTAACAAAGACAAAATGGTGCCAATTTTGTACATGTATATTTTTTGAGTGTATGTGGATCAAGGAAAAAGTTTGGACCCGAAAATGTGAAATTTTTTTTGAAAATTCGCCGTGAGCAGAAACAAAACACTCACCGAAGGTATAATACTCTCGGTGAAAGTGTTTCTTCGCCGAGAGCCGGATCTCCAGGCTCTCGGCGAATTTAACGGACGTAGGCGGCCGTAACGGCCGCGGGGTGGAGCCGTCAGCCGAACCCTTCGCCGAGAGCTGAGGGTAGAAAGATCTCGGCGAAGGTGCTGTTCACCGTGGGCCAGTCCTTCGCCGAGAGCCAGACCTTGCGCTCTCGGCGAAGGTGGGCTTCACCGAGAGCTGGAGATTTGGCTCTCGCCGAAGGTTCCAGCTCTCGGTGAAGACTCTGTTTCCCGTAGTGTGGCTTCTATGTCACATGTGGGTAAGAAGCCGCGAGAAGCCACTATTTTTGGCTTCACCTCCGTAGTACAAATTGCAAAATGGTTTCTCCATAGCTTCAGCTTGGAAGCCGTTTTTTTTGTTAGGGGTTTGGCAGGGCTTCTGTATAAGCCAATAGAGAAGCACTTGGAAAAGCCCTGCCAAAGGGCCCCTAAATGTCTAATACATCAAAAGTTAGGCATCACATTAGCAGTACAACACATTTAAAGTCTAAGCAATTAAAGTTTCATCTAAAGAAAAACCCTTTTCATCTCCATATGTATTTCAAGCTGAAATTTTGTCCCTCAAAACTTATCGTCCTCAGTCTTTCGGACGATTTATCGCGATAAGTTGACGATTTATCGGACGATATGATTCCTAATCGTGGAACTCGGGTCGGTGGTCCTTATCGGTATGCACTGAGCGATAAGGACGATAAATCGTGATAAATCGCGATAATTCGGTCCGAAACCCTAACCCCCCATCGTCGTGGTGACCGGGAGCACGAGGATTTCCAGCGGTCCTTGTGCGTCTCCGACGCCCGCACCACCGTCGACGTGCTGTGGGCTGTGGCAGGACGGCACGCGGCGGCGCGGCGTGCCCTCGGTGGCGCTGGAGCCCTACGTGGCGCTCGACGACTACGACTTCTTCCCGGGAGAACGTGTTGTTGCCCATGTTGATTTCCGTGACGACGACGGCGGCGGCGAGGTGCGCGTCGGCGTCGTCAGGAGCGCCGATTGCGACGACCACACCGTGCGCGTGTCATGGCTCAAGCCTTCGTCGCCGGGCGAGGAGCCGGAGGTCGAGTGCGAGGAAACCGTGAACGCATACTATCTCGGGGCAGAATGCAGTATTTTCTACGGAAATGTCGTCGTACGCCTGCCGTCGTCGCTGGAATCAGCCACTGGCAGTGACGGTGGTGCAGCGGCGCAACATGGTAAGGGAGTTGCTGCCCCCACCGCCGCTGCCGCCGGCGCTAGTGCAGACTTGTCATGGGTCGGGTATGTTATTGATCTTTGCCATGACGGGCATGTCCAGGTCAGCTGGGGTGACGGCAGCACGTCCAAGGTATGTATACTGATCCATTTCTTCCCACTTCGTTCCAAATTATATGCCGTTTTGGTGTAAACAACCAAAACAACCTAGTACTGCTCATGGAACTACTTAGGGACTTAGTGTCATATAATATACATATCTAATCATCTACTATTATAGGTAATTTAGTAATTATTATTCACATGGAATGATCTTGTAGACTTTATGCTAGTGTAAAAAAAATATTATATTGATACCATTATTTGTGTGTTCCATTACTTTGATGTTCTCATACTAACTATACTACTTATATATACTATATATATATATATATATATATACACACACATATATATATATATAACACGGGTGAAGTTTTATAAATAGTATACAAAATTATTAATCTTGATCAACGAATCTTGTTGAAAATTAAACTAACATTGTCGCTAAAGTGGGTTAATTAACCCTCTGATTCCAATTTCGTGCATGGGTGCCAACTTCAGGTGCTGCCTCATGAGATAGCTGTTATCCGATGGCAACATGTCGACGAGCTCTACAATGAGCTCACGCAGGAATGGACAAATGCACCAGAGAAGTCTCAAGTACCTACCGCCACCGATAGCGATATCACCACTCTCACTGAGCTTCAAAGCGACAACAATAAGGAAGGAGAAGGTGAGTCCATTGATGGAAGCGAAGGACGAGATGTCGACGATGGAGGCGATGAAGGTGGTGGTGGTGACTCTGCCGTGGAGGTAAAGGTGGCTGCTGCCAGTGCTGCCAGCACTGAGGGCTTGCCTCATTTTCTGCGGTTCGATGTCGTGCAAAGCCCTTCAGATCACCATTACCTAAATGACACGGTACAGGTGCGTAGCTAATTAGAGTAAATTAATTGATGATTTCGCATATACATATATGCACACTTAATTAATCGATCGACCGACTGTGTGCAGGGTGCTGGCGTAGGTAGAAAGTGGGCAAAAAGAGTGCAAAAGGAGTGGAAAATTCTGGAGAGCAGCTTATTACCACTTACCAGGTATACACCACAACAGAAATTTAAAAAATGTAACACGATTTCCATGAGCGCATAATGATGTTAATTTATTCATGTGTATATGCTGCTGCAGAAACTGTCTAAGTTCGGGCGTTCGAGGACCGGATGGACCTTCTCCGGGCGGCAATGGTGGGCTCCGCCGGGACGCCGTACCAGGACGGCCTCTTCTTCTTCGACGCGCATCTGCCGCCGACGTACCCCGCCGTGCCGCCGCAGGTGTACTACCACTCCTTCGGCCTCGACATGAACCCCAACCTGGACAAGTCCGGCACCGTGTGCCTGAGCCTGCTCGACACCTTCGGCGGCGAGGGCCCGGAGCTCTGGTCGCCGGCAGCGTCGACAGTCCTGTAGGTGCTCGTCTCCATCCAGGGCCTCGTCCTCACGGAGCAGCCCTACTACAACGAGGCCGGCTACGAGGAGATGCTCGGCACGGCCGAGGGCGCGCGCAACGCGCTCTCCTACGCCGAGAACGCCTACCTCCTCACCCTCCGGAGCATGCTCCGCCTGCTGCGCCGGCCGCCAGAGGGGTTCGAGGCGCTCGTCGGGGACCACTTCCGCCGCCGCGGTGGGTTCGTGCTCCGGGCGTGCGAGGCGTACCTGCATGAGCGCTGCGCCGTCGGGACGCTCGACGGCGAGGCACGCGCCACGGCGGACGGGAGCGGGGAGCGGCGGCGGTGCTCGGAGGGTTTCAGGATCGCGCTCCGCAGCGTTGTGCCGCAGCTCGTCCGGGCACTCACCGAGGCAGGCGCCGACGGGTGCGGGCATTTCGATACATAGGTCGCAAACACTGAAACACGTCTACTCTATTATATAGCTCAGTACAGCCGTATTATTGGGTAAAAAAATATCTCTAAGAGTTTTTCAAATTTTACTTGCTATAAATTTTGTGTTTTGTCAACTTCTAAAAACATATGTAAAAAAGAGTGCATCTCCAACAATTTGGCATAATTCATTTGCTAAACTGTGATAGATCTAACTTTCATCAAGAATCCTGTGAGAAACAAAATTATGTTTATGCTCTTCCACACCTTTTCTGACACGGACGGATGTTCCGCGGATACGAGCGCGCATATATGTGTGCGCGGAGGCTCTTTTACCGAACTTGGGCATAAATGGCAACGTGAGATGGGAAATTGTTAGAGAAGTTTTTTTAAAAAAAATAAGAATGACAACTTGAGACAAGGAACTGCTAGAGGTGCTCTTTAACTAGGCATCTTCACTATCAAGGTTATATAGTTTTAACTAGGAATCAACACTAGTACTGCACTCCTATATACACACCTTGTCATCCTAAGTTTCGACCTTTTTCTTTCTTTCAGCTTCTTACATAATATTTTGCTCTCGAAACAAATCGTACCATGAGTACAATCTACTTTTCTTTCAGAACAAACCTGTCATACAAATTAACACTATATTTGTCGAACAGATCATATACTCCCTCCTTTCATATTACTTGTCATTTGAATTTTCTAGATGACTTAAATGCGTTGTTGGCCCCTGAACTTGCAGGGCTGTGTCAAATAGGTCCATGAACTTAAAAACCAGTCATCTGGCCCCTCAAACTTGCAAACCCATTCACTCCGGGTCCAAGGCGGTTTTCTAGGCTACGTGGCGGCCTCTGGTAGGCCGTGCGTGGCACTGTTTGTGGTGCTGACGTCAGCGATGATGTCAGCACTTCTTTTTAATTTGTGTAATTGATATTTTTTATTCGGATCTCCAAGTATAGCAAATAATATATCAATTTTGATCGTCTCGACAACCTCTTTGCAATGGTGTACTCTGTTTTATTATTTGAGATAGTTTTATTTTGTGAAAAATTAAACATTTATACAAAATAAGTGAGAATAACAAAATGATCAAACTTATATATTCTATGGCCAAATAAAAGCGCGGCACAAACAAGTGAGAATAATTTAAAACTGGGAATAACAATTTGAATAATTTCAAAGTGGGAATAACAATTTGTTCATTTTTTAAATGCAATAATTTAAAAGACAATTTGAATAACAAAACAAGTGAGAATAACAAAATAAGTGGGAATAACAATTTCATCAAACTTACATATTCTATGGCCAAATGAACCTAAAAGGACAATATTCCACGTTACATAATAACAAAAATATTATTTATCCAACAAATTCCCCGATTTCGTTATTCTTACTTATTTTGTAGAAATATTTATTATTTCACAAATAAAACTATCTCAAATAACAAAACAGAGTACACCATTGCAAAGAGCTCGTCAAGATGATCAAAATTGATATATTATTTGCTATATTTGGAGCTCCGAATAAAAAGATATCAATTTCGCAAATTAAAAAGAAGGGCTGACATCATCGCTGACGTCAGCACCACAAATAGTGCCATGCACGGCCTACTAGAGGCTGCCACATGGTCTAGAAAACTGCTTTGGACATGAAGTGAACGGGTTTGCAAGTTTGAGGGGCTACATGAATGGTTTTCAAGTTCATGGACCTATTTGACACAGCCCTGCAAGTTCAGGGGCCAACAGTGCATTTAACTCTTTCTAGATATACTCATTTGGTTGTGTACATAAATAAATGTATCTAGAAAAGTCAAAATGACAACTAATATGAAACGAGCGAGTATATTAGAGATATGGAAGTGTTCATGACCAGAGCATCCTACTAGTTAATTTATCCATATTTTTTTCTAATATTTGAGTTCAAACAGGGGTATTTGGACCTGGATACTCCGAGTGCTCACATGGGCCTCCATTACAACTTCAAAGCGGCCCAGGGCCCAAATGCCACTTGCAAGATGGCTTTTCACTTCCCGCCTTTTGCTTCCCTTGGAGTTTCAACACTCGACCATCCGCGTCGGCCCTTGTATCCGCCTCCTCAAGATTTGGTGCGATGGAGAGCCTCTGCCAGGAGGCAACGAGCCCATCACGTGCGGCCCCCAACGACCTCACGTGCGTCGAGCTGCTGCGTCAGGAGCCACCGCCCTGCTCCGTCGACCCGAGCTCCACCCCACGCTGCGCGAGAAGGGCAGGGAGTAGGTCGGGAGGTGACGGCGAGGAGGCCTGTACCACACACCGCTGGGGAGCTTATGCCTCTGGAGTATAGAGGAGCTCGCCACCGCCTGGATCTAGTGCAGCTAGCCCAGGACGCTCCGCCGCCGCTCCCTGCACCAGCTACGGTCGCTGACGCGGCCATGAAGAGGAGGAGGAGATGGTCGCGGTGCTCGTCAGTGCTCGCCTCGCCTCGCAATGGCTGTCGTGTAGGCTGATGGCTTTAATCCGTTTGGGATGTTGAATGTTGCATATACTACATGGCCTGTCATCCTAATCCCTTACAACTTGCCTCCTTGGTTGTGTTTGAAGCAACCCTATTGGATGATGTCTATGCTGATACCTGGGCCAAAATCACCTGGAATGAATATTGATGTCTATTTGCAACCCCTAATTGATGAGTTGATTGAGTTATGGGTGACGGTGTGAAAACATGGGATGAGGATAAGAAGGAAAATTTTACTCTTCGTGCACTTTTGTTGTGGACCATTAATGACTTCCCCTATGCCATGCTATCTGGTTGGAGTACTAAAAGAAAATTTGCATGTCCATACCGCCACAAAGATACGAGTACTTATGGTTGAAATTTGGGTCAAAGCATTGTTATATGGGTCATCGTCGATTTCTCCCTCGGAACCATAGGTGGCGCAGGAGCAAAGGCAGCTTCAACAACATGACAGAGATGAGGGCGGCACATGTGCCACCGTCGCGTGATCGGGTTACGCGGCGGTTTGAAAGTTTTGATAAACAAAAATTTGGGACAGCATCAAAGAAGAGGAAGCAACGTGAAGAAGACAATAGGTGGCACAAGCGGAGGAAGAAGAGTATATTTTTTCGGCTTAAATGCGGAAAAATTTGGTTGTAAGGCATAACTTGGATGTTATGCACATTGAGAAGAATATATGTGAAAGCATTATTGGGACGTTGCTTCACATAGATGGTAAGAGCAAGGATAGTGAAAAGGCGCGGCTTGACATGCAAAATCTTGGGATACGGCAGGACCAGCATCCAATGGTGGAGAATGGAAAGTATACTTTGCCTCCATCATTGTACTCCTTAGGCAGGGACCAAAAGAAGATGTTATGCACATTCTTACAAGGAGTGAGGATGCCTGATGGTTACGCGTCTAATATTAAGAGGTGTGTGGATGTGAATGGGTGCAAGGTTTACGGACTAAAATCACATGACTATCATGTTATATTGCGAAATTGTTACCCTTAGTTGCTAGGCATATCTTGCACGAAGGCGTTGTCGGACCATTGGTTGAGCTTAGCGAGGTTTTTCAATGCCTTGTGTTCAAAGGAGCTTGTGCAAAGCGACATGGATAAATTAAGCTCTTCAATTGCGGATACTTTATGTAAGCTTGAGATGATATTTCCACCGGCATTCTTTGACATTATGATCCATTTGCCGGTTCATTTAGGCGAGGAGGCTAAATTTGGTGGACCGATCTATTATCGATGGATGTATCCAATCGAGAGGTATCTACGTACACTTAAAGGATATGTTAGGAACAAGGCACATCCGAAGGTTCGATAGCGAGAGGGATATATCTTAGAGGAGTGCATGACATTCTGCTGCCGCTTTGTAGAAGACATTGAAACAAAGCTGGATAGGCCAATGCGCCATGAGGGGAGCGTGGTAAATGAACCACCGACTGGTTCTAACATACTTGGCAGCATCGACTACAGTAAGAAAGGCTGCAAACTACGACATCTTCCTAAATCTGAAATGTTGAGGATGCGCCACTATATTTTGTCAAACTGTGATGAGGCAGTGTCTTGGATCAAGTAAGCTGCTGCAAACTTTTTTTTTGTTCTTAAATAGTTTATAGTTCATTGTACAGTAATATTGTTTTCAATTTAAAATCATAGTGAGCATAAGGCGGTGTTGAAAAAAACTAGTGCACAAGGTGTTGAAAAGCGTCACAAGGAGCACTTTGTTGGATGGTTTGAACGTAAGGTGAGTAATGTTATAACATACATGACAAAAACATTTTGCAGTACTCCACTTTAAAAAAATTTCAGCTGTAATTTTTTTCTCTTGAGCGCAGGCTAAGGTCTTTTATGAAGAACAGAAGATCAGTGAAGAGCTATATGACCTTTCACAGGGTCCTCATTATGTGGCTCGGGTTTTCAACAGATGTGTGATTCATGATTTCTTTTTCCGAACGGCTACTGTAGAGGCTAACTATAATACACAAAATTCTGGAGTTGTAGTGAAGTCTGATGAAAAAGAGAGCAATATGGATTTGTATGGTGTCCTTCAGAAGGTAATCGCACTAGATTTCCCTGGTGAAAAAGAGGTCATATTGTTTGAGTGTGATTGGTTTGATGTTCCTGACGCATCGAAGAGTAACAAGAGCAAAAGTAAAGGGTATAGTAGAGATGAATATGGGATTATAGATATTGAAACAAGTCGCCGTCGATATATGGATGAGCCTTACGTTCTGGGGACTCAAGTGGAACAGGTTTTTTATGTGAAATGTGCACATAAACCTAGCTGGAGCAGTGTTGTTAGAATGAAGCCTAGGACCTTGTTTGCCATGCCGAAACAAGGAGATATTGAACGACGAGGGACATATTGACATTGACTCGGTCGATGTAGGTGTGGAGGACATGGTCATGGTCGGCCAAATTAGTGAGTTGACAAATTGGACAATGAATGACCTTGACGGATCGACCGGAGATGCCACCATAATTCAAGCTGCTATACTGTGCCGAACTCGATTTAGATGACATACCCGATGATTATGATGACGGTGATGATACCTACGTCAATGACGGGCATGTTGCACCCGTGAACACTTTAGGCCGGGCGAGGAAGATGAGCTTTTTACATAATTGAGATCATATATGTAGTAATTTCATTTTTATTTTAGTTTGGAGCAGATTATGTAGTCCCTTCAAGATTGCTCTACTTAGCAGTTTCTTCAACTTTATGGCGCTTTTCAGTTTTGTACTTTCACTAGTCGTCCTTGCTATTAGGGTGGAGCAAGTTTGCTTGTGATTGAATTCTTGCATAAGGAGGGGAAACACAAATGAATAAGCTAACAAGGTGTAGGTCTAATGCAATGAAAAGGATGGACAGAAGAGACATAAATGCATGGATGATATGAACAACACACAACTATATGTGAACAACGACACAACCATACGTAGATTAAGTACTTGCTACAACTTGTTTATTGAAGTTCGACTAGAGTCATTACTTAGATCTTGCCACTAATTACAAGTAGCCACACTTAGTCCATGGCAAAAGACACCACCATACTTAACCTAGGTATCGGTTATGCAAAGTACTAAGCATTTAGTACTACTTGCGGCCCGACTTTGGCGTAAAGCTTGGAGATCTTCTTATCCATGGCTTCTAACTTGCTAGCGACAGTGTCCATGAACTCCTCCAGGGTCATTTCCATGGCTTCCTCGGCTCCATCAACTTGCGGGGCTAGGCTCTCAATGCGCTCACGCATATCGTCGTAGCGATCCTTCAGCTGCTCAACCTGCTGGCGCAAGGTCACCTTCTGCAGCAGTCAACAAGATTAAGTTATTAACATGAAATGACTCAGATCATCAATGTACAAGGTTAATTTATTTATAGTAGTCACCTTTGTTTTCGATGATCCCGCATCTGTCTGTTTGGGTAAGGGTGACAGTTTGTTGCTGTTGGGTTCTTCATCATCCGAGTCAGGAATGATGATTTGCACCTTACTCACAGACTTGCTGACCACTTTGTCCTGGTTCCAATCGCAGCTACTACATACAAATGTAGATATGAGGGATGTGAGAAACTGAGGGATGTGGGTATAAATGGAAACTCACATATAGCAAAGCACTTTCACATAATTATTTTTTACGACGGGTAACTATATGAAACATGCACTAGTCAATGGAGCCGGTATCTTACTTGTCCCCTTACGGCCAGGCAACTAGATACACTACAAAGCGAGAAACGAAATAACCGAAATGGAAGCTATCTTAATTACTTGTCCCCGGACAACCATATCGGACTTGAGTATTTAGCAACGCTACACGTGGAAAAGTTATGTCGAAATTGAGTTTGCATACAACTGTAATATCAACAGATGAGGCTCAACAAATAACACACACAACTATGAAGGTCATAAATCAGATGTATGCTTTGTAGGAAAAAATCAACATATGAAAAATGTGTGTTCATGATATATATACACACAACCAGCATCTGATACAATTTGGCATCTGATGTGCACCAATTCAATGTCGAAGAATGTACTGGTACAATTGGCATCTGATGCATTGTATCCTTTCCAATAAAAAGGGAAACAGAATTATTAATATAAGTGCATCCATTTTTAATGAGTGTCACCATCCACTGTCTACTTATGGAAAGGTCATGAGAATGTCAGATCGTCCATAATCAGTTTAGACCTCCCACAACTAACCACGAATTTCAAATTTCAGTCATAGGTGATCAATTCCATATTCTACTATGGTTTAATCCACTAAAACATCCTACATCAGTCTTGGTATGCTAGAAATTCTAAATTCACGACTAGCAATCTACTGGTACGACTATTACCCAACATTCCACAAGCAACCACATGGAAATAAGCACCCAAATTATTGCTTCCCTGCATTCCACAAACAACCACACGGAAATAAGCACCCAAATTATTGCTTCCCTGCATTCCACAAACAATCATATGTGTTCGTGTGTACCTTAATTTGCCTGTCCACATGCTTTTTGGCTCCCTACTTGAGCCACCTTATTAAACAGGCAAAGCTCTCATTATCAACACCTCATATACATGATGCATCCTCCTTCGCGTGTCTAGATAGGTACTGGTGCATGTAGCTAGGCACCTGTGCCCGGGCAACGGTGTCAACCTAGGCTAGTAACACCATATGTGTTCGTGTGTACCTTAATTTGCCTGTCCATATGCTTTTTGGCTCCCTACTTGAGCCACCTTATTAAACAGGCAAAGCTCTCATTATCAACACCTCATATACATGATGCATCCTCCTTCGCGTGTCTAGATAGGTACTGGTGCATGTAGCTAGGCACACGTGCCGGGCAACGGTGTCAACCTAGGCTAGTAACACCATATGTGTTCGTGTGTACCTTAATTTGCCTGTCCACATGCTTTTTGGCTCCCTACTTGAGCCACCTTATTAAACAGGCAAAGCTCTCATTATCAACACCTCATATACATGATGCATCCTTCTTTGCGTGTCTAGATAGGTACCGGTGCATGTAGGTAGGCACCTGTGCCCGGGCAACGGTGTCAACCTAGGCTACTAACATCATATGTGTACGTGTGTACCTTAATTTGCCTGTCCACATGCTTTTTAGCTAGCTAGGTAACGATGCATGAGCTCATCCACGAAACTCGCTCTACTTGTCGTGTCCCACATTTAAATTGGACAATGATATTCGACACGCTAACATATTTTGTAATTTTGCAAAAAAAAAATCATGAAACTTTATAGTTCATCTCGTACAAAAACCAAGTCTGGTTTTCCTTGTTTTTTTCCCAGCCCGCCTATGCATCGAATAGATGCCCCGAAAATTTGGCGCCCTGCCGCGTAACACCCACGTACCGCGCGGAGACGTGGGCCTATTTTTTTTGGCTCTCTCGCGGCGTGATCGACTCCTGAAACCGCGCCCCCTTCCTCGACTCATCATCTGCCGTAGTTAGGTCAGGAGGGGGACGGCCGCCGCTAGGACTGCAACCGCGACGGCTTCCTAAACGACGGCGACGGCTTCGTCGTACAACGCCCGCGACCACCTAGATGGACACCGTCAAGACGACGGGTGCGTCTTCATCCGCCGGCGCACGCAGGAGCGTCACCTACGCTGAAACTCCATCCGTTGCGCCTTCATCCTCAGGCCCAAGGGCGCTGCCCTCACATCTACTTGTTGACGAGGATGTCGAACCTGGCCTTGATGAAGCAAGGGTACTACGATACGTCAAAACGAGGTACTTAACAAATCTGCTACGGACCTTCATTGCTCCTGGTTCTTCTTCTTCTTGTGCATGTGTATTTCCTATGTTACGGTATCCACTTTAATTTGGGTTGTAGCCAAAAAAGATCTTGGTTCTGCGGTATGCAGTTTTTTCCATTCATTGCAGGGTATCATTGCCCTCACCTAGAGTAGCTGCGTATGCAATCAAGTTTGGCGACTTGTATTTTCGATTTATTTAATTTTCAGTAGCGGCTTGCCCCTTCTGTTCCATGAAAACCAAATTCCAGGGCGAGTAGGCAACTTGATCTTCACTGGTCGATTAGTTTAATATGTACTACATGATATTTGTTGTGTTTACGGGGAAAACTACAATAATCAGGACATAATAATGGAGTTTCTTGAATTTATTTGGGCCTATGTCATGCTAAAATAGGTATGTTGCATCATATATGTTCCACAATTATGTACCTTTTTGGATGGTTGAACTATATGTTCAATTTTATTCCTGCATGCAGCTCCTTATTAAACCAGATTTAATTGTAGTTTTATTATGATCACATTATGAAGGGACGTGCTAATGATCCTATGTTCTACATGTAGTGAACCTTCGACGAATGACATGTGGACAATTTATTTCCACTTGAAGGGATGTGGAGATGAGGATGATGATTTTATTGAATGTAAAATCGATAGAGTTAATCTAACTTATCCTAACCTGATATGTTTCAAGGAACAGTTTGGCTATGCATCAAGGGACTATTTATACTACAAGAAGCGTTGCGGAGTAGATGTAGCTACAATTGAGCCCATTGATTTTTCCCAGCACGCAAAACAAATGCTAGATGACAATGCCAAGGAAAAGGAAATCAGGTTACTTTTGCACTTCTTTAATCACTCTGTCCTACATGACTAGCTGCTGCATGCCCATGTCCCACCATATTAAATTCCAGTTTATACATGAGTAGCTGCGGCATGCCCATGTTCAACAAAATTAAATTCCAGATTAACATTATATCAGGTTGATAATGTCAAAGGAAGCCCAACTTCAGGATACTGTAAGCATAACGCCAATTAAATAACGGAGGGGGAAGCGAAGAAATGATGAAACTAGTACAGATCAACAGCTAGATGCCTACAAGGTTTGGTTACTTAAAATTAAAGAGGAAGACCCAGAAATAGGTACACTCATTTTTTGCATATCTTAATAAATTTATTAGGATTTGGTATTAAGTTGTTTTGACACTAGCACATGGGGGATCATGATTCACAGACTTAAGGGATGACTTTAGGAATGAAACAATCGATACATACAAGGAATGGCTCAGGCACACAGGACGGCGTCGCCATATGTGTAAGTAAATTACTTTGCTCACATAAAGAAATAATTGTTCTTTGCATAAATTATTTGATATATGCTTTTCTTGTGCTGTGTGTAGTATCATTACTACAAGAAGAGTCAGAAACAGATAATGATAGGTCTAAAGGTGAGGAGGGTGGGGAAAATCATGAAAAGAGGACATCAATCAATAATAATAGGCCAAGTCATGCAAGACAGCCAAAAGAAGGGAATGGTATCTGCATTTCTCCTTTACTTTTGAAATGTACATTCTAACATATTTCGCCAATAATGCATGTTATATTTGTCTCAAATGGCCATTAGGTGCATCCAAAACCCGTCGACGTGGAGTTGTCAAAGGTTACAAAGCAACAGCAAAGAGAGTCGGGGAGCGGAACTCGAAATTACAAATTCGGTTCGATGCCTTGACGGGAGGAGTCCGTGGTGAGAACGTACCGTACATTTGTGGATGAGATTGTAGTGTTCACTAGGAAAAAAACTCCACTTATAGGAGTCAAATCTTGGAAGAAAGTAAGGGAAGTTGTAAAAGATTCAATAGTTGACGACATGATGGTAAGTAAATTATGAGCCGTAGCCACATCTAATTAATTCATTTCCTCTCTTGTATTGATATATTTGTCATTCACATTGAAACGAGAAAATTTGGAACTTAGACGATGTTGAAGATGCTAGTGAAAAGATACGACAATAGCGCAAGAGAGGTACAAAGGATGGAGATCTTCATTTAGTTCTACATACAAGGCATACTCCACTGATGCAGAACGTATGAAGCATAAGCCTGAGGACTTAGACATTGTGGAGTGGTACTACCTGATCCAGTACTTTGGATCTGACAGCTTTCAGGTTCGTTTCAAACAAATTTCGTTGTTAATTTTTGTTATGCAATTAACAACATTTTCCTCATAATCCTTTTGCAGAAAATTAGTACAAAAAATTCAGGAGTCAGGAAGAAGCAAAAGACTAAGCATGTGATGGGAGCAAAACCATATTCCCAAATTCGATATGAACAGGTTATAACTATATTAACTAATTTGCTTATTACTTTATGATATATAGTGTCATCACCTAATGCTACATTTTCGGAACCTTAGACAAACCGTGCCAATGGTCAACAACCGACTGATCTGCAACTTTGGATGACTACTCACGTCAACAAGAATGGAGAATGGACAAGTGATGAAGCTAGGGATGTATATGTGAGTGATTATGTTTGCATCATTACATTTACAACATTTTTCTCCTATTAATTGTAAATGTTTAATCTCGCATCCTCCTAATTTATTCGACATGTCACACCTAGGAAAAAGCTTCCATCGAAGTTAGCAATGCAGAAAAAGGTAAGGATAGGCCTTTCCTTACGGCTGAGGAGGAGAACTCAGTTTTTCAGGTCAACTATTCAAAGACTCTTGGAATAAAATCATACAAGACACATGGTCGTGGGTACATGGCAAAATATCCAACACGAAGAGCACTACTGAAACAAAGGGAAGAAGATGCAACACGTGCTGAATTGGATGCCGAGGAAGAAAGATTGCAGCACCAAGAAGAGGTACGAGAACTCAAACAAAGTCTTGCAAATGTAATTTCAGCAAGGGAAAAAGATAAGGAAGAAAGTAAGAAACAAATGGATGATATGAGGGAAGAATTCCGTCAGCTTTTGCAACAGGTACCCATTTCAACCGTGTTTGAACTATTGTTTCAACCCATAATTGCTATAATTTCTCTCTCCATTTCCTCCACAGGCTATGTCTGGAACCATGATCGCCACACATGAGTCAAATGGACCTACTTCGCAGGAGTTCATCACACCACCACGTGTAGAAGCTGAACCTGCAAAGGTATTTCTGTTGGAGAGGCTGATGCACATACATGCTTCAAAAATTTTAGCATTATGTTTACACCAAATTTTCTCTGTGGCAGACTCCTGAACCACCAAGTGTGATGACAACAGAAAAGGATATTGTACCACCTCAGACCATAAAAACTAAGAGTAGCTCAGCTAGGAATATTTTCTCAAAAACTAATGTTGCTCCAGGATCAACGATTAGTTTTGTTACTTCCAATCAGCTATTGAGGACTCGTAATCAGAAAAAGAATCAACAGGTATGAATAACGTCATAACTAAATCTGCACCTGATGTTTACCAAGTAATTTATTATTTATGCCTATGCCTTGTGTTCTGTATGCCCTCAAGTAAAAAGATAACTAATGTTATCCAATTTATTTACTAAGTATAGTTAAACTAGACATTTAATACTATTGAACAACTAATCTGGTGTATGCTGCAACATATTAATTTTTTGTTGCTGTTGGTTTTGTTTAATGTGTGGGAATAAATAAACTACATTACATCTTTTTGTGTACCATTGGATTGTCATATAATTTATATCTTCAGTGAACAGGCACAGTTTTTAATAGGAATATGTACTTACTAATCTGATGCATCCTTTTTTTATTATCCAAATCTGATGCTAGAGTTACTTGAAATGTGCATCCTTTTCTATTATCTTTTTTATACCAACTAATCTGGTGTATGCTAATTTAATCATATATGCTTTCATGATTCACAGAGAAACTCAGACAGCCAAAACAATTAGAGAAAGCAACCATGGATTACTGTTGATGGGCGACCAACAAGATTGATGTACGAGAAGGCCGATGGGCGATGGAGCAACCAGGGAACTAATTTTTAGATCCATTTATTATATGCTAAACAATGTTGTGAACTTAGTTAAATGTGATGTCTTTATTTTTTTACTTGTGGTCATGTTCAGTCAAGACGAATTCTGGTCATTACCTGTTACTATGTTATGAGACAATCTTAAATAAAGAATTACTCAGTTATTAAATGTTATGTGCATGTTGTGCAATTGCTTTGTAAACTACTATTCAAATTCACCGCGTTGCGACAGAATAATAGGCAACCATTCATTTTGGTTGCAATATGCATTATTGCTACGAACTTTAAGTGTTGCTTTATCATAACATCTATTGCCACAAACCATTGTTTGTTGCATCTAACCTCTATTACAACCCACACAAATTCGTTGCAACATATGTATAATACCTCGCAGACTAGTTCGTTGCATTAACATATCAGCTATTGCCACCATATCTGATTTGTTGCAAAAGCATTGTAATGCAATGGATCATAATTCGTGGGAATAAGACTATATTCCTACGTATCTTTGGAGTGGCAATACTTTTCTTTTGCAACACATTTGGTCGTGGCAATCTTGAACTATTGCATCCTAGCGTTTGGTCGCAATAAAACCTGAGACAACCAATAAAGTCGTTGCAATATTTACTCTTGCAACCAAAAATTGGTTGCATTTCCTTTTTTGTTTGTTGCCATATTTGTTATTACAACCTAGTATAGGTTGCATTAGGCTTCTTTTGCGTTGCAATATTATTTGTAGCAACCAACTATTGGTTGCAATAGGATTTTTTGGTCATTGCATTAACAAACTCTATTGCAACACATCATCTTACGGTTGCCTCAGGCTATTGCACCGTTCCAATTGCAACCATTTATCGACCACCTCACTTCGATGCAACTGATTCCAGATGCAACCAAAACAGCCATATTGCAACCATATATAGGTGTTGGCAAAGGGTTGATTTCTTGT
The DNA here is from genome assembly GCA_947561735.1 of Cenchrus americanus. NCBI lineage: Eukaryota > Viridiplantae > Streptophyta > Magnoliopsida > Poales > Poaceae > Cenchrus > Cenchrus americanus. Next base: position 265,663,691 of record OX387239.1, read on the forward strand.
AGTGAGCGCCGGGGCGTGATTCCCAGGCGCGTGATGGCGCGGTGTCAGAGCATTAAATGCTCGTACCCGCGTGTGGGAGCAGGTGCGCTCGTGAGGGAGCTTCGAGCGAGGCGGAACCCGCTCGAGGGGGCGTGAGCCCTCGAGCGAGGCGGAACCCGCTCGAGGGGGTGTGAGCCCTCGAGCGAGGCTGACCTTGCTCGAGGGGGCGCTTGATTGGGCCACTCTGGTGGGTCGCGGGGGCCACCGCAGCGTGGGCCGCGCTGTGTGTGCGTGCTTAGGTTAGAGGTGTGTTTTGTTTTGTTTTTTTGCAGGTTTTAAGCAGGATTCCCCCGGTTTTTTAGGGACCCTCAGGGCTGTCCCCGACAGTATGTTTTCGTCGGATGAGGTGCCCGACAAGTATGAGCATGGCAAACCATTCTTGTTTAGGTGGCAACTGAATGAAGGGCCGTCAGAATTAATGAGGCTGCATACTTGGATCATGCACGCCATGAAGCAAGGCATTCACACTATCACCGCCAATCTCCTGAAATGGGTGTTCAGTAGCTCTTTTGACCAGAAGGTTGCAATCGATTTCCCCGATTTGCATGCGATGTTCTGTCGTGAAAAACTCGACATCAATCTCGTCACCATTTAGTCCATGTAAGTCAACATCCCTATACGACATCCAAATCTATTCCATATGTATTGTTATTACCATCCTAAATAAACTTTTTTGCAGGATGCAAGCGTCTGATGAAAAGAAAACAAATGGGAGGTGGAAGGTAGCATTTATTGACCCGCAACAAGTAACCAAATCACAACACACGTTCATAATGAGGGATCAACTAAGAAAGAAAATAGAGGAAGAAGCAAAGACACCAGAAGAGAAAGAAAAATTAATAAAGAATTACCAGAAAGCTAAACTTCACGAGGTGTCTGTATACATTTCAACGGTCATGAGGATAAACCAACATAAGTATTCTATCAAGTTTGCTTACAATTTTGAGTAAGATCTTTTAAATAACTATTTCATCATTTGCCTTCATTTTTTAGTCTATTTATATTAATTATTTTAATTTTATGTAGTGATCATTTCATTTGCTTTCACATGTGTCCGAAGTAAGGAACTGTGGGGGTCTTCGACTCATTACACTTTTCATCGGCTTCTTACAAGACAATCATTGATATTATAAAAAAGTAATACAACTAAGTGCAATATATAATCACTAATGCGTGTATCAACTATATTTCAAATTGTATTACTAACTTATGTTTTTATATCCTTAAAGTGTGTATAGGCTATACATACTCAATGGCGGGGAGCACAAGAAGGAAAAATTGGTGATACGCAATGCCAAATGGGTAAGAACACTTCTGTTAATAAGTATCAATCATTTTTATCAGAGTTGGTACACTTTTGTTAATTAGCACTGATCATTTTTTATTTGGTTGCAGTGCTACAAACAACCTCCTGGCAGTGTACTATGTGGATATTATGTGTGTGAGGTTTTGAGAAATAATGGGAGGTACCGGACGAATCCTGAAGACGTAAGCCTCTTGTTTGTATACAACTATGTATGTGCTAATTATGGTCCTGATGGTAATGCATAACAATCTTCATTTATTGTGTTTACGTGCAGATGCCTACCATTGACAAATCATGGGGGCAACTTGGTGACAATCAAATCACCAACATTTGTGCGGACATGTCGAGATTCATCCTACGTGAGATTTGCCACGAGGATGGAGAATTCTTCGATAAAGAAGGAGTTTTATCATTAGACGATGCAGAAATGTTACGAAGATGGGTGTCTTAGGGTTATCTATTATGCACAATGTTTTGTAATGTGACTTATGTATACATTTTTTATTTGAGTTTGGATTATGTGTTTGTGAGACATATATATGGATTTGGCGGTTAAATACAAATTAAATTACAGTAAATTAAAGTGAATTTAGCATACAAATGCCAATGTGAAAAAAATAATAGAACAAAATGACAAATTATATACAAATAATAAACAATTTTATGGGGAATTATATAGGAAATGGGACAAATGCTTTCTGTGGCGGGCGGTCTAAGCAACCGCCAGCAAAGATGACCCTTGTGCTCGCGGTTCACTTAAACGACCGCCAGCAAAAATGACATTTGTCTTTGGCGGTGCACTAAGAACCGCCGCGACCGATGACATTTGTCTTTGGCGGTCGTTTAAGTGACCCGCCAAAGACAAATGGATGCTGTCTTTGGCGGGCCGGCCACCCGCCAGCACAAAGGGCCATTTCTACTGGCTCAAAGTTGCTGGCGAGGTGCCGTGCCCGCCAGCGGAAACCGGATTTAGCCGCCAGGACAAATCGTTTCTGGCCTAATGATCGGCAGCGTGCGGGTGGACGAGAAGAACGGAGATCGTGCAGCCAAGCGGCTGGCGCCTTCTGACCGTGCCGCCTTGCTCTTTGTCAAGGACAGTGTTGAGACCGTCCTTGAGGTAGAAGTTATACATCTTGCCTGTCCTGACCGTGGCGAAGCAAGGCCAGCCGTGGAAGTCGTCGAAGTGGTCCAGGAGGGCAGTATTCAAGCCAAAGAAGTTGTGTTTCCCAAAAAAAAAAGCCAAAGGAGTTGCAGTCTCCACAGGGACAGCGGTAGAGCACATGCAGACATGTCTGACGGTGGCTCTCCTGGTGGTCATAATAGGCCAGCCAGGTGGTGCAGCCATGGACTGCGTTTGGGCACTGGAACTGGATGGCCTCGACCACGCGCTCCATGGCGTGGCACCGGATGTAACCACCCCTGTTGGCAAAGCCACCACATATATGGCACGTGCCGTTGGCCTTGACCTTCTCATGGCACATCGAGCACACCATATGCCCCGCTTTATTGCACTGCACGGATCATATGCAAATAGTATACACATCAAGATAAATAATTAAAGAATGGATTGATAATTAAACATTTACATTCAAATAAAACCACGGGTCATTGTTCAAACTTCAAAACATTCATAATTGATGCGACAAATGTGAATAACTCCTGAAATCAACATGCAGATGAAAAATGGTCATGTACCTATGCTTCAGAGATCACAAGAAATCTTAGGGCCTGATTGGTTGAAGGCCAAAACTGTCAAACCAAAGTTTTTGGACATTTGAAATTTTGATCATCAATTCAAAATCTTGACCAATTTTGACAATTCAAATGAACTAACCTTTTTAGCCACTCATTCATTTAGATTGTTAAAATTGGTCAAAATTTTGAATTGGTGGCCAAAACTTTGGTTTGGCAGCTTTGGCCTTCAACCAATCAGGCCCTTAATACCAAGCTAAGAAATTTTCAGTACCAAGTGCCCAATTCATATCATTTTGTGATAAATTCAGGGCCCTCTTGTCTGAGAAAATGCTCTCGAGAACATATAAAATAATGGGCAAGGAGCATGTTACTTTTATTACAGTAAAATCTGGGATGTTATCTCTAGACAGTTGATTTATCACTTGGTTGTATCTAGGTTGATATAAATGCTGCCAACTGCAGTGAAGGTTTAATATAACATTATTCTGATAAATTTGAAGGCTGTAGACATAACAATGTAAAAAGCCGGAACTGTGTTCCTTTATCTAAAAAAACAGCAGTGAAAGTAGAAGTTGGTGAGCATAGATTTTCATGCATACATCCGGGTACTTCTAAGCTAATTAATACCTCGAGTTAATCTGAGTCCTTGAAGCAATATCAGCATCATAAGGTTATCAGAGCCATATGTGCATCAATGTGAGGTCTGAACTAGATTGTGTAGAGCATGTATCATTATCAGAGCCATATGTGCATCAATGGTTGCATTTCGGAATTTTCGACATATATTCAGTTACTCCCATGGAGCGCGTGCCTCTAAATCATGGAAACAGAAGGTTGGTTCGGTTCTTTGAACCAAATTCACGCGAATACAAATTTCTGCTAAGGGCTGGAGTTGGCGCAAAATGTTAGATAATTAGATTGTTGCAAAATAATTTAATTGGAGACTGCCATTTTAAAATGACTAAATTCCAATAGAAGCAGTGAAGCGCCATTAGATATCCGTGGCTTCTCTCTCGTTTCTCCTTGTGCTGCGAGTGATCACTGAGGGGGGTGAAGCGCCAAGAGAAGCAGAAGGCGGGAAGTGAGAAGGCGCCTCTTAAGACGGACTAGAAAGACTAGCGCGGCGTTGCCGCGCATGACATGTAGCCTAGTGATTGGTATGAAGGTTGTGGATATTTTACAGGATTTTAGGCTGTGGATAATTCCTTAAGAATTTATGTTATTTCTTAGTTCAAAAACAGGGACCGTGGATTCATTATGATAGAGTTAGGGGACTTTTCATAAATTTTTTGAGTTGTGGTTAGATTTGTACAAAGTTCATGGTCTTTTCCATAAAAATTTGTGGATCATGTATTAGTTCATGTAAAGTTCAAGTTTGTTGGAGATGCATGGATCGCGAGTTAATTATTATAATAAAATTGCATGAGAGGTGGCTTGATCGAGGTAAATGTCGTCAAATTTTCTGAAAGGTGGCTTAAAGAAATGTTAGTTTTTTAAATTTGAGGGGCTCAATTAAATGTTCGGTTGGGCTACTATTATTTATTTTCGATAAAGTTTGAGTGAATTTTATATAAGTGGCTGCCTTTTTGGCATCCCTTCAAAACTCTAAGGGGGTTTTCGTAAAGCTGCCTGAGAGACGGTTGAAATGAAATATATTTTTGCAAAATTTGAGGGTATTTCATAAATTTATCTTTGTGGGCGTACTACGTATTAATTTTGACTAAGTTTTACAATGACTTAATAAAAGTGGCAACCCTGTTGGTATTCCTTCAAAACTCGAGGGGCTTTCCACAAAACCTAAGAGGTAGTTTGATCAAATACTATTTTTACCAAGTTGGAGGGAGTATTTGTCAAATTACCTGAGTGATGGCTCATTACATACTACATAGGCTGATACATACGCTACACTGCGCCGGTCATAATGATTTACATCATAATTTTATGTAAATAAAATAAATAAGAAGTTTGTAAAATATTATATATAATTTATGCAAATATATAGTTTTGAGAGCACTGTTTTGGAAGAAGTTAGAACACAAATTCGGTGGAAAATATTGAATAATATAATTTGAGAAGTTGTTTGTAACTAAACAAAATCCAAGGGAAAATATTAAATAGTATAATTTAGAAATAAATTAGGAATACATAATTTTAAAAATAGTTGTTAAGGTCTTTTCCTCTTACAGAATGAGAAAACATAAATTTTAAATTGTGGGTCCCACAAATAAAATGTGTGGGGCCCACCTGATGTGGGTCCCATACGAATATCTCATGAATCCACATGGGTCCCGCACGTGGTCCCCACCTAAACATATTGTGGGTCCCACATGAATAGTACCTGTGATGATCCGAGCCATCCGCGAGCGATCCGACGGTCGTGGATTTCCTGCTGATGTGGCACAATGGGGTGGCAAAAATTGCCCCCCTTTTAGGTCTTGTAAAGAAAGATTTGAAAGTGGTTGTGGGCCCTGGGCCGCATCGAAGTAGTAAATGAGGCCTGATTATTGTAATTTCTCAAGTATTTCTCAAAAAAAATGTAATTTCTCGAGTATTTGGGATCTTCATCATAGAGCTTATTAGCCAACAACGGATGTAACATGGATTAAAACATTTAATTTCGTCGCCTCAGTCAAATGCACTCGCGACTTTTACCCCCCAAGATGAATTATTCGCTTTAGCGACCAACTCATTTCTACTTAACCATATGGTCTGACATATTCAGAAAAAAAAACATATGGTCTGACAGTGACATCCACTTGCTCAAACTAAAATCCAGCTGCACATTTGTTTTTGTTAATCTCATTATACTAGTCTAAAAAATCATGATGAGCACTGAAAAGACAATGGAAACAAAAGGGATACCATCCATCACGTCATCAACTCCAGATTTCACAAGCAGGCACAAAACATTCACACTAGGCACAAAACAAGCCACCAAATTAACAAAAGTTCACCACTTCATAAGTGACAAGTGATGAAAGAAATTACAGATCTGTTTAACACTTGATCTGTGTGATCAAGTATTGGCTGCCTCATTAAAAACCTTCCTAGGTAAAACTCACACTTGTGAGAAAACATAGGAAGGCGAAAAGAGTACAGCCCAGATCTATAATTCAAGTTTAATTCTTCATTACATTACATCACATGATGACAAGAATGGAACAGACGCAAAAGATAACTCCAAACTCCAGTAGACAGTAGTACTTTGTTGCCTGCCTGCCTTGCACTTGCACTCTTGCTTCTTGCTTGCCAGAAGTTCAAAGCCCCAAAATGCCAATTGCCATCACTTCTTCACTGGGCAGACGACCTAGACCCAGTGGTAGGCCTAGCAAGCAAACACTCAACATCAGGAATTTGATCAACAAAACATGAATTAGTGGATGGTAGCCAATAGCCAAGTACTTACTGATGCTCATCAGCTTGCCCTTCTCTTTCCACCAAGAGCTGGTTGAATGCATCCTCCAGCTCTTGCATCCCCTTCTCGACCTCATGTTGCGCCCTTGCATCTGCCAACTCCCGGTCTTTGATGCAGGTCAACATCTCCACCGAATGAGGCAGCAATCGTCGGCGGTCCTCCTTGATCACCCTGCTGGTTAGACTAAAGCAAGACTCCGAAGAAACAGTAGAAACTGGAACAGATATGATATCTTTAGCAAGTATGGACAGAACAGGATACGTAAGTTTGTGCTCATGCCACCAATTTAGGATGTCGAAGTCATCATCAAAACAAGTGACAGTGTCAATGTCCAAGTAAGAAGACAACTCAGAAATAGCTGCTATAGCAGGACCAGATGTAGATGCAAGAGCAGATGAAGAACCAGAACTAATAGAACTACCAGGAGGCCCAAATATCTTAGCCCATGATTTTTTTTTCTTACCAGTACATCCTGGTGCTTGAGAGTGCCTCTGCAACCTAACTGCACAAAACTTGTTTTCATACTTGTTATACAGTTTATATAATTCAGTTCTTACCTCATTGAAGTAACTAGAATAATCAGTACCAATAGTCTGAGAAAGAAGCTGGAGAACATTATGAAAACCTCTCATCTTGGCTCTAGGATCCAAAATAAATGCAAAGGAATACAAAAGAGGTATATTCTGCCAATACTTGAGGAACTTCAGTTTCATAGGAGTAATAACGTTCATTAGCAATGGATCAGTCTCTTGGGCATGTAAGCGATCAGCAATGTCAATAATATGATGCACCATCAAAGGACTGGTTGGATAGTAAACACCAGATAAAGCAACAGTGGATTCATAAAACATTTCAAGAAACTCCATAATCTTCTCAGCAACAACCCAATGACCATCACTGAGCAGTAGCTCACCATTAACCAAACCATAATTAGCACCAATAAAGACAGAGAAGGTGTATTTGTATGGTATAAGGTGCTTGAGCATGAGATAAGTAGAATTCCATCTCACATCCATATCCAAACCAAATTTACGAGGGCGTACCCCCTTAACAATGCAAAAGTTATGAAATTCAGCAATGCGTTGGTTCGAAGAGTTCAAATAAGAAATCGCGGTCCTAAAATCGTCAAGATAAGACTGGATCCTCTTCAAACCAGACTTGACAATGAGGTTTATAATGTCACATGCACAACGCTGGTGCAAGAGACCACACAATGCTTTGTCTTTATCTTTATCGCTATTGTCAAGTAGTTCAGGGTCAGGACCAAGGTAACAAGGAAATTTAGGGATGAGTTCGGCCATGGCGGAAGCATTTGAAGAAGCATTATCTAGTGTGACCGAAAAAACCTTATCCTTCAAACCAAACTCAGTAACAACAGCTTCAACACATTCAGCAATGTTAACACCAGAATGTGAGACATCAATGAGCCGGAGACCAATCACCCTCTTCTGTAACTCCCAATCGGCAGAAACAAAATGAATAGCAACACTAAGATAGTCTTCCTTAGTATTGCCAGACCAAATATCAGATGCAAGGCAAATAGAAGAAACAGATTTCAAGCATTCAATTAGAGAAGCACGAGAGTCAAGAAAATACTTTTCTAGATCTCCAGTTGTGGTTTGCTTAGACACTCTAGAAAAACGAGGATTATGAGCACGCTGGATGTACTCCTCAAATGCATCTTCAGAACCAAAACCAAGAGGCAAATCAAGTCTAGAAATTAAACGACACAACTCTCTAAGAGCAACATCAGGCTTATACTCCCAGGTATGGACAGAACCATCAGCATGATTAGTTTTAGCAACACATACCTTCTGGTGCCGGGACAAATGCCCAGTACCAGCAGAAGAACGCCCAGAAAGAACATGAGAACAATGACGGCACTTAGCAGCAACTCTCACCTTCTTGCCGTTGGGCAAAGTCTCGTAGATCTCCTCGAAGTCCTGATCAATAAATTTTCAATATTGATGGCCAGAAAATTGCTCCAATACCAATGCTTAAGAGATCACAAGAAATCTTAATACAAAGCTAATAAATTTCCAGTTCTCCACTACCAAGTGTTCGATTCCTATGTTTTTTCTGATAAATTTAGGACCCTCTTTTCTAAGCAAAAAACGCTCTCAAGGACATATAAATAATGGGCATCATATTACTTTTATAGTTTTATTCCAGTAAAATCTGGGATATTATCTCTAGATAAATTGATTTATCACTTGGTTATGTAGACGTTGTTGAGTTTTTATTCATAAATATACCCCAGTAGTTCTAATCTACGTAATCCTTTAAGTATGAGTCATTGAAGCATCAGCATCATAAGGTTATCAGAGCCATACATATGTGCATCAATGTGGAGTCTGAACCAGACTGTGTAGAGCACGTCTCATTAATAATATAAATAATATGATTTGACATGATTAATTTCCAGCTTGTACATCCTTATCTCTACGCCGCACCCAGTTGCATATAATGAACTATAGTAACATCCATTGGTCATGATTTATTTACCAAATAGTATTTGCTGGTTATAAAGTGGGTCATTTTTATGTGACAACTGCTCCCTAGGAAACAATATGAAGCATAGTACTATTATTACAGTGATGATCAGGGAAATTATCTCTAAACTAGTTCATTTATCGCATGGGTACCTTAGGAAATGAATTAAAGACATACCAACTGGATGAAATGGTGTTTGTGTTGCACTGGAAGAACGAGTGAAAGATTGCTCAATTAAAAGCTGTAAGGGTATTATTAGGCTACAATGGGGAGTAGCATTTCAGTCAATACCCCGTTGGCCATTGAGATGAAGTAAGTGCTGTAGTTTTATATAGTTTGTACATGGCTAGTGAAGAGATGGTTCAGAAAATCGGAACAGAACATGGAACAATCTAGAGGATGGGATGTCAAAAGTTAATGGGAATAGAAATCTAAGGGGTTAGCGCAAAATGTTAGATTGTCGCAAATTAAATTAACTGGAGACTGCCATTTTAAAATGAGGTAACATGATCCACGATCTGTTTTCAGAAGTTTATCATCTGGGAGAATTTTGTGATTATAGGACTCAAACAAACACGGTTTAAAGGATTTAAGGGATACCAGGAACATCTGAAATGTGGGTGGGTGAGAGCGCGCGCGTACCTGGAAGATGGGGGGATTTAAGGGATACCAGCAGATCCGGCAGTCCAGGGCGTTGGCGTCGACCACCGTCACGCCCGCGACTTCCGTTGCCGACGACGACGACGGCGGCGCCGTCGCCGCCGGTGCCTCTGCCAGACGGGATGAGGCCATCTCCTTCCGGACGACGGCGCTTCCCGAAGCCGCCTCCCCTTCTCCCCCGGTGAGGGGTCTCGCCCGCTTCTTCGTCGCCGGGGCCGAAGGCGAGTCCCCAGACCCAGACGCCGCCATCCGTGGCTTGCGAGACTGCGACTGCGACTCTGCGAGGGGCTGAGGGTTGAAACGCCAAGAGAAGCAGAAGGCGGGCGGGAGGTGAGAAGGCGCCTTGCAAGTGGCATGTGGGCCCCGGGCCGCATCGAAGTTGTAATGGAGGCCCATGTGAACACTCGGTGTCGATTTTTTTATTTTTATCTTATTTCTTTTTCGATTTTTGAAAAATATATGACGGATCTCAAATTTAGCAAAACTATAATGCAACCATCGTACTGCTGTGACCCATGGCGTTTTGTCCCAATCTCCATGGGGTACGGTGGTTGTAGTATAGTTTTGCTAAATTTGAAAGTCGATGTATATTTTTGCAAAATCAAAAAATAAATAATATAAATAAATAAAAATCATCGGAGTCACATATCGTTGTTTTCAATTTAAAGATTAGAAAAAAAACATGAATAAGTTAACTAGCAGGATGTTCTCGTCATGAACACTTCCATGTTTCAAATATATATGATCTGCTTGACACATATTCTGTTGATATGTATGACACATTTGTTCTAAAAGAATAATAATGCGGGCAGCATTGTGAACCCTGTGTTGGAGCTACCGTTGGCAACTATTGGAGCACGGTAGATGGCTGCAGACTGAGAAGCTCTAGTGTCTTCGTGCATTGGTTGTAGATGGGTTGTTTTCGGGCGTTCAGAGGGCTTTAAGAGGCGAGGCGACCAGACGATCAGGTGGGTTCTTTCCCCACCTTGGTTAGATGATGATCGAGGCTGAAGATGATGGATGCTTAGCGCGAAATTGACAAGGAAGGTGCTTAGTAATTAGGTTGTCTAGCGATAGGTAGTTTACTCTTAGTTAAGTATTTTGATATGTGAGCATTGTCAACCCTGTGTTGAAGCTACCGTTGGCAACTCATTGGAGCACGACAAATGGCTGCAGATTGAGAAGCTATGGTGTCTTCGTGCATTGGTTGTAGATGGGTTGTTTTCGTGTTCGATAAAGTGCTCTCTTTTATGGTCTTCTCTCCGGTCTGAAGTCGGGTTAGCGAGGACAGAAGCCTCGTTCTTTTCAAGATGATCCCCTCGCCCCCTTCAAGCTCACCTTTCTTCTCGAAGGGCGCCAAAGGGCTTCTAGAGGAGTAGGGACCAAACGATCAGGTGGGTTCTTTCCCTGCCTTGGTTAGATGATGATCAAGGCTGAAGATGATGGATGCTTAGCGCGGAATTGACAAGGAAGGTGCTTAGTAATTGGGTTGTCTTGCTGTATGTAGTTTACTCTCAGGGTGGTATTTGGATATGTGCTAGAATCTTCTCCTTATTTTTTTCCTTATTGTAATCTTCTTTCATTCGGCTTCGTCGACCTCATGTTCTTCTCCTCGGCTTACCGAGATAATCTTTGTATGCTCATTGTTACTGCCCCTCCTCAGGTCACTTCGATCAATTGAGAGTAGGTGGGGATCTCTCTCCTGAATTTGTTAAAAAAAAGTTGAAAGAAGAGAAATCGAACAAAATCTTTTCACATCGTCAAAATGTGGCGTGTATAGCAGTGGTGCAGTAATAGTGTTGATTCCTAATTAAAATTCTATAACATACTAAGATAGTAATTACTATGAATAATACGACATTCTGTACTGAGCTATAGAGTACACACGAGCTACGTGTTTGCAACTTATGTCTCGAACTGCCCGCACCCGTCGGCGCTGGACTCGGTGAGTGCCCGGACGAGCTGCGGCAAGACGCTGTGGAGCGCAATCCTGAAACCCTCCGAGCACCGCCGCGGCTCCCCGCTCCCGTCCGCCCTGGCGCGTGCCTCGCCGTCGAGCGTCCCGATGGCGCAGCGCTCCTGCAGGTACGCCTCGCACGCCCGGAGCACGAACCCGCTGCAGCGGCGGAAGTGGTCCCCGACGAGCGCCTCGAACCCCGCCGGCGGCCGGCACAGCAGGCGGGGAATGCTCCAGAGCATGAGGATGTAGCGAACATGGCCCCATATGCCATTAGTTCGAGTTTGATTTTGGTGATTCATGACAACATGATAATTGGGACTAACCATATTATTTTAGCATGTCTTTGTAGACACTTCTAGGTCCCAAGGATGCAAGAAAACCACATGCCAAAATGAGCGAATCAAGGGTCAAAACCGAGCAAGAAAGGAAAAGAAAAGACATCGCCGGATGAACCGACGGTATCAATATAATAAGCGTCGGTGCAATCGTCGGACGAGTTGGTACACAGGGTGAAACCCTAGGTACCGTCGGATGAACCGACGGTCCAATTTCTAGTAGCTTCGGACGAGTTGCAGAGGAAGAGCAGCGAAGACAGTAGCACCGGATGATCCGACGGTCTGAGTGGGGACACCGTCGGTCTATCCGACACTCAGTTTGAATTCATACAGAGACGCGCCAAGACAAAGCCTTCAGCATCGGATGATCCGACGCCTTGGTCAAGTTGAAGTGTCGGTCTATCCGACGGTCGAGTGAAAGCTGACAGAGGCGACTTGGACGCGGGGTCTTCAGCACCGGATGATCCGACGCACCGTCGGTGCATAGCGTTGGAGCAGTTGTGTCAGAGAAGTCATGTGTCGTATGGACCTCCCTGGGCCCACTACATCGGTGGGTGCCAGGACCGACTACTCGGTGGGCCCCTGGGACTACCCGGCTTGCGCTACACGGCACCTGAAGGCGTGGAGCACAAGGACTACACAGGAGTAGTACTCGGTTAGGAAGCTGTACATGTTCCGCACCGTGCGAGAGGACTCCCTGGCGTACTCGACTAGTACTCTCTTCCTACTCCGACTTGTAACCCTGCCTCCCGGACTATATAAGGCGAGGCAGGGACCGATCCCCTCATCCAATCTCCTCTCATACAACCCACGGCGCACTATTGCACCATCCTGTAATCGTGCCCCATCAATCCAGAGCTACGCAGCATACAGGACGTAGGGTATTACGCACCTCGCGGCCCGAACCTGTCTAAATTGTGTGCCACGTGCCTCTTCCTTCGAGTTACCGATCTCGGCGAGTCACATTCATCTACTTCGGGTACTCCCCGTAGTAGGTTGCCGGTCTAAAACACCGACAGCTGGCGCGCCAGGTAGGGGCTCTCGCTCGAGATCACATGGCGAACTCGACGGCTTTCGTCCACATCAAGCCAACTGTCGCCTTCAACCGTGGCGACACCTTTGTCTTCGGCGCCTGGGTCTGCACAGCTGATGGCGTGGGTTCCTTCCAGCGTCGCCTGATCATGCAGCCCGACTCGAGGACATGCCTTGTGACGCTTCCCGAAGTTGTCACAGGCGAGCTCGCCGGCAAGTTCGGCGAAATTTCGCTCTCCAACATCCACGCTGACTTCGAGCTCGAGTCCGTCTCCAACTCGAACCCGACGTCGCCATGGGCCATCGCATGCGAGCCGGCTCCTCGGCCATCGCGGCGGCCCCTTCACCACGCCGGCGCTCCGCGCGTGGCCCCCGCGTCCCCCGGCCGGGCCCGCACGGAGGCTCCTACTCCACGCCGGGCCGGCAAGGAGCCCGTATCCGAGTACAACTCGGACTCCGACGCCGTCCCCGACCACATCTCGGACTCCGACCCTCTCTCCGAGTTCTACTCGAACCCGGATTACGAGTTCGACTTCGGGTCGGACCCGAGGAGCCCGAGTCCGAAGATGACTCCACCGAGCTTCCCTTGTCGGGGCCGGCCTGCGGGGCCGGTTATAAGATCGACGCCGGCGGAAGATACGTCTGCGGCCGGACCGCAAGCCCTGCCGACACGGCAAAGGAGGACTCACGCTACGTCGCCTACATCGACTCACTACCGTTCCGGAGGGGAACACCACCGGCCTAGGGGCGACTCAAACACACCAACTGAGGTGGCTCCCTCTGAGTCCAGCTTGGGTACCCCCGATCGCCAAGTCTTCATGGCTGCTGGCGAAACTCTAGGACCCTCGGTGCGGTCGAAGACGGACACCGGAGGACATCTCCGCAGACGAGCTGTCTGCCAACGCACCTGCAGACGAGACCGTCGCCAACAGGGACGCCCGACGCGAACGCAACAGGGAAGCGTAGCGAACGGCGCCGGCGGCTCGGAGACAACTTCCCCGTCCGCAACCTTGCGGAAGCTCTCGAGGCGGTCGAGAGCAGAGTCCACACTACCCTCGAGCAGTGCCTTATGTCGATCACAGCGATCGCACGCCAGGCTCAGGGCATACGCACTGGAGAGGTCATCGCCAAGCTCGCTGAAGAAGCCTACTTCATGCGGGTCGACAACAGAGTCAACCAACCTCCTCCAGCTAAACCCCGCGACAACGAAGCTACTAGTCGCAGCGCCAACAATGGTCCCAACCGTACTCGAGCCGACCTCCCGCCCGAGCCAAACCGTCGCCGCTCCAACGCCGGCGGACCTTCACCGCAAGACCACGGCAACCGAGAAGTTGTTCCCCACCGTGCTCCCGGCAGTGGCGGCGGCAACGATCCCGACGGCGGCGGCGGCCGACGGCGGCGGCTCCAACCACGGGGCCGACGAGAAGAGCCGGAGGCGGCGGCGGTCGCGGCGGCCATGGTCACGCGCACGGCCACGCCTCCGGCGCCTTTCATGGCGGGTACGATGCTCGCCGAGAGGATCAAGGAGTTGCGGCGAAGAAGTCGACCACCGGCCGCCGAAGGCGACGGCTTCCCCGCCTTCTCACCCCGGCCGCAACCTTTGCTCCTCCCCGACAAGTTCAAGCCTTTGGGGATCACCAAGTACGACGCGAAGCAGGATCCCATTCAGTGGCTCCGATGCTACGCCCTCTCCATCGAGAACGTTGGCGGCAACAGCGACACCAAGTGCCTCTACTTCCCCTTCTGTCTGGATCAAGCCCCACTCACATGGCTCGAGTCGCTGGACAAGCACTCGATCGACAAGTGGGACCGAGGAAGGGAGCGCTTCACAAGCAACTTCGCGGGCGCCATGGGCCGTTCGGGTACTCGCATGGACCTTGCCATGATCAAGCGGAACAAGGCGAGACCCTCCGCAAGTACATGCGCCGCTTTTCGACAAGCGCGCTACCGTCGTGGACGTCACCGACAAGGAGGTCATCGACCTCTTCCGGGACGGCCTCTACCATCGCCGCACTTTCGAGGACTTCGGTCGTCGCCGCCCCGCATCCATTCCCCACCTCAAGGACATGATCACGTCCCGGGCGGATGAAGAGGACAAGGCCAACGCCAAGTACGACGCCATCCGCGGCAAGTCCAAGCGAGAACCGGGCGGCGGCGGCGCGGCGGCGAGAATGCAAACCAAGGCGGCCGCAACAACAACAACAACAACAACAACTACTCGGGTCCCAACCGCAAGCGCAAGCCAGACAACACTGTCGCGGCTATCCAGCGCCCTCAGAAAGGGAACTCGAAGAAGAATTCCGGCGGGTTCAAAGACCTGCTGAAGGAGAAGTGCCCGTGGCATCCAAACGGCAACCACACTACCGAGCAGTGCTACCAGCTCAGGCATGCACTCAAGGATACGCCGGAGCCACCGCACCCTCACGATCAAAAGAACAAGAAGAAGGACGGCGACGACAACGACTTCCAAGAACCCGAGAAGACCGTCAACGTCCTCTTCGGCGGACTACCCGACGGGCGGGAGCGAGAAGCTACCCGTCGTGAAGTGATGTCCATTGAACCAGCGGTCCCGACCCCTCTCGGGTGGTCGGAGGTACCCATCACCTTCTCCCGCGCGGACCAATGGACCAACTTCTCCGAACCGGGACGATTTCCCCTCGTCCCGAAGCCAACGGTGGCGGGTTCCAAGCTCAACAAGGTGCTCATCGACGGTGGAAGCGGGCTCAACGTCCTCTTCACCAAAACCTTGAAGAAGATGAACCTCGACATCACCCCCATGCTCACCAAGGGCGGCGTGCCTTTCTACGGCATCATCCCGGGCAACGCGGCTATCCCACTTGGGCTCGGTGGTACGCCGATTACCTTCGGGGCGTCTCGGGATAACTACCGCACCGAGTACATCAAGTTCGAGGTTGCGGATTTCGAGACTTCCTACCACGCCATCCTCGACGGACCGGGCCATCGCCAAGTTCATGGCGGCGCCCCACTACACCTACTTGGTACTCAAGATGCCAAGCCCAGCCGGTGTACTCTCCCTCCAAGGGGACTTGAAGATCTCCCACGACTGCGATACAGAGGCCGTGGTGATCGCCTCTACGAACCAAGTACCCAACGCAATGATGGAGGTCTACGCCGCGTCGAAGAAGCTCGCCACGAGCGAACTCGACATCCCAGAGAAGTCTGACAGCACCAGCAAGCCTCAGCCGCCTGAGGAGGTACTCGTCAGGACGGTCGACCTTGGAACAGGCGACCCCAGCAAGACCACCACCATCGGGGCCGGCCTCGACCCCAAATAGGAAGACGCGCTCATCAGCTTCCTTCGGGCTAACCGCGACATCTTCGCGTGGAAGCCGACGGACATGCCGGGAGAGTGCCCGGGGAGCCGATTGAGCACTTGCCTCAACGTCGATCCAAAGGCCACCCCCAAGCGACAACACCTCCCGACGTTTTGCCGACGACGGACGGGACGCCATCAAGAAGGAGCTCGCCAAGCTACTCGCGGCCGGCTTCATCGGAGAAGTCTTCCATCTCGAGTGGCTCGCCAACCCCGTCCTCGTCCGCAAGAAGAACTCGAACGAGTGGAGGATGTGCGTCGACTACACCGACCTCAACAAGCACGCCCCCAGGACCCCTTCGGGTTGCCGCGGATTGATCAAGTCATCGACTCCACGGCGGGGCGCGACTGCTCTGCTTCCTCGGCCCCGCTACTCCGGTACCACCGGATCGCAATCAAGGAGGAAGACCGGGAAAAGACCGCGTTCATCACCCCGTTTGGCGCGTCTTGCTACACGACCATGTCATTCGGGTTGAAGAACGCCGGCGCTACCTATCAACGGGCCATCCAGGCTCCGCTTCAAGCGGCAACTCAACAAGAACGTCGAGGCCTATGTGGATGACGTGGTTGTCAAAACCGGGGACTCCGGTACCCTCATCGACGACCTTGAAGAGACCTTCGCATCGCTACGCGAGTACCGGCCGGAAGCTCAACCTGAACAAGTGCGTCTTCGGCGTCCCTTCGGGCAAACTACTCGGCTTCATCATCGCCCAACGCGGCATTGAAGCCAACCCCGAGAAGATCTCCGCCATCACCAGCATGAAAGCTCCCACGAGCATCAAGGACGTCCAGAAGCTGACGGGGTGCATGGCGGCATTGAACAGATTCATCTCGAGTCTAGGAGAACGGGGCCTCCCCTTCTTCAAACTACTCAAGCATCACGAGAAGTTCGTGTGGACTCCAGAGGCGGATCAAGCCCTTGCCCAGCTCAAGGACTTCCTTTCGAAGCCGCCAATCCTCACGGCTCCTCACAAGGGCGAGCAGCCTCTTGCTCTACCTAGCTGCGACTACTCACGTGGTCGATCGCCATCGTTGTCGAGCGGCAGGAAAACGGCCACGCCTATCCGGTCCAGCGCCCAGTCTACTTCGTCGGCGAGGTTCTATCGAGTCCAAGGCTCGCTACCGGCCCGTGCGAGAAGCTCCTCGTACGCTCTACTCATCACCTCGCGGAAGCTACGACACTACTTCCGGGGAGTACTCGGTCTCCGTCGTCACCGACTACCCGCTCGGCGACATCCTAAGGAACCAGGACGCCACCGGAAGAATCTCCAAGTGGGGCCGTCGAGCTCGGCGCCCTCACCATCGACTTCAAGCCACGCACAGCCATCAATTCGCAAGCTCTAGTCGACTTCATGGCGAGTGGCGGGAGAACCGGCTACCTACTCCCACCGTGCGACCGAGCATTGGGTGATGTACTTTGACGGCTCACTCAACCTCGAGGGCGCGGGCGCGGGGGTACTCTCGATCTCTCCAACGGGCGAACAACTCAAGTACGTCCTGCCGGATCTTACGGAAGGTCTCAAACAACGAAGCCGAGTACGAAGCCCTCTTACACGGGCTCCGCCTCGCGGCTTCACTTGGCATCAAGCGGCTACTAGTCTACGGCGACTCCGCAGTGGTCATCAACCAAGTCAACAAGTCCTGGGACCGCAACAAGGAGAACATGGACGCCTACGCCTAGAAGTCCGCAAGCTCGAGAACAAATTCTATGGTCTCGAGTTCCATCACATCGTCCGCGACAACAACGTTGCGGCGGACGTCCTCTCGAAGCTCGGATCCACCCGCGCCCAAGTACCGCGGGCGTCTTCGTCCATGAGCTTCACGCGCCATCCATCCGGAGCCGGCGCCACCGACCACTTGCCCCGGCCCATCTACCCGGTGGGCGGGGAGGTCATGATGATCGACGTGGACTGGAGGCAACCCTTCATCGACTACCTCAGCGAGCAGAAGGTCCCCTCCGACAAAAACGCAGCCGAACAACTCGTCCGCCGTGCCAAGTCTTACGTCCTCGTCGGCGACAAGCTTTACAAGCGAGGCGCATCTTCTGGAGTACTCATGAAGTGCGTCCCTCGCGAAGAAGGCAAGGACATCTTGGAGGAAATCCACAAGGGCGTCTGCGGCAACCACGCGTCCTCACGCACGGCTGGTCAGCAAGGCCTTCCGGCGAGCTTTCTCTTGGCCCCACGGCCACGGGCGACGCCGAAGAACTCGTCGAAGGTGCCAAGGATGTCGGTTCTTCGCCAAGCGGCAACACGTCCCGGCCTACAAGCTAGTCACCATACCGCCAACCCGGCCCTTTGCCTCGCCGGGGGCTCGACATGATTGGGCCACCGCCAACCGCGCCGGGAGGATTCAACGAGTGCTGGTGGCTATCGACAAGTTCACCAAGTGGATCGAGGTCAAGCCGGTCACATGCCCCAAGGGCGACGAGTACTCGACTTCTCGGATGAACTCGTACACCGCTATGGGCTACCCCACCGCATCATCACGGACACCGGGGTCCAACTTCAACAACCACCGATCCCGGGAGTACGCGAGAACGGCGGAATCGACGTCGGATACGTCTCGGTCGCCCATCCACGGGCCAACGGACAAGTCGAGCGCGCCAATGGGATGGTGCTCGACGCCCTCAAGAAGCGGCTACACGACGCCGCTAACTCAAAAGGGGGCAAGTGGATCAAGGAACTACCCAACGCACTCTGGGGGCTGCGGACTCAACCATCCAAGCCAACGGGGCAATCCCCCCTACTTCCTAGTCTACGGCTCTGAAGCCATCCTCCCTGCCGACGTCATATGGAACTCGCCAGCAGTGGAGCACTACGACGAAGGCGTCTCAGAAGACAGCGGACGAGTTGATATCGACAGCCTCGAAGAAGCTCGCTGCGCCGCCCTCGTCCAATCAGCAAGGTACCTGGAGGGTATCCGACGCTACCATGATCGCAACGTCAAGGAACGCTCCTTCAACGTTGGAGATCTTGTCCTCCGCCGTATCCAGAACACGGAAGGACTCCACAAGCTCAGCTCCCCCTGGGAAGGCCCCTTCACCGTGGCTAAGGTGACCGGGCCGGGCTCCTACCGCCTCCAAACACTTGAAGGCGAAGAAGTCAACAACTCGTGGAACGTCGACCAACTCTGTCGATTCTACGCCTAGTCTACTCGACTACTCCGGGGTTCAAGTCTACACGACTACATCAACACCCGTCGCCGCGAGTGACCCTCCTGGTCCTGGCTCCAGTCTCCGGACTACTCTCCTCCAGGGTCCAGCCCGTGCGGCTACCTACGGACCATGGGGCCGCGACGAGCGTCAAGGACTCTAGCGGCGGTCTACTAAGAGACCACACTCCAAGATCCGGCCCCGCGCGGCTACTTACGGATGCGCGATCCGGCCTACACGGCTACCTACGGATCACTCGCTGCAAGCGGCTACCCGCTCCAGCGCTACTTAGGCGTAAGCGGCCTCCGGGTCCAGGCAACTACTTGTAACTACGGCCCTGGCCACCCAGGTGTACTTCTTCAGTAATAAAGCTTGATTGTTCATCAACTTGTTTACTGTCTACTCCCTACTACGGGACTACTAAGCCAAGTACTACTACTCGCACCTACTCCACGATGGGCGCTCCGCACTCTGAGATCGCGGTTACGAGTACTCATTGATGGAAAATCTCATTGATACATGAATAGTTCATTACAACTGTTTCCTGTACAACTACGGCTACTAGTTATCTATGCAGGGCTACTGGAGGTTCAACTTCTCGGCTACCTGCTCCGCGATGGGAGCCATCTGCTCCAGCAGCTCTGCGTACTGCTCATCCGAGCAGTTGGCGGCTACCCCGCCGGCGACCATCTCCACCGGAGCCTTCGGGAAGTACGACTTCATGAAGGCCAGCACTTGCTTCGGGATCGACTTGGCCATGTGCTTGACGTAGGCGGCCAGCCGGCTTGGCGCTTCACGAAGTCGATCTACCAAAGGAGCGATCTTGGGGCCGCCCGGGTGCGGCACCAGGAGCCTCGCGATCGGGAGAGCAGCCTCTTCAATGTCCTTCAGCTGGGCCCGGAGCGCCTCGCAATCTTCGTTCAACTTCTGCAAAGATTTGTAGCAGTTGACGAGATCTCTGTCAGAGGCAATCCGCAGCTCCATGTGCTTCTCGCACTCGAAGGCCAGCTCCTTGTAGTCGAGCTCAAGTACCTGGCGGGCTTCTTGCTCCCGGTAGAAGAGGTTCTTCATGCTGACCTCCGAGGCCTTCAGCTGCTCCACCTGGCCTTCGAGTTCTGCAACACGGAAACACAACAACGGGTCAGAGCTTGACGACTTCCAACAAGTACCCGACAAGTCAAAGGACATACCTTTATTCTTGTTGCGGAGGCCTTTGTTCTTCCGCACCAACTCATCACCCTTCGCCTGCAAGTCCATCACGTCGTTGTGGTACTTGGTGAAGGCGGCGTCGAGTTTCGACTGCATGGCGGCCGCGTGCTTCCTCGACTTCACGAGCTGCTCCTCCAGGGCCTCGTCTCGGAGCACGGTGTCGCCGTAACCTTGCAGCATGTTCGACTTCTCGCGGGATCGCTCCGCGACGTCCTGCACAAGACAAGACAAGTTCAAGTCAAGCAGAGTACTCAACGCAAAGGATTGACTACTCGGGAGGCTCCGGCTACTTACCTTCATCCACTGCTCGGCTCTCCGGATCGCCTCCAGGTGCTGGGCCACCGTTTCCGGCTCGACGAGATCGTCGGCCAGCAGCTCAATCCCGCCACGGCTACTCGACGTAGCCTCCGTCATCGGCGTCGAGCGGATAGGCTCCGCGTCTTGGATCTCGGGGGATCGGATTGCCACCTCCAGGGCAACCCCTGGCGACGTGGTAGCCGCCTCCCCCTCGGCGGACTTCTCGACGACTTCCCCCACGGGCTCGGGGGCTCTCGCCGCGGCCTCCGGGGCTTCGGTGTCAACTCCCCGCATGGGCACCCCCGCGGGGATGTCACCTCCTTCGCCGCTCGTCAACAAGGAACACGCGCATCGGTGCCTACGACTACTCCTTCCGGAGCTCTAGAGCTTCAAGAAGAGTACTCACCTTCGACTACGACCGCCTGCGGCGGCCAGCCGCTTCGGTGGCGGGGGCTCGGTCGCGGCTTGGGCTTCGGAGCGGGCTCCTCGGCGGGCGGCGCGGCCTCTCCCCTCCTCCGGCCCGCCGCCGCGGCTCTTCCCCGTCCCGGCCTCGGATCCGTGGATTTTCTGCAGAAGTATCCACAGAGGGTCGTCAGATAAAATCGACTACTACAACGAGTACTACTCATGAAGACGTGGTACTTACAAGTTCGACCGGACGATAGTCACGGCCGGAGCACTGAGGATGTTGGCGATATCAACCAGTCCACCCTCGGCGGGCGTTTCTTCCTCCGCCTCTTCGACTACCGCCTCCTCCACGGTGGCGGCGGCGGCGCGGGACGTCTCCCCCCGTCCCCGCGGCTTCCATCTCCCCAACGGCGGCGGCCGCGGGCACTCGCTCTCCCTCCGGAGCGGGGGGGCCGGCGCTCCGACCGCGCCGAAGTTCTTCGACGGTGGGGGGGCCGGACTTCGGCTTCCAGCCGGTTCCCCCACCGGGTCCCACACGCCTTCGTCGCCCTCTTCGACGGGCTCCGTTGGCGGCACCTCCTGCACACAAAAGATGACTACTCGTCAGCGACGTACTCGACTACCGGGTACTCGACCACTCTGCTCAAGACAACTTACCTCCGGAGGCGTGGTCTCTGAGACCTTCATCTTCTTCGCCACCCGCTTCTTGGAGGGGTTGCGCGGCTTCCTTGGCGGCGCAGCAAGGCTAGCCTCCAGGCTAGCCGGCGGGTCTTGGACAAGTGGCACGTGAGGCAAGCCTGGACGGCTAAACCTCGACCGCAGCTGGAAGCGGTCCTGCAACGTCTCTTGGTCCTCTTCCTCGTCATCGGAGGTATCCTCCACGATGACGGTGTCGTCGCCTCCACCGACTTCGCGGCGCTCCTTCACCTTCCCCTCCACTGGGATCTCGATCCCGCTCGGTGGCGGCTGCGGCTCGGAGACAAACCGCTTCACATCATCCTGCGCAAAGACACAAGGCGTCAGCAACTCTGCTACAAGTGCTAACTACTCGACGAGGGGGGTACGGCTACTCACCTCGTTGGGCGGGCGCGCGGCGGAGTACTCCTCGACCGGCACGCCGTGTACGGCGGCATGTCCTTGAAGATGCGCGACAACCGCTCGATGATGTCGTTGTCGTCCAACTCGCCCCCGCGCATCCGCGACGTGTCGTCGTCGCCGGTGTACTCGAAGCCCGCCGTATCCCTCGCCATCGGCGGCTAGATCCTCGCGCTTCATGAAACCGAAGGCCACATGCTCGGCCCTCGGTCCGGCCTTCTCTCGAGCACTCGAATGCGTGCTAGCGGCTCGGGAGCCGGATCCCCTCTTGCATGGTGGGCTCTGTGTTCCACCACTCGCGATGCCCGGGCTACCGTCCGCTTGGCTTCGGCAGGCCTGGGTGGTGGTTGGTGATGTAGAACCACCTCGTCTTCCAGTCCGTGTTGGAGTCCACGAGCTTGTACGCCGTGCGGACCGCGGCGTCCTCCCTCAGCTCGATCCCGGCCCCTCCGACTACTGCGGGGTTGGAGGCACCGGGGGCTGCGGCTTGACGCGGAAGAACTTCCGGAAGAGCACCCAGTGCGGCTTGATCCCGAGGAAGGCCTCGCAGAAGTGGACGAAGACCGACGTGTGGAAGATGCCGTTGGGGTTCAAGTTGAGGTACTCGACGCCGTAGTACCCGAGCAGCCCCTTGAAGAAGTCGCTTGCTGGGAGCGCAAGACCGCGCTCCACGAAGCGTGAGAACATTGGGATTTCGTCCTCCGCCTTCTCCATCGGATACGGATCTCCTGCGGCGGATCTCCACATGTCGACTTCCTTCTCCCTGATGAACCCACTGTTCAGCAGGGTGAGCAGGTCCTCCGTCTTGACCTTCGACTTTTTCCACTCGCGGCTTGGATTAGCGCGCGGTGGAGATGAGGGCGGCGCCGCTCCGGTGGCGGCCGCAGCGGCCTCTGCACGGCTCCTTTTCTTCCCGCCGGCCTTCGACGTCTTCAACAGCGACGGCTTCATTCTCCAAGTGCAAGGAGTTTTCACTCGCATCCGCTCGGGGGCTACCCTAAAGCTTTCGGGTGGCGATACGCTCGGATCTACTACGGCGGCAGCGGGCGCTGGAGTGGATCTACTTCAAGATTCAAGTGGCAAATGACTGCGGCTCACTTGGGTGAAAAACCCTAAGGGTTTCGGCTTCTATTTATAAGCCAAATCGCCTCCGCAACGGGCGGCCGGATAAGTCCACGCGCGGCTGACTCAGCGGCTGCGCGTGACTCTTCGTATTCTACTAGTCGACGCGCCTCACCTCGGGGGCTCGGCTACTTCTACTCGGCGACCTGGGAAGCGGCTAGTCTCAAGAGCATCTCAGGACACATTCTCCAAGAAGACCCTTCAATTCGAGAGGAAGTACTCGACTCAAGGCTCGGGGGCTCCGTGCCACGTGTCCTTCGGTTTTTTCTCTTCGGATTTTTCGAGATTTTCTTGCCAAGACTTCGGATAGATCCTCAGCCAGAGCTCGCGGCTCGAGGCTCGGGGGCTACTCCATGTGGAGTGCAGTTCTGCAAATCGCATCTCCATGACGGCTTCGGCTTCAAGACAAGACAGGCATTTCTTGAAGACCTTCGAAGGCAGATTTCAAGGACGCTTGGGACTACTCGAGAAGACTTCAAGATTGCTCAAACATCAGCTGGAGTACATTCCAGCCTCGAGATGCTTCAACTACTCTTGAGGACTTTTGACTTGTAGCGCTTAGGGACGCTTGAGGACTACTCGTTAAGGCCGTCAAGACTATTTGAAGCTATCCTTCTCGACTACAAAGTACTCGGGGGCTTGTCGTATGGACCTCCCTGGGCCCACTACATCGGTGGGTACCAGGACCGACTACTCGGTGGGCCCCTGGGACTACCCGGCTTGCGCTACACGGCACCTGAAGGCGTGGAGCACAAGGACTACACAGGAGTAGTACTCGGTTAGGAAGCCGTACATGTTCCGCACCGTGCGAGGGACTCCTAGGCGTACTCGACTAGTACTCTCTTCCTACTCCGACTTGTAACCCCGCCTCCCGACTATATAAGGCGAGGCGGGGACCGATCCCCCTCATCCAATCTCCTCTCATACAACCCACGGCGCACTATTGCACCATCCCGTAATCGTGCCCCATCAATCCCGAGCTACGCGGCATACAGGACGTAGGGTATTACGCACCTCGCGGCCCGAACCTGTCTAAATTGTGTGCCACGTGCCTCTTCCTTCGAGTTACCGATCTCGGCGAGTCACATTCATCTACTTCGGGTACTCCCCGTAGTAGGTTGCCGGTCTAAAACACCGACATCATGTGCGGTGGAGGCAACGGCTAGTAGCACCGGATGAACCGACGCCCGGAAAAAGAATAAGTGTCGGATCATCCGACGGTACTATTTTCAGCAGCTTTTAGCCAATGGCTAGTTTGATGCCTTGGGCTATTTATACCTCCTCAACCCGCCCATTTGAGGTTGCTGGATTGTGTGGAAGTGCATAGGAGTTCAAGACACATTGAAGATCATATTCAATCCATCCAAGTGCTTAATTTCTCATCCTTAGACTTGCATATGCTTAGTGTATGTGCTTAGTGCTAGTCTTAGCTTAGAGCTGAGTGAGTGCAAGGTTGTGCCAACCTTGTGAGGTGATTCTTGAGTGAATCAAGTTGTACAAGGTTCGCCGGAAGCCTTGGGACCTAAGTGTCTCACCGGCAATCGTCATCGACCCTCCGGCTTGGTGTGGAGCGGCGAGGACACTTTGTGCGGGGGACGTGGAGACCCTCTTCCTTGGTGGAGAAGCTCCTTAGTGGAGGCGGCATCAAGGTGACCAAGGGAGCTTGGCAAGTGCCTAAGTGGGTAGCCTTTGTGGCGAGTCAAGTGGTGCTCTTGGGAGAGACTTGGTGACCGGGAAGCAATACTCTTGTGTGAGTGCTTCAACGTGGACTAGGGGTGGCTTAGTGCCTACCGATACCATGGGATAAATCGCGTGTCAAGAGTTTGCTTCCTCTCATCCCCTTTACGTTTCCGCATTTACTCTATTGCGATCTTTGCTTGCCTTTACTTTCCTAGAGTAGTATCATGCTAGGATTGACTATAGGTTGCATACCTCGTTTTGGGATGGGAGTTTCACACTAGAACAACCCTAGTTGGACATCTAGATAGTATGTTCTAGTTTATCTTTGTGTAAAATTAGTGAGGCCATAGGTTAAGGTTTTAAGTTGACTAATTCACCCCTCCCCCTCTTAGGCTAACGAGCATCCGATTCCTTTCAAGTGGTATCAGAGCCGGGACTCACTTCCTTCACAAGGAAACGCCAATTCGATTGGTAAATTGTGAAAACCGGCTCATTGGAACGGTTAGGCTTCACCGCCTAGTGAGTTGCTCTATAGAGGAATGAAAGGGGTGGATACCTTAGGTTTGGCTCCACATTTCGATGGCACGGGCTATCCTCGGTGGAAGGTTCTCATGGAGGCCTATCTCCAAGGAAAGGACCTTGATGTTTGGAGAGTCACCGATGAGGGCATGAAAAATGGTACTAAGAAGGAAAAACAATTTGATGTGATTGCTAAGAGTATCATTTTGTCCACACTAGATGTAGGCGTTTTCAATTGAGTTTTTACTTGTGAAAATGCTCGTGAGCTATGGAAAACCATTAAGGAGCAAAATGAGGGTTCAAAAGAAGTTGCTAATGAACGCTACGGTTGCCTCCTTGAGGAACTCAATAGCTTTAAGCAACTTGCAAATGAAAATGTCGAATCTATGTACTCACGCCTAAATGTGCTTGTCAATGAGATCAATGCTTTAGGTGTGAAGGACATCAAGGACTTGAACATCAACCGCAAGATCCTTCAAAGTCTCCGGAAGCCCGATTATGACTTGGTGAAGGCAATCATCTACGAGAAGAAGCTCGAAAATTTGAAGCCATCTCATATCTTGAGCAAGATCATGGCACATGAGCTTCAACTCATGCCCAAGTCAAAGAAGGCGCCCCAAGAAAATCCCCAAGAACCATCCACTCCAACTACAAGCCATGCTCTCTCAAGCCAACAAGAGAAGATGTTGAGTAGGATGGCTACTCATGGAAGCTCAAGAGAGGATGATGGTGATGATGGTGACGATGGAGATTCCTCAAGTGATGAAGAGGTTGAATCCATGGTGGCCGAGTACGTGAAGAAGATCTTCAAGTATGTGAAGAAAGTCAACATGTACGGCTACAACGCCCACTTGAGAGAAGGGCGTCATCATCAACACATAAAGTTCACCAAGATCGAGCACAAGCCCAAGAAGAAGGTGGTCAAGGAGAGGAGACCAAGGCAAAAAGCAACTATCGCCGTCCATGAGTGGACAAGTGGTGGAGAATCAAGTTCTTCTAGCTCAAGTGATGAATCAAGAAAGAACTTCACCACCCGCTTCATGCAAGGTCCTTCATCATCACTACACATGTGCCTTATGGCCCAAGGTATGGAGAGCAATGTAAGTGATGATGAATCCGACACCACCTCTATCGATGATCTTGTTGAGCTAGTCCATGAGCAAAAAGGAATGCTTAAGAAACAAGCTAATGAAATTAAAGAACTCAATGATCTCAATGATCTTAGTGCAACCCTTGCTACAAATTATGAACATTTGTTGTGCAAATTCAAATTTCTTAGCAAGGAGTGTGATGAGCTAAAATCTAAGCTTGAGAGCAATGAGACTAAAACAAGTAATTCCTTTGAGCTTGATGAATCATCTATCCCTTGTGCAATTCCTATCTCCAAGGTAGATTCTTCAACTTCTTGCATTGATTTAATTGATGAATCATGCTCACCATCTTGCAATGATAATTTTGTTGTAGAAACATGTGATTTCCTCATAGGCAAGAAACATGATGGGCTCAAGCAAGAAGTGAAATGGCTCTGAGGGAGGTTGGCAAGCTTGATGGGCAAGGACAAGAACAATGAAGAACAAGTGGACATCTCTCAAGACATGAAGAGCAAAGTCCAACCTTCTCAAGATAACCGTGATTCCATGGTGAAGAAGCTTGAGAAGGGTGCAACTGTGACTTGCTACAAGTGTCATGGAGAAGGGCACAAGTTCTACAAATGCCCCCAATTTGTCAACAAGATTGACAAGGGCGCAAAGAAGAAGTTGAACCCCACCATCAAGAGCTCCCTTATCTACACCAAGCCCAACCGCAAGAACAAGACCAAGAGCAACACCTACGTCATCAAGAAGAAGGCTAATGGCAAGGTGGTTGCACACAAGGTTGAGAAGATGGAGGAGGAGCGTGGTTGGAACCAACCCATTTGGGTGCCCAAGGAAGTCATCATCAACATGAAGGGGCCTCAAATGGTTTGGGTTCCAAAGGCCACTTGAAGGCCTTGAGTGCGGGAACTTGGGAGGCTTGGCACAATCAAGATGAGAAGATTCAAGCCTATAAGCCAAGCTTGCAAATTGGACATGTGTTGCCCAAGATCCCCGGTTGAGGTAATAGTTACTTGTACCGATCTCATGTATCATTGTAGCTCCATTGCCTTGTTTAGGTTGCATTTGTTGCAATATTTACATATGGTAGGTTGCTTGTGTCATGTGCTAACCCATGAGCAACCTACATGGTTTGGTTAGTGTGTAGGAAAGCTACACTTGTTCTTTCATGGTGCATGTTTTCATATATATCTCTTTGCATCATGAGCAAGCTATTGGGTTAGCTTCCCTTTTGTTGTCATAAACAATGTGCATACATTCGATTGGTGATTCAAACACTAAATGCACACATTTAGGGGGAGCTCATCCTATGGTTTGGTTATGGGACTAACATTGTCTCAAGCTTTTCTTATGTAGTCCCTAGGCGACGCGTTCCGGTGTGGTACTTCATTCTAAGAGAATGTTATTTCACTCTCAATGTGATCTAACATCTCTAAAAGAGTGAATATAGCAATATGAGCTTCATGCTATTGAGTCATGTCCTTGCGAGCTTATGTCTCTATATAAGTTCAAAGGCAATGTACTCATACATTCCTAATCCTTGTGGTACCTCAAGTGTTTTCTTTGCAAGCTTCTTTCAAGTGGTGTCACCTCAAGTGATATCATTTCCAAGTGGCTCATCTCAATGAGGTGCCAACAAGGTAGAGAGGATCAACCCCCATAGATATGCAATAATAAGAAGTCTACAAGTGATACCTACTAGTGGCAATGTAACAAGAACCCATTTGTTTTATCTCTTGTCCTTTAAGCTACCTCCTTGCATGATATGCTCTAAGCTTCCTTGTCTTACAAGTTTGTAGTTGTGCACTTGTTTTTCGCACTATCTTTTTGTGCACACACTTAGGGGGAGCTTAGTTTGTATCATGCTAGTCTCATGAGCTTGTGATTCGACTTAGTCATT
The DNA here is from genome assembly GCA_947561735.1 of Cenchrus americanus. Classification (NCBI taxonomy): domain Eukaryota; kingdom Viridiplantae; phylum Streptophyta; class Magnoliopsida; order Poales; family Poaceae; genus Cenchrus; species Cenchrus americanus. Next base: position 265,692,438 of record OX387239.1, read on the forward strand.
CTCACATGTGGTATCTTCATTGATATCATACATATGGATCATGGTTCATGCGGCTTTCTCCCCTGTATTTAACATCTCTCTTTGAGCTATGTTTGCTAGGACTTGCTAGTTTTCTTGGACCCATTTTGCTTTGGACTTTTTGGAGATTTTATTCCAAAGGGGGAGAATGTGAGACCAAAGCAAGCTAGTGGTTTAAGCTTACAAGTGGTTTCAAGGATATGAGACCAAAGGGGGAGAATGTGAACATAATATCAAAAAGGGGGAAGTTTGATCTAGGGGGAGTTTGGATGATGGTAAGCATCCAAGCAAGTGTAAGTGGTTCTAATTCTGTCGATATTTGCAAATTTATGCTTGCTTTGGTTGTGTTGTCATAAATCACCAAAAGGGGGAGATTGTAGCAAACATGGCCCCATATTCCATTAGTTCGAGTTTGATTTTGGTGATTCATGACAACATGATAATTGGGACTAACCATATTATTTTAGCATGTCTTTGTAGACACTTCTAGGTCCCAAGGATGCAAGAAAACCACATGCCAAAATGAGAGAATCAAGGGTCAAAACCGAGCAAGAAAGGAAAACAAAAGACACCGCCGGATGAACCAACGGTATCAATATAACAAGCGTCGGTGCAATCGTCGGACGAGTTGGTACACAGGGTGAAACCCTAGGTACCGTCGGATGAACCGACGGTCCAATTTTTAGTAGCTTCGGACGAGTTGCAGAGGAAGAGCAGCGCAGACAGTAGCACCGGATGATCCGACGGTCTGAGTGGGGACACCGTCGGTCTATCCGACGCTCAGTTTGAATTCATACAGAGACGCGCCAAGACAAAGCCTTCAGCATCGGATGATCCGACGCCTTGGTCAAGGTGAAGCGTCGGTCTATCCGACGGTCGAGTGAAAGCTGACAGAGGCGACTTGGACGCGGGGTCTTCAGCACCGGATGATCCGACGCACCGTCGGTGCGCAGCGTCGGAGCAGTTGTGTCAGAGAAGTCATGTGCGCTGGAGGCAACGGCTAGTAGCACCGGATGAACCGACGCCCGGAAAAAGAATAAGTGTCGGATCATCCGACGGTACTATTTTCAGCAGCTTTTAGCCAACGGCTAGTTTGATGCCTTGGGCTATTTATACCTCCTCCACCCGCCCATTTGAGGTTGCTGGATTGTGTGGAAGTGCATAGGAGTTCAAGACACATTGAAGATCATATCCAATCCATCCAAGTGCTTAATTTCTCATCCTTAGACTTGCATATGCTTAGTGTATGTGCTTAGTGCTAGGCTGAGCTTATAGCTGAGTGAGTGCAAGGTTGTGCCAACCTTGTGAGGTGATTCTTGAGTGAATCAAGTTGTACAAGGTTCGTCGGAAGCCTTGGGGCCTAAGTGTCTCACCGGCAATCGTCATCGACCCTCCGGCTTGGTGTGGAGCGGCGAGGACACTTTGTGCAGGGGACGTGGAGACCCCCTTCCTTGGTGGAGAAGCTCCTTAGTGGAGGCGGCATCAAGGTGACCAAGGGAGCTTGGCAAGTGCCTAAGTGGGTAGCCTTTGTGGCGAGTCAAGTGGTGCTCTTGGGAGAGACTTGGTGACCGGGAAGCAATACTCTTGTGTGAGTGCTTCAACGTGGACTAGGGGTGGCTTAGTGCCTACCAATACCATGGGATAAATCGCGTGTCAAGAGTTTGCTTCCTCTCATCCCCTTTATGTTTCCGCATTTACTCTATTGCAATCTTTGTTTGCCTTTACTTTCCTAGAGTAGTATCATGCTAGGATTGGCTATAGGTTGCATACCTCGTTTTGGGATGGGAGTTTCACAATAGAACAACCCTAGTTGCACATCTAGATAGTATGTTCTAGTTTATCTTTGTGTAAAATTAGTGAAGCAATAAGTTAAGGTTTTAAGTTGCCTAATTCACCCCTCCCCCTCTTAGGCTAACGAGCATCTGATTCCTTTCAGAGGAGGCAGGCGTTCTCAGCGTAGGGGAGCGCGTTTCGCGCGCCCTCGGTCGTGCCGAGCATCTTCTCGTAGCCGGCCTTGTTGTAGTAGGACTGCTTCGTGAGGACGAGGCCCTGGATGGAGACGAGCACCTGCAGGACTGTCGACGCCGCCGGCGACCAGAGCTCGGGGGCCTCGCCGCCGAAGGTGTCGAGCAGGCTTAGGCACACGGTGCCAGACCGGTCCAGGTTGGGGTTCACGCGGAGGCCGAAGGAGTGGTAGTACACCTACGGCGGCACGCCGGGGTACGTCGGCAGTAGGTGTGCGTCAAAGAAGAAGAGGACGTCCTGGTACGGCGTCCCGACGGCGCCCACCATTGCCGCCCGGAGAAGGTCCATTCGGTCCTCGAACACCCGCACGTAGATGGTGTCTGCAGGAAGGCATATCTGTTGTCGTGAGTTTGTGACACATGTTGAGTATTTTGATCTGAAATCTTAAGCTGATAATGAAAGGCGGACGAACAAATTTAAACGTGGTTGATAGAAGTTTTTGACCACACAGTGTATAGTACTACCTGGCAAGTTGTCTTGTAGAATTTTCCATTCCTTGCGCACTCTCTTGGTCCACTTATTTCCACCACCAGACCAAAAATACCACTCGTATCAGCGGCCGCGGAGCCTAACGCACGCTTTCTATTAGTCGCATGCATGTGCCGGGCCCGCTTTGCACGCGGCCAGATCCCCCACCCGTGTGTAGTTTATTTCATGTGGGACCCACCTTGGTCAACAGGCCGTGAGGCAGGATTGCTGCATGGGCGACTCCGCTCCCCCTGCCTGCCTCGACGAGGCTTCGGCCTCTCACCGACTCCTTCTCTGAGTGCCTGCCTCCTCCCTGGTGCCGTATCTGCCCCTGTTCCCTGGTGCCGCATCCGCTCCTGTACACCGCCGCGTCCTTGCCTCTCCATCGCCGCGCCGCCGCCGCCACCTGCTCTATACCCGTCGCTGCCTGCTCTATGGTCGCTGTGCCGACTCGCCTGCTATAATCTAGGTCAACAAGATTCCTCTCCACTTCTCCGCACTCCCTCGCTCTCTGTATCGGCGATTTCCACCTGCACAACCGCACAACTGAAGCATGTTGAGATGGACTTCGTCAAGATGCCGCTGAAGGGTGGTGATGCTTCGACCAACCAACAGGTTTGTTTTGGACCTAGATCCGTTTTATTTCCATGGTTCAGAATTTTCTGAGATGAAATTCACAAACATTAACTTTCTTCTAGCTTAAGTTCTACATAACTGTATAGCCTTTCAATTATATATATTGGGTGTCAGATACCTGTTCAGTTTTGACTCTTGTCTAATGCATCTTGGTTTTCAGTGATTGTTTTTCAGGTTCTTACTGACTTGGTGTTTTAAATTTTTAGGAGGAATGGTGTCATTTTTGGTCAAGTCAAAAACTGAAGATTATGTAAAATGTGAAGTTGTTGACGGAGGTGAATTGAAATCTAGGCGCCACCTGAACTTTCACGGAAAGAGTGCAACCTTGCCATCAATAACTGGTAATAGTCAGCATTTTTTCTTTTTTGTACCACATCTAATGTATGTGCTCTTGTTTCATACACCTATTTCAAATGTGCAGACAAGGACTAGGATGACATTAAATTTGGTGTGGGTAATCAAGTTGATTACTATGCTGTCACATCCACAGGAGCAGGAGCAGCAACATCAGCAGGGATTGCTGCACCTGGAGCAGCAGCAACACCAGGTGCTAGAAGGACAGCATCACTGGCACTACCAGCTTCTACAACAGGTGCAGAACCACCATTGATGAGCTCCTCCATCTCATCAACAAATGCACCAGAGACCACCATCCTAATTCACAGCAGTAATGAAACAAAAATACTAACAAGATCAAGCACAAATAAGCAGAGTTATTAAAGCAGGAAGTCACACACAAGCATCAAGCAAAAATAAGCAGGAAGTCACAAATAAACCAACATAGTTATTAAAAAATGGTCTCAGCTTTGTCCACTAAGTTATTACAGCACCATGTCACACACATGAGTTCCACAGCAGGGTACAACAACTAAATTCAAGAACATACATCAAGTAGTGTTTGTTCCCCTCCCTTGCCACATAGCATTGGAAATATCATCCCTTATTTGAGTCATTTCAGCAGAGTCTTGATCCAGATGTGCTGGGGGCAGGTTGGTTGGATCAGTGGACCCTGTGAAACCTTCCTCTGCTGGCACAACTGAATCAGTGCCAAAACCTAGGATCCAATTGTGCAAAATGGCACAGGCAACAACCAGCTTGACTTGTGTGGTATACTTGTGGAATGGTTTGTTGTCCAAGATCCTAAACCTGCCCTTTAGTGCTCCTATTGCCCTCTCCACAGTCACTCTAAGTGATGAGTGCCTAAGGTTGTAGAGCTCCCTTGCATTAGTGGGACTTTTCCTTGGACCATACTCAGACAAATGTTACCTAACCCCCCTGTAGGGAGGTAGGAAACCACTTTTGCATGCATACCCAGCATCTACCAAGAACATTTTACCTACACAAGACATCTACTGTAAGTGTGTATGTTTATTACCCATTGAATATGTATTAAATGTGTTGTGTTATTACCTTGTGGCACATTGAAGCCATCCGCCCTGTCTACAGCATCTGCCAAAACAGTGGCATCATGGGCTGAACCCTCCCAGCCAGCCAAGACATATGTGAATTTCAGATCACAATTCACAGCCACCATAACATTTTGGGTGGGATCCTTTTTTCTACCCCTGAAAGCTTGTTGCATGCGCCTAGGAACCCTTGCTAGGAAATGAGTCCCATCTATAAAGTCAATTACATCCTAAAAAGTTTGTGTCAGTGTTTGTAAGATATTTACTTTGATCAATAATTGTGTCAGTGTTTATATATATATTTACCTTGAAATATGGATTCCACCTATGGCTTCCAAGTATTTTTGGGTGAGTGCTTTTGCTAGCTGGCTTTATCATTTCATTCCTAAGTTCACCCACAGCATATAACACTTGATGGAAATGCTTGTGGATAGTTTGGATGGACCTCCTAAAGGATTGGTGGACAACCCGATACCTTTGGTTGTGCCCTACAACATGTAAAAACATGGCAACCTGCTCCTCCACTGACACTCCATCTCTATCAGAGACAAGACCCCTGTCTCTAAAAGTGCTCACTAACCCAAAAAGGCAGCTCTCTTCATCCTAATCATAGAAATACACTCTGAATCTGTAGAGTGGTATATCATTTCTAGTGTTCTGTGTCTGTGCTGCTCATTTTCATCCCTAATCAGGGCTAGAGCTATAGGATCAGGCAGGGGGTTTCAGATTCAGGGGTTTTCCTTTTCAGCCTAGTGGATACAAAGGAGACCATAACAATAGTCAAGGCAGCTGTGTGACAACCTGCCCAGGAAAATACCGTACTATCGCCTAAGACCGATCCACTTTGGTCATTAAGCAATAGTAAAGTATCATCCTGTCGTTAGTTGCCGGGTTAACGCCCGGTAAATCACTTGGACATCGAACAGAGGATCGACACATGCATTAAAACTCACGCGAAGACGAGTCGAGAGTACAACATGAATTAAACATTTTATTACAAACCATTGTTCACGACATGGAGTAAAGGTTCAGAGTTCGAAAATACAGCGGAAATAATTTAAACTAGCGCAACGGTAAACATCACAGGAGGCCATCCGTGATGTCATCACTTGTCGTCACCCTTCTGGTCAACAACACCTGCAATCAACAGTTTTAAAGCAAGGCTGAGTATACTAATACTCAGCAAGACTTAACCGTCGGGTGATAGCTACATCACCAAACTCTAGACATGAAAGGCTTTTGGCCGGTGGAGTTTATTTTGCTGAACAGCTACTAAGAGTAGATCCTTACTTTCAATCTTTTAGCACAAGTTCTAGTTGATTACCATTGCGAAGTATGCCATCTAATTCAACCAAGAATTGGACAAGCAATTAATTCATACATCAATATTCCTCGAGTTCCATCATTATGGGATATCATGGCCAGTTGATTAAGCAGTCTCGAATAATGGTGAGAGGCCGACAATCGATTAATTTAAACCTTGCAAGGTAGACCCAAACACACGGTAGGCTGTCCCCGCAAGGACAACTTTCCCAGGCCGTTCTCGTCGATCTTCGGCTCGGGAGCGGAACCTACATTCCTTGGTACAAGGTTTTACTGGATCGCTCCCACACGAACGTCCAGACTCACACAGGTACCACACTGTTGCAAGCAGGGGGACACAAGTGCCCCAGGTGTAGTAGGGAAAGGTTCCCTTACCGCGTCAATCGGGTACTAGGCTTACCGGTCCCATACCCGGCATATGTTTAGTACGTTCAAAAGCTTAGCCCACGAAAGCCACTGGACCGGAGCCCAAACCCCATGCTCTTACCACATGAGCAATCCATTTATAAAGATCTTATGATTCCAACAAGAACCTATTCTCGCGAGTGACGAACATCACTCGACTTCTACCAGGTCCTATAGCATACTAGTAAAAGAACATAGGTACCTAGGGATCATGCATCTAGGGTTTCATTCAACTCCTGAAACGTAAATGCACAATCATAGCAACGATAATTACATAAATTTCGAAAACAGGGTTAATGATCCGGGGCTTAGCTTCAATGGCAAGGTTGGCCTTGGGCCCTTCTGGACTTGGTCCAGGTCTTGCTCTACAACGACGTGGTGCACGTCTCCGTCAGCTCCTCCGTCTCCTCCGTCCGGCACACGCGTACAGCTACCGTTCGGGAGATCTACACGAGGATGCAAATGCAAGATTTATTTGACCATTTTAATTTAATTAATCACAAACAATAAATGACAACCATAGGGTGCATTAGTTGTACACATTCACCTAGATAAGAATACATTTAGCATACTCTTCCAAAAAGGAACAATATGCAATTCTTTATTCGATATTTTTTTATAGAGATTGTGTACATATATATGTAAATAATTTAATTTAAATTCACAAACAGTAGTGGGTGAGTGCATTTATCCTTTTAAAATGATTTGCAACCACACCCAAGATTGGTAGGGATGGTTTGGTGATTTTTCCCATTTAAAGACTATTAAGCCCTTAATGACTTACATAGCTTTTATTCGTGGAATTAATTAATAAAATTCAGTGGAAGGGTGTATTAACCACTAAACACCTATAACAAGCTATTGAACACACATGCAAGCTTTGGATAGCTAGAAATTAATTCTTTTTGAAAAAGACAAAAGCTAGCTAGAAGGACAAGGTAAATGCACACAAAAATAAATAATCAACGAAATGATCCAAACTTTCTCACACATATTATATGGTTCAAAACTAGCCTAGTGGTGCAGAACATACACCTAGAACTATTATGGAACTTGAGTTATGTATTTTCAAAGAAAAACAAGCATAATTCAAGAATAAATATTTCTGATAATTATAAAATTGTTAATAATTCAACACAGGTGTGTCTTGGCATTAAAAGACAGTGTGCACAAGTTGGTTGTAAAAACCTAATTATTTTTAGCTAGAAAAAAATCATTTATGCAGATGTGGCAGAAATGGAAAAACATTTTTATAAAAAGATTTACATCATAACTTTGTGCAATTTTTGTCATAGGAGCTAGTCATGACCTAACACACAACATATCCAAAAATTAGATACAGAGGATTTATAGCTTTTGAGTTATTGCAGATCTAGGGTTTTCACATTTGTATTTTTCATGCAAAAACTAGCAGGAATTAGCTCATTCCAGAATAACAAAAGTTGTAGGATAATTCACAACGGATCCAACAAAATTGGTTTTGCATTTTTCCGATTTTTCTACGATTTTCTACGCGATTTACAAGAAACAGCCAAAGCACTTTTACTATTTGAGTTACCAATTGCAGGGAGGCCCTCGAAAAGAACTCCAGTTTCGCAATGTGGTCCCTGGGCGGACCGGCCGGCGCGGCTCGCCGGAATTGATCCACTCCGGTGGGGGTTTCGGCCGGGGAAGAGGTGGAGAAGGTCGAGGGGCTCACCATAGACCGGTTTGTGGCCTCAGACGGTGGGGAAAATGTCGGTGGATGGCCGGCCGGTGGCGCCCAGGGAGCCTGGCCGCGGCGCGCCTGGCTCCGGTGTTCTCCCGGTCTGGGACGGGCACGGGTGGATTGAGGAGATCGTGGAGACCGTGTGGAGCTGCGAGGGAGGCACTGGACTGCGGTGAAGCGAGCTAGAGGAGGGGGTCCTCGGGAGCGGGCGCACGGGCAGCGCCGCCGGCCGTGCCGCGGTCCGTGCGGTGCCGCCGGTGCGCGGGCCGGCCGGTGCGCGGCCTTTATAGGCGGGCGAGGCAGCGGGACGCGACCTTCAATGCCCCGGTACGAGAACGACCTCGCTCTGCGTGCACATGAGACCGGCTATGGACCGGTGGTCACCTCGGAGCGGTATGACGCGGTAAAGATGCGGCTCGCGTTCCAAGGACGGCAGGCGCGAAGGGACCACGGCCCTGACCTCGAGGCGGTGGGGGGCGAGCCCGCACGGACGCCGAGGCGGCGCGGCTCCCCGAGCACGGCGCGTGGCGCGCCCCGCATCGGCGAGCGCCCGGCGCGGCCCCGCACCGGCGGAGCGCCGGCGCGCGCGGCGCTCTGGAGCGCGGCCGCGCTGATTTTCAGCCGGTCAACGCGTCTTTGACTGCATTTTTCTCCAAAAAGTTGAATAGAAGTGCACAAAGTGGTGAATAGGAAAGTTGTAGATCTCACTACCCTCTACAACTTTTACAAAGGCCGTATAGTATTTTTTCTTGACGGTTTGAGCAGGAACGCGAAGCAAAGTCGGGGTTCTGCAGAGTGCTGATGAACAGTGAAAACTGCAGTTGACCAAGTTTTTCACCCTTTTCCGCTCAAAATTTGAAATGCCATCCAACATGAAAGTTGTGTTCCTCGAAAAACTGGACAACTTTTATTTTGGTAGAATTTGAAGTGTTTAGGTGAAATTTGGAGAACGCGGCAAAAGTTCCGGACGACATTCGCTGACGTCAAGGGTTAAGCCGGGTTTGACCGTGTCTTTGACCAATGATTGACCACGGGTGTGTGTAGGCTTGGTCAAGGGGTTCAATAGGGTTCAATGGCGAGATTTTCGGGGTGATGACCCAGGTTGACCTAGGTTTGACCATTGTCGGCGGGTTTGACTCGGCTGATTCGGCCATTAGCGTTAATGACGTTAATTAGAAACCTGGGGCGTCACAAGCTGCCTTCCTACACAGCATGTCACGGCTCAAAGAAAGATCCATCTACAAGCATGTAAGAATGTAACAAGAATTCAGATTTGTACCCTGCTTAGGCATCAACATGAATGAGAAATGAATGCATATCAAAAGCACGACTGCATCTAGTACTGTGATGCCTCCCAGTGCTATCTTTGGACCACATCATCGACCAATTAACCAAAATAAGAACAACATGATACAAGAAACAGAAACAAATGAACAACATAGGCAGTTCAACTAACAGATCGAAAACAATATGGCAGAACAACACAAAACAGATCAGGAACAATATGTGACAACAAAATTAAACAGATCAACAACATAGGTACTTAACCTAATAGATCAAGAACATGTAGACACAAGAAGCCGAACCAAATCAAGAACATAGGTAGTAAACCTATCACGCCAACAACAACATAGTACAACAAACCCTAACGCATCATCAGCAAGCGAAGAACCAGCACATCTCTAACAAACCCTAACGCAAATCATGAGAAAGGGGGTCGATTTCACCTTGCCTCGGGGTCAAACGAACGAAGAGGAAACATATCTGGGGGTAGAGGACGCAGACCGAGAAGAAGAGGAAGCAGATCTGAGAGTAGAGGACACAGATCGAGACGAAGAGGAAGCAGATCTCCGCCACGGAGTCCCGGCGGCCGGCCGGAGCAGGTACGCCGCCACGAACCTCAGGGCCGGAGCAGGGACGCCGCCACGCACCAGCACTCACCGCCGGTTTCTCACGAGCAGGGTGGAAGAGGAAGCAAGAAGAGGAAGAAGAACAGCAGTGGGGAGTGGCGACCCTTATAAAGGGAGACGGAAGCCATGGCGCGAAGGAGGTTTCACCCTCCCGCCCGAGCTCCATCGCGCGCGAAGGAGGTTTCACCCTCCCGCCAGAGCCCGCGCGAGCCACCCCGCCGCCGCCCAAAATCGCCAGCACGCGCTGCCACGAGCTCGGCTGCGGGGAAACGAGGGTTTCTGGCGTTTCCCCGCGGCCGGGCTGAGAGGGCACTTTTGGCTCTCGCGAGCCTGGCCAGCAAGCAGGCCAAGACCACAAACACGGCGCCTTGCAGCCCACGAGCGCAGTCGAGCCCGTGGGCCGCCCTCGCAAACGCGCCCCAAACGAATGAGGCAAAAACATACGGCCAGGCAAGATCTGTGTTGACCGGCCGCGGGACCCAGCTATTATTCTATCACCTGCATCCGCATGCAAACTGGGCCCCACGAGTACATGCAACCAATGACAGCGCTGGTATGAGCTGCGCGGCCGCTTATACCAGCGGTAATGCATTTCTGTTTCCACCAGCGCCCTGTGTTTGAAGTGAATTTGAAAAGGAAAAAAGAAAGCAGCAATCAGCGTACAAGTTTGTGGCAACTAGTACCAGTAGAATTTCTACAGCAAGCTAGTGGACTCGACTTCTCATAAATTACGACGCCTGAATTAGCTTTGAAATAAAATTTTAAATTGATTAATGCGCGCGCACCTGCTCCGTGTCGTCGAGGAAATGGTGATCCGGAGGGCTCTGCTGCACGACGTCGAACTGCGCGAAGTGAAGCGAACCATCATCACCAGTGCCGGCCTTCCCATTCTCATCAGAGCCATCACCGCTGTCAACGCCTCCTTCGCAACAGCTCGCCGGCGGCGCTGTTGGAAATATGTCCTAGAGTCAACTGGATTTGATCCACTAGTGGGCTCAGATGGATTTGATCCATTATGGTGTAAAAGTCCTAATGGGCCACAAATGTTGTAAAGTCCATTAGTATTGGAAGGGGTACACCATCTATTAGTCCCGTATTGCTAATGGACGATGGTGTGGGGGGTTTTCCTCCCAATAAATGTGGACCACACCCCTCCTGAAAAGACACAACTTTCTCAAGTAGCAGCCGCGCTGCCAACGCTCCCCTCCTCGTCGCACTTGCGGACCTAGCGGTCCGGCGTGCGTCGCTTCCTTCTCCGTACGTGTGGATACCTTGGAGGTGCTACGTCCGGAGCACTTGGATCGGACGAGCCGCACGTGCAAGTCAAGAAGGACGTGAGCAAGCCGCACCGCTCGCTACCCTCGACGCGTTCGTCTACATCGAGACGGTTCCGCCGCATCCGCGCGTCTAGTGGTAATCCCGTGATCTCTGACGATGGCAGTTCCTCGTTTTGCGGGGAAAATTTTGTTTTGCGCTAGCGTAGCCACCCCGTTTCCCTTCGGTGGTACCGCAGCCGTAGCCGCTAAGTTTTAGATTCGGGATGTGTGCATATAGAGATATGCGGATGTAGATCAAAGTTTTGATCGGCTTCGTGTTCTTGACGTGATGGTCGTGTAACGAATTACTCCTACCGGTCGGAATTCCGCCATCGGAGTTAAGTGATACACGTAAACCCAGTCACAACGAGAAGGAGATCAATTGGATTGGTCGAATCGAAGCTAGGTCAAGTGCCAGGCGCATGGGAGGCGTGGCGGTGGCAGATTGGATCTCTACCGGCCCGGGAAAAACCTGAAAACATGTTGTTCGGTAAAACAGCCATAACTTTTCATGGTTAACTCAGATGAAGACGTTTTATATACGAAAATTGATCTACAGAAAATTTTACACATGTGATTAACCAGCTTTGCTGGTCGCGGCGAAATTAGTTTTGCGAAATTCGGCTTGCAAGATGGGTTTTCGGGCGTTTTAAGTTTAGACGTCGGAATTGCGATAATCTTTTTTGCAGATTTTGTGATCGGTATGGCCTATATGTGTATGTGATGCATGTGTGTAATTTATTCGTGACCTGCGTGTCACGTGTACGGCAATACGGCTGGAGCCATGTGTATTGTCAAAATTAATGTAATGGTCTGCGTACCAATTTGTGATGATCTAATACGCGATTGTGTAACTTTCATTACTAGCACGCGTTAGATAGTTCTTGGAGGACTCATCACATGGAGGATGGCACACACAGATCATGGAGATGGAGATCAACATGATGTACAGGTCAATGGAGATGGAGATCACCATGCGACAATAGGCCATACCGTGTTAGAACTGTGTGAATGTCGTTCTTACCGTTATACTTTTACATGCGACAATGTTATTTTCTGGCGTGTGATGTTACGAGTAGAACGATCCCTTTGGAATTTTAAGTTAACATGCCCTCCCAACACTTGCCACCGTCCCACGTCTCGTACAATTAGTGGTGGGTCTATGAAATTAGGGTGCCACTAGTTTTCCTTGACTAGACGGGTTTGTATCGGATACTTACACGCATAAGTGTTGGTTTGCTTATCAAAGTCATCTTAACGGTTAAGGATTTTGGGGCATAAAGGTTGGGAGCCTAGACATAGAGATGTCACCCAACAACAGGAGTCATATGTGATATGATTAGCAAAGAAGTTGCCTACCGATCTACCTTGTTTACTAGCGGTGACGCAAAAGCTCACTAGTAGACTTGTTAGTTGTGGATTCTGAATCACTAAGTGTCAATGTGGGGATATTGATTTTAGTGGGAGTAAATTCTTTTATTTTACTCTGTCATGGATATATTGTCTTAGTGTTTTGCATTTATTATTCTGTTGTAGATTAAAGGCACCTAGCAACACCACATCGTTTACCTTGCATTCGGTCCTTGAGAAGGACAAGTTGATGGAACAAACTTTACGAATTGGATTCGTAATGTGAGAATTGTTCTCGGAGCCGAGAAAAGGGAAGGAGTTCTAGGCACCCCCTTACCAATAGATGATAACGTTAAGAAAAGCACGGCGGCGAGTCATGTGATGGCGATCCAAAACAAGCCGATATTTAAAAGGAAGGGCAATTCTTGGAAGAAGAAAGGTAAGGCCAAGGATAAGATCCTAATGCCAAACCGGCGCCCAAGGCTAGTCCAAGTTGCCAAGGCCGAATAATTTTATTGTAAGAAAATCGGTCAACGGAAAAGAAATTGTAAGTTGTACTTAGCTTCTATGAAAAGCAATGGAAGTAAGGGTACTTCCACTTTAGGTACACTTAATGTTTATGTTACATATATTTTCCTCGCTGATTCTTATACTAATTCTTGGGTATTTGATACCGGATCGGTTGCTCATATTTGCAACTCGATGCAAGGAATGATAAGAAATAGAAGCGTGGAACGAGGAGAAGTTGATTTCCGCGTAGGCAATAATGCAAGAGTTGCTGCATTGAGCGTCGGAACGATGCAACTACACCTCCCGTCAGGATTTATTATGGAGTTGAATAATTGTTATTTTGTTCCTAGTTTGAGTCGAAACATTTTATCCCCTTCATGTTTGATGAAGGATGGTTATTCATTTGCGAGTGAAAACAATGGTTGTGTGATCTCTAAGGATAATATGTTTGTGGCTTGTGCATCCATTGTGAATGGCTTATTTGTTTTAAATCTTGATGATTCACCTATCTGTAACATAAGTGCTAAAAGGTCTCGACCTAATGATTTAAGTCCTACCTACATATGGCATCGTCGTTTGGGTCACATCAGTGAAAAGCGCATGAAGAAGCTCCATAACGATGGACTTTTAACTTCGTTTGATTTTGAATCCTACGAGACATGTGAAGCTTGTTTACTAGGCAAGATGACCAAGATGCCTTTCTCAGGTTTTCCTGAGAGAGCCTCAGACTTACTGGAACTCATACATACGGATGTGTGCGGACCAATGAGTACGACAGTTAGAGGTGGATACCAATACTTCATAACGTTCACTGATGATTTAAGTAGATATGGTTATGTCTATTTAATGAAGCACAAGTCTGAAACTTTTGAAAAGTTCAAAGAATTTCGAGTGAAGTAGAAAATCAACGTGGCAAGAAAATCAAGACCTTGCGTTCGATCGTGGAGGTGAGTATTTGAGCCATGAGTTTAGCAGATCATCTAAAGAGTTGCGGAATTGTTCCACAACTTACGCCACCCGGAACACCTCAAAGAAACGGTGTATCCGAGCGACGTAATCGAACCTTGTTGGACATGGTCCGATCAATGATGAGCCGATCGGACCTACCATTGTCATTTTGGGGTTATGCTCTAGAAACCGCAGCTTTCACTTTAAATAGGGTACCTTCTAAGTCCGTAGTTAAGACACCATATGAGATGTGGACTGGTAAGACTCCCAGTTTGTCTTTTCTGAAAATTTGGGGTTGTGAGGTTTATGTGAAGAAACTTCAATCAGATAAATTAACACCTAAATCGGACAAGTGCATATTCGTGGGATATCCAAAGGAAACCTTGGGATATTATTTCTACAACCGGTCAGAAGGCAAAGTGTTTGTCGCTCCACTACAACAAACTATTTAATCTGTGACGAACTTTCTGCGATGTTCTCAGAAAACATCACGAAGAGCACTGCGTCTGCGACGTATTTCTGTTTTTCGTCACGGATGTGCACTTATGGATATTGAAGCCCAGAACATTGCGACGATTTGTTAAATTCGTCGCGATTCTACGACGTATTCCAGTTTTTCGTCACGGATGTGAACTGATGAATATTGAAGCTCAGAACATTGCGACGATTTGTTAAATTCGTCCCAATCCGGCCCACAACGTTGTGACATTTTAACAGATTCGTCGCGATCAACAAATAACAAATAGTCATGTTAGGAATAGAAAAAACAAAAAAATCAACAAATAAAAAATAGTCATGTCATGAATGAAAAAATCTAAAAAAACCTAAACAGATCAGAAAAATAACAAATAGACATGTTATAAATGCATAAAAATTGAAAAAAACTAAAAAATAGCAGGCCGCATCCTGGCCATGGCCGGCCTCAGCCCAGCCGCACCCGGCCCAGTCGTGGCTGGTCATAGCCCAGTCGCCCCCTGATCACACTAGCAATTCAATTAGGCGCGAAAAAAGGGGCTGCTAGGGGAACTCGAACCCACGCCCTCTTAGTTCAGAGGCAGTTGACCTACCATTGAGCTACCTTTTGTTTTGTGATTTATGCTTCTGATATATTTGATTTATATTATTTATCATGCCACGTCAAAAAAAAACAAAAAATAATGGAGCATTGAGGGTTTGGACAAATCAAGCTATGCCATATCACTGATTTAAGATGAAGAACACATAAAAAGTTCGCATTTTTCTTTTTAATCCAAATTTTAAATTTCCAACTGGTATTTCTCCTTCATAGTAACTCCAAATTCGATAGGGTTTTTTGCTACTTTCTTCTAAAATCACGCTCCTTCATTTATTGTTGTTATTTTACCTGTTAATTATTATGCTTCGATGTTTTACATACATCTTGTTTTCTTTCACCCAAGTAACAAATAAAAATAACATATTTTTAATATAATTTCAAATGTAACTTTATATTTACTCATATTAAGAACAAAATAAGGTTGTGTCCAAAATTTAGATGTATACGACTCCAAAATTATTATGAGGTATTCAAATCTCAAAGTTTGACTTTGAGTTCTAGAAAACTATAAGAGAGATGTATCAAATTGTAAACAATGTAGGTTCCGCCATTATCAAAACCATTTGAAAATTGTATGTAAAGTTTAAACATCCATGAAATGATTCCATGTCAATTAATAGAATTTTCGGAGAAGTTTTAGATATTATTATCATTATTTTATAAAAAGGTGACTAGTACAAGTTTGAGTTTTTCATATAAGCAAAGTGATTTTTTGTCAATATCCTAGATGTGGCCTAGAATGGACCATATGCACCTAAATATAATTTTTTGAATTTTTTTGAATGTTATTATAGGTGCATATAAGTCAATTTGGAATTACTTTCGGTAAACATCTAGAAATTCAATTAAATGATAGAAAATAGCAAATCTATTCAAAAAATCATGAAACACCTAGAATGAAACTTAAATGTTGTCTGATACATGTAAAAATGTATTGAGGGTATATAAGATAATTAATTTTCAAGTTACTTCATAAAGGTGTCTTAATTAGGTATTTTAAAATTGAAAACCAACTTTGTTTAAGAAAAAATGGTAATGTAACTTCATATTTTCTAATGTTATGGTCAACATAAGGTTGTGTCCAAATTTTAGTTGCATACGAGTCCAAAATAATTATGAGGTATTCAAATCTCAAAGTTTGACTTTGAGTTTTAGAAAACAATAAAAGAGATGTATCCATTTGTAAACAATGTAGGTTCCTCCTTTATCGAAATCATTTGAAAATTTTATGTAAAGTTTAAACATCCATAAAATGATTCCATGTCAATTTTTAGAATTTTCGGAGAAGTTTTAGATATTATTATCATTATTTTATAACAACGTGACAAGTAGAAGTTTGAGTTTTTCATATAAGGAAATTAAATTTTTTGTCAATCTACTAGATGTGGCCTAGAATGGACCATAAACACTTAAATATATTTTTTTGAATTTGTTTGAATCTTATTATAGGTACATATAATTCAATTTGGAATTACTTTCGGTAAACATCTAGAAATTCATTTATATGATAGAAAATAGTAAATCTCTTCCGCAAATTCTGAAACTCATAGGTTGCAACTTATATGTTGTCTTCTACATGTGCAAAATTGATTGGTGGTATTTAAGATAACTAAATTTTGAGTTTGTCTCAAAGGTGTGTTGTTTAGGTTTCAAAAAAGAAAAGGATGTTAAATTTGCATAAACGGGCTCAAAGACCTATTTCCGGGTTGTTTGTGGGCTCGGTTTGCACAGCCCAACCATTTCCGACCGTCCATCTGATACTGACGGTTGAGATGATTCGTGCTGCAAATAAATATGATCCAACCCTCCCCTCTGCTCCCGCAACCCTAGCCGTCTCCCTCCTCAGATCCGCCCACCCCATCCCTCACCTTCCCTCAGATCCACCTGCTACTCCTCCCTTTTCCCCATCCACCGCCGCCTCCACGCTCAGCCGCGGACGCCTCGGTGCCCAGTGCACGCCGAGGACTAGTCCCGGTCTCCTCTCGATCCGCCAGCCGCATCGACGTGAGCGGTGTCCGCCTCGGCCGACATCGCCAGAGTGTGCGGGCCCTGCCGCTTCATCGAACCGGCCTTCAAGGAGATGGCTTCCAGGTACACCGGCGTCGCCTTCGTCAAGATCGACGTCGACGAGCTCGCGGTACGTAGGCCTCATGATCTCGGTTCTCGTTTATTCCGTCTGCTCATTTCTCTCTCGCGCGATTGCGTGCAGGGTTGGGTCTTATTCGGACCGGGGATTGGCCGTCGGAGTGACGAGGCGGCGGGGAGGGAGAGGGGCATAGACGAGTTCGAGCTGGAGGACAACCTCGATTTCATCTTCTAGAGCACCCAGGAGCTCGTGGAGGACCGGGGGGGAGAACAACGCCTTCAGCGACGCCAACCAGAACGAGCACTTCACCAGCCTCGTCAACTACGACCACGTAAGTGCCGCTCTCGATTGCTTGCTTGCTCGCGCGCCGGATCAGGGGCGAGAGGGCCTGAGCGATGCCTCTTCGTCAGTCCGTGTTCTTTCGGTTTGTTGTTCTGTAGTGTTAATCTGTCATGCTAGAACTGGCCTCGTGATCGATTCTTCCTGTAATGCTATGGATGGTGTGTTGGCCTCGCCGCAATGGAATTTATGCTCTGTTCCCCGAATCCTCACTTGCAAGATTTGTCGTCCGATCGCCTCTCAAGCATGCACCGTGAAGGAGACAAATCGCCGATATTGATTTCAACATATGATTTGTGCTTCCAATCTATTTAGTGTTGACTTAGATTCCCTTCTACTTTGCTCTCGTTCGTTCCAATCTCTTTCAAACCGTAGGAATACCGAATTGATCTTCATTCCTAACCGAAAGTTGCTCCCGTGTGTTCCCCGTAATGGCCCTTTTATCCCGTCGGTGGGTATGTGAAGCTTGAGCTCGCATTCGGTTATACCGAATTGTGAATCTTGAGTGATGTGCTCATGATATTTACACTTACTTTGTCTCATGCGGACCTACATGCTCAAGTATGACACCGTGCGCGGCCACCGGAAGCACAACGACATCGGCATCAAGGTCACCAAGACCCTTCTCTTCGACCGTAGCCCGGTCACCGTCTTTGGCATCGTGTATATCCCCCGTTATTGCTTCTTTCGGTGGTGGATTGAGCTTTTTGTGTTCGGGCTATGAGTTAATGTTTAAACTACCGCAATATGATAGGAACCCCGAGGAGATTCCATGGGCCGAGGCTGGTGCTGATTACATTATGGAGTCCACCGTTGTCTTCACCGACAAGGACAAGGCTGCTGCTCACTTGATGGTATACTTGCCGCCACATAATCCTACTTCCGGGTAGAATGCATGCGAGTTCATGTATTTTGTTCTTCCTAGTGAGCATATGAGATTCCCAAGTTTGTCTGTTTAGTTTTCATCCGTTTCGATACAAAGTGCATCTCTATGCCCGCCCGAACGTGATCTTGAGATCGCGTGGCTGCAATGTGATCGAAACATTTTCTCGCACACTATATTAGTCTCGTTGCCACATCACTTGTGCACTTTGAAGGTCCGGCCGGGTATAGCAAAGAGCACAAATTGCTGCATGCGTACCCTTTCATTGTAACATACGTAGCTCGATGTTTTGGCACTTATCTTGAATACTATGAACATTCTACTCATCTTCAAGAATGCTACCGACACCACCGATTATTGCATATTTTGCTCGTTACGAACAATTGGTATAATGTGTCATTAAACCATAATTTCAATTTTGGGGTCTCATCTTTGGGCTACCTTGTATGGTTCGATCTATGCTCGTTTTCCCGCAGCCTCCAAGAACCACGGAGCGGACGGGTCGAAAGAATAACAAAGAGGAAGGTGTAGTGTTTTAGGAATAGTAGATATCCGAAAGCATGTATTATTTGCTTCAATAGCTAATTGTGTTTGTCGGGGTTTTCTTGCCCAAAGATTGTATCTGATTTGATGATGTAAGTTCTGTTCATTTAATTTGGTACATGTGTTGGAAAAAATGTACCCTCTGATAAATGGGCTGAAGATGGGCTAATTTTGCTCCTGTTATGCTGGAATATAATTCTGAAATGGGCTAAGCTGGGCAAGAATTTGAATCTGTTGGGCTTAAAATTTTTGCCACGTCGTGCCACGTCATTGTCCTTGCAGGGTGCCACGTCATCGTCCACGTAGGATGCCACGTCATCATCCACGTAGGATGCCATGTCATCGTTCATGTAGGATGCCACGTCGTCGTCCACGTAGGATGCCACACTGCCATGTCTGTAGCAATCTGTGACGATTTATTTTGTCACGGATAGTGGGCTATGGCTTGGGCTACTTGGGCTTCGGGCTACTCCGTGACGATCCAGATACGTCACGAACTGCGACGTTTAGTAAGAAACGTCGGCAGATTTAATCAATGACGCTCATTCCACCACGAAAACTTAAATCGTCGCGGATGCTGATTTGCGACGAATTTTATTTAATTCGCGACAGAATGATAGCGTCACGGAATAAATGATTCCTTGTAGTGCTCGGAACGGCGTTTTCTTGGAGAAAGAGTTTCTTAAAAAAGAAAAATGTAGACAGAAGGTGTATCTTGAAGAAGTTCAAGATGAGCCGGTTGGGCAAGATTTCACAATTGATGCTAATGTAGCTGAACGAGTTGAGATGCCCGTGGCAAGAGAAGAACCACCACAACCACGAAGGTCTGAAAGGGCACGTCGCGCAACTGATAAGCTCAATCTCATGATCGCGGGAGAGCGCGACATATTGTTGTTAGACAATGATGAACCTATGACATATGCGGAAGCAATGATGGACCCAGATTCCGAGAAATGGCAAAGTGCCATGAAATCCGAAATAGATTCCATGGATAACAATCAAGTTTGGAACTTGGTTGACCCGCCAGATGGTGTTAAACCCATAGAGTGCAAATGGATCTATAAGAAGAAGAGGGACATGGATGGAAATGTTCACATCCATAAAGCTCGACGTGTTGCAAAAGGTTTTCGACAAGTTCAAGGAGTTGACTACGACGAGACATTCTCACCCGTAGCGATGCTTAAATCTATTCGGATCATTCTAGCTATAGCCGCATATTTCGATTATGAGATATGGCGGATGGATGTCAAAACAACTTTCCTAAATGGAAATCGACCGAGGATGTGTATATGACACAACCTTGAAGGATTTGTTGATCCAACCAATGCTGGGAAGGTGTGCAAACTTCAAAAATCCATTTATGGATTGAAGCAAGCATCTCGGAGTTGGAACCTTCGCTTTGATGAGGTGGTAAAAGGGTTTGGCTTCATTCAGAGTGAAGAAGAGCCTTGTGTTTACAAGAAGGCAAGTGGGAGCTCTGTAGTATTTCTAATCTTATATGTAGATGACATATTACTGATTGGAAATGACATTCCTATGCTTGAGGCCGCTAAGACCTCATTAAAAAATAGTTTTTCAATGAAGGACTTAGGTGAGGCGGCATACATTTTGGGCATCAAAATCTATAGAGATAGATCAAAAAGGCTTATAGGATTAAGCCAAGACACTTACATTGATAAAGTGTTGAAAAGGTTCAACATGGAAGAGGCAAAGAAATGGTTCTTGCCTATGTCACATGGCATACATCTTAGCAAGACTCAGTGTCCTTCGACAACTGATGAGCGGGAACGCATGAGTAGAATACCGTATGCTTCGGCCATCGGATCTATTATGTATGCAATGATATGTACACGTCCAGATATTTCGTATGCACACAGTGTTACAAGCAGATACCAATCTGATCCAGGTGAGGGTCACTGGACAACGGTTAAAAATGTTTTTAAGTACTTAAGAAGGACTAAAGGCATGTTCCTAGTCTATGGAGGTGAGGAGGAGCTCGTTGTAACGGGTTACACCGATGCTAGTTTCCAAACTGACCAAGACGATTCAAAGTCGCAATCAGGATACGTATTTACGATAAATGGTGGAGCCGTGAGCCGGAAGAGTTCCAAGCAGAGACAATGGGGTCGATTCTACAACGAAGCCGAGTACATCGCGGCTTCGGAAGCCGCAAAGGAGGGTGTTTGGATAAGGAAGTTCCTTTCGAACTTGGTGTGTTTCCGAGTGTCTCTAGCCCGTTGGATCTTTATTGTGACAACAATGGGGCTATTGCACAAGCAAAGGAGCCAAGGAACCACCAAAAGAATAAACATGTACTTGCGGAAATTTCATCTCGATACGAGAGATCGTTAGACGAGGTGATATCAAGATATGCAAAGTACACACGGATTTGAATGTTGCAGATCCTTTGACAAAACCCCTTCCACAGCCTAAGCATGAGGCGCACATGAGAGCTATGGGTATTAGATATATTCTAAATTAGCTCAAGTGCAAGTGGAAGAATGTTAGAAATATGTCCTATAAGGAATTATAGAGATGATTATATTTCATTATATCCATGTCACTTGGTTCTTTTATTGAATATCCATGAAAGGCGACTTGTATTTGATTGGCAATTATGTGAATTGTTTGTGAAACTCT
Organism: Cenchrus americanus; assembly: GCA_947561735.1. Classification (NCBI taxonomy): domain Eukaryota; kingdom Viridiplantae; phylum Streptophyta; class Magnoliopsida; order Poales; family Poaceae; genus Cenchrus; species Cenchrus americanus. The sequence continues at coordinate 265,714,027 of OX387239.1, forward strand.
TTTACTTGTATGGTTATTCAAAAGTTGTCCCTAGTATGAGTTAATGACTAGCACATGGTTATTCAAAAGTTATACATGGAGATGTATAACTAATAATGTGGGCACATGTATGACATGGGGCTGGACTGACCCAATTTGAGACCTTGTTCTCTGTTTACACAACGTATACGCTATGTCCTTAGACTTGAGATTGTCGCATGTACTCAAGATGTGAATTGACCTACTTAGGGGCCATCAACCGCTACTCCGTAACTGGGTAGTCATAAAGATGACTTTCGGGTTTGTCGGAAGCATCTTTGTGAGGCATGGTCAATCAAGATAGAATTTGCCCCTCTACTTGAGAGAGATATCTCTGGGCCCCACGAGTGATCGGATCAAGAAATGCATGGCCGTGCTGGGTTAAGGGTTAACCCCCTTTTGATGATCCGAATCACAGTGTCGAGAAAGAGAGGTCAGCTTGGAGCTAGACCAAATATCGTGAGGCAAAGGGAATAGCAGGTATGAATTGTTGTGATGGTTTGTCTGATAAGATATTTACGTATGCATAGGAGTTGACACGTCTTGCTAGAGGAAGCTATCAACTATTGATCGAGTAATGTACTCGGGTCGAGTCTATGTGTATGTGAACCTATAGGGTCACACACTTAAGGGGTTGGAAGCCGAATGAGGATGAATATACTTGCATAGTTGACTTTAGTGCAAGTGGGAGACTGTTGGAAATATGCCCTAGAGTCAACTGGATTTGATCCACTAGTGGGCTCAGATGGATTTGATCCATTATGGTGTAAAAGTCCTAATGGGCCACAAATGTTGTAAAGCCCATTAGTATTGGAAGGGGTACACCATCTATTAGTCCCGTATTGCTAATGGACGATGGTGTGGGGGGTTTTCCTCCCAATAAATATGGACCACACCCCTCCTGAAAAGACACAACTTTTTCGAGTAGCAGCCGCGCTGCCAACGCTCCCTCCTCGTCGCACTTGCGGACCTAGCAGTCCGGCGTGCGTCGCTTCCTTCTCCGTACGTGTGGATACCTTGGAGGTGCTACATCTGGAGCACTTGGATCGGACGAGCCGCACGTGCAAGTCAAGAAGGACGTGAGCAACCGCACCGCCTCGCTACCCTCGACGCGTTCGTCTACATCGAGACGGTTCCGCCGCATCCGCGCGTCTAGTGGTAATCCCGTGATCTCCGACGCGGCGGCCCTTCTGTTTTGCGGGGAAAATTTTGTTTTGCGCTAGCGTAGCCACCCCGTTTCCCTTCAGGCGCAACAACCACCTCCGTCGTCTCACGGCCGTCGCCGGTGGACTCTTCAAGGCTCATCTCCATTGACGCCGTCGACCCACCACCCCCCAGAAGGTACCCCTTTCCTCGCGCCAGCACTTGGCCAGGCAGCCGGATCAGCGCGTGGATAAAGGCACCCAATCTCCCCGTCGTCGTGCCGTCCCGTTGATGTTCGGCGCGTGTGACGGCCGCGGCGGCGGCAGGCCCTCCGTCGTGGTTGTCCTCCTCTGCTTCCTCGACAGTGTCGTCGCCGTCCACCCAGTCTCCCAATGCACCTCGCACCGCCAGGATGTCTACTCCTCGCACAACCCCTATCTCATGCGGCAGCACCTGAAATTCACCAAGAGAGTGGAGAGGTTCGTAATTTGAAAAAAAAATGTAGTACATTTAAATTTGAACTAATTTCTTTGTGGAGATTCATTTCGAGCGAGAAGCTCACCTTCGACGCGCTGCCGTCGCCCCACTTGACTTGGATATGCGCGCCGCAGAGATCGACGACATGCCCCACCCATAAAAGATCCTCGCCGCCGTCTGATTCCGACGATGGCAGCAGGCGTACCACCAAATCTCCGTAGAAGATGGCGTGGTCGTAATCCATGTTCAGATCGTACGCGCTCACGGTCTCGTCGCGCTCCACGTCGCTGGGCTCCTCGCCGGGCGGCGCCGCCTTGAGCCACGCCACGCGCGCGGTCCGATCCCTGAAGTCGAAGCTTCTCACGACGCCGCGCCGCCGAGCCGCCGCACCAGCATCGTCCTGACCGCTGTCGCCGTCCACGGGCTCCACGGCGCCACCGCTGATGACGCGATGCCCCGGGACGAACTCGATAACGTGCGAGATGAAGGCAGACAGCGACGCCGAGAGAACGCCGCGCTGTCGCGTGCCGTCCTGCCAGAGCACGACGGCGGTGGTGCGGGTGCCCGCGACGGACATGGGACGCTCGAACGCCGCGTGCCTCCGTTCGCGCCGCCGCTGTCGCGCCCGGCTGTGCCTCCTGAAGAACGACTTCCTCAACTGCTGCTGTTGCTTCGTCGGTTCAACCACTGGAGCAGATGACGGCGACGGCGACGAGCCGCTCCTGCCGCTTGGAATCAGTTGGCGCCAGCGCCACCGAGGTAGGAAGATGGTGATGATCAGACGGTGAGGCAGCATCGCCGCTACCACTAGCCCGCCGAGGTCCATGGCGGCGTGGGTCACGGAAGAAGCAACGGTCGCCGACGGCCCAGTAGTAATTGTTGGAGCAGAAGAAGGTGAGGTCGCGAGGCCTCTGCTGGTGCGGCGTCGGCGGTGCGAACGACTGGGCGAGGCGATGCTTGGCGCCGACGCCACCCACTGCACGAGCACGGAGGCGAGCTTCACCTTGGCGACGGTGCCCTGGACGTGGACGCCTAGCTTGAAGTGACCGTTGAGCCACCGGGCAGCCTCGAAGACCTTGGCGGCGGCGGCGACGCGCCGCCCCGGATAGTAGAAGCCGTTGTACTGCCGCATCATCAGTTTGCGGTCCTCGCTGACGGATTTCAGCTTGCCCTCCGCTGCGCGGACCCTGCAGGCGGCGCCGTCGTCGAAGAGCACGTCGACATCGACGGATAGCTCGACGACCCGGCCGAGCCACGGCCCGGACGTGACGTAGTCGCCCATGCTGAGCTCCGTGACGCGCCGCAGCTCGGCCGGCGGCACGCCCCTGGCGACAAGGCCGCCGCCGCCGCGGCCCTCGAGCTCGACCAGGTCGACCACGGTGTCAACGCCCACCACGACCCCGACCTGGCCGCCGGGGTCCGAGGCGGACACGACCATATGGCTTGGGCGCAGCCAGCTCCGGTCCACGACGGTGAGGTCCCCTTGCTCCGCGTGCACCACGGCACCGCCGACACACAGCACGTCGACCTTCCCTCCGGCGTGTCATTCCGAACGCCCAGCAGCCCGCGGTCGCCGTGCTCGGCAGCGAACTTGAATGCCACAAAATCCCCAATGTGAAGTCAGGCGCCGGCGTCTTGGCCTCGCCTGCCGTCTGCCCCGCGCCGACGTCCATTATTGCTTGCTTGGGATCGACGTCTACTATTTTTCTCCCCCTTCGATCGTTTACGCACTAGTAAAATGCACGTGCGACACGCACGTGTCTAAGTAATAATAACTAAGAATTATATTTATATAGTAAAGTCAGGTGTGCACCGCATGTGTCTTAAAATCCATAATAAATAATAAAATATTATGTATGTAACAACTTGCACCTCCCGTTGGCTGAGCAGAGCGTCGTCTCGACCATCACTATTTTGTTGTGTTTGAGCACTACCGGATGAAGACATTGACACCAAGAAGCAAGCGAAACTGAGTTGTAGGCACGTGCCACTCACACATGTTTTTTAAAAAATATAGAATAAAATAATTCTCAAAAATATCGTTCACAAATACACCGCTACAAGGACACAATTTAATAGATTTCATCTTTAACAGAGTTCACAAATACCGCTACAAGACACAAATTATTCAAACTTTAGCAATCCATGACAATTATTTAACCAATTTATATAAGGACACTTTAAAAACTTCAACATTTCATCTTGGTCGCGAAAGACATGAGTGACCCGTGATATATGTAATCAAACACGTACTTTAGAGAAGAACATGAAGACTTGAGTCTGTGTATGTTGTATTGAATAATGTATGCAGCTCTTCTTCCTCTAAGTCATCATCATCATATTCTTCATCCTCTTCTTTCTTGTCCTCCAGCTGCCATTCATTGTTAGCCTTTTCTTTTTTTAGCTATTTGTCATTCTCTTCTTGTTGTGATTCGTCCAACTCCAGATTGATTTCTTGGATGCCATCTCTGTTAATCATCTGAACATCTACTTTTGTTTCCTGTTCGCTTGACACCTCATTGATAACATCATGTTCTGACGAATCCATGGTGTTGCTGCATGGACATTTAGAATAAATTTATCAGATGTTACACGTTAAATTAAATCATGTGAACTCTTACAGGTATATTTATTTGGAAAATAATTCTACACACAGATAATACAATCCCCCGTCAGTTTATTTTGTTTTTAAATTACAATGTGTACAAAAACTCCCGTAATAAAAAATGGTATAATAAATAGCTATTTTTTTGTGTTTCCTAGTAGAGGGGATAGCGTACCTTAGACTTGTTTGAGTGTCGGTGTCGAAGCAGACAACGATGTAGGACGATGTACCTTAGGCTCGTCGTCGGGCGCTAGCTCAAGGAAGATCAACGTCTGTGACGGCGTGGCTCGAGGACAGTGGCAACACCTTGACTCGACGTTGAGCGCTAGCTCAAGGATGATCGATGACTGTGGTGTCTCATGCAGCGTTTTTGTCCTTGTGGCCTTTTTGTGATCTTGTCGTTGCAATACCAAGTCTCGAGACGATGATTATCAGCAATATTTCGTAAGGTAACGCGGAGGCGTTTGTTATGTTTTCTTATATATTGACATGGAACCTGGGCCGTGAGGGTCTTGTTTCCCTTTTACAACTCTTGATTTATTTAGTCATGGAAGTTGATGACTTTCCAGAGTTTTTTTTATGGCATTAAGACTCAGAGTCCTATTCGTGAAGGCCTTGCTAGTCTGAGTTGACATTTTACCAAATATGTGCCTTGAATGTTATCCACTTGTTTTAATTATCTCATTCACCACTGGAGCTCATGCTGGCACTTGTTCTTGGAAGAGCGGCGTACGACCTAGTGTATATTGTTGCCGGCTCGGCACGCAAATGCTGAGAAAGCAGCGCAGCGGTAGCAGCAGCATCACAAGAACAATGCAAACGGCTGCCGCCGGCGCCGAGGGCCCTTCATGGCAAGTAAGGAGATGTCCCAATATCAGCACATAATTCTAAAAAAACTAGAAGCCAAATTGCCCTCAAAATCCCTTATGGAAACACATTCGCAAGCCAATCATGTATCCGTATGAGGTCTAGGGTATATGCTACGCATCGCCCTCGCGCCAAGTTCCGCCACGCCCCGAGCGTGATCTGCCACGGCCCCGGTCGTGATTTTATTCATCCACCTGCAACCACCATCTTTAATTAAAAATTCATTTATGACCTCTTTAGGGACTAAAATGTGAGAAAACAGACGTTCCACTACAAGAAATCCTTCAACTTATGACATTTTCATCCATTTTAATGTCATAAGTTGAGCGTCAGAAATGACAACTTGTGACATTTATTTAGTGGTTTATGACATAAGTTGAGCGTTTTATGACACTCATAACGGTTTTTATGTCATAAAACCACTAAATAAATGTCACAAGTTGTCATTTCTGACGCTCAACTTATGACATTAAAATGGATGAAAATGTCATAAGTTGAAGGATTTCTTGTAGTGTTCTAAGGATCGAAAGGTGAAGAAATAGAAGTTTTTGAGACACAAATGAAAAACTCAACCTTATCTTCCCCTTCTCTCCGATTTCAGAATAAAGAAACTAATTCTCAAACTAAGATTATATAATAAGAACTATATGGAAATTTACCACGTATTGTTTCATTCAGCTCTGATTGTATGAGGCATCTACTTTTTTTAGCCGATAACCTCAAGGGCATGCATGGCCTATGTTTGGTTCTAACTTTTTGTTAGATGTCCCTGTCGGCGTTTTAGACCGGCAACCTACTAAGGGGAGTACCCGAAGTAGATGAATGTGACTCGCCGAGATTGGTAACTCGAAGGAAGAGACACGTGGCACACAATTTAGACAGGTTCGGGCCGCGAGATGCGTAATACCCTACGTCCTGTATGCTGCGTTGCTCTGGATTGATAGGGTACAATTACAGGATGTGTAATAGTACGCCGTGAGTTGTATTGGGTTGGATGAGATCGGTCCCTGCCTCGCCTTATATAGTTCGGGAGGCAGGGTTACAAGTCGGAGTAGGGAGAGAGTACTAGTCGAGTACGTCTAGGAGTCCTCTATACAGTGCGGAACATGTACAGCTCCCTAACCGAGTACTACTCCTGTGTAGTCCTTGTGCTCCACGTCTTCAGGTGCCGTGTAGCGCAAGCCGGGTAGTCCCAGGGGCCCACCGAGTAGTCGGTCCTGGTACCCACCGAGGTAGTGGGCCCAGGGAGGTCCATACGACAAGCCCTCGAGTACTTTGTAGTCGAGAAGGATAGCTTCAAGTAGTCTTGATGGCCTTAACGAGTAGTCCTCAAGCGTCCCAGAGTGCTACAAGTCAAAAGTCCTCAAGAATAGTCGAAGCATCCTGAGGCTGGAATGTACTCCAGCTAACGTTTGAGCAATCTTGAAGTCTTCTCGAGTTGTCCCAAGCGTCCTCGAGCACGGCCTTCAAAGGTCTTCAAAAGCTGTCTGTCTTGTCTTGAAGCCGGAGCTGATATGGAGTAGCCCCCGAGCCTTAGGTTGAGCCACAGGCTCCGACCCAGGGTCCATCTGAAGTCTTGTCAAGAAGATCCCGAATAATCCGGAGAAAAAACCGAATGACACGTGGCACGGAGCCCCCGAGCCTTGAGTCGAGTACTTCCTCTCGAATTGAAGGGTCATCTTGAAGAATGTGTCCTGAGATGCTCTTGAGACTAGCCGCTTCCCAGGTAGTCGAGTAGAAGTAGCCGAGCCCCCGAGGTGAGGCGCGTCGACTAGTAGAATACGAAGGGTCACGCACAGTCGTTGAGTCAGCCGCGCGTGGACTTATCCGGTTTGACTTATAAATAGAAGCCAAAACCCTTAGGGTTTTTCACCCATCCGAGCTGCAGTCATTTCGATTCCATCTGAAGTAGATCCACTCCCAGCGCTTGCTGCCGCCGTAGTAGATTCAAGTGCGCTGCCACCCAAAGCTTTTAGGGTATCCCCCGAGCGGATGCACGTGAAGACGCCCTGCACTTGGAGGATGAAGCCGTCACCATCCAAGACGTCGAAGGCCGCCGGGAAGAAGAGGGGCCGCGAAGAGGCCGCCGCGGCTGCCACCGGAGCAGCGCCGCCCATGTCTCCACCGCGGGCCGATCCGAGCCGCGAGTGGAAGAAATCCAAGGTGAAGACGAGAGGATGCGTTGGCCCTCCCGAACGCCGGGTTCATCCGGAGAAGGAAGTCGACATGTGGAGGGCCGCCGCCGGAGATCCGTATCCAATGGAGAAGGCCGAAGACGAGATCCCCATGTTCGCGCGGTTCGTGGAGTGCGGGCTTGCGCTCCCGACCGGCGATTTCTTCAAAGGGGTCGCTCGGGTACTACGGGATCGAGTACCGAATCGAATCCCAACGGCGTCTTCCACACCGCAGTCTTCGTGCATTTCGCGAAGCCTTCCTTGGGATCAAGCCACATTGGATACTATTCTGGAAGTTCTTCCGCGTCAAGCCGCAACCAAGTGCCACCACGCCAAGGGTAGTCGGAGGAGCCGGCATCCAGTTGAGAGAAGACGCCGCGGAGCAGTATCTGGCGTACAAGCTCGTTGACTCCAACACTGATTGGAAGACAAGATGGTTCTATATCACGAACCATCACCCCGGCTTGCCGAAGCCGAGCGGACGGCAGCCCAGGCACCGCGAGTGGTGGAACACGGAGCCCACCATGCAAGAGGGAATCCAACTCCCCGAGCTGCTGGCACGCATCAAGGTGCTGAGGGAGGCGGGACTGAGGGCCGAGCACATGGCCTTCAGTTTCATGAAGCGGAGGGTGCAGCCGTTGATGGCTCGAGACACCTTAGGCTTCGAGTACACCGGCGACAACGACACGTCGCGGATGCCCGGAGGCGAGCTGGACGACAGCGACATCATCGAGAGGTTGTCGCGGATCTTCAAAGATATGCCGCCGTACACGGCGTGCCCTGTCCAAGAGTACTCTGCCTCGCGCCCGCCAAAGGAGGTGAGTAGTTGTACTCCCTTAGTCGAGTAGTTATTACTTGTTGTAGACTTGCTGACGTCTTCGTGTCTTGCAGGAGGACTTGAAGAAGTTCATCTCCGAGCCGCAGCCACCTCCGAGCGGAATCGAGATCCCGAAGGAAGGGAAGACGAAGGTGCGGCGACAAGTCGGTGAAGGCAATGATACCGTCGTTGTGGAGGATACCACCGACGACGACGACGATGACGATGACGAGACGTTGCAGGACCGCTTCCAGCTGCGGTCGAGGTTTAGCCGCCCGGGATTGCCTCATGTTCCTCTGGTGCAAGACCCCCCGACTAGCCTGGAGGCTAGCCTGGCTGTGCCGCCACGGAGGCCGCGCAACCCCGCCAGGAAGCGGGTGACGAAGAAGCTTAAGGTCTCGGAGACCACGCCTCGGGAGGTAAGATGCCTTGACTAAAGTTGTCGAGTACCCGTCGCACGAGTAAACATTGTAGTTGCTGGAGTTGTATCAAACATTTACTTATCAAGAATTACCAATATGAAAACCATGACAGAAACAATAACATGAATGTAATGTTTTTTAAAACAGGGGGCAAATGCGGAAGCACCAACATTGGTGTTGAGTAGTGGCTTACATGGAAGAAAGACAGAATCCAATGTGTATTTCCATTCTTGGGGCTGACAATGAACATACCTGCTGCTTGGCCTGATTTGCAGCCTCTTTAACAACCAACCTGACCTGCTAAAGAATGATGGATATAATAAGCATACAAATGGAACAATGCCAATAATACTCATTTCAAATAGCGATAGGTAAAGTTTACTAAATGATAACTTTAGTATGATGGAGACCTACGCAGTTGATGCGGCAATACACAAAGTATCCCTTTTGGATTGGGACAGTTCACTAATGACAGTGCAAGATGTGCAAACTCGTCGATTGGGACGTGTAAGTTCGGAAGCCTAAAGCAATGATAGTTTATAGAGGATGTTTATAGAGGTAGTTTATGATTTCATTTCCCCTCAAGCCTGATGTCAATTCAGATGTACACATATAAACTAATACATTCAACCTTTAATTTAGAGGCATTCCATGAAACAAAATATTGATTCCTTTGTTAAATCAACAAAATAACCATCACACCATATCATCGATAACTTGAATGCACATTGCATCTTTTTTCCTCTTGTTAGTCTATCTATCTACATACGAGAACAAGAAACAATTACATTCACTCTAAAGAAGAGAAAAGCAAATCAGAAGCACACGATACCTGCAGAAGAAACAACGATCCTGTCTTCGATCAAGGTATGCATCTTCGTTCAAAAAAGTGAGCATCTCTTTGTACAATTATGTATATAAAATTATGGGTCTGGAATCATGTGTGTTTCGTATACTATATATAATGAAAGAAGGAAAGCCAATGATGTTTATTGATTCGAATGTGCTAATGCCCTATTATCCTCTTGGACTTTACTGATTGCAAAAATAAAATGGCCCTTTCTCATTTGTAGTGTTATTATTGTATATCTGAGACAAGAGCTCTTCTTTTAGGCGCAATGAATCTCACTGTGACAAATACCTGTGTGCATCAGAGCTGAAGCAAAAGGAAGAGCTTGGACCTGTGAGCTTTCTCCATGGTAGGCTCATCTTGATGTCATTAGACCTTAGTCCACCCAATAAATCTCATTTCCCCAGGTTAAGCTTGAAGAATCAGCTTTCTCATCACCAAAAGAAGCATCTACACTGACCAAATCGAAAACAAAATCAACCAAAACGGATTACATGTTCACATCAACCAAATTTAGGCCTATATATGGCCGAGAAGAGATGCTGCAGTCGTGCCGCATCTGGCTCTTGCGCTGCCATGTCCCTCGCTGGGAGGGCTGAGAAGAGCACTGTGGAGGCCCGCAAGTCTCTCTCTTCATCTCTCCCCCATCTCTCTTGCTCTCTCCTTCTAGAGTTGCAGTAGGTGCTTTGGTAGATCTCAGTGAGGGGTTGCGGCCTGCGGGGTCGCGCGACGCGTGGGAAAGATCACACGGGGGCTGCGGGTGGAGGAGGAGGCAAGGCTCGACTCCGCGCTGCTGAAGGAGGCTGCCCGCGCCTGGCCGCCGGAGGGTCGACGGCCAGCAGCGGGGAGGGCGGTGGGTGGCCAGCGAGAAGAGCACGTGGGACAACGCGGTGTGAAAAGAAAAATATCGAATCATTTTTTTCACTGCGGCGTGGGACCATCGGGTCACCAGGTTTAGGTGCATGAGTGGGTGGGCCCGATGCAGGTACGGGTGGGCGGGTATGCGAGCCATGGGTGAGAAAAACAATTCGTTTTTGGCAGAAACACTCTCCAAATTGCGTTTTTTTACTTCATAGTCCTTCCACCCTATCCACTTCCAAAAACATATGACGGGTCCACTTCCAAAAACATATGACGAGCCGGCGTGAGGGGTAAGGTGGGTCCGATTTGGGTGAGAAAAGTTTCCAATTGTCTTCGCTCCTTACAGTATACATGTGTCTGGATTCATAGCCCCCGCGTGTGTACTTGATCTTGTTGTAGTCGATCAGGGTTCCGAGACTTCCTAGTCCGTATACGAATACAAGAAAGTTTGCATTGACGTCTCCGACCACAGATTTGCACTAGCAGCAGGCAAAATTTTTTTGTCGGAAACGTCATGTAAAAAAATGGAGGGAGTATATATGTTCAATATCCATGGTCTAGTACAACGGTACGCATCAAACCTTTTTTTTCGAATCATACTGTATAGATAGACACGAAGACATGCACACACTCACCTCTATGAACGCAAGCACACAATACTACCCTTATTATGAGCACCTCCGAAAGGCTTTTGTCCGTAACTCGATCTACCTATAAGCACTTTCGAAAGGGCTGAGTCTGTAAATCCTCAAGATCGACGAAGTCATTACTGACGTCTCAGTATCGATGAACACGTCGATTACCATAAAAAAGATGCACTGATTAAATTCTAAAATAAATTTAAACAGAGGCGAGCAGTGTCAAGTCGAGGGCTCAAAACCCGATGAATAGATTCCACCACAAATAATATTACCGATTTGCAACTATATGTAGCAGTTCGAAGGTATACGACTACACATTGCATACACAACAACGTCTACATATCGTGTTCATTCATGCGACCGGCTGGCCTCCGGTAGCTCTCACTGTCACCGAGTTGTGCCATTGCTATTATGGAGAGCGTGTGCACGGTCTCCGACACGTGGAGGGAGGCGGGGAAGAAATGTCGTGTCACCGTTGATGGCATCGAAGACGTCGAGGACGAGGAGCGGATTTTGGATTGGGCCGGTTGGGCCAGCAATTCTAAGATGGGCCACTTCTTCACACATAAGTGTATCTATATCGCTGAAGGATTCACTCTTCTCCGATTACTCTTACTTAAGGATGGCAATTTTACCCATGGGTAAGGGTACCAAGACCTCTTGTGTCGCCGCGTGGCCTCCGATCGTCTTACCTCACGTCATCCCCGCCACTGCAGGTAGCGGTCAAGCAGGAAGACGTCTACAGCGCTGGGCGGCACCTCCCACGTCACCATCCCTTGGTAGGAGACCCTCCTGCCTGTCGCCTCACGCCACATGGCACACGGACTGTCATTGCCCAACGACATCACCTGCTTGGGTGCCTCGCCTTTTGATGTCGTCGTCAATGTTGTGAGCATGTGCAGACCGTCCTCGCTGTGGGTCTTGGAGCCAGGCAGCCAGCCGACCGCGCCATCGGGAATGCACCGTTGTGTCCCAGTGCTGTCAATTTCGAGGCCGGTCGGCCTTCCCGCCGATGCCGACCGAGTCGGCCATCCATGCTACTAGACGTAGTTGACTCCCTGTCGGCGTCACACTAGCAAGCGTTGGCCGCCTCGGTCGCAGCCTGTTGATGGTGTATATGCGTATCCAATTTCGTTTGGACTTGCAAGCGGACAAGTCCTCCGTCGTAGTCAAGGGACCCTTCTTCCCTCAAGTGTGAACCCAAGGTATCGAATCCATGGAACAAATGTGTGATGCAAAATCCTATCTATTAAAGCTGAGAACACTTAGATCTTCAAAGGGAATCTTATGCATCTAATCTAAAGAACATCGAAAGAAACGGATCTAACCATGAAAACTGGAGGTAGCAAGAGGTAGAGAGGGATAGATAAAACCAATCTAGAGGGATTAAATCAAGCTTTTGTTGAAGTTCCGAGCAAAGAAGAAATAACCAAGTTGAATCTCATGAAAAGCATCTTTAAATCACGGTTTCCCGTCCGACTCCAAAGACGCGCACCTTTTGGAGCCACCGTCCTGTCACAACACACCGCTATTCATGCGGGTTGGCCTAGGGTGAGTCCAATGGACAAGTTGAAATCTCCCGGAAGGTCAGGCATGCACCTCTAGCCACCACGGCTATAAGAACACCCTCTATGATCTATCTCGAGAATAGATCTTAAAGTAAGAAAAGCCGATTGAAATCGAAATCGTATGAGAAACACTCGATTGCTAGAAATCGGATTGCAACTTGATAATTCAACATAGTACATGATACATAAACAAGATCACCACCGGGATCCTACCTTGATCTTTCTTCTAACTCCTGGAACTTCAATGTGGTCTCCCTTGCAAGGTTCCCACGTCGGCTAGAGAAACCCTAGACAACTAGCTCGACCCTCTCCTCTCCGGAATGGTATCCCTCTCTTCTCTGCTCCTCAGCAACGAATGACGAATGAGTTGATGCGTGGCTCTCGGCCAGGGGGCTATAAATAGTCCGAATGGCGGCTAGGTCAAAGGGGGGCACGACTGGGCCTCGAAATGGGCTGGGCCGATCGGCTTGGGCCCATTTCGGCCCACTTCGTGGCCTCCTTCGTGGACGATGCTTCCCGAGTCTTCTAGAGTATTCTCCTTTCTGCATGTGGGCCCTTGACATCAGTTTCTCCACGGTTTAGATGAAGCTTCTTGTCCCGCAAGATTCGACATTTTCTGTTCAGGTCCTCAAAGTTTTCCGTCTTCACGGGTTGGTCCTTGGGCTTCTTGGAGTCATGTTCACTTCATTGCTTGACTCGTATCGGGCTTCAAGGTCTTGTCACGAGGTGCTTGATGAACTTTACCCAGAATTCTTGCTTTCAACGCTAAATTCCTGCATAAACATTAAACTCCAAAATCGACATGCACGAATGAACTTGTTATACCATGGGGTTAGTACCAATGGATAAGATATAAAATTCATGCCAACACCGAAGGTAAACTCATGGCCAGGTTGACAGAAATTCACCGTCAACACAGCCATGACTGGCTTCTCTAGGCCCGGCCGAACCTCCCTGGCCACCCCGTTAGTCACCATCCGTTAAGCACCATCACACCCACGACTTTCATTTTCGACGACGCCGACGACAGCGCCATATCTACCGGTGCCTCTGCCGGACGGGAGGAGGCCATCTCCTTCCGGACCACGGTGCTTCCTAAAGTCGCCTCCCCTTCTCCTACGGCGAGGGGTCTCACCCGATTGGTCATTGCCGGGGCCACAAATGAATCCCCAGACCCAGACGCCGCCATTTGTGGCTTGCAAGCCTGTGAGTACAAGGGATTGAGACCATCCATACTCATCCTCCTTCATATCCTCCTTCAAAATAGAATATTCTTGCCTTGCCATCAAGATTCTCTCCTTTACCTTCTCTTTCACCACACTCGTCATCCTTTATATCTCTCCTTCATCCCAACTACCCATGTACAACACCCACATGTCACTCTCTCTCCCTCTCCCTCCTCGTCTTTTACCCACTGACACCCATCCTCTCTCTCACCCACCCCACCTCATCTCCTCCACCCTGAGACACTGACCACCCCCCGCGGCGCCTGGCCCCTCCTCGCGTCGTTGGCTGCGACCTTCCCCCTCCCTACCGGCGGTCGCGGTCCTCCCTCCCTCGTGGTTCCTTCCCCTACTTCTTCTTCAAAGTCGGCAAGAGGTGCGAGCGGCAGGGTGCGATGTCCTCTCCTACACGACATCCATTGCGAGGCGAGGCGAGCACTGACGAGCACCGCGACCATCTCCTCCTCCTCTTCATGGCCGCGTCAGCGACCGTAGCTGGTGCAGGGAGCGGCGGCGGAGCGTCCTGGGCTAGCTGCACTAGATCCAGGCGGTGGTGAGCTCCTCTATACTCCAGAGGCATAAGCTCCCCCCGGCGGTGTGTGGTACGGGCCTCCCCTCGCCGTCACCTCCCGACCTACTCCCCGCCCTTCTCGCGCGGCGTGGGGTGGAGCTCGGGTCGACGGAGCAGGGCGGTGGCTCCTGACGCGGCGGCTCGACGCACGTGAGGTCGTTGGGGGCCGCACGTGATGGGCTCGTTGCCTCCTGGCAGAGGCTCTCCATCGCGCCAAATCTTGAGGAGGCGGATACAAGGGCCGACGCGGATGGTCGAGTGTTGAAACTCCAAGGGAAGCAGAAGGCGGGAAGTGAGAAGCCATCTTGCAAGTGGCATTTGGGCCCTGGGCCGCTTTGAAGTTGTAATGGAGGCCCATGTGAGCACTCGGAGTATCCAGGTCCAAATACCCCTGTTTGAACTCAAATATTAGAAAAAAATATGGATAAATTAACTAGTAGGATGCTCTGGTCATGAACACTTCCATATCTCTAATATACTCGCTCGTTTCATATTAGTTGTCATTTTGACTTTTCTAGATACATTTATTTATGTACACAACCAAATGAGTATATCTAGAAAGAGTTAAATGCACCGTTGGCCCCCGAACTTGCGGGGGTATCGTGTCAAATAGGTCCATGAACTTGAAAACCATTCATGTAGCCCCTCAAACTTGCAAACCCGTTCACTTCATGTCCAAAGCGAGTTTTCTAGACCATGTGGCGCCTCTAGTAGGCCGTGCATGGCACTATTTGTGGTGCCGACGTCGGCGATGATGTCGGCCCTTCTTTTTAATTTGCGAAATTGATATCTTTTTATTCGGAGCTCCAAATATAGCAAATAATATATCAATTTTGATCATCTTGACGAGCTCTTTGCAATGGTGTACTCTGTTTTGTTATTTGAGATAGTTTTATTTGTGAAATAATAAATATTTCTACAAAATAAGTAAGAATAACGAAATCGGGGAATTTGTTGGATAAATAATATTTTTGTTATTATGTAACGTGGAATATTGTCCTTTTAGGTTCATTTGGCCATAGAATATGTAAGTTTGATGAAATTGTTATTCCCACTTATTTTGTTATTCTCACTTGTTTTGTTATTCAAATTGTCTTTTAAATTATTGCATTTAAAAAATGAACAAATTGTTATTCCCACTTTGAAATTATTCAAATTGTTATTCCCGCTTTAAATTATTCTCACTTGTTTGTGCCGCGCTTTTATTTGGCCATAGAATATATAAGTTTGATCATTTTGTTATTCTCACTTATTTTGTATAAATGTTTAATTTTTCACAAAATAAAACTATCTCAAATAATAAAACAGTACACCATTGCAAAGAGGTTGTCGAGACGATCAAAATTGATATATTATTTGCTATACTTGGAGATCCGAATAAAAAATATCAATTACACAAATTAAAAAGAAGTGCCGACATCATCGCCGACGTCGCACCACAAACAAGCCACGCACGGCCTACCAGAGGCCGCCACGTAGCCTAGAAAACCGCCTTGGACCCGGAGTGAATGGGTTTGCAAGTTTGAGGGGCCAGATGACTGGTTTTTAAGTTCATGGACCTATTTGACACAGCCCTGCAAGTTTAGGGGCCAACAACGCATTTAAGTCATCTAGAAAATTCAAATGACAAGTAATATGAAAGGAGGGAGTATATGATCTGTTCGACAAATATAGTGTTAATTTGTATGACAGGTTTGTTCTGAAAGAAAAGTAGATTGTACTCATGTCATAAAAGACCTTAGCCTGCGCTCAAGAGAAAAAAAATTACAGCTGAAATTTTTTTAAAGTGGAGTACTGCAAAATGTTTTTGTCATGTATGTTATAACATTACTCACCTTACGTTCAAACCATCCAACAAAGTGCTCCTTGTGACGCTTTTCAACACCTTGTGCACTAGTTTTTTTCAACACCGCCTTATGCTCACTATGATTTTAAATTGAAAACAATATTACTATACAATGAACTATAAACTATTTAAGAACAAAAAAAAGTTTGCAACAGCTTACTTGATCCAAGACACTGCCTCATCACAGTTTGACAAAATATAGTGGCGCATCCTCAACATTTCAGATTTAGGAAGATGTCGTAGTTTGCGCCTTTCTTACCGTAGTCGATGCCGCCAAGTATGTTAGAACCGGTCGGTGGTTCATTTACCACGCTCCCCTCATGGCGCATTGGCCTATCCAGCCTTCGTTTCAATGTCTTCTACAAAGCGGCAGCAGAATGTCATGCACTCCTCTAAGATATATCCCTCTGCTATCGAACCTTCTGGATGTGCCTTGTTCCTAACATATCCTTTAAGTGTACGTAGATACCTCTCGATTGGATACATCCATCGATAATAGACTGGTCCACCAAATTTAGCCTCCTCAGCTAAATGAACCGGCAAATGGATCATAATGTCAAAGAATGCTGGTGGAAATATCATCTCAAGCTTACATAAAGTATCTGCAATTGAAGAGCTTAATTTATCCATGTCAATTTGCACAAGCTCCTTTGAACACAGTGCATTGAAAAACCTGCTAAGCTCAACCAATGGTCTGACAACAGCTTCAGGCAAGATATGCCTAGCAACTAAGGGTAACAATTTCTGCAATATAACATGATAGTCATGTGATTTTAGTCCAGAAACCTTGCACCCATTCACATCCACACACCTCTTAATATTAGACGCGTAACCATCAGACATCCTCACTCCTTGTAAGAATGTGCATAACATCTTCTTTTGGTCCCTGCCTAAGGAGTACAATGATGGAGGCAAAGTATACTTTCCATTCTCCACCATTGGATGCTGGTCCTGCCGTATCCCAAGATTTTGCATGTCAAGCCGCGCCTTTTCACTATCCTTGCTCTTACCATCTATGTGAAGCAACGTCCCAATAATGCTTTCACATATATTCTTCTCAATGTGCATAACATCCAAGTTATGCCTTACAAGCAAATTTGTCCAGTACAGAAGCTGAAAAAATATACTCTTCTTCCTCCAGTTGTGCCACCTATTGTCTTCTTCACGTTGCTTCCTCTTCTTTGATGCTGTCCCAAATTTTAGTTTATCAAAACTTTCAAACTGCTGCAGAACCTGATCACCAGTCAGTGGCACAGGTGCCGCCCTCATCTCTGTCATGTTGTTGAAGCTACCTTTGCTCCTGCGCCACCTATGGTTCTGAGGGAGAAATCGACGATGACCCATATAACAATGCTTTGACCCAAATTTCAACCATAAGTACTCTGTATCTTTGTGGCAGTATGGACATGCAAATTTTCTTTTAGTACTCCAACCAGATAGCATGGCATAGGCAGGGAAGTCATTAATGGTCCACAACAAAAGTGCCCGAAGAGTAAAATTTTCCTTCTTATCCTCATCCCATGTTTTCACACCTGTCACCCATAACTCAATCAACTCATCAATTAGGGGTTGCAAATAGACATCAATATTCATTCCAGGTGATTTTGGCCCGGTATCAGGATAGACATCATCCAATAGGGTTGCTTCAAACACAACCAAGGAGGCAAGTTGTAAGGGATTAGGATGACGGGCCATGTAGTATATGCAACATTCAACATCCCAAACGGATTAAAGCCATCACCGCAAGACCAAGTCGGATGTTGCGAGGGTCATCGACAAAATCCTTATAGTACTCCTTATTCACATGCTTCCATGCCAATGAGTCCGCCGGTGACGCATTTTCCCGTCATTTACTAGTTCTTCCTCATGCCAACGCATCGGCTTTGATGTCGATGCTCTCATATACAATCTTTGCAAGCGAGGAATAAGTGGAAAATAACGAAGGATCTTACGTGGAAAATGCTTTTGCTTCTTTCCACTTTCACCGTCAACGGATCATCCTTTTCGCACCCCCTTCGTCTCTTTCCACCTAGATTCATCACATGTTGGGCACTTATCCAAATTAGCATAATTCCCACGAAATAACACACAGTCATTAACACAGCATGAATCTTATCATAATGCGAGCCAAGATCTCGAATAACCCTCTCCACTTTGTCCAAGGAAGTTGGCAGACAATGTCCATCAGGAAGCACAAGCAAGAACAACCGAAGTATGTGTTCTAAACTTTTGTTACTAATACCATCCATGCATTTAATCTGAAATAGCATGACAATGAAAGAAATCTTTGTAACCTCTTTGCAGCCGGATACAACTCCTTTTTTGCCTCATCTAGTAACCTCGAAAAGTTTCTTTGCGGTCGCATTTTTCTCTTCCTCTTCTCTACCTGTGACTTGTCCATGTATAACACCTCTAATCAGTGAAGAAATTAATTCATTGGAACTCTCAGCATGATTTAGTGCAGTGCCATCGTCGTCGTTATCATTCTCAACTAATGCAGGCTCACAATTACCTTCTCCTTGAATAAAACTATCATCAAAACCTCTCAATGCCACGTGAGTTCGAACCTCCTTTTCACTTCGATAAGACATGCGGCGGCAACGAGTACATGGACGGGGAGCCGTTTCTTCACTTGATCTTCCACCAAAAACACTATGTAAAAAGTTCTTGAATCCTCGCCCGCCATTCACAAGTATACCTAGACATCCGCATCCAACTCTTATCTTCATTTGACATTCTTCCCGTATCCCTACATTGAATATGAATCCATAGAATAAATACCTACTACTTCATTCACACATTAAAAAAACTGCTACTATCAACCTAACATTAGAAATTGACAATCTAATTGCTATGCTTTTGCAGCTCTATACAAATTTAAACTTGGAACTAGTTCACCAGCATGAAAGACAATTAAAACTTGTTGTGTATTGTCAAAAAAAAACTGTTGTCTGCTCACCTTTGTTCGAAGGCAGTGCCGAGGGGCAGGAGGTGGAGTGGCGGGGGCGCGGGGTGGGCGTACCAACTGAGGACAGCAGGCGGAAGGAGGGGGGACGTATTTGCCACCGCGCTGCCACTGCAAATCCTTCGCCGTCGCCCTGCCTGAGGAGCGGCGCGCCGTCGCCCGGCCTCACGAGGGGCGCGACCGATGAGACGAACAGGAGCTCGCCACGCAAGGAAGGGAGTCGGCCTTTTTTTCCTTCCCAAGTTTTTTCCCCTCTCCTCAACCGCCGGTGGGCTGGGCCTATACGGTTTTTAATTTTAATTTTGTTAATACAAAGCAGTTCAGCTTGCTTATTTTTCTATCTTCATAAGTGAGGTGGGCTAATGAATTTTTTATCGCAACCAAAAAAAGACTAATGAATGAACAAAATTTGTCGTGGCAATAGAAGCTAATTGGTGCAACGATTTGTTTTCTGGATGCAACAGTCACATGACCTATCGCAACCAAGTTTAAGTTTTTGGCAACGTAAATTCATCGTGGTTGAAAGCTGGCATTATCGCAACCAACTATATATTCGTGGCAACATACAAACATCAAATGCAATGAAGAATTTTTTCGATGCAACAGCCACATCAGCTATCTCAACAAATTTTACACTCTAGACAACGTAATTTCATCGTGGCCATAGGCATGTATTATCGCAACCAAATAAATATTCGTGGCAACAAACACATATCTATCGCAACATTAAATTGATACTATTGCAATGCACAAGTAGTTGTGGCAAAAGGTACCATTTAAGGCAACCACCAGTTTCACCGTGGCATTAGCACCAACCTGTTGCAACGACTGTTTCAACAAACGCAACCCACATGTTTTGGTTGCCATAACATCCAGATATCGCAACCAATAAAAAAGTTGGTTGCTATAAAACAACCTATTGCAACCAAATACGTGGTGTTGCAAAAACATTTGGTGCTCTAAGGGTCAATTCCTAGTAGTGGTTGTTCCGCCAACTCCCTAGGGGGAGCCCATCCCCGCCACTGTGGGGGACTGTGCGACGAGGCCGGTGTCAGCTCCATGATACTGTGCCGCCCACTCCTGTACGGCTAATGCACCGCGCCCTCGAAGGGGGGCGGTCACACCCTCGAACCTCCTTCTCGTGACTCTACAGGGTCAAACCGTGACATCAGGCCGGCGGGAGCACCATCCCCATCGCTGTCAGTCCTGTGCGGCCATCCCCGCCCCTGCAGCGCCACGCCGTGCACTGCTGCAACCACTCCAACGTTGTTGGGCACGCGGGGACGGAACATCGCCACGCCTGCCACTGTACCCCGTACGGATCACCGTCAACGGCTTCCTCGAGCCCGCCTGGAGACGCCCCGGTCAACCACTACGCCTTCACCCTCGAAGCCGCCCCTGTTCAAGTACAGGGCACGCCACGACGCCGAGACTGAAGCAAGGTTCGCCAGGACGACCGCCAACTCCCCGGCACTATACGCCATACCTCCACACGTAGCTAAACAGTACGGCGTGCCTGTAAATCACCCTCTCCTTGGTCTATAAAAGGAAGGTGATCCCCCTCGCCGCGGGGGGAGAAGATATCAGACACGGGACCACGGGTTGCGATCGCTCACACCCTTCCCGTCTTCCCCACGATATTGGCACTCGCCTCAATCACTCCACCTAGGACTTGGAGGCCACGCCTCCTCTCCCGCCTCGCTTGTAGCTGCCCCACTACAGGCACCCTGGTGCGAAGCAATACAGTGCCTCGAGCACACCCCTGCTGGACGTAGGCCCCGGCCGGAACCAGGATAATCCAAGTGTCTTTAGTTGCTTAGCACCGACCATCGAGGGACAGACCTCAGCGCTTATTACTAGTTAGTGTCGGGACTACATTCCGCACCGACAGTTGAAGCCCACCGTGGGGCTAGGCGCACTGAAGGTAAACCCGTCATCAGCTCTCTTGATGGTGATTCGCACCGAGTACCACGGTCAGCGTTACTCCATGGGCAGCTCGGACCCCCTCCCCGCCGGATTCGAAATTCGGTTCGGGAGCCTGAACTTTCAGGCCACGGGGAACGGCCACCTGATGCGCCTCACTAACCGTGAGGAACTCCGCGTGCGGCGCAAAGCCGGGTCCGCCCAGGTCGCCGCCGCACGCGTCGCCGCGACACCAACACCCGTCGGCACGGACGCCGCGGGTCCATCGGCGCCACGGCGCCGCCGTCGCTCCGGCCGGCGCTCGCGTCAAGCGCAATCGGAGCGCCGACATGCCGCGCGCGTCGCCTTGCAACGTGACGCGCCCGCCGGCACGACAACAGCCGCCCCCGGCAGGGGAGCGCTCGGTCTCCGGACCGCGCTTCCCTATCGGTCTGCGCGGCACCACGGCAGCCCACGTCGCCAACACCAGCGTCAACACAACAATGCGCAGGGTTCCCCTTGGCCGCCACATCTTGGTTGCCAGGGACCCCAGCGCCTCCGCCGGCGACGAGTCATCCCTAGGCTCCGTCGACGCCCTGCCACCCGCCACCTCGCATGGTTACGCGGAGTGGGACTTCTCCGGCGTGCCGGACCCAGTGATGTTCAGGCGGTTCCTCGACGCCACGGACTACTGGTTCGGCTACTCCGACGACCCCAGCGCTGGGAGCTACGACCCCGCGCGGGAGTGCTGCGTCGTCATCGCCAACGACCCAGCAAACGCCGCCGACGTGGCGGGCGCCGGCGACGGGGAAGTTCCTTCTGCTCTGGGGACTGGATCGCGCCTGGCTGCGGGGCCAAGCGCCCCTCCCCCCTCACTGCCGAGGGGGGCCAACATCAACACGCAGCTGGCCCAGGCACGCGAGCTCGAGGCCAAGCTGGCGGAAGAATCACGGTGCGGTTGCTTCGCGCCTCTATCGCAGGGGAAGCCTCCGCGCGCGGCGAGCGCGCGCGTGAGCTGGGCAGACAAGCCCGCGATCGCATCAACGCCGACTTCAACGTCGACAATCCGGATACGCCCCTGTCGGTGTTTTAGACCGGCAAACCTACCAAGGGGGTACCCGAGGTAGTAGATTGTGCGGTGGGGATCGTGATCGGGAGACCGAGAACTCGAAGGTATGCGCAAGGACACGGGACACAAGATTTATACAGGTTCGGGTCGCCAAGGTGGCGAGCCCTACGTCCTGTTTGGGGAACAAGTATGGCGCCCGCGCTTGGTGTTGGGTTGTCCCCGGGAGGGATTGGCGATGTGCGGCTAGGTACCCGGCCCTCCTTTATATAGTCCGGGGGGCGGGTTCCTAGTCGGTTACAAGGCAGGAGTCCTAGTAGGAGTACACGAGAGCGAGTCCTAATAGGAGTACGGGGGAATTCTACCGAGGAGTCCGTCTTCTACTATTCTTCCTTCCTTGCACGAGTACCGGGGTGTATGCCCGACAAGCCCCCGAGCACGTTGGAGTCGAGAGAAGTAGTTCGAGTAGTCTTGAAGCCTCTTCGAGTAGTTCTTGAGCGTCCTCGAGTACGCTTGGAGAAGTCTTCAATAGTACTTGAATCGCCGCGAGGCCGGAAGGTGGTCCAGTTCCGATCGGTCTTGAAAAAATTTGAATGATGGGTCTAGCATAGCGGCCCCCGAGCCTTGAAATGATTAGGTAATCAATCCAAGGGTCTTCGGTGTTCGCGAAGCCATCATCCGAGTACTCTTGCGGCGTGTAGCCCCCGAGATAAGAGAGCCGTATGAGCCACGTCGAGTAGTGATTGGTGAAGAGCCCCCGAGCTTGGGAGCGAGCGAAGCATCTTGAAGTTATCTTCAAGTAGCCCCCGAGCCGGAGAGATTCCAAGTAGTAGTTTGGCATCGAGCCATGGAGCTTGAGAAGTAGTCGTCTTGTCGGGAGCGGACTTTAGTTGCGACCGAAGTCGACTTTAGATGCCGCGAGAGCGGACTTTAGAATGCGACTTAAAAACCGAAGTCGACTTTGTGCCGCGCGGAGCGGACTTTGAGATGCGACTTGAAATCCGAAGTCGACTTTAGTTGCCGCGCGGAGCGGACTTTGATATGCGACTTTAGAAGTCGACTTTAGGATGCCGCGCGGAGCGGACTTTGATATGCGACTTTAGAAGTCGACTTTAGTTGCCGCGTAAAGCGGACTTTAGGTGCGACTTTAGAAGTCGACTTTAGTTGCCGCGTAAAGCGGACTTTAGGTGCGACTGCAGTAGTCGACTTTGTGCCACACGGGGTGGACTTAAGATGCAAAAAACGAAAAGCACTTTTCGGAAAGCCAAAGCGAATGAAAAATCAGAAAAAACGAGTAGTTTTGCCGCCGGAGCAGGCTTAAGATTGCGACCGGAGTCGGCTTGTGCCACCGGAGTGGGCTTAAGTACCTGAGCCATGGATTTCAGACCCAAGGTACAGTTGCCGCCGGAGCGGGCTTGTGCCACCGGAGTGGGCTTGGATGCGACCGTTAGCGTCGACTTGTGCCACCGGAGTGGGCTTGAATGCGACCGTTAGCGTCGACTTGTGCCACCGGAGTGGGCTTGAGTACCTGAGCCATGGATTTCAGACCCAAGGTACGATTGCCGCCGGAGCGGGCTTGAAGGTGCGACCGGAGTCGACTTGCGTACCTGGGCCATGGATTTCAGACCCAAGGTACGGAGCGCGAGTACTTAGGGCACTTGGACCCATGGTACAGAGCGTGAAGACCACGTGCAACTAGGTTCCATCGTCGCCAGGACCCGAGGGCCGCTTACAGCTAGGTTCCATCGAAGCTTACACACGTAGTATGCCATCGAAGCAGGCGAAGATGCGACCGGAGTCGACTTTAAGATGCCGCTCGGAGCGGACTTTAGAATGCGACTTTAGAAGTCGACTTTAGATTGCCGCGCGTAGCGGACTTTAGAAACTGCCTCCTAGGGATAGCCCCCGAGTTGATGAAGTAGACTCGCGGCGACTTGATTGATATGCCCCAAGAGTAGTCGGCGAGTGTAGCTCCCGTGAAAACCCGCCGAGAAGCATACACAAATGAGTAGTCGGCAAGCAGTCCCACATGATGAGGAGAACAAGCCAAGAAAACAGCAATCATTTAGATAAATGACTTAGCTGTTGCTGCTGGCGTACTTGTAGATGAAGCCGTGGCGATCGGCGATGGAGCCGCGACGGTTGTTGTTGAAGTCGACTAGTCAGAGTTGATTCCGACTAGTTGTTGGGGGCGTGACTGCCGTTCTCGACTAGTTTGGAAAACTAGTCGAGATGAATGGTCGACGCGATACGACCGAGGAAGATGACGTCGTGGCAGCCTGCGGCGCACTCGAAGTAGAGCCAGTGTTGCCGCGAGGCAAGTAGTCACCACGCACGACGTGGCCGGGCGTAGAGCCGGCGTGGCCGCAAGACGAAGTCGCGGCGCACGGAGTGGTCGACGACGAGCTCGGGCGAGGCGGCAGTAGTCGACGACGAGCCTGCGCGAGGCGGAGTAGTCGACGACGACAAGCGGCGCGACGAGCCGCATGACGATCCGCGCGACGTGCCGAGGCACCCGGGACGCGCGGCGGAGGCGAAGTAGTCGACGACGAGTAGTCGACGACGAGCGGCGCGACAAGCCGCGTGACGAGCCGCGCGACGTGTCGAGGCACCCGGACGCGCGCGCGCGGCCGAAGTAGTCGACGACGAGTAGTCGACAAAGAGCGGCGCGACAAGCCGCGTGACGAGCCGCGCGACGTGCCGAGTCACCGCGACGCGCGGCGAAGACGAAGTAGTCGACGACGAGCCCGCGCGAGGCGGAGTAGTCGACGACGAGCGGCGCGACAAGCCGCAGGACGAGCCGCGCGACGTGCCGAGGCACCCCGGACGCGCGGCGGAGGCAAAGTAGTCGACGACGACGAGCTCGCGCGAGGCGGAGTAGTCGACGACGAGCGGCGCGACAAGCCGCGTGACGAGCCGCGCGACGTGCCGAGGCACCCCGACGCGCGGCGAAGACGAAGTAGTCGACGACGAGCCCGGGCGAGGCGGAGTAGTCGACGACGAGCGCGCGCGACAAGCCGCGTGACGAGCGAGCCGCGCGACGTGCCGAGGCACCGGGACGCGCGGCGAAGACGAAGTAGTCGACGACGAGCCTGGGCGAGGCGGAGTAGTCGACGACGAGCGGCGCGACAAGCCGCGTGACAAGCCGCGCGACGTGTCGAGGCAACTGGAAGCGCGGCTTAGGAAAATTGATTCCGCTTTGACAAGAGCAAGGCGACTTGCTTCAATGGATCTCGGCGAGTCGACGAGTAGATTGATCTTGTTGACGAGGGTCCTTCGAATTCGCCCGGTGGTGATGATCTCCCCTACCTGGCGCGCCAGCTGTCGGTGTTTTAGACCGGCAAACCTACCAAGGGGGTACCCGAGGTAGTAGATTGTGCGGTGGGGATCGTGATCGGGAGACCGAGAACTCGAAGGTATGCGCAAGGACACGGGACACAAGATTTATACAGGTTCGGGTCGCCAAGGTGGCGAGCCCTACGTCCTGTTTGGGGAACAAGTATGGCGCCCTGCGCTTGGTGTTGGGTTGTCCCCGGAGGGATTGGCGATGTGCGGCTAGGTACCCGGCCCTCCTTTATATAGTCCAGGGGGCGGGTTCCTAGTCGGTTACAAGGCAGGAGTCCTAGTAGTAGTACACAGAGCGAGTCCTAGTAGGAGTACAGGGGAATTCTACCAGGAGTCCGTCTTCTACTATTCTTCCTTCCTTGCACGAGTACCCGGGGTGTATGCCCGACAGCCCCCGCGAGCGAGCCAAAAGCTCATCGCCGCCGCAACACTGCTGCGGGCCATGCCCGCCCCTTCGACACCGGCGCGGAACCTGCACCGCGAGGCGCAGGCGCTCATCAAGCAAGCGGCCGTCCGGCAGGCCGAAAGCTCGGCATCCCGCATCCGCCAACAGGGGAGCGCGCGGGACGACGGGGGTGCGCAAGGTCCCGAGCCCCTCGGTACACGCGGGCGGCGTGGCTGAGCGCCCCGCCAACCCAGGGCGCACGCCGGCCAAAGAGCGGCTCCTCGACACGCACGGGCAGGCCCGAGACGGCGACACCCGCAACGTCATCAATGCTCGACGAACAAGCAAAGCGGAGGCGCGGGCGGCAGCAGGCTACCACCCTCGACGGGGTGGACGCCACGACAACGATGAGGACCGCTCACCGACGCCAGAGCCCCCGGGAACCCGCGTGTTCAGCCGGGAGATCCGCAAGGCGACCTTCCCCCAGCGCTTCCGACAGCCCACGACGATCGTCAAGTACAACGGGGAGACGAACCCCCGTGTGTGGCTCAATGACTACCGCCTGGCGTGCCAGCTGGGCGGAGCCACCAGCGATGAGGTCATCATCCGCAACCTCCCCCTGCACCTCGCCGACTCGGCACGGACGTGGCTCGAGCACCTGCCGGCCAACTGTCACACCCGATTTTCCGAAGAAAACCAAGTGCTTAACTATATATATGCCAGGATCAAGTTTTATACATATAGTGACATCATAGTGAATAACAGAAACAATATCACGTAAATAAAGAGATTATCAGAGATTTACAGCGGAATCCTGGGGAAGCAAAGGTTCCAAACTTCACAGGCAATCGACTGGGGGTTGCGTATGCCTAGCACCATCTTCTGGACTTCGTGCACCTTCTTTTCTGAGCAGCGTTTAAGCAAGGATGAGTACACTTATGGTTGGTACTCAGCAAGGCCACAGAAATAACCGGAAAGCAATATTAAACTCCATCTTTAAGTATATAAATCATGTGAGGTTCCAGTCCGCTCTTGACCGTGAGCACGGCTGTTATAACAGTTCAACACTCTGCAGAGGTTGTACACTTTCACCACAAGTCGCGTAAAAGTTCCGAAGAACTTTGAACCCAACCATGCTGTGCAAAAGTAGGCACAATACCACACTTCCGAGGTGTGGTTGCATAGGGACGCTACGAGGCCTTTACAAAGAGTCCTCCCATGTGTATTAGTCCATAGTAGCACGTCCTAGAGGCTATCTTTCGTACCCTCCTTCTACCCTCGGACCAAAGTTAGCCCGTAAGAGCACTTCCGTTCCAAAACCCGCTCCGCAGTAGAAGAGTCATAAAAGCATTCCTCCGTACCCCAAGCTACTAAGGCTAATAGCCACACAAGACTTCCCTAATTAATTGGCCAAGACAGAGCCATATGTCTTGTGGTTGTACTTGTTTTCCGGGTGGTTCTCCATGTTCCGATTAATTTACAGTGTTCTTGTATTAAAGCATAGGTAGAAGGATGGTTAGGGTCACTTGCCTTTCTCAACAAAAAGTTACTCTTGCTCTTCTGCTCTTGCTCTTTGAAATTCTTGATCTTCAGGACTTTCGATCAGTAGCTCGATCTTCTACTCGAAGCAAACATCGAGCACAAACATGCAGAGCAGACAAACAAGAACAACTAAGAACAATACACCAAGCATGAAAAGCTTTAAAAGAGGACAAGGTTTGGTTCTAGGGCCGCGAACGCAAAAGACTCGGAACTATCGTAAGATTTGGATTATATCACACAAGGCTATGTGCTTGGTAAGTTTTAATTCAAAATGATGTGCATAGGTTATTTCAGAGAAATACCCCATTTAATAATTAAGCAAGTTATATTTATATAAAAAGAACGGTGTATAACTTATACAAATTTTATTTATAAATGTTCAAGTATTATTTATGCAAATTAAACATTTTAATTTAAAAGAAGCATGTAAAGCATCTAAGCGAATATCTTTACATTTCGAATTGTACTAAGTAAATTATAATTTAGAAACACGTTCATGTTCACATTAATCAATTTTAATATTTAATTATGAAAACTCGGGATAGACCTATGTTACTTTTATTTAGAAAGCAAATTGAATGTATATTAATTAATTTAAGTTTGATTATGAAAACCGAGATATAACTCTAATTAGCTTTTAATTGGAAAGATTATTTAAATAAGAATTAACCAAATTATATTTCTTATAAAAACACGTGTTGATCTCTAATCAAATTTTAATTTGAAAAGCATGTATATAAGGATTTAACCATATTTAATATTTAAATAAATTATAAAGCACGGAACAGGTTCAACATTGTCTCTATTGCGTACTTTGAGTTGTTATGAACCTGACGCAACTTGGATCGCTTGAAACGGAGTTAGAACGTGAAAACTATGCACTAAACAAGGTTTAGGGGCTAAACTGAGAAAAACTAGGGCTCCAGGGGCTTTACTGTAAGAAATCAGGGGCCTAAACACAATTACTATAAAAGATCCGAGGGCTAGGGTGTAAAAGAAGTGGCTAAGGACGGCGGGGCAGAAAACTAGAAAGCCTAAGGGTCTAAATGAAGAAAACAAGACTTAGCTGAAAGGATTTTACATGGTGGAAGGGTCTTTTTGTGATACTAAACACTATAAGGGTGTTTTTGCAAAGTGGCGGTGGTCAGCTAGGGTTGACCGGTATGCGGTTTGATTGACTCGCGGCCGGGTCGATCTGAGCCATTTGATCAAGATCGAACGGCGGCTGGCAACTGGAAACAAATGCAGCGGCGGCGGCGGACTGCGCGCGGCGGCGACGCCGCGCACGTGCGGCGGCGGCTCCTTCATGGCGTAGTGGAGGAGGCGGAGGGACGCGGGAGGCCGGGGGCGGCGGGAGGTTGAAGAAGGTGCCGACAGGTGGGCCCCACCTGTCGGTGACCGTGTGAGGGAGAGAGGGAGGGGAGCGCTGGTGGGCGGCGCGCGCGGGGAGTTGGGCGGAAGGATTTGTGGGCCGTTGCGGGAAAAAGAAAGAAAAGGGAGAAGGAAAGGGTGGGCCGCGGGGTAAGGAGGGAGGATGGGCTGGGCTGCGCGGTGGGTTTGGGTTTGTTTGTTTTTTTGTTTTTTCTTTTTCTTTTCCATTTCAAACCAATTTTTCAAACCATTTTTAAATCAAATCTTTTACACAAATTTTCACAATTATTTTAAGGACTTTTTCACAATTTTTTTAAAGACTTTTAAAACCACACCACAACCAAAAACAAAAACAACCAAAATAAAAGCAACACACATACATTTATTTTTATTTAATTTATAAAAACAATTGATTTTTCTTATTCTAAATTTCCTATAAAGAAGATAAATCTTGGGCAAAATTTTAAAATTAGGAGAAATCATTGTTTAATTATTTTTCCTATTAACATCCTGAAACTTCCAAATTTCAGGGTGTTACACGAGCCAGGTCCACAACTGGGACGACCTGGTCCGCACGTTTGTGGGAAATTTCCAGGGCACGTACGTGCGCCCTGGGAATTCCTGGGACCTGCGCTCTTGCACCCAGAAGCCCGGCGAATCACTCCGGGACTTCATACGGCGCTTCTCCAAGCGCTGCACGGAGCTCCCGAGTGTGGCGCAGTCCGAAATCGTGCACGCTTTCTGAAGGACCGATACGGCGAACCAGAGAGGGGGGGAGTGAATGGGAGCCGATAAAAATTCTTCTCGATGGAGATGAGAACTCCAACAAGACGAACACGACTTCCAACACACGTCTCCGACTCACTACCCAAGTTGGCCAAGCCCACATAGCCACTGGAGTGCCACTGGACCTAGGAACCAACACACACAGCCTTCCGACTCGAGAACGCAGCGGAACAACAAACCCCAAGTCTACAGACCCACACCGGTCAGACCGGTGAGCACCACCGGTCAGACCGGTCCCTGCTGGTGAACCTGAGCAACTTCCACTAAGTGGCTCTACACCGGTCAGACCGGTGAGACGCACCGGTCAGACCGATGGCAGCCAGAAAGCCCCCAAGGCACCAAACAGGCCAACCGACCACCAAACGGACCCAAACTCGAAACAGCAGCACCACGGGACAACAAAGAACACACCAAGACGCTCACCCGAGCGAAAACCCACAAGGGCTTGCACCGGTCAGACCGGTCAAGAGCACCGGTCAGACCGGTGTAGCCTGGGCAGCTCGGGATGAACAGCACCCGCGGGTCAACTCCCCCAAATCCAAATCTCGATCTCCCGAATCGCTCCACGGAATTGAACAAGACTTTGGGGATATCAGGAACACCTCATGAGGAGTCAATTGCCAAGTTTAATCCCACCAAATCTCGTCCAAAAAGGAGGAATCGAAGAAATCCCGCCGAAAACACTTCCAACCCAAGAACTCAAGAAACCCCAAAATCGAGCACCTTTTCTCACGGATTTGGGAGGGGAATCACATCCCAAAGAACCACGAAGGGTTCCCACAAATTTCCCCCATCAAATCACCAAGAGAAAAGCCCCGAAAACACCCCAAAGAAATCACCGAGAAAGGGCTCCGAAAATCACCACCAAGAACAACCGGGGAAAACACATCCAAACCTTGAGGAACCACGCCGAATCATCTATACAAGAAACAAAGGTTCGTACAAGGTCTAGCAAGCCGCCCGATCATCCATCCCTCTCTACAAGATCTCTCCGTGAAGCTCTCTTGCTAGTCCTAAGGAAAACCTAGAGAAAATAGGTGGAAAATAGGAAAACTAATGAGCTAGGGTTCCAAGAGTTGGCTGCCATCCTCTCACCTCTTGGGTTATATGGAGGCAACCGAATGTCTAAAATGCCCCTCTCTACTAACTAGGGATACAAGCCCCTCAAGGGCGGATTTGGAATTCTTGATGTCTTCGCCATCGGACGGATGCCGGCGACCGCACCTCGCGTAGCCTCGACGCAAGCCATGCGATCCCGACGCGTGTCCTCCGCTTCGAAGATTCCGGACCGCGTCGTCGCACACCGGTCGGACCGGTGCTCCTCACCGGTCGAGCCCGGTCCCCACGGGCCGACCGGTGCTCCTCACCGGCCGACCGGTCCCCACCGGCCGACCGGTCGGACCCACCGGTCGGACCGGTCCGGTGCCGCCGCACCTCCGTCTTCGGTTCTCCGGTCTTGGCTTTGTGGATCAACCAAGGAACCCACCGGTTTTCTCGGTGAACCACCGAAACCCCCGCGAACTCGGTGTAGCCTCCGCCAATCTCCACTCATGACTTGGCTCTCACGTAGTCCCGGCTCGACCTTGGTTTTGAGGCTCAACCAAGAAACCGTCCACGACTTCATCTTGCTCGTTCATGCCACCATGCGGCCCGCACTTGACCCCCGCCGGCCACCGGGTCCCTCGAACGAAGCCTACTTGTCTTCTCCACACCCGGAGGCCTCACCGGCGACGACCTTTCGCGCTTGTTCTTCACCCGCACCAACACGAGTCAAGCCGCAACCTCGCACCCGCAATACTTAGCCAAGAATCAGTCCACACAACGTTGTCAACCACTCATCACACAAGGAAGCGACCATCCACCGGTCCTCGAACCACACATGGTCCTCAATCTCCCCCTTGATGAGTGCATTGACAACACCCACACGAAAGTAACAAGAGAGAAAAGAAAAGAAAAAGAAACGAACAAAAAGAAACTCCAACAAGCGATCGAAAACCAAACAAGGGCAAAGAGCAAGATCACTTGAAGAAGACAAGTCTCGGACCCCTTAGGCAAGGGCAACGGCTCGACACATCCGAGACAAAACAAAGCTCAAGCAAAGAGCGCAAACCACCGAAACAAGGCTCGAAAAACCACAAAGAGCTCCCCCTGCACACATGCAAGCTCCCCCTGAACCAATGCACCTCCCCCTGGACGAATGCATGCAAACCACTTGAAAACAGGGCAGCTGCGTAGCACTTACACCACACCGGTCAGACCGGTCATCACCACCGGTCAGACCGGTGCCTAACATATGTACAGGACCAGCACTCACACCGGTCAGACCGGTGACCCTGACCGGTCAGACCGGTGCACAACAGAGCCCAGAAATGGCTCGAAACCACCTGAAAACCTTCCAAACACGTCCATCAAGCCATCTCAAGCTCAAACTTCTCCCCCTTGTTGGCAATGCATGAATCAAGCCAAAAATGCAAAAAAATGCAACCTAGAGCTTCTCAAATAGACAAAATTCAACAAAGAATGCTACACATGTCCAAATGAGCAAGTTAGGTACTCTACGGCTTCGTATCGATCTCAACTACATGATCACCAAGTTTCACAACCATTGGACGAAGCTAAGATGGATTTTGGCAATTTTGCGAAAAACTTGCCTCTCATGAGCAAAGTCCTAAACATGATCAAAGCATATCAAAATGGCAAAGCCACACAAACTTCATGCTAGGACAGCTATTCTAACCATAAGACCATCACAAACACCCACAAGCACCTCATGTCATGTCAAAGCCACCGAGCCATGTGCCTACTTCTATGTATGAGACTTCTCATTGGTAGGCATCATGCAACGGTTTAGCACCCAAAGCAAATTAAATTCAGCACATATGACATGGGAGCATATTTTCCAAGCATTTTTCATTTCATTTTCAGATTTGTAAATGGTACATGAAATGTCTTTGCGACAAAAAGGAACTTATGCTCCTCCACAAGATAAGTCAAGAGGGCTAAACATTCATGATGGCAAATGAGCCTTTGGCCCCATATGATCAATAAGCTAGCTATCCAACCACAAATTAAGCATAGCAAGGCCACAAAAACATGTCAAGAGCATGTAAAGGCATTTACACATGAGAGAGCATACATGTGACATTTTTCAAAAGCATAGCTATCAACCATGGATTATTCATCAAGATCATCAAGAGCTAAGCCAAACTAACCATATCATACCAAACAAGCTCACAAAGACATATATCTCATTCCATGGTGAACAATGTATATGAGAGAAGCTTTTCCTAACCGATGCATATGATACAAAATGCATGCAATCTAAGATACAAGGATGCCTATACATCATGCTACATATGCCATGCCAAAATGCAAGAAATGCACAAATGAAAGCTATACATATGCTACAAACCGGCTCCTCGAGGGGAGGCAAAACGGGCTCGACACCACCGGTAAAAGAAAGCTCCCACACACCCAACTCAAGAAATCAAACACACACCAAGTTCCCCCCGCAAACGAGTGAAAGTTGCTTGATCTAGGGGTTTGGTGAAAATATCGGCTAGTTGGTGATGTGTGGGTACATGGATCAAGGCTATCTTCCCTTTCTCTACGTTGTCTCTCAAGAAATGATACCTCACTTCTATGTGTTTGGTTTTGGAATGAAGCACTGGGTTCTTTGCAACGCTTATGGCACTGGTGCTATCACATTGAAGTGGGACATGGGTATACTCCTCACCAAAGTCACTCATGGTGTAGGTGGTCCAAAGGAGCTGAGAGCAACAACTAGCAGCGGCAACGTACTCGGCTTCGGTCGTGGATTGAGCAACACTCGACTGCTTGCGGGAAGACCAAGACACCAAAGAAGAACCCAAAAACTGGCAAGTCCCAGAAGTGGACTTCCTATCCAACCGACACCCGGCAAAATCCGCGTCTGAAAAGCCATGAAGCGCCAACGAAGAGGACGCGGAGTACCAAAGGCCGAAGTCGGGAGCGTGATGCAAGTACCTGAAAATTCGCTTCACAGCTTGCCGATGCGAAGTCCTCGGAGACGCTTGAAAATGAGCGCACAGACACACTGAGAACTGTATGTCCGGCCTCGTCGCCGTCAAGTAGAGGAGTGACCCGATCATGCTCCGGTACTCCTTCTGGTCCACGTGTTCACCTTCCTCATCCGCATCAAGAGCCGTAGTCGTACTCATCGGCGTCGTCATAGCCTTGGAGTCCTCCATCTTGAACTTCCTCACAATGTCCTTGGTGTACTTAGCCTGGTGCACAAATGTTCCTTCCTTTGATTGCTTGATTTGTAGCCCGAGGAAGAACTGCAACTCGCCCATCATGCTCATCTCAAACTCCCCGCTCATATCATCCGCAAACCTCGCAACAAGAGAGTTAGACGAGCCACCAAAGACAATATCATCCACGTACACCCGCACAATCGGATATCTCCGCCTCGCCTCGCAAAAACAAGGTCCGATTGACCTTCCCCATCTCAAAGCCTCTCTCAAACAAGAACCCCCTCAACCTCGCCATACCAAGCTCTAGGCGCCCGCTTCAACCCATACGCCGCCTTCCTCAACTTGTACACCCGGTGGGGGTACTTCTCACTCTCAAACCCCCGAGGCCGACTCACATACACTTCTTCCTCCAAGACACCATTCGAAAAGCACTCTTCACATCCATTTGGTGCAACTTGAACCCTTTAGCCACGTAAAAGGCTAGAAGGATCCTAATCGCCTCCAAACGGGCTACGGGAGCAAAGGTCTCCTCGTAGTCGATCCCCTCCTTCTGACTGAACCCCTGAGCAACAAGTCTCAACTTGTTCCTCACAACCTCACCCTTCTCTCCCTCTTTGTTTTTCCACACCCACTTGGTACCAATCGGCTTACACCCTGGGGGAGGGTCAACCAACTCCCACACCTGATTCCTCTCAAAGTTCTCCAGCTCCTCATGCATCGAGTTAACCCAATTGTGATCAGATAGTGCGTGTCCAATGTCTTTGGGCTCGAAAGAAGCAACAAATGCAGCATGAGCAAAATGGGAATTGTTTCGAACCCTCGACCGTGTAGTGCGTTCATTCATGTCGCCGATGATCCTCGAAGCCGGGTGATCCACCCGAACTCGCCGGGGAGGTTCTCGCCTCGAAGCTACCTCCCCCTCAACATCGGCTTCTCCTCGTTCTTGATTTGTCGTCGTAGGTGTAGCAGAGGGTCCATCCATCATCGTAGTCGAAGTAGTGGGTACATGTTCAGCGGGGGCACCACACCGCCATCTTCATCATCACCATGTTCATGCTCCTCCTCCCGAAAGATCTCCTCGCCAAGCTCATCATCACCTGCACACTCAAAGACAAGCTGACTACGTGGCTCTGTCTCGTCGAAGGTTACCTCGCAAGTCTCCATGATTTGGTTAGTTTCAAGATTGAACACACGATATGCTCTAGAATGAGATGCATAACCAAAGAAAATGCCATCGACAGACCTAGCCTCAAACTTATCCAACTTCCTGCCTTTCTTCAGAATGAAACACTTGCAACCAAAGACATGGAAGTGACTCACCTTGGGTGTGCGGCCATGCATCAACTCATAGCATGTTTTCTTCTTGTGCACTCTGAGGTATATCCTGTTCGACACATAGCATGCGGTATTCACCGCCTCAGCCCAATACCTCCTCGGAGTCCTATGCTCATCAAGCATCGTCCGAGCCATCTCGCACAAGGTCCCGTTCTTCCTTTCCACAACACCATTCTCGGGGAGGCGTATACGGACTCGAAAACTGGTGCTCAAGACCCAAGTCATGACAAAAGGTTTCAAAACGAGAGTTCCTGAATTCCGAGCCATTATCACTGCGGATAGCTCGTATGGCATCTCCGTGCCTCTCGTTCCTCAACCTCAAGACTAGATCTCGAACAAAACCAAATGTCTCCCCCTTATCCTCGAGAAAGAACACCCAAGCATACCGAGAATAGTCATCCACAACAACAAGGACATACCACTTCCCACCCGCAGATCGCACACGAGCTGGGCCAACAAGGTCCATATGGAGCAGCTCGCATGGACGCTCAGTCATCACATCGGTGAGAGGCGGGTGAGAAGAGGCCACCATCTTGGCATGCCTACACAGAGCACACACCAACTCTTTCTCAAGCCTCAAACGTGGCAATCCTCGGACCAAATTGAGTTTACTCAAGCGAGACAAAAGGTCAAAGCTCAAGTGACCCAACTTCCTATGCCACCTCCACAACTCACTCGAAGAACCGACCAAGAAACAACGCTCCACACCCGAAGACTGAGAAAAATCAGCACGAAACACCTGACCCTCGGGAACGACCATACAAACAAGGTCCCCTCGAGAGTCCACAATCCGAGAACCACCAAGTCGAAACAACACCTCAAAACCCTCATCCAACAACTGAGACACAGAAAGCAAATTGTACCCCAGCGATTGAACAAGAGCAACACGCCTCAGAGTGATCTTGTCACTCACTTTTATCTCACCTTCCGAAAGCACACGCCCACGCCCATTGTCCCCAAAAGTGATGTACCTCTTCGTCACCACCGGGACGAGACTTGAGAACCACCCCCTGTCTCCGGTCATATGCCTCGAACAACCGAGTCAATCAACCAAATGTTCTTCAAGTCTCCCACCTGAAAATCAAAAATAGGCACGTGAGCGAACAAACGACTCAGCACTGGGGTTAGTACCAAAAGAGGAAAACCAGTGCCGAGCCATTTGCTCAAAAGTGGGGTTAGCACCAACCAAAGCATCTCTCCTACCAAAACTACCTCCACGAACACCACCACGGTAACCACCCTGAGGGAACCACCCCTCTCTGCCTGGAGGAGGACCAAAACCACGCAAGAAAGCTCGTGGAACGTCCTTCCTCTCCAACTCAACACTACGGCTCCTCCAATCCCCGTATTGAGCACGAGGAGGAGAGCGCCTAGAAAACTAACCACCTGCACCCTTTCCAGCCCAACCACCAGAACCACGACCACCAGAAACAACCCTCGCACCTGTACGAGCTCGAAACCCGAACATCCGTCCGTCCGTGCCCGCACCGGTCCGACCGGTGCCCCACACCGGTCTGACCGGTGTGACTCGGACAACGCAGCACCACCCGCAGCCTTCTTCTCTCCCCAAGCCCGAACCGTCCTCACAATCGCCTTGCCCCCGGGCATCCGCATACGAGGCTCAAGTACACCATCGGAAGGGTGGTACTTGTCCTTGTTTGCCCACTCCTTCCTCATTCTCTCCTCTCGCTTCCTCTTGAAGCAAAACTCCTCCTTATGGCCATCTCTCCCACAATAGCCACAATGGAACTTCACAAGCTTAGGCTTTGGCTTGGGATGTGGCTGCTCACTCGGTTTCTCTTCACTCAAACCCTCCACCGGTTTCTCACCACTTGCCTTCTCACTCTCCTTCCCAAAGAACACTTTCCCCGAAGTGCTCACAAACTTGATAGGCTTTTGTAGGTCATTTGTGGGTGTAGGAAACACGGGTGGAGCTGGGGTTGTGTCTAGTCGGCTCCTTAGATGGTTAGGTTTTGGTGGGAACTCATTCTTGTGGTGGGTTTTTGGTGGCTCCGGGATATTCTCTCCACTTCCCTCACCAACCTTGTTTGCTCCAAGCCCCTCACCATCTTGCCTCTTAAAGGCCTCGATCATCATCCTCAACTGAGGCTCGTGACCGGACAACCACCCCATCAACTTCCTCAAATCATCATTCTCATCCCGCAAACGGTCAACATAATGTGCAAGCTCCAAATTTTTCAATGCATGCATTTCACGGGTAGAGCAAGATGTAGGCATGGGTTCCTTCAATTTAGCCTCGAGCGAACTAGTGTAAGCATGCATCTCATCAATCTTAGCATGCAAAACGGCAAGAAGTGCAAGCACCTAGCAAAGCGAGTCTAGACTTAAGCTCAGCCACTTCAACCCTAAGCACATCTAGTTCCTCACACTTGGAGGCATGCTTCTCCTTAAACAAAGCAAGATCGACAAGGAATATAGAGCAATCAGCACAATCATTATCATCGAAACAACGGGCTAGCCTTAAGCAAATCAATCTCAAGCTTGCTATCAAGCACCCGTGTCTCTAGCTCGGCCACTCTAGTCCTAGCATCCTCGAGTGAAGCCCTAAGCTCTTTCCTCATTTTCTTGGCCTCTCTAAGCATGTCATCACGGTTATCAAGCAAAGAGCCAAGCCTCTCATTCTCCCCGGCGCAAGAAGGGAAGCTCATCACGCACCTCGTCGTCGGACTCGCAGTCCGAGTCGCTCCGTGTGCTCTTCTTGCTGCCGGAGCTCGCCGCCATGGTGCGAAACCATCTCTCGCGAAGCGGGCCTCACCCCCGCTCGGTTCTTGGACGACTTCTTGTTCTTGCGGCGATCTCCCTCGTCTTCACCGGCCGCTCGAGCTCGAGGTGGAGTACGCGGAACCGGAGTCGACGTCGCTCGCTCCAACCATCGCTCGGGCCTTGCCTCGGCCCTCCTTCTTCCTCGATCGTCGCTCGTCCTTGTACTTGTTCTTGTGCTTGCTCTTGTGGTCGCGCCTCGAACGGTACTTGCCATCGTTCATCCTCGGCTTGTGCTTGTAGCCGTCCTTGCTCTCGGCCTTCTCCGGGCGGTCGGCGACGAAGTGTC
This sequence comes from Cenchrus americanus, assembly GCA_947561735.1. NCBI lineage: Eukaryota > Viridiplantae > Streptophyta > Magnoliopsida > Poales > Poaceae > Cenchrus > Cenchrus americanus. Next base: position 265,752,112 of record OX387239.1, read on the forward strand.
CCGGCTTGCCGCATCGGAAGCAGGTCCTCGTGTTCCTCCTCATGTTCACGCGGTTCTCGTGCAGCCTCTCGAACCGCCTCATCAACAGCGCCGGCCTCGTCCTCTCCAAGGTCATCAAACTCCTCATCCGGCATAGACATCAAAGAGGAAAACGAGAACATCCCGGTGGATGGGTTAGAGTTAGTCTTTCCTTTGGAACCACCAACGAGGGCAAGACTATGGGAATCGATCGGTCCCTCGAGCTTGGCAGTCATGCCCCTATCCACCTCAGCCGACTTGAGCTTCGAGAACAGCTCGTTCACCGTCAGAGTATCATACCTCTCCGACTCGACTATGGCCTCGAACTTACCGCCCCATATCGTACGATCCAAAGAGTGTAAGAGCTTGACCGCTCTATCATGATCATCGTACGGGAGCACGTCCACATTGGCCCTCATGTTGTTCACCACCACCGTGAACCTCTGAAACAAGGCATCGATGGACTCACCGGGGAGATGAGTGAAGTTCTCGTACTCTCTCCGTAGGTCGCATACAACCGTGCTCGAACCCGGGCGTTCCCAACATGAGCCTCCTTCAACACCGCCCAAATCCTACAAGCCAAGTGCTCGGTGTGCACCCGATCGAACTCGGGCCGACACAAAGCACGAAACAAGTAGTCGACCGCCTTATTGTTGGCGTCGAATCCGTCCCCTCGACCCCGGAGCAAGGAAATCCATCGGCCGGACATAGCCCGTGTCCACCGTGACATCCCAAAGCACCGACCCTTTCCGCGGAGGAACACACCCATCCGCTTGCTCCACATCCGGTAGTTCTTGCCATCGAAGTGTGGAGGACCCGAACCCCGTTCCCGGTACGCCATCCTTGGATCTTAGACGGTTAGAGTCAACAAAGACCCGAACCGGCTCTGATACCACTTGAAGGACCGATACGGCGAACCGCAGAGGGGGGGGGGTGAATGGGAGCCGATAAAAATTCTTCTCGATGGAGATGAGAACTCCAACAAGACGAACACGACTTCCAACACACGTCTCCGACTCACTACCCAAGTTGGCCAAGCCCACGTAGCCACTGGAGTGCCACTGGACCTAGGAACCAACACACACAGCCTTACGACTCGAGAACGCGGCGGAACAACAAACCCCGAGTCTACGGACCCACACCGGTCGGGCCCCGCCGTGAGCACCACCGGTCGACCGGTCCCCGCCGGTGAACCCGAGCAACTTCCACTAAGTGGCTCTACACGGTCGGACCGGAGAGACGCACGGTCGGACCGATGGCGCCGTGAAAGCCCCCAAGGCACCAAACGAGCCAACCGACCACCAAACGGACCCAAACTCGAAACAGCAGCACCACGGGACAACAAAGAACACACCAAGACGCTCACCCGAGCGAAAACCCACAAGGGCTTGCACCGGTCAGACCGGTCAAGAGCACCGGCGACCGGTGTAGCTCGGGCGACTCGGGATGAACGGCACCGCGGGTCAACTCCCCCAAATCCAAATCTCGATCTCCCGAATCGCTCCACGGACTTGAACAAGACTTTGGGGATATCAGGAACACCTCATGAGGAGTCCATTGCCAAGTTTAATCCCACCAAATCTCGTCCAAAAAGGAGGAATCGAAGAAATCCCGCCGAAAACACTTCCAACCCAAGAACTCAAGAAACCCCAAAATCGAGCACCTTTTCTCACGGATTTGGGAGGGGAATCATAGCCCAAAGAACCACGAAGGGTTCCCACAAATTTCCCCCATCAAATCACCAAGAGAAAAGCCCCGAAAACACCCCAAAGAAATCACCGAGAAAGGGCTCTGAAAATCACCACCAAGAACAACCGGGGAAAACACATCCAATCCTTGAGGAACCACGCTGAATCATCTATACAAGAAACAAAGGTTCGTACAAGGTCTAGCAAGACGCCCGATCATCCATCCCTCTCTACAAGATCTCTCCGTGAAGCTCTCTTGCTAGTCCTAAGGAAAACCTAGAGAAAATAGGTGGAAAATAGGAAAACTAATGAGCTAGGGTTCCAAGAGTTGGCTGCCATCCTCTCACCTCTTGGGTTATATGGAGGCAACCGAATGTCTAAAATGCCCCTCTCTACTAACTAGGGATACAAGCCCCTCAAGGGCGGATTTGGAATTCTTGATGTCTTCGCCATCGGACGGATGCCCGGCGACCGCACCCTGCGTAGCCTCGACGCAAGCCATGCGATCCCGACGCGTGTCCTCCGCTTCGAAGATTCGGACTGCGTCGTCGCACACCCGGGCCGACCGGTGCTCCTCACCGGTCGGACCGGTCCCCACCGGCGACCGGCCGACCCACCGGCCGGGGACCGGCCGGTGCCGCCTTGCACCTCCGTCTTCGGTTCTCCGGTCTTGGCTTTGTGGATCAACCAAGGAACCCACTGGTTTTCTGGTGAACCACCGGAAACCCCGCGAACTCGGTGTAGCCTCCGCCAATCTCCACTCATGACTTGGCTCCCACGTAGTCCCGGCTCGACCTTGGTTTTGAGGCTCAACCAAGAAACCGTCCACGACTTCATCTTGCTGTTCATGCCACCATGCGGCCCGCACTTGACCCCGCTGGCCACCGGGTCCCTCGAACGAAGCCTATTTGTCTTCTCCACACCTGGAGGCCTCACCGGTGACGACCTTTCGCGCTTGTTCTTCACCTGCACCAACACAAGTCAAGCCGCAACCTGCACCTGCAATACTTAGCCAAGAATCAGTCCACACAACGTTGTCAACCACTCATCACACAAGGAAGCGACCATCCACCGGTCCTCGAACCACACATGGTCCTCACTTTCCTCGAAGGCACCACGTGCTGGGATCTCGTGCGCGAGCTTGGGCGCAGCCCACCGGTGGACTCGAACGAGCTGTTCGACATCGCCACCAGCTTTGCCTCGGGCGAAGAGGCGGTGGGAGCGATCTTCGACGGCAAGAAGGGCAAGCGCGCGGATGACACGCCCGTGGAGGGCAGCAAGTCCAAGGAGCTCCGCCAGAAAAACAAGCGGGGCAAGAAGGGAAAGAAGCCGCGCCGCGGCGTGAGCAGGGGCGCGACGACGACGACGGCGAAGCTCTTGCTGTTGACCCGGCTCGATGGGGCCCTCGACCGGCCCCTCGAGGCCCGGGGGTTTTTGACGACATGCTGAAGAAGCCATGTCCCTACCACAAAACGCCGGTCAACCACACCCTCGAGCAGTGCGACATGCTCAAGCGATTCTACGGCCGCGCCGCCGCGAAGGACGACGAGGCCAAGAAGGACGGGGGTGATGGCGACGCCGGCGGCTTCTCCGCCGTAGGGAACGTCTTCCTCATCTTCGGGGGGCTGACGGTCGACATGTCCAGCCGCCAGCGCAAGCGGGAGCGGCACGAGGTTCTCGCCGCAGAGAAGGCGCCTCCCTCCTTCCTCGACTGGTCGAAGGACGCCATCATGTTCAGCCGCGAGGATCACCCGAGCCGCATCCCCAACCCGGGTCAGTACCCGCTGGTGGTCGACCCAGTCATCGGGAACGCGCGGTTCTCGAAGGTCCTGATGGATGGAGGCAGCAGCCTCAACATCCTCTACGCGCACACGTTGCGCCTGCTGGGGATCGGGTTGGACCAGCTGCGGCCCAGCACGACGCCGTTCCATGGCATCGCGCCGACCAAGCGCGTCCAGCCCCTCGGGCAGATCGACCTGGCTGTCTGGTTCGGCACGCCGGACAACTACCGCAAGGAGACGCTCACCTTTGAGGTGGTGGAGTTCAGGGGCGCATACCACGCCATACTCGGGCGGCCCTGCTACGCCAAGTTCATGGCGGTCCCCAACTACACCTACCTCAAGATGAAGATGCCGGGGCCCAACGGCGTCATCACCATGGGCTCATCCATCGAGCACGCCTTCGACTGCGACGTCGAGTGCGTGGAGCACGCAGAGGCCCTAGCGCTGGACGAAACGCTGGTGGCCAACATGGAGAAGATGGTCAACGAGGACCTCGACTCCACCGCCAAGCATGCCGGCAGCTTCGAGGCTGCTGAGCAGACCAAGGAGGTGCCCCTCGACCCTACTGCCCCCGAAGGCAAGGCGTTGAGGGTCAGTTCTACCCTCGACCCGAAATAGGAAGTGGTGCTCGTCGACTTTCTCCGCGCCAACGCCGACATCTTCGCGTGGAGCCCCTCGAATATGCCAGGCATCCCGAGGGAGGTCGCCGAGCACTCCCTTGACATCCTACCTCACTCCCGCGCCGTGCAGCAATGGCTCCGGCGCTTCGACGAGGAGCGGCGGCGGGCGATCGGAGCGGAGCTGCGGAAGCTTCTAGAGGCTGGGTTCATCAAGGAAGTGTTCCACCCTACTTGGCTAGCTAATCCTGTATTAGTGAAGAAAAAGAATGGGAAGTGGCAGATGTGTGTAGACTACACTAGTCTTAATAAAGCATGTCCTAAAGTTCCTTTTCCTTTGCCGCGTATCGATCAGATTGTTGATTCGACCGCTGGGTGCGAACTGCTCTGTTTTCTTGATGCCTATTCCGGGTACCACCAAATAAAGATGAAGGAGTCCGACCAGCTCGCGACTTCATTCATCACGTCGTTCGGGATGTACTGTTACGTTATGATGTCGCTCGGCCTCCGAAATGTGGGCGCGACGTACCAACGGTGTATGCAGCACGTCTTCGGAGACCACATCGGGCGAACCGTTGAGGCGTACGTAGACGATATAGTCGTAAAAACCAGGAAGGCGGACGACCTGGTTAACGACCTCAGCATCGCGTTCGGCTGCCTACGGGCCAATGGGGTGAAGTTAAACCCAGAAAAATGTGTCTTTGGCGTGCCGCGGGGTATGCTTTTAGGATACATCGTCTCCCAGCGAGGCATCGAGGCCAACCCCGAAAAGGTTGCAGCCCTCGAGCGGATGGGTCCGATTCGGGATCTCAAGGGGGTCCAAAGGGTGCTGGGGTGCCTTGCCGCCCTGAGCCACTTCATCTCGTGGCTCGGCGAGAAGGGCTTGCCCCTCTACCGGCTCCTCAAGAAGCACGAGCGCTTCTCCTGGACCGCCGAGGCCCATGAGGCGCTTGATAAGCTAAAGGCGTCCCTTACCCACGCCCCGATCCTCACGCCGCCGCAAGACAGCGAGCCCCTGTACCTCTATGTGGCAGCGACCACCCAGGTGGTCAGCGCCGTGATCGTGGTGGAGCGCACGGAGGAGGGTCACGCCTTGCCGGTTCAGCGACCGGTGTACTACATCAGTGAAGTCTTGTCCGACACCAAGACGCGCTACCCACAAGTCCAGAAGCTGCTCTACGCAGTGGTTCTCGCGCGGCGCAAACTCCGCCACTACTTTGAGGCTCACCCCGTCACGGTGGTCTCCTCCTTTCCGTTGAGGGGAAATCATCCGTAATCCGGATGCAGTGGGCAGAATTGCCAAGTGGTCGATGGAGCTGATGGGCGAAACGCTCGCCTACGCCCCGCGCAAGGCCATCAAATCCCAAATCTTGGCGGATTTCGTCGCGGAGTGGACGGACACGCAATTGCCGCCACCACAGATCCAGGCGGAGTGCTGGACCCTGTACTTCGACGGCTCGGTGATGAAGACAGGGGCGGGCGCGGGCCTGCTCTTCGTCTCGCCCCTCGGAGAGCACATGCGGTACGCCGTGCGCCTTCACTTCCCCGCATCAAACAACATGGCTGAGTACGAGGCCCTGCTTTGTGGCCTCAAGATCGCCATCGAGATAGGCGTCAAACGCCTCGATGTGCGGGGGGATTCGCAGCTCGTGATCGACCAGGTCATGAAAAATGTGAGCTGCCACGACGATAAGATGGAGGTGTATTGCAAGGCCGTGCGGGCCCTCGAGGACAAGTTCTACGACATCGAGCTCAACCACGTGCCCCGTCGGTATAACGAGGAGGCGGACGAGCTCGCGAAGATCGCGTCAGGGCGGGTCACGGTCCCCTGAACATCTTCGCGCGGGACGTCGCTCAACCCTCCATCACCCTCGAGCCGCAACCCTCGAACTGCACAGAACCCTCGGGGGCTCCCTCGAATCCAGCGGGCGCAGAGCCCATGGACGAGGACCCCTCGAACGAGGCGTTCATGCTCTCCCTCCTCGAGGGGTACGGCGCTGACGAGGCCAAAGCCATGGACGTCGAGTCAGTCCCCAGCGAGGTGGACTGGCGTGACAAATATATCGCTTGGATGGACCGAGGGGAACTCCCCTCGGACTGGTCCGAGGCCAGGCGCATCGCCAGGATGGCCAAGTCCTTTACCCTCGTCGACGGCGAGCTGTACAAGCGCACCGCCTCCGGCATCTTGCAGCGATGTGTGCCTATCCCTCAGGGGCGCGAGCTCCTCCGGGACATACACGCGGGCGTGTGCGGTCACCGTGCTGCGCCCCGCACCCTCGTGGGCAACGCGTTCTGCCAGGGCTTTTACTGGCCCACCGTGGTCGCCGACGCCAGCGAGATCGTGCGCACCTGCGAAGGGTGCCAGTTCTACGCTCGCAAGTCCAACCTCCCCGCGCACGTCCTGCAGACCATCCCCATCACATGGCCCTTCGCCGTGTGGGGGCTGGATATCGTCGGGCCCTTGCGGAAGGTGCCCGGGGGCTACACCCACCTGTTGGTCACAATCGACAAATTCTTCAAGTGGGTGGAGGTGCGCCCCATCACGAACCTCAGGGCGGAGCAGGCGGTGACGTTCTTCACCGACATTGTCTATCGCTTTGGAGTGCCGAACTCCATCATCACCGACAACGGGTCCCAATTCACGGGCAGAAAGTTCCTGGAGTTCTGCGACAAGTTCCACATCCGTGTGGGCCCGGGCGGCGTGGCACACCCACAGACCAACGGCCAAGTGGAGCGTGCCAACGGCATGATTCTACAAGGCCTCAAGCCCAGAATTTTTGACCAGCTGAACAAGTCTGGTCGGAAATGGCTCTAGGAGCTACCGGCGGTCGTATGGAGCCTCAGGACCACCCCAAGCAGAGCCACCGGGTTCACCCTGTTTTTTCTGGTCCATGGCGCGGAGGCCGTCCTCCCCACGGACTTGGAATACGGATCGCCCAGAGTCCGGGGCTACGATGAAGATGCCAACCAGCGAGCCCGCGAGGACTCGCTGGACCAGTTGGATGAAGCACGCCTCGTGGCCCTGATGCACTCCGCAAGGTACCAGCAGTCTCTAAGGCGCTACTAAGCTCAGAAAGTGCGGCGGCGGGATTTCAGCGAAGGGGACTTGGTCCTAAGGCTACGTCAAGATAATCGAGGCCGCCACAAGTTATCACCCCCATGGGAGGGACCCTATGTCATGCTAAAGGTGCTCAAGCCTGGCACATACAAGCTAGCCAACGAGGACGGCGAGGAACTCACCAACGCTTGGAACATCCAGCAGCTACGTCGCTTCTACCCTTAGCTAGGATTTCCAAGTCTTTTGTTGTAAATTACATACACAACACCCCAGTTGGCAATACAAATGTAAATAGCAGCAAGTCAATAAAGTTAAAGGGTGACTCGGCTTTCCCCTGAAAACCAAGTCACCCTCGGGGGCTACTGCGGGGGGCATCCCCCCCAAAAAAATGGTCCCATTTTTTCGCAAAAAATTTAACTCGAAAGCGCGCTAAGTATGTTTCGATCATAGCCTCGAGCGAACCAAGGCAGGGCGCGGGTGGCCAAGCGGAAAAGATGCCCGAGTCAGAGATAGCCTACGCCTCCACGAGGATACGACCCTTCTCTCTTGCCTCCGGCCCAACGAACTACTCACGAAATCGAACTCCCCTAACCCGAATTCGCTGAACCAAAAGGAAAAAACAGAACAACGCAACAAATAAAAGGCACCACTTAAATTTACAAGTACTTAAACATTCCATAAGTTTCACTTGTTTATTTACACGGCCACATGGCCCAGATACTAACATCCAAACAAAAAATGGGCCAAGCGCCCAGCGATCTTTAGGCCTGAGGCTCGTCGGCGTCAGCGGCATCCGGGAACAAGAACTCCGCGAAGGCCTCGGTGAGCGCCTCGGCAGCATCAGCGGCAAGTGCGTCTGCTTGCTCCATCGCCGCCTCGTCCTCGACGCCCTCCGGGACGACGTAGCCCGACGCCACGGCCTCGAAGTTCACCTCGTAGTGGGACCGCACCACGCCAAGGGCCTTCTGGACGCCCAGGTGAAGCGCGCGACGCATGCGCCTTGAGACGTGCTCTCCAAGGGCGCGCAGACGGCTGGCCAGCGAGCTTCCGGCTTGTGCCTCGCCCTCTTCGAACGCCTGGCAGGTCTCGAGGGCTGTAGTGCGCAGCTCCACCAACTCCCGCTCGGAGGAGTCATAGGCGGCCTGCAGCGTCTCGGCCCGATTGGTCGCGTGCCCCAGCGCGGTGCGCAGGCCTGGATGTCACGAGAGAAAGAAATCAAGAGGGGAACAGACCCCGAAGGGAAGATCAACAAAGCAAGAAACGAAGCGGCAGCTTACCTTCGACCTGCTTCCTCTACCCATCGAGAGCCTGGCATCCGCTCTTGATCGCCTACTGCAAGCTGACGACCGTGGCGCTCTGCTCCTCGAGGGTCCAGACCTGGTCTGCGTTTGAGATTATGAGGGCGATCAGCTCCTCGTCGAGCTTTGAAACCTCGGCATCCCGCCTCTCCAGCGACTTCTGCGCTCTCTCGAGAGCAGCACGGTCCCACTCAAGTGTCGACCGGCGTCAGCAAGAGCGGCCCGCTCCTGCTGGAGCTGACCTTCGGCCTCCTGGCGGGCAGCGCGCTCCTGCCGGAGCTGCTCCTCCGCCGCGGCGGCCCGCGGTGACCTTAGCGGCGAGGGCGGCCTTCAGTTCTTCGACTTCCTTGGCCCTCTGCTCGGCCTCCCGCGCCCTCTCCTCGGCCCGGCTCCACTGGGACTGCGCCTCCAGGAGCTCCGCACGGACCTCCCGATTCTGGGTCCGGATGGAGACCACCTCCGCCTCCTAGTCCGTCGCCACGGTGCGCGCCCTCTCCAGGTCCCCTCTCGCCTGTTGCAGCGCCTCGTCCCGGTCAATGAGGGACGTGCGAACCCGCTCGATGGCGGAGGGGCGCGCCGTGGCCTGCCCCTCCAGCTCCAAGAGCTGGTCGCGCAAGGCCTCCGCCCGGTACGCCAGCCAGCCATCCCGAGTCCTCAGGGCCTCCGCGAGGGCGTCGAAAGCGTCACGCTGCTCCCGGAGCTGGCGGAGCTCAGCGCTCATCTGGGCAAGAGCGCGTACCCGTCACGGGCGCGGTGCTCCAGCTCCTGCCGCCAGCAAACAGAGACCAATAAGCGTCGAGAAACGAACACGAAGCCGACAGAACAAGGAAAAAAGCAATGGCATCATACCTGGAAGACATGCCACGCAGGGCCGCCGTGGATCTGCAGCGCCTCGTTCAGCGCTCGGTTGAGCGTAGCGCCGTGGCCGCGCAGCTCCTCCCACAGCTACTGCTCCTCTTGGGCGTCGACGAAGAGGGGGATGGCGCGTCGACGCGCTCCAGCCCCTGCTCCGGGTCCGCTGCTGGACCGCTCAAGCCAAGGGGGCGGCATGGGACGAAGAGGCCTCGACGCCGTACCTCGAGCCCCCAGCCACCATGTGGTCGTCCCACAGTCTGACAAGCTCCCCAGCCTGAGGCTCGGGGGCTGGTGCGGGAAGGCCTCCCCACTGGTCCCACCCGGGCGGCGGGATGTCGTCATCGGGAATCTCCACCGCCGTCGCCTGGAGCTGCCGGCGAGGGCGGGCTCTCGCGGTGGCGTGGCGACCTCCGCCGGCCCCGGGCCGCGCTACCGCGGTTGCGGACTCCTCGCCGCGGCGGGGGCGACCTCCGCCTCCGGCGGCGCCTCGGCGGCGCGGGCGCCCGACGCGCCTCCGTGGCCGACGACGCCGGCAACACCACTACGACGGAACCGGCCGGCCGCGCCTCCGCCACCGGGCGAGCCTCGACCACGGCCGGCTCTTGTCGCGCCTCTCGCGCCGCTTGCCGCGTCTCCACGGTCGACGTCGCCGGCCGCGCCTCGCGAGGCCCCACTCGCCGTTGCCGTCGTGCTCGCGCCCGCCCGCGGCACCCTCGACGAGCGCCGCCTTGTAGGGACGGACGCGTCCGCCCTCAGCACCTTGCCCGGCGCGAGGGGGGCACGGTTGGCGCTACCCTGCGGACATGTAAACCACTCATCAGACCCCGGCCTGTCGGGCACGCGACCCCTCGAAAGGCAACTCCTTACCTCAAGGAGGAGAAGGCCCGCTTCCTCTTCCTCGAGGTCCCCGCCGACGTCGTGGATGCGGCGGCGCGGCCGCCGCCGCGCCTCCGGCCTACCTCCCCCGCGTGCACGGGCTCCGCCGCGCGCGCGGGCGCCTCTGTGGCGCGCGCTTGTTGACGGTGTATTTTGGTGCACCTAGCATGTTCATTACACTTTGGTTTGGATTTGATTATGGAACTAACCCGCCACTAGGCACACTAATCATATAACAAGTTCATCTTTGTGCATGCATTTGGAAGTGTTATGTTTATGTAGGAAATCATGGACATAAAGGACGGATTCGCAACAAGTTCAAAGGAGCATTCATGGAGTCTTGTTCGTGTTCATGAGCTTGCTGAAATTACTTCCAATGGTGGCGAGGACCGAAGTGCTACGAGGAACACCCCCGGGATTGAAGCGTAAAAGATCAAACTTCATGCAAAGAGAGTCTCCATCTTGATCGCGAGGATAACGGCGTCAAAATCATCCAAGAGGAGGGGGCAAAGTAGATAAGTGCACGAGGACCCACGGAGCAAAAAGGGCGACCGAACCGGGCCGAAATCGGGCACAGGCCGGCCGGCCCGGTCGGATCGGCCCGGCCCACTTCGGGCACCGGTTCGGTCCCGTCTTCCTTGCCCTCGAAGGATCTTCGACCCTAAAACCCCCGACGCGCCGCCAACACGGGGGGGGGGGGGGAGTTATTCGCACCGAAGGTCATCCACAAGCTAGAGAGAGAGGAGGAGGATCTCCGGTGGAGATCAACTACCTCGAAGGAAGCACCCTCTCGTGGAGAAGAAGGAAGACACCGGCGGAAGGGAAACCATGATCAACGGTGCTATGATCAGCACCTTGATGGGGTAATCTTCTCATTCGTCCATGGGTTGTAATCGATATTGAGATGTAATCGCACTTTGTCGGATTATCTATCTATCATCTTGTGTTGAATATACTTTAATGCTTAAGGCTTGCAACCGTGCCGTAGAGGGAGTAAGAGCTCCAATGCTTCCTTGGATCCATTCAATACACCGTGGCCATCAAAGGTCTAGTCATGAATACCTTCGCGTAGTGACAGTACGAGAGGAGGGAAAGGGCGAAACCGTGGTCACATCCCCGATAGATTAGATCGGTTTTTCATGTCTTTAAGCGATTGCATGCTCTAGTATCGTAGACCCGTGGGCGAGTGTCTTCTTCCTTGATCGTTCATCATTCTCTCTAGTGTAGTTTAGTTGTTTTCTAGTATAATATAGTTAGGGTTTTAGTAGCTAGTGTGTCGTTGTTGATCAAACGCTTGTAATCCCCTTGCTCCGCGGATTGACAAGAACCTTGGGAATCCCGTGGTGAAAAAGGTGTGGGGTCCGTACGCTTGCGGATCGTAGAGGGATACGTCTTTTATCCGTCAACAAGCCCCTTTTTCTGGCGCCGTTGCCGGGGAGCAAGTTAGTTTACATCGTTTGATTTGCATCTAACTTAGTTTTATATTTTAGTTTATCTTTTATTTGTTATATCTAACATATATTTTCCGAAAAAACACTTGTTTCTTTTTGTTTTTGTTTTTATCTTATTGTCTAGATGGAGTTCGTTAATCAACCCGTGGAAGAACCGGAGAAATCATTAAGGGATTACGCTAGCCCTCGATGTGAAGACATAAAGGTACAAGAGTCGGATTCGAAGCTCGAAGCGACCAAGTATGAAATTAAATCCAAGATCATGAAGATGGTGGCGGAAAACCCATTTGAAGGGATGGTTGAGGAGAACCCATATAGACACATAAGGGATTTCACGACAATATGCAACACGGTGCGTCAAGAAGGAGTTCCCGATGAATGGTTCAAATGGAATCTCTTTCCCTACTCACTTGCCGGCAAAGCAAAGACATGGTATTCGGTTGCGTCCTTTGAAGTTGAAGGCAATTGGAACAAGTTGACAAAGAAGTTTTGCGAAAAGTTCTTTCCAATGAGCAAGGTTCAACATCTAAGGAGGCAAGTGATCAATTTCATGCAAGGAGAAGAGGAAGGGATAGACCAAGCCTGGGATAGGTTTAATGAATTAATCGAACAAGGACCAAAACTCGGCTTCACCGGTGACGTACTCTTGCATACATTTTTCTTTTCCCTAACCCCTAGTTGCATGCGACACGTCGAGATGTGTGCAGGTGGGGATCTCATGGAGAAAACACTCACGGAAGCCGCCCAACTTCTACAAAAAGTCAGCAAAGCGGCTGCCATGCGAAGAGATTGGGAAACAAGACTTGCGGAAGAGCCGGAATTCAGTTCAAGGAAGAAAAAGCTTGCTGATTTTTCTAAAGAGGCAACCCCGGAAGTCACAAAAGAGGAGCCAATCATGGAGAAGCTTGAACAAGAACACATCAAGTCAAGAACTACACCAAACATCGACTTCGCCGCGCCAAATGAGACGAACAAGAGAAGCATGTCAAGCGCGAAGCCACTAAGGGAGTTCGAGCCAATGGATTGGGTTCCTATTGATTACGGAGAAGTATTCGACAAGAGAAGACCGTTCCCTAATCAAAAGGGAATGACAAGAGCATTGGAAGTGGATTTCCCACCGGAGAAGAAAGCTGAAAATTCATACAACCTCGAAACCACCGGTGAGATTTTTGAAAAGCTCTTTGGAGATGACGTGGTGGATCCGGAACATATTGCCGAGGTGAAGAGGATCATGGGGATCAAGCCCGAAGCATCACCATACGCTCGCCTTGCTGAAATTTATTCGATCGGATCCGAAGAAGAAGAGAAGACGACGCCGCACTTGAGTTGCGAGATCAACGGAGTTCAATGCAAAGCCTTATGCGACATCGGAGCCCAAGTAAGTGTTCTATCTTCTAAAATTTACGATAAAGTTCAATACCACAACCTAGACTTAGCTCCAACATCAACGAAATTAATTATGGGAGACGGTAGAACTATCAAACCTCTAGGTATTGCTTGCAACATGAAAGTAAAAATTTCTAGAAACTATATACCAACGGATTTCTTTGTTATTGATGCTTACCATGGTAATTCTGATCATATAATCTTAGGTAGGCCTTTTCTTAAGTTGGTTGATGCCGTGTTAGATGCCGGAGAAGGCAAAGTAACAATGAACCTTAATGGAACAAAGTACACATATAACTTTCTTCGTGCTTCTAAACACCTTACACCTTTTCCTCCCGAAGATGAAGAAATAGAAGAGATAGATAGTCTTTGTTTTGTTGAAACCCTTAGAGACCCGCTGCAAAGAGCGATGGAAAATCAAATTAGGAAGCGACAAAAGGTTTAGAGCCGCATGACGGTAGCGTGGAGGAAGAGAAGTTCGAAGACATAGGAGAAATCAAACCCGAGGAGCCACAAGTGCCCGAGGTAGACCTTAAACCTTTGCCCAAGGGATTAAAATATGAATTTTTGGGCCCAGACAAAACTTATCCAGTCATTGTGAGAGACGAGTTGAGCCCCGAAGAAAATGAAGCGTTGCTGATTTTATTAAAAAACATAGGAAGGTGATTGGATATTCAATTAATGATCTCAAAGGTATTAGCCCAGCCTTTTGCACTCATCGTATACCAATGGAAGACCAATGTAAGCCCGTAGTGGACCACCAAAGGAGGCTAACCCATGCCATGCGAGAGGTAGTAAAGAAAGAGGTTATCAAGTTACTTGATGCTGGGAATCATCTACCCGGTTCCGCATAGCGAATGGGTGAGCCCGGTACATTGTGTCCGAAGAAAGGAGGTTTAACCGTGGTGAAGAATGAGAAGAACGAGTTGATACCGCAAAGAACCGTGACCGGGTGGCGGATGTGTATCGATTATCGTAAGCTTAACAAAGCGACGAAGAAAGATCACTTCCCCCTACCGTTCATAGACGAGATGCTCGAGAGGTTAGCAAACCACGCTTATTTTTGCTTTCTCGATGGATACTCGGGGTTCATGCAAATTCCTATTCACCCGAAGATCAACATAAGACAACGTTTACGTGTCCTTACGGAACGTTTGCATATAGGAGGATGCCCTTCGGCCTATGCAACGCTCCGGCCTCTTTTCAACGTTGCATGATGGCCGTGTTTTCGGAATTCATCGAAGAAATTGTTGAAGTGTTTATGGATGATTTTTCCGTTTACGGGAAGACGTTCATGGATTGCTTAGCAAACTTAGAAAAGGTCCTTACAAGGTGTGCGGAGGTGGATTTGGTTTTAAATTGGGAAAAATGCCACTTCATGGTTAAGCAAGGCATAGTGCTCGGACATGTTATATCCGAGAGAGGAATTGAAGTGGACAAGGCTAAGGTAGAGACGGTTGAGCAACTCCCACCTCCTACGGATATTAAGTCCTTAAGGAGCTTTCTAGGCCATGCCGGATTCTATAGAAGATTTATAAAGGACTTCTCGAAGATCACTAAGCCTTTAACGCACCTTCTTCAAAAGGATGTGGCTTTCGACTTTGATGAGAAGTGTCTAGCGGCATTCCGGACCTTGAAAAATGCGTTGGTGAGTGCTCCCATCATCCAACCTCCGGATTGGAGCCAACCTTTCGAGATCATGTGTGACGCGAGTGACTACGCCGTAGGCGCGGTCTTGGGTCAAAGAAAGGAAGGCCGAGTTCACGCCGTTTACTACGCTAGCAAAACTCTTAGTGGAGCACAATTAAATTACGCTACTACGGAAAAAGAGTTGCTAGCGGTGGTATTCGCTTTCGAAAAATTCAGATCTTACATCGTGAACTCGAAAGTCATTGTTTACACCGATCACGCAGCCATAAAGTATCTCTTGGCTAAGAAGGAAGCTAAACCACGTTTGATTCGTTGGATCCTTCTTCTCCAAGAGTTTGATGTTGAAATTCGTGATAAAAAGGGGGTGGAAAATGTTGTGGCCGATCATTTGTCTAGGATGAATCGTGGACAAGATGATAAAGAGCCCATAGAAGATAAGATGAGAGATGACCACCTCTATAGAGTGCTTGATAAAGATACTTGGATGATCGACATCATTCGAGCAATTCGAAAGATGCCCCTCGATCATCTAGACAAAAACACCCAAAGGAAGATAATTTCTGAGAGTAAGAAATATTTTTGGGATGCACCATACCTCTTCAAGCTTGGCAATGATGGAGTGATGAGAAGATGTGTGCCAAGAGAAGAGAGGCTCGAGATTCTAAGGAAGTGCCACTCGGCGGAGTACGGTGGGCACTATAGCCACTTTCGAACCGAAGCCAAAGTATGGTCGAGCGGATTCTATTGGCCGGAGATGCATGAAGATACTAAAAGATATGTTGCGTCATGCCCCGAATGCCAAAGAACCGGAAACATCTCTCAAAGAAATTCTATGCCTTTGAAATACAACTTGCAAATCGACATATTCGATGTATGGGACATAGACTTCATGGGGCCTTTTAAAAACTCATTTGGATTCGAGTATATACTTGTTATGGTTGATTATGTATCCAAGTGGGTAGAGGCTATACCATGTCGTAAAGCTTCCACGGAGGAGTCCATCACTATGATCAAGAACGTGATTTTTCCCCGTTTCGGTACACCGAGAATCTTGATAAGTGATGGAGGAACTCATTTCACCGGAAGAACTTTAAAAAGTGCTTGTCCAAGTTGGGAATTGAGCATAGGGTCTCCACGGCCTATCACCCACAAACCAACGGACAAGCGGAAACGTCAAATAGGCAATTAAAAAGCATACTCAACAAGACCATAGAGAAGGGAGGCAAGGATTGGTCAAAGAAATTAGACGGAGCTTTATGGGCTTATCGAACGGCGTTTAAAACACCGATAGGTATGACCCCTTATCAATTCGTCTATGGAAAAGCTTGCCACCTTCCGGTTGAGTTGGAACATAAAGCCTATTGGGCGATAAAAGAGATGAACCTTGATCTCGATGCCGCGGTGGTGAAACGAAGGATTCAAATAAGCGAGCTAGAGGAGTTGATGTTGAAAGCTTATGAAAACGCAAGCATATACAAAGAGAGAATCAAAAGGTGGTATGATAAAAGATTGAAGAAAAAAGAATTCAAAGAAGGAGATAAGGTCCTCCTCTACAATTCGAGGTTTAAAACCTTCGAAAAGGGGAAATTGCAAAGCAAGTGGGACGGACCTTATGTTGTGCATTCGGTGTTCTCTAACGGGGCGGTGACCATTATGGATATAAACGGCGATCAATTTGTGGTGAATGGACAGCGGCTTAAGGTTTACTATGAACCCGATGTAGTGCCCATTCATCATGTTGACGTCTTTACCATGGAGGAAGAGCCCGAACGTCCTGCCTAGGACGAAAAACAAGGCACCAACTTCTGTAAATAATTTTTCTTTTAGTTCTCTGGAGTTTTTCGCAAAGATTTACTGGGCCAACTTTTTCCCATGGGCTGAGGACGAAAAAATAGGGCGGTGTGCAAAAAAACCGGACCGGCCCGGCCCCCGAGGCAGGGTGGGCCGGCCGGCCCAGTCGGATCGGCCCAGTGGTGGCCCGACGCCCGATGTCCCCGAATTTCGCCCGAACTGCTCCTTTTCGACTTCCTTGTTTGGTCAGAAAATTTTAAGGGAAGTGTAAAAAAGGAAAATAAGGTTTCCAGAGCTTTTCCCTCAGGACTATATATTTGGCCGAATTGGGAGCTCGAGAATCAAACCTTTCAAGCAATGTGTTGCACCCTTGTAGCAGCCATTGAGCCTCCAAAAAGCTTAGAGTTGAAGGTAGAAGCCAAGAAGCCATCGATGGAGGAGGCGATGCGATGCGAGGTCAAGCTACCCGTCAAGAGGACCGCACGTATCCGTTGCGGAGGACGTGTCCCGACCGGAGCTCTTGCATCTCGCAACCCCGTCAAAGGAAAGAAGGTCCCTACACCCGTTCAAAGGTCAGCACGCCTCCAAGGCATCAAGCGCAAAGAATACAAGGAGGTGTCGCCGGAGCCTAAGGATTATGGGGATAGCGACTACTCCGACGATCGTAGCCCAAGCTCGTGGGCGGCTGCCGGTAGAGACGATGACGATTGGGGCGAGCAGCCCTATGAAAGGACTCCCGAGGGCCCCAACGGCGACGGCAACGGCGGTGGCGAAGGCGACAACAATGGAGGTGGTGACGACGGTGGTGACAACAGTGGAGATTATGGCGACGACGACCCCTTCGGATTGCATCCGGTGTGCTGTCGAGTTTGCCGTCAATCCATCGCAGCTCTCTACGCGTCGGCCGACGAATGTCTTCAAACCATGGAAGCGATGAAGCAGCGTATGGAGGACTTGGAGCGCGTAGTTGAAGATGACTACAAGTTCCTTAACCGTAACGTGCGCAAACTTTTCGGCATGGTTGGAAACATGAGAGGCAAGTGGTGCAAAGCTTGCTCAAAGTACCACTAGATATAGTTTTCCCCTTTGGTTTTTGTAAGATACGACGAGGACGTCGTATGTTTTAAGTGTGGGGGAGAGCTAGCTCGCTAGCCTTAGCTTTTGAACTTCAAGTTTAGGTTCGGTTTAATCTTCGTGTGAGAGTCTTAGTGTTTTAATGAGTCTTTAGTTTTTGAGTCTGTTTTAAAATTTTCTGCAAGTGTCTTAAATTAGTGTTGAGTCAAGAAAACCAAATAAAAAGAGTCTTTATATACATCTTTGTGTTTTATGTATTGTTTATCTTTATTTACTTGTTTGTTTAATCTTCGATTCTTGATATATGAACACAAGTATGTGGTTTGAAAAACGTTTACCGTGGTGCTTAGTGGAATCGCTACTACTTAAAGTACCCATACCGCACTTCGATCTTGAGCTTCACATGCTAGTTATGCTATTTTCGATGCTAAAAATTGGAGGATTTCAGTTCTGAAAATTATATTAAAACCCTTGTAATAAAGGTTAGCAAAACCTCTTTTTCCAAGTTGAGAGTATGAAAAAATTCCTATCCAAAGCCAAGTTTATTTTTTTCGCTCCACTATAAGTGTGATTAGCACGATGAGTTAGGCTAGGACCCTTCTCTCTTGGTGAGTTTTAATTTCAAGCAATGATCATGTTCTTGTGCTTATCTTTTGTTGCTAGCCTCGTCATTTATTCAGTTCATGACTTTCATAACGAAAGTCATGTATATCACTGGATTCCATACCAACCCTATACATCTCTTTTGTACATCGTATTCCTTGAACACAACCTATTTTCAAAGTTTCGCCTCGTCTCTAGCATGATTTATTTAAAAAATTCAGATTGTATGCATGCGAGAAAAGGGAGAATTGAAAGCTTTGAAAAGTTGTCAAGAGAGAGAAAAATAAAGAGAAAAAGTATGTGTATGGAAAAGAAAGAAAGAAAGAAAGAAAAATCATATGTGAATGAAAGAAGAAAAGAAAAAAAAGAGAGAAAGATGAGTTAGCAATGAAGATATGAGAGGGATGGATCAAGTGAAAGAAAAGAAAAATAATAAAGTGTAAGGAAGGATGTCACGTTGATTGTGAGACGAAACTTTTACTCTATTTCCAACCATGTGCAATCCGACGACGAGGACATCATTGGTGCCTTGAAGTCACAATTTTCTTTTGCCCTTGCACATGTCCACCATTCTAAATCTTCTCATCCTTGATATCCCTACATATGGTTAATTCTCATGATCATTGGCTTTGAAAGGTAGACAACCATTAGAGGAAGTTCTTAGTTTGACAATACTTGTGTTGATTGCGCTAGCCCTACCTATAGCTCCACTTTTACATGATATATGAGAGATTAATGGGAGGTGAGAGTTTTATAAAATTTGGTTAGGATAGACACTTCATGAGTGACTTGAGAGAGCTTGGAGAAAGGTTTTTGTCTAATACTTGTTGCAGGAATTTTTGTTTTGAAAATCATAAAAACCCTCCGATGGAAGCAAAGAAGGAAGTATGGCTGAAATTGAAAGCTTCGAGTGAAGAGTTTGAGTTGTGGGGTAAATCTTGACGTGGTAAAAATTCTAAACGCCCATGTTTATGTTTGATTATCATTACTTTGTGTTTATGTATTAAAGATGAAGGGATTGACTAACTTGTGAAGAAGGATAAGTGATACACGATTACACACCTTGGACGAAGTTCTTTTACGAGTACTTGCTCGAGGACGAGCAAGAGCTAAGTGTGGGGGAGATGTTGACGGTGTATTTTGGTGCACCTAGCATGTTCATTACACTTTGGTTTGGATTTGATTATGGAACTAACCCGCCACTAGGCACACTAATCATATAACAAGTTCATCTTTGTGCATGCATTTGGAAGTGTTATGTTTATGTAGGAAATCATGGACATAAAGGACGGATTCGCAACAAGTTCAAAGGAGCATTCATGGAGTCTTGTTCGTGTTCATGAGCTTGCTGAAATTACTTCCAATGGTGGCGAGGACCGAAGTGCTACGAGGAACACCCCGGGGATTGAAGCGTAAAAGATCAAACTTCATGCAAAGAGAGTCTCCATCTTGATCGCGAGGATAACAGCGTCAAAATCATCCAAGAGGAGGGGGCAAAGTAGATAAGTGCACGAGGACCCACGGAGCAAAAAGGGCGACCGAACCGGCCGAAATCGGGCCCGGGCCGGCCGGCCCGCCGGATCGGCCCAGCCCACTTCGGGCACCGGTTCGGTCCCGTCTTCCTTGCCCTCGAAGGATCTTCGACCCTAAAACCCCCGACGCGCCGCCAACACAGGGGGGGGGAGTTATTCGCACCAGAAGGTCATCCACAAGCTAGAGAGAGAGGAGGAGGATCTCCGGCTGGAGATCAACTACCTCGAAGGAAGCACCCTCTCGTGGAGAAGAAGGAAGACACCGGCGGAAGGGAAACCATGATCAACGGTGCTATGATCAGCACCTTGATGGGGTAATCTTCTCATTCGTCCATGGGTTGTAATCGATATTGAGATGTAATCGCACTTTGTCGGATTATCTATCTATCATCTTGTGTTGAATATACTTTAATGCTTAAGGCTTGCAACCGTGCCGTAGAGGGGAGTAAGAGCTCCAATGCTTCCTTGGATCCATTCAATACACCGTGGCCATCAAAGGTCTAGTCATGAATACCTTCGCGTAGTGACAGTACGAGAGGAGGGAAAGGGCGAAACCGTGGTCACATCCCCGATAGATTAGATCGGTTTTTCATGTCTTTAAGCGATTGCATGCTCTAGTATCGTAGACCCGTGGGCGAGTGTCATCTTCCTTGATCGTTCATCATTCTCTCTAGTGTAGTTTAGTTGTTTTCTAGTATAATATAGTTAGGGTTTTAGTAGCTAGTGTGTCGTTGTTGATCAAACGCTTGTAATCCCCTTGCTCCGCGGATTGACAAGAACCTTGGGAATCCCGTGGTGAAAAAGGTGTGGGGTCCGTACGCTTGCGGATCGTAGAGGGATACGTCTTTTATCCGTCAACAGCGCTGGCGCCTCCGCGGCTCTCGCCGCCTCTGTCGTAGACTGCCTGGTGGCGGGCACCTCTGCGCCCACCCCAGGCGATGGCTCTCCTGCCACCGGAGCCGGCTCCGGTGACGGGGGTGCAGGCTCCCACCTATCGGGGAGAACCTGCCCCCTATCTTCTTCCTCCTCTTCCTCCTCTTCCTCGTCCGACGATGAGTACTCCTCTGTCCCCTGCGAGGAGAGTCCCTGCTGCTCACGCAGCCGGAACTCCTCGCTCCTCTGCTCCCGGCGCTCCCGTCGCCGCGCGTTGCGCTCCCTCTTGCGGTCCGCCTACTCCCACTCTCGCCGTTGCGCCGCGCGCGCAAGCGCGCGGGACCGAGGCGTGGGTGGCTCTGACTTCGCGGCATTCACACGCACCATCTGCAGGGGTCGAGCGAAGCCTTAAAACGCGCCGACAACCCAAAAAACCGGCAAAACTAGAAAGGAAGTCAAGAAATCCACTCACCAATTGGCCAACGGGGAGCATCTCGAGCACCCATAGGGATGCGTCATCACAACGCCCCGACCTAAGGTCGATGGCGCGCCGCGCCCGGGTGGCCGCGTACGACCGCGGGAAGGGGGTCCCGCGCGCGCCCGCGACTCCGCCAACGCGACGGGGTTCGCGTCCTCGCTCATCTCGAAGATGCGGAGCCGCCTCTCCATCAGGGGGACGATCCGCCGGTGGTGGAGGTTTGCGAGGACGCATCCCGCGGTCAGCCCACGGTCCGCCAGCTTCTTCAACGCGGCCACGAGCGAGTACAGCCGTGCCTGGTGCGAGGGCGGAGACACCCCGTGGTACCAGGAGGCGGCCCTCTCCCGGAGCACCTTGTCGGTGTAGGGGGGAGGCCGGGGTCGGCGTTGCGGAGGTAGAACCACCCCCGCTCCCAGTCCGTGTTGTTGGAGGTCATCATGCAGGGGATGTATTCCTCCCTGCGCGAGCTCCGCACCGCGAGCGCCAAGCCGCCGGCGCGCGCCGCGCGACGAGTCCTCGGCTCCGACGTCGGTAGTGTATGCAGCTCCGCGCGGAAGAGGTGGACCCAGAGATCCCAATTCATTGGGATCCCCAGGAAACCTTCGCAGATGCCGACGAACGTGGCCGCCTGCGAGATCGTGTTCGGCGTGAAGTTTTGTAGCTCCATGCCGTAGTGGTAGCACAGGCCCCGCAGAAAGCGCTCGCCGGCGCCGCGAAGCCGCGCTCGTGGAAGCGCATGAAGCTGACGATGTAGCCGTACGGTGGGTTGGGAACTCGATCCCTCTCCGACGGCACGATCCACTCCGCAGGCTGCCCATCCACGTTCGCCGCCAGCTGGCCGCCGGACACCAGCAGATTCAGGGACAACGTCGTCACCGTCGAGCGCTCCCACGCCGGCGGGTCGATGATGGTGATGGGCTGCTGAGGAGCCATACGAACGGACGGGGAGACGAGGAACGGGAGGCACGAACAGAGGCGCAAAGGCAAAGAAGGCTCGGGGGCTGAAGCGCAAGAGGCAAGGATGTCAAATGCTAAGTGCAAAGGTAAAAAATCGCCCCTCTTCCACCTATCGGATTTATAGACCGCGGGGCGTGCTCTCCGGAGCGCACTCCCTGCGCGCATTAACTGCAGGTGGAATATTCCCTCACTGACAAGCGGGGCCCACCACGACCGCGGCGGCTGCACGACTGGACGCACGCCATCATCACGGCGTGGTAACCGGGGGGGAGCGTGGCAGGCAGTCACATCCGCCCGCCCACTTCGCCCACGCCGTCAGCTATATGCTCGGCCGCGGCGCCTGAAAAGGCGCGCCCGCGGCGCATGGCTATAGCCGCGACTGCGGGCATAAAATGGCCCGGTCCCTTACCAAGTATGGAAGACCCTCGAGTGGCCCGGGCCCCGAGCTCAAAATAAGTCCGACCCTCGAAGGGTGCGAACACCGACCAGTGGCCTCGAAGCCCGTTCGGAATAAACAGGCGCCATAGGTGCCCTCGATCTACAGAAATTACTGATCAGCAGTTCGATGGCTGGCACGACCAAGGACCCTCGAAACTTGCAGATGCGAAAGGACGGGAGCACTCTGCTGCTACCCCGCACGGCCCTACTGATCAGGGGTTCGAAACCTGACCCTCGACGGGTTCGAACAGGTGCCCCAGATCGCCAGAGTCAGGGACGACGAGGGCGCACGCATTCGAGCCTTTCCTCAAGCCCACCGGCTAGAGGGCACCCCACATGTCGTGTTCGAGAGCCAGCAAGGGCAGCTAGCCGGGGGGATCCCACCGAGGGAGAGCTTCTGCGCCCTCGGTCCCTAGCGAATGGGACCGAGCCCCACCTAGCAAACCCATGCGAGCACTTTTATGGACGAGTCTCCGGACCATGAGCCTACCCTTATCGAACGGGCATGGGCGTCCACTTGAACCGCCCGCTAACAGCTCAGCGAGGAATCCGCAATCCGCGACCCGATCGATGGGGGTTGCGGAAACCTCACCCCCCGTCCCGCGGAGGGACGGCGAGGGCACGTTAAAACAAGACGAAGAGTTCGTCCCGATCGCCTCGAATGGGCCTAGGCTCGGGGGCTCGACGCATGGCTACACCTCCTGGGATGCACCGGACGCGAATGGCGCCAGTCGCGCGTGTGTCACCGAAGCCGACTGAAACATTGCCGATGCCGGTTGGAACACGTACCACGCCCGCTGATGAGACTCTGCGATAAAATCCCTGCAGGAGCACCCACGCTCCTGCAGGGCTTCGAGGGCTAGACCCGCGGGTCCGCTGACGCGGCCCCAGGGAAGGCATTTGCAACCAGGGGGGAACAACGTCCTATCAGTAGGCGTCAGCATCTGCGGGAGCCTGGCCGGCACACCCACAGATGCTCGGGGGCTACTGTCGGGGACAGCCCTGAGGGCCCCCTAAAAAATCGGGGGAATCCTGCTTAAAACATGAAAAAAACAAAACAAAACACACCTCTAACCTAAGCACGCACACACAGCGTGTCCCACGCTGTGGTGGCCCCCACGGCCCACCAGAGTGGCCCAATCAAGCGCCCCCTCGAGCAAGGTCAGCCTCGCTCGAGGGCTCACGCCCCCCCCCCCGAGCGGGTTCCGCCTTGCTCGAGGCTCACGCCCCCTCGAGTGGGTTCCGCCTCGCTCGAGGGCTCACGCCCCCTCGAGCGGGTTCCGCCTCGCTCGAAGCTCACGAGCGCACCTGCTCCCACACGCGGGTACGAGCATTTAATGCTCTGACACCGCGCCATCACGCGCCTGGGAATCACGCCCCGGTGCTGTTCCGCCAACTCCCTAGGGGGAGCCCATCCCCACCACTGTGGGGGACTGTGCGACGAGGCCGGTGTCAGCTCCGTGACACTGTGCCGCCCACTCCTGTACAGCTAACGCACCACGCCCTCGAAGGGGGGCCGGTCACACCCTCAAACCTCCTTCTCGTGACTCTACAGGGTCAAACCGTGACATCAGGCCGGCGGGAGCACCATCCCCATCGCTGTCAGTCCTGTGCGGCCATCCCCGCCCCTGCAGCGCCACGCCGTGCACTACTGTAACAACTCCAACGCTGTTGGGCATGCTGGGACAGGACGTCGCCACGCCTGCCACTGTACCCCATACGGATCACCGTCAACGGCTTCCTCGAGCCCGCCTGGAGACGCCCCGGTCAACCACTACGCCTTCACCCTCGAAGCCGCCCCTGTTCAAGTACAGGGCACGCCACGACGCCGAGACTGAAGCAAGGTTCGCCAGGACGACCGCCAACTCCCTGGCACTATACGCCATACCTCCACACGTAGCTAAACAGTGCGGCATGCCTGTAAATCACCCTCTCCTTGGTCTATAAAAGGAAGGTGACCCCCTCGCTGCGGGGGGAGAAGATATCGGACACGGGACCACGGGCTGCGATCGCTCACACGCTTCCCGTCTTCCCCACGATATTGGCACTCGCCTCAATCACTCCACCTGGGACTTGGAGGCCACGCCTCCTCTCCCGCCTCGCTTGTAGCCGCCCCACTACAGGCACCCCGGTGCGAAGCAATACAGTGCCTCGAGCACACCTCTGCTGGACGTACGGCCCTGGCCGGAACCAGGATAAACCAAGTGTCTTTAGTTGCTTAGCACCGACCATCGAGGGACAGACCTCAGCACTTATTACTAGTTAGTGTCGGGACTACATTCTGCACCGACACATACTTATGTGCTCCTCCTTTTGTTTTTGTAAAGAGGTGCGGGATATAGACTTTTCATCTGGTGCCTTCTTGAGTACTTGAACATTAGGTGATTCTTTACCGGATGTTGGAGCCCGTTTAGGTTTATTCTTCAGTACTTTCAAGAACAAGTCAACATCAGATGATTTCGTCTTTGGTTCATATGAGTTTATCATCCGGTGTATTGTTGTTGGCATCTTGGTTGCTGGAGGAGGAGATGGTGGTCTTGGACATGGCAGAGGAGGTGGTGGTGCCCCTGCCCCTGATGTCGGAGGAGTTTGTGGTCTTTGATCGGATTTCGGAGATGATGTCCCTGCCCCCGCCCCTAATGTTGGAAGAGTTTGTGGTCTTGGATCGGATTTCGGAGATGATGATGCCCCTGCCCCTGCCCCTGATGCCGGAGGAGTTTGTGGCATGTTGTTGTCATTATTGTTAACTCCCTGCTCCACAACCATCATGTTGCTATCATTGTTACCGCCTCCATGTTCCCCACCCATTGTGTACTCGACCATTGCAGCATCTAGATCCTGGGGGGGTACTCGTTCTTGGCTAGGTTGCAAGCAGGGACTTGGTGATGCATTAATTATGATATCTCAACGATGCCACAATATGTATTGGTTCCTCGCATCACCGAGAAGCGCGATCCCATCCTCAGTAGGGATATCAATCTCGCACAACTCATCAGAAACCAAAACAACTTGAACCCATGCGTACTCCGGCGGTGGTGGATTCAGAAACACATGACCCGTTAGTGCCATGGCTGTCCCAACTTCTCGAAACTTATCAAGTTTTCTTTCATATGGAATAACCATCTTGCATGGTGTATCCTCTACAATGTCATCCACGGGATGCTTGGCATTAGCAATAGAACCAATACTACTTGGAGTCGGGATGGCTCCGATCTGGGCAAGCATCAAGTTTGGAGGAACCTGTCCAGAACCACCAGATACTAGATTCTCTGCACTTGGCCCAACAGAAGCTTGTTGTTGTTGTTGTATGAAGAAGCCTATCAATTCTTGCTTGGCAATTTCTCTCATCTTGTCTTCAAGCTTCTTCTTATAACGGTCTCACTTTTTATAACTTGATAGGTGTTCACGAAATGCTTTACCCCAGGGCAAGGTAGAAGAAATCCCTCGAACACGGCCAGGGTGCTCAGGCGTTCCGATCACGGCGAATAGCATATCTTTCTCCCTGTCGGGCACGAAAAGACCTTTCTTTTGCATTTCCACAAGTTCTTCCAGCTTCTGATAAATTTGTTCTGTTGAGGGCTTCTGGAATGAAACATTACCGTCAGGTGCTATAGCTGGAACTCGAGCAAGGATCCAATTCCTGCTACGGTCATCCATTCCTTCAAAAATAGTTGGTAAACTAGCTACCCTCCTTTCTTCTTCCTCCTTCCTCCATTTTGCCATTTCGGCAGCATATCCTCCCGAACCCAAGAAATGGGGGTTCTCAGCAGCTTTCATAGCCTTCTCCTTGTGTTGGACGCTCAGAGCTACTGCTTCTGTCGTCTTCTTCTGATCTACAAATTCTTCCCAGACTACTAGCGGAATGTTACCATACACATCCCTAGCATCCTTCCCTTTCTGGACAAATTCAGTATTAAGTGTAGACCTCCAATTCCTAAGAGCTCTTCCACAAAGGCCCTCAACAAAAGTTCTACCTGCATTTTCTGTACCTTCCGGATAAAAAAATTTTTCTTTCACTTTGGCCCATAATACATCCTTTGTAGCCTTAGGGACTGTCTTCCAATTAGTACTTGTGATCCAAGACGCCAATTGGTCTTTGACAATTGCACCGACGATGTTTCAAAACCTAGCAGCTATCCCCTTAGGTTCGACGGGCTCACCTTTGTCACCCAACCGTTCTATCACAAGTCGTCCTCTTTCAGGGATCTGGTTTCTTCTTCTATGACCATGTTTCCTTTTCAGGTTACTAGAACTAGTAGTACCCGAAGGTTGTGGTTCTGAAATGACTTCTGCCTCTTGGGCACGAATGTTAGATGCTCTACGACGTCGTTGCGGGGATCGGTCATTGTTCTACACATAAAACACTATTTAAAGTATATCTTAATTGAATAAACAAACATTAATTTGAGTGAATGTGCATGCAGACCTCATTATCGCTTGGTTCGGAATCAAAATCATCGTCTTCGGGACGCCTAGGAGGTTGTGGTTCGCTTGGTTCGTACTGAGAGGGAGTTTCATAGTCTCCAATTATACCACTATCACTAGATTCCTCCTCACCAGATTGTTCACTGTTAACATTTGATCATAGATAATCCATAATCCATAGTCCATATTTATACAATAATCCATAGTCCATATTATACAACAATCCATTTTTATAAAAAAAATCTATTTATCAACAATCCATAGTCCATATTTAATTATTTATACACCAAAACTAATAAAATTAAATCCATAGTCCATTTTTATATAATAAATCTATTTAAAAATTATACACAATCCATAGTCCATACTTATAATAAATCTATTTATACAAAATGCATCATCCATTTTTATAAAATAAATCTATTTATCCACAATCCACAGTCGGGGATGACGGCGGCGCTCGGCGGGAAAATTTGGCAGCCTGACGGCGTCGTTTCGTATTCGCGCCAGACTTAGAAAATTTTCGATACCGTGTCACGTGTATATATAGATGGAATCACCACTTGCGGGCCACATCAGGCAACCGCCAGCGGTAGACCACCGCTGGCGGGTCACATTAAACAACCGCCAGCGGTGAACCTTACTACAGGCGGATAACTTAAGGAACCGCCAGTGGTGAGAATTCCCGCTGGTGGTTATCATAAGCGCTCGCCAGCGCTGTGATTTGAAAGAATTTAAACTTAACTTTTCAAATGCAAACCTTTTCAAATTCAAATGACAAAACACCTCCTATAAATAAATTCAAATATTTTATGATATGTTTTGGAAGTTTCAAAGAGTTTTGAACATTTTCACGCCAGGATTTCAAATTTTGGAAAACCACTATGCTGGCGGTTGACTTATGATAACCGCCAGCATAGTGTTTTTCCATAATTTGCAAAATTTGAAACAGGGGCTTAAATTATTCAAATTTCATTAAAACTTCCCAATGTATCATAAAATATTTCAATTTAAGTATAGGGGGTGTGTTTTTTTTAAAATAAGTCCTAGTTAGAAAAGGTTAGTTCAAATAGTTTCATACACCTAATGAGTTATAGGTTGTTTGACCCTAGAGTCTCATTTGAACTAACCTTTTCAAATTCAAACCTATTCTTATAACAAAACACCTCATATACATAAATTCAAATATTTTATGATAATTTTTGGAAGTTTCAAAGAATTTTGAACATTTTTAGGCCAGGATTTCAAATTTTCAAATTTTGGCAAACCTCTGTGCTGGCAGTTGACTTATGATAACCGCCAATGGTGTGTCTCACCGCTGGCGGTTTCTTAAGATGCCTGCCAGCATAATGTTTTTCCATAATTTTCAAAATTTGAAACAGGGGCTTAAATTATTCAAAGTTCATTGAAACTTCCCAATGTATCATAAAATATTTCAATTTAAGTATAGTGGGTATGTTGTTTTGTAAAAGTTGTCCTAGTTAGAAAAGGTTAGTTCAAATAGGTTCATATATACATCTAATGAGTTATGGGTTGTTTAACCCTAGAGTCTCATTTGAACTATCCTTTTCAAATGCAAACCTTTTTATGACAAAACACCTCATATACATAATTCAAATATTCAAACACTAATTGAAACCATAGTTTCCATAATTTGAATTTAAGTACAGGAGGAGAGTCTCATTTCATCAAAACTTTCAAAACTCTCCTAAATTGATTGAAAGTCTTACAACAACACTAATTATATAAAGTCGTACAAGTGATACATCAAGCCCGACTAATAAGAAGTGCAAGTTTATCCTTTAACAATTCTCCCATCACAGTCTGTATGTAACCATGGCTTCTCCGATTTAGGAATGGTGGCTTCAATTTTTTTATTCTCTTCTCATGATCTTTGAACAAGACTAGTTCCTCTAACTGATTGTAATCCTCAACATCAATTACACCTTCTACTCCTAGAATTCTTTGTTTTCCGGAGACGGCAATGTGCTTCTTCACATTCATAGGATCAGCTATGTAGAAAACTTGTGCAACACGCTCAGCAATACCCATGGATCATCTTTGTAACCTACATTGGCAAGGTCTACAAGTGTCAATCCATAATTGTCATCTGTGACGCCATTTGGGTGTTTGACCCATGAGCACCGAATCACGGGGAACCTGATATTCTCTCCATAGTCAAGTTCCCATATTTCCTCTATGAACCTGTAGTAAGTGATGTTGTTTCCGGATTTATCAACCGCATCTATGTGAACACCACTATTTTGATACGCAACACTTTTGTTGTCTTTCGCCTTCGTATAGTAGGTGTACCCATTAATTTCGTATGCTTGCCATGAGGTAACATTGCTTGATGGACCAGCCGCCAACCTAGTCAACGTTGTGTCATCTATGGAATTTTCTTAAAATAGATGCTCATGTTCCTTTAACCATGATGGGAAACGACGCTTTTGCTCTTTGATGACCCAATCCTCGGTCCGACTATCATTTTCCTCACGAATCTCATTTTCGTGTTGCACGATAAATGGCTCCACTATTGCAAGTTGTTGTAGAACACTAGCGTGTGCTTTCTCTAGTTGTTGGTTGTCCTCGTCAATGAATCTTTTTCTTCCAATGGTTCCTTTCCCTGACAATCTGCCTTCGTGTCGAGATTCCGGTAAACCGATCGCTCTCTTATCTTTTATGTAGTCTATGCAACAATCAACACTCTCTTCTGTATGGTAGCTCTCGATCATGCTTCCCTCTGGAAATGCCTTATTTCTCATGTATCCATTGAGAATCGACATGAACCGTTCGTACGTCCACATCTGATGAAAGTACATAGGTCCTAGTTCAGTAATTTGCTTGACCATGTGGATCATTAGATGTTCCATGATATAAAAAAATGGCAGAGGGAAGCACATTTCGAGCTGGGCTTGAGTTTCTGACATAAACAGCTGAAGCCTTGCCAACTCTACACAATCTACCACTTTCAGCGAAATGACATTGAAAAAGTAGCACATCCTTGTGATGACCATCTTAAGGAATACTGGTTTGACAGCTCAGATCGCAATCGCGAGAAAAACAGAAATCACCACATGAAAGTCATGAGAGTTACAACCAGTAAGCGTCATGTCCTTCAACGAGACCAATGATCGGATGTTGGATTAGAATCGGGTTGGCACTTTCAGTCCGCGCAAGCATTTGCAGATAGCCAACCTCTCATGTTGTGTTAAGTTGAAGCTAGCAGGTGGAAGGTACTTCTTACCATTAGGACGTGGTTGTGGGTGAAGTTCTTGCCTAATTTTTAGGTCAACAAGATCCTTACGCGACTTCAGTCCGTCCTTTACCTTCCCTGTTAAGCCTAAGAATCCCATTGTGCTTTCAAACACATTTTTCTGAAGATGCATCCCATCAATGGCATGGCGCACTGTCAAATCTTCCCAGTATGGCAAGTACTTAAAAAATATAGACATCTTCTTGAAAGGCACATCAATGTTTTCTGTAGTTTCAGCCTCCTTCTTTCCCCCTTTTGAATTATCACCTTTTGATTTCTTACCAAGTTTAAACTTGACCTTCTGACACATTTCAAATACGGTTCTACCGGTGGCCGGTTGTGGGGCGAAAGAGTCTTTCTCAATCTTTCCATCGAAATAGTCTGCCATCTTACGGTACTTGTGAGTCCTTAGTAGCCAGCGTCTATGCACCATATACACTGTCTTCTGAGACCCTTTCAGGTACACAGATATTGTACCATTCAAACAAACTACACAACCTATTTTTCCTTTTTCTGACCAGACAAAGAAAATAGGGCAGGGTAATCATTAATGGTAACAAAGATAATTGCCTTAAGTGTGAATGTCTCCCTTCTGTACTCATCCCACATCTCAACCCCATGTTTCCAAAACTTCTCCATTTCTTCCATCAATGGCTCCATGAAGACATCTATATGAATACCAGGTTGCTTCGGTCCTTGGATTAGAATGGTAAGCAAAAGGAACTTTCTCTTGTGACATAGCCAGGGGGGAGGTTGTATATGGTCATCAACACTGGCCATGTGTTGTGCGTGCTGCTTCTTTCACCAAATGGATTCATACCATCCGTACTTAACGCGAACCTTATATTTCTTTTTTCTTCTGTAAACTCTTTGTGCTTGGAATCAAAGGTCCTCCACTGTCGAGCATCAGAAGGATGTCGAAGCTTCCCATCAGACTTCTCTGGGTGATCTGCATGCCAAGTCATTAGTTCAGCGGTCTTTGGATTCGAGAACAATCGCTTTAGACGATCCTCCACCGGCAAGTACCACATCACCAATGCAGGGCTTTACGTTGAGTAGCAGTGTCAGTACCAATACTATACTCCTCCTCAACTTGAGAAAATATACTTTTCTTTCTACCCACCTTCCTCTTCGTTCCTTTAGATGCAATGACCCGTTCCACAGCAAAATCGGCATTACTTATGTAATGATTAGCATCGCAATTTGGACACTTCTCTAGTTCTGCATAGTCACCGCGGTACAATATGCAATGGTTCCTACATGCGTGTATTCTTTGCACTCGCATCTTCAATGGGTTGATAATCTTCTTTGCTTCATATGTGTTTCTTGGGACCAAGTTAGGATTCGGGAGTAGATTGGCCAACAAAGTAAGGAGTTCATTAAAACTATTGTCCGACCATCCAAATTTTGCCTTCACAATCAGAAGATGGAGCATGAAACGCAACACGGTCCACTCCTTCCCACAACCCTCATACATACGGCCATTTGCTGCCTTCTTTAGTGTCTCAAAATTTTCTAACCCTTTAGCACTCCCTAGCAACACCTCTGGTTCAATGTGGCGCAACATTTCTTCCATATCAACATCACATTCCTCGTCCACCTGTGGTGCATCTGTTTGATCATCATTTTGATCTTCACAGCCAAAAGCATCATCCGTCATGACATGATCATTTTCATCTGCATCTTCATCACCCACTTCATCATACCTGATGCCGATGTCTGCATTGTTGAAAGTACTTTCTGCTTCACCATGGTGGGACCAAGTTTTGTATCCTTTCACAAAACCACGCTTTATCAAATGCATCTTGATGGCATTAATATCTTCCCACACAATTTTGTTGCAACAATCACAACACGGACAATGTATTTGCTTTGTCCTAGAAATTTGGGCATGCTTCTGCGCAACCTCAAGAAAGTTTGTTAACTCTGTCAAGAATGTAGACGAATTTCTTCGTATGCCATACATCCACGCTCTATGTTCCATCTTAAATAACCTGTAAAAGTAATTCTATTAATTATAAACTCCGTATGCTCTATGCTTCATTTAATATGTAAAAAACGGAAACAAAACTAAATTCTATAAATTTAATTATTGAAGATAATAATTTTAATTACAAACTAATAATTTAATATGTAAACTTGCTTCTATAATTGCAATAATAATTTAATATAATTGCTTCTATAATGTAAACTTGCTATTAATGACAAACTAATAACTTATATAATTTAATATAACTTGCTTCTATATTATGAACATTTAAATATTTTGCATTGACAAACTAATAATTTAAATCTAAAGCTGTTTAAAAAATAAATCTCTAAATCAATATCTCTCTTCACTCCCCTCTCTCTCCTAGCTAACCCTAGGTCTAGATCTAGATCCCTATCTACATAGAATTCTTTAATAAAAGGATAAAACTAAGGTTAAAATAGCACAAACTCACCTTATATAGCCATCTCCTCCAAGAAAATCAAGAGCAAAACCTTCCCCCCTAGATGTGGTGTTTTTGGAGCTTTTCCCGAGCTCCTCTCGGGCACAACGCCATTGGAAGGTTGCTGGGAAGAAGGGGCTGATCTATATTTATAGAAGACACAGTGCTGGCGGTTGGCATAAGGCAACCACCAGCAGTAATCTCTACGCTGGTAGTGCCTTATGTTGACCGCCAGTACTGTGTCCATTTATGCTGGCGGGTGGCATAAGCTGACCGCCAGCGTTGATACCTCTCCTGGCGGGCTATTAAGCCACCCGCCAGCACTGATGCCTCTCTTGGCGGGCTATTAAGACAACCGCCAGCACACTTGTCTGAATATCTTCGGTCCTAACGCGGTTTGACTCACTCACTCACTCACTCACTCACTCACTCACTCGCTCGCTCCCAACCCTAGCCGCCGCCGCAAGAAGCCGCAACCGACCCTGCCCCTGCCACCGCCGCTCGTGCGTGAGCTTGGCCCGCGTGCCGTCGCGCCTCAGCCGCCGCCGTCGGCAAACTGTCGACCCACTCTTCAACCTCTAGTTCCTCGACCGACATCGAGCAGGTTCACCGCCGTCGCATGGCGAGCAGTTCGGTCGCGCCGAACCTTAGCCAATTCGTGCCTCTCCCCTGCTGATCTGCCTGTCGTGTCGGCTCCGGTTAATTTGGTACAAGACCAATTCAAATACCATCATCTACAAGTGCCCGAACAACCACGTGGTTTGTTTTTCATCTCATGCCCTAATTCATTTGATTAGTACTGATTCGGTTGATATACTAGTAGTGATTATTAGTTGATTATTAGTTGATATAATATTAGTAGGATTTGTTGATTATTATTGATTTGGTTGATATAATATTAGTAGATTTGTTGATTATTAATGATTTGGTTGATATAATTTTATGTCTATAGAATTATCCAATTTATTGATGGAAGTCACATTTGTTGTTTATTCTTTTAGGGGGACCCTAATTCATGTCAGGAAGTTTATTTTGAAAATCAATACATCAACCATTTGAAAAATTTTCACCCTCATTTGCTGCCGCCAAACTATCAGTCGTTCAGCAGTTTAGTTGGTGCAACGCCAGCACCAGGAGCGGCACAACCGTCTAGTGTTGTGTATCCGCCGGGGCAGTTGCAGGAGCCACCACTAGAAATTCAGAATTTCTGGAACAATGGAATCAAATGAAGTGTGTCATTTCTGATCTGAAGGTGGGGATGAGTGATTTGAAGATAGCGAGTAATGAAACGAGGCTTGAACTTGTAGACCATAGAGGGCAACTTATTGACATTATGGCGGAAATTGGCTATCGGAAGAAGCGCAACAAAAATCAAGGATTCTGCATGCAGGGCACCATCATCGCTGTTGTGGTCTTGATAATAGGTTTAGTGCTTGGTAGCTATATCACAGCCGGACTGTCAAAGAAATTTGAGTGAGGCAAAGTTGTGTTGATTTGTGAGTGAGGCCCCTATTGTAGTGTACTTTAATTTGTGTTGGTTTTAAGTGTGCTTTGAAACATTTGTCATCATGCATGTTGTTTGTGTGAAATAAACCTTTCTAAGGTGTTGTTTGTGTTGATATTTCAGTTTGAATTTTACTTGTTGTTGTTGTTGTCCATGCATGCATGTTGAAATATTGGTGACTTGTATCAATTTCAAGCTATTTTCAGCTTCACTATGTTGGCGGGTGCATATGAAAGCCGTCAGTAGTAAAGATCCCTGCTGGCGGTCGATATAAGCCACCAGCCAGCAGAAATGGGACCATTTGTGCTGGCGGTTGGCTTATGTTGGCCGCCCCCACTAAACCTTCTGTGCTGGCGGTCGACATAACTCATCCGCCAGTATAAATGGTACAATTTGTGCTGGCGGGTGGGTTATGTAGCCCGCCAACAGTGATGCTTCAATGCTGGCGGTTGCTATCCCGGCGCCCCTGCGCCCCACTTTGCTAGCGGTTGATAGTTGCACCTGCCAGCACGCTAATTTGCTAGTGCCAGGACAAATCGTTTCTTGCCTAGTGGATGAATTCCAGGGTCCAGAATCGGATCCCTGCTCAATGAAGATGAAATGCGAGCTCACCTACTCATGGAGCCTTCCAGTTTTATGGAGCTGTGGTGATCAGGTGGAGCATAACCAGAGGTCCGAGTTCGGTAACGTGCACGGATCTCTCCACCGGGCTGCCCAACCCTGACGAGCACCTCCAGTTTGTCGTGCCTCGTTCCGTTCTTGCAGACGACGATGTGGAGGGCTTCATCAAGGTTGGGTTCTGTGTTGCCAACAACTCGTAGGCACTGTCAGTGTTTTAGATCGACAAACCTACCAAGGGGGTACCCGAGGTAGTAGATTGTGCAGTGATGATCGTGATCGGGAGACCGAGAACTCGAAGGTATGCACAAGGACACGGGACACAAGATTTATACAGGTTCGGATCGCCAAGGTGGCGAACCCTACGTCCTGTTTTGGGATCAAGTATGGCGCCCTGCGCTTGGTGTTGGTTGAGATCAGGTGCCCGGCTAGGTACCCGACCCTCCTTTATATAGTCCAGGGGGCGGGTTCCTAGTCGGTTACAAGGCAGGAGTCCTAGTAGGATTACACGGAACGAGTCCTAATAGGATTACAGGGGAATTCTAATAGGAGTCTGTCTTCTTCCTTCCTTGCATGAGTACCCGGGGAGTATGCCCGAAAGGCCCCCAAGCACGTTGTAGTCGAGAGTAGTAGTTTGAGTAGTCTTGAAGCCTCTTCGAGTAGTTCTTGAGCGTCCTCGAGTACTGCTTGGAGAAATCTTCAATAGTACTTGAACTGCCGCGAGGCTGGAAGGTGGTCCAGCTCATCAGTCTTGAAGTCGAGATTATATGGAAGTGCAAGCCCCCGAGCCTTAGTTTGAGTCGCAGACTCTAGTTGAGGGTCAGTCTTGATTCCAAATCTTCCGTCTTGAAAAAACTTGAATGATGGGTGTAGCATAGGAGCCCCTGAGCCTTGAAATGATTAGGTAATCAATCCAAGGGTCTTCAGTGTTCGCAAAAGCCTCGAGATAAGAGAGCCATATGAGCCACATCGAGTAGTTGTTGGTACAAAGCCCACGAGCTTGAGAGCAAGCGAAGTCTACTGGAGTCATCCTCGAGTAGTAATTTGAGTGCTGCCCCCGAGCTGGAGAGATTCCGAATAGTAGTTTGGCGTCGAGCCGTGGAGCTTGAGAAGTAGTCGTGCCGTCAGAGCGGACTTTAGATGCGACCAAAGTCGAATTTAGATGCCGGCAGTGCGGACTTTAGAATGCGACTTAAAAACTGAAGTCGACTTTGTGCCGTGCGGAGCGGACTTTGAGATGCGACTTAAAAACCGAAGTCGACTTCAGTTGCCGCACAGGGTGGACTTTGAGACGTGACTTGAAAACCGAAGTCGACTTTAGTTGCCGCACAGAGCGGACTTTGATATGCAACTTTGGAAGTCGACTTTAGATTGCCGTGTGAAACGGACTTTAGATGCGACTACGGTAGTCGACTTTGCGCCACACGGGGTGGACTTAAGATGCAAAAAATGAAAAGCACTTTCCGGAAAGCCAAAGCGAATAAAAATCAGAGAAAACGAGTAGTTTTGCCGCCGGAGCGGGCATAAGATTGCGACCAAAGTCGGCTTGTGCCACCGGAGTGGGCTTGGGTGTGACCGTTAGCGTCGACTTGTGCCACCGGAGTGGGCTTAAGTACCTGAGCCATGGATTTCACACCCAAGGTACAGTTGCCGCCGGAGCGGGCTTGAGTGCGACCGTTAGCGTCGACTTGTGCCACCGGAGTGGGCTTGTGCCACTGGAGTGGGCTTAAGTACCTGAGCCATGGATTTCAAACCCAAGGTATGGTTGCCACCGTAGTGGACTTGAGTGCGACTGTTAGCGTGGACTTGTGTACCTGGGCCATGGATTTCAGACCCAAGGTACGGAACGAGAGTACTTAGGGTACTTGGACCCATGGTAAAGAGCGTGAAGACCACGTGCAGCTAGGTTCCATCGTCGCCAGAACCCGAGGGCTACTTACAGCTAGGTTCCATCGAAGCTTACACATGTAGTATGCCACCGAAGCAGGTGAAGATGCGACTGGAGTCGACTTTAAGTTGCCGCACGGAGCGGACTTTAGAATGCCGCGCGTAGCGGACTTTAGAAGCTGCCTCCTAGGGATAGCCCCCGAGTTGATGAAGTAGACTCGTGGTGACTTGATTGATATACCCCAAGAGTAGTCAGCAGAGTGTAGCTCCCGTCCCGCCGAGAAACGTACACTAATGAGTAGTTGGCAAGTAGTCCTACATGATGAGGAGAACAAGCCAAGAAAAAGAAAAACAGTAATCATTTAAATAAATGACTTAGCTGTTGTTGCCTGGGCAGACTGTTGATGAAGCCGTGGCGGTCGGTGATGGAGCCGCGACGGTTGTTGCTGAAGTTGACTAGTCAGACCTGTTTCCGACTAATTGTTGGGGGCGTGACTGCCATTCTCGACTAGTTTGGAAAACTAGTCGAGATGAATGGTCGACGCGATGCGACCGAAAGACGACGTCGTGGCGACGCGCGACGTAATCGAAGTAGAGCCAGTGTTGCAGCGAGACAAGTAGTCATGACGCACGGTGTGGCTGAAGTAGAGCCAGCGTGGCCGCAAGACGAAGTCGCGGCGCACGGAGTAGTCAACGATGAGCCTGCGCGAGGCGGAGTTGTCGACGACGAGCCTGCGCGTGGCGGAGTAGTCGACGACGAGCGATGAGCCGCGCGACGTGCCAAGGCACCCGGTCGCGCGATGTAGGCGAAGTAGTCGATGACAAGCGATGAGCCGTGCGACGTGCCGAGGCACCCAGACGCGCGGCGTAGGCGAAGTAGTCGACGACAAGCGATGACCCGCGCGACGTGCCGAGGCACCCAGACGCGCGATGTAGGTGAAGTAGTCGACGACGAGCCACGCGACGTGCCGAGGCACCCGGACGCGAGGCGGAGGCGAAGTAGTAGACGACGAGCCTGCGCGAGGCGGAGTTGTCGACGACGAGCGGCGCGACGAGCCGCGTGATGTGCCGAGGCACCCCGGACGCGCGGCGGAGGCGAAGTAGTCGACGACGAGCTCGCGCGAGGCGGAGTAGGCGACAACGAGCTCGCGCGAGGCGGAGTTGTCGACGACGAGCGGCGTGACGAGCCGCGTGACGAGCCGCGCGGACGTGCCGAGGCAGCCGGACGCGCGACGGAGGCGAAGTAGTTGACGACGAGCTCGCGCGAGGTAGAGTAGTCGACGACGAGCGGCGCGACGAGCCGCGTAACGAGCCGCGCGACGTGCGGAGGCACCGGACGCGCGACGGAGGCGAAGTAGTCGGCGACGAGCCCACACGAGGCGGAGTAGTCGACGACGAGCGACGCGACGAGCCGCGCGATGTGCCGAGGCACCCGGGACGCATGGTGGAGGCGAAGTAGTCGACGACGAGCCTGCGCGAGGCGGAGTTGTCGACGACGAGCGGCGCGATGAGCCGCATGACGAGCCGCGCGACGTGCCGATGCACCCGGACGCGCGGCGCCGGAGGCAAAGTAGTCGACGACGAGCTCGCGCGAGGCGGAGTAGGCGACGACGAGCCCGTGCGAGGCGGAGTAGCCGACGACGAGCGGCGCGACGAGCCGCGCGACGTGCTGAGGCACCCGAACGCACGGCGTAGGCGAAGTAGTCGACGACGAGCCTGCGCGAGGCAGAGTTGTTGACGACGAGCCCGCGCGAGGTGGAGTAGTCGACGACGAGCGGCGCGACGAGCCTCGTGACGAGCCGCGCGACGTGGCGAGGCACCCGGACGCGCGACGGAGGCGGAGTAGTCGACGACGAGCCGCGCGCGAGGCGGAGTAGCCGACGACGAGCTCGCGCGAGGCGGAGTAGCCGACGACGAGTGGCGCGACGAGCCGCGCGATGTGCCGAGGCACCCGGACGCGCGGCGGAGGCGAAGTAGTCGACGACGAGCCCGCGCGAGGTGGAGTATTCGACGACGAGCCGCGTGACGAGCCGCGCGACGTGCCGAGGCACCCGGACGCGCGACGGCGGCGAAGTAGTCGACGACGAGCCCGCGCGAGGTGGAGTGGTCGACGACGAGCCCGCGCGACGCGGAGTAGTCGACGACGAGTGGCGACGAGCCGCGTGACGAGCCGCGCGACGAGCCGCGCGTCGTGCCGAGGCACCCGGACGTGCTGCGTAGGCGAAGTAGTCGACGACTAGCTGCGCGAGGAGCTGCGTGATATGCCGTGGCACCCGGACGCGCGGCGTGGGTGAAGTAGTCGACGACGGGCTGCATGACGAGCCGAGGCACCCAGACACGTGGCATAGTTGAGGTAGAGCCGCTGCGGCCGGGAGACAACTAGTCGCGACGCACAGCGTAGTTGATGTAGAGTCGACGCGGCCGGGAGACGAGAAGTCGTGGCGCACGGCACTGTTGAGGTAGAGCCCGTGCGACCGGGTGACAAGTACTCGCGGTGCACAGCAAGGTTGAAGTAGAGCTGGTGCAGCCAAAGTTGGTGTAGTCGCCCCGCGTTCACCTCTTGTGTGTGTCAAGCATTAATATATCTTGGAGATTCCTGTTAGCTTCTCCACGTGCGAGTAGCAAATTTCCAATAAATTGAATTCATTGCCCACGTGCCGGCTAGGCTTGGTTTCAATGCCATGTGATGCTTCGCGAGAATCAGACGATCAAAAACTGATTTTTTTTACCCGCAGCAAGCAGCAGCTTCCGGTCCAACTAGAAAGGCGCTCTGGACTACTTTGGCCTGGCCAGCTTGATTTCGAATCGAAGACGAGTCCTGTGACCTTCACATGTGTGCATCACCGGAGCCAACAGGGGCAGGAGCGAATAGCTGCGCGAATTTGACTTGGAACCCGGGGAGGCAGAAGCTAGGAGTGTGCGTACTCGACGACTTGGATCCGAGGCCAAAACGGATTTGGCGTTGGTGCTCAACAGCAACTACCTCGCGACGAGGAGATTGATCTTGTTGACGAGGGTCCTTCGAATTCGCCCGGTGGTGATGATCACCCTTACCTGGCGCGCCAGCTGTCGGTGTTTTAGACCGGCAAACCTACCAAGGGGGTACCCGAGGTAGTAGATTGTGCGGTGATGATCGTGATCGGGAGACCGAGAACTCGAAGGTATGCACAAGGACACGGGACACAAGATTTATACAGGTTCGGGTCGCCAAGGTGGCGAACCCTACGTTCTGTTTTGGGATCAAGTATG
This sequence comes from Cenchrus americanus, assembly GCA_947561735.1. Lineage (NCBI taxonomy): Eukaryota > Viridiplantae > Streptophyta > Magnoliopsida > Poales > Poaceae > Cenchrus > Cenchrus americanus. The sequence continues at coordinate 265,791,907 of OX387239.1, forward strand.
GCGCCCTGCGCTTGGTGTTGGTTGAGATCAGGTGCCCGGCTAGGTACCCGGCCCTCCTTTATATAGTCCAGGGGGCGGGTTCCTAGTCGGTTAAAAGGCAGGAGTCCTAGTAGGATTACACGGAACGAGTCCTAATAGGATTACAGGGGAATTCTAATAGGAGTCCGTCTTCTTTCTTCCTTACATGAGTACCCGGGGAGTATGCCCGACAGGCACCCACCCTTTGACTTACTACCTGAGCTTGATTTTGGAACACGGCCTTGTTTAGATGTCAATTTTTTTTCTTTTTAACACACTGTAGCAAAAGGTAAATTTCGGCTTTTTTTGGTAAATATTGTCCTACCATGACTTAACTAGACTCAAAAGATTCGTGTCGCAAAGGCCATCACAATCGTGTAATTAGTTTTTGATTTCATCTACATTTATTATTCCGAACATATGTCTTTTGGCGTGTTTAATGTGGTGGAGAGAGAGGTAAAAGGAGGATTTCTAACAATCTAAACAAGGCCCAAGGTAAATTACGACTCTCAGTAGTCAATATGTATGGCTACCACTTGAACTAAGATCTCGTAGAAGCAAGAGCAAAGTGTCGGCTAGGGGTTAAGGAATTATGGCCGCCGTTTGGGGGGTGGACTAGTGGTAGTAGTAAATTTTGGTTGGAGTTAGACGGGATTTTTCTTCTGCCTTGTAGCATGAGTTGAGTTGGTAGTGAAACCTTATGAATTGAAAAGGCCAACATTAATTCCAGGAGGTTGAGGTCAGCTTCATGTTTAATCATCACCATTCACCAATAAGTATATCAGGTAAAATAGTAGATCTATGCATGATCCTTCTGAAATGATCAGGTTCTAGCGGTGCATTACTACTTTACTAGTGTGTTTATATTTCGAAATTCGGAACTGCTAGCGCCCGGACGTCCGATCTGGGTGGTAGCATCAGACACCTTCCTAGTCACACGATTCAAATCAGGAAAACATCAGCGGTCGGATCATGATGTTGCGAAGCGTGTTGCGAATGTTGCGAACACCTTTTCCGATGTTGCGGAAACTTTTTCCATGTTGCGAACACTTTTCCATGTTGCGCCCCCTCCCTCCTCCCCTGACATTGTGTACATGTTGCGAGTTTGTGGCGAACATGTTGCGAGCTTGTGGCGAGCATGTTGCGACCAACATCCAAACATCGTGTTGCGAGTACCTTTTCCATGTTGCGAACACCTTTTCCCATGTTGTGAACACTTTTTTCATGTTGCGCCCCTCCCTCCTCCCCTGACATAGTGTACATGTTGCGAGTGATGTTGCGAGCTTGTGGTGAGCATGTTGCGAGCTTGTGGTGAGCATGTTGCGGCCACCATCCAAACATCAGATGCAAGGTTGATGGACGGTTGGGAGAGCGTCTGATTTGTTTCCCCCGTCGGATGCCTGATCAGGAGCATTACCGTTCGAAATTTTCAGAAGCGTTGACTAAGATGTAGATCTAGAATACTTTACCTGGAATGCTGGAAAACAGTACAGTATCCTTATCCTTATCAATAAAAGGCTAACAAAGACAAGCATAGATTATGGGCATGTTTGGGAGAGCTCTGCTCCTCCACTCCATGAAAAAATATCTAAACAAGTCAACTAGCTCCACTCCATTTCAAGAAATATTAGCTCCACTTTAGGTTCTTTTTAAGCTCCTCAAGAGGTGCTCCACCAATTTTGAGAGCTGATAGAGTTGGAGAATAATTACCCATTAGCAACGGTTACACACCTTTCACACAGAAAAAATTATAAAAAGTCAACAGGCCGGCTCGCGCCTCGCTGCACCCTGCCGCCACAGCCTACCGATCCTGCCCACCACCGGCCGGGAGCGCCCCGCCTCCCTCCCCTTCCTTGCTCAGTTTGTGATGTACGTGCTCAGTTTGCTAAAGTAGTCAAGGAAACTGCCATAAAAAAAGTAGTCAAGGAAACTAATGCTCAGTTTGTGAGCACATAAACCATATGATTTGATGTTGAAGGGTAGAATAATAATCTTCATATCTTCATGCTTTAATAACAATCACTACTGGATTCGGGGCCTTCGCCGGTGAAGCGGCCTTCGCCAAGAGCTTCACTGGATCCTCTCGGCGGACATGCGCTGAGAGGCGTTCTTGGCTCTCGCCAAAGGCCCTCTTACCGTCACGGCGCGTGCCTCCGTTAGGAGTGGGGGCCACTCCTTCGCCGAGAGCCAAATATTTGGCTCTCGTTGAAGATGGGATCTTCGCCGAGAGCCAAATATTTGGCTCTCGTTGAAGGGTAGTTCTTCGCCGAGAGCCGTGCCTTCTGCTCTCGGCGAAGGACTGTACCCCCACAATGCTGGAAGCCCCCTTCGCCAAGAGCAGTGGCTTTTGCCCTCGGCGAAGAACTTTTTTCTTTTTTTCTTTTTTCTTTTTTTTCCAGCAGCCTCAAATATTCACACAAATCACATATATCATCGCAGACATATATAATATTCATCACAGGCATATAATATTCATCAGATGCATATATATTCATCACAGGCATATATATTCATCACATAGTCCACCAACGATCACATAATCGACAAATTCATCACATAGTCACGAACTGCACGTCACAATGGTCCAGTGCAAGTCAGAAATGTCCAAATTGAAATAAAAGTACCTAAGTCCACGAACTCACTCGTCCGCCTACTGATCATGCAGTGACTGGGACCCCGACCCCCCCCCCCCCCCCCCCCCCCCCCCCGTGGGCGGCTGCTGTGGCCACGGGACCCACCCAGACGCCTGTGGCATCCCCTGCGAACTGTGAGGCTGCTGAAGGCCAGGTCTCGGCCACGGGCCAGGTGGCACCCACTGCATCCCACCCCAGGGAGTCTGGTGAGCTGGCGGGGACCCGTCGAATGCTGCAGGCCTATCATTTGATGCCGCCGATAGATCCTGCGTAGAATTTAAAGTGACAATTAGAAATTTTGACAGCACCTCCCTTGCACTGTGAGGTATTCAGAACCTGCAAGAAAAGCCACAACACGAAGGTCGGGCCACAATAAATGTCTTCTCATGGCTCGATGGCCGGACACATGTCATGTGGTGCCGTACGACACGTGGTCAAACTGACATAAATGAATGTACAAGGTTTTCAGCATTTGTATGAAGTCAGTCTAGGTCACTACTAGAAAAAATAGCAGGGTTCAAAGTAACTCACCAGAGAAATAGCGGCCGGTCGAGCGAGTGGAGGAAAGAACGCCTGTGGTAGTGGAGGGAGTTGCACCTGTGGCGCCACCACGTGACCAAGGTTTTCCAAGTACTGAAGCACGGAGGCAAACTGCTGATTGTGGGCCGACTGTAACGCCTCCATCTACTTCTGGTGGACCTCGGCCATCTGCCGCAACTGCTCATTGGATTGCCTTTGCGTCTCTTCTACCTGCCTCTCCCGCTCGGCCTTCTCTGCTGCAAGTTGGGCCTACAATATTTGATCCGAAAATTAGAATATAAAGTAATCATATGTAAATATCAATGGACGACAAAGACAACAGAAGTAACTTGGAACTGCTCGTTCAACGTCTGCGTAGCAGTGGGCCGCCTATGTATGGGCGGGGCTGAGCTCCTGCCCCTATCTCGAGATTGAACTGCCGCGAGCGTCGGAACAGCGGACGGAACCAGAAGACTGTCACCCACATGGTACCGTCCATGCATCCTGCCTTCTCCGCTCCTCACGACACTTTCTCCATCAAGAGGCTCTGTCACTGGATCGAAGTCTAGCCCACGAACCTCCCTTGCCGTCGTGACGTACCTTGTGATGCGAGACCGGATTGTCGGGTTACTGTACGCCTTGGGTGGGTCGTCCACGTTGAAGGTGACGTCGCCCTTGGCCTTGCCCTTGTGTGCTATGCCATATGCCTGGAGCTCGCTGCAAGGCTGATTCTCATGTGCCTGAGACTGCAAGAAAACAACAAAGTGGGTGTTAGAAAACAACAAAGTGGGTGTTAGAATAATTGAGAGTTAGACAACAACAAATCGAAATAAAGAAATAAAAAAATGTACCCATCTACGGCCGAACTCGCGAAGCTTAATGGGGCCTTGGTGGTGTGCCGGACCTGCCATCTTCAAACGCCGCTCCCAGCGCTCGAGGTGCTTTGACTCCCAATCTGGCTCAAACCACTTGTTCACAATTTCCCTCCAAACGTGAGGCCGGTCGGCACACCACCACGGAGGCACCTGCAAGTCATCAAGTGCATACCGTACAAAACATCAAATTGAGCAAATGTAATCTAAGAAAAATGAATTGAGCATATTTACCTCCATGTATTGTTCTGGAGTGAGCCAGATGTTTCGCATGTCCGATTTTCGGACTTTCTCATGTCGCTGAGCCTTCCAGACCATGTTTTGCGAGACACGGGACTCGTAAATCATATCCGTCACAGACAAATGAACATGGCTTTGTCATTCGCCGCCGCCTCGTATCCCGGAAAAACTCTGTAGAAATCCTGCATACAAAAGTGTTGTCAATACACGAGCCAAATCCAATTAAGTCAGAAAACATAATTTATTGATAGGAAGACACACCCAAAACTCAGAAACCACCCGGACGGCCTTGTTCGGGAACACCCGGCCAGTCGGATCCTGGACATCGGGCATGAGGGTGTAGTGGTCAAACGACATCACCAGCACCTCTCGGCGAGCATCTCCCTTGCCAACCCACACGAACCCGGGGTAGTGAAGCCTGGTCAGAACGCCCAAGATGCCATTGGGAAGACAGTTATGACCACCTGGACTCTCGATCTTCCACCCCCTGCCAAAATGATTCACAAAATATATTAGTTTGAATGTGAGTTTGAAGAGAACCAATGAAAAGGTTAAGATAAGTTACCGTGTTCCCTCGGGTCTAATAATCGGGCGGTTCGCGGGTAGTATGGGTCGTTCTGAAAGTGTCGAATGGCCTCGCACATAGACCTCCGACCTCGCCTCCACCCCCGCCTCCTCCTCCTCCTCCTCCTCCTCCTCGTCCTCGTCCTCCTCCCCCTCCCCCTCCTCCCTCCCCTGCACCTCATCATCCTGCTGCTGCACCTCGTGCTCCTCCTCCTCATCCTCCTCCGACGACGACTCCTCCGTCGCAACTGGAGAGGGTGCACTCTTGCGACCCGTGGCTCCACACGAACCGGAGGGTACCACGGAGGGGGACCTTGTTGACGGATAAAAGACGTATCCCTCTATGATCTGCAAGCGTACGGACCCCACACCTTTTTCACCACGGGATTCCCAAGGTTCTTGTCAATCCGCGGAGCAAGGGGATTACAAGCGTTCGATCTACAACGACACCCTAGCTACTAAAACCCTAACTATTATTATACTAGAAAACAACTAAACTACACTAGAGAGAATGATTAAGATATCAAGATAAAAGACACTCGCCCACGGGTCTACGATACTAGAGCATGCAATCGCTTAAAAACATGAAAACCAATCTAATCTATCGGGGTTGTGACCACGGTTTCGCCCTTTCCCTCCTCTCGTCTCGTCACTACGCGAAGGTATTCATGACTAGACCTTTGATGGACACGGCGTATTGAATGGATCCAAGGAAGCATTGGAGCTCTACTCCCTTTACGGCATGGTAGCTAACCTTAAGCATTAAAGTATATTCAACACAAGATGATAGATAGATAAACCAACAAAGTGCGATTACATCTCAAGATCGATTACAACCCATGGACGAATGAGAAGATTACCCCATTAAGGTGCTGATCATGGCACCGTTGATCATGGTTTCCCTTCCGCCGGTGTCTTCCTCCTTCTCCACGAGAGGGTGCTTCCTTAGAGGTGGTTGATCTCCCTCCCGGAGATCCTCCTCCTCTCTCTCTAGCTTGTGGATGGCCTTCTGGTGCGAATGACTCCCCCTCCTCGGTGTTCGCGGCGCCTCGAGGCTTTTAGGGTTGAAGATCCTTCGAGGGCAAGGAAAACGGGACCGAACCGGTGCCAGAACAGGGCTGGGCCGGCCGGCCGGCTCGGGCCCCGGTTCGGCCGGTTCGGTCGCCCCTTTTGCTGCGTGGGTCCTTATGCACTTATGTACTTTGCCCCCTCCACTTGCATGATTTTGATGATGTTATCCTCGCGTCCAAGATGGAGGTTCTCTTCGCATGAAGTTCGATCTTTTACACTTCAATCCCCGGGGGTGTTTCTCGTAGCACTTCGGTCCTTGCCACCTTTGGAAGTGATTTCATCAAGCTCATGAACACGAACAAGACTCCGTAAATACTCCTTTGAACTTGTTGCGAATCCGTCCTTTATGTCCATGTTTTCCTACATAAACACAACACTTCCAAACGCATGCACAAAGATGAACTTGTTATATGATTAATGTGCCTAGTGGCGGGTTAGTTCCATAATCAAATCCAAACCAAAGTGTAATGAACATGCTAGGTGTACAAAAATACATCGTCAACATCTCCCCCCACGCTTAGCTCTTGCTCGTCCTCGAGCAAGTACTCGTAAAAGAACTTCGTCCAAGGTGTTGTAATCATGTACCACTTATCCTTCTTCACAAGTTAGTCAATCCCTTCATCTTTAATACATAAACACAAAGTAATGATAATCAAACATAAACATGGGCGTTTAGAATTTTTACCACGTCAAGTTTTACCCCACAACTCAAACTCTTCACTCGAAGCTTTCAATTTCAGCCATACTTACTTCTTTGCTTCCATCGGAGGGTTTTTATGATTTTCAAAACAAAAATTCCTGCAACAAGTATTAGACAAAAACCTTTCTCCAAGCTCTCTCAAGTCACTCATATGAAGTGGCTATCCTAACCAAATTTTATAAAACTCTCACCTCCCATTAATCTCTCATATATCATGTAAAGTGGAGCTATAGGTTGGGCTAGCGCAATCAACACAAGTATTGTCAAACTAAGAACTTCCTCTAATGGTTGTCTACCTTTCAAAGCCAATGATCATGAGAATTAACCATATGTAGGGATATCAAGGATGAGAAGATTTAGAATGGTGGACATGTGCAAGGGAAAAAGAAAATTGTGACTACAAGGCACCAATGATGTCCTCGTTGTCGGATTGCACATGGTTGGAAATAGAGTAAAAGTTTCGTCTCACAATCAACGTGGCATCCTTCCTTACACTTTATTTTTCTTTTCTTTCACTTGATCCATCCCTCTCATATCTTTATTGCTACCTCATCTTTCTCTTTTTATTTTGCTTCTTTCATTCTCATATATTTTTTTCTTTCTTTCTTTCTTTTCCATACTCATACTTTTTCTCTTTATTTTTCTCTCTCTTGACAACTTTTCAAAGCTTTCAATTCTCTCTTTCCTTGCATGCATACAATCTGAAATTTTAAATAAATCATGCTAGAGACGAGACGAAACTTTGAAAATAGGTTGTGTTCAAGGAATACGATGTACAAAAGAGATGTATAGGGTTGGGTGTGGAATTCGGCGATGTACGTGACTTCTGTTGTGAAAGTCACGTAACCGAATATATGATGAGGCTAGCAACACAAGATAAGCACAAGAACATGATCATTGCTCGAAATTAAAACTCACCAAGAGAGAAGGGTCCTAGCCTAACTCATCGTGCTAATCACACTTGTGGTGGAGAAAAAAAATAAACTTGGCTTTGGATAGGAATTTTTTTTCTTACTCTCAACTTGGAAAAAGAGGTTTTGCTAACCTTTATTACAAGGGTTTTAATATAATTTTCAGAACTGAAATCCTCCAACTTTTAGCTTTGAACATAGCACAACTAACATGTGAAGCTCAAGATCGAAGTGCGGTACGGGTACTTTAAGTAGTAGCAATTCCACTAAGCACCACGGTAAACGTTTTTCAAACCACATACTTATGTTCATATATCAAGAATCGAAGATTAAACAAACAAGTGAATAAAGATAAGCAATACATAAAACACAAAGATATATATATATAGACTCTTTTTATTTGATTTTCTTCAACTCAACACTAATTTAAGACACTTGCAAAAATTTTAAAACACACTCAAAAACTAAAGACTCATTAAAACGCTAAGACTCATTAAAACTCTAAGACTCTCACACGAAGATTAAACCGAACCTAAACTTGAAGTTCAAAAGCTAAGGCTAGTGAGCTAGCTCTCCCCCACGCTACAAACATACGACGTCCTCGTCGTATCTTACAAATTCCTAAGGGGAAAACTAGATCTAGTGGTACTTCAAGCAAGTATTGCACCACTTGCCTCTCATGTTTCCAACCATGCCGAAAAGTTTGCGCACATTACGGTTAAGGAACTTGAAATTGTCTCCAACTACGTGCTCCAAATCCTCCATACGCTGCTTCATCGCTTCCATGGCTTGGAGACATTCATCGGCCGACGTGTAGAGATCCCCGATGGATTGACGGCAAGTTCGACAACACATCGGATGCAATCCGAAGGGGTCTTCATCGCCATAGTCTCCACCGTCGTCGCCACCATCGTCGCCACCTCCATTGTCGTTGCCGCTCTCGTTGCCATCGTTGCCGTTGGGGCCTTCGGGAGTCCTCTCTTTGGGCTGCTCATCCCAATCGTCATCATCTCTCCTGGTGGCCGCCCACGAGCTCGGGCTACGATCGTCGGAGTAGTCACTACCCCCATAATCCTTAGGCTCGGGCGACGCTTCCTTGTAGTCTTTGCGCTTGATGCCTTGGATGCGTGCCGACCTTCGAACGGGCGTAGGGACCTTCTCTCCTTCAACGGGGTTGCGAGATGCAAGAGCTCCGGTCGGGACACGCCCTCCGCAACAGATACGTGCTGTCCTCTTGACGGGTAGCTTGAGCTCGCATCGCATCGCCTCCTCCATCGATGACTTCTTGCCTTGGTGCTTCAACTCTAAGCTCCTTGGGGGCACAATGACTGCTACAAGGGTGCAAAATATTTCTTGAAAGGTTTGATCCTCGAGCTCCCAATTCGGTCAAATAAATAGTCTGAGAGAAAAGCCTTGGGAACCTTATTTTCCTTTTTTACACTTCCCTTAAAATTTTCTGACCAAACAAGGAAGTCGAAAAGGAGCAATTCGGGCGAAATTCGGCGTCATCGGCCGCCGGAACCCTCTGGGCCGGTCGGCCTGGGCCGGCCCCCCCACCTCGCCTCGGGGGCGGGGCTGGTCCGATTTTTTGCACACCGCCCTATTTTTTCTTCCTTAGCCCATGGGAAAAAGTTGGCCCGGTAAATCTTCGCGAAAAACTCCGAGAAAACTAAAAGAAAAACTATTTACAAAAGTTGATGCCTTGTTTTTCGTCCTAGGCGGGACGTTCGGGCTCTTCCTCCATGGTGAAGACGTCAACATGGTGAAGGGGCACGACGTCGGGTTCGTAGTAAACCTTAAGCCGCTGTCCATTCACCACAAATTGATCGCCGTTTATATCCATAATGGTTACTGCTCCGTTGGAGAACACCGAATGCACAACATAAGGTCCGTCTCATTTGCTTTGCAATTTCCCCTTTCCGAAGGTTTTAAACCTCGAGGAGGACCTTATCTCCTTGTTTAAATTCTTTCTTTTTCAATCTTTTATCGTACCACCTTTTGATTCTCTCTTTGTATATGCTTGCATTTTCATATGCTTTCAACCTCAACTCCTCTAGATCGCTTATTTGGATTCTTCGTTTCACCACTGCGGCATCGAGATCGAGGTTCATCTCTTTAATCGCCCAATAGGCTTTATGTTCCAACTCAACCGGAAGGTGGCAAGCTTTTCCATAGACGAATTGATAAGGGGTCATACCTATCGGTGTTTTAAACGCCGTTCGATAAGCCCATAAAGCTCCGTCTAATTTCTTTGACCAATCTTTGCCTCCCTTCTCTATGGTCTTGTTGAGTATGCTTTTTAATTGCCTATTTGACGTCTCCGCTTGTCCGTTGGTTTGTGGGTGATAGGCCGTAGAGACCCTATGCTCAATTCCCAACTTGGACAAGCACCTTTTGAAATTCTTCCCGATAGAAGTGAGTTCCTCCATCACTTATCAAGATTCTCGGTGTACCGAAACGGGGAAAAATCACGTTCTTGATCATAGTAATGGACTCCTCCGTGGAAGCTTTACGACATGGTATTGCCTCTACCCACTTGGATACATAATCAACCATGACTAGGATATACTCAAATCCAAATGAGTTTTTAAAAGGCCCCATGAAGTCTATACCCCATACATCGAATATGTCGATTTGTAAGTTGTATTTCAAAGGCATAGAATTTCTTTGAGAGATGTTTTCGGTTCTTTGGCATTCGGGGCATGATGCAACATATGTTTTAGTATCTTCATGCATCTCCGGCCAATAGAATCCGCTCGACCATACCTTTGCTTGGGTTCGAAAATGGCTATAGTGTCCACCGTACTCCGCCGAGTGGCACTTCCTTAGAATCTCAACCCTCTCTTCTCTTGGCACACATCTTCTCATTACTCCATCATTGACAAGTTTGAAGAGGTATGGTGCATCCCAAAAGTATTTCCTACTTTCGGAGATTATCTTCTTTTGAGAGTTTTTGTCTAGATGATCGAGAGGCATCTTCCGAATTGCTCGAATGATATCGATCATCCATGTGTCTTTATCAAGCACTCTATAGAGGTGGTCATCTCTCATCTTATCTTCTATGGGCTCTTTATCATCTTGTCCACGATTCATCCTAGACAAATGATCGGCCACAACATTTTCCACCCCTTTTTATCACGAATTTCAACATCAAACTCTTGGAGAAGAAGGATCCAACGAATCAAACGTGGTTTAGCTTCCTTCTTAGCCAAGAGATACTTGATTGCTGCGTGATCGATGTAAACAATGACCTTCGAGTTCACGATGTAAGATCTGAATTTTTCGAAAGCGAATACCACCGCTAACAATTCTTTTTCCGTAGTGGCATAATTTAATTGCGCCCCACTAAGAGTTTTGCTAGCATAGTAAACGGCGTGAACTCGGCCTTCCTTTCTTTGACCCAAGACCGCGCCTACGGCATAGTCACTTGCGTCACACATGATCTCGAAAGGTTGGCTCCAATCCGGAGGTTGGATGATGGGAGCACTCACCAACGCATTTTTCAAGGTCCGGAATGCCGCTAGACACTTCTCATCAAAGTCGAAAGCCACATCCTTTTGAAGGAGATGTGTTAAAGGCTTAGTGATCTTCGAGAAGTCCTTTATAAATCTTCTATAAAATCCGGCATGGCCTAGAAAGCTCCTTAAGGACTTAACATCCGTCAGAGGTGGGAGTTGCTCAACCGTCTCTACCTTAGCCTTGTCCACTTCAATTCCTCTCTCGGATATAACATGTCCGAGCACTATGCCTTGCTTAACCATGAAGTGGCACTTTTCCCAATTTAACACCAAATCTACCTCCACACACCTCGTAAGGACCTTTTCTAAGTTTGCTAAGCAATCCATGAACGTCTTCCCGTAAACGGAAAAATCATCCATAAACACTTCAACAATTTCTTCGATGAATTCCGAAAACACGGCCATCATGCAACGTTGAAAAGAGGTCGGAGCGTTGCATAGGCCGAAGGGCATCCTCCTATATGCAAACGTTCCGTAAGGGCACGTAAACGTTGTCTTATGTTGATCTTCCGGGTGAATGGAAATTTGCATGAACCCCGAGTATCCATCGAGAAAGCAAAAATAAGCATGGTTTGCTAACCTCTCGAGTATCTCGTCAATGAACGGTAGGGGGAAGTGATCTTTCTTCGTCGCTTTGTTAAGCTTACGATAATCGATACACATCCGCCACCCGGTCACGGTTCTTTGCGGTATCAATTCGTTTTTCTCAATCTTCACCACGGTCAAACCTCCTTTCTTCGGTACACGATGCACCGGGCTCACCCATTCGCTATGCGGAACCGGGTAGATGATTCCGGCATCAAGTAACTTGATAACCTCTTTCTTTACTACCTCTCGCATGGCATAGGTTAGCCTCCTTTGGTGGTCCACTACGGGCTTACATTGGTCTTCCATTGGTATACAATGAGTGCAAAAGGCTGGGCTAATTCCTTTGAGATCATTAATCGAATATCCAATCACCTTCCTATGTTTTTTAATAAAATCAGCAACACTTCAGTTTCTTCGAGACTCAATTCGTCGCTCACAATGACTGGATAGGTCTTGTCGGGGCCCAAAAATTCATATTTTAATCCTTTGGGCAAAGGTTTAACGTCTACCTCGGGCACTTGTGGCTCCTCGGGTTTGATTTCTCCTGTGTCTTCGAATTTCTCTTCCTCCACACTACCATCATGCGGCTCTAAGCCTTTTGTTGCTTCCTCTAGTTCTTCATCTTGTTGATTACTAATTTGATTTTCTATTTCTCTTTGCAGCGGGTCTCTAAGGGTTTCAACAAAACAAAGGCTATCTATCTCTTCTACTTCTTCATCTTCGGGAGGAAAGGGTGTAAGGTGTTTAGAAGCACGAAGAAAATTATATGTGTACTTTGTTCCATTAAGGTTCATTGTTACTTTGCCTTCTCCGGCATCTAACACGGCATCAACCAACTTAAGAAAAGGCCTACCTAAGATTATATGATCATGATTACTATAGTAAGCATCAATAACAAAGAAATCGGTTGGTATGTAATTTTTAGAGATTTTTACTTTCATGTTGCAAGCAATACCTAGAGGTTTGATAGTTCTACCATCTCCGATAATTAATGTTGTTGATGTTGGAGCTAAGTCTAGGTTGTGGTCTTGAACTTTATCGTAAATTTTAGAAGACAGAACACTTACTTGGGCTCCGATGTCGCATAAGGCTTTGCATTGAACTCCGTTGATCTCGCAACTCAAGTGTGGTGTCGTCTTCTCTTCTTCTTCAGATCCTATCGCGTAAATTTCAGCGAGGCGAGCGTATGGTGATGCTTCGGGCTTGATCCCCATGATTCTCTTCACCTCGGCAATATGTTCCGGATCCACTATATCATCTCCAAAGAGCTTTTGAAAAATCTCACCGGTGGTTTCAAGGTCGTATGAATTTTCCGCTTTCTTCTCCGGTGGGAAATCCACTTCCAATGCTCTCGCCATTCCCTTTTGGTTAGGGAACGGTCTTCTCTTGTCGAATACTTCTCCGTAATCAATAGGAACCCAATCCATTTGTTCAAACTCCCTTAGTGGCTTCGCGCTTGACATGCTTCTCTTGTTCGTCTCATTTGGTGTGGCGAAGTCGACGTTTGGTGTAGTTCTTGACTTGATGTGTTCTTCTCCAAGCTTTTCCGCGATTGGTTCCTCTTTTGTGACTTCCGGGTTGCCTCTTTAGAAAAATCAGCACACTTCTTCTTTCTCGAATTGTATTCCGGCTCTTCCGCAAGTCTTGTTTCCCAATCTCTTCGCATGGCAGCCGCTTTACTAATTTTTTGTAGAAGTTGGGCGGCTTCCGTGAGTGTTTTCTCCATGAGATCCCCATCTGCACACATTTCGACATGTTGCATGCAACTAGGGGTTAGGGAAAAGAAAAATGTATGCAAGAGTACGTCACCGGTGAAGCCGAGTTTTGGTCCTTGTTCGATCAATCCATTAAACCTATCCCAGGCTTGGTCTATCCCTTCCTCTTCTCCTTGCATGAAAGTGATCACTTGCCTCCTTAGATGTTGAACCTTGCTAATTGGAAAGAACTTCTCGCAAAACTTCTTTGTCAACTTGTTCCAATTGCCTTCAACTTCAAAGGACGCAACCGAATACCATGTCTTTGCATTGCCGGCAAGTGAGTAGAGAAAGAGATTCCATTTGAACCATTCATCGGGAACTCCTTCTTGACGCACCGTGTTGCATATCATCGTGAAATCCCTTATGTGTCTATATGGGTTCTCCGTAACCATCCCTTCGAATGGGTTTGCCGCAACCATCTCGATGATCTTGGATTTAATCTCATACTTGGTCGCTTCGAGCTTCGAATCCGACTCTTGTACTTTTATGTCTTCACATCGAGGGCTAGCGTAGTCCCTTAGTGATTTCTCCGGTTCTTCCACGGGTTGATTAACGAATGCCATCTAGACATAAGATAAAAACAAAAACAAAAACAAAACAAAACGTTTTTCTAGATAATATGTGTTAGATAAAGCAAACAAAAGATAAACTAAATATAAAGCTAAGTTAGATGCAAATCAAACGATGTAAACTAACTTGCTCCCCGGCAACGGCGCCAGAAAAAGGGGCTTGTTGACGGATAAAAGACGTATCCCTCTACGATCCGCAAGCGTACGGACCCCACACCTTTTTCACCACGGGATTCCCAAGGTTCTTGTCAATCCACGGAGCAAGGGGATTACAAGCGTTCGATCTACAACGACACCCTAGCTACTAAAACCCTAACTATTATTATACTAGAAAACAACTAAACTACACTAGAGAGAATGATTAAGATATCAAGATAAAAGACACTCGCCCACGGGTCTACGATACTAGAGCATGCAATTGCTTAAAAACATGAAAACCAATCTAATCTATCGGGGTTGTGACCACGGTTTCGCCCTTTCCCTCCTCTCGTACTGTCACTACGCGAAGGTATTCATGACTAGACCTTTGATGGACACGGCGTATTGAATGGATCCAAGGAAGCATTGGAGCTCTACTCCCTTTACGGCATGGTAGCTAACCTTAAGCATTAAAGTATATTCAACACAAGATGATAGATAGATAAACCAACAAAGTGCGATTACATCTCAAGATCGATTACAACCCATGGATGAATGAGAAGATTACCCCATCAAGGTGCTGATCATGGCACCGTTGATCATGGTTTCCCTTCCGCCGGTGTCTTCCTCCTTCTCCACGAGAGGGTGCTTCCTTCGAGGTGGTTGATCTCCCTCCCAGAGATCCTCCTCCTCTCTCTCTAGCTTGTGGATGGCCTTCTGGTGCGAATGACTCCCCCTCCTCGGTGTTGGCGGCGCCTCGGGGCTTTTAGGGTTGAAGATCCTTCGAGGGCAAGGAAAACGGGACCGAACCGGTGCCAGAACAGGGCTGGGCCGGCCGGCCTGGGCCCAGTTCGGCCCGGTTCGGTCGCCCCTTTTGCTCCGTGGGTCCTTATGCACTTATGTACTTTGCCCCCTCCACTTGCATGATTTTGATGATGTTATCCTCGCGTCCAAGATGGAGGTTCTCTTCGTATGAAGTTCGATCTTTTACGCTTCAATCCCCGGGGGTGTTCCTCATAGCACTTCGGTCCTTGCCACCTTTGGAAGTGATGTCATCAAGCTCATGAACACGAACAAGACTCCGTAAATACTCCTTTGAACTAGTTGCGAATCCGTCCTTTATGTCCATGTTTTCCTACATAAACACAACACTTCCAAACGCATGCACAAAGATGAACTTGTTACATGATTAGTGTGCCTAGTGGCGGGTTAGTTCCATAATCAAATCCAAACCAAAGTGTAATGAACATGCTAGGTGTACAAAAATACACCGTCAACAGACCTCAACACCCTACTCATCATCCCGGAGCCCAAAGCCTCGTCTTGGTACAAGTCATTGAGGTTCCTCACCAAACGGCCGCGCTGCTTCAGCACCTTCTTCTTTGGCGACATCTTGGATCAAACACCTGAAATAGACAAGAGTAAATCAATTAGTACATAATTACATTTAAATATAAAATAGTAATAAATAAGAAACACGTTATACTAGTACATGAAACAAAATATCCTAGTAAATTATAGACATATTTACAATTAGTACAGTTCTTACATGTTTTAGAAATAATCGTCATAATCCGGAATATTTGGATCATAGTCATCATCACTATCTCGCATGTCCATAGACTCAACGCCGTGCTCCAAAGGCGGAACAATGTCATCATCATCATTGTCATTGCCTAAACGTAATCGCTCAAGTAATCTTAGGTCGTCATCATTTTGAACCTCTTCTGCATCATCGTCGTCGACACCCATTTCATTGTCTACTTCCATTTCGATTGCTTGGGTTAAGTCTATCTCAAAGCTCCCTTCTAGCCCATCCTCTTGGAAGAAATCTCCATCATATGTGTTTGGGTCTAGTAGGTGGTAATCTTCATTGCCTGGGGCAGGTAGTTTACCGTGTGGCGATACCTTGTACACAACACTCCAACCCTAGAGACGCTAGGGATGGCAACGGGCACAGATTACCCGCGTGCCCGCGGGTAAAAACCCGATAGGGCGAGGGTACGGGTTTCTCTTTCTGCCCACGGGCACGGGTGCGGGTTTTACATTGTACCCACGGGCAAAATTGCAGCGGGCATAAAAAACCTCTACCCGTGCCCGCGAACCCGACAAGTATCCGTGACATGTGGACCTCATATACAAGTATATAATGAAATCGGCATGCTTTCTAGGGTTTCGTCTCATTTTTCTCCTCCCTCCCATCCAGCCACATCTGGCTGGTGGCCGCCGCCACCCATCGTCCCACCCATCCCCCGCTGCCCAACACCAGGCGGAGCCGACGCACGGCGCCCCGCGCCCCGCTGTCGACTTCCACGAGCCCCCACCATCCGCAGCCCCGAGGCCCGCCGTCGGCCGCCGCGAGCCATCACCGTCCGCCGCGGTGAGCCCCCCACCGTCGGCCGCCGCGAGCCACCGCCATCCGCCGCCGCGAGCCACCGCCGTCCGCCGCCCCGGAGCTCGCCCGGCCCCCTATTGCGCGGCTCGACTTCGAGATGCCCCCGACCTCTTCGCTCACCCCGGAGCTCCCCCCCCCGCTCGCCGCTCGCCCGGAGCTCTCCCCTGTTGTCCTGACGGGCATGGGTGTGCCCGCGGGTTTAATGTGCCCGCGGGTGGCGGGCGCGGGCACAACTTCCTGCCCGTGACGGGTCGCGGGCGCGGGCATGGGCACAGGGTTTGCCTCGCGGGCGCGGGTTTATAAACCCTCTACCCGCGGGTATTGTGCCCGTTGCCATCCATAAGAGACGCTTGTCAGTTTTACAAGGGTATGAGAGGTAATATACTTGTGTCGTCTATTGGGCCACAATATAGACATCGTGCCCTGGGTACACAGATGACTGCTTAATTTCGACGAGCCCAAGATTCTTATTTTGTCTCATACCACGAGCGCTTGGATCAAACCAATGGCACTTGAATATGACAGGTTTAAGAGGTTTGCAACCATGATACTCGAGTTCGTATATTTCTTGAAGTCTTCCAAAGTAATCTACCCCATCGAATGAGCTACGCGTACAAACTCCATTATTTGTGGTTCTTCGATTGGGCCTTTCCTCCTCGTATTTTGTCATGTGAAAGCGATATCCATTCACATCATAAACATTATTTGAGTTCACCCTGAAGGTGAAGCCTCCCGAAACCTGCCTCACCTCAGGATTCATCAACGGATCGGTTAGACCCTGCAATTTCAGGGAGGATAGTGGTTAATGCGATACTGAGTATGAGCTAAAATACTTTTAATGTACTGAGTACGAGCTAAATTACCTTCTGTTTGAACCATGCAATGAAATCGATATTTCTGGTTCCCGGTGGTATGTCCGGCGAAATCCTATCAACCGCACCATGGCGAAGAAGGGTTTCCTCCTCGTGGTCGTTAGGTGGCCTTGAATGACCCCAGAATTGCCCAATAAATTCACTGCACCAAATCAAATGAGGTTGGATGTAGATGAGGCAACATACAAGAAAGGAAATGATGAGATTTAACGACAACTTACTTTATGTATGGTCGTACTTCCTCAAGGTTGCGCAAAATATATATCGTGATAGTGCGCCACTCTTCAAGAGATAAGGTCTTTCGCGTCCGAACACTTGCACTTCCAAGTTGTCCTCAGAAAAGGCTGAGGTTCGATTCATTTTCTCCAGTATTGTATCGAGGAGGGCGATTATGCACGTTGGGAAGGTGCTCCTCATAGTATTTAGTTGTCAAGTTTGACACCTCCTGCAGAATTTGTGCCTTTGCAATGCAAGCTTCAATTTTATTTTTTTTACATGTGCTTCGAAGAACCTTGCAAACCCTCTCAATTGGATAGCACCAACGGTTCTGCACGGGCCCCCCCCCCCAATTGTGCCTCACGCGGGAGGTGCAAAATCATATGTTCCATCGGGTTGAAGAAGCCGGGTGGAAAGATCTTCTCTAGCTTACAGAGCAACACAGGTGCAATTTGTTCTAGTTTGTCAATCACAACACGAGATAACTCCTTAGCGCAAAGCTAACAGAAGAAATAACTCAACTCGCCAAAGACTTGCCACACATGCTCGTGCACATAGCCTCGAACCATCACCGGAAGAAGCCGCTCGATCCAAATGTGGTAGTCATGACTTTTCAGCCCTTTTAATTTTAGATTAGTTAAATTGACTCCCCTCCTCAGATTCGCAGCATACCCATCAGGGAACATTAACTTTTGGATCCATTCTAGTACTTCCTTTCTTGTTCCCTACTAAGGACGAAATCAGCCTTAGGCCTTTTCCATTTCTTGCCCGGTATAGGCTTTGGGATGACTTGCTTTGGCCTATCGCATAACATTTCTATATCGACTCTAGCCTTAACATTGTCCTTACTCTTCTCCGGTATGTCCATGATTGTACCCCACAGTGCCTCGGCAACATTCTTTTCGGTATGCATCACATCAATGTTATGTGGAAGATGAAGATCTTCCATGTAGGGTAGCCTCCACAAGCCCGACTTCTGCGTCCAGGCATGTTGCACACCATATCCCACAAAACGATGTTCTCCTTCTTTGAGCACGAGAGCGTCTACCTGAGCTTGAGCCTCAACACCAGTCATCATGTGCGGGGGTGGATCTTTAACTAAGACACCTTTTATAAAATTCTTTGTGTCTCGTCTGAATTGATGGTCAAGAGGGAGGAATTGTCGATGTTTGTCGAATGAAGAATACTTCCCACCGTTCTTCAACCAAATGAACATCAGAGCTGCCTTGCATACTGGGCAAGGGAACTTCCCATGGACACACCAACCGCAAAATATCCCATAAGCCAGCATGTCATGCAAGGAGTACATGTACCACACGTGCATTTTGAAGTTTGTCTTCGTAGCTCGGTCGTATGTCGTCACCCCTTCATTCCAAGCCTTGAGCAAATCATCAATCAGAGGCTCCATGTACACACACATATTATCTCCCGGGTATCCAGGAATTATCAACGACATGAATACGTACTGCCGTTGAAAGACGATGCCGGGGGGTAGGTTGAGGAGGATTACAAACACGGGCCAACAAGTGTATGGGGCAGCTAACATTCCATAAGGATTGAACCCATTTGTCGCCAGCACAACACGTACATTGCGAGCCTCTACCGCTTTGTCAGCATGCTTCTCATCAAACTTTGTCCATGCTTCAGCATCGGATGGATGTGTAAGGTTATCACTGTATCGGCGACCCGTTTTGTGCCAAGTCATTTGCTTTGCAGATTCCTCGGTCATGTACATTTGTTGGATCCGCTGTATGGGCGAGAGGTACCGCAGGACACTCACTGGGGTCGTGAGCTGCGTCTTTGGACGACCCTCACCAGAGTCTACCTCAATGTACCGAGATGCTTTACATTTCGGACAGTGCGTGGCTTTCTCATGATCTTTCCTGAATAAGACACATCCATTCGGACAGGCATGTATCTTCTCGTATGGCATCTTAAGTGCACGAAGGACTTTTTGGGCTTCATACATGTTCTTTGGCAAAATGTGATCTTCGGGAAGCATGTCTCTAATCACAGTCACCAAAGCATCAAAGCATTCTCGACTCAGGTTATGCTGGGACTTTACGGCCATGAGGCGGCCGATGGAGTCTAGTTGAGATTGTTTGGTGTGCTTGTGAAGGGGTTTTTGTGCTGCAGCCAACATGTCATAATATGCCTTCGTGCTTGGCTCTGGCTCCTCCTTTGGACGTTCTCCTTGAAAATGTGCTTCATGAAAGTCATCTAGCATGTTTGCTACTCCAGCATCACTATCAAGTTCTCCAATGCGTTGTCTCACGGCCTCAGATCTCATACGACAGGTTTCACTGTGAAAGGTCCACTTGGAGTAGTCTCTCGTAAAACCAAAGTTGTAGAGATGAGCTACCATGACCTCCTTTGTCCTTTTGCGTGAGTTTCCGCACTTGCGGCAGGGACACCATATCGTTTTACTATCTTTAGGCCCTTTAACCTTTCTAAATGCTTCATCCATGAAAGCTTGAGCATTGTCAATCCATTCTTGTGTCACACGACCATTTGGTGCCCATCCTTTGTACATCCACTCACAGTCACCCATTCTCTATCATATCAGCGAGTCATATGAAATACATTGCATCATCTACACGATGTCTACACATTCTAATAGGTAAAGATAGGTCCTAATCCCACCCATGAATGCGTAGATGGGGTTAGTTCCTATGGTCTACTCCGATCCGAGACAGAATTTTGGCAGCACCTCCCCGCTATTCTCCAAATACACGTCCCGTTAGGGAGATTGTGTATCCGGAGAACAACGGGGAGGCGCTGCCGAAACTCTATCTCGGATCGGAGTAGACCATAGAAACTAACCCCATCTAGGCATCCACGGGTTGTCCAAAAAACGTGGACAATTCGAAACAGATACAACCATAAATATGCAAAGATTTGCATATTTCAAACTGTATCTCTTTTGAACGGGAGACGCCTAACTAGGTTTCGTGATCTACAACATCTAGGAACTTGATGGCGAGGCAGGGGCGTGCTCACCTAGTGACTTGATGGCGAGGCAGGGGCAGGCGGCAAGACCAGGGTCGACCGGGCCTCCGAGACAATGTGAGCGCGAATTTCCAACTCCTCCTTTAGCGGTGGCGACCAGGCCTCCTTCCTGCAAAAATAGATCAATGATGGGTGTTTAGTTGAAATTTCGGCAGCACCTCCCCTGTACGGTGAGGTTTCCAAAACCTGCAACAAAAGGCACAACACGACGGTCGGGCTAGACACGGGCTTTCTTCCAACGGCTCGATGGCCGGAAAATCACATGTAGTGCCCCCATGCTATCCACGAGTTTCGCCTAGGAGATCGACAAATCACCCCTCTTTCTCCAAAAAAAGCTTCCGGTGGTCAGTGCGACACCTCAAGGCATCTCATCCTATAAAATTTATATGCATTAGATGTATGAAAACAAAAATTAGAGACATGATAAATTTGCTAGTATTAGATACCTTAATTGCTAACTAGCAAGAATTCTACATCACTAATTCGTCAAGACACCTAAAATTTGATAACTGAAATCTCTAACTTATATATCCAACATCACTAATTCATCACTAATTTGTAGCTAAATTACTGAAATCGAGACGAAGTCGAGAGAGCCCTCACAAGGGGTGAAGCACTGATGTTGGATGCGTTTGTGGCAATGGATCCTTCGACGTCTCCTAACCCCCCTCCACGTCGGCCTTCTCCATCTCCTCCTCCTTCTCTCCCCTCCTACTTCTCCTTCGTAGCCGGCCTCCTCCTCCTTGGCAGCCGAGGGAGGTGGCGGTGGGCGAGGCGGCAGGGGATGGGGTGGGGCGGGGTGGGGGCGGGTCGGCGCGGGCGGGGCGGTGGCGGCGGCGCAGCGGGGCGGGGGCCGGGCGGTGGCGGCGGCGGCGGCGAGTGGGGGGGGGGCGGGGTCGGGGCCGGGGCGGCGCGACCGGGCGGCGGCGGAGCGGGCGGGGCCGGCGTGGCGCGGCCGGGCGGTGGCGGCGGCGGAGCGGGGGCGGGGGTCGGGTGCGGTGGGGAGGCGCGGTTGTGTGCTGGTGTGCTGTTGGGTCGGCGGCGCGCGTTGTTGGCCGGGGTGAGGCAAAAAAAACCTTCGCCGAGAGCCAAGATCTACGGCTCTCGGCGAAGCTGACGAGCGGGCCCCGCAACTGGTCCTTCGCCGAGAGCCAAGATCCAAAGCTCTCGGCGAAGCTGACATGCGGGCCCCACGCTCCGGACGCTCGCTGTCAACTAAAATAAAAAAGTGGACTCTTCGCCGAGAGCCACGGGGCCGGCTCTCGGCGAAACTGACGTGCGGGCCCCGCGCTCCGAACAATCACTGTCGACTAAAATAAAAAAATGGACTCTTCGCCGAGAGCCATGAGGGCCGGCTCTCGGCAAAGGTCCCCTCTTCACCGAGAGCCAAACACTCGCCAAAGATTATTTTCATCAAATTTTATTTAAAAATAGCAAACAAATTCAAAATTTCACCAAAACTTAACATGTCACTAGATATGTTGTGTATTGCTTATAAAAAAGTGGTTGTACTCAAATTCAAAATGAAAATTCACAAAGAGACCAAACCAAGTGATATTAGTTCAAATTTTCTGAAACTTCTCGTGAGATGTTCCAGTTTGTAAAGAGCGGATGTGTCAACTTGTTCAAAACACTCTCTACTATTTATCACAATCTCCATGTATGATATCACAATTACTCGACAAAA
Source organism: Cenchrus americanus (assembly GCA_947561735.1). NCBI lineage: Eukaryota > Viridiplantae > Streptophyta > Magnoliopsida > Poales > Poaceae > Cenchrus > Cenchrus americanus. Next base: position 265,814,184 of record OX387239.1, read on the forward strand.
TTCGTGATTTTTCAACTTCATTTGAATTTTATATAATTTTTTTACCTTTCTACCACACGATCTTCATCATGATACGAGAACCAAATGCAAGAAAATTGAGCTTCATTTCATGTACATGGTCTTAGAGATGTCTCATGAACATGAATATCATTTTTCGAACAAATTTGCTCTATGATTTTATGCACTTGCAGTTCATATCAGACGTATAAGAATCAAATACAAAGAAAGAAGTGAAATTGTTAAATATAGGAAACAAAGATAAAATGGCGCTAACTTTGAACATGTATATTGTATGAGTGTATGTGGATCAAGGAAAAAGATTGGACTCGAAAATGTGAAGTTTTTTTTGGAAAATTCGCCGTGAGCATTGTCAAAACACTCACCGAAGATGTTATGCTCTCGGCGAAAGTGGACCCTGCGCCGTGTGTGTTTCTTCGCCGAGAACCAGGTACGTGTGGCTCTCGGCGAATTTAACAGGCGGAGACGGCCGTTACGCCTGCGGCGGTGGCGCCGTCAGATGAACCCTTTGCCGAGAGCTGAAAGCAGAAAACTCGGTAAAGGGGCTGTTCACCGTGGGCCAGTCCTTCGCCGAGAGCTAGACCCTGTGCTCTCGGCGAAGAGAGGCTTCACCGAGAGTTGGAGCTTTGGCTCTCGGCGAAGCTCCTGACTCACGGGAAGACTCTGCTTCCGGTAGTGAATATATATATGAGTTGATGTTGAGTGAGAGTAACTAGCAGCCAATGAGGATCAACAAAAGAATGGTCTAGGCATCTAACTGATGGCAATACGGGCTTTGACCTGGATCGCATTCTCCGTGTCGTCGTCTCCAAGAACGGAATTTGGCACGACGAACTGGAAGCAGCCGTTAGCTAGGGCTGGCAGCCCATCGGAGAGGTCCGTGCAAGCGGCCTGGAAGTCCGACGTCTGGTAGTGGCTGCGGCACAAGCTACCGTGGCCGTAGCGCGAGAAGATCAGCTCGCACTGCGCCGGCACCGGCTGGACAACGCCGATGGCCGTGGAGGCGGTGGCGTGAGGATGGATACACAGTGAGGAGGAAGTTGAAGCCTTTGGTGGTGCAGAGTTTAGTTGTGTGTCCTGGCGAAATGGTCCAGGAGCGCGGCTAGCTGCGGAGACGACGAAGCCGCACGTCTCCCCGGGGCAGTGGCACGGCGCGTGCGGGCACGCCCGGCGATGGCGTTCCCGGCCGTGGTAGGCCGGCGTAGCGACACAGCCGTGAGGGCGCGTATGGGCAGGATGCGGATGGAGCTGACAGAGGCGCTCCATGGTGTGGCGACGCCGCAGGCCGCAGACGTGGCACTCGCCGGCGGCGGCCTCGCGCTTGTCGCGGCAAGACGAGCACACCGCATGCCTCACCTCGCAGCGCATCTCCCACGCAAACCAACAGCGACGCCGACGCTGGCTCGGAGGAGCCTTCTTCGTCAACGCTGGTGTTGCTGTCCAAAGGTTCCTCCTCGTCCTCAGCGAACTCGCCGCCGCCGTTCGGTGCTGGCATCTCTTTGGTTGCAGCTAGATCCAGATCCAGTAATGTCCTTATCTGTGATCTTTAGCCTCTGAAACACATAATGCCAAACTTAGGTTCCACCGAACTGGACGTATTGTTATGGATATCCGTTACACGTAGCAGTTGGAGCCAAATTTTGGACTACCCAAACAATTCTGAACTAACGGATCAAGATTGTTCCATTCCATCCACAGATGAAGCGATAAGTTGTTACTAATAGAAACAGGTGTACTTGCCTATTTAACCGTCTCAGATCAACGCTTTATGAGATGAGACTGCGCACATACATGACGGCGTCAATGTGCTTGCCTAACCCAGAATGATCTAGCAGCTAGTGAAAATTCGGACGTTGACCTGGATCGTGTCCTTGTTCTCCTCTCCAAGAGCGATGGTTGGCACAAAAAACTGGAAGCAGTCGTCAGGGCTAGGCAGCCCACTGGAGAGGTCCACAGATGCTACTCTGAACTTGCATCTTTGGTACTGGTCGGTTAGCTGATCACCGAGGCGGCGCTTCATAGAGCTCACGTACCGCGAGTAGATGATCTCGAATTCCATCGGGGGGAAAATAATTGGGTGCGCACCGGGCGCACCGCGGCCTCGGTGCGCACCCCCTCGTGGCACTTCGCGATTGGCCGGAGAGCCTGCGGCCTCGCGGCGACGATTGGATGCACGGCTCGCTCCCGGCTGCAGCCTCGCGATCTGCTGCTCGGCTCTCGTTTCCCGCTCCGCATGCCCTGCTGCTCGGCTCCCGCACGAAGAGTCTCCCGCACGAACACAACCGCGGCTTCTCCGTCCTGTTGCTTCCCGCCGACGTGAAGCTGAGGTCCGGCTGCTCCGTCATCTGCTGCCTGGACACTTTCCCGTCATCGCGCTGAGTTGGCACTGGCCACAGGTGGGTGGCGCTCGTAGGCGCGGACATGGCTGTCACGCTGCACAACCCTTGAGAGTGGCTGCTTGACGCCCCTCAGCACGCACCCATGGTCGGTGCCGCCGACCTCCGGGACGACGGCTGCGTCCTGTGGCGTGCGTGGCTCGACGTGTGGCCCAACTCCGACGACCTCGTCCCGGCGGAGGAGTTCGGGGACGGCTTCGGAAGGTTATGTTCTCGGTGAGGCCCGACCGCCCGAGCAGGTGCGATGAACTACTCAAACGGAAGAGACATAAGTAGCAAAGTAAAAAAATCAGAAGGGAAGGCGACTGATTAATCAGGAGACGGAAGATCCAGTTAGCAAGGAGCTGCCGATGACGCATACACCAGGCAGCGACGTCCTGCAAGGCAGCCCCGTGGTGGTGCTTCGGGTCCCTCTCCGCCGCCGGGTCGGGCGGAACCGCCGCAGTCTCCATTCTCCGTCTTCAACCACCGAGCCCAGCCGAGCGCGGGACTGCGGCGATGGCATAGCAGCGCGAGCCGTGAGATCGCAGCAGCCGCGCCGAATGAAAGCAGAGCGACGGGAGGCGTCTTCGTTGGATGGGCAACCGACGGCATCGCGCGGGGGTGCGCACCGAGGCCGCGGTGCGCCCGGTGCGCACCCAATTATTTTCCCATCGGGGACGGTCCCTTACCACTGGCGGCGGCATTAGGGCAGATGCAAAGCACGGAGATAGAACAACCAAGCGGATTGCGCCCCACCTTCAGCAGGAACAGGAGGCGCGGCGGGGTGCTGGCAGCACAGTCAGCACGAAGGAAGTTGAATCCGTCATTGAGACGGACTTTGAATTGATCACCGGCCAACAAGGTGCACGGCCAGCCGTGGACACTGGAGAAGTGGTCCAGGAGCACCTCTGTGGAGCCCACAAAACCACAGTCCTTGCCAGGGCAGCGGCCGGGCACGTGTGGGCACTTGAGCCGGTGGCCTTCCCTATCGTGGTAGGTGGTACACCGGCCTAGTGGTGCAGCCATAGGTGGCATTAGAGCACGGGAAGCTGATAGACTCCACCAGGCGCTTTATGGCATGACATCGGCTGTAGCCACCAGTGGCAACGCCGCACACATGGCACTTGCTGGCTGCCTTGAGCTTGTCAAGGCAAACCGAACACACCACATGCCCCGCCTTGCACTGCATGCAGGCAGCATAGATGTAATCAGCATGCGCACTAAGATAAACTGTTAGTGAATGGAACAATGACGTGTGCATGTATGTTCATAGATAAAATCAGCAAAGCAATGGAGACTACAGTTGTCTTGTTAAAAACGTTTATAAATTAAAAGTTCTTTAGAACATTGTAGAGCTTGAAATATCTTGAAACAGATATGAAAATGTGGATGAAATTTGCTTGAGATCCGATGTTATGCTTGAGAGGTGAGAACCTTTTATCCCAATGCCAAGCTATGAAACCTCCAAAACCATAAGCCGGTAATAATCAGTACTTTTTTCTGTGACAGAAGATACAAAAGTAACAGTATGCAGCGATGTCAGTGGCGGAGCCAGGAACCAACTTAAGGAGGGGCCAGTTGCTACAGTAATTGCATGGTTAGCTTAATTGTCTGGTAAAGAGCAGAGGTCGATGTGAGCTCATGAGAGCGGTGGAAAGATGAAGTCTGGCGTTAACCACGCGTTGGCCGTAGGGAGTAGTAGACAGGGAGTTGAATGGAGACTCTCAATGGATTGTGTGCCGGAGTGCTGCTTGCATGGTGACATAGTTCTCCTGGTTAGTTTTTTCTAGGGAAAAAGGGACTTTAGTAGTGATATGGATTTGCTAGAGTTAAACATGCATGGCTTGACTGCTAGTTTTTACAACTCTATATGTTTTTATAACTAAGGAACTATTGCATGTATAAACATATGTATAGAAATTTGTATGGATCAAGGGGGGGCCATGGCCCACCTTGGCCAATACTTGGCTCCGCCAGTGAGCGATGTAGTGTTAGTGTGTTACCCAGTGAAATGTGGGGAATTCTCTATAAATCAGTTTATTTTATTGCCGCTGTCTCTTGGAGCCTTCAATGTGTTATTAGAGACTGAGCAGATAAATGAATTATTGCAGTCCATTTGTCATTGTATCTCAAATATTTCTGATGCTCATATTTTCATAAATAAGGGTATTAAGCAATGAGCAGCTTACATATTTCATCACCATGCACCATTGAGAATTTCTTGTGTTAAAAGGGGGCTGCATTTACTATTACAACATGTACAATGGTATGTATAATGTATCGGGCTCAAGTTATATCCAGTGTGGAGGGAAACCTAATAATGATCCTGATGGGAGTAAGGAGGAAAAAGACTCTAGAACTTTCACAAGCTCAGAAGAGATGGTAAGCTCATTGTTGCAGAGGAAAATAGGCCTTCAGGTAATATTAGTACTTTTGGTTGTTCGGAGACTAGAAATAGTGGAATGGTCCATAACACACATGCTGTGGATGGCAGTCATATCTACACAGATAGTCAAGGAGTTATTGGCAGAATAGAGAAATAGCTAACCTCTCAAAGCAAGTTTTTCTTTTCATTTGACTGCTAGGCAGAAGGTTGGGGTAGAGTCCCACAGTCCATTCTGTGAATCAGGTTGTGGAATCACCCATTCAATATTCATAACAAGAATACAACAATAGGAATGGATGATGGTCCGCCGAGGACAGTCCCTCATTTCACACAAGTTCAGTTCCTTGACTAACCGAGTGTTCGGCCGGTAGAATGAATAGTGCTCGGCTGGTAGAATGAATAGTATTACGTGAGAGGAAATGGGTAGGAAAAAAAGCCAGCCGAGCACCTTTCCTATGCCAGCCCAACAGGGGCTTACAAATTGGCGAATCAAACTGATACAAGGAGTACAAGCTGTTCAAGCCTTTAAACCGAAGACCAACTGATAAGGCACTGGAAGCCGGATTCCAATTCTATCCCTAATAATTGCTCTGTTCATAAGATGGTATAAGAATCATACATTTTATATATGCTCGTCATCATTTCTTCTAGTTCAGATATCTCTATAAGACTCTAAGAAACGTGATAAAATTAAGCGTGTTACTCGTCTTCAGTTCATGAGTGCTGACGTAACGAGTCCAGAATGTGACTCCGGTGCTTGCGAACTTGGTACTCGGCAGAGTTTGGCGGATGGATTGCAGGGGCTCGTGGTTGGTTCGGATCAATGCGCGGGTTAATCGGCGGATTTGATCGATTGCGGTGCTATTCGACGGATGGATGAGTGCATTCGATTTGTCAGAGGTCTAGCAGAAGGCCCGTGCGTACCTGGAAGATGGGGGGCTTGAGCGGGAGGAAGCACACGCCGCAGTCGAGGGCGTCCGTGTCCTCCACCATCGCGTCCCCCGCCGCCGCCGCAGCAGCGGCGCTCTCCGTCCGGACCTGCGATGGCGGCATTGCTGCCACATCGGAAGATAAGGATCCCTTGCTCTTCTTTTGGACGCCAGCTATTGCCCGAGCCGTCGTTGCCCTCTTCCCCGCAGTTCCATGGACCTTCCGCCGCTCTTCCTCGGCTACCTGAAAAGATTCGCCGGCGCGAAGCCTCACCATGGCTCGTCGATGTACGTGTACGGTCCTGTGCTCCAGGCCGCACTGGTGCCAAGCAGCTACTGCTGGCTGGTGGCTGATGGCCGCTGCTGGTTTGTTATGAGAGAAGAGTAATGCTGGCTGATTGCTGGTGGCTGGTTTGTTCTGAGACAACAGTATTGCTGGCTGGTGGCTGATAAGCCGAGCGAACAGGTTGTACGTAAGGGAAGTACCGAGCGTAGTGGTCAGCAGCTGCATAGGGGAAGTACCGAGCGTACTGGTTACGAGAGTCCTAGTAGCATCACAGATCTTGAGTTCGACTCCCCGTGGGAGTGAATTTCTCAAGATTTAATGGCGTTTGCATCAGTGGTAGGCGACGTTCTCGTCGACAGCGAGGCACCTGTGGTGACTTCGTCTATCTTGAGGATCTACCGACACAGTCTTCGAAGTTGTTCTTAAGGGTATGGTTTGCGTGTGTATTCATAGGGATGAGTGTGCATGCGTTGTGAGTATCTCCGATGTATTGTGTAATTCGGAAAAATCCCTCTTTGAGGGCTTTTTTTATTAAACGCATCTGTATTTCTTAAGTAAGGAAAACGTACAAATACAAGTGCACGTACACGTACGAATACATATATGCCCATAAAGGATACAGGTACCAAATGTCACAAAGGACCCTAAAGAAGAAAAAAATTACAGCGATGTCCCTGGAACCTTCGCAAACCGGAACCACCAGGGCTTGACCTCCTCGTCGCCGGCCGTCGCCACCGAGGAAGAAGGCGAGCACCAACTCAAGCTGGAGAGATCCCATCGCCCACTGGCTTCTGGAGGAGTTGAAATAGACACCACCGCAAAAGACGGGATGAAGCCATCGGCGGCGCACATCAACCGGGGTCGCACCCAACCCCTGCAGCCCCCTGAACCTTGACTCGCCATCGACGAACAGCGCCGCCGAGGGGACACCAAGCGAGATCCAACCAGCCACCATCCGCATCACCCACAGCCAACACCGTACCCTTGAAGATGAAGACCAACAGAAGCATCACCTGAGCAAGATGACGAGTCGCATGCCAAGGACTCCTACACAGGAGCTCCCGAGCTCTCCTCTGACACCGGAGTGGAGCGCCAGAGGGGCGAGGAGGAGCCGGAGCATTATTCGCCAGCAACGCCGCCGGCCTCGCCTCGTCGACGTCACCTCGAAAAGCAAGCCGCAGGAGAGCATCGTCCCCCCCCCCCCCCCGACGAACCATAGCTCCGCCATGAACAACCGACGACAAGCAAACTATAGACCTAAGAAAACAGAAACCTAGCCTATATACATCCGTGCAGCGATTCCCCGGCCCTCCTCCCTCTCCGGTGGCATTCCGGCCGCCCGAGAGGGACGGAGCCGACAGAATTGCCGCCTGAACTGTGCGTCGCCTCCTTTTCGCCCCGGTCAACTATAGCTGGGCAACGGGCTGGAAGGAGCGAGAGACGTCAGTTAGGTCAGGCCTTCGAGGGCTTTACTTGTGTGCCATTATAAAAGTTTGTTATACATGTGGGCTATTGGAAAGTTGGAGTACACAGAATGTGCACATTGCTCAAAATTTTGTTGCCCTTAACCATTCTATCGACTGTCTTTTAGAATTTCTCCGTTTGTGACCCTGACAACCGGAATTCAGCACGCGAAATGACCTTCTTGCTCCCACTCTCTGATTCTCCTTTCTGCTCCTCTCCTCATTCTCCCCTGTTTCACATGATCAGACCGCAAGGGTGGCGACGCGCAGAGAGACGAGGCGTGCTTCCCCACCGCAGCCCACTGGGCCGGTACCTGCCCGCAGTCAGTCGTTCCGGTCATGCGCACGCCCCTCTCCCTTCCTGCTCACCACCACTGCTCCTCATGTCCCGCGCCGCCACCACCCCTGTGCGCGGTCGCACCATCGCATGCGACTGTGGAGGGGAGGGCGAGATCGACTCCGGCGATGCTCTGCGGGCAGTCGTGGCACGTGCAGCTGGAGGCCTTCTCTGTGCTCCACCTGGATGCCCCATCGTCGACCCGCCCACCGTCATGGAGCGCATCCTCAACAACTTCACCATGCTCGACGTGGTTGCTGGCCTCGGCGTCGCGAAGGAGGGCGTTGTGGACACACCGAAGCAGGTCTTCGTCGGCGACGCCGCGACACTGGCCGCCGGTGGCGACGACGCAAACACGGGTAGTCAGCCTCCGGTTTCGCTGATCACCAAGCCGATAGAGGTCGATGCCAGCACCACGTCGCATGACCTCTGCCTGGTCTACCGTTGGGAGGCCTTCGCGGTGCTCCACGAGTTCGTCAACCATGACGCCGTGCTCTTCAGGTCTACGTGGTGGGCGGCCACGCCACTTGCGTCACACGAAGCAGCATGCTAGATGTACCCGACGAGCACTTGCATGACGCTGTTGGCACTTCTTATCGATGAATTTTATCCCTCACATTAAATGGAAAAGGAGCTAAAATATGATTAGATCACCTTATTAGGGTTTATATTGACAATTTCCATGAGTTTTGGTGAATCTATGAATTTGCAGGGACTATTCAGAAAATGTGCAAAGAAACCTCTGTAAAAGACTCCAGAAGGCTCCGGAACTCAACGTGACTTAGCACCTAAAAAATAAGCATCTAGAAGGATCAAGGACCCACCTGGCCGAAGTGGACCCCGAGAGGGGCCCACACCAGACCAACCGGCGCAGTGGTGGGGCCGGTCGGCGACCCCCTGGCACCAACTAGGCCCGGCTTCTGGAATGTCCCTCCACCGCATATGAAGATCAATCTAAACCACATGTTTAGGTCGGTTTGATCCTAAGGTGCACGTCATCTCCTCTGGACTATTTAAGTAGACCCCCTGACCCCAGGGCAGAAGGCAACTCATTCTATCAGATCCTCCATGCCTACCTGAGATTAGAGATCTAGGTTAGAATTAGAGTTGGAGAGTTAGTATCAAGTTAAGAGATTAGAGCCACGGTCTAATTAGCCCTAGCTAATCTTGTTTGAGAGAATTATAGAGCAGTTGAGGCGAAGCTGAAGGAAGGCCTGGACCTATCGGTGTCTCCTCTTCATCTTATACCTCAGGGATCAACTCCATTGGAGCCTGATCCTGAGACCTTACGGGAAAGATCGACTTTTTATTCAAGTGAGCACCATTGTTTTTATTTTTCTTACGGTTCATAACTCTTTGAGTACTTTAATTCCTGTCGCTCTTGAATTAAAGTTGCATGTTTAGTGTAAGCGTGGTGCCTACTAGCTAGCTTATGAATGCCTTCTATATTCCGGATCGTGTGGTAGATCATGGTGGTCACAGCACCATTGAGTCCTTTGTAGTCCACCTCCCATCTATAGAAACCATAGGACTCCCCCATAGATTCTCGAGAGGTTCCCTTTACTAAGTTTGCCTTCAGACTATCACCCCATAAGAACAATATAGACATAGCTTGTGAGGATAAGAACCAGACATCCTTAAGTTTTCCTTATCTCTCTTTCTGTCCAATCCTTGATAGCTACTCAGTTGATTAGTATATACCTCAGATACTCTATTTACCATTCTCCCTGTGGATTCGATATTTAAAACACTCTCCCAGGTGGAATGCTCACCGGTATCCGTGCGCTTGCGGATTATCCATCATAATATTTTTGTAGGCTTAACAAATACCAACAAGCATTTCTGGCTCTGTTGACAGGGAGAACAGTTAAGAGAAAACTCTTCGAGTATAACTAATCTTGTATCTTTCTTTTTTCTTTTTAGTTTTAGATTACCTATTGTCCTTATGGACACCACCCTTATCAAAGATTTTTCGGCACCCTCAGAGCTCAGCCTTAGGCGTATGCCATCATCGAAACCAATCCTATCTGATGCCTATGAGCTGCGCCCACGGTTAATAGAGATGGTCCAAACCAACACGTTCTTAGGAATAGATGACGAAGACCCTTATCATCATCTCCAACAGTTTGAGCAAACTTGTGACTGCCTACACATTGAGGGTATGTCAGACGAGACTATCCGTTGGAAGTTTTTTCCATTCACTCTGAAAGGAAAAGCTCGCCAATGGTACAACCGAACCAAAGAGAAGATGAAAGGTGATTGGGGAATTGTTCGTGCAGATTTTTGCATGGATTTTTACCCCCTATCCAAAGTAGTCGACCTTAGAATCAAGATCATATCCTTCAAACAGAGGGATAATGAGTATATGAGTTCATCCTGGGAACATTTTGAATTCTTTGCAAATCCGGACCAGATCTAAGCCTTCAAGACCATATTCTCCTTCAACATTTCTATATTGCTCTTAATAAGGAATCTAGAGCCTATTTGAATACCTCCTCTCATGGATCATTCATACACCTTACATCTAGTGAAGCTAGAACAGTCCTGTGACAACCCCACCTGAGATAATTCCGTACTATCGCCTAAACCACTCCATTTGGTCATTAAGCGATAATAAAGAAGTATCCCGTTGAGTGTTGCCGGGTTAACGCCCGGTAAATCACTTGACATCACAGAGAGGATCGAACGTATGCATTAAAACTCCCACGAAGGAGAGTCCAGAGTGCCTTACAAATTAACCATCACATCCCCGTAGGGTTCATTATTACAAACATAGTTTCTTGACATGAAAGTAAATGGTTCGGAGTTTATTGAAAACAGCGGAAGATAACTAAATGGTACGATCACATAGTAGGGTTTGTCTATGATGCAATCACTCATCGTCATCCACCCATTCCAGCTCCCAGCCGGGTGGAAGTTCTCCGGGCCACACATCACATGCATTACCTAGAACAACGTTTATAAAGCAAAGCTGAGTATACTAATACTCAACAAGACTTACCCGTCTAAAAGAAGACTTTACCTCTAATCATGCATGGCTTTTGGCTTGTGGGTTTGTTTTCCAAAAAGCTACTAAGTAGTGAATCCTTACTTTCACATTTTAGCTCAATTTCTAGTAGAGTTATCATTACTAGGTAAGCAACTATTGCAATCAAAGTTGTTCAAACAATTAATCAAAGTAATAATCTTCACAAAGTTCCATCATAAAGGGATATCATGGTCAGTCGGGTAAGTAGTCTCAGATGACGGTGAGAGGCCGACAATCGATTGATTCATAACCTTGCAAGGTCGACCTAAACACACGGGAGGTGTCCTCACCAAGAGTTCACCAACCAAGCGGTTCCCGTCATTCTTCGGTTTGGGGATAATAGCTCACAGTCTTAAGTACAAGGTTTATCTGGGCTACGCCACCAAGGTCACCCAGCCTCACGCATGCACTCGGGTGGCGAGCCCGGGGCCGAAACGCTAAGAGTAGTGATAGTAAAACACCGTACCGCCTCATTTAGGTACTAGGCTTACCGTGCCCATTTCCGACAAGTGTTTAGTACTTTCAAACACTTAACCAACAAAGCCATTGAACCAGAGCCCAAATCCCGTGCTCTTACCACATGAGCAATCCATTAATTCATATGGTGATTCCATAAAGGAGATCTTGTTCTCGCGAGTGACGAACATCACTGGACTTGTACCGGATCCTTAAAGCATAGCAACTAGCGTAACCTAGGCTAGTAAAAACAATCAAAAGGGGTACTTAAGGATAATGCATCTAAGTTTTCATTCAATTCCTGAACGTAAATGCTCATAAGATAACAAGAAGTAAATTCAGAAGTTTAAAGTAACACATAGGTTAATGAATAAACCGGGGCTTGCCTTCGTCAGCACAAGCAGACCGACAACCTTCCGGACTTTGGTCCGGGTCTTGCTCTACGGTCACGTAGTGCACGTCTCCTCCTGCTCCCTTGTCCTCGTCAGCCGGCGCTAGCGTATAGCTACCGTCGGGGACTTCTACACGGGGAATGCAATGCAGTGATTAGTAGTGCAATTATTTCAATTTAATTCCAAAAACAGTACCAAACAGCTACCAAGAGTATAAGTTTGGTCATAGTCACCTTAAGAAAAGTATTTAAACATTTCTCCTTTTAAAGATAATCAAAAAGCTTATTTAGCCTTCTCTTTAAGGTGATTGTGTGCACATCTATATACGAATATTTAATTTAAATACACATAGCAAGGGATTTACTTTTGCACCATCATTTTACTTTCCTAACTCATTCCCTTAACTTATGCACAAGAGAATGTATATTTCCTATTTTTCCCTTTACTAGATTAATCTAGTTTACACTTCTTTTACTCAACTAAACACATCTCAAACTTGCCCAACAGTGCCCACTGGCCCTAATGACCAGGAACACTCCCTTGGACAGCAAGGAACTGGTTTTTGCACCACTGAATTTAAAGCACAAAATAAAGGCATTTCTAGCTAGCATATAGAGGATTAATGCATATAAAAATAATTATAGCAGAAATGAATCCAAACTTTCTCCTACACATGCTTTGGTCCAAAACAAGCCCAAAGATAACAAACACACCTATAGCCCTTATGGATCTTGCTACACATATTTATGATTAAAAACAAGCACAAATGATAAAATAATATTTATAACAGAGATAAAATCATGGTAAAGTCACCAAGAATGCATTTTGTTATAACATGACAATAGCCAGAAGTTGGGCTCAAAAATAATTATATTTTAAGCTACAAAAATCATCTAGGCAGATTTATCAATATCACAAGATAATTTATATAGAAAGATCCCTTCAGTAACTTTGTGCAATGTTTGGCACAGAACCTAAACATGCTAGTTCCCACAACATATCCAAAATCCAGATCAAGATCTTGTGTGGATTTTGCAGAAACACAGATCTATGTATTTTACTTTTCAATTTTTCAAGCAAAAATTATAGCTCAAAAGTATATACATATTTGGAGAAGGTTGTAGTTCTTGTTGCACTGAGCACAGAAAAATTGAGTTTGCTATTTTTGGATTTTTCTACGATTTTTAATCGATTTTACAAGTTACTGGACCAAACTATAAAACTGGGAAGAATCTTTTTGCGTGTAGGACCCTAGAACTTTTAAAACTTTTACAAACAGGCCCTTGGTTCCCCCGCCCTTTGACCCGACGGCGGCGGTGTGCTCGCCGGCGGCGAGGTGGGGCACGGGCAGGCAAACAAGCGATGGGGAAAAGCAATTGGGCTCACCCGCGATCGATTGGTGGAGGAGGATCGGCCGGGAAAGTCGCCGGCGAGCGGCGGCGACGGCGCGAGGGCAGCGCGGCCGCGGGGTCTCGGGCGGTGGTGAGGAAAGGGGTGATGCTCAACAATGTGTTGCACCGGGAGCTTCCATGTGGCCTAGGGAAGATGCTAGGCAGGTGCCTGGGCTCGGAGGATCGACGGAGGAGCGAGCTCGTCGGTGGTGGTCCGGCGGCGACCGCGGAAGCTCGGGCTCCAGCGATCGTGCGGCTCGGCTTGATCAACAAGCGACTCGGGGAGCTTTTGTGGTGCACAAGGAAGAGCTCAGAGGCTTGTGGGGGTGAGGGCGTCAACGGGAGGAAGGTTTGCACCGGCGGTGACAATGGCGGAACGGCGGAGCTCGGTGGCGGATGCGTGTGCGCACGAGGAGCGGCCGGGGTGGGTTTTTATAGACGCTGGAGGTCGGTTAGGGGAACTTGAGGTCAACCACATCACCGGTGCACGCGCGGCGTGGGCAGCAAGGCGCGACGACATGCGGCGGAGCGGCGGCCCAATGGCGAGCAGCGGTTGGCACGCCGGCGAGTGGGAAACAGCCACTTGGCACCGTCCAAGCGCTCACGGACGTCACGCACAGTAGCACTCCGGCGCAGCGCATGGACCGATGGGTCCTCCAGTGCCTCGGCGTGCGCGCGCGGCGCGCGTACGGCGGGCTAGCATGGCGCGCGCTCGACGTCGTGCATGAGCGCGCTCTGGCGTCACGGCTGAAAAACAGTTCACTGATGCCGTGTTCAAAATTGTTTTTCTCTGGATTTCATAACTAAAGTGCACCTTACAATCTATAGCAAAGTTGAAGATCACACATTCCTCTACGACTTTCACAAAGGCTGGTAGGGGTTTTACCCAAAGAATTTAGCAGGAACAGCCTGCCAACTTGGCCAAAATCTTGGCGCCGATGAATAGTAAACCAGCACCTTGATTAGCAATTTTCACCACCCTACACTCCAAACTAGCAATGCCACTCAACAGCAAAGTTGTGTGCCTTGAAATTTTGCACATTTTTTCCTTTGGGCGATTTTGAAGTGTTTAGGGAAATTTTGGAGAACGTGCTCAAAATCTAAACTGGCACAAATGGGTCAAAGGGACACTAGGGTTTTTGAGTTAGGGTTTTGACCATGGGTCAACCTAGGGCTCTCATGGGTGGTTAGAGGAGGTGTTAAGAGGGTCATTAGCACAAATCACCACTGAGCAAAAACACGGGGTGTTACAAATCCTAGACAACATTCTAGCCAGCACTAATGATGGTCCTTTAGAAAAGAAAACTTTAGAAGAAGAGATTCCAGAGATAGCTATACCAGAACATATGCCAGAAACATCTCAACCTATAGCTATCCAACATATAGAATCACCACATGAAGAAATTCCTCTACCTGATTTTATAAATGATATCGAGGATGATTTATTTTCCGATTATGAATACACCTCGAAATATCATAAAGAGAAGAGGCCTCGACAGCACACATCTTCTTCACATGAGAAGATAGACCCTTTTGAGCAAACCTTCTCAAGATAACACACTGTGGAGCTTGCATGCATCATGATTGAGGAATGGTTGGAAGAGTTAGAGATTTCCTCTGATGTAGTCCATTTGGATTCACCTTCTATACTGATTCAATGTACAATCAATGGACCCCCCTTTGATGCCCTTTATAATATCCAGTTGTGGGAATTAATATAATGGCCTTATCCTTTTTCCATCAGATTATTAAAAACAAGCCATTATCTCCCACAATGAAATTATTAAAGTGCTCCTTAGGACAAATTATTCAAAGTTCGGGAATTCTCTATGTCTTACCTGTTTCAGTTTATGACATGTTAATTCACCTGAGCTTTCACATTTGTGATATTATGGAGTTCGCTCTTTTAATAGGCAATCCTTTAGAAAAACTCCTTAAGGAAGGACACACAGGGAGACATGATGTTTGCCTAGGCAAAACCATTAAAGTTCCCTTACACTTCTCACATTCGATCCATACTAAGATCGAACCCAGTCGTGAACCTGGCCCAATGGAAGAGGTGAATGAAACATATCTAAAACATTTCGTAGAATCTAATCAAGAAGATGTCACTGAATTCTTCATCGAGGAGGAAGAACAAAATCCTACAGAATCTGAACCCCTCGATGAAACCGAGGAACCCTCGAGACCTCCCATTGAGCTTAAACCTTTACCACCTGTTCTTAGATATGACTTTTTGCACAATGATTCGGAGTCTTCTGTGATCATTAATGACCAAATCACTTAGGAAGAGACTCATAGGCTGATATCTATCTTAGAAAAACATCGCTCATCCTTTGGCTACTCACTCCAAGACCTTAAGGGCATCAGTCCTGCCCTTTGCACTCATCGCATTCCTACAGACCCTGATGTTCTACCATCTAGAGAGCCACAATGAAGAAATTTTTTCTTTTTTACATTTTTTTCACATCAATTTTGCAAAAATATATGGTCCGCAAATTTTTTTTACAAAACTATACATCTGGCGCAGTGGGGGACGGCGGCAGGGACCTACCGCCGTGCCCCACGACAGTAGGAGGCGCGCGGTGCTGTAGCACCTCCTACCGCCGTGGGCCACGGCGGTAGGGGTCCAGTCTCTTTTAAAAAATTTGTAATTTTTTGTTTGAACTCGGATGGATGTAAACTTTAATTGAAAATTGTAGCTTTCGACGAGATCTACAACTTTGTAATTCAAAGGTTTTCCATTTGAAATCATCTTAATAGTTAAATAATCGATAAACTATCCAGATCTCAGTTTGCAGTCTTTAGATCTGAATAGTGTATTGATTATTTGAGGATGACTTTAAATGGAAAAACTTTGAACTACGAAATTATAAATCTCGTCGAAAGCTACAATTTTCATATAAAGTTTACCTTCATCCGAGTTCATGAAAAAAAGTTACATTGTTTTGAATGTAAACTGAAAACTAAGATCCAAATATGAAAACTAAGATCTAGATAGTATATCGATTATTTGACTATGAAGATGACTTCAAATGGAAAAACTTAGAACTACAAACTTGTAGATCACGTCGAAAGCTACAATTTTCATATAAAGTTTACCTCCATCTGAGTTCAAACAAAAAAATTACAAGTTTTTGAAAATAGACTGGACCCCTACCGCCGTGCCCCTCGGCGGTAGGAAGGCGCTACAGTACTGCGCGCCTCCTACCGCCGTGGGGCACGGCGGAAGGTCCCTGGTGTCATCCCCATGGCAACAGATGTATAGTTTTGCAAATTTTTTTGTGGACCATATATTTTTGCAAAAAAGAGGAAAGATAAATATAAAAAAAGAAAAAATTCCACAACGAATACTCAACAATGCGATGAGAGAGGTAGTGAAGAAAGAAGTTATAAAACTCTTACACGCCAGGATTATATATCCTGTGGCACATAGTGAGTGGGTGAGCCCCGTGCAAGTTGTGCCTAAAAAGGGAGACACGACAGTTGTGAAAAATGAGAAGAATGAATTAATTCCTCAGAGAACCGTCACTGGTTGGCGCATGTGCATAGATTATAGAAAACTCAACAAAGCCACAAGGAAACATCACTTTCCACTGCCCTTCATTGATGAAATGTTAGAGCGGTTGGAAAATCACTCTTTCTTTTGCTTTCTTGATGGATATTCTGGATATCACCAAATCCCAATCCATCCTAGTGACTAGAGCAAAACCACTTATACATGCCCTTATGGAACTTATGCTTATCGTAGAATGTATTTTGGGCTATGTAATACTCTAGCTTCTTTTCAAAGATGTATGATGTCTGTATTCTTTGATATGATTGAAGAGATCATGGAAGTTTTCATGGATGATTTTTCTATTTATGGAAAAACTTTTTATGATTGTCTAGAAAACTTGGATAAGGTTTTGCAAAGATGAAGAAAAGCACTTAGTCCTTAATTAAGAAAAATGTCATTTCATGGTTAGGGAAGGAATAGTGCTAGGCCATCTAATTTCCGAAAGAGGAATTGAGGTAGATAGAGCTAAAATAGAAGTAATTGAACAACTACCTCCACCTGTTAGTGTCAAGGGAATCAGAAGTTTTCTTGGCCATGCTGATTTCTATAGAAGGTTTATAAAAGATTTTTCTCATATTGCTAGACCTCTTACAAACTTGCTTGCCAAAGATGTTCCTTTTGACTTTGATGATGCTTCTCTTAAATCCTTTGAAACTCTGAAAAATGCTCTTATTTCTGCACCCATTATACAACCCCCTGATTGGTCTTTACCTTTTGAAATTATGTGTGATGCAAGTGATTATGTTGTGGGGGATGTTTTGGGGCAAACAAAAGACAAGAAACATAATGCCATTGCTTATGCTAGTAAAACTTTGACAGGACCTCAACTCAATTATGCCACAACTGAAAAAGAACTGGTAGTTGTTGTTTATGCCATTGACAAGTTTAGATCTTACTTAGTAGGAGCAAAAGTATTGTTTACATTGATCATGCTGCTTTAAAATATTTGCTCACTAAGAAAGATGCTAAACCTAGATTAATAAGATGGATTCTGCTTCTCCAAGAATTTGAATTAGAAATAAAAGATAAGAAGGGAGTAGGAAATTTTGTTGCTGATCATTTGTCTAGAATGTATTTTGAGAAACCACAGGAACTACCCATCAATGACGCAATGAGGGACGACATGCTATATCGGATCGCCCAGTCAGACCCCTGGTATGCAGATATTGTTAATTTTATGGTTGCAGGGTATATACGACCAGGAGCCGACAAGAAAAAGCTTATTATGAGAGTCGTCATCACCTATGGGATGAACCATAGCTTTTTCGAGTATGCTCTGATGCGTTAATCAGGAGGTGTGTACCGACAGAAGAAGGAATGAAGATCATTGAGAAGTGCCACTCATCACCATATGGAGGTCATTATGGAGCTTTCCGCACACATGCAAAGATCTGGCAAAGCGGATTTTTCTGGCCAACCATGTATCAAGACACAAAAGATTTCGTATGAAGATCGAGCTCTTTGATGTCTAGGGAATTGACTACATGGGACCATTCCCAAAATCCAAAAAATTCGAGTACATCTTGGTGGTAGTTGACTATGTCTCCAAATGGGTTGAAGTCCTGCCATGCAGAACTGCTGACCAAAACAGTCAATAAGAATGTTTGAAGAGACAATATTTTCGAGATTCGGTACGCCAAGGTTAGTGATAAGTGATGGAGATTCCCATTTCATCGACAAGCGCTTCGAGAAATACCTCATGAACCATGCGATCCAGCACAATGTCGCTACTCCTTACCACCCGCAAACAAGTGGTCAAGCAGAGACGTCCAATAAGCAGATCAAGAACATTCTACATACGACGGTGGACCAAATGGGGCTAAAATGGAAAGACAAGCTACCGAAGCACTTTGGGCTTATCGGACAGCTTATAAAACCACCATTGGAATGTCTCCCTACCAACTGGTCTATGGTAAGACATATCACTTGCCGGTTGAGCTAGAATTCAAGGCCCATCGGGCAATAAAGAGATGGAACATGGACTTAGAAGCAACCGGAACAAAATGGAAAATACAACTGTCCGAGCTAAAAGAATGGAGAGAGAAGGCATATCACAATGCCAAGATCTACAAGGAAAGAACCAAGAGATAGCACGACAAGAGAATCATAAAGAAGTAATTCAACCCAGGCGATCAAGTATTACTTTTTAACTCCTGGATACGACTCTTTGGGCACTGTAAGCTACAAAGCAAGTGGGAAGAACCATACAAGGTAGTGAATTCATCGTCACATGGAGCCGTCACTCTTCAAGACGATGAAGGTACGTTATTCAAGGTAAATGGTCAACGCCTTAAAATATTTTTAGAGCCCAATAAAGAGTCAGAGGATTTGGATGAGTTGGATTTATTTTGCTTACCAACAAATATTAATTTTAGGCTGTAATGGGCCACCTTAGGGTTTTTAGGGATCAGCACACTGTTAGAGCACCCCGCGCCGAAATTCACCGCGAGGCGCCCTGGTAGGGGACCGATCGGCCCCCTCACTGGGCCGATCGGGCCCTGCCCGCCGCCGTTCGCTGCCAGCTTTCACCCACGCTATCTCTAAGGTGTTAGGGTTTTGAAAAACTGGTTCGGGGATCTTTTACGAGATTTTCCGTAGCCTTTCCAAGCCAGGTCAACCCCCTCTGCAAGTTCGGGGCTGATATATAAGTAGGGGTAGACCCCCACCTTTTTCTCATCCCAAAGCCTCCAAGTAATAGCAATGGCCAACAAGCAGCTTGTCCCCTTTAGCTTTGAAGTCAAGGCGGTTGTTCCTTTCGAGAAGGAAGTAAAGCCGCTAGCCTCCTTGCCTCCTGATCATTCCCTTCTCTCACTGTTCCCGCCTAGCCATCCACGCTCGCCGCCACCGCCTACAGAGAGCAGACAGACGATGTACGCTCAGCCGTACGATCGCCGTTGTAAAGCAGCTCAAAAGAAGCCAATTCGTGTTCCTAGCTACATGGATCTGAAGAAACCAAGGGATGGAGAGCAACTCATTGATGTGTGCATGGACAAGCATGGCAACACAAGGGTGCACAAGTACACCACCTCCTCAAGCCGCGTCACCATCAATGGAGTTCGTGCTAAAGAACCTCAGATCAAGAGAGTCCCAGTCTTCGAAGACAGCCAGCGGATGCCGCAGAAACAGAAGACCCGGAAGACCATAGCTGAGCTCGCGCAGGAAGTAGCAAGCCTGGCAGAACTCGCAAAGAGATCCATCGCGTCAGCACTTCCCTCACCAAGACTGTCCTTAAGATGTTAGAGTCAAAGAAACGTCGGGACGCTGAGGAAGACCATAGCTGTGACCTTAAGAAGGGCAAGCGTCCTGTGTAAACACTTTAGTTAGAGAGCACATTAGTGATAGTTAGTTCGAGTTAGTTAGTTTGCTTTAGTTCACTTTAGTTGTTTAATAAAGTGCTCTCTCCTTTAATAAAGAAGTATTTCACAAGTTGAGCTATTTTTGCATATATTCTGGATATGTTTTTGTCTCCACCATGCTGTGCATGCAAGATAACAGAAAACAAGTGTGGGGGAGAAGAACAGACGACCAAACGACATCAAGAAAAACGGAAAAAACACAGAACAAACGACTCGCATGACGAACCACGACAGAACTCAGTTCGGCCACGTCTCGTCCACCGCTCGGTTTGCTTCCTGAACTTTTCAAATTTTTACATTTTGCTTTCCGTTTCGAATTTAAATAAAGATGCCCTGCTAAAATGTCCTGATAACCTAAAGGAGAAAGTTTCACATGTTTATGTTCTTATAAATATTTATTGCTTTTGGGATGATCAGAATAAAATTAGAATAATGAGAACCATCTTTCTTTTATGTTGTCTATGGAGAGTGCTTTAAAAATCATTAGCTAAGTTTCTCCTTTGTGATCAATAATTATCCCAACAGAGCTTTCATTAAAAATAAATTAAATGCTGCTTACTTGTATTGAGATTTGTCAAATCTAGAGCTATGTTGAAGTTTTGTCTAAGTCTATGATCAAGATCATGTACACTGCTTTCACTAAGGTATCTATGCTCTAAGATTTTTGATCTGTCTCCCATATCATGAAAGGGTACAACTAGAAAAAATCCAAAAAAGAGAGAATTTTTTGAGTGGAGAGAAAAGTGAGGGAGAGGAGAAAATGGACAAGTGTTCTACGGGTCTGAAGAACCCCCCTCTAAGAAAAGAAAAAGGCATAAAAAGAGAAGAATAATGGACATGTGTCTGAGGGTGAGTAGGGCCTACTTCTCTAAAAAATTATAATAAGTGAGAGAGTAATAATGGACGCGTGTCCGAGGGTGAGTAGAACCCAACTCCGCGCAAAATAGATGGATACCTTGTTCTAAAAAAATGGGAAAAGACAGAAGATTCTAAATTCAGAGCAACGATTTTTAAATTTTGACACACGCACATATCTTGATCTACGACCTATGACAATCCTCTTCATGGATACAGATTTTGACCCAGCCATATAT
This sequence comes from Cenchrus americanus, assembly GCA_947561735.1. Lineage (NCBI taxonomy): Eukaryota > Viridiplantae > Streptophyta > Magnoliopsida > Poales > Poaceae > Cenchrus > Cenchrus americanus. Next base: position 265,835,257 of record OX387239.1, read on the forward strand.
GCAAGGTAAGTTTGCTACATCTTTACATTCTAAAAATTTGAGAGTATCACAAAGGAGTAAGCAAGACTGAATTTTCTTTCAAAACTTATTCAAACTCTCTCCATTGACTTGATTTGAGAAATAAAGGTGATCTGTTTCTAGCTATGTTCAGATATTCCCTAAGTATAGATATGAATAAGCAGTATAATTATGTTGATTCTTGTCTCTACGGTTGTAAACCATCCTTTTATCGAGGACGAGTAAAAGCCTAAGTGTGGGGGAGTTTGTTGGCACTTCTTATCTATGAATTTTATCCCTCACATTAAATGGAAAAGAGCGAAAATATGATTTGATCACCTTATTAGGGTTTATATTGACAATTTCAATGAGTTTTGGTGAATCTATGAATTTGCAGGCACTATTCAGAAAATGTGCAAAGAAACCTCTCTAAAAGACTCCAGAACTCAACGTGACTTAGCACCTAAAAAAGAAGTATCTAGAAGGATCAAGGACCCACCTGGCCGAAGTGGACCCTGAGAGGGGCCCACACCAGACCGACCGGCCCAGTGGTGGGGCCGGTCGGCCACCCCCTGGCACCAACTGGGCCCGGCTTCTAAAATGTTCCTCCACCGCCTATGAAGATCGATCTAAACCACATGCTTAGGTCGATTTGATCCTACGGTGCACGTCATCTCCTCTGGACTATATAAGCAGACCCCCTGACCCCAGGGCAGAAGGCAACTCATTCTATCAGATCCTCCATGCCTACCTGAGATTAGAGCTCTAGGTTAGAATTATAGTTGGAGAGTTAGTATCAAGTTGAGAGATTAGAGCCACGGTCTAATTAGACCTAGCTAATCTTGTTTGAGAGAATTATAGAGCGGTTGAAGCAAAGCTTAAGGAAGGCCCGGACATGTCGGTGTCTCCTCTTCATCTTCTACCTTAGGGATCAACTCCATTGGAGCCTGATCCTGAGACCTTACGGGAAAAATCGACTTCTTATTCAAGTGAGCACCATTGTTTTTATTGTTCTTACGGTTCATAACTCTTTGAGTACTTTAATTCATGTCGCTCTTGAATTAAAGTTGCATGTTTAGTGTAAGCGTGGTGCTTAGACTAGCTAGCTTATGAATGCCTTCTATATTCCAGATCGTGTGGTAGATCGTGGTGGTGGCAGCACCATTGAGTCCTTCGTAGTCCACCTCACGTCTATAGAAATCGTAGGACTCCCCCATAGATTCTCAGGAGGTTCCCTTTACTAAGTGTGCCTTCAGACAATCGCCCCATAAGAACAATATAGACATAGCTTGTGAGGATAAGAACCAGACATGCTTAAGTTTCCTTATCTCTCTTTCTGTCCGGTCCTTGATAGCTACTCAGTTGATTAGTTATATACCTCAGATACTCTCTTTACCATTCTCCTTGTGGATTTGATATTTAAAACCCTCTCCCAGGTGGAATGCTCAACAGTATCCGTGCACTTGCGGATTATCCATCATAATATTTCTGTAGGCTTAACAAATACCAACAGACGCCACGACCTTGTCGCCGACACTGCGCCCCCCTTCGCCAACATCTCCCTCCTCCCTCCCTCCCTCCCTCCCTTCGCCGTCGACAACGCCGAGATCAGCCGGTCAACGATGATGCTCTGCTTCGGGTGGCAGCCCATAGGCTTATGTCGTGCCAGCACCTATCCTTGTGCGACATGTGCGAGGCGGTCGCCGCGCTCCGACCGTAGGTCAACCATGTCGCAAGGAGGGAGGAAGAAACAAGTGAAAGGTTGAAGACACCCATGATGTGTGGGCCTCACACATCACTAGCAGTAGTGGGAAGGGCAAGATGGTCATTTCGTGTGCTGAGTCCCGCCTGTCAGAGGTCACAAACGGAGGCAATCTAACATAATTCTGATGGAATGACACAGGGGGCAATAAAGTTTTGAGCAATGGCACACATGTGCATTCCAACTTTCCAATGGCACGCAAGTCATAAGGAACTTTTAATAATAACACACAGGTAAAGCCCTCATCTCTCTTGGTCTCATGAGTCATGACTCACCAATTCCTTTGTATTGTACCTACTTCTTCCGTTTCACATTATACTTCTTGGGGGAGGGGGGAAACTGGAAGTCACTGGAAGCATCGCTCATGTCGCCCCCGCCGCGGGCGACCGAGCGGCTCCCCAAACCCTAGCCACTACCTTCTCTCCTCTCTGGCCATCTCCGTCGCGCTTGAAGAATCCCATGAGGTGTCAAAGGACGGAGGCGGCGTGGCTACTTCCGCTGACTCGGGCGGGGCGTGATGGGTGCATTTGTCTCGTCCCGGAAGGGTGCTCACCGGTGTTAGTGATCTCCGCAACGGCAGTGGTTTGAGACCACGTATCCGGCCTCACCACCATCGAATATGGTGGCTGCTCGACAATGGCACCTGTGGAAGTGGGTGGCGCACGGGAATCGACAACAGTGGTCGGCGCGGGATGGCAGTGGGTGCGGCTGTGGCTGCGGTCGTTGCAAGACGGAGACGGCGGCGGGAGCGGCTGGTGCGAGACGACAGCGACTGGTGCGGGGTAGTGGAGGTGGCTGCCACGAGGCTGGAGGTGCACGAGTGCCTGCTTGTGCTGGGACGACGGCGGCAGCGATCTGTGAGGTGTAGGGTGTCGTGGCTCAGTGCTGCGGGAGGCCCTGCATGGGGGGCACTAGAGATGGTGGCCATTTCTGGGTCATGGCAACCTAGAGGTGGTGCCGGTGGCCTCCTGTGTCCGGGTATTGGGTTTTGAGGTGAGGCGGCCGACGTTCCCCATCTCTTCTTCTCGACGACAATGCAGGTTCGGCGCTGCTTTGGCGGTGGGGTTGGGTGGTTTGTGTTGGGCGTTCCCAGCGCAGGTCTGCATTTTGTGGTGTCGTTGTGGCATTTCAATATGTGCCCTGCCATCTTCCCGACAGAGGCGTTGTGGAGGCAGTGGGGAGCGATCCATTGTTGCTTCTCTGTGTGTGCAATAGACACAGTGCTGGGTGTCGTGCCAGTGGTAGTGGTGGCGGTACTCTTGGGTGTCGTTCTCTCTGTTGGGGTACCATTACGAGGCACATTGTTTTGTAGCACGGGGTATCAAGGTGAAAACCCTGTCCAATTCTGGACAAGCGATGACAACGCATTAGCATTGTGCCCTCCTTGGAGGCATTGCTTATGAGACCCATACCAGCTTTGTGGCAATGACGGTGGTATTCTAGTGTTTGGTGGTGCATGTGTGCAGAGGCGGAGGTGGTGACCTAGGTCCCGTGTTGGCGGCGAGGAGGTGTAGAGGGTCCATGGGTGTTGGAGGTCTTGAGTTGGCACGCTAGGGGCGGTGGTGACCACAGTGATGGTTGGGCGGAAGCGTTACTCTCATAGCAGTTTCGAATATCTGATTCATTGGCGGAGTGTGAGGAGGTGGGTGAGACGAGCCCCCACGCAGAGTGGGCGGGATCAGTGTTTTTCGTTGGTGACGCAACGGGAATTTTCTGCTGACGCTTTGTTGGAGCTGGGGGATCGGCGACCATGTGTGCACGGCATGAGGATGATGCTCTTGTGGTGGAGGAGTTTGAGTTGTCGCTTTGGTTTGCAGCGGGCTACGACATTTGGCGTGGCACATCGTCGGTGATGAAGACGCAGTTTCAGGCGGCTTACTTTCGGCTACTCTCCCCGGTTGAGGTGGTGTTAGCTTCGGCTCGTGATGTACATTTGCTTCTTCTTCTTAAATGACATGGCAATGTCCATGCTTTTAATCTAAAAAACATTGTACTTCTTTTGATTTTTTTTCTTAAATTTAACCACACATCTTGTTCAAAAAATGTGTAAAATATCATATTTTTTATTGTGATTTGCTTTTTAATGAAAGTTCTTTAACCATAACTTAAATTTGACTATGTTTACACATTTTTTAATAAGACCAACGATCAAACTTGTGGTTGAAAATATTAAACGGCCTATAGGTTGTAACGAGTAGAGAATTCTCTAATTCCTTCTTATTTTTAATAACATATGAAAAAATAATATTCCCGCGGTTCTAAATTATAGTTCATTTGACTTTTTTTATCCCCAAGTTTGACCACTCGTCTTATTAAAAAATTGTACACAATGTTATTATTTTTGTTGTGGTTTGCTTTATGAAAGAAAGTTATTCAAGAATAACTTAAATTTGACTATGGTTGTACAAGTTTTTTTAATAAGCCGAGAAATCCAACTTGAGGTTGAAAAAATCAAATGACCTGTAACTTGGAACGGAGAGAGTAATAGACTAGTATGTTTTTAATTATTCATGCTTCATATGTATTTGTTTCTCTATTTTCTGTGTTCAGCTTGTAAGCTTAAGATGTTGTAAGAACATATTATTTGCGATCATAAAGATGAAACTATTTTGTTTCATAAAATAATAAAGAAACATGATTTGAAGGGAATTTGAAACACGCCTTTGTGTGGTGAGAAAATTAAGGTCTACAGAAAAAAAACGTGAAAGTGCATCTAGCTTAGTGCTTACAGTATTTGAGTATCACTCAACAGATCCGGGTTCGACTCCCAGTAGAAGCGAATTAAATAGAGCTTTCGTCAAAAAAAGAACCATGGACCCAGTAGAAGCGAATTAAATAGAGCTGGAAAAAATTTATAAAAAATTGGTAGAGACTTCCCTGCTGACTTTGGTAAAAAACGTCCACAAAAAGAACCATGGAATTCACCAAGAGTAATTGTTAGTTACTTGAAAATGATGAGCGTCAATTGAAAACTGAAAAGAAATGGTAGAATAGATTAACAAACTAAAGTTAAGATATTCTAATCTAGAAATAGACATTTTTAGACTTCATTAACCATAGAATCTGGAGACATACATGATGCAATGACCCAACACATCATCTCATGCAAATCCACGGAACGAACAACATTCACAATCACAATGAACAACAGCCATAACTAGAGCATCTTAATTACTCCACTATGAGCCTCTGAGTTCGAAAATGGCCCTGTGCACATCGTCGTCATTCTCCATGAGAACCCTAAGCGTCTAGGCCCTCGACACACGGAACGCTCTGATGACAACGTCGTGTCGACTGAGCAACACCCCTACCTCGTCAGCAATGGCCACACTCATCTTGACCTTGGCCATGGCGTTTCTGAGCCTCAGTAAAAGACCCAACCAGAGCAATTCTAAAAAAAGACCCAACCAGAGCATACAAAACCCCAGTCCGCCTAAAAGATCGACCATGCATCGACATAGGAAAAACCAGAAGAACCACCGATTTTTAGGTGCAAACCGGTAGAAAATTAGATTAAGAACCGGGTGCGGGCCGCTAGGGGTCGCGTGCGATCGCGAGGGGAAACTAGAAACGTGGGGGCATGTGCAATTTTTTTTTTTTTGGTGCAAACCGGTAGAAAACCCACGGCGACTATGGGCGTGTTTGTGCACATGTACCTACTAGCCGGCCTGGCTAGCTCGAGACAGGTTCAAATGGTGCAAGGTCAGTTGTTTGCGTCACTGTCCAAAATGAGTCAGGCTCATTCGAGATTGTGTTTGTGTGTTGTACTTGGCAGCTATGCATACCTTGCACCCATGGAGTGGTAGCTTTACCCTCTTCTTCTCTTCTCTTACTTCAGAGGCATTTCATCGAACATGGTGGCAGCAACCACCTCCACCTCGGCCATGGCCACCATCAAGCTCCAAGGCCCGTGGCCATGGCCGTCCCGGCGACCACGCACCCGACGGTGGTGCGCCCTGTGGCAGTGCGTGGCGGTGCGGCAATGCGCCCGCGGCCTCCCCCACCAACTCCTCCTCCGCCTCCCCGTACGGCGCCGCGCTCCTCCGATTGCTTGGCTTGCACGCGCTCTTCCACCTCGCGCCCACCGTGCGCGTGCTCCCCCTCCCTCGCCCGCGCGCTCGCGCTGCCCCCGCTGCTCGCCGCCGCCGCACTCCTCCTCCTCCACTTCGCCGTCTTCTCCCGCAAGGCCTGCGGCGGCGGCGGTGTGGCGATGCGTCTGCACGGTGATGCGCATGTGGGAGAAGACCAGCCTGGAGGAGCGGCAGATCAACACGGTGGGCTCCCCGACCGCAGCGCGAGCACGCGCAGCTCCATGGCGGCGCTGCTGCTGAGCTCACGGAGCTCCATGGCGACGCGTGCGGGAGCAGACCAGGAGGAGCGGCAACTCGGCACGGTGAGCTCCCCGAGCCGCGGCGGGCGGGGACGGCGGCCGCGGCGCGGTCCGGCTGAGCCGATGATGGGGTCGTCGCGTCGGGGCAGATCTCGATACCGAGAGTCTAGCCTCGACGCGATCGCTGGCGTGGGGAGAGCAGGGTGCAGCCGTCGGAGGAGGCTAGCGCGAGGAAGGCCGGTGCGGCGGCGCAGGTGTGAGCCGACGACAGAGGAGAGGAAGGAGGAGGTGACTGCACTTGCCAAGACGGGCTCGTTGCGTCGTCGTCGCGCCTCGCGCGGCCCAGCTCTCCAGCAACAGCCGATTTTGGCGTATCCCGAGAGCCATGAGAGAGAAGGCCTGAAGCACCGCGGCAGCCTGGCTCTTTGGTGGGCCGTAGATCGCAAACACACGAACCTGCACGCGGAGGGCGCAGCCGGGCCGACGGGCGAGGTGCGCAAACACGCCCTATATGCCACGAACGTGACAGATTCCCCACTATCGCCTACTGAGGGTGAGTCTTTTAACTACAAGACGAATTGATGATGTCACCCACATGTAAAGAAAGCTTCTCTCTAAAAAATTCTTAAATCTTAAATCTTGCATCTAAATCAAATTTCGATTGCATCAATGGATTTCTTATATCAAAATCTTCAAAACAAGATCTCACTTGACTATGTCGATGAAACATTTTGAACTACCTCCGTTCTAATTTACTTGTCGCCGAATAGTTCAAATCAAAGGTAATGGACGAATAAAAAAGAACAGAGGGAGTACGATGTTTTTATTATACTTAATATTTATTTTGATTGGAGCGAACAAATTTTTGAATAGGTAGAACAAATATATTTGTTCGGCATCTATGGATATTTTTTTGGGCGCTATATATTTGTCCGGCCTCTATGAATATTTGTTATCCATATGTATATATTTGTTCGCCCTCAAAAAATATTTGTTCTCACTATATAAATATTTGTTCAGTGAGTTTATAAAATTTGTTCCATGCATATTTTGTTTTGGTGTGTATATGAATATAATTCATTTAGTATGTATGGTTATTTTATTCTACAAGTATGCATATTTGTCTGTCAATTCATATAATATGTTCGGTAAGTACAAATACTTTATTCCATGAGTTTGAAAATTTGTTGCACAATATACATCATACAAAAAATATATAACCTAGACTAAAAATTATGAATAAAAAAGTTCATCAAAGTTGTGAAGTTTTTATTGTCAAAAATCCAATTGTGCAATCTAAATTCAATTTTGATGTACGGTGTAAGATTTATAGTTTTTTAAATATTTTAAAAGAGATTTTGCATGTGGATGACATGAGCTATTTTGTACAGTATTTTCTCTTAGAATGAATTTGCTGTTTCGTGTGTGCATGGAGCAATCCAAGAATTTGCAAAATACTCAATTTAGCGCAATCAATTTATGAATTAATGCATTCACAATTCAAATGTTATAACAAGCAAAATTATATTGGTTTCGGAACAAATTATTAAACATTATTTGATTATTGTCAATGGTAGCATATTCCTCAGGACTAGAACATCATGTTTAGAAAAATAAATGTTATATATTTGTAGAATTTATTTTGTGAACAATTATTTAATTTCAATATGGAAGTCACCAGCATGTTTGACTATATGCCTATTTGTTGGGAATTGTTTGACTATATATATATATATAGCCAATTTGAGGTAGCAAGATTTACTTCTCACCAGGTCCACAACTTCACCATCATGGCTTGCACATCAAATTTTCTTTTTTCACTTGGCTAAATTTATATATCATCAGATGAGTTGGCATATGATTCGATTCTCGACACCTTAATTTTTTATTCAGAAAATTGTTTTATGATGGCTAAAACCACATTTAGTTGGGAAAGAAATAAATCATTGTAAGTTTAGGAAAGAAATAAATTCTAAGTTGGAGGACAGCTTCATTCGCCTCAGTTGTAGTTTATTCCCTAGCCATCAACTCATGCACGAGCTACATTTTGATGACATATAATAAATATTATAAGTTATTGTTTAGATTAGAGAGAACAATCAACAATTGTTTTGTTTAATTAGTGTACAGTATATTAATGAGCATTGACTAAAGATCTATAATGATAGATTCTTTTTACGATTTAAATATCAGAGAAAGATTAGTTGTGTCACACATGACTGGTAAGGCAAGATAGTTAGATTTTTATTTTATTTTAAGCGAAGACATTTATCATGTATGATGTGACCGGTGAATCATTTGGATTTATTTTTTTATAGTGGCATAGGTGGGTATTTTAGACATAAATATAGGGGGTTATTTTTAATTCTTCGTAATGGCATAAGGTAATTTTAGAAATAAAGATGATTTTTTAATAATTCCTAGAATTTCTCTACCTGTTTAGAATGTCTATCAAAGATTCCTAGGTGGCTTCATATGGATGATTTCATGAGTTTTCTCTTTTCTTAGAGTGTCCACGTAGGATTGCTAGGCGACTTCATGTGAAGGTTTCAAAAGGCGTCTCTAATTAGTAATGATATTAGTTGAGTCACACATGACCGGCAAAACATGATAGTTAGATGATTTTTTATTTTATTTGAATCAAAGATATTTATTTATTATGTATGATGTGACCGATGAATCATTTGGATTTAAATCTTTGTTTTATAGTGTCATAGGTGGGCAATTTAGACAGAAATATAAGGGGCTATCTTTAATTCGTCGTAATGGTATATGTGGGTACTTTTAGAAACAAAGATGATTTTTATAGAATTTCTAGAATTTCTCTATCCTTTTATTGTGTCTAGCTAGGATTTCTAGGTGGCTCATGTAGAGGCTTTCATGAGTTTTCTCCTTTTTAGAGCGTCCACCTAAGATTCCTAAGTAGCTTCATGTGAAAGCTTCAAAATGCATCTCTAATTTGTAATGAGATTAGTTGAGTCACACATGGTCGGCAAGTCATGATAGTTAGATGATTTTTTATTTTATTTGAAGCAAAGATATTTATTATGTATGATGTGACCGGTGAATCGTTTGGATTAAATTTATTTATAGCGGCATAGGTGGGTAATTTAGACATAAATATAGGGGGTTATTTTTAATTCTTCCTAATGGTATAGGTGCGTAATTTTAGAAACAAAGATAAATTTTTAAGAATTTCTAGAATTTCTCTATCATGTATAGTGTCCAGTTAGGATTTCTAGGTAGCTTCACGTAGAGGCTTTCATGTTTTTTTCTCTTTTCTTAGAGTGTCCACCTAAAATATTCTTAAGTGGATTCACGTGGAGTCTTCAAAAAGAGTCTATAGTTAGTAATAGTAAAATTCCGGAATGCGATTTCTTTTGTTCGCCAATTGACAAGCATGCAATTTGATGGTTGAGTTTTGTAAACATTTGAATGGGATATTGGACACCATTGGTCTTTTTGAAGGCAACAAAGGGCTATTTGTTTCCTACTTGAAATGCCATCGTCGTCTTGAGCTGAAACCATGGAGCTGCCTACCTATTTACATTGGACTCTAGATATACTGCATTAATTTGCGACTTATGCGTGGAGTATATAAGCTCCATCCCGTGAAATGGTGTAGCCTAGTGGTTACAAGAGCCCCGGTAGCACCTCAGGTCCTGGGTTCGACTCCCCGTGAGAGCGAATTTCTCAGGATTTAACAGCGTTTGTGCTTTCAGTGGTAGGCGACGTTCCCGTCGATAGCGAGGCGCCTGTGGTGACTTCGTCAATCTTAAGGATTTGCAGGCACAGTCTTCGAAGATGCTCCTAGGGGTAGGGTTTGTGTGCGTCTATTCATAGGGATGAGTGTGCGTGCGTTGTGAGTGTCTCCGATGTATTGCGTAATTCGCAAAAACAAAAGCTCCGTCCCATGGCAAAATCATAACAGAGGATGTGGCGAACCATCTGATGTCTTCTTCTCCCAAAAAAGACCAATAACGATCGAATGAAATTGTGGGAATCATATATGACTTGTGCGTGGAATACAAGCCCCCGCGAAGTGGTTTCAGCAAGAGGTGCCATCGTTTTCCAGCACACCAAAGATCAAATCAACCGGCCGGGGGAGCGCTGAACAATGGAATGATCATATTCACATGTGACTTGTGCGTGGAATACAAGTTCCAACAATCATGGCACAGTTGCAACACGTACAGGAGGAGGTAGGAACCAAACTACCAAAGTGCTAGACTGCTAGCTAGCTGGTCCTCCCAAGTCCCAACGGACAAAAGCTCAATGGAGGAAGAGAATCACTGGTGACTTGTGCGTGGAATACAAGCTCCCATCCCGTAAGGCTATGTAACCATGGACCAGGAATCAGATTAATGTCGTGTCACATGGAAATATACCAGGTTCTTTGCGTTGCATGTGGATATTTGCATTTCTCGACCAGCAAACAAATGCTTTTCTAGTGGGAGTGTCTACTGGTCACTTGGGTATTCCTTTGGACCCTATTACCCAGGTAATTTGAGCTGATTGAACACCTGAACTTGAATCGGACAGAAACCAGGTGCTAGAAGGAGGTCTGGCACCTGAATTTTAACACCTTAGGATCTACATCTAAAGTTTGACAAAAATCACACAAATATGACAATAAAAATAAATAATAAATAAACACTATTTTGCAAAAACTATATTTACATAACCCAAACATAACTTTTATGATGTTATAATATGTCATCACACAAATCAAATATCACATGAATGCTTATATGATGCCTAAGTACATTGAATTAATGATTGCTTCATAGAATTCATCAACATAGAGATTTCATCACACATTACTCAAATATTTCGCATCATATATTAATTGGAAATTATACAAATAATCAAACATAACAATAGAAAAGAGATCTTAATGATATCAGTATAGTAATGCACATACCAACCAAAATATCAACTTGAAAAATGAAAATTAGACATATAGATGCAAACAAGAAATTTAAACTGAAGCGATGCAAACACCAGTTGGACACATAAAAGAAACTGACATAAAATTTTCAGGTAATATTATATTTACAACGCCCTGATCAACTTGAGGTTATCATCATATTAAGACATAAGGATATTAGCATTTGCTAATGCTACATCCAGATACTAAACAAGACAAAAGTAGGCAAATGCTACATCCAGATGCCTCCATCCAAGTGCACACATAGGTATATTGCTCAGATCACATAGTATAACTATATTAAGACTGAATACTACATATATATTAGGATAATTCAGTCTTCAGGTAGACATATCTGGCAAATGCTTCACATTTGGCTGCTATAGAGCCACCAACACACCCTCAGATGTTGATTGGTATCTTCATATTAGGGAAGAAAGATGACACTCCTAACTTGGTCAAAGAATATCAGCTCTCCTCCAACTTGAACGTAGTGTGCATGGAGAAATTCAGCAATCTGGTCATTTGGACACAAGATCAAACCCCACTTGTAAAATCCCAACAAGATAGAAAAGGTGTCAAATGCAAATAAAACATTTACAGCATAATGATAACAACAAAAGGAGGGAGGCCAAGAAAATGAATAAGTTTCAAATTCAAAAAATACAAACCTGTGAGGTAGGTCAGCTGCAATCCTAAGATCAGGGACAAAATCACAACCGACCATCTTCTCCAAAACGCGAACAGTAGTCATCCATCGGTTCCGGTTTGCATTAGATTGAGACCAAGCTATTCCAAAATTACCAGGGACAAACATTAAATTATTTGCAATTCAAACTCTAATATTTGGGAAGATTTTGTACAAAGATATACAAATATTTTAAGAAGAACTGTCCTAGGTGTTTTTCATTGCTCCACATGGCATAGATTCCAGAATATTTTCTAAAAAATATAATAGTAAAAATAATTATGTAAGATGAATATATAAATTTAAAAATAAAATATATACAAAATTACAAATGGAAGAGTCAAATCAGAAATGTAAATACCAACTAAACAGAATTTTACTGTAGTCTACCATATAACAAAATTATGTTGGGACACTGGAACCCCTCAAATGCAGATTCAAATCTCAAATATCAAAAAAAAACTATCACTCTTTTTTACATGTCATATTACTGTAGTTTACAATGATGATAATAATGTAATTTGAACCTATTATAACTGTAAATATTATGTGGTTACCATTGCCATATGATCTTAGATTTAATTCTAAAATGATCAAGACAAAAAAAATAAGAAAATAGCTATAAACATCACATAGCAAAATAAAAATATACATGATAAAAACCAAATCAGAAAGCATATACCAACTACACAAATTTTTACTATAGTTTGTCAAATACCAGATTTTTGTAAAACCCTCAAATGCAAATGCAAATTTTCAAATATGGAAAATGAACTACTATTTTTTACATATTATTAGACAGAAAGCCAACGAGGCTTAGATTCATTGATCGGAGGATTACGGAGGGATTACATTTATAGGTGAGAGGAGGATGGCCCATGGGGCCACCGAGTCCGAACACGACTTCAAGGGGCCACTGGGTGTGAACCGGCACGGCCCGACTAGGCTAATCAATGGCTAGATTACACAAGTAACTAGGAGATTATACTAAATAGCAATTATTTCTAACACCCCCCGCGGTCGGAGCGTCGGTGGAACGGACGTTCGGACCGGAGCGAAAATCCATGAAGACGAGAGGAGGGAAGGCCCTTGGTGAAGACATCGGCAAGCGCGACGTAGTGGGAACGTGTAGAACACGGACGGCACCCATGGCGACCGTTCGCGGACGAAGTGAAGGTCAATTTCCACGTGCTTAGTGCGCCGATGTTGCACGGGGTTGGAGGAGAGGTAGATGGCGCTAACATTGTCGCAAGAGACAAGACAAGCGGAGTCCGGGGGATGATGAATCTCCTTGAGCAACCGTCGCGGCCAAGTGACTTCGGCAACGCCGTTGGCAACAGCCCTATATTCCGCCTCGGCACCGGACCGGAGACGGTGGGCTGCCGCTTGGAGGACCACGAGATCGAGCTCGTCCCCGAGGAAGACGGCGTAGCCGGAGGTGGACCGGCGGGTATCCGGGCAGCCTGCCCAATCGGCATCGGTGTACACACGGAGTTGAGTTGGAGCCGTGCGGGGAATGACCGATCCATGGCCGAGGGTGCCCCGGAGATAGCGGAGGATCCTTTTGGCAGCAACAAGGTGAGCTTCACACGGAGCATGCATATGAAGACAAACTTGCCGAACGGCGTAAGCAATATCCGGCCCGGTGAAAGTGAGATGCTGGAGGGCACCCACAAGGCCGCGGTAGCTAGTGGGATCGGCAATAGGCGGTCCACCATCGGCGAAACCTTTGCACGGTGTCAACCGGGGTGGAGCAAGGTTTGCGGTCACTCATGCCATGGCGAGCAAGGATGTCCGGTGTGTATTGGCGAGAGAGAAGAACCGAATCCTTCGACGCCGAACCGAGATGCCAAGAAAGTGATGTAGAGGTCCAAGATCCTTCATGGCGAATTCCTTTTTCAATGCGGCAATGACACGAAGGAGGAGCCGTGGCGTGAGGAAGCCGTGAGAACGATATCATCTACATATAGTAATAAATAGACAATCTCCGTACCGCGGCCGTAGATGAACGAGAGAAGTGTCGACTTGGCTTCGGTGAATCCCGCAGAGATCAAAAATGAGGCAAACCGGCTATACCAGCCCGCGGAGCTTGCTTTAAGCCATAGAGGGATTTGTTGAGGCGGCGGACATGCTTTGGAAAGGCGAGAATCGGCAAATCCGGTAGGCCGAGAGCAATAGACGGTCTCGAAAGTGTGCCATGGAGGAAGGCGTTTTTCACGTCAAGTTGATGAATGGGCCAATCCTTGGAGTGTGCTAGAGTGATGACCGTACGAACGATGGCCGGCTTGACAACCGGCCGAAAGTTTCGTCATAATCCACACCGGGCGTTGAGTGAACCCTCGAAGCACCCAACGAGCCTTGTAACGCTCCAAAGAACCATCGGCATTGAACTTGTGTTTGAATATCCATTTGCCGGTAACCACATTTGCCGTGGCGGGACGGGGGAACAAGATCCCAAGTTTGACCGGCCCGAAGAGCAAAGATATTCATCTTCCATTGCCCGGCGCCAATGAGGATCGGCGAGAGCATCCCGGCGGGACCGCGGGAGAGGAGACAGAGCCTCGGTATGCGAGCAAGGCGAGGGCCGCCGGTACCCTATTTTTCCACGGGTCGCCATACTATGGGAGTTGGCGACCGGTGGGATGGATACCGCACTAGTAGGGATCGGAGGGTCACTCTTGACGTAGCGTGGTGGAGACGGGATCATCTTTGGGAGCGCCGAGGAGGAGCCCCCCGCCGGTGCTCGAGGGCCGTGGCGAGGGCGGGGGTACGCCCGCCGTAGACGTGAGTGATGGGTGGCCTCTGGAGCGTAACCACCGGGGGCGCAGCCGGGGCGGGGGGCGTTTGAACAGGGGCCCCACCGAACACCGCCGGTTGTGCTGGAGAGGAGGGCGCCACATCAGAGGGTCCTGAAGACTGGGGCGTCTGAACAGAGGACCCCCCGGGGGGCGTCCGTGGTGGTGAGGAGAAACCAGGGGGGGTCCCGGTCGCCAGTGTGTCAGCGCGTGCCAGCAACGGTACCAGAGGAACAGGTTGGGAGGGAGCACGCGTCGGAGGTGGTGGCCGGGGGCCAACAACTCCGGATGTACCTGCAGGCAAAGGAGACACTAGAGGAGTGTCGTCATCAGTTAGAAAATCAAGTTCCTGTGGAGGCGGGGAGGGCCGGCTGAGGGAAAAAGGAAACGTTGTTTCATCGAAGACAACGTGGCGGGAAATGATGACCCGGTTAGTGGTGAGGTCGAGGCACCGGTAGCCCTTGTGATCCGGTGGGTATCCAAGAAAGACACAAAGAGTGGAGCGAGGGGCAAGCTTGTGTGGAGCTGTGGCGGAGAGGTTAGGATAGCAGGTGCATCCAAACGCTCGAAGATCGTGATAGGAGGGGAGGGTGCCATGGAGGGCGAAGAAAGGGGTGCTCATGTTTAAAGTTTTGGTGGGAAGGCGATTGAGAATATAGGTGGCAGTAGCAACGACGCATCGGCCCGATGAAACCGAGGCATGGATGCCTGGAAGAGGAGGGTGCGGGTGACGTTGTTGACAGTGCGAATCATGCGCTCGGCTTTCCCGTTTTGCTGGGAGGTATAGGGACACGACATGCGAAGTGTGGTGCCCTGAGCCAGGAAGAAAGCGCGGGAAGCAGAGTTGTCAAATTCGCGGCCGTTGTCACATTGTACTGATTTAACAGTACAACCGAACTGGGTAGACACACGAGCAAAGAAATGTGAAATAGTGGGAAAAGCATCGGACTTAACACGTAGGGGAAAAGTCCAAAGAAAATGTGAGCAGTCATCAAGAATGACTAAATAATATTTGAAACCAGAGACACTAACAGTAGGAGATGTCCACAGGTCACAATGAATTAAATCAAAATTCTTGGATGCTCTAGACAAGGAGGTAGCAAAAGGAAGGCGAGTGTGACACCCAAGCTGGCAGGCATGGCGAAGGGAGTCGTCTTCAGGCTTGCTGCAGACAATGGAGGAGGTCCGAGCGAGGTTCTGAAGGGTTGCCTTGCCGGGGTGACCAAGACGCCTGTGCCAAGTGGTCGGGGAAGGAGTGGCGACGAGGGCAGCCGTCCCAGTGGTGGATGAAGGTAGCTGAAGGGTGTACAGGGGCCCGGTGCTGTCACATCTGAGGAGGGTGTTCCGAGTACGGAGATCCTTCACAGAGACACCAAGAGGGTCAAATTCAACAGATACGAGATTATCAGTCGTAAATTTTCGAACTGAAAGAAGATTACGAATGATGTCAGGGGCAACAAGGACATTATCGAGGCGAAAGGGTCCTGGAAGGACAGAGTAGCCGGTGCCAACAACCGGAAGAGTGGCACCGTTGCCTACGATAATGGAGGAAGGAAACGAGGAGGATAAAGCGGTGACCATACCAGGGTTCGCAGTGATGTGCGAGGAGGCACCCGAGTCGATCACCCAGTCGGAGGATCCTGGCGGTGGAGTGAGGGACACGGTGCTGAAGGCGCTAGCGAGTCCCTCGGGTGACCATGGGGCCCAAGCGGGAGGCGCCTGCGGGTAGTAGTTCCCGGAGCCTGGTGTAGGAGCGTAGGACGCAGGAGGTACCCCGGCCATCATAGCCTGCTGTGGAGGCTGGACGGCGCGTGGCGGAGGGCCACGAACTCCACCGGTGGTGGATCCTGGCCACATGTGGATGGAGCCAGTCCACGGGTTGAGGAGCGATGGCCACTGTGATGTAGGAGCAGGGGCAGCAGCGTGCGCACCACCCTGAGAGCCACCAGAGCCGCGCTTGCCATGGCGACGGCGACCGCGGTTGTTGTTGAAGGCCTGTCCAGCAGCAGCTTGAGGGCGGAGAGGTGCAGGTGCAGGAGATGTCGGTGTAGGCGCCTTGGTGGGAGCAGCAGCGGCGACGAGGGCCGAAGGAGGGGCGGAAGACGTCCCCATGTTGAGCTCAGCCAACCGGAGATCAGCACGAACGTCGGCGAAGGACGGGAATGGCCGCTGGCGGGTGATGAGCTGGGACATGAACTGGAACCGTTCGTTGAGGCCACGCAGGACGTTGAGCACCAAGGTGCGGTCCTGGACTGGCTCACCGAGGTCGGCCAAGGCATCAGCCATGCTTTTCATCTTGCGGCAATAGTCGTCGACGGAGAGAGCACCTTGACAGAGGGTGCGAAACTCGGAGTCGAGGAGCATGGCACGAGACTCACGGTTGTTGAGGAACTGCTGTTCAAGCCCGAGCCAGGCCGCCCGGGCAGTGGGGGCGTCGTGCTCATGGATGACGTCCAGGAGGTCGGCGGAGATGGTGTTGAAGATCCAGGACAAAACAACACAGTCCATGCGTGACCACGCCGGATCATAGGGCCGGGCGGCGTTGTCGAGGACGTGATCCTTCAAGGCGAAGCGGCCGAGAATGAGCAGAACGTAGCCACGCCACTTGGAATAGTTGGAAGCTTGGAGATCAAGAACAATAGGAATTAAGTTCTTGATGTTCTGGACTGCAGCCGCCTGACTGTGAAGGCGGGCGACGGCCTCGGCTTCAGAAGAGGCAGAGTAGGTGTCGTCGTCGTCCTCGTCCTCCAGAGACTCGGTGCGGAGGCGAGCGCGGAGGGCCGCGGCTTGCTGCTCCAGGGCGTCAGCCGCTGCGCGCTCCTGGACAAGGGCGTCAGCGGCGGCGCGGACGCGCTCCTGGGCATCGGCGGCGGATTTGAGGAGGGTGGCCTCCTCCGACAGCTGCTGGCTGCGCTCACTGTTGGTGGAGCGCAGAGAGGAAGCCTCATCTTCCAGGCGTTTGGCCGCCGAGAGAGCTTCGTCGCGGAGCTTGGCCGCGGCAGCCGCGGTGGAAGAAGCAGAGGCGGCCATGGGGTGCGCGGAGCTGCAGCAGGGGCGCGTAGGCGTGGGAGGGAAAGAAGTGCGGCGGCGGCGGCGGGCGCACGCGCGAGGAAGGGGACGCGGCGGCTCCGGCGCACACGAGGAAGGGGACGCGGCGGCTCCGGCGCACGCGAGGAAGAGGACGCGGCGGCTCCGAGCGCGCGGGATAGCGGCGGGCCGGGCGCGCGAGGTCGACCCGAGACGCGCGCGCGAGAAGAGGAGGCGCGGGCGCGACTCGAGGCCGGCGACGGAAGCGGAAGCAGGGGATCGAGATCAGTCTGATACCATATTAGACAGGAAAGCCAACAGGCTTAGATTCATTGATCGGAGGATTACAGAGGGATTACATTTATAGGTGAGAGGAGGATGGCCCATGGGGCCAGCTGAGTCTGAACACGACTTCAAGGGGCCAGCTGGGTGTGAACCCGGCACAGCCAGCTAGGCTAATCAATGGCTAGATTACACAAGTAACTAGGAGATTATACTAAATAGCAATTATTTCTAACACATATCAATATTAGGGAACTTACGTGATGGCAACAATGTAAATGGAATCTACTACAACTGTAACTATTAGGGGTTAAACAATGGTGGATGAGCATGAGAGCAAAATCATGCAAAACAAGAAGATTGTCATCACTTTGTGCTGCTGAACTGATGCTCTACAAATCCTTGCAAGGTGACTCTTCGTAATACAATGCTACAGAAAGATGCTCTACAAATCCTTGCAAAGAACCCAACCATACGCTGCTTGGTTCTCTTGGACAAGGCTTATGAGAAAAGCCAGATTTCTTTCAACAAGAATGACTTTGGAAAGCTCAATCTTCTGGTTGTTGAGGGCGACATAACTAATATCAGCTTTGCCGCTGGATCTTGTCCAAAGCTTGAGAGGTTTGTCTGGACTGTCACCCAAATAAAATCTCTCTCCGGCATCAACAACCTTCCAAAAGATTGAAGGAGCATGAGTTCAAGTGTGACTTTATTTGTCCCTAATGAGGTGCAGTGCAAGAAGCCATTGATGTGCTTAAAAACAGACTCTATTTCACACGCTATCAATCTGAAAATCAAGAACATCCAGAAGGAGATACGCTGCAAGACGACAATGATACAAAATTCCGATGCTTCTAGAAGAACAAGGATTCGAGTTGGAGGTACATACTGAAGGTCCCTCTCATCCATTCACATTGATCCCCCTCATCATGGTTTGTGTTTGTGTGTGCTTGTGTGGTTTGCCGATGTATATCTGTATCTGCTGTGCATTCCGGTGGCATGTCTGTCAAGTACTCAAGTGTGTAGTTACTTGTTCGATATGTGTGGTTTGTATAATATGGTTGTGTATATACGGAGTTGGATTTCTATCGCTTTCCTCTAAAAACCATAATGCAGCATGTGCATGCAGGGTTTCATGTAATAAGTTGCGATGCTTGTGTGCCTAATAATAATTATAATTGGATTATATGGACCTGGTGTGGAACCTTATCGATCCCTCAGGCTTGTGTGCACATTTTGACCTTTCAGTTTATATAGCTTGTATGGGTAAATTAAGCCGAGTATATGAACACAGGCGTGAAATTAAGGTCACTAGTAAAGTTTGGAGCACGTCTTTCGGTGCTGAGGAAAGGTCCACAAAAAAAATTGCAATTCACCAATGCAAGAGTAACCAGGGGGTACGGTACTGGAACCTTATTAATCACTGAAAATAGATGAGGTGATCCAAACATCAACAGAAAATTACTTGGGAGAGGTAGTCCGACAGATTATTGAATCAATAAGAAGCAAACGGAAGAGTAGTTTGAATCAATAAGGATTAAGGAGTATATACTAATCTGGAAACAGATCATGATGCAATGAACAACCACAGCATCTGATGCCAATCCACGGAACGAACAACACCGTAACTAACCACTAATCCTGAGGCCCGTCCGCGATGACGACCACGGCCACGTCGCCGTCATTTAGCCCCCTGAGCGCCTCGGCCGGTCGGCCCTCGACACGCGGAGCGCCCCGACGACGAGGTCGATGTCGCGGCGGCTGAGCCGCCATCCCCGCCTCCTATCTATCGTCCTCACCGTCGGCGGCGGCCGCGCAAATCTGTGCCTCTGTAGTATTTGCATCTACTGGGCCGACGAAGCGGCACGAAACGAGGCCTTATGAACGGGCAGGCAGGCCTGGTGGTGGGCCGTGGGCGCGTACGTACGGCCCCTATGTATGCCGCCGGTGTCCTCCACCGTCGCCTGGGGAGACGTCGCGAGGTCGTCGCCGGCTGCCGCCCCAGGAGATGCAAATACTACACTACTTCCTGTAGAACCTTCCTTGCGTCGCTTCATTAACAAACCATAGACAAAGGAAAACTTGTTTTTTTAAGGCCGGAAGGCCCAGCTTCTGATTAAAGCTCAAATAAGACTAGTGCCAGTTTTTACAAGCCAAAGTTCCAGCTAACCCGGAGGGTAGCAACTCACTCTAAAACCACCGACACTCAAGCTAAGAACAAGGAAAACCAGAAGATGTATTGACGTTCACAAAAGCAGAAACTGAATACGTAAGAAATCAGATGCTCGTAGCCTAAGAGGGGGAGGGGGTGAATTAGGCAATCTTAAAACCTTAACCTATGACTTCACTATTTTTGCACAAAGGTAAGCTAAAACATACTATCTAGATGTGCATCTAGGGACATACTATCTAGATGTGCATCTAGGGTTGTTCTAGTGTGAAACTCCCATCCCAAAACAAGTTTTGCAACCTATAGCCAATCCTAGAATGATACTAATCTAGGAAAGTAAAGGTAAGCAAAGATTGCAATAGAGTAAATGCGGAAACGTAAAAGGGATGAGAGGAAGTAAACTCTTGACACGCGATTTATCCTGTGGTATCGGTAGGCAATAAGCCACCCCTAGTCCACGCTTTTGAAGCACTCACACAAGGGTATTGCTCCCAGGTCATCAAGTCTCTCCCAATAGCACCACTTGACTCGCCACAAAGGCTAGCCACTTAGGCACTTGCCAAGCTCCCTTGATCATCTTGATGCCGCCTCCACTAAGGAGCTTCTCCACCAAGGAAGGGGGTCTCCACATCCCACAAAGTGTCCTCGCCACTCCACACCAAGCCGGAGGGTCGATGACGATTGCCGGTGAGCCACTTAGGCCCCAAGGCTTCCGACGAACCTTGTACAACTTGATTCACTCAAGAATCACCTCACAAGGTTGACACAACCTTGCACTCACTCAGCTCTAAGCTAAGCCTAGCACTAAGCACATCACTTGGATGGATTGGATATGATCTTCTAGGTGTCTTGAACTCCTTTGCACTTCCACACAATCCAGCAACCTCAAATGGGTGAGTGGAGGGGGTATAAATAGCCCAAGGCACTCAGCTAGCCGTTGGCTAACGGCTCTCTGAAAAGTTGTGTCAGTGCGGAATGTGGTCCCGACACTAACCAGTAGTAAGCGCCGAGGTCTCTCCCCCAATGGTCGATGCTAAGCAACTAGTGACACGAGTTTTATCCTGGTCCCGGCCGGGGGCCGTACGTCCAGCAGTGGTGTTCTCGAGGCACTGTATTGCTCAGCACCGGGGTGCTTGTAGTGGGGCGGGTACAAGCAAGGCGGGAGAGGAGGAATAGCCTCCAAGTCCCTGTGAAGTGGCTGAAGATGTTGTGGGAAAATTGGAAAACAAGCGTGTGGTGGCAGGCGTGGTTCTGCCTTGTGTTCTCTGTCCTCTGTCCTTCAGTCCCCTGCGGCGGGGGAGTTCGTCTTCCTTTTATAGGCCAAGGAGAGAGCGAGTCACATGTATGCCGCGCTATCTAGCGACGTGGGGGAGCGTGGTGCGCCGTGCCGTAGAGTAGGCGGTCGTCTTGACGGTCCTTGCAGCGATCTTGGCCATCATGGCGTATCTTGTACCCGTGCAGTAGCGGCTTCGAGGGTAGGAGCGCAGCAGACGGCCGTGATGTCTTCAGGCGGGCTCGGGGGAGTTGCTGACGCCGGTCCGTACGGGACACAGTGGCAGGTAAGGCAGCATCCCGTTCCCGCACGCTCCACAGCGCCGGAGCTGTTGTCACAGTGCCCGGCGTGGGTTCGTGCGTGCGGGGGCGGCCGCCACGCCGTTAACAGTGGCAGGGATGGCTCCCCACCGACCTAGCGCCGCAACCTATCCCTGCAAGGTCACGGGAGAGCAAATCGAGGGTGCGGCTGCCCCCCCCCCTTCGAGGGCTCGGCGCGTTAACCGTACCGAAGCAGGCGGCGCGGCGTCACGGGACTGGCACCGGCCACGTCACACAGTCCCCCACAGTGGCGGGGATGGGTTCCCTCCTAGGGAGTTGGTGCAACGGAACCGGGGCGCGTGCCCCGGTTGCATGATGGCGCCGCCCCGCCGTGGTCAGAGCATTAAATGCCCGTGTATGGGAACGGGCGTGCGCGTGCGGGGCGCCCTCGAGCGAGGCGGAGCCTGCTCGAGGTAAGTACACCCCCTCGAGCGGGGCGGAGCCCGCCCGAGGAAGGCGCGTGCCCTCGAGCGAGGCGGAGCCTGCTCGAGGGGATCTTTGAGTGGGCCGCCTTGGCGGGCCGTCGGGGCCACCATGGTGTGGGCCGTGCCCTGTATGCTTAAGCGCGGCGCGTTTGGCTTAGGTTTGTTGTGAGTTTTAAGTGGGGATTCCCCAGTTATTTAAGGGGACCCCTAGGGTTGTCCCCGACAGTAGCCCCCGAGCATCTGCGGGTTTGCCATTGAGGCTCCCGCAGATGCTGGAGCCTACTGATAGGACGTTCTTCCCTCCAGGTCTTGCGAACGCTTTCCGTGGGGCCGCGTCAGCGGACCCGCGGGTCTAGCCCCCCGAAGCCTGCGCAGAACGCGGGCGCTCCCCGTAGGGGTTTACCGCGAGACTTGGTCAGAAGGCGTGGTACATGTTTCAACCGGCGTCGGCAATGTCTCAGCCGGCTTCGGTGACGCACACGCTGCTGGCGCTATCCCCGGCGGGTGCAATCCAGGAGGTGTAGCCGCGCGTCAAGCCCCCGAGCCTGGGCTCGTTCAAGGCGATCGAGTAGAGCTCCACGACTTGTTTTTTTTAACGTGCCCTCGCCGTCCCTCTGCGGGACGGAGGGTGAGGTTTCCGTAACCCCCATCGAGCGGCTCGCGGATTGCGGATTTCTCGTTGAGCTGCTAGTGGGTGGTTCGAGTGGACGCCCATGCCCCGTTCGATAAGGGTAGGCTGCGTGGTCCAGAGACACGTCCATTAAAGCGCTTGCATGGGTTTGCTAGGTGGGGCTCGGTCCCGTTCGCTAGGGACCGAGGGCGCGGAAGCTCTCCCTCGATGGGATCCCCCGGCTAGCTGCCCTCGCTGGCTCTCGAACACGACATGTGGGGCACCCTCGAGCCGACAGGCTCGAGGAACGGCTCGAATGTGCGTGCCCTCGTCGTCCCTGACTCTGGCGATCTGGGGCGCCTGTTCAAACCCGTCGAGGGTCAAGCTTCGAACCTCTGATCAGTAGGGCCGTGCGGGGTGGTGCCTAGGCGGCCCCGTCTTTGCATCTGCGCATCCTCGAGGGGCCTGGGCGAGCCAGCCCTCGAAGCACTGATCACTAAAGTGGTGCGGGGTGGCGGCTAAGCGCTCTCGTCCTGGCATCTGCGCATCCTCGAGGGGCCTAGGCGAGCCAGCCCTCGAGGCGCTGATCAGTAAAACAGCGTGGCATCGGCGCTCGCGGTGTTCGTTTTGCTTCAAACGTGCCCCGAGGCGACCGTCTCACGCCTGCACCCTTTCGAGGGTTGAAATTTCCCGAGCCAGGAGCTCGTGCCGCTCGAGGGTCCTCCTTACTTGGTAAGGGGCCGGGCCATTTAATGCTCCACAGTCGAGGCTGCGGTTTCGCGTTGCGGGTGCGCCTTTTTAGGTGTTGCAGTCGCGCGCGCGCGTAGTGGGCGGCGTGGACAGGCTGACGTGACCGCCTGCCGCGGCCCTCCCGGTTCTTCGCCGTGATGATGGCCCGTTTGCGGTGGCGTGGCCGCCGCGGTCGTGGTGGGGCCCGCCCGTCAGCGAGAAAAAGATTCCCTGCAGTTAATGCGCGCGAGACGTGCGCTCCGGAGAGCACGCCCGCGTCTTATAAATCGGAGGGGAGGGAAAACTGCGGTTTTTACCTTAGCGCTTCGCCATTCTCGCTCCCCCGCGCTCCTGCCTCTGTTTCGCTCTCGCCGCCGCGCCATTTCGCCGTCGGAGTTTCTTCTCCTCCTTCTCGTCTTTCATTCCCAGATCCCTTGCTTTTCCTCATGGCGCCGCTTCCGCCCCTCACGATCGTGGACCCGTACGCGTGGGAGCGCTCGTCGGTGACGCGGCTGGCCCTAGGTGACCTGGTGCCCGCCGGCCAGCTGGCGGAGAACGTGAATGGCCGGCCGGCAGAATGGATCGTGCCACCGGCAGGGGACCGCGCGCCCAACCCGCCGGACGGCTATGTGGTGAGCTTCATCCGCTTCCACGAGCGCGGCTTCGCAGCGCCGGCAAGCCTCTTTATGCGGGCACTCTGCTACCGCTACGGCGTGGAGTTGCACAACTTCGCGCCGAACGCGATTTCGCAGGCGGCCACGTTCATGGGCGTCTGCGAAGGGCATCTAGGGATCCCGGTGAATTGGCATCTCTGGGTACACCTTTTCCGCGCGGAGCTGTTCACGCAGCCGACGACGGAGCAGAGGACCCGCCGTGCGGTGCGCGCTTGCGGAGTGTCGCTTGCGTTGCGGGCGCAGTACAAGGACGACTACATCCCTTGTACCATGACGTCCAGCAACGCCGGCTGGGAGCGGGGGTGGTTCTACCTTCGCAACGCTGAGCCCGGCCTCCCCCCTTACACCGGCCTGGTGCTCCGGGAGAGGCCCGATTCCTGGAGCCACGGCGTGTCCCCGCCTTCGCATCGGAGGCGGTTGGACTCGCTCCTGGCCGCGCTGAGGAAACTGGCGGAGCGCGGGCTAACCGCGGCGACCGTCCTCGCCTTCCTCCACCACCGGCGGATCGTGCCCCTGATGGAGAGGCCGCTCTGTGTCTTTGAGATGACGGAGGCGGCGAACCCCGTTGCGCTGGCGAGGTCGCGGATGCTTCCGAGCCCCCTCCAGCGGGAGTATGCGCTCACACGGGCACGGAGCGTCGTCGACACCCGGTTGCTACGCAGCGACCGGTCCCCGTGGGACCTCGAGACGCTCCCCACCGGTCCACTGGTAAGTAGAACTCTTGGCTCCGTCTTTGATCTTGGTGGTGTTCCGGGTTTCTGATGCTCCTCTGACGTTTTCGCTCGCAAATGGTGAGCCTGAGCACCGCTAAATCCGTTCCGCCCACTCCTGACTCCCGCGCGCTCGGTCGGGCGTCGCAGCAACGGGAGCGGGAGCGGGCGGCGCGCAAGAAGAAGCGCGCAAGGCGGCATCGCGAGCGCCGCGAGCGGCGGAGCGAGGAGTACCGGCTGCGCGAGCAGGGGCTCTCCTCTCCGGGGACCGAGGAGTACTCGTCCTCGGAAGAGGATGAAGAGGAAGAAACCGGGGGGGGTGGCCCTTCGATAGGGTGGGAGCCGCGCCCCCGTCGCCGGAGCCGGCTCCGGCGTCGGGGGCGGCCGGCCACGGGGCGGGCGCGAGGCGCCCGCCGTCGGCAATCGACAACGGAAGCGGCGCGGGCCGCGGAGGTGCCGCGCGCGCCGTAGAGGCGTGTGCGGCGAGCGTGCCTACACGCGGGCCGGGGTCCGCGCGCGCGCGGCGGAGATGGCAGGGGGCGCGGCGGCGGCCGTGCCGGCGTTGTCCGCTGAGGCCTCGAGGAAGAGGAAGCACGCCTTCTCCTCTTCGAGGTAAGGGGCCTGCTCTTCCGCGGGGTCGGGTTCTTGACAACCAGGTGTTCTGATTACTTGTTTGTGTTTATGCAGGGTGGTGCCGACCGTGCCTCCCCTCGCACCTGCCAAGGTGTTGAGGGTTGACGCGTCCGTTCCCACCCGGCGGCGTCGTCAAGGGCGCCACGGGCGGGGACGAGCACGGCGGCCGCGGCGGCGCGGGAGCTCGCAGGGTGCGGCCGAGGCCTCGAGACCTCGGCCGGCGGGCCGGCCCGCCGTGTCGCGCAGCCGGCGGCCGTCGAGGAGCGGCGGGTGCCGGTCGTGTCGGAGGCGCGGCCGCTGCGACCGGGCGTGGAGGAGGCGCGAGCTGCGGTGCCGGTTGTGGCGGAGGCGCGGTCCGCGGCGCCGGCCGTGGTGGAGGCGCGGCCGGCGGCGGCGCCGTGGAAGGCGGTCGGGCGCCCGTGGTGGCGCGGACGGAGGCGTCGACGGAGGCGGCGCGAGGGGCGGCACCCGCCGGCGGCTCCCGGCGGTGGTGGTGGGAGATCCCGACGACGACTCCCCGCCGCCCCGGTGGGACCAATGGGTGAGCTTCTCCATGCCGTCCCCCGAGTCCCGTGAGGGGGCCCTCGTGAGGCGGCGGGAGGGCCACATGGTGGCGGGAGGCCGAGGGCACGGTGCCGAGGCCTCGTCTTCCCGCGTTGGCCGCTCCGCCCCGGTAGAGGGGTTCGCTGGCGACCCGCCCGCATTCGCCGACGCTCAGGGAGAGCAGGAGCTATGGGGGGAGCTCCGCAACCACGGCGCCGCGCTCGACCGAGCGTTGAACGAGGCGCTGAGGATCCACGGTGGTCCTGCGTGGCGCGTCTTCCAGGTGGGGCATCGTTGCTCGCTTTTTTTCTTTTTCTCGTCTCTACGCGCAATCCTTGCGTCATGATGCTCACAAGTTCTGACTTGTTGGTGACAGGAGCTTGAGCACCGCACCCGCGACAAGTACGGCGCCTTTGACCAGGTGAGCGCCGAGCTCCGCCAGCTCCAGGAGCGGTGCGACGCCTTCGACGCGCTTGCCGACGCCCTGAGGACCCCGGAGGGCTGGCTGTCGTACCGGGCCATGGCCCTGCGCGATCAACTTCACGAGAGCGCAAGGTAGGACCCGGCGCACCCCTCCACCCTCGAGCGGGTCTGCACAGCCCTCATCGACCGGGATGAGGCGCTGCGGCAGGCGCGGGCGGACTCCGGAGAAGACGCGCACCCTGGCGGCCAACTGGGAGGCGGAGGTGGCCGGCATCCGCAACGACAACCTGGAGCTCCACTCGTTGCTCCGGGGGGCGCAGGCTCAGCAGAGCCAGGCTGAGGAGCGAGCGCGCGTGCTCGAGCAGAAGGCCAAGGAGGCCGACGATCTAAAGGCCGCCCTCGACGCCAAGGCTGCGGCGCTCGCCGTCGCGGAGGACCGGCTCCTCGCAGAGCGCAACGCCCACCAAGGGGCCGAGGGGCAGCTCCAGCAGGAGCGGGCTGCCCTGGCCGACGCCCGGTCGTCGCTGGAGCAGGAGCGTGTCGCCCGCGAGGAGGCGCAAAAATCGCTGGAGGGCCGAAATGCGGAGCTCTCGAAGCTCGAGGGCGAGCTGATGGTGCTCAGCATCACGAGCGCGAGCCAGGAGATGGCCCTCCAGGAGCAAGGCGAGACCCTCAAGGGCCTTGAGCGGGCGGTCGAGGCCGAGTGCCGCACCCTCGAGGTGGAGAGGAAGCAAGTTGAAGGTGAGCCGCTGTTTGACTCCTGTTTTGTTGGGTTTCTCTTTGGGGGTTTACACCTCTTTCTGACTTCTTTCTTGCCGGCCAACTTCAGGCTTGCGTACCGCGCTGGGGCACGCGGCTGAGCGGGCCGAGGCGCTGCAGACCGCCTACAACTCCTCCGAGCAGAGGCGCCGGAGTTGCGCACGCGGCCCTCGAGACCCCGCCGGTCCGTGGAGGAGGGCGAGGCGCGGCGGGAGCTCGGCCGGCCGGCCGCCCGCGCGCCCTTGGCGGCCACGTCACCGGGCGCGTGCGCCGGGCACTGCATCTCGGCGTCAAGAAGGCCCTCGGGGTGGTGCGATCTCACTACGAGGTCAACTTCGAGGCGCTGGCGGAAGGTTACGTCGTCCCCGAGGGTG
This sequence comes from Cenchrus americanus, assembly GCA_947561735.1. NCBI lineage: Eukaryota > Viridiplantae > Streptophyta > Magnoliopsida > Poales > Poaceae > Cenchrus > Cenchrus americanus. The sequence continues at coordinate 265,862,711 of OX387239.1, forward strand.
TCGAGGACGAGGTGGAAATGGAGCGTATGGACGCGCTAGCCGCCGACGCCGCCGGGACGCTTGCCGAGGCCTTCGAGGAGTTCCTCTTCCCAGACGCCGCTGACGCCGCCGCTCCTCCATCCTGAAGGCAGCCGGGCACTAGGCCCTTTTTTGTTCATGTATCAGTACACTGGCCGTGTGGCCTTGTAAATAGACAGGTTACTTTGATATGAACATTTGTCGAATGTGAAATGGCGTCTTTTGCTCTTTGCGCTTTTTTGTTTCTCCTTCTTCCTGAGTAAATTCTAGTTAGGGGAGTTCGATTTTCGCTGGTGGCCTGCTGGGTTGGGGGCAAGAGAGAAGGGTCGTATCCTCGCGGAGGCGTAGGCTATCTCTGGCTCGCGCGTCCCTTCCGCTAGGCTGCCTGCGCCCTGTTCAAATCTTTGCTCGGGGACGAAGTAGAAACATACTTAGCGCGTGTGAGCTGTTTTCTTTTTTTGCGAAAAAATGGGGCCATTTTTTGGGGGGGGGGGGATGCCCCCCGCAGTAGCCCCCGTGGGTAACTTGGGTTTCAGGGGAAAGCCGAGTTGCCCTTTCTATTAAACTGATGATATTTACACGGATGTGACCAACTGGGGTGCTGGTCATGTGATTTTATAGCGGAATACTTGGAAATCCTTACTAGGGATAGAAGCGACGTAGCTGTTGGATGTTCCAAGCGTTGGTGAGTTCTTCGCCGTCCTCGTTGGCCAGCTTGTACGTGCCCGGCTTGAGCACTTTCACCACGACGTAGGGCCCCTCCCACGGAGGTGAGAGCTTGTGGCGTCCTCGGCTGTCTTGGCGTAGCCTTAGGACTAGATCCCCTTCGCTGCAGTCCCGCCGGCGTATTTTCCGTGCCTGGTAGCGCGTGAGGGACTGTTGATACCTTGCGGAGTGCATCAAGGCCACGAGGCGTGCTTCGTCCAGCTGGTCCAGTGAGTCCTCGCGGGCTCGCTGGTTGGCGTCCTCGTCATAGCCTCGAACCCTGGGCGACCCGTATTCTATGTCCGTGGGGAGGACGGCCTCCGCGCCATGGACTAGAAAAAACGGGGTGAACCCGGTGGCTCTGCTTGGGGTGGTACTTAGGCTCCACACGACCGCTGGTAACTTCTGGAGCCATTTCCGACCAGATTTATTCAGCTGGTCGAAAATTCAGGGTTTTAGGCCTTGTAGGATCATGCCGTTGGCACGCTCTACTTGGCCATTGGTCTGTGGGTGCGCCACAGCTGCCCAATCCACACGGATGTGGAATTTGTCGCAGAACTCCAGGAATTTCCTGCCCGTGAACTGGGGCTCATTATCGGTGATGATGGAGTTCGGCACTCCAAAACGGTGGACGATGAACTTGGCGTAGCAGGGCCGCCCAAGTATGGCGTGGTAGGCGCCCCGGAACCCCACCACCTCGAAGGTGAGCGTCTCCTTGCGGAAATTGCTCGGAGTGCCAAACCAAACCGGCAGGTCGATCTGCCCGAGGGGCTGGACGCGCTTGCCGGGCGCGACGCCATGGAACGGCGTCGTGCTGAGCCGCGGCCCGGTCCCAGCCCGATCCCCAGCAGGCGCAGCGTGTGCGCGTAGAGGATGTTGAGGCTGCTTCCCCCGTCCATCAGGACTTTTGAGAACCGCGCGTTCCCAATGATCGGGTCGACCACCAGTGGGTACTGGCCCGGGTTGGGGATGCGGTTCGGGTGGTCTTCACGGCTGAAGGTGATGGCGTCCTCCGACCAGTCGAGGAAGGAGGGGGGCGCCTTCTCTGCGGCGAGGACCTCGTGCCGCTCCCGCTTGCGCTGGCGGCTCGACATGTCGACGGTTGGCCCCCCGAAGATGAGGAACACGTTTTCCACGACGGGGAAGCCGCCTGCGTCGCCATCTCCTCCGTCCTTCTTGGCCTCCGCGTCCTTCGTGGCGGCGCGACCGTAGAACTTCTTGAGCATGTCGCATTGCTCAAGGGTGTGGTTTACTGGGGTCTTGTGGTATGGACATGGCTTTTTTAGCATGTCATCGAACACCCCGGGACCTCGAGGGGCCGGTCGAGGGCCCCGTCGAGCCGGGTCAACAGCGAGGGCCTCGGCGTCGTTGCCGTCGCGCCCCCGCTCGCGCGCCTCGCGGCGCGGCTTCTTCCCTTTCTTGCCCCGCTTGTCCTTCGGGTGGGGCTCCCCGGACTTGCCGCCCTCCGCGGGCGCGTCGTCCGAGCGTTTGCCCCTCTTGCCGTCAAAGATCGCCCCCACGGCCTCTTCTCCCCGAGGCGAAGCCGGTGGCGATGTCGAACAGCTCGTTGGAGTCCGCGGGCGGGCTGCGCCCCAGCTCTCGCACGAGGTCCCGGCACGTGGTGCCCTCGAGGAAGGCGTGCACAATCTCGGATTGCGGCACGCTTGGGAGCTCTGTACAGCGCTTGGAGAAGCGCCGATTGAAATCCCGGAGCGACTCGCCGGGCTTCTGGGTGCAGGAGCGCAGATCCCAGGAATTTCCGGGGTGCACATACGTGCCCTGGAAGTTGCCCACGAACGTGCGGACCAGATCATCCCAGTTGTGGATCTGGCTGGCGGGCAGGTGCTCGAGCCACGTCCGGGCTGAATCGCCGAGGTGCGGGGCGAGGTTGCGGATGATGACCTCGTCGGCCGGTGGCCCCCGCCCGGGCGGCACGCCGGGCGGTAATCGTTGAGCCATACACGGGGATCCGTTTCCCTGTTGTACTTGACGATGGTCGTGGGCTGGCGGAAGCGTTGGGGGAAGACCGCCGCGCGGATCTCCCGGCTGAACACGCGGGTCCCCGGGGGTTCCGGCGTCGGGGAACGGTCCTCCTCGCTGTCGTAGCGCCCGCCCCGTCGAGGGTGGTAGCTCGCCGCCGCCCGCGCGTCCGCCTTGCTCGTGCGCCGAGTGTTGATGACGTTGTGGGCGTCGCCATCCGGCCGACCTCGCGTGTGTCGAGGAGCCGCTCCTTGGCCGGCGTGCGTCCCGGGTTGGCGGGTCGCCCCGCCGCTTCACCCGCATGGACCGAGGGTTCGCCCCCCCCGTGCGGCTCCGTCGCCCCGCGCATCCCCCCCCCCGTTGGCGAATGCGTAACGCCGAGCTCTCGGCCTGCTTCGGACCCGCCCTCGCTCGATAAGAGCCTGCACCTCGCGGTGCAGGTTTCGTGCCTCAGGCGTCGAGGGGGCCGGCATGGCTCGTAGCAGCGTTGCGGCAGCGATAAGCTTCTGGCTCGCCCGCGGGGGTGTGTCCGGGTTGTCGACGTTGAAGTCGGCGTTGATACGGTCGCGGGCCTGCTTGCCCAGCTCCCGTGCACGTTCGCCGCGCGCGGAGGCTTGCCCAGCCATGGAGGCGCGGAGCAACCGCACGGTCTGATATTCCTCCGCCAGCTTGGCCTCGAGCTCGCGGGCCGGGCCGGTGCGTGTCGACGTCGGCCCCAGCGGGGGTGCTCGGACCTGCAGCCTTACGCGGCGCGATCCCTGGGGCGGGCGTGACTTCTCCGTCGCCGGCGCCCACTGCACCGGTGGCGTTTGCTGGGTCGTTGGCAATGACGACGCAGCATTCCCGCGTGGGGTCGTAGCTCCCGGTGCTGGAATCGTCGGAGCAGCCGAACCAGTAATCTGTGGCGTCAAGAAAGCGCATGAACATCACTGGGTCTGGTATGCCGGAGAAATCCCATTCCGCGTACCCATGCAGGTTGGCGAATGGCAACGCGTCAAGGGAACCCGGGGATGACTCATCGCCAGCGGAGGCATCAGGGTCCCTGGCAACGAAGACGTGACGGCCAGGAGGAACCCTGCGCATCGTGGTGTTGACGTTGGCGTTGTAGGCCGTCGTGGCACCACGCAGGCCGATGGGGAGGCGCGGTCCGGAGACCGCGCGCCGCCCTCGCCGGAGCGGTGGTCGGCCGTGCCGACGGCGCGCCGCGTTGGGAGGCGGCGCGTCCGGCTTGTCGTCGCTCGGCCCGCGCCCGGCGCGAACGCCGGCCGGAGCGGTGGCGGCGCCGTGGCGCCGACGGCCCACGGCATCCATGCCGGCGGGCGTCTGTGCTGTGGCGGCACGTGCAGCGGGGACCACAATGGACCCGGCCTGGCGTTGCGCACGGAGCTCCTCACGGTTGGTGAGGCGCATTAGGTAGCCGTTCCCCGTGGCCTGAAAGTTCAGGCCCCCGAACCGGATTTCAAACCCGACCGGGAGGGGGTCCGAGCTGCCCATGGAGTAACGCATGCCGCGGTACTCGGTGCAAATCACCATGGAGGGAGTTGACGGTGGTTTGACCTTAGGCGCTCGCTTGCCCCACGGTGGGCGCCAACTGTCGGTGCGGAATGTGGTCCCGACACTAACCAGTAGTAAGCGCCGAGGTCTCTCCCCCAATGGTCGATGCTAAGCAACTAGTGACACGAGTTTTATCCTGGTCCCGGCCGGGGGCCGTACGTCCGGCGGTGGTGTTCTCGAGGCACCGTATTGCTCGGACAAGGGTGCTTGTAGTGGGGCGGGTACAAGCAAGGCGGGAGAGGAGGAATAGCCTCCAAGTCCCTGTGAAGTGGCTGAAGATGTTGTGGGAAAATTGGAAAACAAGCGTATGGTGGCAGGCGTGGTTCTGCCTTGTGTTCTCTGTCCTCTGTCCTTCTGTCCCCTGCGGCGGGGGAGTTCGTCTTCCTTTTACAGGCCAAGGAGAGAGCGAGTCACATGTATGCCACGCTATCTAGATACGTGGGGGAGCGTGGTGCGCCGTGCCGTAGAGTAGGCGGTCGTCTTGACGGTCCTTGCAGCGATCTTGGCCATCATGGCGTATCTTGTACCCATGCAGTAGCGGCTTCGAGGGTAGGAGCGCAGCGGACGGCCGTGATGTCTTCAGGCGGGCTCGGGGGAGTTGCTGACGCCGGTCCGTACGGGGCACAGTGGCAGGTAAGGCAGCATCCCGTTCCCGCACGCTCCACAGCGCCGGAGCTGTTGTCACAGTGCCCGGCGTGGGTTCGTGCGTGCGGGGGCGGCCGCCACGCCGTTAACAGTGGTAGGGATGGCTCCCCACCGGCCTAGCGCCGCAACCTATCCCTGCAAGGTCACGGGAGAGCAAATCGAGGGTGCGGTCGGCCCCCCCTTCGAGGGCTCGGCGCGTTAACCGTACCGGAGCAGGCGGCGCGGCGTCACGGGACTGGCACCGGCCACATCGCACAGTCCCCCACAGTGGCGGGGATGGGTTCCCTCCTAGGGAGTTGGTGCAACGGAACCGGGCGCGTGCCCCGGCGCATGATGGCGCCGCCCCGCCGTGGTCGAGCATTAAATGCCCGTGTGTGGGAACGGGCGTGCGCGTGCGGGCGCCCTCGAGCGAGGCGGAGCCCGCTCGAGGGCGGGGCCGGCCCTCGAGCGAGGCGGAGCCTCGCTCGAGGTAAGTACACCCCCCTCGAGCGGGCGGAGCCCGCCCGAGGAAGGCGCGTGCCCTCGAGCGAGGCGGAGCCTGCTCGAGGGGATCTCTGAGTGGGCCGCCTTGGCGGGCCGTCGGGGCCACCATGGTGTGGGCCGTGCCCTGTATGCTTAAGCGCGGCGCGTTTGGCTTAGGTTTGTTGTGAGTTTTAAGTGGGGATTCCCCAGTTATTTAAGGGGACCCCTAGGGCTGTCCCCGACAAGTTGACCGTCGGATGAACCGACGCATCTACTTTTTAGGAGAATCGGTTCATCCGGTGCACCTCCCACGTCACGTAGGCGTTGAGGTTCTCTGACAGAACTTCTCCGACACTATGCACCGACGGTGAGTCGGTTCATCCGGTGCTGAAGACTTCTCACTCGGGGCGGTACTGTATGTTTCAAATATAACCATCGGATAGACCGACACTTCCCCTTGACCAAGGCGTCGGTTCATCCGGTGCTGAAGGGCTTCTCTTGGCGCGTCTCTATCTTCATTCAAACAAGGCATCGGATAGACCGACGGTGTCCACACTCAGACCGTCGGATCATCCAGTGCTACTGTCTTCGCTTCTTCTTCTCTGCAACTCGTCCGACGCTACTGAAAAATGGACCGTCGGTTCATCCGACAGTGCCTAGGTTTTCACCCAGTGTACCAACTCGTCCGACGATTGCACTGTCGCTTGCTATCTAGGTACCGTTGGTTCATCTGACGGTGTCCTTTCTTTTTCTTTTCTTTCTTGTTTTTGACCCTTAAAAAATAGACTATCTTCTCAATTTGGCATGTGGTATTTTGGCATCCTTGGGACCTAAAAATGTCTACAAAGACATGCTAAACAATATGGTTAGTCTCATTGATCATGTTGTCATGAATCACCAAAATCATACTCGAACTAATGGCATATGGGGCCATGTTCGCTACAATCTCCCACTTTTTGGTGATTTATGACAACACAAGCAAAGCAAGCATAAATTTGCAAAAATTAACAAAATTAGAACCACTTACACTTGCTTGGATGCTTACCATCATCCAAACTCCCCCTAGATCAAACTTTCCCCCTTTTTTGATCTTCTCTTTCTATATTCACACATAGCTTGCCTCTTCCCACTTTGGAACCACTAGCTTGCTTTGGTCCCACATTCTCCCCCTTTGGAATAAAATCTCCAAAAAGTCCAAAACAAAAGGGCTCTAAGGAAACTAAAGTCCTAGCAAACATAGCTCAAAGAGAAATGTTAAATAAAAGGGAGAAAGCCGCATGAACCATGATTTATATGTATGATATCAATGAAGATACCACATGTGAGAATAACTAAGGTGGATCATAAGATCATGATACTAGCATGATACAAACTAAGTTCCCCCTATGCGTGTGCACAAAATGATAGTGTGGAAACACGTGCACAACTACAAACTAGTAAGACAATGGAAGCTTAGAGCATACCATGCAAGGAGGTAGCTTAAAGGACAAGAGATAATACAAATGGGTTCTTGTTACATTACCACTTGTAGATATCACTTGTAGTCTTTTAATCATTGCATACCTCCGGGGGATGATCCTCCTTACCTTGTTGGCACCACATTGAGATGAACCACTTGGAAATGATATCACTAGGAGGTGACAACACTTGAAAGAAGCTTGCATAGAAAACACTTGGGGTAACACAAGGATTAGGAATGTATGAGTACATTGTCTTTGAACTTATATACAGACATAAGCTCGCAAGGACATGACTCAATAGCATGAAGCTCATATTGCTATACTCACTCTTTTAGAGATGATAGATCACATTAAGAGTGAAATAACATTCTCTTAGAATGAACCCAAGGACACATTCCTACAGAGTCACGTCAAGGAGGTGACGGTGCAGATTAACATGGGTCTCTGACCTTTTGGATACCCATGGTACGGGCTGGGATCGTGATAAGCTTATTAGATTGTTTAACCAGGCAGATGCTGATGCCATTGGAAAAATTAAAATCCCCAGCCTGCATACAGAGGATTTCATTGCATGGCCCTTGGAGAAATCAGGACTATTTTCAGTCCGTAGCGCTTATGATCTGGGACTAAAACTCCCGGATTTAAATATTGGCACTGCTTCTAGCTCGGCTCCTGAGGGGGAAAGGAGGCTATGGAACAATGTCTGGAAGGGAGGTGTACCCCCAAAAGTGAATGTGTTTATCTGGAAACTGGCGAGGAATGCACTCCCAACCCAGAGACGCAAGTTTACTAGGAACATGGAACAGGGAGATACATGTTTTTTGTGTGGTCTAGCACCAGAGGTCAGCTTCATGTTTAATCATCACCATTCACCAATAAGTATATCAGGTAAAATAGTAGATCTATGCATGGTCCTTCTGAAATGATCAGGTTCCAGCGGTGCATTACTACTTTGCTAGTGTGTTTATATTTCGAAATTTTCAGAAGCATTGAAGGTGTAGATCTAAGGTGCGTTTGGCAGGGCTCCGGCTGTGGCTGTGCTGGTAGAGCGGATTCTGTGGGAGAGCTGGATCCGTTTTAGAAAAACATTTGGCAAAACAGCTTCGCTTGGTTGTGTAACATATATATATAAGAGAGTGAAATATCTATAATGCCCTTCTTTTTTCCCTTTTCCTTTCTTTTTATTTCTTCCTTTTTATTTTATTTTTTTCTTTCCTACTTATTCCTTCACCTTATCCTTTTATTTTTCTCCATCTTTTTTCTCTTCTCATTCTCCTCCTTCGTTATCCACTCCCGCACGGACGGCGGATGCCACCCGCGGCGGACTCGCGGCAGTCCGACCCCGCTGTCGGCGCTCCCTAAACCATATGAATTGAAAAGGCATATTTCAGGAGGTTGAGGTCAGCTTCATATTTGATCATCACCATTCACCAAGAATTATCGAAAGTAAAATTGTAGATCCATGGTCCTCCTGAATGATCAGGTTCCAGCAATGCATCACTAATTTACTAGTGTGTTCGTATTTCGAAATTTTCAGACGGGTTGAAGGTGGAAATGTACACCTGGGATGTGCCGGAAAACTAGTGTGCTTATCAAAAAAGGTTACTAAAGTAGTGAAGGAAACAGTGCTCATCGCGAGCAAACAATATAATATGAGTTGATGTTGATGTGTAGAATAATTATCTTCCATATCACGTCGTGATTTTATAAATCCCAGAAATACTAAAAGAGAGTAGCTGGCTTTTCAAAAGTATAGGGGAGCAACCAAATGAGGATCAACAAAAGAAACATGCTTGTCGCACGGCGCGCACACAAAACCGAAAGATCTAGCCATCTATAGGGATGACAGTTTTGCTCGCGGGCGCGGGTATCCGCGGGTACCCGATCCGACGGGCGTGGGTATGGGCAGCAAATTCCGACCGCGGGTGCGGGTAATCCTCTCCCGAGCGGCTAACGGGTTGCAACCTTTACCTGCGGGCATACCCGCTACCCGCGTCAAAATAGAAAAAGGCCCATATGTATCAATGTATGGTCCAACCCATTTACCAAACCCTAGAACCTCACCTGTGTTCCCAACCCCAATCCCCACCCGAGACCCGGCCGTCCCATCCCCTCTCTTTTTTCCGAAACAGGCGGCGGCGCATCTGCCACGCTGGTGCTGGAACGGTGGGTGGAGGCGGTCAGGCTCGGTGGCGGCGCTCTACAGTCCGGACGGCGGATGTGGGCATGCAGCGCACCTCGGCGGTCGGCATCTCCTCGCGCCCGGTGGCCGGTCTGCCCCTCGCGTCTTCGCCCCTTCCTCACTCGCGCCTCCACGGCACGCCGGTGTAGCAGCGCCTAGCGCCTCCAGGTCCTCCTACCATCATCAGTTTAATTTATTTATTCTCTAACACTGCTCATTATTCCATCAGAAAGCGATCGCATTCATGAACTCATCATGATTCATCCATGACGTCCATTTTCCTCTTGTTCACACACGCTTTATACTTGTGTGAGAACGGAGCTTCTTCAGAGCTGACGAGATCGGGAGGAGGTAGTAGCCATTGAGCGTGCATGACGACGACACATGCATGGCGCATATCTTGATGAAAGCAAGCCAGTCAATGTCAAATTGTTGGTTGTTCTTGTTGAAATAATCTCATATTGTTGTTGTTCTCGTTGAAATGAGCATATTAATATGTTATCTTTTTGCGGTCACGGGTAAACCCGATACCCGCGGGTACCCGCCGAGTGTGGGCACGGGTAAGGTTTTTTATCCACTGGCAGATTTGCGGGTTGGTAAAGGTTGGCAACTCGGGTATGCTCACGGGTGCGTAAATGTCATACCCGCACTTACCCGACCCGCTGCCATCCCTAGGCATCTAGCTGATGGCGATACGGGCTTTGACCTCGATCGTGTCGTCATCGTCTCCAAGAACGGAATTTGGCACGACAAACCGGAAGCAGCCGTTAGCTAGGGCTGGCAGCCCATCAGAGAGGTCCGTGCAAGCGACCTGGAAGTCCGACTTCTGGTGGTAGTGGCTGAGGCACAAGCTACCGTCGTCGTAGCGCGAGAAGATCAGCTCGCACTGCACCGGGACCACTGGCTGGACAATGTTGGACTTAAGCTTGACATGTGTGCCTGCATCACGTGAGTGTAGTTAGTCTATGGTTGTTACATGCATGTGTGCATGCACGAGCGGGTCTTGTGCTAGAGCGAGTGGCTCACGAAGGCCGACGTCATGGAGATCGTAGGTGGCTACCTGCGCGCACAGGGATGCATGGCGTGTGGACGTAGCGTCACCTCGTCTATAAAGTCTGGATGATGCAGTCGTCAAGTGGGAGGGCTGCAGTGGAGAAGATGTAGACTCTGATAGGCTTGGTGGCTGGCCGGCAGGTCACCGTGTAGGACCGCCGTGCTACCGGGGTGCGTCCGTGTGTGTTGGAGTGTCTCCATTTGTAATCTAGTTCAATAGGAAACCAAGATACAGGAGCATCAGCTCCGCGGCATTTGTCGCTGAAAATACTATTCATTGTCTTCTACCTCGGGACGCCGGCGAGTGTGAGAGCTAGAGCGAGAGAGCTGAAGTGCAAGCTGAGGAAACGCGTGTTCCCGGTCATTTCCAACATTTGGTATTAGAGCTTGGTTGAGAAAAGGAAGGCAGTCGGCGGTGCGCTGGCCGGGCCGGCGAGGCAGCGGCGAGGAACGCGTTGGCGGCGAGGCGAGGTCGTCGGACCGCGTGTCGGTCTGTGCGTGGTAGCCAATGATGGTGCTGGATCATATGTCGGTCTTGTCGGGCGCGTGAAACGGCATGTCGCCGAAGTCGCGTCAGGCGTGTGTCGCCGAGGGAGAAGGAGCTCGGCGTGTGTCGCTCAGGAAGAAGATGGAGGTCGCGTCGTTCGGCGAGCTAGTGGCTCACGACGATGTTGAGCGGGTGTTGACACGTCATTCGAGCGAGCTAGCTTAGTGGCTCACACCGATGCTGTGCAGGTGTTGTAGAAGATGGCGTGTGTCGCCGGAGAGGAAGAAGAAGGTTGTGACGTTCGTGCGGAGGCAAAGTGTGTGTGTTGCGTGGTTCACGTTGAGTGTGGAGGTCGTAACGACGGTCGTGGGACATGGACGACGATAGAGCGCCGAGCAGCAGCATCTACTCCGGGTCTCCGGCAACTAACAACGAGTCAATCTTAGGGGGAGATTGTTGGACTTAAGCTTGACATGTGTGCATGAGCCGTGTGAGTGTAGTTAGTCTACGGTTGTTACATGCATGTGTGCATGCGCGAGCGGGTCTTGTGCTGGAGCGAATGGCTCACGAAGGCCAACGCCGTGGAGATCGTGGGTGACTACCTTCACGCACAGGGCTGGCGTGTGGACGCAGCGTCACCTCATCTATAAAGTCTGGACGATGCAGTCGTCAAGTGGGAGGGTTGCAGTGGAGAAGATGTAGACTCCGATAGGCTTGGTGGTCGGCCGGCAGGTCACCGTGTAGGACCACCGTGTTGCGGGGGGTGTGTCCGTGTGTGTTGGAGTGTGTCTCCATTTGTAATCTAGTTCAATAGGAAGCCAAGATACAGGAGCATTTTTTCCACGGCGTTCGTCGCTGAAAATACTGTTCATCGTCTTCTACCTCAGGACGCCGGCGAGTGTGAGAACTAGAGCGAGCAAGGTGAAGTGTGAGCTGCGGGAACGTGTGTTCCTGGTCGTTTCCAATATTTGGTATCAGAGCTTGGTCGGGAAAAGGGAGGCGGCCGGCGAGGCGAGGTCGCCAGACCGTGTGTCGGTCCTGTGCGTGGTCGCCAATGATGGTGTTGGATCGTATGTCGGTCTTGGCGGGCGCGTGGAACGATATGTCGCCGAAGTCGCGTCAGGCGTCTGTCGCCGAGGGAGAAGGAGCTCGGTGTGTGTCGCTGAGGAAGAAGATGGAGGTCGCGTCGTTCGGTGAGCTAGTGGCTCACGACGACGTTGAGCGGGTGTTGCCGCGTCGTTCGGGCGAGCTAGCTTAGTGGCTCACACCGATGTTGTGCAGGTGTTGTAAAAGACGGTGTGTGCCGCCGAAGAGGAAGAAGAAGATTGAGACGTTCGTGCGGAGGCAAAGCATGTGTGCTACGTGGTTCACGTCGAGTGTGGAGGTCGTAACGGCGGTCGTGCGACATGGACGACGATAGAGCAGCCGAGCAGCAGCATCTACTCTGGGTCTCCGGCAACAACGAGTCAAGCTTAGGGGGAGATTGATGGACTTAAGCTTGACATGCATGCCTGCGTCGCATGAGTGTAGTTAGTCTACGGTTGTTACATGCATGTGTGCATGCACGAGCGGGTCTTGTGCTGGAGCGAGTGGTTCACGAAGGCCGAAGCCGTGGAGATCGTGAGTGGCTACCTGCGCGCACAGGGCTGCAGATGTGGGCGTGTGGACGTAGCGTCACCTCGTCTATAAAGTTTGGACGATGCAGTCGTCAAGTGGGAGGGCTGCAGTAGAGAAGATGTAGACTCGATAGGCTTGGTGGACGGCCGACAGGTTGCCGTGTAGGACCGCCATGCTGCCGGGGTGTGTCCGTGTGTGTTGGAGTGTGTCTCCATTTGTAATCTAGTTCAATAGGGAGCCAAGATACAGGAGCATCGGCTCTGCGACGTTTGTCACCGAAAATACTGTTCACCATCTTCTACCTCGGGACGTCGGTGAGTGTGAGAGCTAGAGCGAGCGAGGTGAAGTGCGAGTTGCGAGAACGCGTGTTCCCGGTCGTTTCCAACAGACAATGTCGCGCGCTGGCGGAGGCGGCGTGAGGATGGATGCAGAGCACGGAAACGGCACGGCCAAGCCGTTCCTGCGTCACATTCAGCAAGAACAGTCCCGGGACGCTGCTGGTGTCTCGACCTTCACCGCCAAAACGGCGGAGTGCGGTCATCTGCAAGGAGGAAGTTGAAGCCGTCATAGATGCGGATACTGAACGTCTCGTCAGCCCTGACCTTGGTGGTGCAGGGCCAATTGTGTGCCTCAGTGGAGTGGTCTAGGAGCACGGCTGCGGAGCCGCACGTCTCGCCGTCGGGGCAGTGGCACGGCGCGTGCGGGCACGCCCCGACGATGGCGTTCCCGGGCTCCCGGCCGTGGTACGCTGGCGTAACGACACAGCCGTGGGGCGCGTACGGGCAGGGGACGCGGATGGAGTCGACATGCGCTCTATGGTGTGACACCGGCTGTGGCTCGAGCTTGTCGCGGCATGACGAGCAGACCGCATGCCCTACGCCCCTACCTCCCACTGCGATCATGTGGTTTGGGAATTTATGCAGGAAGATTAAAACTCATGTAGTTAGGACTTAGGAGGGAGGCCTCAGCGCAAGAAAGCAAAGAGGCCACACTCCAGGGCGTCGGCGTCGGCCACCACCGCGGCAACTCCCACACGAACTCGACGCTGTCAGATTCCGAGTGCTCGCCGAGTCGTCGTTGCCCTGTCTTTCCTCATCTGTTGCGGCGCGGCGACATGACCGATGAGTCCGCCGCCGCGGCCTTCATCTGGGGACTGGGGAGACACCACCCGTGAGGGCGTCGCTGGCTGCCGCCTCCATGAGTTACCGAAGCCCGATGCAGATGCAAATACTACTTCCTGAATCAGGCTGGATTCTCTCATTTGTATTTTATTTCTATCTCTTTTCCCTGTGACAATGGCACCAGAACGGAAAAGTATGTTTGGCAGGGCTCCAAAAGGAGCTTTGGCTCCAAGCGGAGTCCTGCCAAACGGGGTGCTCTATGGCGACTCCGGGGATGGAGCTTGGTGGGGGAGCCGCAAAAGGCTTCCACTGGAGAGGCGGAGCCACCAAAACACGGCTCCATCTAGCTCCGCCTCCCCTTTACTGCTTTGCCCCCGGTTGAGGGGGCGGTCGGAGGCAGGGTAGGGCGCGGGTGGGCGAAGGGAGCCCGTGAGAGTGGCAGGAGCTCGTGAGGGAGGCAGGGCGGCGGGAGCTCGGTAAGCGGATAAGGAGAGGAGGGGAGGATGAATGGATAAGAAGGAGAGGTGGGAAAAAGGAGAGGAAAAGAAAAGAAGAGGAAAAAAGAAAATGAAAGGGAAAAGAAAAAAAAAGAAAAAAAAGGAAAGGGCAATTCAGATATTTTTGCAACCTCAATCCAATAGGTGAAGTCGTTTTGCCAAACATTTTCCAAAACAGCTTCCGCTCCATCAGAAAAGCCGCTCCACTGGAAGAGCCAGAGCCGGGGTCGTTTTTTTAAGGAGCCGGAGCCCTACTAAACATACTTAAATGGAACAACGCAGGGTTACAAGCACCCACATGAAGAGAATCCAGGGTACGCAAATACATCGACTATTTTCATCAAACGAAACAAGAGGTGATCGAGCGATGACATAGACAGCTACTCCTCGTCAAGGCTAACACAACACACCAATCCAATTGACCACGATTAAGAACTGTGAATCAAGATACGCAATTGAATAGAACGACAATTCATGAAACGGAACAAGTTACAGCACCAGTCAAGGCTAGATAACACACAGCACCAATCTACTTGACGACAATCCTACGAAGACGGACCTGGATCTTGACACCATCCCCGTCATGGTCTGCAACAACTGAATTCTGTAGCACAAACTGGAAGCAGCCGTCAGGGTTGGGCAACCCATTGGAGAGGTCAGTGGATGCTACCCTGAACGTGGATTGCTGGTGATGGTTCATTAGCTCATTTTCGGCATCATGATCGATGCACCGCAGCCAGGATGAGTGACGATACAAAAGACTGCATTCCATCGCCGGTCGACCGCCGGTGGCACTGGCAGCGGCTCGACTGTCGATCCAGACCACCGAGATGGTGCGGCCAAACGGCTGCTGCACCACATTCAGTAGCAGCAGGCACTTGACGGTGGCAGTAGTAGCGCCTTCTTGTTGCGACATCACGTTGCCTGTAGGGCAGGCAGCGAGGAGGAAGTTGAAGCCGAGGCGAAGGGTATACTCGCCGCGATAGCTGTCGGCCTCGGTGAGGCAGGGCCAGCCGTGCGCCACCTTGATGTGGTCCAGGAGCGCCGCCGTCGAGCCGGCGAAGCCGCAGGCCTCGCCGGGGCAGTAGCACGGCGCGTGCGGGCACGCCAGCAGGTGCTTGTCGCGGCAGTGGTAGGCGGGCGTGGCGTCGCAGCCATAGGGCGCGTTGGAGCACGGGCCGCGGACGGAGTCCACAACGCGCTCCATGGCGTGGCACCGGCGGTAGCCGCCGGCGCCCATGGCGTCGCCGCAGATGTAGCACTTGCCGGTGCGCGTGAGCTTGTCACGGCACGGCGCGCACACCACGTGCCCCACGCCGCACTGCACAACACCGCCGCAGATTGTAACAAGAGCAAACGATTCGATGGACAGCCATATGCATCATTCCGTCGATGCATGCCCAGAAGTGTGTGCGAGTGCCGTACCTGGAAGATGGGGGGTTTCAGCGGGAGGTAGCAGATGCCGCAGTCCAGGGCGTCGGTGTCCGCGACCGTCAGATCCGGGACAGACGTTTGCGCCATGCCCGAACCGGAAGATCGCTTCCGCTTCGTCTCGCGTCCTCGACCAGCAGGCGTCGTCGACCAGGGCTCCCACCCAGCAGACATCAGTGATCCGGTGGCCGTCTCCCCCGCACCGCACCGCAGAGCTTGGAGGCGCGGTCGGCTGGCGGGGATGCGAGATCCGGAGCGGGGTCGGAGCAGGCCGGCGGCAATGGAGCTTGCGGAAAGCAGCTGGTGAGGAGGACCGGGCCGCCGTGCTCCCTCGGGCCGGGAGGCCGCCGCAGCGCCGGATCTGGGGGCCGCGGAAGGGAGGAGGGCGGAGGGAGTGTAACCGGTGAGTCCGGAGGCGGTCCGCCGGCGGAGGCAGTGGGGGGAGTCGCCGGCCGCCGGAGGGAGCAGGGCGGCGGACGTGAGAAGATAGGACTATAGGAGGAGATTGGTGGTGATTTTTTAGAAAGATGGAGGTGAATGCATAGATGTCCAACTAGACCGTCCAACACGACACTACAGGAACACGCTTAAACACAACACTACACAACATGAATTGGCACAATAGAGGTAGGGAGCAGGGTGGAGGAGTGCGATGGTGGCGGCCGCGCCGGTGGTGTCGGGGGTGGGGGTGGCGGTGGCGCTGGTGCCACCATGTAGAGATGGGCGATGGCTAGCAGGCGGCTGCGAGATTGAGACCGGTGGGATTAGGGTTTTCGTAGGCATGTATATATAGGCGTTTGTGGAGTGGGCCGATGTAATGACTGGCAGACCGAAATTTCACTAGGTCGCCTTCGTGTTTATATGGCCTGCACCCTTTTCGTGTGATGCATGTTCGTGCTGGCACTACATGTCAAGATCGCAGCCCAGACACGACCCGACCACCGTGTCGTGCCGGCACTGTCACTATGACATCGTGTTAGTGTCGTGCATCGTGCCACCTGTTATGTCTGGCCCATCTGGACATCTACATATGAATACACTGATTTACGGAGGAAAGGAAGTCGAGCACTGATGAGGATTCTCACATTCACTCTTGTGGGTTTGTTGAGTTAATTAAATTTTCACTTAAATTCATTATTTATCTCATCACATTATCATCCTTTTACCAAACTAAATTTAAATTTTTGTTATTCATCATCCTTTCATCCCATCATATCCTCCTTTTGTGCCATTATAAATTCGTTGAAACACATCATTACTATTCAAGAAACTATGATGCTGGCATTGTAATTCTATATATATATAGTATGTTTGAGATATCCTGTATGTTCCCTTTTACAAGGCCTTCTCACGTTTTTTTTAGAAATTTCGAAAGATAAAGTGGATTTTTACCGAAGCATTCTCCGGCTCAGCATTCATGTCGCACGGAAGCCAAAACGTTTTGTTGGCTTCGTTGGCTAAGGCCAGTCTCAGTGGAGTTTCATGAAAAATTTCATTGCATTAAATATGCTGGCGTGACGAAGAGATAGAATGTGAGAATAATGGGATGTGAGGAGAGTTTCATCACCATGAAACTCCACTAGCACAGGTACCTAGTTTTCAGTCTGAGTAATTGTGCCTATGAAACTTGCAGTGAGACTTTCTTAATAAAAATTGTATTGCAAAGGCTTAATTTGTGTGCGCCCGGTAAACCTGGTGCGCTGTAGTTATTTTCATCTCGGAATTCCGTGTATGCGCACTCCAACTATTTCTTTCTTGGTTTTTGCAGTATTGCCGTGAACGGAGGGAGTACGTATATATGCTGGAGACTACCCGGCCCACTGTCAGCGTATAATGGATCTTGTATATTTGTATGGACAAAATTATCCCTTAAGCTTTGTCTCTCATTTTCCTGTCATGTTGGACCACATGGCAGGTGTTGTTCAACCTCTCGTCGTCGCTGCCCTGTGGCTGGCGCTTGCTGAGGGCTCGCCACCACCTCCCGGGGTGCACCGACATCGCCGAAGGCCGAACGTCGTTGCATCCCCACGGCCGCCGCCCGAACCCGCCTCGTGACATCACGGTTGCCGCCTTTCAGCATCGTGAGGAGTAACCTTGCTCAGATTGGTGACGCACGAATTGAGTGGATTCACCCACACAGGGAAGCGGAAGAAGAAACATCGGGGGCTACGCTAGCGAGGCCCGGGAGGATGAGGCAGGCACTGGCGTGCCACGTGGTAATTCACGTTCATCTCCCTTCCTTAGGAAAAAAACTCGACCTGTGAAGGGTAAGACCATCCCCACGGTATTGTATTAAGAAGAAGACCTTCTCACACAGGTCGAGAAAACCCCCGAACCCCTGCCCTACCCATACACAGGGGCCCGTCACTCGTGAGATCTCCTGTTCCTTAGGGGTGCAAGTTGATTACAATGTTGTGCACCTCTGAACCTCTTTAGTGTAATTATTTGTACTACTTCAAAATTTTGAAAAAGTAGTACAAATTATTAATAAACTAAAGAGGTTTGAAAGTGCACCTAATGGTTACCCCTTTGCACCCTTACTGTTCCCGATGCGGACAAGCGACTGCTCCGTCACAGGCAGCAGCATCTAATGACAAATTAAGCCATCCAATAAAATTGAGAGCACATGATAGAGGAGGGGTGCTTCAGGCTATCTGCACTGGGTACTCCATCCAGTGCGCGAGATACCATGGCTCGGGACGTACGCCTTTTTCGTTTTTCGCCCCACACCGGGGGACGGCAAACGGTGCACCACCGTAGCGCTCCTTCACTTGAACACCACATCTAGTGTCCACGGAGGGCGTGCGCTACGTCAACGTGGCGCGGGACCCGCGCGCCCACCGTTGTTTCGCGCCACAACCATGAAGGGGGAGAGAAGGAGATGGCCGCCGTCGTCGAGGTCACCGAGCAGCACCAGCCGTCACCATCGTCGAGGTCTCCAAGGGTGTGTGCTACGTCGACAGCCACCGCGCCATCGAGTTTGCCAAGGAGGGGGCCGCCACTGTGATCACCAAGGAGGGGCCCGCCGTTGTGGAGAGAGATGCCGGCGGGGCACACCTCGCCACTGCAGCTGGAGATCCAAGGGCTCCTCCTCCTCCTCCTCCGTGCCACCTCTGAGGTCAAGGCTACCTGACGACAGCCACCGCACCATATCTCTGAGCTCCGCCTCTGTGGGAGAAGGGGAGCGAGGGAGCGCAGCACGCCCAGCACGGCAGTCGTCGCGCTCCTGCTCCTCCTCCACCTCCACCCCTGCTCCTCGCGAGCACCTCAGCCGCCACCGCAGAGTAGAGCAGAGGCGGCGCTGGATCTCCTCGACGGTCAGTCGTCCCGTCGCCGCCCGCCGCAGAGGAGGGGAAGGGGATGGCATGCCTCGGTGTCGTCCTCGCCGATGCCGACCATGTCGTTGAGCTCACCGCATCTGGACCTCCATGGCTCCACCTCGATGTTCTCGCTAACGACGAAGGAGGGAGCAGGTGAGGGTGGTATTGCCCTGCGGGCATCGCGACCGTGTGGCTCGTCGGCGGTGGAAGCAGCAGGAAGGTGTTCACACCAGATTTTGACCGAATCCAGAGTCAAAAGGATACCAGCTTGATTGAAGCATGAAAGGAGCCGTGATTGGCAGGACCCGATGGTTTTACAAGCAATGATGCACGACGCCGTGAGGATATGCAGAGAGACAGATGTTGTATATGTACATGCATAGGAAAGAAGCAGAGGATTTGACAACAAGAGGTTAGCTTAGAGAAGGCAAGGAGAGAAAATCGGCCAGAACAATTGGCATGTAGACAAGTAGGCCATCACGTGCTATTGGCAAAGTATGCAGCTGATTTTGACTGGCGTGGGCCGTCCGGAGCACAGCTCGCTTTGGCTTGGGAGGTGATATGGAAGTCAAGATAATTAAGAAGCATACATGTAAGCTAAGTATAAGGGATGCAAGCGGAGTGGGTTTTGCCGCGAACCCGCTGGCTCAGATCAACCCGCGCCGCGAGCCCGCATCCCCGAAGTGTCCAACGCGGCTCTGCCCGCGGCGCCCCCGCTCCGAGACGCGCTCCAGGCAACCCCGTCCCCATCCCCATCTTGTTGCTCTTTTTGCCATCGACGACGAGGGCGGCAGCGCCGTACGCAGTGGGTGTCGTGGCACCGTACGCAGCTGGTGCCGCGGCGCCGTACACCGCGGGAGGAGCGTCGTACACCGCCGCGCGGCGGAGGGCGGCGCGGAGTCGTAGGCCGAAGGGTACCCCCGGCCGGGGCGATGCCGCGTACGGCTGCGCGGCGCCGTAGCCGCCCGATCCGTATGCGCCGCCGGAGCCGTAGGGGTCACGGGTGCCGTGCTGCGCGTAGCCTGCCGGCGACGGGTATGGCTTGCGGGCTTGGGGCCATGCCTTCCGGCGTGCGACATCAGCGGCCATGCCTTCTGGCCAGATTGGTTCTTCATCACCATCGACACCTCTGTCAAGTACACATTAGGGACTGACAAGGTAACAATCTTCAGTTCTTCACCACGGCTCCAAGAGAAAGCTCGTCCTCGTTGGCAAGCCTGCCGCGAGCTGAGCTTCGTCCCTGTCCTCACGCCCGCCCTTGGCTTGCGTTGAGGCCGGCGGCTCGGCAGCATCCGATGGCAGCATGTAGATGGGCTGCCTGCGACTTCGCCTCGATGTGGCTGCACGGCGATGGCGCGATGCTGTTCTCGTCCTTTGCGAGCAATCTGCGATATACAGGATGGCTGCTATGTGCCTGTGTGTTGAGGCTGGCGGACGCAATGCAGGCCGCCGCGACGCCGGCAAAATCAAAGCGGCTCCTTGCGGGCTGCCGCATATGCCCGCGTTGGGGATTGCGGCTTGTGCGGAAGCGGGGCGGACAGCCGCAAACCGCCCCGCCTGCACCTATACGTATAAGCCAGCAAGAGACGATTGGTCGCCAGATCTTAATGAATAAAGAAAGGACATGCAAGTTAGTATTTGCAGTTGCACGAGAGGTTAGCTGGAAAGGAAGTCGCATGGGAAGAAGTCTACCTGTGCGGCGTCGAGAGGGAGCTTAACTAGAAAGGATTCTACGTGAGGGGGAGTAGAGTCCATGTATGTTAGTATTCCCTTTAATTTAGACATACCTTTAATTTAGACATATAATTAGGGGAGTTCGTGTTGGTCTCATCACTTCGTCAGGAGTCTTTAATTAGGAAGTTTTGAGCCCTTCCGGCTGCAGGAGTCTAGAGGAGCCCAGGGTACAAATATAAGCCCCGGCTATTGTAATACAATCATCACACGATCAATACAAAACCGCCTCCGGGCACCCTTTACCAATTATTGCATCTACTTTACCACATCTACTTTATTGCATTTACTTTTCGACGACTTCGCCTTCGTACCTTTTCTCTTTCACGAGTTCTCGCAAACTCGTCGGGCTGCATTGCTTTGATCTCCGGCTTGCCGGTGAGTTCCGCTTTACCGAATAATATCTAGGCTTTAACCTCTAGACACATCGTTGTGGTTTCGTCTAGATTTATTCACCAGTTATCGATATCAGCTAGATTAGCAAGTTTTATCTTAATCCTTGTTGTTCTAGTTTTTATCACCAATTGTCCAGCTTGAGACTGCTTCATGTCGGCTTTTATCGTATTATTGCTACTATCTTTTAATCATTAATAGCCAGCTAGATCTGTATCAAGTGTTGCTCATGTGGCTCTACTTAAGTTACCTATGGTAGCTTACGCTTTGCCTACATCATCATATCGGCTGATCTAGCCGATTTGTTCTGCCCCGTACCGGCTAACTAGCTGTTACGATTTTATCAAAAGGCTATCGGCTCTCCAGTCGATTTTCCATTGTCAATCAACGAGTCAAATTGACTGGAACGCCTCGCTACAGACCGGGAAGTCACGTGTGTCGCGTGCAAGGGTGGCGTCCTACTTTTGCGGCAACAGAAGGAGAGTCGGCGGTGGGAGGGAGCAGCCGGGATCCGGCCACGACGCCACGCTGTGGAGGCATGGCAGGCAACCCCTGCTCCTCCGATGCACTGTCATTGGGGAGGGAGAGAGTGCAGGCAGCTACACGTTGTCCCGTGGGGGTGGAGGGGCCGACACCGGCATGGGGATGGCCGGAGTAGAGGGGTGGAGAGACGGTCGAAGAGATGGGAGGGACCGAGGGAGCGAGAGAGAGGAAATGAGAGAAAGGGGGTGGGAGGGGACCTGGGGGTAAAAAAATCTGGTAAGTGGGCACCGCCAGGGTTCACAAAACCGCGGTAAACCGATCGGTTACCGCGGTAAACCGGTCGGGTTCGATTACTAAAATCGACCGGTAACCGCCCCCTAACCGTGCCTACGAAAACGAGCTTTTCGGCTAACCGGTCGGTTTGGTCGGTTTACCGGTCCGGTTCGTTGAATTTGAAAACCGCTACTGTCGGTGTTTTAGACCGGCAACCTACTACGGGGAGTACCCGAAGTAGATGAATGTGACTCGCCGAGATCGGTAACTCGAAGGAAGAGACACGTGGCACACAATTTAGACAGGTTCGGGCCGCGAGGTGCGTAATACCCTACGTCCCGTATCTTTGCGTAGCTCTGGATTGATAGGGCACGATTACAGGATGGTGCAATAGTGCGCCGTGGGTTGTTGAGATGAGATTGGATGAGGGGATCGGTCCCTGCCTCGCCTTATATAGTCCGGGAGGCAGGGTTACAAGTCGGAGTAGAAAGAGAGTACTAGCCGAGTACGTCTAGTAGTCCTCTGCACAATGCGGAACATGCACAGCTTCCTAACTGAAGCGTCCCCTCATCAGAGGTGACTAAATGTGACACAAATACCAGTCCCAGGAGGCCGGTAGCACATTTATTACAACAGGTGGAATCAGTCTTTTACATTACGGTTACAAAAAGGGCACGGTAATGCCAACGCTACAATGAACAACACGGACGCTAACGACCACACTACGATAGCAAAGGCTTCCATAGCCTCCTCAGAGTACCACACCATGGAAGCTTTAGGTAGGGCCACTGGTGCACGAGGCACGGTTGGGTGTAGGGCAGTGACCTACTCGATGTCTTCTGGGATGTAATCGGGATCCTCCTCTGTAAAATAGTTAGTAAAACAAGGGTGAGCACATACGTACTCAGCAAATCCAACCCCACCCATGGAGGGGCTTATAAGAAGAATCATGCATAAGGTATAACAAGGATCAGGTCAAGGTTCATTTTGCAAACTTACACATGCAGGGGTTTATTTCAAAAAGGTTTCCGCAATCATTTTCATAACCCAAGTACTCACTTGTTTTAGAAAAACCAGCTTTGTGGAACTACGGACTTCCCGTCCGTCGTAGCCCGAGCACACGACCACACACACATCTCAGGAAAACAACTCACGCCAGAAATCATCCCATCCCAAACACTAGTTTTTGTGACCACACCGTGACTCGTCCAATACCGTGGACACGGCTATTCGAATAGGTTTGACACTCTGCAGAGGTTGTACATCTTTACCCACAAGTAGGGTACCGTCACACGGACACCTCAGTGCCGGTACGGATCCTATCAAAGCCATTACCCACCTTAGCTAACTCTACGAGCCACCACGGAAGCACCCAAGGGGTTATCCCACATAACCAGGGCGTACCTCACACGGAGAGCGTACCCCGACTCCTTGGTCTCCCGCCGCTCACCCGCACACCCGGATGGCAAGTAGATTAACTAGTGGGGTTTATGCTAAGCCGTTGCCACATACAACGGTCGAGTGGTTGTACGATGATTTGGGTCGGGTGAGATGTCACGCAACCCGGTCCTTAACCGACAAGATGGACAACTCCCAACACGCTCAACCACACGGTACGAGCTCACCCATACTCACGACACACACGTCCATCCCGTCTACCCGAGTTCAATACTCATTTTCCAAAAATACCCCATTTCCATTTTTAAAGCACTCACACATTTTGAAAGCACTCACACATTTTTAAAGCACACATTTAGGCCAAAACAAGGTTCAATCATAACAATCAAGGGTGGCTATCCTACCATGTTTTGCGGTAAAACAATATGCAATTTATAAAACGGGTATAGGGTATATTTATAAAACTAGGACGAAAGCATGCATCAAAGGGGGAGGTTGAACTTGCCGTCTTCGAAGTCTTCGGGGAGTGCGGCTCGGCGTCCGGGACCTCGGGCACACTCGCGGTAGTCGGCTTCGGTCTCCGGCTCGGGGTACCTCACTCCTTCTACTTCGTTGGCTATGGCATACACACAAGCAAGCAAGCAATGTTAGCATACATGTTTCCGACCGAGCTCGGGGAGTGGGAAGTGAGCGGAGGAGGGTGTATATATATATAGGTGCGATAGGGTTCGGGAAGGGCGTGTATGAGAAGGGGCTAGGTTAAGGGAGAAGGGGTATAGATATCAAGGACCTTATTGGTAATTTCTATTAACAGTAAAAGGGTGTTTATGCTAATATACACTAAGTTAGGGTTATTTGGTAATTTATTCTAGGGTTTAATAGTGTTTAACCTTTGATTAACCATTAACTCAGGGGCTTATTTGGAAATAAAAGGGAAATAGGGTAGGGGCTCGGTTTTTGAAGCAATAAGGGAAAACAGGGGGGGGGTTCTTGGCAAAACGCCATCTTCTTCCCCCTCCCCCCCCCTTCGGGTTGGACGAGAGAACGGGGGGAAGGGGGGCGGACCGTGCGGGGGGCCGGCGGTGGGGGGTGCTCGCCGGCGGCTCCGGCCACGGCGGCGGCCGGGGATGGGGGGAAAAGAGAGAGGAGGGCGAGGGGAGTCTATTCCGTGCTCACCTCGCGCTATTGTATACGGTGGAGGCGGCTCCGCGAGGAGGCGGTGGCGCGGCGGTGGTGCAAGGGGGGCGGCGGGGCTGTGGAGCTCGTGGGAGGGGAGGAGGTGGGCGTGCGTCTGTTTGTGTCGAGGTGCGGCGGTCGGGGAGCCGTCGGTCCCTTTTATAGGCGGCAAGAGGCGGTTCGGAAGGGGGGGATATTTTCTCCCGGCGAGGTCGCCGGCGAGCTCGGGCGGCTTCGCGATGGCTCGGCCGGTCAACGAGCGAGGGATTCGGCGGGGATTAGACCCGTCGTGCAGGCGCGGGGCTGGCTTCGCCGGCCGGTGGTGGAATGGACGGCTCGGTAGGGGATTAATGGCGGCGCGGCGGGTTGGCCGGAGGTGACAGCTCGGTCTGTCGCCGGCGCCAGGGAAAGGTCCCTTCGGCCTGCTTGGGCAGTGAGGGGAGGGGAAGACGGTGGCGTGTTCGGGTGGGCGGCGTGGTCGGCGTGCGGCCACGCGGGCCGTCTTTGCCCGGCCGGCCGTCAACGGCGCGGCGCGGCCGTGCGAGGAGAGAGGAAGGGAGGAGGAGAAGGGTCACCGGCGCGGTGGCGGGTCGCCGGCCGGGCGCGGGCCCGGCGTGCGGCCGTGCGGCCGGCCCTCGGCGGCGTGGAGGAGGCGGGCCGGGGGTCAACGTGTGCCAGGCGGGGGGTCGGGGTGCGGGGGCGCTGGCCGCGCGGGAGGGAGAAGGGGAAGGGAGAAAGAGGAGAGAGAAGAAAGAAAGGAAGGGAAAAAGAAAAGGGGAAAAGGAGAAAAGGAAGAAAAAGGAAGAAAAGAAAGAAAGAGGAAAAGAAAGGAAAGAAAATGGAAAAAAATAGGGAGGGAATTGGGAAAAGTTTAGGAAATTAGGAAAAATTGTTAGGGGAATTAAGGGAGGGTTTTGTGGGGTTTTCCCGTCTTTTCGGGTGTCGGCGTGATTTTTGGGCCGGCGGTGAGGGCGGACCGGCCGGCGGGACCGCGGCGTGCGCGGGATTCCCGGCCGGTGGCCGCCCGCGGCATCGGGGAAGGCGCGCGGGGGTGCGGCCGTGATGCGGTGCCGGCGGAAAGAGCGGCACGCGCGTCGGGAAGAGAAAGAGAGAGAGAGAGAGTGAAAACAGCGGCTAGGGTTTAAGTGATAGCGAGCTCGGCGGACCGGTTTTTGAATTTACGCATGATTTAATAGGTGATTTATTTAGTGCCAAAAACGCGGGCGTTACAAACCTACCCCACTTAAAATGAATCTCGTCCTCGAGATTCCGCTAAGTCTCGAATAGGTGGGGGGAATTCCTTCCTCGGTGCATCCTCTCGTTCCCACGTGGCTTCTTCCACCCGTGTCTACTCCATTGGACTCTGCACCCCCGTACTTCGGTCGTCCTTGTCCGCTTGACCACGGTGTCTAAGATCTTGACGGGCACCTCCACGGTACCTAAGGTGCGGCTGTAGGTCGATGGTCTCCAACGGTACTCGCTTTTCTTCCAAAACCTTCAAACATCGGCGTAGGCGAGAGATGTGGAACAACGGGTGTATATACGCCATTTCCTCGGGTAGCTCCAGTCGATACGCTACTGCTCCGACTCTCTTGAGCACTTTATACGGGCCGATGTACCGAGGGGCCAATTTCCCGTGCACTTGAAATCTTCGAGTCCCTCGGATGGGTGAAACCTTGAGGTAGACGAAGTCCCCTGGGTTGAAGCTCGCTTCACGCCTTTTCTTGTCTGCGTAGCTCTTCTGTCGGGACTGAGCGGCTTTCAACTTTTCTCGGATATCAGCTACTCGCTCCTCGGCTTCCTTTATAAGCGCGGGCCCAACCAGGGCACGCTCTCCTACTCGACCACATCGGGGGTGTCCTCCGCATTTTCTCCCGTATAGTGCTTCGAATGGCGACATTCCCAGACTTGCTTGGTAGCCGTTGTTGTAGGAAAATTCGGCATACGGTAGGCTCTGCTCCCAATCTTTGCCGTAGGTGAGGACGCAGGCTCTCAACATATCTTCCAAAATCTGATTCACCCTTTCGGTGCGTCGCGTCGGTGCGTGGGTGGTACGGCGAGGCGAAGTCTAGCTTGGTGCCCATGGCTTTGTGCGGGCTTTTCCCGGAACCTAGAGGTGGGCGGGTCCCTCTGTCGGAGACTATTCTGCTGGGCACTCCGTGCAGCTTCACTATATTTTCTATGTAGAGTTTCGCCAATTTCTCTCCACCATACGTGGTCCGTACGGGTAGAAAGTGAGCGACTTTGGTGAGTCGATCCACGATCACCCATATGGAGTCATGTCCTTTCTGAGTCCTTGGCAACCCTACTATGAAATCCATACCTATCTCATCCCATTTCCATGCGG
The DNA here is from genome assembly GCA_947561735.1 of Cenchrus americanus. Classification (NCBI taxonomy): domain Eukaryota; kingdom Viridiplantae; phylum Streptophyta; class Magnoliopsida; order Poales; family Poaceae; genus Cenchrus; species Cenchrus americanus. The sequence continues at coordinate 265,889,044 of OX387239.1, forward strand.
GATTGGTAAAGGTTGCGGCGATCTGCGGGCTTCGATGCTCGGCTTTGATCCTCGACAAATGTCGCGGTGGGCAACGAACCGTGCAATGTCCGCCTTCATTCCGTTCCACCAATACTTGTTTTAAGTCCATGTACATCTTGGTGGATCCGGGTGAATGGAATATCTTTGAGTTGTGCGCCTCATCCATGATGGTCGTCGGAATTCTCCACCTTCGGGCACGCATATCCTGTTCTTGTACCACGGGGTGCCTTGGTCATCTACCACGAAGTCGGGGGCCTTGTTTTCTCCGGTGTGCTTGCGGATCCTCATCAGATCCTCGTCGGCTTCTTGAGCCTTCCGGATCTTCTCTTCTAGGGTAGGGTGAACACTCGGTGGCGGACGTAGCCTTGGGGGACGATGTGTACGTTGAGTCGGGCCATCTCCTCTTGCAAGCGGGCACTCTTGGGTGCCGCCTTCTCGTAGGTTTTCCGGCTTAGGGCATCGGCTACTACATTGGCCTTTCCAGGGTGGTAGTGAATCTCTAGGTTATAGTCCTTGACTAGCTCTAGCCATCTTCTCTGCCTTAGGTTCAAATCGGGTACCGGGTGAAGATATACTTTAGACTCTTATGGTACGTGTAGATTTCGTACTTGTTCCCGATCAAGTAATGTCTCCATATCTTCGGGGCATGCACTACGGTGCAAAACTCCGGATCATGGGTGGGATAGTTCTTGCTCATGGGGTTTGAGGCGACGGGAGGCATATGCCACTACCTTCCCATCTTGCATGAGAACACATCCCAACCCTTGTCGGGAGGCGTCGCAATATACGACAAAGTCCCGTTGAATGTACGGCGGGGGTCGATGCGGGGGCTGTGGTCAACCTCTTCTTCAACTCTTGGAAACTTCCTTCACAGGCCTCGGTCCAGATAAACTTCTTCTCTTTCTTGAGCAGTTCTGTCATGGGCGGGCGATCTTGGAGAATCCCTCGATAAACCTCCGGTAGTACCGGCTAAACCTAGGAAACTCTCGATCTCACTTACGTTGGTGGGTTCTTTGCCCGGTTGGAGGCGATCTCAACTTTCCCGGGGTCTACGCTACTCCTTCTGCAGTCAATATGTGCCCAAGGAAGGATATCTTCTCCAGCCAAAATTCACACTTGCTGAACTTGGCGTATAACTTGTGTGTCCTTAACTTTCCCAGTACTACCCGAAGATGTTGCTCATGCTCCTCCACGCTCTTGGAGTACACAAGTATGTCGTCAATGAAGACCACGACAAACTTGTCCGGCTCTTCCATGAACACCTTATTCATGAGGTTCATGAAGTATCTTTGGTGCATTGGTTAGCCAAAGGACATCACCGTGAACTCATATTGTCCGTAGCGAGTGACAAAGGCGATCTTGGGGATGTCACTTTCCACGATCTTGGTGGTGGTACCACGATCTTAGATCCACCTTCGAGAAGTACTTGGCTCCCTTCGGTTGGTCAAACGGGTCATCTATTACGGGAAGAGGGTACTTGTTCTTAATAGTGACCTCGTTCGGCGAGCGATAGTCCACACACATCCTCATGCTCTTATCCTTCTTTTCCACGAAAAGCAACGGGGCTCCCCATGGTGATGAGCTTGGTCGATGAACCCACTTCGGCACCTGGGCTACGCTGTTTGCTTCTTCAATTACGCAACTCGGGGGCTGCCATCCTATAAGGCCTCTTGGCTATGGGCGAGGTTCCGGGGATAAGGTCGATCACGAACTCTATGTCCACCATCCGGTGGCATTCCGGGGAAGCTCTTCGGGGAACACATGCGGGTATTCTCGTACTGCTTGGGACATCTTCTATGGACTTGGCTTCTATGTTGAAAACCATTATGTCCGACTTGTGTCCCCGGGTGTGGCGGGTCACTTGTATCCCGTACGGGTTGGTCGGTTGCACTACTTTATTGGCGCGGCTTATGAGGCCATGGTGTTGGCTTAACCGGTCCATACCAAGGATCACATCTATCCCCTTGGATTTCAATACTACCGGAGTCCGCTAGGAACTCTACCCCACTTAAAATAATCCTTACCGGGGGGCATCCCGGTTGACGAGTTAATGTCACCTCCAGGGCGTTCGAGTTATTAGGGGTGCTTTTAGTAGTGCTGTGGGTATGCTATGCTTCTCCACAAAGCTTGAGGATATGAATGAGTGTGATGCTCCTGAATCGAACGGTATGGTAGCCAAAGCGGGGCGACCGAGGAACTCACCGAGTACCACTCCTTGTGCTTCTTGTGCCTCTGCGCGTTGATGTGATTCACCCGGCGCGTCCATACGGCTTCTTGCTGGGGCTGCCTCATCTGTTTGGTTGTTGGTGTTGTTGCCGAAGTTGTTCTTCTGCGCAACTTGGCATGCGGTTGGCTCTGATGCGAGTGACCTTGGTCGGTTTACCGAGTTGGAGTAGGTGGTGGTGGGCGGCTTTTTAGCATAGGGGCGAGTTGGCGATGAAGTGCCCGGTTCCCGGCGGTTGAAACACACTCGGGAGGCTGTTGTTGTTGTTGTTGTTGGTAGTGATGCGGCTGGTGTTGTTCTGTGGGGGTTTCATGGTATTCGGTTGTAGGAGGGCTTGAAGCTGGGCTGCGGGGGCTTGTGAGCTTTGTGGCTTGGGTTTGGGTTACATGTCTGCATCGGAGCTTGGAACCCGGACATGGGGTGTCCAAAGTTTCTCGGCCTCCGGGACCGCTCTTGTTGCTTGGCCTTGTGCTCCATGAATTTGCGCTTGTTCTCCTTCTTTTCTTCGGCCTTTGCTCTCTCCGTGAGGATTGCCATGTTCATAAGGGTATTAAAGTCCGGGTAAATGCGAGGAGTCGGCGGTGTCCTCGGTTCGGAGTCGGCCCCTTCTTGAACATCTCTTGCTTTTTGGAGTCTTTATCCACCTCCTCGGGGGCATAGCGTGCCGGCTCTATGAGCGGTACGTGTACTCCTCCACGGACATGTTGCCTTGGCGGAGTTCGCGGAACTCATCGCCTTCCGCTTCGGGGGTAGCCTCTGGGATATGGTAGCGGCGGAACTCCTCCACGAATTCATCCCATGTGATGGCGGAGGGATCCTTGGCTGCGGCGCAGTAATTCTCCCACCAGGCTAGGGCTGTCCCGGTGAGCTGGTGAGCTGCCAGGAGAACCTTGTCATGGTCCTCGCAGTGGAGGGGCTCTAGTTCCCTCAGGATGGCTCTCAGCCAATCGTCAGCATCCAGGGGATTCACCGACCCGCTAAAGGTGGGCGGCTTAGTCCTGAGGAACTCGATCAGCTTCTCATTCATGCTCATGGCACGGGGTCTTGGACGGTTGGTGGCATTGAAGATAGCCTCCATCGGGACGATCACTGGTTGGCTAAGACTTGAGCCAAGTCAATAGGAGGGGGTGGTGGTGGCGGGGACCACGTTCTCTCCTCCATCTTCATTTTGGTTAACTTCTTGTTCGGGGGAGACGCTCCCTCCGATCGGCTTGCGATCCCTCGGCATCCGGCCGGTGGGTCACGACGGCGCACGGAAACCATCCGTAAAGAAGCGGGTTTCTAAGAGATCTAGTTTTATGTGATGTTTAAGTGGATTATAACGGATTTCTTTTGAAAAGGCGGGGGTGTATTCCGCCGGTAAGCACACAACAAGCATACGGCAAACAAGCAAGCACAAACAAGTTTTTATTACAAACCGGCGAGGAGGATACATCCCGACTACGCGGACACATTACACGGCTAAGGACTAAGGGCGTGACTTGGACCGGTACGGCTTCATTCCCTGGGTCTTGGGGCACACTACTCGCGAGGAGGCTGTATCGGGGTCGAGTGTTCTTCCAGCGGGATGAGCAGCTCGTCATCGTTTCCTCCTTCGGGGTCTCCGTTTTCCCGAGGGCTGTCTTTGCGGCTTCGGTGGTAGCTGTTGGGGTTTCAGTGACTGTTGGTGGTGCTGGTGGGACTTCTATGGCTCCTCCCCATCCTACAAGGGGTGTTCCCAGCAGAACTTGAGGTTCTCCAATGGCTGGAACGGGCGTTCCGCCATGGGTCCATTCTTGCATGCGTTGGTCCTGAATCCTTCTGAGGCTTTCCTGGGCAACGGCTTCACTGCTTATGGCTGCGGCGGTCCTTGCTTCAGCTTGAGCCACTCGGACTTGGTGCATCCGTCTTGTGACTTCGGCTTGCTCGGCCGGCCGATCTGTTCCCTCAAGTGTACGGCTTTGGTCATCAAAGAGCTTGTCCGGGGAGACAAGGTAGGCGACTACGTGGTATAGCGGGTCTTCTTGGTGGCGGCGTCGCTCCAAGTTCCTCATGCGGGCTTGCCAAACGGGGTCCTGATGGCGGGAGGGAAGTACCTCATTGGTGTGGGGACGAGGTGCTCTTCGTAGATTCGGCACAGGTAGCGGAGGGCTTTTCTGAGGGCCAAGGGATAGGTATCCCGGTGTCGGAACCCCTGTGGCGGTCACGCGCCACGGCTCGATGTTGGTGTGGCGGTTGCTTCTAGCGACGGAGAGGACCACTCTACAGCGAAGAGTGCCGAGTTGCTCGTACTCTCTGCTTGTAGTACCTAGGGCGCTCGGTGATGCGGGCGCTCCGGGGAGTGGATGAGCAGGCGAGCAAGACCAGGCTCCTCCTGGCACACGCCTTGGGTCCATCCATCTTCCGCCATCTGAAAACAAAGATAGGGTTGAACAGGTTGTGGTGGGGTACAAGAGATGGATAACTTTATTTAGTAGGAAGGTTGGGGTACATCCTTCGGGGTACACTTATTATTACTAGGACTCAGTCTCTAGCCTAAACCCTAGTCCTATCCTCATGGTGACTCTTCCTCTAGCTGGATACGGCGCTTCTTTAGTGGGAGATCTTGCTCCAGTATCTCATCTTCAGTTTGAGTCCCTTTGTCCCAGTGGGTTTCTTCGGGTTCTTCTTCATCCAAGTCGGCTTCTCTTCTTCGCCTTCTACGTTCCTTTTGGAGCTCATCCCAAAACTTCTCACGAACGTTCTTTTTCCCCGAGGTAGTCTTGCGCCATGTTGTGTCGTTCAACTTCGCTATGGTTGTCTTTACCCTTTCTAGTTCTATCCTCTGCTTCTTGCTCTTTCCACCACCGTCGATCTGCTTCGCTTGCTGGGCTTGCTCTCGATAAAGGTGGTCTAGGCCTCGACGAGGTATATGGATAGGTGGGAGAGCGCCTCTTCTAAGTCTTCTTGAAGGATCGGATGGCGACTAGAGAGGGGGAGTGAATAGGAGCCGGTAAAAATTCTTCTCAAAGAACCCGGCCTATACCCTAGTCAAAACCCGGTCACACACAAGCGTTGGAACGAATCACACACCAATCGCCAAAACAACAATTCCTAGAAACACACGCGGAAGCACGAATGAAGGAGGGAGGAATCGAACCAAAGAGCAAAGCGACCCGGCTGGACCGCGTCCGTCGCGGGGGACCGTCCGCCCCTCCACCACCCACCTCCCCTGCCCCTCCCGGACCGTCCGCGCCAACCCCGCGGATCGTCCGGCCCGTACACCGCGGACCGTCCGTTAAAGCACACGGAACACCGAGCGACCGAGAAAACGGACCGTCCGCCGAGGCGGGCGGACCGTCCGCCCCGCGGACCGTCCCCCCCCCCCGTCCGCAAACTGGCCGCAACAAAAAGCAAAAGCCAAACCGGATCGAAAACAAAGGCGCTCAAGAACACGAAGAACACGCGAAGAACACGCGTACACGCGGACCGTCCGCACAGCCCTAGCGGACCGTCGCGGTGCGGACGGGAAAACGCCCGACCCCGAAAGTCAACTCCCCCAAATCATCATCGGATTTCCCAAACGGTTGAAGCGGTAGAGACAAGGATTTGGGTACTTGAAAAGCGTCACACAAGGATGCTATAGCCCAAAAATCTTGCCTCCTAACTCCATAAACCCAGAATCGCACCGAATCCTTTGAGCACCACCAAAAGCTAGAGCACCGAACGAAAACTCACGAATCGAAGTGGTTTCCCGGCGTTTGAGGGCACAAGATCAAGCACAAAGATGCACAAGACATCTATCCATGTTTCCCTCAAAGAAATCCGGGGAGAAACCCACTCAAATCCGCGGAATCACACCGGGAACAAAGGCACGAAAACAAGCACGAAAATAGCACAAAAAGAGCTCCGAAAAAGCAATAAAAGAAATTCGGGAATAGAAAGATTGGCACAAGATTTAGAGGATGAAATCACTATGAATATCTTGTCCAAACGATTACAAGCCACTCCTAGAAATCAAATCTAAGATGGCAAAAAGCTCCAATCAAAGAGCCACTCTCCCCTCTCTCCCCTCTCTCCCAAAGCACTCCAAAATGAAAGAGTACGACCACCTCTAGCCCAAGAGTTGGCTGAAAATTCAGCCCCCTCCTCCTATATATAGGCCCTCGGGAGGAAAAGACCGAAGTGCCCCTACACTAGGAGTACAACACAAGCCCTCACGGGGGCATTTTGGTCAACACATGAAGTTCACCATCGGACGGCCGCGCATCCATCGGGTCTTCACGTCCTCCCGACGCAAGCACCTCGATCATGCCGCGTGTCGCCCGCCTCGAAGCTTCCCGACGCACCGGATACCGTCTCCGTCACGCCGGGCCCTCGGGCTCGGTTTTGAGGCCCAAACCGAGAAACCCTCCTCCGATGGTTTTGTAGCCAAACCACCAAACCCCGCGTACACGGCCGGCCTCACCACGCCAAGCGTCGAGCCCGCCAAGCCTTTCACCTCCGGCGCCGGACGGTCTACGCTCTTGCCTCGTTCCTTGACTTGGCCACCACCGATGCACCGGCTCCATGTCCACGACTTCGTCTTGCTCTTCTTGCACCATGCGGCTCGCACTTGATCCCGTCGGCCACCGGGTCCCTCGAACCAAGCCTACTTGTCTCTCCACTCCTCGGAGGCCCCGCAAGGCTAAGACCTTTCGCGCACATTTCTTCACACACCACACCAAAACAAAACCCCAAAAACAAACACCAATACTAGGCCAAGAGTCGGTCCACACAACGTTGTCAACCACTCCTCACGAGTGCATTGACAACACACCACATAAACAATAAGGTAAATACACAAAATAAAACACACACAACACAACTCAACACTACACACACAAAGCTTCAAACCATCCGGTCAATCACTCATCACACACGAACCAAGGTACTTCTCAACTTGGTTCCTCACTTCTTCCTCTCGTTCCAAACCTCTCATGCGATCAATCCACGAGCGTCCTCTTCCTCCGGAAGGTGGAAAGAATCCCATTGGAGTCCTTCGGAGGGTCTTGTCTATAAACCACTCGTAGGCGCTAGGGCCTTCCGGGCAGCCTTGGGGTAGGTGTCGGCAAAGCGAAAACCAGTGGCGTTGACGAACCATGGCTCAATGTCGGGGTAAAGCGTGCTTCTTCCCACAAAGATCGGCGGCTTCACACGAAGGGTGCTCGAAGCGTTCGCTCCCCCGGGAGCCGAGCCACGGCGCGGGCCCCTCCCTTACTCCGACGCGTTCTAGGGCGGGTAGCAACGGGTTAGGGAGGCCCGGACGGGGTGGCCGGGGCAAATTCCACCGTTCCACTCGGGGTTAGGCATCCGGAAGCAAGCAAGAATCAAGGTAAGAATTTGGGAAAAGGTGAGTTTAGCAAAGGAAAGGTTAGAGGGGCCGAGGAGGGAGGTCTCGTATCCTAGGGGTCATGTCCTACGGCCAACCTGCGGCTCTGATACCACCTGAAGCGTCCCCTCATCAGAGGTGACTAAATGTGACACAAATACCAGTCCCGGGGAGGCCGGTAGCACATTTATTACAACAGGTGGAATCAGTCTTTTACATTACGGTTACAAAAAGGGCACGGTAATGCCAACGCTACAATGAACAACACGGACGCTAACGACCACACTACGATAGCAAAGGCTTCCATAGCCTCCTCGAGTACCACACCATGGAAGCTTTAGGTAGGGCCCCGGTGCACGAGCACGGTTGGGTGTAGGGCGGTGACCTACTCGATGTCTTCTGGGATGTAATCGGGATCCTCCTCTGTAAAATAGTTAGTAAAACAAGGGTGAGCACATACGTACTCAGCAAATCCAACCCCACCCATGGAGGGGCTTATAAGAAGAATCATGCATAAGGTATAACAAGGATCAGGTCAAGGTTCATTTTGCAAACTTACACATGCAGGGGTTTATTTCAAAAAGGTTTCCGCAATCATTTTCATAACCCAAGTACTCACTTGTTTTAGAAAAACCACTGTGGAACTACCGGACTTCCCGTCCGTCGTAGCCCAGGCACACAGCCACACACACATCTCCGGAAAACAACTCACGCCAGAAATCATCCCATCCCAAACACTAGTTTTTGTGACCACACCGTGACTCGTCCAATACCGTGGACACGGCTATTCGAATAGGTTTGACACTCTGCAGAGGTTGTACATCTTTACCCACAAGTAGGGTACCGTCACACGGACACCTCAGTGCCGGTACGGATCCTATCAAAGCCATTACCCACCTTAGCTAACTCTACGAGCCACCACGGAAGCACCCAAGGGGTTATCCCACATAACCGGGGCGTACCTCACACGGAGCGTACCCCGACTCCTTGGTCTCCCCGCTGCTCACCCGCACACCGGATGGCAAGTAGATTAACTAGTGGGGTTTATGCTAAGCCGTTGCCACATACAACGGTCGAGTGGTTGTACGATGATTTGGGTCGGGTGAGATGTCACGCAACCCGGTCCTTAACCGACAAGATGGACAACTCCCAACACGCTCAACCACACGGTACGAGCTCACCCATACTCACGACACACACGTCCATCCCGTCTACCCGGTTCAATACTCATTTTCCAAAAATACCCCATTTCCATTTTTAAAGCACTCACACATTTTGAAAGCACTCACACATTTTTAAAGCACACATTTAGGCCAAAACAAGGTTCAATCATAACAATCAAGGGTGGCTATCCTACCATGTTTTGCAGTAAAACAATATGCAATTTATAAAACGGGTATAGGGTATATTTATAAAACTAGGACAGAAGCATGCATCAAAGGGGGAGGTTGAACTTGCCGTCTTCGAAGTCTTCGGGGAGTGCGGCTCGGCGTCGGGACCTCGGGCACTGCTCGCGGTAGTCGGCTTCGGTCTCGGCTCGGGGTACCTCACTCCTTCTACTTCGTTGGCTATGGCATACACACAAGCAAGCAAGCAATGTTAGCATACATGTTTCCGACCGAGCTCGGGGAGTGGGAAGTGAGCGGAGGAGGGTGTATATATATATAGGTGCGATAGGGTTCGGGAAGGGCGTGTATGAGAAGGGGCTAGGTTAAGGGAGAAGGGGTATAGATATCAAGGACCTTATTGGTAATTTCTATTAACAGTAAAAGGGTGTTTATGCTAATATACACTAAGTTAGGGTTATTTGGTAATTTATTCTAGGGTTTAATAGTGTTTAACCTTTGATTAACCATTAACTCAGGGGCTTATTTGGAAATAAAAGGGAAATAGGGTAGGGGCTCGGTTTTTGAAGCAATAAGGGAAAACAGGGGGGGTTCTTGGCAAAACGCCATCTTCTTCCCCCTCCCCCCCTTCGAATTAGACAGAGAACAGGGGGAAGGGGGCGGACCGTGCAGGGGCCGGCCGGGTGGGGGTGCTCGCCGGCGGCTCCGGCCACGGCGACGGCCAAGGATGGGGGGAAAAGAGAGAGGAGGGCGAGGGGAGTCTATTCCCGTGCTCACCTCGCGCTATTGTATACGGTGGAGGCGGCTCCGCGAGGAGGCAGTGGCGCGGCGGCGGTGCAAGGGGGCGGCGGGGCGTGGAGCTCGTGGGAGGGGAGGAGGTGGCTGTGCGTCTGCTGTGTCGAGGTGCGGCGGTCCGGGGAGCCGTCGGTCCCTTTTATAGGCGGCAAGAGGCGGTTCGGAAGGGGGGGATATTTTCTCCGGCGAGGTCGCCGGCGAGCTCGGGCGGCTTCGCGATGGCTCGGCCGGTCAACTTGAGCAGGGATTCGGCGGGGATTAGACCCGTCGTGCAGGCGCGGGGCTGGCTTCGCCGGCCGGTGGTGGAATGGACGGCTCGGTAGGGGATTAATGGCGGCGCGGCGGGTTGGCCGGAGGTGACAGCTCGGTCTGTCGCCGGCGCCAGGGAAAGGTCCCTTCGGCCTGCTTGGGCAGTGAGGGGAGGGGAAGACGGTGGCGTGTTCGGGTGGGCGGCGTGGTCGGCGTGCGGCCACGCGGGCCGTCTTCGCCGGCCGGCCGTCCGCGGCGCGCGCGGCGGCCGATGTGAGGAGAGAGGAAGGGAGGAGGAGAAGGGTCACCGGCGCGGTGGCGGTCGCCGGCCGGGCGCGGGCCCGGCGTGCGGCCGTCTGGCCGGCCCTCGGCGCCGTGGAGGAGGCGGGCCGGGGGTCAACGTGTGCCGGGCGGGGGGTCGGGGGTGCGGGGCGGCGGCGCGCGGGGAGGGAGAAAGGGAAGGGAGAAGAGAAGAGAGAAGAAAAAAAAAGGAAGGGAAAAAGAAAAGGGGAAAAGGAGAAAAGGAAGAAAAAGGAAGAAAAGAAAGAAAGAGGAAAAGAAAGGAAAGAAAATGGAAAAAAATAGGGAGGGAATTGGGAAAAGTTTAGGAAATTAGGAAAAATTGTTAGGGGAATTAAGGGAGGGGTTTTGTGGGGTTTTCCGGTCTTTTCGGGTGTCGGCGTGATTTTTGGGCCGGCGGTGAGGGGCGGACCGGCCGGCGGGACCGCGGCGTGCGCGGGATTCCCGGCCGGTGGCCGACCGCGGCATCGGGAAGGCGCGCGGGGGTGCGGCCGTGATGCGGTGCGGCGGAAAGAGCGGCACGCGCGTCGGGAAGAGAAAGAGAGAGAGAGAGTGAAAACAGCGGCTAGGGTTTAAGTGATAACTGAGCTCGGCGGACCGGTTTTTGAATTTACGCATGATTTAATAGGTGATTTATTTAGTGCCAAAAACGCGGGCGTTACACTAACCGAGTACTACTCCTGCGTAGTCCTTGTGCTCCACGCCTTCAGGTGCCGTGTAGCGCAAGCCGAGTAGTCCCAGGGGCCCACCGAGTAGTCGGTCCTGGTACCCACCGAGGTAGTGGGCCCAGGGAGGTCCATACGACAAGCCCCCGAGTACTTTGTAGTCGAGAAGGATAGCTTCAAGTAGTCTTGACGGCCTTAACGAGTAGTCCTCAAGCGTCCCTGAGTGCTACAAGTCAAAAGTCCTCAAGAGTAGTCGAAGCATCCCGAGGCTGGGATGTACTCCAGCTGATGTTTGAGCAATCTTGAAGTCTTCTCGAGTAGTCCCAAGCGTCCTTGAAATCTGCCTTCGAAGGTCTTCAAGAAAATGCCTGTCTTTTCTTGAAGCCGGAGCCGTCATGGAGATGCGATTTGCAGAACCTCAATCCACGTGGAGTAGCCCCCGAGCCTCGAGCCGCGGGCTCTGGCTGAGGACCTATCCGAAGCCTTGGCAAGAAAATCCCGAAAAATCCGGAGAAAAAACCGAAGGACACGTGGCACGGAGCCCCCGAGCCTTGAGTCGAGTACTTCCTCTCGAATTGAAGGGTCTTCTTGGAGAATGTGTCCTGAGATGCTCTTAAGACTAGCCGCTTCCCAGGTCGTCGAGTAGAAGTAGCCGAGCCCCCGAGATGAGGCGTGTCGACTAATAGAATACGAAGAGTCACGCGCAGCCGCTGAGTCAGCCGCGCGTGGACTTATCCGGCCGCCCGTTACGGAGGCGTTTTGGCTTATAAATAAAAGCCGAAACCCTTAGGGTTTTTCACCCAAGTGAGCCGCAGTCATTTGCCACTTGAATCTTGAAGTAGATCCACTCCAGCGCCCGCTGCCGCCGTAGTAGATCCGAGCGCATCGCCACCCGAAAGCTTTAGGGTAGCCCCCGAGCGGATGCGAATGAAAACTCCTTGCACTTGGAGAATGAAGCCGTCGCCGTCGAAGACGTCGAAGGCCGGCGGGAAGAAAAGGAGTCGTGCAGAGGCCGCCGCGGCCGGCACCGGAGCGGCGCCGCCCACATCTCCACCGCGCGCTGACCCAAGCCGCGAGTGGAAAAAATCGAAGGTCAAGACGGAGGACTTGCTGACCCTGTTGAACAGCGGGTTCATCAGGGAGAAGGAGATCGGCATGTGGAGATCCGCCGCAGGAGATCCTTATCCGATGGAGAAGGCCGAAGACGAGATCCCGATGTTCTTGCGCTTCGTGGAGCGCGGTCTTGCGCTCCCAGCAAGCGACTTCTTCAAGGGGCTGCTCAGGTATTATGGCATCGAGTACCTCAACCTGAACCCCAACGGTATCTTCCATACTTCTGTCTTCGTCCACTTCTGCGAAGCCTTCCTGGGAATCAAGCCGCATTGGGTACTCTTCCGGAAGTTCTTCCGCGTGAAGCCGCAGCCTAGCGCCTCCAACCCCAGAGTAGTCGGAGGGGCCGGGATCCAGCTGAGGGAGGATGCCGCGGAGCAGTACCTGGCGTACAAGCTCGTGGACTCCAACACCGACTGGAAGACGAGATGGTTCTACATCACGAACCACCATCCCGAGCTACCGAAGCCAAGCGGACGGCAGCCCAGGCACCAAGATTGGTGGAACACGGAGCCCACCATGCAAGAGGGGATCCAGCTCCCGGAGTTGCTAGCGCGCATCAAGACTCTCAGGGATGCGGGACTGAGGGCCGAACACGTGGCCTTCAGTTTCATGAAGCGCCGGATCCAGCCGTTGATGGCGCGGGATACAATGGGCTTCGAGTACACCGGCGACGACGACACGTCGCGGATGCCGGGAGGCGAGCTCGACGACAACGACATTGTCGAAAGGTTGACGAGGATCTTCAAGGACATGCCGCCGTACACGGCGTGTCCGGTCGAGGAGTACTCCGCCGCGCGCCCGCCCAGCGAGGTGAGTAGTCGTACCCCCTCGTCGAGTAATAAGTACTCGTAGTGAAGTTGCTGACGCCTTGTGTCTTTTGCGCAGGATGATGTGAAGTTGTTCGTCTCCGAGCCGCAACTGCCACCAAGCGGGATCGAGATCCCGGCGGTGGAGAAGGTGAAGGAGCGCCGAGTAGTCGGAGACGGCGACGACACCGTCATCGTGGAGGATACCTCCGATGACGACGATGAAGACGAAGACACGGCTCGCGGACCGCTTCCGAGCTGCGGTCGAGGTTTAGCCTTCCAGGCTTGCCTCATGTGCCACTTGTACAAGACCCTCCGGCTAGCCTGGAGGCTAGCCTTGCTGCGCCGCCGCGGAGGCCGCGCAACCCCACCAAGAAGCGGGTGGCGAAGAAGATGAAGGTCTCAGAGACCACGCCTCCCGAGGTAGTTTGTCTTGAGCAAAGTGGTCGAGTACCCGGTAGTCGAGTACGTCGCTGACGAGTAGTCATCTTTTGTGTGCAGGAGGTGCCGCCAACGGAGCCCGTCGAGGAGGGCGACGAAGGCGTGTGGGATCCGGTGGGGGAACCGGCTGGAAGCCGAAGTCCAGCCCCCCCACCGTCGAGGGAAATCCGGCGCGGGCGGAGCGCCGGCCCCCGCTCCGCAGGAGAGCGAGTACCCGCGGCCGCCGCCGTTGGAGAGATGGAAACCGCGAGGGACGCGAGGAGACGTCGCGCCGGCCCGCCGCCACCGTGGAGGAGGCGGTAGTCGAAGAGGCGGGGGAAGAAACGCCCGCCGAGGGTGGACTGGTTGATATCGCCAGCATCCTCGGTGCTCCGGCCGTGACTATCGTCCGGTCGAACTTGTAAGTACCACGTCTTCATGAGTAGTACTCGTTGTAGTAGTCGATTTGGTCTGACGACTCTCTGTGGATACTTCTGCAGAAAATCCACAGATCTGAGCTGGGACGGGGAGGAGCCCACGACAGCGGAGGCAGGAGAGGCCGCGCCGCCCGTCGAGGAGCTCGCTCCTGAGGCCCACGCCGCGACCGAGCCCCCGGCTGCCGAAGCGCCGCTGCCAGAAGCGGTCGTAGTCGAAGGTGAGTACTCTTCTTGAAACTCTAGAGCTCCAGAAGGAGTAGTCGTAGGCATTGATGCGCGTGTTCCTTGTTGACAGGCGCTGAGGGAGGTGACATCCCTGCAGGGGTGCCCATGCAGGAGTTGACACCAGAAGCCCCGGAAGCTGCGGCAGGAGCCCTCGAGCCCGTGGGTGAAGTGGTCGAGAAGTCCGCCGAGGGGGAGGCGGCTACCACGTCGACAGGGGTTGCCCTGGAGGTGGCAATCCGATCCCCCGAGATCCAAGACGCGGAGCCTATCCGCTCGGCGCCCATGACGGAGGCTACGTCGAGTAGCCGTGGCGGGATTGAGCTGCTGACCGACGATCTCGTCGAGCCGGCAACGGTGGCTCAGCACCTGGAGGCGATCCGGCGAGCCGAGCAGTGGATGAAGGTACGTAGCCGAAGCCTCCCGAGTAGTCAATCCTTTGCGCTGAGTACTCTGCTTGACTCGGACTTGTCTTGTGCAGGACGTCGTGGAGCGATCCCGCGAAAAGTCGAACATGCTGCAAGGTTACGGCGACACCGTGCTCCGAGCTGAGGCCCTGGAGGAGCAGCTCGTGAAGTCGAGGAAGCACGCAGCCGCCATGCAGTCGAAACTTGACGCCGCCTTCGCCAAGTACCACAACGACGTGATGGACTTGCAGGCGAAGGGTGACGAGCTGGTGCGGAAGAACAAAGGCCTCCGCAACAAGAACAAAGGTATGTCTTTTGACTTGTTGGGTACTTGTTGGAAGTCATCAAGCTCTGACCCGTGTTGTGTTTCGGTGTTGTAGAACTCGAAGGCCAGGTGGAGCAGCTGAAGGCCTCGGAGGTCAGCATGAAGAACCTCTTCTACCGGGAGCAAGAAGCCCGCCAGGTACTTGAGCTCGACTACAAGGAGCTGGCCTTCGAGTGCGAGAAGCACATGGAGGCTGGGATTGCCTCCGACGGAGATCTCGTCAACCTGCTACAAATCTTTGCGAAGTTGAACGAAGATTGCGAGGCGCTCCGGGCCCACCGAAGGACCTTGAAGAGGCTGCTCTCCCGATCGCGAGGCTCCTGGTGCCGCACCCGGGCGGCACCAAGATCGCTCCTCTGGCGGATCGACTTCGTGAAGCGCCAAGCCGGCTGGCCGCCTACGTCAAGCACACGGCCAAGTCGATCCCGAAGCAAGTGCTGGCCTTCATGAAGTCGTACTTCCCGAAGGCTCCAGTGGAGGTGGTCGCCGGCGGGGTAGCCGCCAACTGCTCGAGTGAGCAGTACGCAGAGCTGTTGGAGCAGATGGCTCCCATCGCGGAGCAGGTAGCCGAGAAGTTGAACCTCCAGTAGCCCTGCATAGATAACTAGTAGCCGTAGTTGTACAGGAAACAGTTGTAATGAACTATTCATGTATCAATGAGATTTTCCATCAATGAGTACTCGTAACCGCGATCTCAGAGTGCGGAGCGCCCATCGTGGAGTAGGTGCGAGTAGTAGTACTTGGCTTAGTAGTCCCGTAGTAGGGAGTAGACAGTAAACAAGTTGATGAACAATCAAGCTTTATTACTGAAGAAGTACACCTGGGTGGCCAAGGCCGTAGTTACAAGTAGTTGCCTGGACCCGGAGGCCGCTTACAGCTAAGTAGCGCTGGAGCGGGTAGCCGCTTGCAGCGAGTGATCCGTAGGTAGCCGTGTAGGCTGGATCGCAGATCCGTAAGTAGCCGCGCAGGCTGGATCTTGGAGTGTGGTCTCTTAGTAGACCGCTGCTAGAGTCCTTGACGCTCGTCGCAGCCCATGGTCCGTAGGTAGCCGCACGGGCTGGACCCTGGAGGAGAGTAGTCCGGAGACTGGAGCCAGGACTAGGAGGGTCACTCGCGGTGACGGGTGTTGATGTAGTCGTGTAGACTTGAACCCCGGAGTAGTCGAGTAGACTAGGCGTAGAATCGACAGAGTTGGTCGACGTTCCACGAGTTGTTGACTTCTTCGCCTTCAAGTGTTTGGAGGCGGTAGGAGCCGGCCGGTCACCTTAGCCACGGTGAAGGGGCCTTCCCGAGGGGAGCCGAGCTTGTGGAGTCCTTCCGTGTTCCGGATACGGCGGAGGACAAGATCTCCAACGTTGAAGGAGCGTTCCTTGACGTTGCGATCATGGTAGCGTTGGATACCCTCCGGGTACCTTGCCGATTGGACGAGGGCGGCGCGGCCGAGCTTCTTCGAGGCCGTCGATATCAACTCGTCTGCCGTGTCTTCGAGACGCCTTCGTCGTAGTGCTCCACCGCTGGCGAGTTCCATATGACGTCGGCAGGGAGGATGGCTTCGGAGCCGTAGACCGAAGTAGGGGGATTGCCCCGTTGGCTTGGATGGTTGAGTCCGCGGCCCCCAGAGTGTGTTGGGTAGTTCCTTGATCCACTTGCCCCCTTTTGAGTTAGCAGCGTCGTGTAGCCGCTTCTTGAGGGCGTCGAGCACCATCCCATTGGCGCGCTCGACTTGTCCGTTGGCCCGTGGATGGGCGGCGGAGACGTATCGACGTCGATTCCGGCGTTCTCGCGGTACTCCCGGAGCGGTGCTTGTTGAAGTTGGACCCCGTGTCCGTGATGATGCGGTGGGGTAGCCCATAGCGGTGTACGAGTTCATCCGGGAAGTCGAGTACTCTGTCGGCCTTGGGGCATGTGGCCGGCTTGACCTCGATCCACTTGGTGAACTTGTCGATAGCCACCGGTACCACTGTTGAATCCTCTCCGGCGCGGTTGGCGGTGGCCCAATCATGTCGAGCCCCCGGCGGGCAAAGGGCCAGGTTGGCGGTATGGTGACTAGCTTGTAGGCTGGGACGTGTTGCTGCTTGGCGAAGAACTGACATCCTTGGCACCTTCTGACGAGTTCTTCGGCGTCACCCAGGGCTGTGGACCAGTAGAAGGCTCGTCGGAAGGCCTTGCTGACCAGCGTGCGTGAGGACGCGTGGTTGCCGCAGACGCCCTTGTGGATCTCCTCCAGGATGTCCTTGCCTTCCTCGCGAGGGACGCACTTCATGAGTACTCCTAAAGATGTGCCTCGCTTGTAGAGTTTGTCGCCGACGAGGACGTAAGACTTGGCGCGGCGGACGAGTTGTTCGGCTGCGTTTTTGTCGGAGGGGACCTTCTGCTCGCTGAGGTAGTCGATGAAGGGTTGCCTCCAGTCCACGTCGATCATCATGACCTCCTGCCCAGCTGGTAGATGGGCTGGGGCAGTGGTCGGTGGCGCCGGCTCCGGGATGGATGGCGCGTGAAGCTCATGGACGAAGACGCCCGCGGGTACTTGGGCGCGGGTGGATCCGAGCTTCGAGAGGACGTCCGCTGCAACGTTGTTGTCGCGGACGATGTGATGGAACTCGAGACCATAGAATTTGTTCTCGAGCTTGCGAACTTCTAGGCGATGGCGTCCATGTTCTCCTTGTTGCGGTCCCGGGACTTGTTGACTTGGTTGATGACCACGCGCGGAGTCGCCGTAGACTAGTAGCCGCTTGATGCCAAGTGAAGCCGCGAGGCGGAGCCCGTGTAGGAGGGCTTCGTACTCGGCTTCGTTGTTTGAGACCTTCCGGAAGATGCGGGACGTACTTGAGTTGTTCGCCGTTGGAGAGATCGGGAGTACCCCTCGCGCTAGCGCCCTCGAGGTTGAGTGAGCCGTCAAAGTACATCACCCAATGCTGCGGTCGCACGGTGGGAGTAGGTAGGCGGTTCTCCCGCCACTCTGCCATGAAGTCGACTAGAGCTTGCGACTTGATGGGCGTGCGTGGCTTGAAGTCGATGGTGAGGGCGCCGAGCTCGACGGCCCACTTGGAGATTCTTCGGTGGCGTCTTGGTTCCTCGGGATGTCGCCGAGCGGGTAGTCGGTGACGACGGAGACCGAGTACTCACAGGAAGTAGTGTCGTAGCTTCCGCGAGGTGATGAGTAGAGCGTACGGGGAGCTTACGCACGGGCGGTAGCGAGCCTTGGACTCGATAGAACCTCTCCGACGAAGTAGGCGGGCGGCTGCACCGGATAGGCGTGGCCGTCTTCCCGCCGCTCGACAACGATGGCGATGCCCGACCACGTGAGTAGTCGCGGCCCTAGGTAGAGCGATGGGCGCTCGCCCTTGTGGGGAGCCGTGAGGATTGGCGGCTTCGACAGGAAGTCCTTGAGCTGGGCAAGAGCTTGATCCGCCTCTGTGGTCCACACGAACTTCTCGTGGTGCTTGAGTAGTTTGAAGAAGGGGAGGCCCCATTCTCCTAGCCTCGAGATGAATCTGTTCAATGCCGCCATGCACCCCGTCAGCTTCTGGACGTCCTTGATGCTCGTGGGAGCTTTCATGCTGGTGATGGCGGAGATCTTCTCGGGGTTGGCTTCAATGCCGCGTTGGCTGATGATGAAGCCGAGTAGTTTGCCCGAAGGGACGCCGAAGACGCACTTGTTCGGGTTAAGCTTCCAGCGGTACTCGCGTAGCGATGCGAAGGTTTCTTCAAGGTCGTCGATGAGGGTACTGGAGTCCCTGGTTTTGACAACCACGTCATCCACGTAGGCCTCGACGTTCTTGTTGAGTTGCCGCTTGAAGCAGGCCTGAATGGCCCGTTGATATGTAGCGCCGGCGTTCTTCAACCCGAATGACATGGTCGTGTAGCAGTACGCGCCAAACGGGGTGATGAACGCGGTCTTCTCCTGGTCTTCCTCCTTGATTGCGATCGGTGGTACCGGAGTAGCGGTCGAGGAAGCGAGAGCGGTCGCGGCCCCCGCCGTGGAGTCGATGACTTGATCAATCCGCGGCAACCCGAAGGGGTCCTTGGGGCAGTGCTTGTTGAGGTCGCTGTAGTCGACGCACATCTTCCACTCGTTCGAGTTCTTCTTGCGGACGAGGACAGGGTTGGCGAGCCACTCAGGATGGAAGACTTCTCTGATGAAGCCGGTTGCGAGTAGTTTAGCGAGTTCCTTCTTGATGGCGTCCCGTCTGTCGTCGGCAAAACGTCGGAGGTGTTGTCGCTTGGGGGTGGCCTTTGGGTCGACGTTGAGGCAGTGCTCAATCAGCTCCCTGGGCACTCCTGGCATGTCCGCTGGCTTCCACGCGAAGATGTCGCGGTTAGCCCGAAGGAAGTTGATGAGCGCGTCTTCCTATTTGGGGTCGAGGCCGGCCCCGATGGTGGTGGTCTTGCTGGGGTCGCCTGTTCCAAGGTCGGCCGCCCTGACGAGTACCTCCTCAGGTGGCTGAGGCTTGTTGGTGCTGTCAGACTTCTCTGGGATGTCGAGTTCGCTCGTGGCGAGCTTCTTCGACGCGGCGTAGACCTCCATCATTGCGTTGGGTACTTGGTTCGTGGAAGCGATCACCACGGCCTGCGTATCGCGGTCGTGGGAGATCTTCGGGTCCCCTTGGAGGGAGAGTACGCCGAGTGGACTTGGCATTTTGAGTACCAAGTAGGTGTAGTGGGGCACCGCCATGAACTTGGCGATGGCCGGTCTGCCGAGGATGGCGTGGTAGGAAGTCTCGAAATCCGCGACCTCGAACTTGATGTACTCGGTGCGGTAGTTATCCCGAGACGCCCCGAAGGTAACTGGCAGTACCACTGAGCCCAGTGGGATAGCCGCGTTGCCTGGGACGATGCCGTAGAAAGGCACGCTGCCCTTGGTGAGCATGGGGGTGATGTCGAGGTTCATCTTCTTCAAGGTTTTGGTGAAGAGGACGTTGAGCCCGCTTCCACCGTCGATGAGCACCTTGTTGAGCTTGGAACCCGCCACTGTTGGCTTCAGGACGAGGGGAAACCGTCCTGGTTCGGAGAAGTTGGTCCATTGGTCCGCGCGGGAGAAGGTGATGGGTGTCTCTGACCACCTGAGAGGGGTCATAACCGCTGGCTCAATGGACATCACTTCACGACGGGTAGCCTTCTGCTCCCGCCTGCTGGGTAGTCCGCCGAAGAGGACGTTGACGGTCTTCTCGGGTTCTTGGAAGTCGTTGTCGTCGCCGTCCTTCTTCTTGTTCTTTTGATCGTGAGGGTGCGGCGGCTCCGGCGTATCCTTGAGTGCATGCCTGAGCTGGTAGCACTGCTCGGTAGTGTGGTTGCCGTTTAGATGCCACGGGCACTTCTCCTTCAGCAGGTCTTTGAACCCGCCGGAATTCTTCTTCGAGTTCCCTTTACGAGGGCCTTTGGATAGCCGCGACAGTGTTGTCTGGCTTGCGCTTGCGGTTGGGACCCGAGTAGTAGTAGTAGTAGTTGTTGTTGTTGTTGTTGCGGCCGCCTTGGTTTGCATTGCTTTGCCGCCGCCGCCCCGGTTCCTCGCTTGGACTTGACGCGGATGGCGTCGTACTTGGCGTTGGCCTTGTCCTCTTCATCCGCCCGGGACGTGATCATGTCCTTGAGGTGGGGAATGGACTCGGGGCGGCGACGACCGAAGTCCTCGAAGGTGCGGCGATGGTAGAGCCCGTCTCGGAAGAGGTCGATGACCTCCTTGTCGGTGACGTCCACGACGGTAGCGCGCTTGTCGAAAAAGCGGCGCATGTACTTGCGGAGGGTCTCGCCTTGTTCTCGCTTGATCATGGCAAGGTCCATGCGAGTACCCGAACGGCCCATGGCGCCCGCGAAGTTGCTTGTGAACTGCTCCTTCAGCTGGTCCCACTTGTCGATCGAGTGCTTGTCTAGCGACTCGAGCCATGTGAGTGGGGCTTGATCCAGACAGAAGGGGAAGTAGAGGCACTTGGTGTCGCTGTTGCCGCCAGCGTTCTCGATGGAGAGGGCGTAGCATCGGAGCCACTGGATGGGATCCTGCTTCGCGTCGTACTTGGTGATCCCCAAAGGCTTGAACTTGTCGGGGAGGAGCAGGTTGCGAAGCCGGGGTGAGAAGGCAGGGAAGCCGTCGCCTTCGGCGGCGGTGGTCGACTTCTTCTCGCCGCAACTCCTCGATCCTCTCGGTGAGCATCGTACCCGCCATGAGAGGCGCCGGAGGCGTGGCCGTGCGCGTGGCCACGGCCGCCGCGGCGCCGCCGCCTCCGGCTCTTCTCGTCGGCCCCGTGGTTGGAGCCGCCGCCGCCGTCGGGGTCGTTGCCGCCGCCACCGGCCGGAGCGCGGTGGGGGACGACTTCTCGGTTGCCTTGGTCTGTCGGGGAAGGTCCACCGGCGTTGGAGCGGCGGCGGTTTGGATCGGCCGGGAGGTCGGCTCGAGTACGGTTGGGGCCGGGGTCGGCGCGCGACTAGTAGCTTCGTTGTCGCGAGGCTTAGCCGGGGAGAGGTTGGTTGACTGCGTTGTCGACCCGCATGAAGTAGGCGTCTTCAGCGAGCTTGGCGATGACCTCTCCAGCGCGTATACCCTGAGCCTGACACGCGATCGCTGTGATCGACATGAGGCATTCGCTCGGGGGGTGGTGTGTACTCTGCTCTCGACCGCCTCGAGAGCCTCCGCAAGGTTGCGGATGGGAAGGTTGTCTCTGAGCCGCCGGCGCCGCTCGATGCGCTTCCTGTTGCGCTCGCGTCGGGCGTCCCTGTTGGCGACGGTCTCGTCTGCGGGTGCATTGGCGGACAGCTCGTCTGCGGAGATGTCCTCCAGGTACCTATCTTCAGCCGTGCCTGAGGGTCCTGGAGTTTCGCCAGCAGCCATGAAGACTTGGCGATCGGGGGTACCCAAGCTGGACTCGGAGGGAGCCACCTCAGTGGGTGTGTTTGAGTCAGCCTGGGCCAGTGGTGTTCCCTCCTGGAACGGTAGTGAGTCGATGTAGGTGACGTAGCGTGAGTCCTCCTTTGCCAGGTCAGCAGGCTTGCGGTCTGGCCAGTAGACGTATCTTCCGGCCGGCGTCGATCTTATAACCAGTCCAGAGGCTGGCCCTGACAAGGGAAGTTCAGCGGAGTCATCTTCGGACTCGGGCTCCTCAGGGTCCGACCCGAAGTCGAACTCGTAATCCGGGTTCGAGAAGAACTCGGAGAGAGGGCTGGAGTCTGAGGTGTGGTCGGGGACGGCGTCGGAGTCCGAGTTGTACTCGGTTACGGGCTCCTTGCCGGCCCGGCGTGGAGTAGGAGCCTCCGTGCGGGCCCGGCTGGGGACGCGGGGGCCACGCGCGGAGCGCTGACGTGGTGAAGGGGCCGTCTGCGATGGCTGAGGAGCCGGCTCGCATGCGATGGCCAATGGCGACGTCGGGTTCGAGTTGGAGACGGACTCGAGCTCGAAGTCAGCGTGGATGTTGGAAAGCGAAATTTCGCCGAACTTGCCGGCGAGCTCGCCTGTGACAACTTCGGGAAGCGTCACAAGGCCTGTCCTCGAGTCGGGCTGCATGATCAGGCGGCGCTGGAAGGAGCCCGCGCCATCAGCAGTGCAGACCCAGGCGCCGAAGACGAAGGTGTCGCCACGATTGAAGGCGACAGTTGGCTTGATGTGAACGGAAGCCGCCGAGTTCGCCATGTGATCTCGAGCGAGATCCCCTACCTGGCGCGCCAGCTGTCGGTGTTTTAGACCGGCAACCTACTACGGGGAGTACCCGAAGTAGATGAATGTGACTCGCCGAGATCGGTAACTCGAAGGAAGAGACACGTGGCACACAATTTAGACAGGTTCGGGCCGCGAGGTGTGTAATACCCTACGTCCTGTATGCTGCGTAGCTCTGGATTGATAGGGCACGATTACAGGATGGTGCAATAGTGCGCCGTGGGTTGTTGAGATGAGATTGGATGAGGGGATCGGTCCCTGCCTCGCCTTATATAGTCCGGGAGGCAGGGTTACAAGTCGGAGTAGGAAGAGAGTACTAGCCGAGTACGTCTAGGAGTCCTCTGCACAGTGCGGAACATGCACAGCTTCCTAACCGAGTACTACTCCTGCGTAGTCCTTGTGCTCCACGCCTTCAGGTGCCGTGTAGCGCAAGCCGAGTAGTCCCAGGGGCCCACCGAGTAGTCGGTCCTGGTACCCACCGAGGTAGTGGGTCCAGGGAGGTCCATACGACACTGTAGCGGTTTTTTAAACCCTGGGCAACCCAAGTGTTGGTTGGTGTGGAGTATGTGGTACAAGGGATAACGGGTGTGGAAAAATTGGTACTAAACTGTAAAATCTCGATAACCAGACATAAATATTCCTTTTGGAATGAAAATAGAGTTCGATAAATGCGGATAACCTCAGCAATCAATTTCCACCCGTGCTCGGTTCAAATTGTTGATGAGCAGCGATTAATTTGGCCGGTGTTCGTTGCCATTTGCATAAGCAGACGGTGAGAGAAAGTGAGGAAGACGACCGGACTGCCACGCCAGGGATGTGGCTCACCCTTGGACCCGTCACCTGCGCGGCGCACGCACGAGGCCGGTGCACCCGGGGAGGCGGCGGCGAGCCCTCGGCAAGTGTCGGCCACGAAGGCAGCAGCGACGGCGGGAGGTTGAAGGGAATATAGCGTGTGGGTTCTGCGTGTCAGTGAAACGAGAGAGAAAGCTCAACTGTCAATCTTGTCGATACTAATACAAGGACCTCTCTACTAATAAGTCCAAGTAGTCTCTAAGCGTAGATAATAGCATATAAACATATGAGCGTACATAATAGTCTCCAAACTCAACTTTCGAATAGTAATGTGTTTCAAAAACGGTGACGAGTGGCCGATTAGCATATGAGGGTTCCATTGGTGGAAAAACCTTACCGCTCTACTAGATGTACCTCGGAGAGAGGTGTGTTCAATCATTCTGCTTGTAATCTGGGAGACTTGGAAGGAAAGGAACAACAAAGTTTTCAGCCATAGAGAAGCGTCGGCACCCTCCGGTAGAGAAAATCAAAAGCGAGGCTTTGACTTGGATCGCCACACTTGGATCGCCACAGGAGCGAAGGACCTGGTGGTCCTTTTAGCTAATTCGCAAATACTATTGGAATAATTTTTGCCGGGTCCCGGCTTGTAATCTTCTTCTTTATCAATGAAATAAACACACTCCGTGCTCGTTCGTTAAAAAAAGTGATGGCACAAATCCAAATAACGCATTATTAATCCATCACATCATCACCATTGTTCCAAACTAAACACCATCAATCCAAATTTTCGTTATTCACTAACTATTTATTCACTAGGTCAAAAACGATTTGTGCTGACACATGAAAAATAGATTGCTGGCACATGCAATTATCACCCGCCAGCATAGTGGTGGGGGCACAATGCTGGCGGGTGCTTATGTCACCCGCCAGCACAAATGCACAATACTGGCGGGCGACATAAGGCACCCGCCAACGACAAATGGAAGCATTTGTCTTTGGCGGGTGCCTTATGTCGCTCGCCAGCACTGTACCTTTGAAAATCAACAATCCCTTTTTAAAGTAGTAAAACATTGTCAAATAAAAAAGTTGTAAACTACAAAGTTCCATACTTCCATAACTTGACAATATGTACAATTTTTATTCGGGTTGTTGCTTCAGTTGACAAAGTGGTAGTAATTATGTTCACAAAATCTATATCTCTTATATAGTTTGAAGAAACTACGTGAGAGGTGTATAAGATTTGTGAAGAATGTTGTTACCACTATTCTGCATGAGCAAATGACCAAAATAAAAGTTGTTCATCTTCAAAAGTTATAGAACTTTGTAGTTGAACCATTTTTTATTTGAATTACTTTTGTTGAAGTAAAGTACGTCTGAATTTTTGAAATTTGATTTTTTTCAAATGGTCTCAAATGGAGAAACTCTCAACATGAAAGTTGTAGATCCTGAGAAGTTATGAAATTTCGTAGTTTACAAATTTTTTATTTGAAATCATATTGTCAATGAAATCCAAATTTGAATCTCTCAAATTTGAAATTCAAATTTCGTAAATGATCTCAAATGGAAAAACGCCCAACATGAAAGTTGTAGATCTCAGAAAGTTATGAAACTCTGTAATTGACAAGTTTTTAATTTGAATCCGTTTAGTGCCTCAAAAAACCGATTTACACTCGGTGTAGTATAATATGAGTAGAAGCAAAACTGCATATGGACGCATATAAGTGTGTGGTGTAGTGGTAGAGGAGGCTTCGTGCGAGGGAGAGGTCACATGTTTGAATCAAGGCAGCCGCGGAGCGTCGCGACTTGCGACATGATGACGGGGGACGGGTGGGTGGCTGGCTGGTGGGGTTCCTCTCCTAAATAATTTTTTTTTTCTATTTATTTCGAGCTGATAGCCATTTCTGCTGGCACAAGATTGCTGGCGGATGTTACGCCCGTCAGCACAAATGCGTTTTAGCCACCAGTAAAAATCGTTTCTGGTCCAGCGATTTCCACCGTATTGGGTGAACTCAAGAACTCCTCATTTGACCCATATTGTAAGTTGGAACTGTCCTTTCAAAGTACGTACTGCAAAAGATCTTTGCAGACAAATGGGATATGATTGGAAAAGTTGACCCATATTGACGAACTGGAAGCAGCCGTCACGGCTGGGCAGCGACCTGGAAGTCCGACTTCTGGTAGTGTCTGCGGCACAAGCTGTCGTCGCCGTAGCGCGAGAAGATCAGCTCGCACTGCGCCGGCACCGGCTGGACAATGCCACTGGCGGTGGCGGCGGAGGTGGCGTGAGGATGGATGCCGCCATGCACAGCACGGACCACGGAGACGGCATGGCCAAGCCATTCCTGCGCCATTAATTTAGCTGTTAATTGTTGAGCAGGAACAGGCGCGGGTTGTGGCGGGTGTCGCCTTGATTAGCATCGACGATGTGAGGAAGAAGTTGAAGCCGTCGTGGAGGCGGACGCTGAACGTCTTGCCGGCCCTGACCTTGGTGGTGCAGGGCCAGTTGTGTGCCCCGGAGACGAAGTGGTTCAGGAGCGCGGCTGCGGACGGAGCCGACGAAGCCGCACGTCTCGCCGGGGCAGTGGCACGGCGCGTGCGGGCACGCCCCTGCGATGGCGTTCCCGGCCGTGGTACGCCGTAGCCATGGGACGACGCGTACGGGCAGGGGACGCGGATGGAGCACGACGAGGCGCTCCATGGCGTGGCACCGGCGGTAGCCTCGCCCTCGCGTGGCGATGTGTCAGAGCATGTTTGGATGATAGAGACTAAAATTAGCATGACTAATGGATGTTTGGATCACCTTTAGTCTCATGACTAAAATTAGTCAGGCTAAAAAGTTTTAGTCACCCCCTAGTTTGGAAGCAAAAGCTAAAGTGTATTAAAAGAGCATTAAAGTCTCTATTTCTCTCTTTCTCTTCTCTCTCCTCTTCCGCTCTCCTCTCCCATGGTGGGCATGGCTTGGAGCTATTGGCAGCATGCATGTCGTCATTAATGAGGAAAGAGGAAGAGGAGATTTTAGTCCCTTTTAGCTCCCCCACCCCCTACTAGCAAAGTTTAGCCTCAAGACTAATTTTAGCCTCACTTTAGCCTCACCTGTTTGGAAGTTTAACTCATGCTAGAAGCTAATTTTAGTCAGGCTAATTTTAGTCTCTATGATCCAAATATGCTCTAAAATTAGCCTCTAGCAGGAGCTAAACTTCCAAACAGGTGAGGCTAAAATTAGTCTTGAGGCTAAACTTTGCTAGTAGGGGGTGGGGGAGCTAAAAGGGACTAAAATCTCCTCTTTCTCTTTCCTCATTAATGACCACATGCATGCTGCCAATAGCTCCAAGCCATGTCCACCGTGGAGAGAGGAGAGAGGGAGAGGAGAGAGAAGAGGAAGGGAGAGAGAAATAGGGACTTTAATGCTCTTTTAATACACTTTAGCTCTTGCTTCCAAACTAGGGGTGACTAAAACTTTTTAGCCTGACTAATTTTAGTCACGAGACTAAAGGTGATCCAAACATGCCTTCAGCTCTCAGACGTGGCCACTCGCCGGAGGCCGCCTCGAGCTTGTCGCACCACGTCTGACGGTCTGAGCACATGCCCAACCTCGCACTGCAACTAACTGCAACTGCAATCATGTGGCTAGCTGGGGTTCGGAAGTCATGTTGGCGTAGCAGCATCATCATCACACAAAACTTAGTTTTCGATCTGAACTAAGGAATTTTATGAGCTCTCAGCTAGCCATGTCATCAACCAGCGAGCCACACGGCAGATCAGGAGTCTCCCGCGGGCGCCTCCCTCTTCTTTACTGACACTAAGAGCAACTCCAGCAGATGGAGTAAATTTGGTCCCCTATATAAGCTTATTGGGGGTGGAGGAAAACTATTTTTATCCCCAAAAACACAATTTGCTCCAGCAATTCCCCTATTCTTCTTCCCAATTCGTGGGTCCCACAATGCCACCTCAGCTTCTTCTCCCCTTCCCCAAATCTTCGATTTTTCCCTGGCGCCTGCAGCTCCGTGTCGTCGTCGCTGGCACCTCCGATTTTTCCCCTTGGTTGTCTCCGCGCCTCCGTGTCGTTGTCGCCGGCGCCCTCGTCCCGCGCCGGCCGGCCGACCGAACGCCTCCAACCCGGCCGCCGCCCTCTGAGCACTCTCCACGTCGCCGCGCCCGCGTCCCCACGACCCGTAGACGGTGAAGAAGCGTAGCCCCGTGATGGAGAGCCCGTAGATGTGGTTGTACGCGTGCGCGATGGCCTCCTCGGCCCTCTTGGTGGTGGCGTACAGCGACGCGGGCCTTTCCGTGCGGTGCTCCTCGGAAAAGGGCACCATTCGCCGCTTGACCGAGCTCAATCGCTCGGGCTGGGCACACATGGCGGGCTACAACAGTGGAAGAACCGAGACGTTCACACTTAATTGCCTCCTATGGGAAACTGCTCGGTGAAATGCGCGCGCGGCGATCCGCCCGGAAAGAAGGTGAGTCCAAGTCCAGACTGACTGGATGGACAAATCCAGCTACGAATCAACCTGATCGATCACTTCCTGGGCACTGATTGCAATGGAGAGCTCACCAAAATTCACTTAGGCATTTGGAAGTGAGGAACATGCGGCCGGAGGGAGGCGCCGCCCCTGCGAGCCTCGCGCGGCATCAAAGCCAGAGGCGGTGTTTTCGTCGACCCGAACACTCGCACTCCTGGTCCTGGGGCCGCAGTGAACACCCATGGCGGCTCATGCACAAGGACGAGCCCCGCGACGTTGAACGCCACGTACGTCTGCGGCGCCCGCATCGCGTAGCGCACCCCGGCCTGCGCGACGAGGTGGAGCACGTGCGTGAAGGGCGCCGCGGCCGGCCAGCGAGGGAGATGCCGCGCGACGCCGGCAGCCGCCGCCCACGGAGCGCCATGGAGCGGTCCCCGCCCACGAACCCCGCGGCGCGGTGACCGGCACGGAGATGCCCCCCGTCCCGTCGCGCCACACCTCACGCTCCCATGCCGCGCCGCCATACGAGGCCCTCGAGCCCGGCGGGCTCCGGAGCGGGAGAGGGCACAGGGACGGGGACCGGGGGCGGAGGGGGAGGAGGGCGGCGGCGCGAAGGGGGCGGGGCGGGGACGGCGCGGCGGGGGTCGGCGGTGTGGGAGCCGCCGGGGGTGGAGGGAGGCGCGCGGACGGGGTCGCCGATGCACCCGAGCGAGCCCCCCGTTGCTGCTCCGGCGCGCGGGATCGGGGCGGCCGGCCGGTGGTGGTGGAGGGGCCCGAGGGGAAGGAAGAGAGAGAGGGTCGGGGGAGACTGCCTACTACAGTGCTACTGGTGGTATAGGGGGTGGAGAGATCCTCTATATAGAGGGGATGGAGAGGGGTTTTTAGTCCATGGAGAAAAAGAGGAGAGACTATAGGGAAGCTGTTGGAGATGATTTCATCCCCTATATGGTTACTTTTTTGGTATTGGGGAGGGGATAGGGAAGCGACTGAAGTTGCTCTAATATCATTAATATCATAATCAGTTAATCACCCCCCGCTACGGCACTACCTCATTCTTTTCATATCCCTGGCCTTTCATAATTGCCATGCATGACCTCATTGCACACCCATGATTCACCACAGTTGTGAAACGAGTAGAACCGAGTAGAGATAGCAAAGGAGGAAACAGAGACAAGAGACATCGGGAGGCATGATCCTGCATGCCGAGCGCGGCGGAGTGCACGATGGATGTGATAGTCGAGCCATCGAAGAGGACTAGGGATCAGGATGGGCCTATAAGCAGAGATGTTCAGCATGACGGTGCCCAACGTCCCCGTGAGCTTGAGGTCCCCTTCGTGCAGGTGAGTGCATCAAGCTTTCAAGTGTCATTAGTTGAAACAGTGAGCGTGCTTACTTGGGAGTTTCGTCGCAGTCTGTTTAGCGTCTTAGCGGAGTAGCCTCCGCCTTCTTTGGTTGGCGTTCGTGCTTTTGTGATGGACGTTGCTCTGTTCTACCGGACCAATTCTCAAATGATGATGTTGTCCTCAAGCCTATTTGGGTGATTTTTATTCATAGGACATGTGTTGCAGGGATGGCAGTCCGACCCGTGGGTGCGGGTGCCCGCGGGTGCCAGACCCATTGGGTGCGGGTGTGGGTGTCAAATCGCACCCGTGGGTGCACCCACACCCGCACCCGTAATAAACCGGGTCGGGGCCGGGTGTGGATTTCCACCCGTGGGTGACCCATGGGGCCCATAAAATAGCAAATCTCCACAGTTACACCTATTGAATGTATTCCCAATCTACTTTGATTGTCTTGTACTGAGTGTTGATGACCTTTTATTCTGCATGATGATGTACTTGATGTACTATAATCTACTTGGATTGTCTTGTCTGAGTGTTGATGACTTTTTATTCTCGCTTGATTATGTACTTGGTGTACTATGATTATGATGAAAGTTTGGTTTGCTACCATTATATTTATACATTGAATGTTGTATTGTCAGACCCAACGGGTGCCCAGCACCCGGCGGGTGACCCGAGGGTGTGGGTGTGGGTGTGAAAATCCACCCTTTAACTTGATGGGTGCGGTGTGAATTTCTTTGACGGGTGTGGGTGTGGGTGTGATTTTGCTACACCCGACCCACACCCATCCATTGCCATCTGTTGCCCAGTGAGACCTCAGAATTGTTGGTTTATTATTTTTTCCCTCTCTATCCATAATTAACCAAAGTACTCAAAAGCCTACAACTTTTATCAAAGGTCACTCACATAGTTTTCAATGTAATCAAATTATACAAGTAATTAAACAGTCACATTGATTCGTAGTTTATCAAAAAAAACCTCCCTCCAATCTCCCACGACAACGCACGGGGAATCAGTAGTCTCTCTATTGTTTCAAGAAGAAAATGGCAGATCATTGCAACCTGGAAGCTCGACCGCCATGCGGCGGCGGCCGCCGCCGCACTCGACGGGCTTCCGGCTCGAAGTATTACGCAAGTACCTCTGGTTTGGATCGTGAATAATATTCGTGATCCAAATAATTTCAAATATGCTCCTCCACATTTTATATATCATCCTCTATTTTGGATCGCGATTAATAAATTGAAGAGTAGACTAACATGCAGAATATGACCTTCTGACAGTTCGAAACTTTGAATTAAGCAAACAGAAGATTAGATTATCAAAGTAAATTGAAGGACATACTAATCTGGAAACGGAGTGATGCAATGGACAATCAAAAGCATGCCATGCAAATCCACGGAACGAACAACGCAACACCGTACCACCACTAAACCTGAGACATCATGATGTCAGGAGACTGGTGAATAGCATTACTAGTCGTTTCTGCATTGCCCAAAACAATTGTCAGGTGCAGCAGCAGCTCTGACCTTCAAAATAGACAGAGCTATTAGAAAGCAACAGAAACATATAATGCTACTACACTTTCTCATTGCCATTTCACATGCCCTTGGAACTGGGATCGATCCTGGCATTTGCATAGCAGACACGTCAGAAGCTAAAACCAGTAAGTGATATCCTGACATAGACGAACGCCAGGTTCTAGTTTACAGAAGTGCTCCTACTTAAAGACGAATGCCAATCTACTACTTGATGGCAATACGAACTGTCACCTGGATACCGTCCTTGTCATGCTCTCCAATAAGCGAAGTCGGCACGAAGAACTGGAAGCAATCCTCAGGTTTAGGCAGTCCATTTGAGAGGTCCGTGCAGGCTACTCTGAATGTTGAACCGCAAAACTAATTTGGCACGCAGTCGCTTCAAGCGACCGCGCCGCCCGTCGGCGCGCGCTTTTCCTTTTTTTTCAATTTTTTTTTTCGAATTTCTTATTTTAACAATTTTTCTTATACATAAGTTATGTGCACAACTTATTTTTATGGAAAAAGTTATGCACATAACTCGATGTTTACAGACAAAGTTATGCACACAACTTGTCGTTAGAGAAAAAAAATATACGCATAAGTTATTCTTCAAGTAGTTATGCACACAAGTTGTACGTATAAGTTTTACTCGAATCAAACTTATACTTAAAAATTATCTGACAAAATTTATAAGCCGAAGTTATGCACCAAAGTTGTGTGTATAAGTTATGCACCAGAAAAGAAAAGTTGGGAAGAGGAAGGAACCGGTCGCTAGGGAGGCTGCTAGCGACCGGTCGCTAACTAGCGGTGCCCATGTTGAACGCTGGTGATGGTCGATCAACAGGTTGCCACTGCGGAGACTCTTGAGGTGCGTGTACAGTGAATAAGAGATCTCGCATTCCATTTCCTCTGAGGTAGGTCCCTGACCAGCAGGGTCCCCGGCGATGCAGAGCATGGATATGGTGCGGCCAAGCGGTTGCCGAGCCACAGTCAGCAGGAGCAGGCACTGTTCACTGGTGGCAGCACCTTGCTTCGTGTTGGGGCAATCAGTGAGGAGGAAGTTGAAGCCATCATGGAGGTGGACAGCATTGACGTTGGTCATGCACGGCCAGCTGTGCACCTCGGTGAGGTGGTCCAGGAGAGCAGTAACTGAGCCAACAAATCCGCATGCGTCGCCAGGGCAGTGGCACGGCGCGTGCGGGCATGCCAAGTGGTGGCCTTCTCGATCATAGTAGACCGGCAGTGCGGTGCAGCCATAGGTGGTGTGCGGGCATGGGACGTGGATGGACGCCACCAGTCGCTCCATGTCATGGCACCGGCGGTAGCTTCTGGTATCGACGCCACACACATGGCACCTGCCGATGCCCTCGAGCTTTTCGCAGCATGGTGAACACACGACGTGCCCCACTTCGCACTGCATGAATGTGTCATCAGCATGCATTAAGATAAGTCATCCATGAATGATATGAGCCAGGAAGATAGACAAGTATGGTCGGAGATAAAACTGATAAATGAGATTTCTAATGATTAAAGGCATTTGGAGTTTCAGACAGTTTTCTAGGGAGATACATTCATACATTGAGATTTATTTAAGTATTTTGAGGTTAACTACTAGATCTTGTAATGTCCTGAAATATATACGTAAAAGTAAGCTGAAAAATTGGTTGAGTGCATGATCATCAATACCAAGATAAGAAAACTTCAGTACCATGGGCTCAATTCTTAGGAGTTGCTGATAATAATCTGAGCCAAATTTTTCTTTGACAATTTTGCCTAACGAAAAAACTCATAATATAGTGATGGGACTGTACTGTAGTTAAAAATTGTCCAGGGTTGTTAGCTCAAACAAATCATCTCAAAGCTTGAAAAAATCCAATATTCACTTATACCAGAGTGACGGTGGCCTGTTACATCTACTGCTAGTACAGACAACACTCTCAGGGTGCAACTGGTCAACAGAACACGCCAAAGAAGCAGTTCGCTGAGCCAGCCCGGGTTCGAGTCGAGGCATAATCTTCTTAAGATAAAAAGCGAGGGGACGTCTCTCCACATCATTAATATCATAACATTAATAATGTGGATGGTGATGCTTTACATATATAGATGCATATTGCAGTAGGGTTATCACCAGAAGAAAGACAGTTAGCCACCCTAGTATTAGATGCTAGAAGAGAGAGGTATATGCTTCAGCAGATGCAGGAATAATGTTCTGGTCAGTTGAGACTGCTGGGTGTAAGGTTGCGGGGCAACCAGCAGTGTTTCTCTTTATCAAGTTGCTTAATTGCCCATTCATAATTGGAATAAGAAGATGATTTGGTTCTGAGTTTTGTTTTTAGACCAAAGGCAATCATGCCCAGCTTTATTGAAAGCCCAACGAGCATATTACAATCGGTGGAGTACTGGGGTTGCCATTTTTGCAATCAGGGGATCTATCACAAAGACTAAGTCTCCAAAAGGCAAGGGCCATAACACATCTCCTCTACTTAGAACGAAGAACTACCTCTACCAGGTAACGAAAAAAACCAGCAAACTTATTGCAGCAACACCCAGCATACAGTTTTGTGAGTTCACTGCCACACCAAAAGCATTCACCAGCCCACAGGAAAAACTCTAAAGCGCCAGATCAGAGCAGGCTCCAGAGAGCTTGTTGATCACCCCCTCCACCTTGTCCACCCCAGCATACAGATTTGGTTCCTAGTGAGTCTGGAATTTCAATCAAGAGTCACACAGGAGATCAATGGATCTCAACCCACAACCAATAGCATAGGAGGGATAGCCGATCTGCTTCGAAGAGGATGATGTGCCTGAAAATTTACTTCTGCAGAAACTACTGGAGGTGACTTGCGACTGGCATTACAGGTGCAGACATGATCATTTAATGATTATTATCAAGGCAAAGGATCAATTGGACATATGATTGTCAAGACTCAAGACAAAGGCAAGCTTGGGCCTCATTGTTGAAGTAAGAAGAGTTTTCAACAAGACAAGGAGACTTTTCCCCTTTAATTTTTGTTGCTGATGCTGATGCTTTAACACAAATCCCCAAAACAGCAGAGGCAAGAGGGTAATGGGCTAATGACTATTCGGAAGGTTTGCTCACAAATGTTTGAGGTGGGGTTTGACACACCAATGATAATTTATTCTATTTAGAGAAGAAAAAAATAAGAGATTCTACAAGATTTTAAGCTTCGAATGTGACATTTCGACCTCACTTAGTCTCCTCTGCTGTGAAAGTCAACTTTGACAAGAAAAATAAAACAGAAAGCTATGGAGAGACAAACTTAATTATTCAGATATATTGTATAAACTATAAAGTAGTTGGTGATACCTACGACCTGTGAAAATGATTTCAATTGAGGATCCAGCCTACATTTTTAAGAACTTAGATAGCATAGTCCTGCTTTGAGACACTGATATGCTGGGGTTTTCAATTTTCTTAAAATGGATGTGCAAAAGGAGCTTTTTTCACTGAGGTGGGAGTTTTCTGGAACATGAGATTTTGCCATAATCAACTTTTGACGGAGGATCACCGAATCTTAGTTTGGGAAGAATTTGTGGCTGCGGTCGTGTACAGTACCTGGAAGATGGGGGGCTTCAGAGGGAGGAAGCAGACGCCACAGTCGAGGACGTCGGCGTCCACCACCGTCACGTCCACCACGGACCCCGCAGCGCTCTTCGGGCGGGCAGGCGACGCAGGCGCCGGCGCCGACTCCGGCGCGGCGACCGGAGCAGAGAAGCCATTCTCCTTGCGGACGTCAGCACTCGCCGAAGCCGGCACCTCCTCCACCGGCGACGACGCCGATGGATCTTGCTCTCTTGCGCTTCGGTTGGCCTCCTCCATCTGTTGGCTCCGCCCCATGATCCTTGGACCATGCCGAATCCTGCAAAGCCGCCATTGGTGGCCGTCTCTCGGTTCTCAGCTCTCAGCTCTCTCTCTCCCCGCCCCTCACACATCCAACCTCAGCTCCTGTCGTCTTGTGGCAAATACACTTTTTGGCCTCTCCCGTCTTTGACTGAATTTCGAAAAAAAAATGGATGGATTCAATTGAGAGTAAAGCGCACGAGTTGGGTCCACAATTAATTAATATATTTTGATGTTTAAACAGTTCAATTTGTTCTCTAAAATTTCACCAAATACCAGTCACATCAATCTTTCGGACACTAATCAGGTTAGGACACTAATTCCTAACACTTTGCTTTTTATATTGCTTAGCAACAAGCGCTCAAGCAGTTATGGGTGCCCGAAAGCCGGCAAATGTTATGCATCGCTTCAGCGACATATTCGCCCCCTGTCGCTGAAGTGACGCGGGTGGGCGCCGCGCGGGGTGGTAGGGAGGGAGCCCGGGGGCTTTTTTCCTTTTCTATTTTTTTGTTTTTTCTTTTGTATTTATTGTTCCTTTTATTTACGTTTCTTTTATTTATTTATATTTATATTTTTTCTGTTTTTTTCTGTTTTCTTTTTTATTTTCCTTCTTGTTTTTATTTTCAATTTATATTTCCTTTTTTGTTTCATTTTTTCTTTCTTTTTATTCTATTTCTTTTATTTTTCTTATTTCACTTTTATTCCTCTTTTCTTTTTATTTATTTATTTTTTACTTTCTACTATTTTTTCTATTTCCATTTTTTATATTCTTTTATTTTTAATATTTTCTCTTCATTAATATTTTTATTGTTTGAGATGAGACGTAAATTTGTTCTCGTTAGAATAATTAGCACGTTGGCCCGCGCTAATAGCGCGGCTAGATTTGATAAAGTTATCCTTATATATGACTCGTTATTCGTCCTTTTGAAATCATTAACACTCAACCTTCATGTAGATATTGGTGCCTCGATTTTGAAATTAGTATCGGTACACCCGAATTTTGTTGCTTGGGTGGTATTGAATTGGTGGATGGGAATCCAATAGCGAATGACACAATCAACGCTTCACTGCACCCTCGCATACATTGCAAGCTCTGCAGCTTTATATATTTGATTGAAATCGTAAATCACCCTCTCTGGCATCTCTCGGTCTCTCTCTGCCTATTCTCTTCTTTATTTTTGTCTAGTGAACTATGCTTTTCTGATACTATGGCTTCTGAGTCCGACTTAGGCATTGACCTTGTGTAGAGTCTCGATGCTCCACCTCCCAATGTGTGGATCTAACTCCTCTTAGCTAGTTCGTCGTACATGGCAATGATGTAGGCGATCTTGAAGATTTCTCTCGATCTAGGGATATGTTAGTGTAGTGGTGGCACAGGTCCCTTCACCCCTCCTCTCTCTTTGCGCATGCGCGCACGCGCACACACACCATCCACCCTGACAATGCCTCTTTCTCCCTTACTTTTGTCGTGCAAACTCTACTTCTCTAATTTTGCGGCTTTCAAGTCTGAATCAAGCATTGTTCTTGTGTAGAGTTTCAATGCTTCACCTCTCAGCATGTGGATTCAACTCCTTCCGGTGAGCTCATTGTACATAGCTACGATGCCAGTTGTTGGCGTAGGCAACTTTGAAAGTTCCTCTTAATCTAGGTACTGGCTCATGCAATAGTTGCATAGGCCCCTCTGATCCCCCTCATCTTCTGACAACACCTCCTTCTTAGTTTCTCCCCTATTTTTGTTGAGCAAACTATGGCTCTCTGATTTCGCAGATTTTGAGTCCGACTCAGATGTTAACCTTGTGTCTAACTCCTCTGGGTCAAATTGTCGTACCAGGTGGCGATGGCAGTTGCTAGGATAGGCAATCTTGAAGGTTCATCTTGATATAGGGACAGACTCATGTAGCGGTGGCACAAGACCCCCTTTCTCTCTCAGTTTTTCTCTTACTTTTGTCGGGTGAACTCTCTCACCTTGATTCCACGACTTCTGAGTCTTCGGCGTTGACATTGTGTAGAGTCTCGGTACTCCACCTCCCAGTGTGAGGATCCAACACCTCTCGGCGGGCTTGCCGTACCTCGCGGCAATGCCAGTTGCTAGCTCTGATCCTCTCGTGTGTTGGGTGTTGTTGGTCTGATTGCAAATAACTGCTAATTGGATTTGACTATTATCTTTTTCTATCAAAATATATTATATTATTGTATTCAAATTTAGATATTAACTAATCATATTATAAATGAGATGTTTATTAAATGAATGTTCCAATATAGGCTCGTAAAATCACAACATATTAAAGGTACAGAAGGAATTAAGGACATATCAAATACTTGCAGTCGATTTGTGGTGGTCAAGCATATTATTTATAAGCACAATATTAACTTTCCTTATTTTTTGTAACAATTTTAGTTATTTATTAATTGTATTTAGTATGGACTATTTTATTTAGCTATTTCTCTTCTCAATCTGTATAGAAATATGCTTCTAATTTTCTTGTTTTTTTAAAAATTGGATTTGTATATATATATTTATTAGTTATATTAGATATGAATTCTTCGGATCGATCTAGACCGTCAAACCAGTGGTGACTTCATCTATCTCGAGGATTTGTCAGCTCACTCATTCGGAAGTGCTCATAGAGGGAGGGGCGAGTATGTGTTGTATGTGAGCATCGCACCTATATCATGTGATTAAAAAACTTGCTTTCATGTAATTTGTAGACGTATTAATCTACTCCCTCCGTCCCAAAAAGAATGACGTTGTAGGATTCAAAATTTTTCCAAAAAAAATGATGTTTTACTTAATTTGGCATGTGTGCATGTGCATGTAGGCATGCAACAATCAATTAGCACCTAATATGGTAAACAAATAAGGGCAATCGAGGTCATTTGACCTCCTTAATAATTTGTCCTAACATTCCTAGAATGACATTCTTTTTAGGAAAGAGGGAGTATATCCCTCTTTCAATTTCAAGTACGTGACATACTCCATGATCCATTAAGGGGAAGTCTAAAAAAGCTTACCAAAGTTTGTTAGGAAATTAAAAAAAATCCATGCAGATTCAAGTTGGTATTCAAATCCGGCACCTAATGTTAGACAATAAAAAATATTGCA
Source organism: Cenchrus americanus (assembly GCA_947561735.1). Lineage (NCBI taxonomy): Eukaryota > Viridiplantae > Streptophyta > Magnoliopsida > Poales > Poaceae > Cenchrus > Cenchrus americanus. The sequence continues at coordinate 265,926,425 of OX387239.1, forward strand.
TATGTATTCAAGTACGGAGTGCCATAAGGAAAGGAAATCATGGATAAAAATATTTCAACTTTTTAAAATAATATGAATTGTTAGATATTCATAAAATCCAACGGTTCAAACTCTTCTCTCATTTAGATTAACGTGGGAATTCCTTTAATATGAATCGTTAGATCTTCATAAAATCCAATGCTCCAAACTCTTCTCTTTTTTAATCAACTACTATTTTTCTTATTTTTAATTTCGAATTTATGTATTTATTAATTGTATTTGTATTGAATATGGACTCTTTAGATTTCCTTATTTTAATTCAGAATTTATGTATTCTTTGATTAATCTAGACCTTCAGATCTTCATAAAATCCAACGGTGTATATTCTTCTCTTTTTTGGATTAACATGGGAATTTCTAGACCCTCTCGGCGAACGTGGTGGCTTCTTTTAACACTCAAGTATAAAGATAATAGATAAGTTGTTCTAGCTATAAGTGTCTTGTTCGGGTTATAATAACAATTTGTTCCGATCCTTGTTCTGATTTTTTCTGACACTACATTTGTTTTTGTTCGAGATGACACACAAAATTGTTCCGAATATAATCGGATTTTGTTCTTACAGTTGTTCTCATTTGTTCTGACACTTTTTTGTTCAAGATGACATACAAACTTATTCTGGCTATAGTAATATCTTGTTCAGTTTATAATAATAACATGTGTCTCACTCTTGTTCTGATTTGTTCTGACACCATATTTGTTGTTCGGGATGACATATAAACTTGTTCTGACAGTTGTTCTCGTTTCTTCTGGCACTTCATTCGTTTTGTTCTAGCGATAACAAAATATATAACTGTAATTAAAAAATACGAATAAAAATTTTTTGTCAAAATATAGTCAAGTGAGATCTTGTTTCAAAGTTTTTATTTTCAGAAATACAATAGTGCGATCAGAATTTAATTTTGATGTTTGGTTTGTGATTTATAGATTTTTTAGTTTCAATCAATGTTGCATGTGGCTGATGTCATCACCTTTTGTTTTCTTCTTCATGCATGCACTCCAGCCGCACGTGGTGTCGCTTCCCTTCGGCGCTGAATTGATCTTTTGTCACTGAAGCGATGTATAAGAGCACCCTCGAAAGCCGCCAGCAAAAAAATTTCACTCCAGCGCGTAGCGCCTGTTCTAGGGGCTCTATATGGCTTCCGAAAGATGGATAAGCCTACTAACTTTCATCCCACCAAAGCACATCTAAATGATGTTTTTTATTTTTCCATCAACCTACTTCATCACTATTAAATTAAAAGGTTCCAACATTTTTCAAAAATGCTACAACATTTTTCTTCAACATTTATAGTAATTTTTCGTCAACATTTTACAACAATATTCCAACATTGGACCAACATTTTCCTGGAGGCTTCTTACAACATTTTTTATCATTATTTAGGCTTTTTCCAACATTTTTAAGAAATGTTGGACAACACTTTTTTTTAGAAAAAATCAACATTTTTAGTCATTTTTCGTCAACATTTTACAAAAATGTTGCATCAATTTTGACACCAACATTTTTTATCAACATTTTTGAAAAACAAAAAATAACATTAGAGAGGTCGGTAGTGACCGCGCGCTCGACGACCAGCGCGCGGTAGCCCGGGATGGCGGCCGTCGAGCTCGAGCCGAGCTCTGGCAAAGCCCGGCGCCGACGGCTCGACGGCCGGTGCGAGCTCCCTCCTCCCCCGAGGTGTAGCCCACCGGCCATGGCGCACCACGGAGCGAGGGGGCCATGGCCGCGCGCGGGGCGTGCGAGGAGCCGCGGTGGGGCGCGCGGGAGGCCGCGGAGGACCGCGCCGGCGGCGGCGGAGGCCGGCAATGGCAGGTGGCGCGCAATGGGGAGGCTGGCGACGGGCGGCAGCTTCAGGGGTCGGGGTCGGGAGGAGGAAGAGATGGTGGTGCTTGGGTTCATGTTGTTGGGCTGGTGGGTCATTATTGGGCTTTATAGTTCGTTTGCTTCCTAACTTCTGGAAGATATATATGATTTCTGGCTCCTCTGAGAGTCCATGTAATTTTTTTAAAAAAAGGCCCAGATGAGCCCAATTTTGATTAAAGCCAAAATAGGATTAGGATACCAATTTTACAAGAGGAAGCACATCAACAAGCCGCTCCAGCTAACCAAACTCTGCCCAACACCCTCCAAACTCACTCAAGAGGCCCAGATTCTGGTGCTCGCATCTTTTCCTGGATTTTTCATGATTTACCGGCTTCATGTGTTAAGTGGTAAGCGACCTTCCCGTCGACGACGAGGCGCCAACGCTATTGGTGACTTCTGGAATCTCTGGATCTGCCGATGCTCAGTCCTTCGAAGATGCTCAGATGGGTAGGGTTTGCGTACGTGTATTCATAGGGGTGAGTGTGCGTGCGTGTTGTAAGCATTTGCGTTGTAATGTGCAATTCTTAAAAAACACCCTCTAAACTAAGGTTTAACAGCAGACATTAAAGGCCAGCAAGATTACAGCCAGAGTGAACACTTGACAAAAGCAGCCTGTTCGGTTGGCTGGTGGCTGGTGGCCGGTCTTGGTTTGTTACGAGAGAAAATCTTCTTGCCGGGCCGGTTGCTTGGTGGCTGATTTGTTCTAAGAGAAAAGTACTGCTGGCTGGTGGCTGATAAGCCAAGCGAACAGGGCGATGAGAGCTAGAGAAAGCAAAAGAGGAAAAAAAGCCCCACAGGGACAAGAAACAACTAAACCAAGCTTCCCCCTAGCTCCAGCTTTGAACTTCATCCATCTTAAGCCTTGAGTCCATGTAATTCGCGTGTGTCAGTTGGTTCCGAGTCCTAGAGAGGAAATAACAGGCAAGATATAGACACGTTTTGGACTCTCCCGTCTTTCTTTGAATGAATCTATAATATAAGGAGCGAAGAAATTTGAAAACTTTTCTCACTCAATTCGGGTCCGCCTTACCCCTCACGCCGGACCCACCCGTCAGGTTACGTGATGACAAAAAGGTGGAGCGACTATAGAAATCGCAATTTGGGAGCGTTTCTGCTAAAAACGTAATGTTTTTCTCACCCACTCCGCGCATACCCACCCCTGTACCGCTTTGGGCCCACTTTTCCCTTCGTGTCGCTGCCCACCTCATACCCACCGTCATGTCATGTACCCACCGTACAGCCACCGGTTTGGGAAAAAAGCTCTTTCAGTTTTTTTTCATCCCGCGCATAACTCGTATTAGACCAGGAACGTTGCGAGCGATTTATTTTTTCCCATCCCGCCCACAACTTGTACCGGACTAGGAAACAATCGTGGCCAAGCTTTATTTTTTTCACATGGGGATTGGTTCCCACTTGTTTGTTAACTAGGTTCACAAAATTAACAAATTCAGTTAAACAGAAGACTAGAGAATTTTTGTTGCCACAAATGAATGGAAGGAAGGTATCCAAGCCAGATCAAGCAGGCTGAGAATATGGCCCGCAATGGTGCGGCCCAACAAAGTTTCGTACACATAACTAATTAAATAAATTTTTATTTTTAATATTATTTTTTTGATTTTTTTAAAAATATACAATGATTTCAAATTTGTCAAAACTATACTACAACCACTGTCCAACCGCCATGGGCTACGGTGGTTGTGAACAGTACCCTCTGTGTGGATATTGTAGCACGTGCAACTGCCATGGCCCATTGCGGTAGGGTTAGTCGTTTTCAAAATATTGTAATTTTTTTGTATGATCTCGGATGGAGATAAACTTTATATGAAACTTGTAGCTTTAGACTAGATCTATAATTAGTTCATACTTTTTTCATATGAAGTCATCTTGTGACTTAAATAATTGATATACTGTCCAGATCTGGATACCGAAAACTGAGATCTGGACAATATATCTTTTTAGCCACAAGATAACTTAGGCCAGTCTCAGTGGAAGGAGTCATAGAGGGGTTTTCAAGAATGACACATCATCTTTACTGTATTGGTTTGCGGGATGACCTACTCTCTCTCAATGCACAGGGTCATAGCACAGTTTCATAGGTTACTGTACATATATTTAATTGTTGCATGTTGGTTGGTCAATTATGCTTAAAAATTGTGTCAACTTGTCTCAGTAGGAGGGTCATGGGGTGTCATTCCTAGAACTCCGCGCCGACTCGGGGTCATGAGGATGACCCTGGTTTCCTCTCTCTCCAAAATATCATGTCATGTCATCTTGTTTGCATATGTGGCATCCTATTTAATACCTATGACCCTCCCATCGAGACTGGGCTTAGTGAAACAAATTAGTGAGCGGAAAGCAATAAAAGCACGAGGTGTCATGAGGATAACCAGTAAATCAATGTTTGTGCTTCCCAAAATCAATTGATGTGACATTTGGTTGCTCGTTTAGTCTTGGCAAAAAAAAACTAAGATATTTTCAACATGCAGAATTTGCTGACGAATTATGTATAGATTATATAAAGACTAAATAAGAAATATTATATATATATATATTCTTGACTAATGTTTGAAGAATTTAAATTTAAAACATCATATTACCTTATAAATATGTGTGTGCGCACGTACACTTTACTAGTCTCGTAAAAAAATGGATGGATTCAATTGAGAGTAAAGCGCACGAGTTGGGTCCACAATTAATTTATATAGTTTGATCTTTAAACTTACTATTAAGCTCAAGTAATCACGCGCCAGGTCCATTCTTGACTACATATGTAAGTTAAGAGTACGAGTTACATATTTTTAGCACTGTTTATATTTGCAGCTATAGTGCATTATGTTGTGTTTGAAAAGTTAGACTCGGAAACATGGGATGACGTCTTCGAATGACCCATCATGATAGTTTTGTTGTGAGCTACCAAATTCCACTATGTACTCTAACTGTTTACCCTTTTTATTGTATATGTTGTACACATCTTTTACATGTCTGCAGCTAAAATCGATTTACATAAACAATTACGCAACAGCTGTTAATATCTCTGCGTTTCAGTCTACGACGACATTTCTCGTCAAGACTCCAGAGCTACAACAATGTCACGGGTGCGAGGAAGAGGAAGAGCAAATCCCGTCTGCCCAGAACAAAAAAAGGCCATAATGTCAGGTGCCTGGTAGATATATATAGCATCACCACTGGTTTCTACATTGCTCAAACCAATTGTCAAGTGCAGTAGCAGCTGTGACCTTCAAATTAAACAGAGGCATTACAACATATAAACCAACAAAAACACATAGCACTACTGCACTTTGTCATTGCCATTTCACATGCCCTGGGATCGCCCCTGGCATTTGCATAGCAGGCACGTCCAGAAGCTAAAACCAGTCAAGTGAGCCTGACATAGACGAACGCCAGGTTTAGTTTACAACACTACCACCGCTACTACTATTTGTCATGCTCACCAAAACACACACCCAAATCTATTATTACTTGATGGCAATACTAACTGTGACCTGGATACCGTCCTTGTCATGCTCTCCACTGGGAGAAGCTGGCACCAAAAACTGGAAGCAATCCTCAGGTTTAGGCATCCCATTGGAGAGGTTCGTGCAGACTACTCTGAATGTTGAAAGCTGGTAATGATAGATTAACGGATTGCCACCATGGAGACGGTTGAGGTACGCGTACGGTGAAACATACCACAGCTTGCATTCCATTTCCTTTGAGGTCGGTTCCTGACCACCACCTGTGGTGGCGGCATGAGGGTCAATGCAGAGGACAGAGATGGTGCGCCCAAGCAGTTGCCGGGCCACAATAAGAAGGAGCAGGTACTGGAAGCTGGTGGTGGCGCCTTGCTTGTTGCCCGTGGGGCAATCAGCGACCAGGAAGTTGAAGCCATCATTCAGGCTAACCTTAAATTCGCCTTTCTCACCGGCCTTGACTTTGGTCATGCACGGCCAGCTGTGTACTGCGCTGAAGTGGTCCAGGAGCATGGCAGTTGAGCTGACAAAGCTGCATGCCTCATCAGGGCAGTGGCACGGTGCATGCGGGCACACCAAGCGATGGCCTTCTCGATCATGGTAGGCTGGCCTCACGGTGCAGCCATGGGCGGCGTGCGGGCATGGAACGCGGATGGATGCCACCAGTCGCTCCATGTCATGGCTTCGGCGGTAGCTGCCTATGGCAATCCCACACACATGGCATTTGCCTATGGCCTTGAGCTTGTCGCAGCACGGTGAGCACACGACATGCCCCACTTCGCACTGCATGAATGTGTCATCAGCATGCATTAAGATAAGTCATCCATGAATGAAGTAAGATGCACTAGTATGATCAGAGATAAAACTGGTGACCGAAACAGTTATCAAACGTTTGAAGGCAATCAAACAGTTTTCTAGGGAGATATATACATTTGTACATTCAGATTTATTTAAGTAATTTGAGGTTAACTAGTAGGTCATGCAATGCCCAGAAAGATATATGTAAAAGTAAGCTGAAAAACTTGGTTGACAGCTTGATCATCAATGCCAAGACAAGGTGGATGATGTGGCAGTTTGAAGATCATTTGAAGTCAGGGAACTGTTCACTAAAAAACATGGAATTGAAGTCAGGGAAATGTCAACTGATTTGAAGAAACACTACCGGATGCCCAAAATTTGGTATGTGTTAGGCTTTTAGCTCAAACCAATAGTCTCGAAGCTTCGAGAAACTCCAATATTCGCTTATGCCAGGGTGATGGTGGCCTGTTTACATGCTGCTAATACCAATCGGTAAAAAGCAGCGAGCAATGGGTAGGTTAACCAGGACTTTGTTTGAAGCTGATATTGATGTCAATGGTGGTTCCCGATCAAAAAAAAATCTTTTGGAGATCCTGGTGGTTCTGGGTAGAAAATTTTGTGACATGATGATGTGAATGGTGGCACTCTACATAGATGCATGTTGCAGCAGCCAGCAGGGTTATCACCAGAAGAAAGACGATTACCCTAGTTTTAGATGCTACCAGCAGATGCAGGAATAATGTTCTGATCAGTTGACATCTGGACATAAGGTTGTGTGGGCCTGGAATTTCAATCAAAAAGTGAGACAGAGGATTACTGGCTCTCAATAACCCACAATACCAATGGCAGAGGACGGATATCCGATCTTATTTGAGGAGGATGTGCTTGAAGATTACAGGAGTAGATAGGACTATTTGATAATTGTCAAGACACGGATCAATTGTATATACACTACAGTGGGAGTTGAATGTTGCAAGTATGTCTCACCACATTATTAGCATTGACTATCATACGATTTCTAGGAATCAAACCAACTTCATCAAAGGCAGGAACAAATTGGAATTAAAATGAATGCAACAACACATGGCCCTCTTAGTGTGGCAGAGATTTCAGAGTAATGATATCAATCAAAATAGATCAAGAAAAAAAAACACCTTATAACTCTTTGAGCTCAGTCTTTTCAAAAGCATTTTCCATGTTTGTACATAAACTAGATTCCATACCTTCTTCCTGTGTTCAAGTGAATGGAGAGCATGGCATCATTTTAGAAGAAGAGTTTGCAACAAGAAGAGGAGACTCTGTCTCCTTTGCTCTTTGTTGCTGCTGCTGCTCATGCTTTTACATAAATCCTAAAAACAGCGGAGGCTCATGGCTATTTGAGGGTTGGCTCATAACATCAATAGTACATTATTCTCTTTAGGAAACAAAATGTGGAGATAATATAAGAGATTAAGAGTTACGCTTCAAATGTAGCGTTTTGACCTTTCCTGTCTCCTCCGCTGTGAAATCACCTCTTAACACTTTATTTTCAGATATAGCTAGTAAAAGTAGTTGCAGATACCTTGAGGTGAGAAAAAGATTTCAGTTGAGGACTGAACCAACACTTTCAAGAACTTTAATTCTACTTTGGGAGTTAAAAAGATTTCAGCTGAGAATTGAATGTACACTCGGAGGAATTTGTCTTCTTATGAAAGTAGAGAATTCCTGCCCCAAGTCAGTTTTATGCAATTTTGTTAGACCATTAGGTAGTCTGTCTACAGTTTTATGCAATTTTGTTAGACCATTAGGTAGTCTGTCTATCTACATGCTGGGGTTTTCTTATAATGGAATGGAATGCAACAACAAGAACACAACACAACCGAGCATACAACTGCGGATATGAGTCTTAAAACGGCGGGTGAATCATCTAATTGTTGTTCTCATTTCGGCGGAATCTGCGGGTGTGCTCGTGTACACTGTACAGTACCTGGAAGATGGGGGCCTTCAAAGGGAGGAAGCAGACGCCGCAGTCGAGGGCGTCTGCGTCCTCCACCGTCACATCCGGCAGCGACCCCGCAGCGCTCTCCGGCTGGGCAGGCGACGCGGCAGGCGCCGACGCGGCTGCCGTAGTAGAGGAGCCCTTCTTCTCCCCGCGGACGCCAGCACTTGCCGAAGCCGGTGCTCCTCCGGCGACGACGCTGACGGATCTTGCTCGCTTTCGCTTCGGTTCGCCTCCTCCTGCTTGCTTCGCCCCATGATCCTTCGACGATCCCGAATCCTGCGAAGCCGCCGGCGCCATGGGTGGGCTGGGCGGTGACCGTCTCTCTCTCTCTCACCGACACAAGCACACTCTCTCCACCCCTGTCCCTAGCAGTCCAGCTACTGTCGTCTTGTGCCAAATACAAGCCTCATCGGCATCACCCTATTTAATGAAAATATACTCATCATCTAGAAATCACCAGAAGAAAAAATTTTAGAGCACACAAGAGGACCCGAGCTTAACTTGGTCCTAGTTTTTTTAGGGAAGGCCCTCATCAAATTAGTAATTTATATATTTTTTTAATCAACACACTATGTCATGAACTCATGACACAAAGAATCACGTGGGTTTCCTTATAATGATAGTGTTTAGTTCGTCAAATTTACATGAATGAAAAATGTTAGATTAATGCATATTGAACACGTGCTGTGACGGTGATGTGAGAAGTGAATATTCCTTATAAAAAATACTAGGTGAATATTAGTAAATTGAACCGACCCGAAGTTAGATACGAACGCCTTTACGAGCAAAGTTTATGTTTAACCATTTCATACCTTGAACTAAAGTTGGAAATAGATAGGAGTAAATGCTCCTGGCTGCTTTGCCCAGCCCCCATTTTTGTTGCGCCGATATAATGGCTGGCTTCTCGTGGCCAACTGCAGCACGATCACTGCGCTTGCATGCTTGCGAGTATAGATGGCCATTTGGCCCGCCCAGCCCAGCCCGGCCCAAGCACGATGCGACCCAGGTGTCGGGGACAGTCCTGGGGTCCCCTTAAACAACTGGGGAAACCCCACTTAAAACCTGCAAAAAGCCAAGGCTAAACATGTCTCGCTTAAACACACGGGGCATGGCCCACGCCACGGTGGCCCCGACGACCCACCAAGGCGGCCCACTCAAAGATCCCCTCGAGCCGTGCCCGCCTTGCTCGAGGGCACACGCCTCCCCCTCGGCGGGCTCCGCCCCCGTTCGAGGGAGAGCCGCTTACCCCTCGAGCGGCCCGCCTCGCTCGAGGGCGCTCCGTACGCGCACGTCCGTTCCCGTACGCGGGTACGGGCATTTAATGCTCTGACAATGGCGGGCGGCGCCATCATGCGCCCGGGACTCGCGCCCGGTCCTCGTCGCACCAACTCCCTAGGAGGGAACCCATCCCCGCCACCGTGGGGGACTGTGCGACGTGGCCGGTGCCGCCCCGTGACGCCGCGCCGCCTACTCCAAGACGGCTAACGCGCCGAGCCCTCGAAGGGGGGGCCGGCCGCACCCTCGATTTGCTTTCGGCGGGGCGCCATCCCTACCACCGTTAACGCATGGCGGCCGCCCCCCGCGCGTACAACCCCACGCCGGCGCTCGTGGTAAGCCGGCTCCGCGCTGTGAAGCGTGCGACAACGGGACGCCGCCATACCTGCCGCTGCATCCCGTACGGATCGACGTCAGCAACTCCCTCAAGCCCGCCTGGGGACATCACGGCCATCCACCGCACCCCTACCCTCGAGGCTACCACTGTTCGCGTACAAGATACGCCATGATGGCCAGATCGCGGCAAGGACCGTCAAGGCGGCCGCCTACTCTACGGCGCGGCGCACCGCACTTCCCCATGTAGCTGAATAGTGCGGCATACATGTAATTCACTCTCTCCTTGGCTTATAAAAGGAAGGCGAACTCCCCCGCCGCAGGGGACAAAAGTCAGAGGACACAAGGCAGAACAACAATACGCGACACACCACGCACTTGCTTTCCAATTCTCCCACAACATCTTCAGTTACTTCACCAGGGACTTGGATGCCACGCTTCCTCTCCCGCCTTGCTTGTAGCAGCCCCACTACAGGCACCCCGGTGCTGAGCAATATAGTGCCCCGAGCACACCACTGCTGGACGTACGGCCCCTCGGCCGGAACCAGGATAAAACTCTGTCTCTGATTGCTTGGCATCAACCATTGAGGGATAGACCTTTGCACTTATTACTGGTTAGTGTCGGGACCACATTCCGCATCGACAGTTGGCGCCCACCGTGGGGCAAACGAGCGCCTAAGGTCAATCCACCGTTAACTCCCTCCATGGTGATCCGCACCGAGTACCGCGGTACGCGCTACTCCATGGGCAGCTCGGACCCCCTCCCCGCCGGGTTTGAAGTCCGGTTCGGGGGCCTGAATTTTCAGGCCATGGGGAACGGCTACCTGATGCGCCTCACCAACCGTGAGGAGCTCCGTGCTCGGCGCCAGGCCGGGACCGCCCCGGCCGTCGGCCGCGCGCATCGCCACGACGCAAGCGCCCGCTAGCACGGACGCCGCGGGCCCGTCGCCGTCTCGACGTCGCCGTCGCTCCGGTCAAGCGCTCACGTCAAGCGCGGTCGGAACGACGGCAGCCGAACGCGCCGCCTCCCAACGCGGCGCGCCCGTCGGCCACGACGGCCGCCACCCCGGCGGGGGAGCGCGCGGTCTCGGGCCGCGCTTCCCCATCGGTCTGCGCGGCGCTACGACGGCCTACAACGCTAACGTCAACACCACGATGCGTAGGGTTCCCCCCGGCCGTCACGTCTACGTCGCCAGGGATCCTAGCGCCTCCGCCGCCGACGAGTCGTCCCTAGGATCGCTCGACGCGTTGCCACCTGCCAACCTACACGGGTACGCGGAATGGGACTTCTCCGGCGTACCGGACCCAGTGATGTTCAGGCGTTTTCTTGACGCCACGGACTACTGGTTCGGCTGCTCCGACGACTCCAGCACTGTGACAACCCGCCCAGGAAAGTACCGTACTATCGCCTAAGACCGATCCACTTTGGTCATTAAGCAATAATAAAGTACCATCCTGTCGTAAGTCACCGGGTTAACGCCCGGTAAATCACTTGAATAGCACAAGGATCGAATATATGCATTAAAACTCACTCGATGGCGAGTCCAGAGATACAACAACATTCAAATTCAAATTCGTACCCCGAAGGGTTTAATTATTACAAACCATGGTTTTTGTCATGACAGAATAGTTCAGAGTTTCGAAAAGACACAGCGGAAATTAACTAGCGGAAGCAAGTCACCACGAGAGGCCATCCATGATGCTTCAGTAGTCGTCCTCCACCCACTCCAGCTCCCAGCCGGGCGGGATCTCACCGGGCCACACATCACTGAAGGCATTACCTGGATCAACACATTAATGCAAGGCTGAGTATACTAATACTCATCAAGTCTTACCCGTCGGTGATATCTACTTCACCAATTCTAGACCATGAAAGGCTTTTTGGCTACTGGGTTGCTTTTGCTAAAAAGTAACAAAGAGTAGGTCCTTGCTTTCAAGATTTTAGCACAAGTTCTAGTAGTTTAATCTTTACTACATTAGCCAACTAGTACAAACAAAGTTGTACAATACAATTATTCAAACATCATCTTCATCACTTCCATCATTAGGGATCACATGACTAGTGGAGTAAGTAGTCTCGGGTAACGGTGAGAGGCCGACAATCGATTGATTAAAAACCTTGCAAGGTAAACCCAAACACACCGGTCGGTTGCCCCCGCGAGGACAACTCCCCGTGCCGTCCCCATAAATCCTCGGGTTGGGATCGAATCTTACGAGCCTTTGGTGCGGGCTATCCGCATACCCCGCGAGATACCCGGAGTCACCATACACCACCGGTAGCTAGCCGTGAGAGCGAATCCCAAGAGTAGTAATAGTAAGATCCCTCACCGCCTCATTATGGTACTAGGCTTACCGGTCCCATACCCGTCATATGCTTGGTACGTTCAAAAACTTAACCCACATAACCACTGGACCGGAGCCCAGATCCCATGCTCTTACCACGTGAGCAATCCATTTAAGGATATAGTATGATTCCTATCTAGGAACCTATTCTCACGAGTGAGGTCATCACTCGACTTGTAACGGTCCTCTAGCTTAGCAGCTATCGACCTATCATACTAGTAGGGACAAAGGTACCTATGGATCATGCATCTAGGGTTTCATTCAACTCCCCGAACGTAAATGCACAATCATTCATAGATAATTGAATAAAGAATTTTAAAAGCCCGGTTAGATGCACCGGAGCTTGCCTTCGTCAGCTAGGTTAGCTTGGGCACCCTCGGTGTCGAGTCCGTCCACGTACTGCAGGGAACCTTCTGCTCCGCCTTCCTCGGTTTCCGGGACCAGGGAGTAATCTCCGTCCGGAAGATCTACACGGAATGCGATGCACTTTAGGTGATGTGATAGTTTGTTGTCTTATCCAACTCTAGTTGGTCATATTCACCTTAACAAGCCTCTGTCTAAGGTTTCTACTTGAGGAAGTCATTGGTGGTACATGGATTACTCTTTTATTCCTTATTTGAATAAAGGTTTTATTTAAGATTATCATTTCATGTGAAAGCTTCAATTCCTTTTTATCTTTATTAATCAAAGGTGTACTTAATATCTTTTATTTATGAATTAAATTTATTATCATTAATGTTAATTAAATTTCTTTTATTTGTATTAAGTACTATTTCCAAAAAAGAAAAAGATTTAATTAAGGATTTCTCTTTATTTTAATTTCCCTTTAGTATTAAAAGGGCATTTAAGCCATTATTTAAACAATTAAATTACCAAAAATTTACATGAGTGTTTCTTAAGCCTAACAGTACCTATTCTGGTCCATTGGGCCCACATGTAAGTGTTGGATGCTAGAAAATTAAGTATTATTGAAAATAACAAAGGTTATCTAGTAATTCAACTTAAGTGCAAATAAAAAATAAATAAGCATCAAAATTACCCAAACTTTCTGGTGGATGCTCTCTGGTCCTAAACAAGTCTAAAAAGCTAACATGTTCGCATGGAACCTCTACTGAATTTGGTTTATTAATTTACAAAGGAAAATAGGCATAAATCAAGAATAATAATTTATGTTACTCCTAAATTCATGATTAATTCACAAGATGTGCCTTTTGACATCTCAAGACAGTGTGCACAAGTTGGGCTCAAGAACATGAATATATTTGACATGAAAAATCATTTATGTAGCTCTGCCAGAGATGGAAAAACATTTTTATAAAAAGATTCACATGATAACTTTGTGCAATTTTTGGCACAGCATCTAGTCTTACTCTAACACACATCATATCCAAAGCCTAACTACAGAGGAGCTGGACATTTCAAGATATGACATATTCAAGCATAACATATTTGAAATTTTCCTGCCAAAGCTACTATGAATCTAGTCACAAGTGTACCACACATGGATGGGGTTTGGCATCCTGAGTCCTACAAAATTTGTTTGGGAATTTTTGGAATTTTCTGTGATTTTCTAGGGATTTTCTAAGACTATGGACTGAACTGCAAATAAACTAAGTTAAGAATCCTTGCACATATGCCCCTGGGTTCACATTTGTGCCCTTGCCGGCGGCGGGAGGGTTCGCCGGCGGCGATGTGGGGCCCGACCACGACAACAAGTGGCACCATGGTGAAATTGAGCTCACCACGGTCCGGTTGGTGGTGGTGGCGAGGGTGGAGTTGGCTCCGGCGACGGCGCACGGCGGCGGCGCTCGGGAGGGCTCGGTGCAGTGCAGCGTGGAGATCAAATTGGCGCAAACAAGCGCGCTTGTGAGCTGGCCTGGATGCTAAGGAGCCTAGCGGTGTGCTTGGACGGCGGCGAGCGCGGGCCGGGGAGGGCTAGCACCGCGGCGGCGGACGGCGGCGGCGATGGCGCGGGCGGCTCGGTGCGGCGCGCGAGGAGAGGCGGAAGGCTTTATACCCGGCTCGGGCGGCCCGTGGGTGACGCGTTGGTGACGGCGGGGAGATGCGGCCGTGCTACGGCGCGTCGGGTCGCGCGCGTACGGCGGCGACGCCGCCGACGGACCGGCGGTCCGTGCGCGCGCGCGCGCGTACGCGCGGCGCGGACGCCTAGACGCCTCGGGACGGTGCGCATCGGGGCGCGCGTGCATCGGGACGCGCGTGGCGCGGACGTCGAGGTCTCGGCGGCGTGGGCACGGCCGCCGGGGCAAGACCGGCGGCGGCGGCACGGTGGCGCTCGGGACGCGCACGACGTCGCGCATGGCGCGCTCGGAGCTCGGGCCGTGCCGTCCGGTGCCATCTTTGACTCGATTTTTCTCAAAATTTTTCAACAGAACTGTACCAAGTGATGAATACCAAAGTTGTAGATCTAGGTACCAGCTACAACTTTTACAAAGGTTGTATAGGGTTTTGTTGCCTAGATCTGAATCTGTGGAAGTGCCAACTTTGAATGTCAGCAGGGTTCTGTCAACAGTGATTTCTGGCTTGTAAGGGCTTTTTCACAATTTTCCCCTCCAAATCAGCAATGCCACTCTACATGAAAGTTGTGTCCCTCAACAAGATCTACAACTTTCCCAAAGGTAGAATTTTAAGTGTTTAGGTGAATTTTGGGGAACGCGGCAAAAGTTCCGGCAGACACATGTGGACATTGGGTGGCAAGTGGACTTTGACCCACCCTTTGACCAAGGGTTGGCCCCACCAGTGTTTTACTATTCACTAGGGTCACTTAGGGGTATGTTAGGGAGTTTTCATGGGTGAGGGCCCAGGTTGACCTAGGGTTGACCATTTGACCGGCTAATCGTGTCGTTAGCGTTAACGACGGTAATTAAAAACCTGGGGCGTCACAAGCACCGGGAGCTACGACCCAGCGCGGGAATGCTGCGTCGTCATCGCCAACGACCCAGCAAACGCCACTGGTGCAGCGGGCGCCGGCGACGGAGAGGTTACGCCCGCCCCGAGGGGGCCGCCTTCCGCGCCCGGCTGCGGGACCGAGCACCCCTGCTGGAGCCGACATCGACGCGCAGCTAGTCCAAGCTCGCGAACTCGAGGCCAAGCTGGCGGAGGAATATCGGACGGTACGGTTGCTCCGCGCCTCCATGGCAGGCGAAGCCTCCGCACGCGGCGAACGCGCGCAACAGCTGGGCATACAGGCCCGCGACCGCATCAACGCCGACTTCAACATCGACAACCCGGACACGACTCCGCGAGCGAGCCAGAAGCTTATTGCCGCCGCGACACTACTGAGGGCCATGCCGGCCCCCTCGACGCCTGAAGCGCGAAACCTGCACCGCGAGGCGCAGGCGCTCATCGAGCAAGCGGCCGTCCAACAGGCCGAGAGCTCGGCGTCCCGCATCCGTCAACAGGGGGACGCACGAGGCGATGGGGGTGCGCAAGGGGCCGAGCCCTCGGTGCACGCGGGCGGAGCGACGGAGCGCCCTGTCAACCCGGGACGCACGCCTGCTAAAGAACGGCTCCTCGACACGCGCGGGCAAACGCGGGACGGCGATGCCCGCAACGTCATTAATGCCCGGTGGACGAGCAAAGCGGATGCGCGAGCGGCGGCAGGCTACCACCCTCGACGAGGTGGACGCTACGACAGCGACGAAGACCGCTCGCCAACGCCGGAACCCCCGGGGACCCGTGTGTTCAGCCGGGAGATCCGCGCGGCGGCCTTCCTCCAGCGCTTCCGCCAGCCCTCGACCATCGTCAAGTACAACGGGGAAACGGATCCCCGCGTGTGGCTCAACGATTACCGCCTAGCATGCCAGTTGGGCGGGGCCACCAGCGACGAGGTCATCATCCGCAACCTCCCCCTGCACCTCGCCGATTAAGCCCGGACGTGGCTCGAGCACCTGCCGGCCAGTCAGATCCATAACTGGGATGACTTGGTCCGCACGTTCGTGGGCAACTTCCAGGGCACGTACGTGTGCCCTGAGAATTCATGGGACCTGCGCTCCTGCACCCAGAAGCCTGGCGAGTCGCTCCGGGACTTCATACGGTGCTTCTCCAAGCGTTGCACGGAGCTCCCAAGCGTGGCGCAATCCGAGGTTGTACACGCCTTCCTCGAGGGCACCACGTGCCGGGACCTGGTGCGAGAGTTGGGGCGCAGCCCGCCTGTGGACTCAAACGAGCTGTTCGACATCGCCACCAGCTTCGGCTCAGAAGAAGAGGCCGTGGGGGCGATCTTCGACGGCAAAAAGGGCAAGCGCTCGGACGACGCGCCCGCGGAGGGCAGCAAGTCCAGGGAGCTCCACCGGAAGGACAAGCGAGGCAAGAAAGGGAAGAAGCCGCGCCGCGAGGCGCGCGAGCAGGGACGCGGCGGCGATGACGCCGAGGCCCTTGCTGTTGACCCGGCTCGACGAGGCCCTCGACCGGCCCCTCGAGGTCCGGGGGTGTTCGACGACATGCTGAAAAAGCCATGTCCATACCACAAGACCCCAGTGAACCACACCCTCGAGCAATGCGACATGCTCAAGAAGTTCTACGGTCGCGCCGCCGCAAAGGACGCGGAGGCCAAGAAGGACGGAGGAGATGGCGACGCAGGCGGCTTCCCCACCATGGAGAACGTGTTCCTCATCTTCGGGGGACCGACCGTCGACATGACGAGCCGCCAGCGCAAGCGGGAGCGGCACGAGGTCCTCGCCGCGGAGAGGGCGCCTCCCTCCTTCCTCGACTGGTCGGAGGACGCCATCACCTTCAGCCGTGAAGACCACCCGAACCGTATCCCCAACCCGGCCGGTACCGCCGGTGGTCGACTCCGGTCATTGGGAACGCGCGGTTCTCAAAGGTCCCCGATGGACGGAGGCGGCAGGCCTCAACATCCTCTACGCGCACACGCCGCGCCTCGCCGGGGATTGGGTTGGACCGGTCGCGGCCCGGCACGACGCCGTTCCATGGCGTCGCGCCGGGCAAGCGCGTCCGGCCCCTCGGGCGCATCGACTTGCCGGTTTGGTTCGGCACCCCGAGCAATTTCCGCAAGGAAACGCTCACCTTCGAGGTGGTGGGGTTCCGGGGCGCCTATCACGCCATACTTGGGCGGCCTTGCTACGCCAAGTTCATGGCCGTCCCCAACTACACCTACCTCAAAATGAATATGCCGGGACCAAACGGTGTCATCACCGTGGGCTCGTCCATCGAGCACGCATTCGACTGCGACGCCGAATGCGTGGAGCACGCGGAAGCACTAGCGCTGGACGAAGCGCTGGTGACCACCTTGGAGAAGATGGTCAATGAAGACCTCGACTCCACCGCCAAGCACGCCGGCAATTTCGAGGCCGCGGAGCAGACCAAGGAGGTGCCCCTCGACCCTGCTGCCCCCGAGGGCAAGGCGTTGAGGGTCAGCTCCACCCTCGACCCGAAATAGGAAGTGGTGCTCGTCGACTTCCTCCGCGCCAACACCGACATCTTCGCGTGGAGCCCCTCGGACATGCCAGGCATCCCGAGGGAGGTCGCCGAGCACTCCCTTGATATCCTGCCTCACTCCCGCGCCGTGCAACAACGGCTCCGCTGCATCGACGAGGAGCGGCGGCGGGCGATCGGAGCGGAGCTGCGGAAGCTTCTCGAGGCCGGGTTCATCAAGGAAGTGTTCCACCCTACGTGGCTAGCTAATCCTGTACTAGTAAAGAAAAAGAACGGGAAGTGGCGGATGTGTATAGACTACACCAGTCTTAATAAAGCATGTCCTAAAGTTCCTTTTCCTTTGCCACGTATCGATCAAATTGTTGATTCGACCGCTGGGTGTGAGCTGCTTTGCTTCCTTGATGCCTACTCCGGGTACCATCAAATCAAGATGAAGGAGTCCGACCAGCTTGCGACTTCATTCATCACGCCGTTTGGGATGTTTTGTTACGTCACGATGCCGTTCGGCCCCCCGAACGCAGGTGCAACGTACCAACGCTGCATGCAGCACATTTTCGGAGACCACATCGGGTGGACCGTCGAGGCGTATGTGGATGACATCGTCGTGAAAACCAGGAAGGCGGACGACCTGGTCGGCGACCTCAGCATCGCGTTCGGCTGCCTACGGGCCAACGGGGTAAAATTAAACCCCGAGAAATGTGTCTTTGGCGTGCCGCGGGGCATGCTTCTAGGATACATAGTCTCCCAGCGAGGCATCGAGGACAACCCCAAGAAAGTCGCGGCCCTCGAAGGGGTACAAAAGGTGCTGGGGTACAAAAGGTGCTGGGGTGCAATTCGAGACCTCAAAGGGGTACAAAAGGTGCTGGGGTGCCTTGCCGCGTTGAGCCGCTTCAATTCGCGGCTCGGCGAAAAAGGCTTGCCCCTCTACCGCCTCCTCAAAAAGCACGAGCGCTTCTCCTGGACCGCCGAGGCCCAAGATGCGCTCGACAAGCTGAAGGCATCCCTAACCCACGCCCCGATCCTCACGCCGCCGCAGGACGGCGAACCTCTGCAGCTCTACGTGGCCGCGACCACCCAGGTGGTCAGCGCCGTAATCGTAGTAGAGCGCACGGAGGAAGGGCACGCCCTGCCGGTCCAACGACCGGTGTACTACATCAGCGAAGTCTTGTCCGACACCAAGACACGCTACCCTCAAGTCCAAAAGCTCCTGTACGTGGTGGTCCTCGCGCGGCGGAAGCTTCGCCACTACTTCGAGGCCCACCCTGTCACGGTGGTCTCCTCCTTCCCGCAAGGGGAGATCATCCGCAATCCGGACGCGGCGGGCAGGATCGCCAAGTGGTCGGTGGAGCTGATGGGCAAGACACTCGCCTACGCCCCGCGCAAGGCCATCAAGTCCCAGATCCTGGCGGATTTCGTCGCTGAATGGACAGACACGCAACTACCGCCGCCACAGATCCAAGCAGAGTGCTGGACTCTGTATTTCGACGGCTCAGTAATGAAAACAGGGGCGGGCGCGGGCCTGCTCTTCGTGTCACCCCTCGGGGAGCACATGCGGTACGCAGTGCGACTCCACTTCCCCGCGTCAAACAACATGGCTGAGTACGAGGCCCTCCTTTGCGGACTCAAGATCGCCATCGAGATAGGCGTCAAGCGCCTCGACGTGCGAGGGGATTCGCAGCTCGTGATTGACCAAGTCATGAAAAATGCGAGCTGCCACGACGAAAAGATGGAAGCATACTACAAGGCCGTGTGAGCCCTCGAGGACAGGTTCTACGGAATCGAGCTCAATCACGTGCCCCGCCGGTACAACGAGGAAGCGAACGAGCTGGCAAAGATCGCGTCCGGGCGGATCACCATTCCCCCGAACGTTTTTGCCCGAGATATCGCCCAGCCCTCCGTCACTCTCGAGCCCCACCCCTTGAGCCACGCGGAACCCTCGGGGGCTCCCTCGAATCCGGCAGGTGCGGAGCCCATGGATGAGGACCCCTCGAATGAGGCGTATGTGCTCTCCCTCCTCGAGGGATATGGCGCTGGCGAGGCCGATGTGATGGATGTCGAGCCAGCCCCCATCAAGGCAGATTGGCGCGACAAGTATGTCGCCTGGATGGCTCGAGGGGAACTCCCCTCGGACCGGGTCGAGGCCAGGCGCATCGCCAGGATGGCCAAGTCCTTCGCCCTCGTCGACGGGGAGCTGTACAAGCGCGCCGCTTCCGGCATCCTGCAGCGGTGCGTGCCCATCCCCGAGTGGCGTGAGCTCCTACGGGACATTCACGCGGGGATCTGTGGCCATCACGCCGCACCCCGCACCCTCGTAGGCAATGCATTCCGTCAATACTTTTACTGGCCTACCGTGGTCGCGGATGCCATCGAGATCGTGCGCACCTGCGAAGGGTGCGAGTTCTACGCCCGCAAATCCAACCTTTCGGCTCACGTCTTGCAGACCATCCCCATAACATGGCCTTTCGCTGTGTGGGGGCTGGACATCGTCGGGCCCCTGCGGAAGGCGCCCAGGGGCTTCACCCACTTGTTGGTCGCAATCGACAAATTTTCCAAGTGGGTAGAAGTACGCCCCATTACGAATCTCAGGGCAGAGCAAGCGGTGACGTTCTTCACCGACATCGTCCATCGTTTTGGAGTGCCAAACTCCATCATCACCGACAACGGGTCCCAGTTCACGGGCAGGAAATTCCTAGAATTCTGCAACAAATTCCACATCCGTGTGGACTGGGCGGCTGTGGCACACTCGCAGACTAACGGTCAAGTAGAGCGTGCCAATGGCATGATCCTACAAGGCCTTAAGCCCAGAATTTTCGACCAGCTGAATAAGTCTGGTCGGAAATGGCTCCAGGAGTTACCAGCGGTCGTGTGGAGCCTAAGGACCACCCCAAGCAAAGCCACTGGGTTCACCCCGTTTTTTCTAGTCCATGGCGCAGAGGCCGTCCTCCCCACGGACTTAGAGTATGGGTCACCCAGGGTACGAGGCTATGACGAGGACGCCAACCAGCGAGCCCGCAAGGACTCACTGGACCAGCTGGATGAAGCGCGCCTCGTGGCCTTGATGCACTCCGCAAGATACCAACAGTCCCTCAGGCGCTACCAAGCACGGAAGATACGCCAGCGGGACTTCAGCGAAGGGGATTTGGTCCTAAGGCTACGCCAAGACAACCGAGGACGCCACAAGCTATCGCCTCCGTGGGAGGGACCCTACGTCGTGGTAAAAGTGCTCAAGCCCGGCACGTACAAGCTGGCCAACGAGGACGGCGAAGAACTCACCAACGCTTGGAACATCCAACAGCTACGTCGCTTCTATCCCTAGCTAGGATTTCCAAGTCTTTTGTTGTAAATCACGTGCCCACACCCCAGTTGGCAACAACCATATAAACATCACCAGTTCAATAAAAAGGGCAACTCGGCTTTCCCCTGAAACCCAAGTTACCCTCGGGGGCTACTACGGGGGGCATCCCCCCCCCAAAAAATGGTCCCATTTTTTCGCAAAAAAGAAACAACTCACGCGCGCTAAGCATGTTTTCACTTCGGCCTCGAGCAAAATTCGAACAAGGCGCAGGCAGCCTAGCGGAAAGGACGCGCAAGTCAGAGATAGCCTCCGCCTCCGCGAGGATACGACCCTTCTCTCTTTCCTCCGACCCAGCAGGCCGCTCGCGAAAATCGAACTCCCCTAACTAGAATTTACTCAGGAAGAAGGAGAAACAAAAAAGCGCAATAAAGTAAAGGACATCATTTCACTTCCACAAATGATTTAAAGCAAAGTGATCTGTTTATTTACACGGCCACATGGCCCGCACACTAACACATAAACAAAAAAGGGCCTAGCGCCCGACAATCTTCAGGGCCGGGCGGAGCGGCGGCCGGCGCATCCGAAACGTAAACTCCTCGAAGGCCTCGGCGAGCGCCCCCGCCGGCGGCGTCGGCCGGCTAACGCGTCCACACGCTCCATCGCCACCTCGTCCTCGACGCCCTCGGGGACGACGTAAACCTCCGCCACCGCCTCGAAGTTGATCTCGTAATGAGATCGCACCACCCCCGAGGGCCTTCTCGGACGCCGAGGTGCGGCGCCCGGCGCATGCGCCCGCTGGACGTGCCCGCCGAGGGCGCGCGGCGGCCGGCCGGCGAGCTCCCGCCCGCGCCTCGCCCTCCTCCACGGCCCGGCAGGTCTCGAGGGCCGCGAAACGCAACCCCGGCGGCTCCGCGCCGGAGGAGTTGTAGGAGGCTCGGCGCCTCGGCCCGCTCGGCCGCGTGCCCCGGCGCGGTGCGCAAGCCCGAAGTGGCCCGAAGAAGAGGGGGATCGAAAGGGGGGGCGAACCCTCTAAGGGAAAATACGCAAAACAAGAGACAAACAGCGACTTACCCTCGACTTGCTTCCTCTCCACCTCGAGGGCGCGGCGCTCGGCCTCAACCGCCTCCTGAAGGCTGCTGAGGGTCTCGCTCTGCTCCTGGAGGGCCGCCGCCCCGGCTCGCGCTCGTGATGCCGAGCACCACCGGCCTCGCCCTCGAGCTTTGAGAACTCAGCGTTCCGCCCCTTCAGCGACTTCTGCGTCGCCTCGCGAGCGACGCGCTCCAGCTCGAGCGCCGACCGGCGTCCGCAAGGGCGACCCGCTCCCCGCCGGAGCCGCCCCCTCGGCCCCCGGCGGGCGGTACGCTCTCCGCAGGTGCCGGTCCTCCGCGACGGCGAGCGCCGCAGCCTTGGCGTCGAGGGCGGCCTTCAGATCGTCGGCCTTCTTGGCCTTCGCTCGAGCACGCGCGCCCGCTCCTCAGCCTGGCCCTACTGAGCCCGCGCCTCCCGGAGCAACGAATGGAGCTCCAGGTTGTCGCAGCGGACGGCGACCACCTCCGTCTCCCAGTCGGCCGCCAGGGTGCGCGCCCTCTCCCGGAGTCCGCCCGCGCTGCCGCAGCGCCTCATCCCGGTCGATGAGGGCCGTGCAAACTCGTTCGAGGGTGGAGGGGCGCGCCGCGTCCTGCCTTTCACACTCCTGGAGCTGATCGCGCAGGGCCACGGCCCGGTACGACAACCAACTGTCCGGAGTCCTCAAGGCGTCGGCGAGCGCGTCGAAGGCGTCGCACCGCTCCCGGAGCTGGCGGAGCTCAGCGCTCACCTGATCGAAGGCGCCGTATTTATCACGGGCGCGGTGCTCGAGCTCCTGTCACCAACGAGCCGAGGCCTGTGAGTGTCATGCTGAAAGGATCGCGCGCGAAGACGAGGGAAACAGAGAAAACAGACGACAGCGCCCCACCTGGAAGACGCGCCATGTGGGGCCGCCATGAATCTGTAGCACCTCATTCAACGCTCGGTCGAGCGTGGCGCTGTGGTTGCGGAGCTCTCCCCACATCTCCTGCTCCCCTTGGGCGTCGGCAAAGGCGGGCGGATCGCCAACGCGCCCCTCTCCCAGGGCGGAGCGGCTGACGCGGGAAGAAGAGGCCTCCGCACCGTGCCCTCGGCCTCCTGCCACCATGTGGCCCTCCCGCCGCCCTCACAAGAGCCCCCTCCCCGGGACTCGGGGGACGGCGTGGGGAGACTCACCCACCGGTCCCACCCGGCGGCGGGGAGTCGTCGTCCGGGATATCCACCACCGCCGCCGGGAGCCGCCGGCGGGTGCCGCCCCCTGCGTCGCCTCCGGCCGACGCCTCCGCCCGCGCCTCCGTGACCGCGGGCTCTCGCCGCGGCGCCGCGGCCACCGCCTCCGGCCGCGTCTCCGCAACCGCGGGCGCCCGGCTCGCCCTCCTCGGCCGCGCGCCGCCGGCCGCGCTCCGCCGCGGCCGGTGCCGCCGGCCGCGCCTCCACCACGACCGGCGTTCGCCGCTCCTCGACGGCCGCCGGCCGCGCGCGGCGGACAAATCCGCCGGCCGTGTCCTCGGGTCCTCGGTCGCGCCCCGCGAGCTCTCGCCCGCCGCGGCCGCCGCGCTCGCCCCCGCCCGCGGCGCCCTCGACGAGCGCCGCCGGGTGGAGACGGACGCGTCTGCCCTTAACACCTTGGCCGGCGTGAGGGGAGGCACGGTCGGCACCACCACGAACGCGCGGTCAGGCCCTTGGTTGTCAGAAATGCAACACCGCAAGAGAGCAAGTCGCTCACCTCGAAGAAGAGAAGGCGCGCTTCCTCTTCCTCGAGGTTCCGGCAGATGATGCCGGCGCGGCCGCCGCCGCACCTCCGGCCGTCTCCACCGCGCGCCCCCGGCCCCGCCCCGCGCGTGGGCGCGCGCCGGTGCCTCCGCGGCCCGCGCCGCTCTCGTCGTCGATTGCCCGGCGGCGGGCGCCTTCGCACCCGCCCCGGCGATGCGCTCTTGACGCCGGAGCTGGCTCCGGCGGCGGGGGCGCGGGCTCCCACCTATCGGGGAGGCCCTCGCCCCCCGACCTCTTCCTCCTCTTCCTCCTCCGAGGACGAGTACTCCTCGGTTCCTGGAGAAGAGAGCCCCCCGCTCGCTCACGCAGCCGGTACTCTTTGTTCCTCCGCCGCGACGCTCGCGGTGTCGCTTCGCACGCTCCTTCTTGCGCGCCGCCCGCTCCCGCTCCCGTTGCTGCGACGCTCGACCAAGCGCGCGAGAGTGGGGAGTGGGCGGATCAGACTTCGCGGCGCTCAGGCTCACCAGCTGCAAGCGAAACATCGAAGCGCGTCAGCAACCTGAAGTATCAGCGAGATCAAGAACGGAACCAAGAATTCTAGTCACCAGCGGGTCGGTGGGGAGCATCTCGAGATCCCACAAGGACCGGTCTCTGCGCAGGGACCGGGTGTCGACGGCGCTCCGCGCCCGTATGGCCGCGTACTCCCGCAGGAGGGGGCTCGGAAGCATCCGCGACCTCGCCAGCGCGACGGGGTTCGCCGTCTCCGTCATCTCGAAGATGCGGAGCGGCCTCTCCATCAGGGGGACGACCCGCCGGTGGTGGAGGAAGGCGAGGACGGTCGCCGCGGTCAGCCCGCGCCCCGCCAGGTTCCTCAGCGCGGCCAGGAGCGAGTCCAACCGACTCCGATGCGAGGCCGGAGACACGCCGTGGCTCCAGGAGTTGGGCCTCTCCCGGAGCACCAGACCGGTGTAGGGGGGAGACCGGGCTCGGCGTTGCAAAGATAGAACCACCCCCGCTCCCAACCGGCGTTGTTGGTCGTCATGGTGCAGGGAACGTAGTCGTCCTTGTACTGCACCCGCAAAGCGAGCGACATGCCGCCGGCGCGCATCGCGCGGCGGGTCCTCTGCTCCGACGTCGGCTGCGTGAACAACTCCGCACAGAAGAGGTGAATCCAGAGATCCCAATTCACCGGGATCCCTAGATACCCCTCGCAAACGCCCACGAAGGTGGCCGCCTGCGAAATCGCGTTCGGCGCAAAGTTGTGCAGCTCCACGCCGTAGTGGTGGCAGAGCGCCCGCATGAAGCGACTCGCCGGCGCCGCGAAGCCGCGCTCGTGGAACCGGGTGAAGCTAACCACGTAGCCGCTCGGTGGGTTGGGCGCGTGGTCCCCAGCCGGCGGCACGATCCACTCGGCCGGCCGGCCCTCCTCGTTCGCCGCCAGCTGACCGGCGGCCACCAGCTCGCCCAGGGCCATCCGCGTCACCGTCGAGCGCTCCCACGGAAACGGATCGACGATAACGAGAGGCGGTAGAGGCGCCATGAGGAAAGGCAAGGAGCCCAGGAACGAAGAACGGGAAGAAGAAGAAGAACTCCAAGGGCGGAAAGGCGCTGTGGCGAGGACAAGACGGGGACTGGAGCGCAAGGAGCGAGAATGGCGAATGCTAAGGTAAAAACCGCCGTTTTCCCCCTCGCCAGATTTATAAGCCGCGGGCGTTCTCCGGAGCGCACGTCCCGCGCGCATTAACTGCAGGGGAAATCCTCTCTCGTTGATGGGCGGGCCCCACCACGACCGCGGCGGCCACGCCACCGCTGACGGGCCATCATCACGGCATAGAACCGGGAGGGCCGCGGCAGGCGGTCACGTCCGCCCCTGCCCACGCCGCCCACTACGCGCGCGGCTGCGGCGCCTAAAAAGGCGCGCCCGCGGCAAGAAACCGCAGCCGCGGCTGCAAAGCATTAAATGGCTCGGTCCCTTACCAAGTAAGGAAGACCCTCGAGCGGCGCGAGCCCCTGGCTCAGAAAAATTCAACCCTCAAAGGGTGCAAGCATCGGACAGTCACCTTGGGGCCCGTTTGAAGTAAAACAAGTACCACAGGTACCTTCAACGCACTATTTTACTGATCAGCGCCTCGAGGGCTGACGCGGTCAGGCCCCTCGAGGATTCGCAGATGCAAAGACGGGAGCGCCTAGCCGCCACCCCGCGCTATTTTACTGATCAGCGCCTCGAGGGCTGACGCGGTCAGACCCCTCGAGGATTCGCAGATGCAAAGACGGGAGCGCCTAGCCGCCACCCCGCGCTATTTTACTGATCAGCGCCTCGAGGGCTGACGCGGTCAGACCCCTCGAGGATTCGCAGATGCAACGACGAGAGCGCGTAGCCGCCACCCCGTGCTATTTTACTGATCAGCGCCTCGAGGGCTGACGCGGTCAGACCCCTCGAGGATTCGCAGATGCAAGGACGGGAGCGCCTAGCCGCCACCCCGCGCTATTTTACTGGTCAGCGCCTCGAGGGCTGACGCGGTCAGACACCTCGAGGATTCGCAGATGCAAAGACGGGAGCACCTAGCCGCCACCCCGCGCTATTTTACTGATCAGCGCCTAGAGGGCTGACGCGGTCAGGCCCCTCGAGGATTCGCAGATGCAAAGACGGGAGCGCCTAGCCGCCACCCCGCACGGCCCTACTGATCAGAGGTTCGAATCCTGACCCACGACGGGTTCGAACAGGCGCCCCAGATCACCAGAGTCAGGGACGACGAGGGCACGCGCATTCGAGCCGTTCCTCGAGCCCGCCGGCTCGAGGGTGCCCCACATGTCGTGTTCGAGAGTCAGCGAGGGCAGCTAGTCGGGGGGATCCCACCGAGGGAGAGCTTCCGCGCCCTCGGTCCCTAGCGAACGGGACCGAGCCCCACCTAGCAAACCCACGCAAGCGCTTTAATGGACGTGTCTCTGGACCGCGCAGCCTACCCTTATCGAACGGGGCATGGGCGTCCACTCGAACCACCCACTAACAGCTCAACGAGGAATCCGCAATCCGCGACCCGACCGATGGGGGTTGCGGAAACCTCACCCTCCGTCCCGCGGAGGGACGGCGAGGGCGCGTTAAAGACAAGTCGTAGAGCTCTACCCGATCGCCTCGAACGGGCCCAGGCTCGGGGGCTCGACGCATGGCTACACCTCCTGGATTGCACCAGCCGCGGATAGTGCCAGCAGCGCGTGCGTCACCAAAGCCGGCTGAAACATTGCCGACACCGGTTGAGATATGTACCGCGCCCTCTAACCCGATCTCGTGGTAAAACCCCTGCAGGAGCACTCACGCTCCTACAGGGCTTCAGGGGCTAGACCCGCGGGTCCGCTGACGCGGCCCCACGGAAAGCACTCACAAACCAGGGGGGAGGGACGTCCTATCAGTAGGCTCCAGCATCGCGGGAGCCTGGTCGGCGAACCCGCAGATGCTCGAGGGCTACTGTCGGGGACAGCCCTGGGGGTCCCCTTAAACAACTGGGGAATCCCCACTTAAAACCTGCAAAAAGCCAAGGCTAAACATGTCTCGCTTAAACACACGGGGCATGGCCCACGCCACGGTGGCCCCGACGACCCACCAAGGCGGCCCACTCAAAGATCCCCTCGAGCAGGCTCCGCCTCGCTCGAGGGCACACGCCTCCCTCGGGCGGGCTCCGCCCCGTTCGAGGGAGTACGCTTACCTCTAGCGGGCTCCGCCTCGCTCGAGGGTCTGCGCCGCCCTCGAGCGGGCTCCGCCTCGCTCGAGGGGCGCTCCGCACACGCACGCCCTGTTCCCCGTACGCGAGTACGGGCATTTAATGCTCGACAATGGCGGGCGGCGCCATCATGCGCCCCGGGACTCGCGCCCCGGTCTCCGTCGCACCAACTCCCTAGGAGGGAACCCATCCCCGCCACCGTGGGGGAGCGTGCGACGTGGCCGGTGCCCGCCCCCGTGACGCCGCGCCGCCTACTCCAGTACGGCAAACGCGCCGAGCCCTCGAAGGGGGGCCGGCCGCACCCTCGATTTGCTTTCCCGTGACCTTGCAGGGTTAGGTCGCGACGTTAGGCCGGCGGGGCGCCATCCCTACCACTGTTAACGGCATGGCGGCCGCCCCCGCGCGTACAACCCCACGCCGGGCGCTGTGGTAACAGCTCCGGCGCTGTGAAGCGTGCGGGAACGGGACGCCGCCATACCTGCCACTGCATCCCGTACGGATCGACGTCAGCAACTCCCTCAAGCCCGCCTGGGGACATCACGGCCATCCACCGCACCCCTACCCTCGAGGCTACCACTGTTCGGGTACAAGATACGCCATGATGGACAGATCGCGGCAAGGACCGTCAAGGCGGCCGCCTACTCTACGGCGCGGCGCACCGCACTTCCCCATGTAGCTGAGTAGTGCGGCATACATTTAATTCGCTCTCTCCTTGGCTTATAAAAGGAAGGCGAACTCCCCCGCCGCAGGGGACAAAAGTCAGAGGACACAAGGCAGAACAACAATACGCGACACACCACGCACTTGCTTTCCAATTCTCCCACAACATCTTCAGCTACTTGACTAGGGACTTGGAGGCCACGCTTCCTCTCCCGCCTTGCTTGTAGCAGCCCCACTACAGGCACCCCGGTGCTGAGCAATATAGTGCCCCGAGCACACCACTGCTGGACGTACGGCCCCTCGGCCGGAACCAGGATAAAACTCTGTCTCTGATTGCTTGGCATCGACCATTGAGGGATAGACCTTGGCGCTTATTACTGGTTAGTGTCGGGACCACATTCCGCACCGACACCAGGCACGAAGCAGCCCAGCCCGACGTGGCTCGACGGACTTCGTGCTCGTGCTGGGCGGCACTATGGGCTAAGATCATAGCCCAGCACTAGCTCGAGGCTAATTTTTCGTGCTGGGCCGGCCTGAGGCACGACTACGGCCCATCGTGCTGATGGGCCGCGTGCCAGCCCACAACACGACATCAGGAGGGTGTGGAGGAGGGAGATCGTTGTCCGGCGGTGGAGGAGGTGGCCGATGGTGGAGGAAGGTGGGGAGGAGGGCACCGGCGGCGGCATCGAGACAAAGGAGGGGCGGCGACGGGACAAAGAAGGGAGGGAGCTAGGGTTTGGGAGAAGGAGCCACCGGTTTATATACCGTCGTGCTAAATGGGCCAGTTGGGCTGTGGGGCCGTCGTGCTAGTCCGTGGGCCGCGTCGTGCCGGCTGATTTCGTGTCGTGCTGGGCCGCACTATGGGCTGAGAATGAAGCCCAGCCCAGCCCAACGTCGTGCTCGTGCCGGCCCGGGCCCGAAAAAATCGTGCTGGGCTCGTGCTTGTGTCGGGCCAAAAAGTCGTGGGCCTCGTGCTAAATGGCCATCTATACTTGCGAGATGACCATGCATCTTTTCGCTGAATGACAAGGTAAAAGAAAAAAAAAGTGCCTCCCACTACACGGGATTTGCTGGTAATAACAGCCTAGGTTTATCTCCATCTGTAGTCTAGATCCTAAGAGCAACTCGCTTAGCTAAAATCTTAGCTAAATTTAAAAGTTTTGAAGGTCTATAAAAAAAGAAAAAAAGCCTCACAAACAGTGGGATATCCAAATCACCCTGGCCCACATCTTGACCCACAAAAGTCACAACCGGCCATCGTTTCCCACAGACCCACACACACATTCATCTTTTTTCCCCTGCGTCTTTGCATGCCGCCGCCGCACGCATGCCCTGGTCGCCGCCGCCGGCCCGCTGCTGTCGTCCATAAAACCGAGAGGTCGAGCCCTCGCTTCCCCCTGCTCTCGTCCTACCCCCCTCGCATTGCCGTGCTACAACGTTGCCGCCCGAGCTACTGGCAGCACAGAGCACCGCCGGCTGTCCTCGTGCCGATTCGCCGCCTGGGATGCTCGTTGGAGCAAGCAGATGCCGCCAGGAGGATCACGATGTGGAGCTGAAGCCACGCCGTAGGTCCTTGACCCTTCACCGCCACCAGAGTATCGTCGCCCGCGCGAAGCCTCGAGCCGGCCATCTCCTCCAGCCGCCGTGAGCCAAAATCCAGCCGCACCTGTGCATCTCTGTATGTGGAGAGCACATATCCTGCATCCCCGCT
This sequence comes from Cenchrus americanus, assembly GCA_947561735.1. Lineage (NCBI taxonomy): Eukaryota > Viridiplantae > Streptophyta > Magnoliopsida > Poales > Poaceae > Cenchrus > Cenchrus americanus. Next base: position 265,956,100 of record OX387239.1, read on the forward strand.
ATCACCTCCAACTCCTTTGCTATCCGACCGTGCCCCTAAGCTGCCAGACCACCGCTGATTTGTCCCGCCATGGCCGAGTTTTCCCAGCCGAGCTGTGTGTCGTCCCTGCGAACCTCTCCTGTTCGGCGCCAGGCCTCCTCCCCGCGATGCCGGAGCGCAGCTCTCCTCCCCCGGTTGGTCCCCTGTGCTCTTGTCGTGCGCGGCCGTGGGCTCCTCCTCGACGACCCTCACCGGCGGCTCCATGAAATTTGGCGCGAGGACCGGAGGGCGGGAAGGCACGCGGGAGGGCGAAGGCGATATGACGAGTGGCGCTGCCTAGCCAAATATGTTGAGCGTGCGTTCCGTTTTTCCGATTCTGATCGCGAACCGACGGGATAACGAGGCTGTTGGAATGTTGTTTTCTGATTTTTTCTAAATTTTAGCTAATCATATTGATTTAGAAAGTTTGTTGGAGTTGCTCTAAGTTCTGAACCCTATTTTACAAATTGTCAACGAAATTAACATGTTGTCTAGACATAAGGTTAAATAAGATTAGATGACATCACTCTGACTCCGAACATATTTGAACAAGATTTTAAAAAATGCGACCAGAGTTAGGCGACTTTCCTAATTTTTGAGAGATTTAGTGCAAATGCTGGTGAAATTTGTTCAGAGATGCATACACTTCAGAGATGATCTCTCCCATTGGTTGCCGTTGAAAATTGAAACCGGTTATTGATCTCTTCATCACTTCTTTATTACCACAGCATTAATTGAAAGAATCATATGTGCCATGCAATTCAATCAGAATAAAATTCTCAATTAGAGGGGCATAAAAAACAGGCACTACCATCTTACTATTACTATTACTAATTTGAGACTCCTTTTGATGCCTCCACATGAAGCCACCTAGAAATCCTATGTGGACACTATAAAAAATATCATTGATTTTAGTAGCCGTTGGACAGTCTAAAAAAAGAGAAGCATCCACATGATGCCACCTAGGAGTCCTACGTGGACGCTATAAAAAATATCATTGATTTTAATAGCCGTTGGATGTATTTTGTTTCTAAAATTACCCACCTATGCCATTATGAAGAATTAACAAAAACAATTCTCGTATATCTTTGTCTAAATTATCCACATGTGCCACTATAGGAAAAAATAAATCTAAACTATCTCTCGGTCATATCTATTTTTTTAGCATCATCTCTCGGTTATATCTAACACAATAAATCTCTTTGTTTTAATTAAAAAATGTCCAACTATCCTGACGTGCCTGCCATTATGAAGAATTAACAAAAACAACCCTCATATATCTTTGTCTAAATTATTCACACGTGACACTATAGAAAAATTGAATCTAAATTGTGCAACTATCCTATCGTGCATGCCATTATGAAGAATTAACAAAAACAACCCTCATATATCTTTGTCTAAATTATTCACATGTGACACTGTAGAAAAATTGAATCTAAACCATCTCCGAGTCACATCTAACACAAGAAATCTATTTGTTTCAAATAAAAAATTGTCCAACTATCCTATCGTGTGTGTCACATGTAATGTATGTAACATAATTAGTCTCTTACCTTTTATCTCTGTCCCATGTTTAAATCATAAAAAGAATCTATTCTAAAAGGATCTTTAGATAATACAACAAATTATATATTTTACCCGTGCATATATAAAATTATAAAAAGAGATGACATCTTTCAAGAAACATCTCTTTTGTATACTGCTTCCATCAACTAGAGATTGCTGCTACTTTCACCAACAGAACTAGGTCTCCTACTGCTATTTAATAGAAATGTACGATCAACCTAAGCATTCTTCGATGGTTGCACGAAACCTTTTACACTCATTGGTTACAATTAGACAATTTTTAAATTATTTGTTTATTGTTCGGTCTGTTGTGTGCTACATTTAGATTAATTTTTCATGACATAACTTATGAATTCTAAATTATTTGTTTATTATTTATCTTGTTGCAAGCTACAATTAGATTAATTATTCATGGCATATGTTATGACTACTAAATTATTTGTTTATTGTTAGGTATGTTGCGTGCTAGGTATATATGACTTGCTTCTCACCATTGTTCTCAAACTGTTATTATTTTCAGTTCTTTCTATCGAATTATACTTTAGTTGATTTTATTTGTGTACCATAACTTATATAGATTTTTTTTCAAATTTGTATATTATGTCTTTTGTATGAATAAGACCTATATGGAAAAGTTTAAACCACATTTAAGAAGGAAATGTGTACATAATTGCAAATGTCAGAGTCACACCAACGACATAGAAGTATCGACTAATGGAAAATGACAGGATCGTACGTCAACTTCTTACCCACAACTACTTAAAAAGGTCCAAAGATAATCAAAACATTCCAAGTATAGTTTCAAGTTCATGAGCACGGATATGCTTTCAAAAAGAATAAATGTGGACACGTACCTATCAGGTAAAACATTATTGACTTCACAATTTCTGCACTTTCACTCATTTTATGACCATTTAATAATAATTCATATTTATGTTTCATAGATTTTATAGGAGTCACGACACACATTAGATCCGTGAAAGAAACAAGGACAAATTTTGGATTTATCAAAATCCGTGATATTTGGCTATTGATTGAGTAATTCTCCTTTTTTAAGTAGAAAAAAGCTACAAAATTTTCAACACTTACATACATGCTACAAAACCTACATTGAATTAAAAATATCTTCCATAGTGCCCATCAAAATAATTTACTAGTGATACTTGACATCAACCTTTACATAGTCCAAGAAAATGAAGCAAATCATGAAACACATAAAAACAAATAATACATTGGTGGAACTGTTACATATAATGATCTAAACAACTCTTAGTTATTAATTATTCATTTATAAATCATAAACTATCTGACATCATTTAAATGCAAATATTTACACGGTTCAATTCCAGAAGACCGGCCTCCGACGCATCCATATGCTCAAATTAAATTATCTCTTGATTAGTGCTACATTGGGAGCGAACGGTAAGAAGAAGAAGATAAAAAATACTGAGATTTGTGTCTTATTATTGTGGTGGATCTTTCAATAAAACAGAGTTTATTGTATTTATTATTTTGTCAAGCACAAATAATGCTGACCAAATGCTAATTAATGTATTATATTTGCAGTTTATGTTGCAAAATTGTGTGAACCTTATTATGGCTCCTAATAAAAGTAAACAACAATTACTAATAATTAAAGTAAAGTGCTAGCCCATGCGGAGGCACGGGTTGAGGGACTAGTGTTCTCAACTACAGATGATTTGTGGTAATAGCCTACAATTCTTTTTCCTCCGGGAAACTAATTGCTCATGTGAAGTAAAGCAATGGAAAAACACATGCATACAGATACATGAGAGAATCAGGATACGCAGCAACTGAATAGAACGACAATTATTCATGAAACGGAATGACAAACAGCAAGTGGTTCCAAAAGTTACAGCACCAGTCAAAGGCTAGCAAACACACACTGCTCCCGATAACCTAGCTAGTTGATAACAATAATACTACGAGCTGTGAACCGGATCTGGAGACCATCCCCGTCATGGTCTGCAACAACTGAATTCGGAAGCACAAACCGGAAACAGTCGTCAGGCAACCCATCGGACAGGTTCGTGCTTCCCACCCAGAACGTGGATTGCTGGCGATGGTGCATTACCTCATTTCCGCCATGATCATCGTCATTGTTGAGGCATCGTAGCCAGAACGAGTACAAAAGGCTGCATTCCATCGCCGGTCGACCGGCGGCGGCGGCACCGGCGCCTCGAGGGTCGATCCAGACCACCGAAAATGCGGGCAAACGGCTGCCGCACCAACTTCAGCAGCAGCAGGCACTGGACGACGGTGGCCGTAGTAGTGCCTTCTTGTTGCGGCATCTCGTTGACTGCAGGACAGGCAGCGACGAGGAAGTTGAAGTCGTCGTGGAGGCGAAGGGTACACTCGTCATGGCCGTTGGCATCGACCTCGGTCTCGGTGAGGCAGGGCTAGCCGTGCGCCGCCTTGATGTGGTCCAGGAGCGCTACCGTCGAGCCGGCGAAGCCGCAGGACACGCCAGCGGGGCAGTGGCACGGCGCGTGCGGGCACGCCAGGAGGTGCTTGTCGCGGCCGTGGTAGGCGGGCGTGGCGTCGCAGCCGTAGGGCGCGTTGGAGCACGGGCCGCGCACGGAGTCCACCACGCGCTCCATGGCGTGGCACCGGCGGTAGCCGCCGGCGCCCAAGGCGACGCGGCAGACGTGGCACTTGCCGTCGCCGTCGCCGGCGGCAGCCGTGAGCTTGTCACGGCACGGCGCGCACACCACGTGCCCCACGCCGCACTGCACAATATACCAGCAGATTGAGACAAGAGCAAATGATTCGATTCGTCATTCCGTCAATATACATGCATGCCCACCAGGAGTGTGTGTGCGAGTGCCGTACCTGGAAGATCGGGGGTTTCAACGGGAAGAAGCAGACGCCTCAGTCCAGGGCGTCGGCGTCCGCGACCGTCAGATCGGGGACACACGGCGGCGCCATGGCCGAGGCCGAACTGGAAGATTCCCGCTTCGTCTCGCGTCCTCGTCCAGCCGGCGTCGTCGGCCAGGGCTCCCACCCAGCAGACATCCGTGATCCGGTGGCCATCGCCTCCGCTGTGAGTCTCGGCGCTGCGCATGTCCAATTTGTAGAGCCGCTGGTCGCCGGACTAGGTTCATTCTTGCATTCATCGCCTCACCAGTCACCAAACTGAGAACGGGAACAGAGGACTAGAGGAGGCCTAGCTAGGACTTCATTTCTCGCATTCATTTTACCCACCTTGGAGAGGTTGGAACTGTAGTTTAAAGTACAGAAAAAGGACCTGCGCATTTCGAAGTTTAGGTGGGGATACAAATGGGATCATTTATGTACTCGATAGTCTATCAATATTCAATGCCGAGGATTCCTAGCCTGACTAGATCTTTAGGTGTGCATATATAAACTCATTTATATCGGCCGGTTTATATACATGACCATCCACACTCGTCATCCTTTATCACCTCCTTCAAATAGAATATTCCCGCCTGATCAGCGAGATTCCCTCTTTTATATCTCATTCATCCACACTTGTCATTCTTTATATATTCACTTCATCCCAACTAACATCAATGGAGCCCACTTGTCATACTCTACCCTTTTCTTTTCCCCGCCCCTCCCAAGGTCCCACACAACCCCACTGGCCTCCCATTCCACGCACGGACGCATCCCATCCTCTACTTCTCCGCCGACCGCCGCCCCCTCTCCCCTGCTTCCTCCGACGGTGGCCCACCTCGCCGGTGTCGCAGAGAACCAAGCGTCGGCGTCGATCTAGGCCGTGGCGATGCGGCTGGATCCAGGCGTTGGAGAGCAAGGCGACGACGGGCCCCGGATGGCGCGGCGCCCTCTCCTCCGTCCGCGTTGGGCTCCTCCGTGGCGGTGGAGGAGGCGCGGCGAGTTCGTCGGTGCGCTGGAGCATGGGCCACGGCGGGACGCTCCTCTTGCTTCATCATCACCGGCGGTGCAGTAGCCGCGGTGGTGTGGAGAGGCATGCGCCCAGGGCCGTCGGCGCCTCCACCGGAGCTCGTAGCGGTGGCGGCGGCGACGGGAGCACGGACGACTGCAGAGGAGCTCCGCGTTGCGCCTCTCCTCCCTCACCGCGATGGGAGCACGTACGGCCGCGGCCCTCCGGGTCCTCCGCGCGGTGGTGGAAGAGCAGGGATGGGGTGCCCCTGTTCTGCCCCTGCCGATGTGCGGCGCGACGAGGCTAGGGGAGGACACGCTCCCTTGAGACGGCCATGCGCGCGAGGAGGTGCAGGCCCCCGGTGGCGGCGGCGCAACACGAGCTTCATCCCCAACGCGGGATCTCGGGGCACGAGCGGCGATGGGCTCGAGCTTGGGCCACAATGGACTCGACGACGGCGGCTCCTGACGTCCTTTCCGCGCCACCGGCGGCTCCTGACCTCCTTCCCGCGCCGTCGGCGGTGACTCCTCTTCTCTCTCCTCCTTCCACCTTCCGAGCGCAGGCGCGAGACAGGAGTGAACTGCGCGGGCCCCGCGTCTGCCGATGAAGGAGGTGTGGGATTCCCCCGAATCTGAAGGTAAGGGGAGGCGACGTTAAAATGGCGTCGCTGTGTTTTCCCTTATCCCCGTCCTCGAGGAGGGGATAAAGGTGACCGGTGCGGGTGGTCTAAGACAATGACCTCCATTAACCTTCTCAGGCTCATCTTCTTCCAAATAAAGCTACGTCAATTTGTTTAGTGATTTGTTTTTTGTTTGTCTCTTTTTTTGTCCTCTTCTAATAAAAAATTCGGCAATTCTCTTGCCGTCCGTTCAAAAAAAATTGTTTAGTGAGCCACCTTTGTGCTGTGAAAACAATCAAGTGGTAAACGGGTTGGGAAGTTAAAACACTCTTAACCAGTGCAGCATGTCTCTCTTTCTGCTAAAAAAAGAGAGCATTTTTTTAGAAAGAAGGTCATAAGACCCAGCTTTATTGAAAAAGCCATATTAGGTTTTGAACTGGGGTTACCAGTTTTACAAGCAACACAGGAAGGAGGGCAAAACACACCAAGGACAAACAACCCCGCAGTCAAAGATATTTGCAACCTCCGCACTCTCTAAACCCCTCTACTTAACCGAAAGTTTCGACAACTTTAACAGAGAAACAAGTTTACACTGGACAAACCATGAGCACAGAAACACTAAAGCCAGAAGCCCAAAAGCATTACTACTAAGCCATCCCATCTCCAGCATCAGAGCCTAACAAAGAGAGTCGACGTCTGAGCTTGTGTATCACCGAACCGATCCAGTGTTGCGCCTGCTCCTTGCTCAGAATTCTCCATCTCTGCATGAAAGAAATAGTGCGAAGAATACATACATCAGGAGAGGGAGCTACATAGTTGTTAAAGATTAAATCATTTCTCATAAGCCAAAGTGTCCAAGCCAAGCATCCAAAAATATAGGCAAAGTTAGCATTCTCCCTCTTGTTTCCTTCTACCGCTTTTACGGCTCGGGTCCTCCAGGCTATTAGGTGTGTCTCGTCCATTCCAAAACATCTCTAAAGAAGCTCCAACCATATTTGGCCAGCACACAATCCACAAAAATATGCTCTGCACTCTCTACCTGACCACACATTTTACATTCAATAGGCCCTTCCCAATTCCTCCTCTTAAGCCGTTCTCCGACTGAATCTTGTCATTACAGACCTGCCACAAAAATATCTTGACTTTCAGTGGTATCCTGGCTGTCCAGATACACAACATCCATTTATTTTCAAAACCTGGGAAAAAAATCTCATTATAAAGGGACTTAATAGTGTAAACCCCCTTCTTATCTAGGCACCATCTAATTGAGTCAGGTACGTTGGTTAACTCCATTCCTTCCAGCATCTCAGACAGGTCCTGCCACTCTTGAGAATGCACAGCATCGAAATTTCGTCTGAAAGTTAAGTTTACATTTCCATTATGTAAGGTTTTGAAAACTGACCACTCTTTTTGATTGCAAATATCAAACAAGTTAGGGAAGGAGATACTAAGGGCGCAATTACCTAACCAAACATCAAGCCAAAACCTAGCTTTTTTGCCATCTCCAACTATGTAAATCAAACCTCTAGCTGCCTCATCTCTTGTGGAAAGAACACCTTTCCAGAATTGTGATCCACTCTTCTTTTTATAGCTGTAGATGCTCTTCTCCCCTAGATACTTTTTCCTAAGCAGCTCACAACACAAAGTGTTATCCCCTCTCTCTAATTTAATCAGCCATTTAGCCAGCAAGCAAGTATTTTTCACTCTAGTGTCAGTAAAACCAGCCCCTCCAACATTTTTTGGGGATGCCATTATCCCCCATCTTGCCATGTGGTATTTTCTCTTCTGATGCGGTCCATGCCAGAAAAAATTAGCCCTAGCAGTGTCCATCTTATGATGTATCTCCTCTTGCAGCTGGTACACACCCATTGTATAAGTTGGGATACTGCTAAGACAGGTTTCAGTCAATATCATCTTACCTCCCGTTGACAAACCCACACTCGCCAAGTTGGAATTCTCTTCTCAACCTTTAGATGGACATAACTCAAATCAGAAGCTGTCATATGCTTATTGTTCACCATAACCCCCAAGTATTTCATTGGGAGGTGCCCACTGTTACAGTTAAACATTTCTGCCACTTGGTTTTGTTCCTCATTGGAGCCACCTAAGACAAAAACCTCACTCTTCTCATAATTTATTTTAAGACCAGACATATCTTCAAAGCAATAGAGAAGAAATTTAGTACTGTAAATGGATTGGGCATCAAAGTTCAGGAAAATTATGGTGTCATCTGCATATTGGAGGTGGGTTAGCCCTCCCTCTATTAGACTAGGTACAAGCCCTCTGATCTGCCCAGCCAATTTGGCATTCTCAAACATGGTAGCTAAAGTATCACTCACTAGATTAAAAAGTAGAGGCGAGAGGGGGTCACCTTGTCTTAGGCCCTTATAAGTATTAAAGAAATGTCCCTCAGTTCCATTAATATTAATTCCAACCTTACCCCCCTCTATAATTTGTTTCATCCACTCTAACCACTTAGGAGGGAAATTTTTCCTTTTGAGCACTTCCATCATGAAACTCCACTGCACTTTATCATATGCTTTCTCAAAATCCAACTTCAGGATCACACCCCTACTCCTTTTCACTCTCAGCTCATGTAACACCTCTATCAAAATCACCACGCCCTCCATTATGAATCTGCCTGGAACAAAAGCCGTTTGTGTCTCACTAATCAGTTTCGCAGCGAAAGGAGTCAGCCTTAAGGTCAAAGTTTTTGTGAACCATTTATAGTCAACATTCAGAAGGCAAATGGGTCTATATTGCTTAATACAATTTGCTTCTTTTATCTTTGGTATTAGCGAGATCATGCCATAATTCAGTCTGCTAATATTCAGCTCTCCTCTAAAAAAATCGTTGAACATCTCTAGTACAAAAGGCTTCAATTCAGGCCAAAACTCTCTATAAAACCCCACAGGGAGCCCATCTGGCCCAGGAGCAGAATTTACTTCCATGTCCTTGGGGGCCCCTTCTATTTCTTTCAAAGTGAAAGGCCTTATTAACTCCTGTGCTTCCTCATAGGAAAGCCTCCCTCTATCATTCCAGAAGTCATCCCCCAAGGTGATGCTCCCTTCCTGCTCTTTTCCAAACAAGGATTTGTAGTACATCTCCACATGCTCCCTTAATTCTTTGGGATCTTTAATAATTCTATCACCATCTTCCAAAGCAAAGATGGTACACTTTTTCTTCCTCCCATTGGCTTTACCATGGAAATATCTGCTATTAGAGTCTCCTTCCAAGACCCATTTCACACCGCCTCTTCTCTGCCATTGAAGCTCCTCAAATTGATAAATTCTCTCTAGATCATTCTCCCACTCATACCGCTGTTGCCATTGTGAAACACTCAGCCCATTATTATCCATTTCCAAATCTAGGTTCTTCATTTTATTCAACAGATCTTTTTTATCTTTTTTAATTTGACTGTTTAAATTAGCCCCCCACCCTCTACAGAACCTCCTTGTGTAAGCTTTCATCTCTCTCCGAAGTCCTGGATTGTACTACCCCCTCTTTCTGGCCAACTTGCTATCACCTGCTCTCTAAAACTCCTTTGAGATAACCAAGCCATCTCAAAGCGAAAGCCATGCTGCTGTTTAAACCTATGATCATCCGTGTTGACAACGATCGGGCAGTGGTCTGATCCCACTCTAGTCAGGGTTTCACAAGAAGCTTTTTTATAAAATTGATCCCACCTGGTGCAGGTTAGCACTCTATCTAGAACACTCATTATGGGAGGTGATTGTTTGTTTGACCATGTAAACCTAACCCCCTTTCTGTCCATCTCTTTAATTCCATTGTCCCTTATGAACTCGTTAAACGCATTCATCCAGAATAGATTGCCATTCCCCGAAGACTTCTCCCAAGGAAACCTGATTAAGTTGAAATCCCCACCCATAATAAAAGGATCCTCCATCACAGCTATTTTATGGCTTAACTCCTCAAGGAATTGATTTTTCCTCTCCACCTGTACTGGTCCATACACATTAACAATTTCCCACTTCCAATCATCCACCATTGACCTTATTTTCATGCTTGAGTAGAACTCGCCACTGTCCTTATCAATCACCGAAATTTCCTCTGTCTTAACTCCAACCAGGGTCCCCCCTGAGTGCCCTTGAGCCGCAGTCCACACCCACTCATAACTGAACCCTTCACTCAGCGCCGCCAGCTCCCCTACACTAAACTCACTCTTAATTGTCTCCTGCAAGCACAACACCTCCACTCTGTGTTTTTGTCTGATCTCGCTTAGTTGTCTCCTTCTCCCCTCCGCCCCTAAACCTCTTATATTCCAGAAAAGGATCTTCATTGATCTTTTTCCCTCAAATGCGGCTGCAGTCCGCAGACTCAACCTCTCTAACTTTAGACTTCCCCCTCTTTTTCGGTGGTTTCTTTGGCGGACGGTGTGATGGGACCTCCTCAGGATCAGCATGCCGTTCTGTATTGGCAAACTCAGCAGCCCCTGAATCCCCCTCTAAATCTTTTTGTTTAGCCTGTTCTTCCACCCTCTTTTTAGTTGCCATAAGAGTTATCTTCGCTAACTCTTTAGCTTGAATTGTTGAGATAGAAGCATTGATTTTTGCAGGTGCATTACCTAATTTAATATTACTGGACAAAGCAATCTTTTCAAGAAGATTAGGGTCAACCGAATTTAAAATAGCAGAGACCGGAGTATTACCTGTTATGTCATTATTTTTCTTCTTGAGGGCCTCCGCCTTGTCTTGAATTTTCCCTGTGTCCTGTTTGTTCCTCTCACTCCTACGAACAGCCACTACTCCACTCTGCTTCTCTTTGGAAATTGTGGGGATGGCAGCCTTACCTAGGTTGGACCACACGTTCTCCCAATCTATTTCCTCATCTGTGCTTGGAGTTGAGCTGACCTTTTCCCCTTCCTCTCTTCCCTCCGTCATTGCCATCTCAATTGGAATTTTAACAGCAGCCTTGTCTAACAACACTTGTGCTCTACTTTCCACCCTCTTTTCCAACTCAGCCATCTCTATTTTCTCCGCAACAGCAGGATCTTCATCGTGGTCCACGAGTTCCTCTTCACACAGTTCCTCTACCTCGCCTTCCTTATCAGCAGCATCATTAATACTCTGTTGAGTTTGCAAGGGGTCCTCATCTTCTTGAGCAGATTTAAGTATTTCTTCATTTGTGTTACCAACTGACTTATTGCTTTTGCTCTGGTTTGAATCAGGTTCAATCCTCATTTTCTTATAAGCCTTATGTTCACCCCCCTCCAATGTCACTCCTTCTGTTGGAGCCTGGCCCCCTGCTGTCCCAGCCTGCTGCCCCTTGTACTTATGAGAGCTTGCCCCTTCTTTGCCCCCTCGCTTGTTGACACTAGTTGCAGTCCCCTCTTTGTTGTTATTGACTTCTCTATCAGATTCATCCTGGAATTCCCCTTCCTCATTTTCCTCATCATCATCTTCCTCCTCCCTCACCCTATCAAACTTTGAAGTATTACCACTCTTGTCTCTATCCTCCTCAATCACTTCCCACCTGATCCCTCTACTTTCCTTGTTGAAATATACCTGAGTCTCCCCCCTCACCTGTTTAGCATCCCTACAAGCAATTTTGATTCTAATTGGGCCAAATCCATCAAGGGATTTAATATCAACCTCTTCAGGTTCCCCAACCAGGTAAGCAATCTCTCTAACCACCTCCTCTTTCCTAGCTATGGGGGGGAAATTGTATGCCTTCACCCAAACAGTTTCAAGTTTATCATCAGCACCCACAGACAGGTCAGTAGGAACCACCTTAGCCTTCACATTGGCAGTTTCAAACTCAAAACTCCTGAATTTAGCCACTTGATATCTCATATCTTCATTAGGGAAAGTAATCATATATTTGTTTTCTCCTTTAAGCTGTTTGATAGTCCATTTGTTCACTTCCCTGAACAGGTGTTTAAGCTCCCTCTCTATAATACCCAGAGAGGCTTGCCCACTCATAATATGCATTAATCCCAGCACCTCATTGGATTTGGCCTCTCTCTCAACAGGCAAATGAATACTGTAAAAACCTTGACCAGGAATCCCAAATCCACACATCTTTAAGCCTCTTTTTTCTCGGGCGGCCGATGACCCGTGCCCGGACTTCTTACCAGAGTGCGAAAGGAGGATTCCTACAATCCTTCCTCATGTGTCCAGTCAGATTGCAATTATGGCATAACTCAGTTTGGTTTAGATTTGCTTTGCCTTTTCTTGCATCCCATGCATCTTCTCTCTGCCTGTTCCACTGATTCTGCTCATTAGCCCATCTCTCATCTTGCCCCCTCTTCAGTTTGGCTCTTAGTTCCTGCTCCTCCCAGTCAACTCTCTCTCTATCATCAAACTGCCTCTTGTTAGGATTGAATCTCTGCTGCTCATACCGTGGCCTCTCCTCCCTGTATCCACCTTGAAATCCTGAGCTGTTGGCGTTGTAGTTGTAGGGCCTCTCTCTATCCCCTAAAAAAAAAGAGAGCATTTCCCCTTCCATCCTGGAAGTCTTCCGCCGATTTTGTCAATGAGAGGTTGGATCTCAACCCTTCTAAACTAGCGCCAGTGTAGTGGAAGGCCGCCATACTTGCCAGGAAATAAACGAGCAGATGGCTCCTTGGAGTTGGAGGCTGGGAAGCCAAGTGCTTCTGAAAACGTTTATGCATCACATGTTTTTAACTTGTAATGATGATGTTTTTTTACCGTGCTTGAGGGGAACTACAGGGGACCGAAGGTTCCTCTGTTTTTTGAGACGGAACGTGAAGAGGGGTACTTCCGTAACTACGCATCCCGGCTTCCCTACTGCAGAACGGAAAAATAGGAAGTCTCTTTCTTCAATACTTGAGGATTTTTAGCCGTCCATGGGTCCAGTTCGGGTGGTTGTAAAAATAGGAGGAACCTATTACAAGGAACCAATCTTGTGTACCGGAACCAAGTAATTGTGGGTCGGGAACTAAAATAATTTTGAGTAGGAACTAATCCTTGTTATGAATTGCGGACCGAAACCACCGGTTCCACCTTGTTCCGCCTGATTCTGGTCAAACATTGTAACATTCCTCTTAAATTAAAATAAAAAACTGGAACGATTCAAGGTCGACCTAAAACGAAGCTTTCTTGCAGCGATCTCTGGGCCTTGTTTGGCCGCGGGTTAAAATTTTAGCCTTAAAGAGAATTTTGAATTTGTAATTAATTCACGATTTGTTACTGTAGCCATCTTCTAATTATAGGGTACTTCATCTCGCGACGTAGTTCTGTAAACTATATTGCAAATCAGTGCAGAGGTGGAAATGAGTACAAAGGTGCGTGCATGCTAAGGGGTGTTTGGATAAAGGTAACTAACTAAAACTAACCTCACTAAATTTGGTTACTTTCATGGACTAAATTCCTAGTCAGGTGGGACTAAGACCGTCTCCAGCAATGATCTTCAAATCCATGCTGCAAATGGCTCAGTGAAGAAAGGAGAGAGAAAAAACTCTCTCGCAAATCAGAGCGGCTTCCGGCGCCGATGCGCATCCCTTCGCGCATCGGCCGTGACAGTTGGCTCCCGCCGCCAATCCGGGGGGGGGGGGGGACATGCGCGCGCATTGAGGGAGAGGGGAGGAAGCGAGGTCGCCGGCGGTGCGGGCGTGCGGACGTAGTGTTGTCTCGGGAGGAAGGATGGGATCCACGTGCGCCAGCAGCTCTCGAGGTCGCCGGAGCGCCTGCACCTCCTCGCCGGAGAAGGATAGGAGAAGACGCTGCGACAGCACCGGCAGCATCCTCCCGCGTCGGATTCGGGCCTGGCGAGGGGAGAGGGACCTCGCTGACCCCGTCCATCGGGGAAGGAGACGTCCGCGGGTCGCTGAATCCGACGTGACTCCCCGGAACCGCGCTCAACGACTTCCGCACCGGGGGTGGGGCGGCCGGCGACCAGCGAAGGACCTATCCCCACCCCGCTCCGCCTTTGCCCGCCCTACTCCTGTGCCGGTCCTGCTCCGAGATCTCTCCCGCTGAGTCCGCACCGCCGCTGCCGCCGATTCGAATCGAATGGAGCGGAGGGTCTCGCCTCCGGCGGCGGGGCAACGACTTGCCTCTGCATCTACTCGCACTGAGGAGGCGGCCAGCGGGACCTGCCTCGCCTGGCCGCCGTCCCCACGCCAAGGGGCGCCATCCCGGCGAACCCTAGATCCTTTCGCGCTGCTGCTCCTGGGGGTCGAGGCGATGGGCGGGGTTGAGGGAGATGGGCGACAGACCGTGTGGGTGTGAAGGTGCAGGGATGGGAGAGGTGTGCGAGAGTGGAGGATAGCGACGGAGGCAACAGGGGGCAAGGGGGCTCGAGCCACCCTACGCCTCGCTAGCAAGTAGAGTTCCATGGAGCCTCTTTTCAAATTTTACTCAGGTATACAAGTAGAAGGGGTTGAAAAAATACACAAGTAGAAGGGGTTGCAAAAAATACACGAGACATATCTTGGTATATTGAGCCAACAATTTCGCCTAATCCCAAACTTCAAAGCGCAACAAAGAAAAATTCCTATCCGGCCAACCATTCCTATCCACCGTCTCCCGTCGCCTCCATGTCTCTGCCGCCTCACGCCGTATCTGAAGCGTCCCCTCATCAGAGGTGACTAAATGTGACACAAATACCAGTCCCAGGAGGCTGGTAACACATTTATTACAACAGGTGGATCAGTCTTTTACATCACAGCGACACAGAGGGCACGGAAGTGCCAACGCCACAAGGAACAACACAAACGCTAACGGCCACACTACGATAGCAAAGGCTACCAAAGCCTCATCAGAGTACCACACCATGGAAGCTCTCTGTGGAGGACCTGGGTACACAGGCACAGTTGGGTGTAGGGCAGCGACCTACTCGACGTCTTCGGGAACGAAATCGGGATCCTCCTCTGAAAAACAGTTAGTTAAACAAGGGTGAGCACATACGTACTCAATAAGTCCAACCCCACCCACGGAGGGGCTTATAAGCAGATCATGCACAAGATATAAATAACAAGGAACAAGTTAATGTTTATTTGCAAACTCATTTACTCATGCAGGGGTTCATTTTCAAAAGGTTTTCGCAAACCAGTTTTATAACCAAAGTGACTCAGTTGTTTTAAGAAAACCACTGTGGAACTACCGGACTCCCCGTCCGCGGTAGCCCAGGCACACAGCCACACACTTAACCCGAAAGACAACTCACGCCAAGAAACTTCCCAACCCAATCACTAGTTTTTGTGACCACACCATGACTCGTCCAATACCATGTGGACACGGCTATTCGAATAGGTTTGACACTCTGCAGAGGTTGTACATCTTTACCCATAAGTAGGGTACCGTCACACGGACACCTCAGTGCCGGTGCGGATCCTATCAAAGCCATTACCCACCTTAGCTAACATTACGAGCCACCACGGAAGCAACCAAGGGGTTATCCCACATAACCAGGGCGTACCTCACACAGAGTGTACCCCTACTCCTTAGTCTCCCGCCGCTCACCCGCACACCAAATGGCAAGTAGATTAACTAGTGGGGTTTATGCTAAGCCGTTTCCACATACAACGGTTGAGTGGTTGTACGATGATTTGGGTCAGGTGAGATGTCACACAACCCGGTCCTTAACTACAAGATGGACAACTCCCAACATGCTCAACCACACAGGTACGAGCTCACCCATACTCCTGACACACACATCCATCCCGTCTACCCAGTTCTTTACTCATTTTCCCAAACATACCCCATTTCCATTTTTAAAACACTCACACATTTTTAAAGCACTCACACATTTTTAAAGCAATCATTTAGGCCAAACAAAGGTCAACCATAGCAATCAAGGGTGGCTATCCTATCATGTTTTTGCAGTAAAACAATATGCAATTTATAAAACGGGTATAGGGTTATGTTTATAAAACTGGGAGCAAAGCATGCATCAAAGGATGAGATTGAACTTGCCGTCTTCGAAGTCCCCGGGGAGTTCCGGCTCGGCGTTCGGGATCTCGGGCTCCTGCTCGCAGTACTCGGTTCCAAACTCCGGCTCGGGGTACCCTCCTTCGTTCACTCCGTCGGCTATAGCACACACACAGGCAAGCATGCAATCAATATAAGCACACACAATTTCTCCGGTTGAGCTCGTGGAAGGTAATTAAATAAAATAGGGAAATAAATATCATGCAGGGGGTTTTGGGTGACGGATTGGTGGCGTATAGCCGGTACGGGTGTGAGGAAGTTTGGGCACGATTTGGATTAAAATCGCACATGAAATGACGGGTTAAAGGAGGTGTTTAGGGTTAATTAGGGGCCTATTAGTATTTTATTTTAAAAGAAAAGGACCTAGTTATAATATTTAAATATAGTGAGGGTTTAATTAAATATCTTAGGGGTATAATTGTAAAGGGACAGGGTTGTTTTTGTGGTTTACTTTAAAGCATAGGGTCTGTTTTGAAAGAAAGGAGAGAGAGAATAGAGGGGGGGTTCAGTTTTGGAGAAGTGGAAAAAGGGCAGGGGGTAGGGGCAAAACAACCATCTTCTACCTCCCCTCGCTCACGATACAGAACAGAGGCACGGTGGACAGGGAGCCGACCGGTGGAAGGGGGGAGGGGCGCCGGCGACCCAGGCCATGGGGACGGCCGGGAAGTGGGGCAAAACGAAGAGGAGCTCGAGAGCAACCGATTCCGCTTCATACCTTGGGTTGGGGGTGCTCTGGAGAGGCGGATCGATGGCCGGCGGTGGGGCTGCTCGCGGTGGTGGCCGGGGCGGCACTAGTGGTGGCAATGGAGGGCTCAGGAAGGAGGGGAAATTGGTCGTGGAGGTGTGGGGCGAGGTGGGGAGCCGGTCCGGCCCTTTTATAGGCGCGGGAAGGTCGGTTCGGCGAGGATATTTGAGCTCTAGGAGCTTCGATGGCCGGCAATGGCGGTGGGGAGAAATATCTCGGCGTATACCTTGGGCCGGCGAGCTTCTGTGCGGCGCGACACTGTGGGACGTGACCCTTCGTGCAGGCGGCCGCTGTGGCTGTGGGGGAGGAGACCGACCGGGGGGGAAGGAGTAATGGTGGAGGTGACAGGCCGGTCGTCGCCTATCAGAGCAAGGGAGGGGGAGGGGCGACGCGGCTTCGGCGGGCTGCGGGGCCGGCTTTGGCGTGCCGCGCCGGTGAGCCTGCCGGCCAGGCGTAGACAGAGGAGAGGGAAGGGGGGCGCCGCTTCTAGAGGCCACGGCCGCGTAGGGGGGTCGCGGCCTGGAGGCCGACCGAAGGAGGAAGAAAGGGGAGGAAAAAGAAGGAGGAAAAGAAAAAGGAGAAAAGAGAAAAAGAAAAGGAGAAAAGGAAAAAGGAAATAAGAAAAAAGAAAATAAGAGAAGAAAAATAGAAAAGAGACTTAGAAAATTAGGAGAAATTTCTAGGAAAATTAAGAGAAGGGTTTTTGCGGATTTTCTGGGTTTCTCAGATACCGGCGTCAATTCCGGGACGGCGGTGATGGCGAGGCGGACCGGCCGGCGGGACCGCGGCGGTGCGGGATTCCCGCCGTGGTGGCCGACGGCGGCGCTAGGGCGGCACGCGTGGGTGATGGCCCGGATGCGGGCGGTGCCGACGGGATTCGCGGCACGCGCGCCGAGGGGAAAAGAATCGACCGGGGTTTCGAAAGGGAGTAAATGAGCTCAGCAGGAAAATTTTGAAAACACACGTGATTTACTAGGTTATTTATTAGGAGCTAAAAATGCGGGCATTACAGACCTACCCCACTTAAAATGAATCTCGCCCTCGAGATTCGGCTAGGTTTCGAACAGGTGGGGAAATTCTTTCTTCAACGCGTCCTCTCGTTCCCACGTGGATTCTTCTACTCCGTATCTGCTCCATTGAACTCTGCACACCCGTACTTCTGATGTTCTCGTTCTTTTGACCACTGTGTCCAAAATCTTGACGGGCACTTCCTGGTACCTAAGGTCTAGCTGTAGTTCAATGGTCTCTACCGATACTCGCTTCACTTCGAGGACCTTCAAACATCTTCGCAACTAGGAGACATGAAACACTGGGTGTATGTCTGACATCTCTTCTGGTAGCTCCAACCGGTATGCTACTGCTCTGACCCTTTTTAGTACCTTATCGGTCCAATGTACCGAGGGGCCAACTTTTCGTGCACCTGAAATCTCCGAGTCCCTCGGATAGGTGAAACCTTGAGGTAAGAGAAATCTCTAGGATTGAAGTTTGCTTCTCGCCTCTTCTTGTCTGCGTAGCTCTTCTGTCAGGATTGAGCGGCTTTCAACTTTTCTTGGATGTCGGCCACTCGCTCTTCGGCTTCCTTTATAAGTGCGGGCCCAACCAGGGCACGTTCTCCCACTTCTGACCACATCAGAGGTGTCCTACATTTCGTCCCGTACAATGCTTCGAACGGTGACAGTCCTAGGCTTGCTTGGTAGCCGTTGTTGTAGGAGAACTCTGCATATGGTAGACTCTGCTCCCAGTCTTTGCCATAGGTGAGGACGCATGCTCTCAACATGTCTTCTAGAATTTGGTTTACCCTCTCGGTCTGTCCATCTGTCTGCGGGTGATACGCTGAGGTGAAATCCAGCTTGGTACCCATGGCTTTATGCAAGCTTTTCCAAAACCTAGAGGTGAACTGGGTCCCTCTATCTGAGACTATCCTGCTAGGCACTCCATGCAATTTCACTTTGTTTTCTATGTAGAGTTTTGCCAACTTCTCTCCTCCATAAGTGGTCCGAACGGGTAAAAAGTGAGTGACTTTAGTGAGTCGATCCACTATCACCCATATGGAATCATGTCCCTTCTGAGTCTTTGGCAAACCTACTACAAAGTCCATGCCTATTTTGTCCCATTTCCATACTGGGATTGGTAAGGGCTGCAACAGTCCTGCGGGTTTCTGGTGCTCAGCTTTAATACTTTGACAAGTATCACAGTGGGTGACGAACCGGGCAACGTCTGCTTTCATTCCATTCCACCAATACTTCTATTTTAAGTCCATATACATCTTGGTGGATCTCGGGTGAATGGAATATGCCGAGTTGTGGGCCTCATCCATGATGGTCTGTCGGAAATCTCCGCCTTCAAGCACGCATATCATATTCTTATACCACAATGTGCCTTGATCATCTAGTCTAAAGTCTGGGGCCTTATTTTCTCCTGTGTGTTTGCGGATTTTCATCAGATTTTCATCGGTCTCTTAGGCCTTCCGAATCTTCTCCTCTAGGGTAGGCTGAACACTCAGTTGGCGGACGTAGCCTTGGGGGACAATGTGCACGTTGAGTCGCACCATTTCCTCTTGCAACTGGGTACTCTTGGGTGCTGCCTTCTCGTAGGATTTTCGGCTTAGGGCATCTGCTTCTGCATTGGCTTTCCCTGGGTGGTAGTGAATCTCTAGGTTATAATCTTTGACTAAATCTAGCCACCTTCTTTGCCTTAGGTTCAGGTCGGGTTGGGTGAAGATGTACTTTAGGCTCTTGTGGTCGGTATAGATCTCACACTTATTCCCAATCAAGTAGTGTCTCCAAATCTTAAGGGCATGCACTATGGCTGCAAACTCCAAATCATGGGCGAGATAATTCCGCTCGTGAGGTTTGAGCTGGTGGGAAGCATATGCCACTACTTTCCCATCTTGCATGAGAACACATCCCAACCCTTGTCGGGACGCGTCGCAATATACGACAAAATCCCGTTGAATGTCTGGCAGGGTCAGCACTGGGGCTGTGGTCAATCTTCTCTTCAACTCCTGGAAACTTTTCTCACACGACTCGTTCCAGTTGAACTTCTTTTCCTTCTTAAGCAACTCTGTCATGGGTCGGGCAATCTTGTAAAATCCTTCAATAAACCTCTGGTAGTACCCTGCTAGACCAAGAAAGCTTCTGATCTCGCTCACATTGGTCGGTTGTTGCCAGTTGGAGACTGTTTCAACTTTCCCGGGGTCTACTGCTACTCCTTCCACTTGCGAGAATATGCCCAAGGAAAGATATTTTCTCCAACCCGTAACTCACACTTGCTGAACTTAGCATACAACTTGTGTGCCCTCAATTTCCCCAGCACTACTCGAAGATGCTGCTCATGTTCCTCCACACTCTTGGAGTAAACAAGTATGTCGTCAATGAAGACTACGACAAACTTGTCCAACTCTTCCATGAACACCTTATTCATGAGGTTCGTAAAATATGCTGGTGCGTTGGTGAGTCCAAAGGACATCACTGTGAACTCATACTGCCCGTAACGGGTGACAAAGGCGGTCTTGGGGATGTCACTTTCCCTAATCTTGAGTTGGTGGAACCCTGACCTTAGATCCGCCTTCGAAAAATACTTGGCTCCTTTCAGCTGGTCGAATAGATCATCTATTCTGGGGAGAGGGTACTTGTTTTTCATAGTAACTTCGTTCAGCGAGCGATAGTCCACGCACATCCTCATGCTCTTATCCTTCTTTTCCACGAAAAGCACTGGGGCTCCCCATGGTGATGAGCTTGGTCTGATGAACCCACTTCGCTGGAGTTCTCCTAGATGCGTTTTCAATTCTACCAACTCTGGGGCTGCCATCCTATAGGGTCTCTTGGCTATGGGAGAGGTTCCGGGAATAAGGTCGATGACGAACTCTATATCCCTATCTGGTGGCATTCCGAGGAGTTCTTCAGAGAACACATCTGGATACTCTCGCACTACTGGGACATCCTCTATGGACTTGGCTTCCATGTTGAAAACCATTATGTCTGGCCTGTGTCCTCGGGTGTGGCAAGTCACTTGTATCCCGTCTAGGCTGGTTAGGTGCACTACTTTATCGGCGCAACTTATAAGGCTATGGTGTTGGCTCAACCAATCCATCCCAAAGATCACATCTATTCCCTTGGACTTCAGTACTACCAGGTCCGCTAGGAACTCTACCCCACTTAAAATGATCCTTACCTGGGGGCATCCCAGTTGACACTTGATGTCATCTCCGGGCGTTCGAGTTAATAGGGGTGCTTTTAGTAGTACTGTAGGTATGCTATGCTTTTCCACAAAACTTGAGGATATGAATGAGTGCGATGCTCCTGAATCAAATAATATGGTTGCCAAGACTGAGCTGACCAGGAACTCACCTAGCACTACGCCTTGTGCTTCTTGAGCCTCCTGTGCGTTGATGTGGTTGACGCGGGCTCGTCCATAAGACTGCTGGGGCTGCCTCATCTGTTGGTTTCTGTTGTTGTTGCCAAAGTTGTTGTTGCTGCGCACCGGCATGCGGTTGGCTCCGGACATGAGTGGCCTTGGCCCATTCACCGAGTTGGAGTAGGTGGAAGCGGTTGGCTTCTCGGCATATGGGTAGTTGGCAATGAAGTGTCCGGTCTCGCGGCAGTTGAAACACACCCAGGAGTTGTTGTTATTGTTGTTGGCGGTGACCTGGCTGGTGTTGCTCTGTGGGGGCTTCATGGTGTTCTGGTTGTTGTAGGGCTTGAACTGGGTTCTGGGACCCTAAGAGCTCGTGGCTTGCGACTGGGTTCTTTACTGCATGGGGGCTTGGAATCTGGACATGGGGTGTCCGAAGTTTCTCTGCCTCTGGGATCGCTCTTGCTGTTTGGCCTTGTGCTCCATGAACTTGCGCTTGTTCTCCTTCTTCTCTTCTGCCCTCGCTCTCTCTGTGAGTATGGCCATGTTCATGAGGGTGTTGAAATCCGGGTAGATCTGAGGGGTAAGCAGGGTCCTCAGTTCCGGAGTCAATCCCTTCTTGAACATCTCCTGTTTCTTGGAGTCCTTGTCCACTTCTTCTGGGGCATAACGAGCCAGCTCTATGAACTGGTAAGTGTACTCCTCCACAGACATGTTGCCCTGGCGGAGTTCATGGAACTCATCTGCCTTTCACTTCAGTGTGGCTTCTGGAATGTGGTAGCGGCGAAACTGTTCCACGAACTCATCCCAGGTGATGGCGGAGGGATCCTTGGGCGCCGCCGCACGCAGTTCTCCCACCAGGCTAGGGCTGTCCCAGTGAGCTGGTGAGCTGCCAGGAGAACCTTGTCTTGGTCCTCACAGTTGAAGGGCTCCAGTTCCCTTAGAATGGCTCTCAGCCAGTCATCAGCATCCAAGGGGTTCACAGATCTGCCAAAAGTAGGTGGTTCATCCTGAGGAACTCTATCAGCTTCTCATTCATGCCTAGAACTCGGGGCCTTGGGCGGTTGACGGCATTGAATATGGCCTCCATCAGTACAGTCTGATTGGCCAAAACTTGCGCCAGTTCTATGGGAGGGGTGGCGGTGGCAGGACAACGTTCTCTCCTCCATCTTCGCCTTGGTTCACTTCCTGATCGTTAAGATGCTCCCTTCGATCGGCTTGCGATCCTTCAGCATCCATATGTCCGGAACCTTGGTGGGTCCTAACAGGGCACCTGGAAACCATCTGTAAAGGAGCGAGGTTTCTAAGAGATCTAGCTTTTATGTGATGTTTAAGTGGATTATAACGAATTTCTTTTTGAAAAGGGCAGGGTCTACTCCTGTCGGCAAGCACACAACCAGCACATAGCAAACAAGCAAGCACAGACAAGTTTTTATTACAAACCAGTGAGGAGGATACATCCCGACTACGTGACTGCCACTACGCGGACACACTACACGACTCAGTGTGACAAGAGCTAAGGGTGCGACTCTAAACTCGGACCAGTCACGGCTTCAAACCCTGGGTCAAGGCAACAGGGGTATGCTACTCGCGGGGAGAGCCTTCTTCCGGGGTTGAGTGCACTTCCAGCGGAATGAGCAGCTCGTCGTCGTCTTCGCTCTCGGGGTTTCCATTCCCTTGGGGCTGTGCTGCAACTTCCGCGGTCACTGCTGGTTGTTCGGTGACTACCGGTAGTGCTGGCGGGGCTTCAATAGTTCCTCCCCATCCTACAAGGGGTGTTCCAAGCAAGACTTGTGCTTCTCCAATGGCTAGAACGGGTGTTCCGCTGTTGGTCCATTCCTGCATGCGCTGGTCTTGGATCTGCCTGAGGCTTTCATGGGCAACGGCTTCACTGCTTATGGCGGCTGCTGTCCTTGCTTCAGCTTGAGCCACTCGGACTTGGTGCATCCTCACTGTGACTTCAGCTTGCTCGGCCTGACTGATTTGCTCCCTCAAGAGCTTGGCTTGGTCATCAAAGAGTTTGTCTACGGAGACGAGGTAGGCAACTATGTGGTACAACAGGTCTTCTTGGTGGCGGCGTCGTTCCAGTTTCTCATGCGGGCCTGCCAGACTGGGGTTCTGATGGCAGGAGGAAAATACCTCATTGGTGTGGGGACGAGGTGTTCCTCGTAGATCCGACACATGTAGCGGAGGGCTTTTCTGAGGGCCAAGGGGTAGGTGTCTCGGTTTCGAAACCCTGTGGCGGTCACGCGCCACGACTCGATGTTGGTGTGGCGGTTGCTTCTAGCGACGGAGAGGACCACCCTACAGCGAAGAGTGCCGAGTTGCTCGTACTCTCTACTGTAGTACCTAGGGCGCTCAGTGATACCGAGGCGCTCCAGGGAGTTGATAAGAAGGCGAGCAAAACCAGGGTCCTCCTGGCACACGCCTTGGGTCCATCCATCTTTCGCCATCTGAAAACAAGGGTAGAGTTGAACAGGTTGTGATAGGGTACAAAAGGTAGATAGCTTTATTTAGTAACAAGGTTGGGGTACACTCCTCTGGGTACACTTATTATTACTAGGACATAGCTCTAGCCTAGACATTCTAATCTTATCCTCATGGTGATTCTTCCTCCATCTGAATGCGACGCTTCTTCGGTGGGAGGTCTTGCTCGAGTAACACATCCTCGGTCTGGGTCCCTTTGTCCCAATGAGTTTCTTCGGGTTCATCTTCCTCCAGTCCAGCTTCTTCTCTCCTTCTACGTTCCTTGACTTCATCACATAGGGCTTTATTGGTTAATAAAGTGTGTTCCCTTTCCCTAAGATAATCTTGCTCCAGGTTGTGCCTGGCAACCTCCGCCATTGTTGTCTTTATCCTTTCCAGTTCTACCCTTTGCTCCGCTCTTTCGGCTCTATCGATCTGATGTTTTAGCTGTCGGGCTTGTTCCTGGTAGAGGTGGTCTAGGCCATTGAGGTAGATAGACAGGTGGGAAACCGCATCCTCTAGGTCTTCTTCTTCTCGTTCCAGTCCCCTCATGCGGTCAATCCATGAGCGTCCTCTACCTCTGGAGGGTGGGGAAAATCCCATTGGAGTCCTTCTGAGATGCTGCCTATAAACCACTCGTAGAAGTCGCAGGGCCTTCCGAGCAGCCTTTGGGTAGGTGTCGGCGAAGCGAAACCCAGTGGCGGAGACGAACCAAGGTTCTATGTCGGGGTAGAGCGTGCTTCTCCCCACGAAGATCAGCACTTTACACCGAAGGGTGCCGTAGCGTTCGTACTCCCAATAGACGAACTCCGGTGGGTCCCTTACTCTGACGCGCTCTAAGCTGAGTAGCGACGGGGTTAGGGAGGCCAGCCGGACGGGCGTACTCCTCCGTTCCATTCCGGGTTAGCCATCTGGAATTAGGCAAGGATCAAGGTAAGGATTTGGGAAAAGATGAGCTTAGCAAAGAAAAAGTTAGAGAGGGGCTAGAAGAGGTCTCGTATCCTAGGGGTCGCGTCCTACGGCTAACCTGGCTCTGATACCACCTGAAGCGTCCCCTCATCAGAGGTGACTAAATGTGACACAAATACCAGTCCCAAGAGGCTAGTAACACATTTATTACAACAGGTGGATCAGTCTTTTACATCACGGTGACACAGAGGGCACGGAAGTGCCAACGCCACAAGGAACAACACAAACGCTAACGACCACACTACGATAGCAAAGGCTTCCAAAGCCTCATCAGAGTACCACACCATGGAAGCTCTCTGTGGAGGCCCTAAGTACACAGGCACAGTTGGGTGTAGGGCAGCGACCTACTCGACGTCTTCGGGAACGAAATCGGGATCCTCCTCTGAAAAATAGTTAGTTAAACAAGGGTGAGCACATACGTACTCAATAAGTCCAACCCCACCCACGGAGGGGCTTATAAGCAGATCATGCACAAGATATAAATAACAAGGAACATGTTAAGGTTTATTTGCAAACTCATTTACTCATGCAGGGGTTCATTTTCAAAAGGTTTTCGCACACCAGTTTTATAACCAAAGTGGCTCAGTTGTTTTAAGAAAACCACTGTGGAACTACCGGACTCCCCGTCTGTGGTAGCCCAGGCACACAGCCACACACTTAACCCGAAAGACAACTCACACCAAGAAACTTCCCAACCCAATCACTAGTTTTTGTGACCACACCATGACTCGTCCAATACCGTGTGGACACGACTATTCAGATAGGTTTGACACTCTGCAAAGGTTGTACATCTTTACCCACAAGTAGGGTACTGTCACACGGACACCTCAGTGCCGGTGTGGATCCTATCAAAGCCATTACCCACCTTAGCTAACATTACGAGCCACCACGGAAGCAACCAAGGGGTTATCCCACATAACTAGGGCATACCTCACACAGAGCGTACCCCTACTCCTTGGTATCCCGTCGCTCACCCGCACACCAGATGACAAGTAGATTAACTAGTGGGGTTTATGCTAAGCCGTTGCCACATACAACGGTCGAGTGGTTGTACGATGAGTTGGGTCAGGTGAGATGTCACGCAACCCGGTCCTTAACAACAAGATGGACAACTCCCAACACGCTCAACCACACAGGTACGAGCTCACCCATACTCCTGACACACACGTCCATCCCGTCTACCCAGTTCTTTACTCATTTTCCTAAACATACCCCATTTCCATTTTTAAAACAGTCACACCTTTTTAAAGCACTCACACATTTTAAAGCAATCATTTAGGCCAAACAAAGGTCAACCATAGCAATCAAGGGTGGCTATCCTACCATGTTTTTGCAGTAAAACAATATGCAATTTATTAAACGGGTATAGGGTTATGTTTATAGAACTGGGACTAAAGCATGCATCAAAGGATGAGATTGAACTTGCCGTCTTCAAAGTCCTCGGGGAGTTCCGGCTCGGCGTTCGGGATCTCTGGCTCCTGCTCGCAGTACTCATTTCCAAACTCCGGCTTGGGGTACCCTCCTTCGTTCACTCCGTCGGCTATAGCGCACACACAAGCAAGCATGCAATCAATATAAGCACACACAATTTCTCCGGCTGAGCTCGTGGAAGGTAATTAAATAAAATAGGGAAATAAATATCATGCAGGGGGGTTTTGGGTGACGGATTGGTGGCGTATACCCGGTACGGGTGTGAGGAAATTTTGGCACGATTTGGATTAAAATCGCGCATGAAATGGTGGGTTAAAGGAGGTGTTTAGGGTTAATTAGGGGCCAGTTAGTATTTTATTTTAAAAGAAAAGGACCTAATTATAATATTTAAATATAGTGAGGGTTTATTTAAATATCCTAGGGGTATAATTGTAAAGGGGCAGGTTTGTTTTTGTGGTCTACTTTAAAGCATAGGGTCTGTTTTGAAAGAAAGGAGAGAGAGAATAGAGGGGGGGGGGTTCGGTTTTGGAGAAGTGGAAAAAGGGCAGGGGGTAGGGGCAAAACAACCATCTTCTACCTCCCCTCCCTCACGATACAGAATAGAGGCGCGGTGGACAGGGAGGCCGACCGGTGGAAGGGGGGAGGGGCGCCGGCGACCCAGGCCATGGGGACGGCCGGGAAGTGGGGCAAAACGAAGAGGAGCTCGAGGGCAACCGATTCCGCTCCTTACCTTGGGCTGGGGTGCTATGGAGAGGCAGATCGACGGCCGGCGGTGGGGCTACTCACGGTGGTGGCCAGGGCGGCACTGGTGGTGGCAATGGAGGGCTCGGGAAGGAGGGGAAATTGGTCGTGGAGGTGCGGGGCGAGGTGGGGAGCCGGTCCGGCCCTTTTATAGGCGCGGGAAGGTCGGTTCGGCGAGGATATTTGAGGAAAAGAAAAATGAGAAAAGAGAAAAAGAAAAGGAGAAAAGGAAAAAGGAAATAAGAAAAAGGAAAATAAGAGAAGAAAAATAGAAAAGAGACTTAGAAAATTAGGAGAAATTTCTAGGAAAATTAAGAGAAGGGTTTTTGCGGATTTTTCTGGGTTTCTCAGATACCGGCGTCAATTCCGGGACGGCGGTGATGGCGAGGCGGACTGGCCGGTGGGACCGCGGCGGTGCGGGATTCCCGTCGTGGTGGCCGACACGGCGGTGCCGGGGCGGCACGCGTGGGTGATGGCCGGGTGCGGGCGGTGCCGGCGGGATTCGCGGCACGCGCGCCGAGGGGAAAAGAATCGACCGGGGTTTCGAAAGGGAGTAAATGAGCTCAGCGGGAAAATTTTGAAAACACGCGTGATTTACTAGGTGATTTATTAGGAGCTAAAAATGCGAGCGTTACAGTCTCACGTCGCCCAACCCAAAGGCCCCAATCCTCTTTTCGTCACCCCAAGCCCCCAACCCCAATCCTCTCTTTGACTCTCAGTCTCCGCCTCTCCGGTTGGCGGTCCCGCCCTCTGGTCTCCCAGGCGCAACTCAGTGCCCAGAAGGTCACCGACCGGCCGACGGGAAGCCTGCACGCCGCGGTCGTGGCGGTGCAACACTCGGGGGCGAGCCGCGAGCGCCGAGCAGCACGACGTCAGGCGACCACAAGCATAACTATATAAAACTATTTTAAATAGTTATATTTTATTCATGATGTATTTTATGATTTTCATCGTTCATCGGTGTTTCAATATATATAAATATATAGGACTATTTAAAACTGTTATATTTGTCTATTTTGAGAAGTCATAGTGTTGTTATGTCGATATGGCTTTATAGTTCAGCCCCTCCTACAATTATTCTTGGCTCCGTCCCTGGTGGAGGAGGTGGGGTGGGAGAGACGACAGTTGCGCGAGAGTGGGCTGCAAAAAGGAGAAAGAATCCCATGAATGCGGTCTCCGTGGCTGGCATCTTCATTGTGCAGATCCGGCTACATCACCTGCTCGAGGTTGAAATAGTGCCATCCGTTATTGAAAATCAAGATGCAGATCAAGTTGAGCCACCTGATGGAGACGGTCTAAATGGTGACTAAAACTCTTTACTAGGGGGAGGGGTAGCTAAAAGTTGTTTTAGTCCTCCGCGTCCTTATTTATTGCGTGGAGGAAAGAGGAGAAAAGGGGGAAGGAGAGAGAAAAATTTGAAGCTTAATACTTTTTAAATCTCACTTTAGTCTATCTTCCAAATGTAGGGTTACTAAAAAATTTTAATCTAACTAATTTTAATATGGAACTAAATTTTAATATGGAACTAAATGATATTCAAACACTCTCTAAATTTTTGCCGACCAAACAAAATCCAGTCTGTGCATTGATCTATCCTATCGGGTGTGTTGCAAGTTCCTAACGTTCAAATTCAAATAACTTTTTGAAGCAGTAAAATATTTCGAATTTGAAAACTTTGAAC
The DNA here is from genome assembly GCA_947561735.1 of Cenchrus americanus. Taxonomy (NCBI): domain Eukaryota; kingdom Viridiplantae; phylum Streptophyta; class Magnoliopsida; order Poales; family Poaceae; genus Cenchrus; species Cenchrus americanus. The sequence continues at coordinate 265,984,489 of OX387239.1, forward strand.
TAAAGGTTTCATAATTTATGAACATACACAACTTTTATTTAGGTTATTTAGTCATTCGACAAAGTGATAGTAATTTTGTTCACAAATTTTATACCTCTTGTATAGTTTAACTATATGAGAGATATATAGATTTGTGAAGAATGTTATTACCACTATATCAAATAAACAAATGATCAAAATAAAAGTTGTAGATCTTCATAAGTACAACTTTGTCGTTGAAAGTTTTTCAGTTTGAATTACTTTTGTCAAGGAAAAGCACGTATGCATTTTTGAAATTTGAAAATTTGAATTTTTCGAACTACCTCAATTGGAGAAACATTCAAAATACAAGTTGTAGAGCCTACGAAGTTATGAAACTTTGTAGTTCACAACTTTTTTATTTGAAATCATATTGTCAAAGAAAAACTATGTTTGAATCTCTCAAATTTGAAATTCAAATTTGTAAACGACCTTGAATACTCCCAAAATGAAAGTTGTAGGTCTCAGAAAGTTACGAAACTTTGTAGTTGACAAATTTTTAATTTGAATACATTTAAAGTCTTAAAAAAGCAATTTACACTCGGTGTAGTTATAATATGAGGAGAATGTAAACTGGAGTGGACGCATATGAGTGTGTGGTGTAGTGGTAAGGAAGGCTCACATGAGGGGAGGTCGCGGATTTGAACCCCGTTGGCCACGTAGCACCGCGACTTTTTTCTATTTATTTGTACCTTTTCCTAGACAACTTATCTTCGCTATGCCGAGAGCTCTTTTTAACTCACACGTTTGTCGAGAGATCCATGGTCCGACTCTCGGCAAAGAGGTGTTTGCCAAGAAGCCGTGAGAGCTTTACCGAGAGTAAAGTCGAGTGTATCGAGCACTGTTTTTGCAATGAGAGAGATGGTTGGATGGAGAATCATTATACAACTTGTTGTATTTTACGCATACATTATTAGCATTTACTACTTTACGATTTTTAGGAATCACACCAACTTCATCAAAAGCAGGAACAAACTGGAATTAAAAAATGGGTGCAGCAAAACCTGGCCTTCTAGTAATGAGATCAATCAAAATAGATTATGATAAAAACACCTTGTAACTCTTTGAGCTTGGCCTTTTCAAAAGTCTTTCCCACGTTTGTACATAAACTAGATTCCATACCTTCTTCCTGTGTTCAAGTGAATGTAGAGTGTCGGTGCGGAATGTAGTCCCGACACTAACTAGTAGTAAGCGCCAAGGTCTATCCCTCAATGGTCGGTGCTAAGCAACTAAAGACACAAGATTTATCCTGGTTCCGGCCGGGGGTCGTACGTCCAGCAGGGGTGTGCTCGAGGCACTATATTGCTTTACACCGGAGTGCCTGTAGTGGGGCAGCTACAAGCGAGGCGGGAGAGGAGGTGCAGCCTCCAAGTCCCTGGTGGAGTGATTGAAGTGAGTTCAGATGTTGTGGGAGAATTGTGCGTGGTGCGGTTTCGGATGTTTGTGTCTGGATGTCTGATGTCGCATGTCCCCTGCGGCGAGGGGGTTCACCTTCCTTTTATAGACCAAGGAGAGGGCGAATTACAAGCACGCCGCACTATTCAGCTACATGGGGAAGTATGGTGTGCAGCGCCGCAGAGTTGGCGGTCGCCTTGACGGTCCTTGCCACGATCTAGTCATCATGGCGTGTCCTGTACCCAAACAGTGGCAGCTTCGAGGGTAGGGGCGCAGTGGTTGACTGTGGCGTCCTCAGACGGGCTTGAGGAAGCTGTTGACGACGATCCGTACAGGATACAGTGGCAGGCGTGGCGGCGCCCCGTTCTCGCGTGCCTCACGGCGCCGGAGTGGTTGTAACAGTGCCCGGCGTGGTGTTGCGAGCACGGGGGCGGCCGCACAGGACCTACAGTGGCGGGGATGGCGTCCCGCCGGCCTAGCGCCATGACCTGGCCCTGCAAGTTCACGAGAAAGTGGTTCGAGGGTGTGGCCGGCTCCCCTTCGAGGGCGCGGCGCGTTAGCCGTACGGGAGTAGGCGGCGCAGTGCCACGGAGCTGACACTGGCCATATCGCACAGTCCCCCACAGTTGCGGGGATGGGTTCCCCCTAGGGAGTTGGCGCAACAGCGCCGGGGCACGATTCCCAGGCGCATGATGGCGCCGCCCTGCCGTGTCAGAGCATTAAATGTCCGTACCCGCGTGCGGGAGCAGGCGTGTGCGCGAGGGAGTCTCGAGCGAGGCGGAGGCGAACCCTCGAGCGAGGCGGAACCCGCTCGAGGGGGCCGTGAACCCTCGAGCGAGGCGGAACCCGCTCGAGGGAGGTGTGAACCCTCGAGCGAGGCGGAACCTGCTCGAGGGGGCCTTTGAGTGGGCCACTCCGGTGGGTCGCGGGGACCACCGTAGTGGGCCGTGCCCCGTGTGTGCACTTAAGTGAGATGTGTTTAGTTTTGGTTCTTTGTAGATTTTAAGCAGGATTCCCCTGGTTGTTTTAGGGGACCCTCAGGGCTGTCCCCGACAGTAGCCCCCGAGCATCTGCGGGTTTGCCGGCCAGGCTCCCGCAGATGCTGAAGCCTACTGATAGGACATCCTTCCCCCCTGGTTTCTAATGCTTTCCGTGGGGCCGCGTCAGCGGACCCGCGGGTCTAGCCCCCGAAGCCCTGCAGGAGCGTGAGTGCTCCTGTAGGGGTTTACCGTGGAATTTGGTCAGTGGGCGTGGTACATATTCCAACCGGTGTCGGCGATGTTTCAGCGGGCTTCTACGACGCATGCGCAACTGGCACTATCCGCGGCCGGTGCAGCTCAGGAGGTGTAGCCGTGCGTCGAGCCCCCGAGCCTGGGCCCGTTCAAGGCGATCGGGGCGAGCTCTTCGTCTTTTCAAATGCGCCCTCGCCGTCCCTCCGCGGGACGGAGGGTGAGGTTTCCGCAACCCCCATCGATCGGGTCGCGGATTGCGGATTCCTCATTGAGCTGTTAGTGGGTGGTTCGAGTGGACGCCCATGCCCCGTTCGATAAGGGTAGGCTGCGCGGTCCGGAGACGCGTCCATTAAAGCACTTGCGTGGGTTTGCTAGGTGGGGCTCGGTCCCATTCGCTAGGGACCGAGGGCGCGGAAGCTCTCCCTCGGTGGGATCCCCCGGCTAGCTGCCCTCGCTGGCTCTCGAACACGACATGTGGGGCACCCTTGAGCCGGTGGGCTCGAAGAAAGGCTCGAATGAGCGTGCCCTCGTCGTCCCTGACTCTGGTGATCTGGGGCGCCTGTTCGAACTCGTTCGAGGGTCAGGCTCCGAACCTCTGATCAGTAGGGCCGTGCGGGGTAACAGCTGGGTGCTCCCGTCTTTCGCATCTGCGTGTTTCGAGGGTCCATGGCCGTGCCAGCCCCCGAGCCGCTGATCAGTAGCTTTTTGTGAATCGAGGGCACCTGTAGCGCCCGTTTATTTCAAACGGGCTTCGAGGCCACCGGTCGATGTTTGCACCCGTCGAGGGTCGTGTTAATTTGAGCCAGGGGCTCGGACCGCTTCGGGGTCTACCTTACTTAGTAAGGGACAGGACCATTAAATGCTCGCAGTCGTGACTGTAATCTCACGCCGCGGGCGTGCCTTTTCAGGCGCTACGGCCGCGCGCGTAGTGGGCGGAGTAGGCAGGCGGATGTGACCGCCTGCCACGCCCCCCCGGTTACCGCGCCGTGATGATGGCCTGCGGGCGGTTGCGTGGCTGCCGCGGTCGTGGTGAGGCCTGTTCATCAGCGAAGGAATATTCCAGCTGCAGTTAATGCGCGCGGGGCGTGCGCTCCGGAGAGCACGCCCGCAGCCTATAAATCCATGGGAGGGGAATGGGCGGTTTTTACCTTTGCGTTTAGCACTCGTCGTTCTTGCCTCTTGCGCTCTAGCCCCCGAGTCGCTCTCGCCATTGCACCTCTCTCCTCTCGGAGCTCTTCTTGTTCCTTGTACTTCGCCTCTTCGCCCACTCGCATGGCGCCCCAGCAGCCTCTCATCATCATCGACCCGTTGGCGTGGGAGCGCACGACGGTGACACGGCTGGCCCTGAGCCAACTAGTAGCCGGTGGCCAGCTGACGACGAACGAGGATGGACGGCCGGCCGAATGGATTGTGCCGTCGGAAAGGGAGCGAGCGCCCAACCCTCCGAGCGGCTACGTGGTCAGCTTCGTCCGCTTCCACGAGCGTGGCTTCATGGCACCGGCGAGCCGTTTGATGCGGGCACTCTGCCACCACTACGGCGTGGAGCTCCACAACTTCGCGCCAAACGCGATCTCGTAGGCGGCCACATTCGTTGGCGTCCGCGAGGGCTTCCTGAGGATCCCGGTGAACTGGGATCTCTGGGTTCATCTCTTCCGCGCGGAGCTGTACACGCTGCCGACGACGGAGACGAGGACCCGCCGCGCGGTGCGTGCCGGTGGCATGTCGCTCGCCGTGCGGAGCCAGCGCAAGGACGACTACATCCCCTGCATGATGACAACCAACAACGCGGACTGGGAGCGGGGGTGGTTCTACCTCCGCAACACCGAGCCCGGCCTCCCCCCTACACCGGCCTGGTGCTCTGGGAGAGGCCCGCCTCCTGGTACCACGGGGTGTCTCCGCCCCAGCACCAGGAGCGGTTGGACTCGCTCCTGGCCGCACTGAGGAATCTGACGGGCCGCGGGTTGACTGCGGAAGTTGTCCTCGCGCACCTCCACCACCGGCGGATCATTCCCCTGATGGAGAGGCCGCTCCGCATCTACCAGATGACCGAGGATGCGGACCCCGTCGCGTTGGCGAAATCGCGGTCGCTGCCGAGCCCTTTCCCGAGGGAGTACGCGGCCACGCGGGTGCGGCACGCCATCGACCCCAAGTCAGGGCGCTACAACGAAAAGGCCCTGTGGGATCTTGAGATGCTGCCCACTGGCCAGCTGGTGAGCGGAGTTCTTGATTTCATTCCCAGTATCGCCAGCTTTCCGAGTTGTTGACGCGTTTAATGCTTTGCCCGCAGATGGTGCGGGTGAGCGTCGCGAAGTCTGAGCCGCCTACCCCCGCTCCCGCGCACTCGCGCGCGCGGCGCAGCAGCGAGAGCGGGAGCGGGCGGCGCGCAAGAAGGAGCGTGCGACGCGACATCGGAAGCGTCGCGAGCGGAGGAGTGAGGAGTTCCGGCTGCGCGAGCAGCAGGGGCTCTCCTCGCCGGGGACCGAGGAATACTCGTCATCGGACGAGGAGGAGGAAGAGATGGAAGAAGTCAAGGGGCAGGTCCTCCCCGATAGGTGGGAGCCTGCACCCCCGTCACCGGAGCCGGCTCCGGTGGCGAGAGCGGCATCACCTGCGGCGGGCGCAGGGGCGCCCGCCACCGAGCAATCAACAACGGAGGCGGTGCGGGCCGCGGAGCCGTCCGGCGCGCACCTCGGAGGCGTCCATGCGCGCGGTGGAGGCGCCGCGCGCGCGCGGTGGAGATGGCTGAAGGTGCGGCGGCGGTCGCGCCGGCCGCACCCGCAACGTCAGCGGGGACCTCGAGGAAGAGGAAGCGCGCCTTCTCCTCCTTGAGGTCAGAGATCGTCTTTCGAGGGGTTGCGTGCCCGTCAGGCGGGAATCTGACGGTTTGTTTGCATCTCCGCAGGGTGGTTCCAACTGTGCCTCCCCTCGCACCGGCCAAGGTGCTAAGGGCAGATGCGTCCGTCCCTACCCGGCGGCGTTCAGCCGCGGGCGGCGGGGCGAGCGAGGCGGCGACGGCGAGCGCGAGTTCGCGGGGTGCGGCCGAGGGCCTCGAGGCCACAACCGGCGGCCTCGCTCGCCGAGCCGCAGCCGACGGTTGCCGAGGAGTGGCGGCGCCCGGCCGTGGAGGAGGCGCGGCGGGCGGCGGTCGCCGCAGAGGCAAGGCCGGAGGCGGAGGCACGGTCGGCGAGGCCGCTTGCGGCGGCATTGCCGGCGGCGTCTGCCATGGAGGGCCACCGGTGCCCGCGGCCACCGAGACGCGGCCGAGGCGGCCGCCGCGGCGCGCGCGGGAGGCCGCGGCCACGGAGGCGCGGTCGGAGGCGGCGGTGGGGGGGGGGGGGAGTGCCCCCCGTAGTTGCCCCCGAGGGTGACTTGGTTTTCTGGGGAAAGCTGAGTTGCCCTTTTTATTGAATGGTTGCCATTTACATTTGTGCCGCCAACTGGGGTGTTGGGCTTTGCGATTTACAACAGAAAAAACTTGGAAATCCTAGCTAAGGATAGAAGCGACGTAGCTGCTGGATGTTCCAAGCGTTGGTGAGTTCCTCGCCGTCCTCGTTGGCTAGCTTGTACGTGCCGGGCTTGAGCACCTTCACCACGACGTAGGGTCCCTCCCACGGAGGTGATAGCTTGTGGCGTCCTCGGTTGTCTTGTCGTAGCCTTAGGACCAAATCCCCTCACTGAAGTCCCGCCGGCGCACCTTTCGAGCTTGGTAACGCCTTAGGGACTGCTGGTATCTTGCGGAGTGCATCAAGGCCACGAGGCGCGCTTCATCCAGCTGGTCCAGTGAGTCCTCGCGGGCCCGCTGGTTGGTGTCCTCGTCATAGCCTCGCACCCTGGGTGACCCATATTCTAAGTCCGTGGGGAGGACGGCCTCCGCGCCATGGACTAGAAAGAACGGGGTGAACCCAGTGGCTCTGCTTGGGGTGGTCCTTAGGCTCCACACGACCGCGGGCGCTTCTCGGAGCCATTTCCGACCAGACTTGTTCAGCTGGTCGAAAATTCTGGGCTTGAGGCCTTGTAGGATCATGCCGTTGGCACGCTCCACTTGGCCGGTTGGTCCGTGGGTGTGCCACGGCCGCCCACTCCACACGGATGTGGAATTTGTCGCAAAACTCCGTGAATTTCCCTGCCCGTGAACTGGGACCCGTTGTCGGTGATGATGGAGTTCGGCACTCCAAAACGATGGACGATGTCGGTGAAGAACGTCACCGCTTGCTCCGCCCGGAGGTTCGTGATGGGGCGTACCTCCACCCATTTGGAAAATTTGTCAATCGCGACCAACAGGTGGGTGAAGCCCCCGGGCGCCTTTCGCAAGGGCCCGACGATGTCCAGCCCCCCACACGGCGAAAGGCCATGTAATGGGGATGGTCTGCAGGACGTGCGCAGGGAGGTTGGATTTACGGGCGTAGAACTGGCACCCTTCGCAGGTGTGCACGATCTCGCTGGCGTCGGCGACCGCGGTGGGCTAGTAGAAGCCCTGGCGGAACGCGTTGCCTACGAGGGTGCGGGGGCGCGGCATTGTGGCCGCAGATGCCCGCGTGAATGTCCCGGAGGAGCTCGCGCCCCTCGGGGATGGGCACTGTTGACGGTTAATAATTGTATCAAAGTTCGTTCGTGACTCGCAAGCGTACAAGTCTCCCGTCGTAGTCAAGGGATCCTTCTTCCCTCGAGTGGTGAACCCAAGGTATCGAATCCGTGGAACAAATGTGTGACGCAAGACTTAATCTATTAAAGCCAAATAACTTCAATCTTCAATAAAGAACCTAATGCATCTAAGTAAAAGACACAAAACGAATCTAATCTACTAAAAACCGGAGAAAACAAAGTAAGATTGGGTAGATAAACCGATCTAGAGGGATCGGGATAAGCCTTTTGTTGAAGTTCCAAGCAAGAGAAGAAGTAGCAAATCGAATCTTAATAAAAGCCTCTTTAAATCGTGGTTTCCCGTCCAAATCCGAAAACATCCGCCTTTCGAGACCCCCGTTCTGCCACAACGTATCCCTATTCATGCGGGGAGCTTAGGGCGAGTCAAAAGACAAGTCGAGATTCTTTCGGAAGATCCGGCGTGTACCTCTAGCCACCGCGACTACAAGAACACCCTATGTAATCTATCGCGCGAATAGAATTGGAATAAGCAAAGCCGATCGAAAAACGAAATCTTCGAGGAAACACTTGATCGCTGGGAAAAGATTCAACTTGATAATTCAACTATAACAATGATACATACACAAGATCACCATCGGGATCCTTCCTTGATCTTGCTTCTAGCTCCGGGAACTCCGACGTGGTCTTCCGTGCAAGGTTCCCACGTCGGCTAGGGGAACCCTAGTCAACTAGCTCGACCCTCTCCTCTCCGAGATGGTGTCCCTCTCTTCTCTCGCTTCTCGGCGGCCGAAGACGAAATCTTCTCTACGTGGCTCTCGGTCAGGGGACTATAAATAGCCCGATTGGCGGCTAGGGCAAAGGAGAGCGAATTTGGGCCCAAAATGGGCCCGGGCCGACCGGACCGGCCGGCCGGCCCGGGCCCATTTAGGCCGCACCCGTGGGCTCCTTTGCCCCACGTCGGTTCCCTTGCTTCCCGGATGTTTCCCCCTTCGCATGTAGGTCCATGTCATCGGTTTCTCTCCGAATTGGACTCAACTCCTTGTCTTGCAAGATTCAAAGCACTTTTCTCCGGTCGTGTCCCCGGAGTCCGTCGTCTTCTCGGATCAAGTCCCCCGCTTCTTGGAGTTAAGTTTTCTTCATTGCATGACTTGTTCGGGGCTTCAAGGTCTTGTCATGAGGTGCTTGATGAACTTATCCCGAAAGTCTTGCATTCAACACTAAAACCCTGCATAAACATTAAACTCCAAAACCGACATGCACACGTGAACTTGTTATACCACGGGGTTAGTACCAATGGATAAGGTATAAAACTCATGCCAACACCGAAGGTAAACTCATGGCTAGGTTGACGGATTTTCACCGTCAACATCTCCCCCATGCTTAAACCTTGCTCGTCCTCGAGTAAGCCTTTGATGGATATCATCATTGCCAAACAATGTTTAAACTTTGCACTTGATCACACATGAGAAAACATAATGCCCTCAAAATTTTAATTCATTAAAGTTCCATAATGTGCTAGCCTTCATCTCTGCGGAGGGTAGATTCTTATTAAGCTTATCCCACAAGTATTAACATGCTCACAAAGTTTTAAATAGATCTCAGAATTTTTGAAATAAAGAACGAGAATAAGAAAAGCTAAACCAAATTCACAAATTTAAATCATCTCGTATATTGCTCATGAACTCTCATCTCACTTGTCTCAAGCCTATATATTCTACTCCTTTCCCTCTCATAAATATGTGGTAGGCTTTATATGGAGCTTTGGGAAAGTTTAGTCCTAACAAGATTTTATAAATGAGGTGTTGTCAAAACAAGACAAGCTTCTCATGGTCTTACCGAGACTCGTCAAAAAGGTCATTGGAAAATAATGTTAAATCAAGGAGGGGAAAGAGAAAAATACACACACTTTTAGATAAGTGGACATGTGCAAATGGCAAAGAGTGATTCCAAGGCACAAAGGAAGTCCTCGTTATCGGATTGCACATGGTTGGAAAAATGAGAATGGATCTTTTTAACTTGAAGCCTTGAATGCACTTTTAGAGAGCCGGGGAGTTCACTTTACGCACATTTTTTTTTCTTTCTCATAGTTCTCATTCTTTTCTTTCTTTCTTTCTTTCTTTCATATATATATTTATTTATTTATTTACCTTGAAAGTCATGAGTATCGCTGGATTTTTTTCTTTCATCATCATTTTTTTTAAAATATTCCCCTTTGAACTCTAAAACTGCACCGTACCTACCTCCTCCCCCATGCTTAGACGTTGCTCGTCCTCGAGCAAAGAGGCGAAAAATAAGGTAGGTACCGGAGATATTTTTCCTTGGAGAGATACTTGAAATCTTCAATGTTGGCACCGTCTTGCGATCTTCCTTGAATTGATGATCCATTCTCAACAATAGGTTGTGGTCAAGGAGGTAATCACAAAAGATGATATTTGGTTTAAGGGTGGATATCCGGCGAAGTTTGTGAGATCACCGATGCGGGGATACACAATGCACGGATAAAAGGCTAGCAAAAAGATAGATACGCAAAAATGGAATGACCAGCTTCTTAGTCTCGGGCCGCAGAAATCATGGCCTGCAATAACTCACTCAAAAATAAATCTTGTACACTAAGGTTTATGCACTCAAATATATATAAGGCTTTGAATAGGTTGAGCAACACACAAGTGATATTTGTGACAAGGTTAGCAATATTTTTGAGCATAAAAGACATCTTTAATCTATTCATAACTTGAGAGCACATAAAACACTATGGGTCTTTATTTTAATCATGACCTCCGCTGAAAATTAAGCTAGCATTTAAATAAATTCAGATCTGTATTTTTAAGAGAGCACTAGCTTAAACATGCATAAATCAATTACAAAGATGAACAAAGCTGCAATTTTAATCATATATCATCATGGCACGAATTTTGTAACTTTTCCAATGATATAATCAAGGTGGTGTCTTTATTAATGGTGACATCAAGTTGAAATACAAACTGAAAATAAACAAACATGCTTGCTGAAATTTAAATAAAAACAGAAAATACTACGCAAACACACATAAGCAAAAGCTGAAAATTACAGAGAAAAAGAAAAGAAAAGAAAACTAAAGTTCCTAAATCTTCTAGTCCTCCGCCGGTGGTTGATGTTGATAATCTTGACAATAATACCCTTGCTCATAATACGATTGGACGCTTCCTCCGACAAATTGATTTGGCTCCACAAGGTGAAGGCGTCCAAGTTCAAAGGCAATATTTGCGTTGCCTTCACCGAGTTGAGCTGCGTTAGCTTGGATGGCTGCGATGTTTTGAGCATTTCTTGCAGCATACCCTCCAATAATGGCCATGCTTTGTTGTGGTTGGGGATGATGAGCGTAGGACTCCGCGAAGTTAGCGTTGGGCACAACATAATTTTGTGGGGGTACCGGTGCACCACCCCCCATGCTTGTCCTTGTGACCCTCCGTAATAACTTGGCGGAGGAGGGACCCCGCCGAATGGTTGCACATTGGGTTGTGCTCCACTCGCTTGTGCGGAGGATGTTCCCTCCTCTACGATTCTTCCTCTTTTGTTCTTCCTTGCAGGGACAAGTAGTCCCTCTTCCAACCAATCTTCCCTTCCTTCGGTGAAAAGCCTAAGCCTCTCATTCGGAAGGGGTAGGTTCACTATGGCCAACCGATAACCTCCTCTCTCATCTCCACTAATGTATTTGCCTTGCCGCAAATACTCAAAACCGAGAGAGGTACCACGCAAAAGGTGAGCGGGGTTTCTAGCGATCCCCGGCCGCAAGGAAAAGGCCAACATGGAGAGGTAACACCCCGAACCAATATTACCCGCCCCCGATGTTGCTTCACAACACCAACGGTTGATCATGAGGTAAGAGGGGTCTATTGGCTACCTGGCAATCAAAGCCGAGTATAGCCAATTCAACTCCGTGTCGGTCACCTTTGTTTCCTTCATCCTCCCCAATACCCTCTTGCACATCCAAGAGTGAAATATCCGAATAATGGGGTTGCGGATGCAATTGTGTTGTTGATGGGCTTCTCCGGAGATCATGTTCCAAAATCCCGCCAACATGCCGGGTGGCACGTCAACTTTCTCCGGAGCTCCCTTGTGGAATCCAAGCAGCTCCCTAACGTGCTCGTAGGGAACCACTTGTTCGATTCCCTCCAAACGGAATGACAAGCTTTGCACCCCATCATCATCAACGATGGGTGCAATAGTCATCAAAATTTCCAAGGCGTAACCCAAATGGGTGTCCACCGATATTCCATTGGAGAACTGCACCCATCCGAGGTGCCTCAACATATAGTATATGTCGGTGCTAAAACCCAAGGTGTAGAGTGCTTGGTCGTCGAACTCGACGTTCGGCACAAGCCTCTTCTCAAGATTGGCGAGCCTCTCCTCCTCCTCCGCCGACAAGATGATGAAGCCGTACGAAGAGTGTGTCGGGGTGTAAGGAGGTGGTGCGGTTGAGCGAGTCGATCGTCGTGGTGGCGCGGGCTGCTCCTCCGTGTGCCCACGAGGTTCGGTGAACCTCATGGAAGTGCTTCTCGCAGCCCTCATACCACCAAGGAGGAGAGCGTCGTTCCTCCTCGGTGGTGCCGTGTCCGTCTCCATGCTCCGGGGAGACTCGGAAACCGAGTGCCTCCTCGAAGACGTGGTTGATGACGGCTTGGATGACGACGAACTCTTCTTCTTGGAGAAGAGACTTGTGGTCTTCTTCCACATGGTTGCTGCACTCTTTCTTCAACTAAAATTCCGGGTTGCAACCGGTAAACTAGGCACTTAAACTCTTTGCTTCGAATGTGGACTTTGAGTGGATTAAGGATGTGGATTTTTTTCTTGAGCTATCAAGCTTGGGATGGTTGGCTAAGTCTACGGAGGTTCTGAGCACACAAACTTGAACACACAAACAAGGGAAGGAGAGGGAAGCTTGCCTGCAGAAAACGGGAGCCGGGGGGCTCCTTAAATAGGTCGAGCCGGCCGGCTCGGGCCGGCCGGCCCGGGGGTCCTCTGGTTCCTCCCCGCCGCGTCTTTCTCCCCAAAGACGATCATTTCGCCTCTGCAACTTTCCCCGCCCGCGTGCTCCACGAGTTGCACCGCCCAAACGCTCTCGTCCACTCCTTTTCTTGAATTATTGGTCCTCCCACTTGATGCTCCATGCTTTGGGTCATGTCCATGCTCCCTAGCTCCACTTTCTTCACATGCCACCATGAAAATCCTGCAAAGTTGATGCTTGCTGCCCACCATGCTTGTCCTTTGCATGTGGAATTGGTGAAAGTTGATAAAAGGGAATCCAATGGTGCATGCATGATTAATTCAAACTAGATTGCCTCCATTTAGGTGTGTTTAAGGTTAAGCACTCCTCTAATTCGATATTTAAAATATTTTTCAGAGCCATGCAAGAGCTCAAGCATAATTTTAGAGAAGTTTTTAAACCATTAAAAACAAATGTAAGTCGAAAATTTTTTTCGACTACGTCAATTTCGGTCTCACCGGTATAGTTTGCTTTCATCGGTTGAGAGCGAACGTTTTCCCGGCTTGATCATGGGGGCATAGGTTTAGGTTCTAAATTTGGCTAAACAAGAAAGATTTTGAATAAAACAAAATTAGAATAGGCTTAGAAAAATTCTAATCCTACGAAAACCAAGGATAAAGATTTTTAAAACCAACCAAAAGCTTTGATTTCTAGGTTCACGCGAGTCCTACCACGTGCTGAATTTTATTAACACTTAAACATAAATCGTGGCTCTACTCGTGTGGTTTTAGCATGAAAAATAAGTCAACCTAAGCACCATAATGAGGGTGAAAGGTTGAGTTAAGGTTCTGAAATTATTTGGTTGAGGGTTTCTCGAAAAGAAAAGAATCAAACAAGCACATAGGAGGGTTCATGCAAAGGGTTTATGATAAAGCAAACATTCAATCAAGAATTATGTCTCTAATATTGTTCAACCACTTCTAAGTCTAATGTCTTTGCGTAATAAAACTCAAAAACTAAATTATTAAAAATACTCGAAAAAACCCGGAATCGGGTTGTTCTCCCGTAGCTTATTCTTGACTCGACGAAACGGGTTGCCTCCCGCCTAGCGCTTCGTTTATAGTCTATAGCTAGACTTCTTCACTTGATTACTCCGGATCAACGCTCTTTGCGGGCGTTGCAATCTTGGGTACCCACTTTCGCACCATCTTGGGCGCGGGCTTGTCTTCCGGCTTAGTTGGCTTAGTCATTTTTTTGGTCTTCACAGGCGGCTTCTCTTCCTTTGTCTTGACGGATGCAACACCTTCTTTGATTTTCGTTACGTTCATTTTTTTCGGCTCCTTCTTCTTTTTCAGCCCCTCCGTTTGTTTTGGTTCTCCCTTCACTCCAATCATGTTGCATGCCTCAATCCTTGGACGGAACTTGAAGGAACTCCTTTTCTCCGTTGATATCGAACATGATCTCCCCCTTGCCAACATCAATAGTAGCTCCCACGGTCTTGAGGAACGGCCTCCCTAGGATGAGCGGCGGCTTCTCCCTCGCTCCCATCTCGAGCACAACGAAGTCGACGGGGACGAAGTGGTGTCCAATCTTCACGGGTACATCTTCGGCAATGCCTAAGGGATAGCGAATGGAGTTGTCTCCCAACTCCAAACATATTCCCGTAGGCTCCATCGATAGGCGTAGCTTCTCGAACACATCCCTCGGCATGACACTCACACTAGCTCCAAGGTCGCATAACGCCTTCTCGAAGTTGAAAGAACCAACTGAACATGGAATTGTGGGGCACCCGGGTCTTTTTTGCTTCTCTAGCCCATAAGCAATAGCTGCACTACACTCCTCGGACATTTTGACATGATCTACCCCGAGTGTTGCTATCTCATATTTATTTGCAAGTATGTCTTTAAAGTAACGAGAATATGTAGGCACTTGTAGGGCATCTAGTAATGGCATGTTGATGCTAAGTCTACGCACAACTTCCACAAACTTCTCGAAGTGGTTGTCAAGTTTACCTCGGAAGTAGCGTGGCTTGAGTTGCGGTATCCTCGTGTCTTCCTCCGGCATCTCGAATTCGGGTTCCTCGGTGACGATCCCCGTAACCTTCTCTTTAGCAATTCCCTCCACCTCGGTGGACGGTTTAAGCTTCCTTGCTCCCGCGGAACGTTCCGGATTTTCGGTCTCCTTCCCCGAACGTGTTTGAATGGCCTTCGCCGATTCGGGACATTTGGGTTGTCCCGGAAGCTTCCCTTCATCATTAGTGAGGCGCCCCGCAAGTTGTCCAACTTGCGTCTCGAGCATCTTCATCATGTTGAGCACTTGATGATTGGAACTTCCGACCTCCGTCACTTTGCTATCGATGTTCTCCAACACCTTGTCTATGGTCTTGAACTTGGTGACGGTGTCCTTGTTGATCTTAGCTTGCTCATCCATGAACTCCTTCAATTGTATCCGAAGCGGAACCGCGTTAGGAATAGATGAGCTTGCATTAAATTGAGGCCTACCTTGCCCGTAGCGGAAGTTCGGCAATTCTCCCTTCCTCATGTAGTCGAGCACTTTGGCTTCCTCAGGACAATCTTTGCGGACATGGCCATACTCTCCACATTCTTCGCATGTGGACCTTGCTTCGGCGGCCTTCAAGTCTTGAGCCTCTTTCTTTTCCATCTCCATCTTCTCCAACCTCCTCATGAGCGAGTCGATCTTGCCCTCAAGTATGTCTTCCTTCTCCACTTGCAAGACTCCTTTGACGTTCCCCATGGGTTGAGCCGGATGTAGGCGCCGGATGACGCCCACGTGTCATTATCCGCGACCTTCTTGAATAGCGTGAAAGCTTCCGTCGGTGTAAGCTCGATGATAGATCCTCCCGCCGATGCATCGATGATCGTTCTTGACGCCATGGTGAGTCCTTGATAGAACTTTTGCACGAGGTCTTCTTTCGGGAACTTGTGATGTGGAACCGCCCGGTGTACTCGTTGAAGCGCTCGAATGCCTCCGAGATAGTTTCCGTAGGATATTGAACAAAGGTGGCAATCTTATTACGCAAGCTTTGAGTTTTACCCGTGAGTAGTATTCCTTCATGAAAGCCTTCATCAACGTGTTCCAATTTTGCACCGTCTCCGCCGGTTGAGAGTGGAACCATTGCAAAGCCTTCCCGAGTAGTGAGAACGGAAAAAGCCTCGCCCTCATTTGGTCTTGAGTCACCCCATCCATGTTGAAAGTCTGACATAGTTGAATGAATGCTTGGAGGTGAAGGTTCGGATCCTCTTTGCCGGTGAAGGGTGAATGTTGCACCATGCGGATTGTTGAGGTCTTGATCTCGAACGGTCTTCCGATCTCCTCGAGGTTCAAGATTGGTAGGTCGATGATGTCTGGGGTGCATAGCTCCCCAATCTTGCGTTCTTCCGGTGGTTGGTCACCCATTGGTGGAAGTCGATTCTCCCGCGGACTTTGAGGTGGTGAATTCTTCGGAGATTCTTGCGATCCTTTGTCTTCCGACTCCGAATCTACAAAATCCAGCTTTTTAGCTTGATGTGCTTCGCGTCTCCTTAGCCTGTAAAGTTTTTCTGGATCATCCACAAAATTATTGGGTTTGTTGGAGAGGTAGCCGTCCATCTCCTGTTAGGGTTAGCAATAAACAAAGTATGCAAAAACTAGAAAACAAAACAAATCTATAAAGACTAGAGTTAGACAAACTAGATTAGATGTATTTTGAGGATGATCAATATTTAGTAGATGCAAAAATAAAAACAAAAAGAATACTGAAAATTACAAAAAAAGCGATAAAAAATCAAATCTTGATCACTTGTTCCCCGGCAACGGCGCCAGAAAAAGGGGCTTGTTGACGGTTAATAATTGTATCAAAGTTCGTTCGTGACTCGCAAGCGTACAAGTCTCCCGTCGTAGTCAAGGGACCCTTCTTCCCTCGAGTGGTGAACCCAAGGTATCGAATCCGTGGAACAAATGTGTGACGCAAGACTTAATCTATTAAAGCCAAATAACTTCAATCTTCAATAAAGAACCTAATGCATCTAAGTAAAAGACACAAAACGAATCTAATCTACTAAAAACCGGAGAAAACAAAGTAAGATTGGGTAGATAAACCGATCTAGAGGGATCGGGATAAGCCTTTTGTTGAAGTTCCAAGCAAGAGAAAAAGTAGCAAATCGAATCTTAATAAAAGCCTCTTTAAATCGTGGTTTCCCGTCCAAATCCGAAAACATCCGCCTTTCGAGACCCCCGTTCTGTCACAACGTATCCCTATTCATGCGGGGAGCTTAGGGCGAGTCAAAAGACAAGTCGAGATTCTTTCGGAAGATCCGGCGTGTACCTCTAGCCACCGCGGCTACAAGAACACCCTATGTAATCTATCGCGCGAATAGAATTGGAATAAGCAAAGCCGATCGAAAAACGGAATCTTCGAGGAAACACTTGATCGCTGGGAAAAGATTCAACTTGATAATTCAACTATAACAATGATACATACACAAGATCACCACCGGATCCTTCCTTGATCTTGCTTCTAGCTCCGGAACTCCGACGTGGTCTTCCGTGCAAGTTTCCCACGTCGGCTAGGGGAACCCTAGTCAACTAGCTCGACCCTCTCCTCTCCGAGATGGTGTCCCTCTCTTCTCTCGCTTCTCGGCGGCCGAAGACGAAATCTTCTCTACGTGGCTCTCGGTCAGGGGACTATAAATAGCCCGATTGGCGGCTAGGGCAAAGGAGAGCGAATTTGGGCCCAAAATGGGCCCGGGCCGACGGATCGGGCCGGCCGGCTCCGGGCCCATTTAGGCCCAGCCCGTGGGCTCCTTTGCCCCACGTCGGTTCCCTTGCTTCTCGGATGTTTCCCCCTTCGCATGTAGGTCCATGTCGTTGGTTTCTCTCCGAATTGGACTCAACTCCTTGTCTTGCAAGATTCAAGACTTTTCCGGGTCGGTCCCCGGAGTCCGTCGTCTTCTCGGATCAAGTCCCCGCTTCTTGGAGTTAAGTTTGCTTCATTGCATGACTTGTTCGGGGCTTCAAGGTCTTGTCATGAGGTGCTTGATGAACTTATCCCGAAAGTCTTGCATTCAACACTAAAACCCTGCATAAACATTAAACTCCAAAACCGACATGCACACGTGAACTTGTTATACCACGGGGGTTAGTACCAATGGATAAGGTATAAAACTCATGCCAACACCGAAGGTAAACTCATGGCTAGGTTGACGGATTTTCACCGTCAACAGGCACGCATCGCTGCAGGATGCCGGAGGCGGCGCGCTTGTACAACTCGCCGTCGACGAGGGCGAAAGATTTGGCCATCCTGGCGATGCGCCTGGCCTCGGACCGGTCCGAGGGGAGTTCCCCTCGGTCCATCCAGGCGATGTATTTGTCGCGCCAGTCCGCCCCGCTCCGCTCGCCCGCCGCCGCTCCTCGTCGAAGCGGAGGAGCCGTTGCTGGACGGCGCGGGAGTGAGGTAGGATGTCAAGGGAGTGCTCGACGACCTCCCTCGGGATCCCTAACATGTCCGAGGGGCTCCACACGAAGATGTCGGCGTTGGCGCGGAGGAAGTCGAAGAGCACCACTTCCTATTTCGGGTCGAGGGTTGAGCTGACCCTCAACGCCTTGCCCTCGGGGGCAGCAGGGTCGAGGGGTACTTCCTTGGTCTGCTCCGCAGCCTCGAAGCTGCTGGCGTGCTTGGCGGTGGAGTTGAGGTCTTCGTTGACCATCTTCTCCAAGTTAGCCACCAGCGCTTCATCCAGCGCTAGGGCCTCGGCGTGCTCCACGCACTCGACGTCGCAGTCGAAGGCGTGCTCGATGGACGAGCCCACGGTGATGACGCCGTTGGGGCCCGGCATCTTCATCTTGAGGTAGGTGTAGTTGGGGACTGCCATGAACTTGGCGTGGCTGGGCCGGCCAAGTATGGTGTGGTACGCGCCCCTGAACCCCACCACCTCGAAGGTGAGCATCTCCTTGCGGTAGTTGCTCGGAGTGCCGAACCAAACGGGCAGGTCGATCTGCCCGAGGGGCTGGACGTGCTTGCCCGGCGCGACGCCATGGAACGGCGTCGTGCCGGGGCCGCAACTCGGTCCAACCCGATCCCCGCCCGAGCGCGGCGTGTGCGCGTAGAGGATATTGAGGCTGCTGCCTCCGTCCATTAGGACCTTCGAGAACCGCGTTCCCAATGACCGGGTCGACCACCAGTGGGTACTGGCCCGAGTTAGGGATGCGGTTCGGGTGATCCTCGCGGCTGAAGGTGATGGCATCCTCCGACCAGTCAAGGAAGGAGGGAGGTGCTTTCTCTGCGGCGAGAACCTCGTGCCGCTCCCGCTTGCGCTGGCGGCTGGACATGTCGACGGTCGGCCCCCCGAAGATGAGGAACACGTTCTCCACAGCGGGGAAGCCGCCGGCGTCACCATCACCCCTGTCCTTCTTGGCTTCGGCGTCCTTCGCGGTGGCGCGGCCGTAGAACCGCTTGAGCAAGTCGCATTGCTCGAGGGTGTGGTTCACTGGTGTCTTGTGGTAGGGACATGGCTTCTTTAGCATGTCGTCGAACACCCCCGACCCTCGAGGGGCTGATCGAGGGCCCCGTCGAGCCGGGTCAACAGCAAGGGCCTTGGCGTCGTTGCCGTCGCGTCCCTGCTCGCGCGCCTCACGACGCGGCTTCTTCCCCTTCTTGCCCCACTTGTCCTTCCGGTGGAGCTCCTTGGACTTGCTGCCCTCCGCGGGCGCGTAGTCCGTGCGCTTGCCCTTCTTGCCGTTGAAGATCGCCCCCACCGCCTCTTCGCCTGAGGCAAAACTGGTGGCGATATCGAACAATTCGTTCGAGTCGACCGGCAGGCTGCGCCCCAACTCGCGCACGAGGTCTCGACACGTGGTTCCCTCGAGGAAGGCGTGCACAATCTCAGATTGTGCCACGCTCGGGAGCTCCGTGCAGCGCTTGGAGAAGCGCCGTATGAAGTCCCGGAGCGAATCGCCGGGCTTCTGGGTGTAGGAGCGCAAGTCCCAGGAGTTCCCAAGGCGCACGTACGTGCCCTGGAAGTTGCAGACGAACGTGCGGACCAAGTCATCCAAGTTGTGGATCTGACTGGCCGGCAGATGCTCGAGCCACGTCCGGGCCGAGTCGGCGAGGTGCAGGGGGAGGTTGCGAATGATGACCTCGTCACTAGTGGCTCCGTCCAGCTGGCACGCCAGGCGGTAGTCGTTGAGCCACACGCGGGGATCCGTCTCCCCGTTGTACTTGACGATGGTCGTAGGCTGGCGGAAGCGCTGGGGGAAAGCCGCTGCGCGGATCTCCCGGCTGAACACGCGGGTCCCCGGGGGTTCCGGCGTTGGCGAGCAGTCTTCATCGCTGTCGTAGCGTCCACCCCGTCGGGGGTGGTAGCCTGCGGCCGCCCGCGCCTCTGCTTTGCTCGTCCGCCGAGCGTTGATGACATTGCGGGCGTTGCCGTCTCGCGCCTACCCACGTGTGTCGAGGAGTCGCTCCTTGGCCGGCGTGCGCCCCGGGTTGGCAGGGTGCTCCGTTGCTCTACCCGCATGTACCGAGGGTTCGGGCCCCTGCGCGCCCCTATCGTCCCGCGCGTCCCCCTGGCCGGCGGATGCGGGACGCCGAGCTCTCGGCCTGCTGAACGGCCGCTTGCTCGATGAGCGTCTGCGCCTCACGGTGCAGGTTGTGCGCCTCGGGTGTCGAGGGGGCGGCCATGGCCCGCAGCAGCGTTGCGGCGGCAATGAGCTTTTGGCTCGCTCGCGGAGGTGTATCTGGTTGTCGACGTTGAAATCGGCGTTAATGCGGTCGCGGGCCTGTATGCCCAGCTCACGCGCGCGTTCGCCGCGCGCAGAGGCTTCCCCCGCCATAGAGGCGCGGAGCAAAACCGCACCGTTCGATACTCTTCCGCCAGCTTGGCCTCGAGCTCGCGGGCTTGGGCCAGCTGCGCGTTGATATCGGCCCCTGTTGGGGGTGAAGGAGCAGGGGCGCTTGGCCCCGCAGCCAGGCGCGAAGCGGTCCCTAGAGCGGGCGGAACCTCTCCATCGCCGGTGCCCGTTGCGCCGGTGGCATTTGCTGGGTCGTTGGCGATGACGACGCAGCACTCCCACGCAGGGCGTAGCTCCCCGCGCTGGAGTCGTCAGAGCAGCCGAACCAGTAGTCCGCGGCGTCGAGGAATCACCTGAACATTACTGGGTCCGGTACGTCGGAGAAGTCCCACTCCGCGTACCCGTGCGAGGTAGCGGGTGGCAACGCATCGAGAGAGCCCAGGGACGACTCGTCACCGGCTGAAGCGCTAGGATCCCTGGCAACAAAAACGTGGCGGCCAGGGGGAACCCTGCGCATCGTGGTGCTGGCGCTGGCATTGGCGGTGTAGGCCGCCGTGGCGCCTCGCACACCGATGGGGAAGCGCGGCCCGGAGACCGTGCGCTCCCCCGCCGGGCGGCCGCGTCGTCGTGCGACGGGCGCGCCGCGTTGCGACGCGCTCGCCGTGCCGTCGCTCCGACCGTGCCCGGCGCGAGCTGCGGCCGGAGCGGCGGCGGCGCCGTGACGCCGATGGGCTGCGGCGTCCGTGCCGGGCGGCGCTGGTGTCGCGGCGACTCGTGCAGCGGCGACCGGGGCGGACCCCGCTTGGCGTCGTGCGCGAATTTCCTCACGGTTGGTGAGGCGCATCAGGTAGCCGTTCCCCGTAGCCTGGAAGTTCAGGCTCCCGAACCGGATTTCGAACCCGGCGGGGAGGGGGTCCCAGCTTCCCATGGAGTAACGCGTGCCGCGGTACTCGGTGCGAATCACCATGGAGGGAGTTGATGGCGGATTGACCTTCAGCGCTCGCGTGCCCCGCGGTGG
Source organism: Cenchrus americanus (assembly GCA_947561735.1). Taxonomy (NCBI): domain Eukaryota; kingdom Viridiplantae; phylum Streptophyta; class Magnoliopsida; order Poales; family Poaceae; genus Cenchrus; species Cenchrus americanus. Next base: position 266,005,505 of record OX387239.1, read on the forward strand.
GCGCCAACTGTCGGTGCGGAATGTAGTCCCGACACTAACTAGTAGTACGCGCCAAGGTCTATCCCTCAATGGTCGGTGCTAAGCAACTAAAGACACAAGATTTATTCTGGTTCCGGCTAGGGGCTGTACGGCCAGCAGGGGTGTGCTCGAGGCACTATATTGCTTTACACCGGAGTGCCTGTAGTGGGGCGGCTACAAGCGAGGCGGGAGAGGAGGTGCGGCCTCCAAGTCCCTTGTGGAGTGATTGAAGTGAGTTCAGATGTTGTGGGAGAATTGTGCGTGGTGCGGTTTCGGATGTTCGTGTCTGGATGTCTGATGTCGCATGTCCCCTGCGGCGAGGGGGTTCACCTTCCTTTTATAGACCAAGGAGAGGGCGAATTACAAGCACGCCGCACTATTCAGCTACATGGGGAAGTATGGTGTGCATCGTCGCAGAGTTGGCGGCCGCCTTGACGGTCCTTGCCAGGATCTAGTCATCATGACGTGTCCTGTACCCGAACAGTGGCAGCTTCGAGGGTAGGGGCACAGTGGTTGACCGTGGCGTCCTCAGACGGGCTTGAGGAAGCTGTTGACGACGATCCGTACAGGATACAGTGGCAGGCGTGGCGGCGTCCCGTTCCCACGTGCCTCACGGCGCCGGAGTGGTTGTAACAGTGCCCGGCGTGGTGTTGCGAGCACGGGGGCGGCCGCACAGGACCTACAGTGGCGGGGATGGCGTCCCGCCGGCCTAGCGCTATGACTTGGCCCTGCAAGTTCACGAGAAAGTGGTTCGAGGGTGTGGCCGGCCCCCCTTCGAGGGCGTGGCGCGTTAGCCGTACGGGAGTAGGCGACGCAGTGCCACAGAGCTGACACTGGCCATATCGCACAGTCCCCCACAGTGGCGGGGATGGGTTCCCCCTAGGGAGTTGGCGCAACAGCGCCGGGGCACGATTCCCAGGCGCATGATGGCACCGCCCTGCCGTGTCAGAGCATTAAATGTCCGTACCCGTGTGCGGGAGCAGGCGTGTGCGCGAGGGAGTCTCGAGCGAGGCGGAAGCGAACCCTCGAGCGAGGCGGAGCCCGCTCGAGGGGGCCGTGAACCCTCGAGCGAGGCGGAACCCGCTCGAGGGAGGTGTGAACCCTCGAGCGAGGCGGAACCTGCTCGAGGGGGCCTTTGAGTGGGCCACTCCGGTGGGTCGCGGGGACCACCGTAGTGGGCCGTGCCCCGTGTGTGCATTTAAGTGAGATGTGTTTAGGTTCGGTTCTTTGTAGATTTTAAGCAGGATTCCACTGTTTGTTTCAGGGGACCCTCAGGGCTGTCCCCGACATAGAGCTCGACCTCATTTTAGAAGTAATAGTTTGCAACAAAAGGAGACGGTCTCCTTTACTCTTCGTTGCTGCTGCTGCTGCTCATGCTTTAACAGTTAACACAAATCCTACGAACAACATGGCTTTCGAGGTTTTGCTCATAATACCAATGATACATTATTATTCTCTTTACGAAACAAAATGAACAAGTTAAGCTTCAAATGTAGCATTTTGATCTCACATGTCTCCTCCATTGTGAAATCGATTTAACACTTTATTTTTCAGATATGGTAAAAGTAGAGTGTGTCTACAGGTCACATGTGTGAAATAAGGGGTCTGCTCACACGAATTTTACAACTTTTACACCTCAGATCTATTATTTTTACCCGTTCTCCCTCCCTTCATTATCCCCTCCCCATCCCACCCCACCCGCCCAGGATTTCCGCGCGCCGCCCCCGGATCCCGCCCCGCCCGCTGCCCCTCCCCTCCACCCAGCCCCCGCCCGGGTCCGCCGGCGTCGACCGCCCCGCCTCCAACCCCAACCCCCGCCTCTCCCACCACCACCCCTCCCTCATCTTCCGCTCCCGCCGCCTCGGCCCGCTCCGTCTCCGGCGGCCGGCGCCGTCGTCGACGATGCCGCCGTCTCTAGCTCCCGCCGCCGTCGTCTCCTTCTCCAACTTCGGTGAGTCTCCGACCGACGCCTCCGTCTACTCCCCCGCCCGGCCTCGGCCCCAACCGCCGTCCTCCGCCACACGGCCGGCGGCGCCCCCGCCGCCCTGCTAGCCTCGACCTCTGTCGGGCCGACCTGCCGCCGCCGACCCTCCTTCTATGGCCGGAGGTGAGCAACAGGCCCCAGAAACCCCGAACCCTAACCCCGGAACACTAACCTCGTCGAACCTCGCCGGAATCTCACCGGAATCTCGACGGAGTTGGAGAAGATGGATGGATGAGGGGAGATGGGGGTGGGAAAAAATTTGTGTGAGGAGGTGGTGTGTTTCACCCAAATAACATATAGCTTTACCTTAAAAGTAAGTTGGGGATACCTTGAGGTGAGAAAAAGATTTCAGTTGAGGACTGCACTTTTAAGTACTTTAGTTCCACTTTGGGGCTGTCAAAGGCTCGTAGCGAGGAATCATCTTGTTTATGTTTTTAGCCTTTTCGTAGTTTAAAATAAAGTTGGAAATAAACTTGAACCCCGGCCCCCAATTTTTTTTGCGCCAACTGCAGCATACCTATCAGTGCGCTTGCGTGCTTACGTGACCATGCATCCATCTTTTAGCTGAATGCTAATGTAAATAGAGAGACTCGCACTACCATATAGCATCCCTCAACTACAAGGGATTCGCTCGTAATAACAGCTTTGGTTTATCTTTGAGAAAATTACTTCTATAGCATCAAATAGAATTAGCCTCCCTTTGTACCACTATTTAATTCTTCTCAAACTTTATTAATTCTTCTCTATGTATGCGGCACCTCCCGGCGGCGCGGGCGGGCAGCTCCGGTCGGCGCAGTCGGCCAGCTCCAGATGTTGCGGGCCGACAGCCCCAGGCGCGGCCTGGTAGTAGTAGGAGGTGCAGGCGGCAAGCTCTAGGCCGGTGTGGGATCCTGGGAGGGCAGTAGGTGTCGTATGGATCTCACTGGGCCTACTACCTCGGTGGGTACCAGGATCGACTACTCGGTGGCCTCCTGGGACTACCCGGCTTGCGCTGCACGGCACCTGAAGGCGTGGAGCACAAGGACTACACAGGAGTAGTACTCGGTTAGGGAGCTGTACATGTTCCGCACTGTATAGAGGACTCCTATACGTACTCGACTAGTACCCTCTCCCTACTCTGACTTGTAACCCTGCCTCCCGGACTATATAAGGCGAGGCAGGGACCGATCTCAGGATCACCTCATCCAATCCCCTACAACTCACGGCGCACTATTGCACCATCTTGTAATCGTGCCCAATCAATCCAGAGCTACGCAGCATACATGACGTAGGGTATTACGCACCTCGCGGCCCGAACCTATCTAAATTGTGTGCCACGTGTCTCTTCCTTCGAGTTACCGATCTCGGCGAGTCACATTCATCTACTTCGGGTACTCCCCTTAGTAGGTTGCCGGTCTAAAACACCGACACTGGCGCGCCAGGTAGGGGCTCTCGCCCGAGATCACATGGCGAACTCGACGGCTCCCCGTCTCGCTTCAAGCCAACCGTCGCCTTCAACCACGGCGACACCTTCGTGTTCGGCGCCCGGGTGCCGCACCGCCGATGGCGCGGGCTCCTTCCGCCGCCGCGACCATGCGGCCCAACCCGAAGACAGGCTTCATGACGCTTCCCGAAGTCGTCACAGGCGAACTCGCCGGCAAATTCGGCGAGATTTCGCTCTTCAACCACCACGCTGACTTCGAGCTCGAGTCCGTCTCCAACTCGAACTCGACGTCGCCATGGGCCATCGCATGCGAGCCGGCTGCTCATCCATCGCAGGCGGTCCCCTCACCACGCGAGCCCTCCGCACGTGGCCCCCGCATCCTCAGCCGGGCCCGTACGGGGGCTCCCACTTCGCGCCGGTCCGGCAAGGAGCCCGTACCCGAGTACAACTCGGACTCCGACGCCGCCCCCGATCACGTTTCGGGCTCCAGCCCTCTCTCCAAGTTCTACTCGAACCCGGACTACGAGTTCGACTTCAGGTCGGACCCTGACGAGCCCGAGTCCGAAGACAACTCCACCGAGCTTCCCTTGTGAGGGCCAGCCTCTGGGCTGGTTATAAAATCCACGCCGGCCGGGAGATACGTCTACTGGCCAGACCGCAAGCCTGCTGACCTGATAAAGGGAGACTCACGCTACGTCGCCTACATCGACTCGCTACCGTTCCAGGAGGGAACACCGCTAGCCCGGGCTGACTCAAACACACCAACTGAGGTGGCGCCCTCCGAGTCCAGCCTTGGCACCCCCGATCGCCAAGTCTTCATGGCTGCCGGCGACACCCCAGGGCCTTCAGGCACAGCTCAGGACAAGTACCTGGAGGACATCTCCTCCGACGAGCTCTCTGCTGACGCTCCACCGAACGAGACTCCGGCGGACAGAGACTCTCGACGTGAACGCAACCGGAAGCGCAACGAACGTCGTCGACGCCTCCGCGACAACTTCCCCCGTCCGCAACCTTGCGGAAGCTCTCGAGGCGGTCGAGAGCAGAGTCCACACTACCCTCGAGCGATGGCCTTATGTCGATCACGGCCGATCGCACGCCGGAGCTCGGGGCATACGCACCGGAGAGGTCATCGCCAAGCTCGCCGAAGAAGCCTACTTCATGCGGGTCGACAACAGAGTCAACCAACCTCCTCCAGCTAAACCCCGCGACAACGAAGCTACTAGTCGCAGCGCCAACAATGGTCCCAACCGTACTCGAGCTGACCTCCCAGCCGAGCCAAACCGTCGCCGCTCCAACGCCGGCGGACCTTCACTGCAAGACCACGGCAACCGAGAAGTTGTTCCCCACCGTGCTCCGGCAGGTGGCGGCGGCAACGATCCCGACGGCGGCGGCAGCGACGGCGGCAGCTCCAACCATGGGGCCAACAGGAGGGCTGGAGGCGGCGGCAGCCGCGGCGGCCGAGGCCACGCGAACAGCCACGCCTCCGGCGCCTCACACGGCGGGTACGACGCTCGCCAGAAGATTCAAGAACTGCGGCGGAAGAAGTCGACCACCGCAGCTGAGGGCGACGGCTTCCCCGCCTTCTCACCTCGACTTCGCAACTTGCTCCTCCCCGACAAATTCAAGCCTTTGGGGATCACCAAGTACGATGCGAAGCAGAACCCCATCCAGTGGCTCAGGTGCTACGCCCTCTCCATCGAGAACGCTGGCGGCAACAGCGACACCAAGTGCCTCTACTTCCCCTTCTCGCCCGGACCAAGCACCACTCACTTGGCTCGAGTCGGCCGGACAAGCACTCGATCGACAAGTGGGACCAGCGAAGGAGCGGTCACGAGCAACTTCGCGGCGCCATGGGCCGATCGGGTACTCGCATGGACCTGGCCATGATCAAGCAGGAACAAGGCGAGACCCTCCGCAAGTACATGTGCCGCTTTTTCGACAAGCGCGCCACCGTCGTCGACGTCACCGACAAGGAGGTCATCGACCTCTTCCAAGATGGCCTCTATCACCGCCGCACCTTCGAAGACTTCGGTCGTCGCCGCCCCAGGTCCATCCCCCACCTCAAGGACATGATCACGTCCTGGGCGGATGAAGAAGACAAGGCCAATGCCAAGTACGACGCCATTCGTGGGAAGACCAAGCAGAACCAGGGCGGCGGCAGCGGCAGCAATGCGAACCAGGGCGGCCGCAACAACAACAACAACAACAACAACAACAACAACAACAACAACAACAACAACAACAACTACTCGGGTCCCAACCGCAAGCGCAAGCCAGACAACACTGCCGCGGCTATCCAGCGCCCTGCGAAAGGGAACTCGAAGAAGAACTCTGGCGGCTTCAAAGACCTGCTGAAGGAGAAGTGCCCGTGGCACCCAAACGGCAACCACACCACCGAACAGTGCTACCAGCTCAGGCACGCACTCAAGGAGACGCCGGAGCCACCGCACCCTCACGACCAAAAGGGCAAGAAGAAGGACGGCGACAACAATGACTTCCAAGAACCCGAGAAGACCGTCAACGTCCTCTTCGACGGACTGCCCCAGCGGCGGGGAGCGAAGGCTACCCGTCGCGAAGTAATGTCCATTGAGCCAGCGGTCCCGACCCCTCTCAGGTGGTCGGAGGTACCCATCACCTTCTCCCGCGCAGACCAATGGACCAGCTTCTCCTCAACCGGGACGGTTCCCCCTCGTCCTGAAGCCAACGGTGGCGGGCTCCAAACTCAACAAGGTGCTCATCGACGGTGGAAGCGGGCTCAACGTCCTTTTCACCAAGACCTTGAAGAAAATGAAGCTCGACATCACGCACATGCTCACCAAGAGCAACGTGCCCTTTTACGGCATTGTCCCTGGCAACGCGGCTATTCCACTGGGCTCAGTGGTCCTGCCAATTACCTTCCGGGCATCTCAGGACAACTACCGTACTGAGTACATCAAGTTCGAGGTCGCGGACTTCGAGACCTCCTACCACGCCATCCTCGGCAGACCGGTCATCGCCAAGTTCATGGTGGTGCCCCACTACACCTACTTGGTACTCAAGATGCTAAGCCCAGCCGGTGTACTCTCCCTCCAAGGGGACCTCAAGATCTCCCACGACCGCGACACAGAAGCCGTGGAGATCGCCTCCACAAATCAAGTACCCAACACGATGATGGAGGTCTACGCTGCGTCGAAGAAGCTTGCTACAAGTGAACTCGACATCCCAGAGAAGTCTGACAGTACCAACAAGCCTCAGCCACCTGAGGAGGTACCCGTCAAGACGGTCGACCTCGGAACGAGCGACCCCGCGCAATACCACCACCATCGGGTCCGGCCTCGACCCCAAATAGGAAGACGCGCTCATCAGCTTCCTTCGGGCTAACCGCGACATCTTCGCGTGGAAGCCAGCGGACATGCCAGGAGTGCCCAGGGAGCTGATTGAGCACTCCCTCAACGTCGATCCTAAGGCCACCCCCAAACGACAACACCGCCGACGCTTTGCCGACGACAGGCGGGATGCCATCAAGAAGGAACTCGCCAAGCTACTCGCAGCCGGCTTCATCAGAGAAGTCTTCCATCCTGAGTGGCTCGCCAACCCCATCCTCGTCCGCAAGAAGAAATCGAACGAGTGGAGGATGTGCGTCGACTACACCGACCTCAACAAACACTGCCCCAAGGACCCCTTCGGGTTGCCGCGGATTGATCAAGTCATCGACTCCACGGCGGGCTGCGACTTGCTCTGCTTCCTCGACCGCTACTCCGGTACCACCGGATCGCAATCAAGGAAGAAGACCGGAGAAGACCGCGTTCATCACCCCGTTTGGCGCGTCTTGCTACACGACCATGTCATTCGGGTTGAAGAACGCCGGCGCTACCTACCAACGAGCCATCCAGGCCTGCTTCAAGCGGCAACTCAACAAGAACGTCGAGGCCTACGTGGATGACATGGTTGTCAAAACCAGGGACTGCAGTACCCTCATCGACGACCTTGAAGAGACCTTCGCATCACTACACGAGTACCGCTGGAAGCTCAACCCGAACAAGTGCGTCTTCGGCGTCCCTTCGGGCAAACTACTCGGCTTCATCATCAACCAGCGCGGCATCGAAGCCAACCCCGAGAAGATCTCCGCCATCACCAGCATGAAAGCTCCCACGAACACGGAAGGACTTCACAAGCTCAGCTCCCCCTGGGAAGGTCCCTTCACCGTGGCAAAGGTGACCGGGCCGGGCTCCTATCGCCTCCAAACGCTTGAAGGCGAAGACATCAACAACTCGTGGAACGTCGACCAACTCTGTCGATTCTACGCCTAGTCTACAAGACTACTCTGGGGTTCAAGTCTACGCGACTACATCAACACCCCTCCACCGTAAGCGGCCTCCGGGTCCTGGCTCCAGTCTCCGGACTACTCCTCTCCAGGATCCAGCCCCCACGGCTACCTACGGACCCTGGGCTGCGACGAGCATCAGGGACTCTAGCAGCGGTCTACTAAGAGACCACATGCCAAGATCCAGCCTGCACGGCTACCTACGGATCTACGATCCAGCCTACACGGCTACCTACGGATCAACTGCTGTAAGCGGCTACCCGCTCTAGCTCTACTCAGCTGTAAGCGGCCTCCGGGTCCAAGCGACTACTTCGTAACTACGGCCCTGGCCACCCAGGTGTACTCCTTCAGTAATAAAGTCTGATTGTTCATCAACTTCTTTACTGTCTACGCCCTACAACGGGACTACCAAAGCCGAGTACTACTACTCGCATCCACTCCACGATGGGGGCTCCGCACTCTGAGATCGCGACTACGAGTACTCATTGCTGGAAAATTTCCTTCTTTAATACTTAAGCAAGTCATTACAATTGTCTTTCTGTACAACCATGGCTACTAGCTACCTATTACAGGGCTACTGGAGGTTCAGCTTCTCAGCTACCTGCTCCGCGATGGGAGCCATCTGCTCCAGCAACTCTGCATACTGCTCATCAGAGCAGTTGGTGGCCACCCCGCCGGCGACTACCTCCACTGGGGCCTTCGGGAAGTACAACTTCATGAAGGCCAAGACTTGTCTTGGGATCGACCTCGCCATGTGCTTCACGTAGGCGGCCAGCCGGCTTGGAGCTTCCTTGAGGCGATCCACCAGAGGAGCAATCTTGGGGCCGCCCGGGTGCAGCACCAGGAGCCTTGCGATCGGCAGTGCGGCTTCTTCCAACTCCTTCAGCGGGCCCGCAATGCCTCGCGATCTTCGTTCAACTTCGCAAGGATTTGTAGCAGTTGACGAGATCTCGGTCAGAAGCAATCCGAAGCTCCATATGCTTCTCGCACTCGAAGGCGAGTTCTTTGTAGTCGAGCTCGAGTACCTGGCGGGCTTCTTGCTCCCCGTAGAAGAGGTTCTTCATGCTCGTCTCCGAGGCCTTCAGCTGCTCCACCTTGTCCTCAAGCTCTGCAACACGACAGAAGCACAGCGGGTCAAGGACTTCTCGACCTCCGTCTTCACTTTGGACTTCTTCCACTCGCGGCTTGGATCGGCTCGCGGTGGAGACATGGGTGGCGCCGCTCCGGTGGTAGCCGCGGCGGCCTCTTTGCGGCCCCTCTTCTTCCCGGCGGCCTTCGACGTCTTGGACGGTGACGGCTTCATCCTCCAAGTGCAGGGCATTTTCACTCGCATCCGCTCGGGGGCTACCCTAAAAGCTTTGGGTGGCGGCGCACTTGAATTTACTACGGCGGCAGCAAGCGCTGGGAGTGGATTTGCTTCAGATGGATACGGAATGGCTGCAGCTCGAATGGGTGAAAAACCCTAAGGGTTTTGGCTTCTATTTATAAGCCGAAGCGGCTCCGCAATGGGCGGCCGGATAAGTCCACGCGCGGCTGACTCAGCGGCTGCGCGTGACCCTTCGTATTTTACTAGTCGACGCGCCTCACCTCGGGGGCTCGGCTACTTCTACTCGACTACCTGGGAAGCGGCTAGTCTCAAGAGCATCTCAGGACACATTCTTCAAGATGACCCTTCAATTCGAGAGGAAGTACTCGACTCAAGGCTCGGGGGCTCCGTGCCACGTGTCCTTCGGTTTTTTCTCTCCGGATTTTTCGGGATTTTCTTGCCAAGACTTCAGATGGACCCTCAGCCAGAGCCCGCGGCTCAACCTAAGGCTCGGGGGCTACTCCATATGGAGTGCGATTTTGCAAATCGCACCTCCATGTCAGCTCCGGCTTCAAGACAAGACAGGCATCTTTTGAAGACCTTCGAAGGCAGTTTTCGAGGACGCTTGGGACTACTCGAGAAGACTTCAAGATTGCTCAAACATCAGCTGGAGTACATTCCAGCCTCGGGATGCTTCGACTACTCTTGAGGACTTTGACTTGTAGCACTCGGGGACGCTTGAGGACTACTTGTTAAGGCCGTCAAGACTACTTGAAGCTATCCTTCTCGACTACAAAGTACTCGGGGGCTTGTCGTATGGACCTCCCTGGGCCCACTACCTCGGTGGGTACCAGGACCGACTACTCGGTGGGCCCCTGGGACTACCCGGCTTGCACTGCACGGCACCTGAAGGCGTGGAGCACAAGGACTACACAGGAGTAGTACTTGGTTAGGGAGCTGTACATGTTCCGCACCGTATAGAGGACTCCTAGACGTACTCGACTAGTACCCTCTCCCCTACTCCGACTTGTAACCACCGCCTCCCGGACTATATAAGGCGAGGCAGGGGACCGATCTCGGGATCACCTCATCCAATCCCCTACAACTCACGGCGCACTATTGCACCATCTTGTAATCGTGCCCAATCAATCCAGAGCTACGCAGCATACAGGACGTAGGGTATTACGCACCTCGCGGCCCGAACCTGTCTAAATTGTGTGCCACGTGTCTCTTCCTTCGAGTTACCGATCTCGGCGAGTCACATTCATCTACTTCGGGTACTCCCCTTAGTAGGTTGCCGGTCTAAAACACCGACAGTAGGGCACTCGAAGAACCGCGTGCCGACCATGGCGTCCGACACTCCATTGTCAGAAGCTTCAACTGGCAGTCAGTGGGTGAGTATTCTGAACATTTTGTAGCATTCAGTGGCAGTCTGACAGAGGATTAGATGGCTGTACCTTGTTCAAATGGGCTGCAACTTCATGGCCCGACGATGAACACAAGGAGTAAGATGTTGAACCTGGTTGTCCTGCAATGAGGAGGAGTAAACGCAGATTGAGTATGTGATGTAATAATGAATGTCATTGTACTTTGTCTCAACACTGAATTTATGGTCTATAATACGATCCTAGTTGAACTTGGATGGTTGTCCTTATGTTGAACTTGGAGCGTTGTCGTTATGTTGAACTTGCTTGTTTTCAAAAAATAGTGTGTGGCATGTACTGTATGTGGCATGTTTATTCAATTATCATGTGCATGGATAACAACAATCATCCGACACTCCATTTAGGAAATTTAAATCACACAAGCAATGGCACGTGTTACACATAACAACAATCATGCACCACTGATGAAGTCATTGCTCCACTTCTTGAAGTCCTCAAGTTCCTTCTTCACAAGAGCTTCAGTGCTAGGGTCTCCATCGATTTTCTTCCCCCTCGCCAGAAACGCGACATCTAGACCACTAATGAAGTCGTCGATCCACTGCTCGAAGTGGCACGCCCTCGTCACCTTTGGAGCAACAGATCTACTGCTTCCCTTCAATATATGCCACGTAGATACAAAGTCAGAAATGAACACCACGAAGTAGGTACAATGCTACTTAACAGTATCACTTACTGCCAATGCCGCAAGCTCCTTTTTAGCTTGATCGATGTTGTGACAACACCAAAAGCGCCTGCCAAACGTTTTATCTTCACGTGAGACCTTGCATCCCGCATTCATGCCACAATGGCACTCTGGGGGTTCTCGCCTTTCGGCCTCTTGTTCAAATTCAGTATGGATCTATTGGGATCATTTGGGTATGCCCCCTCCATGGCTTCCATGGTCCTCCTCACATCCATAAACCCTCTTGCCATCTCGGACAACCAACACTCTCAAACGACTCGAGGAATGGAGAAGAGGTAGGAGTGGAGGTTGCCTGTGAGGATTGGAGGTGAGTGATGAGTGGAGGCTACCCTCCTTTATATAGAGAGAGGTGGGTGTGGTGGACCCCATTTGTCTAAATCGGTGTGGGATTGGATTCTCGGACCCCGGCATTCGACTAGGCAACTACGACGGAAGATACGGGCATTTGCAGTGGCAAGAAAGTCATGGAATCGTAGTAACAAAATCCTCAACAAAATCGTATTAACAAAAACGTGGATTAATTCTGCCGCGCCACAGGGCTGGGTGCGGCAGCTCAACATTGTCGCGCCAGGCCCCATGGCGCGGCAAGACTGGCCTACCGCGCTTAACTTTAACAAAAGCCAGTATGCCTGGGTGGAACCCGAGGCAAAAATCGAGCGGCGTGGCTGCTTCGTTTTCCCGCGCCGTCGCGCATGGCGCGGCAGTGTTCCTCTGCCGCGCCACAACGCCTGGCGCGGCAGGGCAACGTTGACGCGCCGTCGCACATGGCGTGGCAGGTTCGTGTTGCCACGCCACCGGCTGAACTCCAATCTTGGCCGAGGGAGCGTACTGGTTTTACAAAAACTTAAGCGCGGCAGGGTAGCGCCACCGCGCCAGGATCCATGGCGCGGCAGGGTCTTTTTGTCGCGCCGTGTAGCGTGGCGCGACAGTCCTGGTAATGGTCGACATCCTACACCCATGTTGCCCAGGACTGCCGCGCCCAAGGGGGTGGCGCGGCAGGCACACTTTGCCGCGCCAATCCGCATGGCGCGACAAGCGTGATGGCAGTCAGAAATAGAAGTTTCTTCTGGTTTCTGCTGCCCTCTCAACTCGACACACCTGCAGAAAATCCACAGAACAGCTCCACTCATCCAGAAGCCAATATGGGGACACTTCCCATGCACCAAACATAATTTCATACAAAGTGCGTACATTCAAACATAGTCCGACACACAAACATCACAGAAAGTCCATAAGTTCAACATCCTAAGGCCAACACATACTCCGACATAGTCCGACACACACAAACATCTAGTTCAACATCCTAAGGCCAACACAAGCCTCTGACATAGTCCGGCACACACAAACATCACATATGGTCCATAGGATCAACGATGGCGACGGATTTGGTCCTCGGGGCTTAAAATTTGTTTAGCTCGGTGTTCCCTCCCCGGTTTCGTGTCCAAGACGTTGGCACTCCCAACGTCAGCGGGCCCACGTGGACGACGGCCGCGGGCTTTCTTCGCAGGAGGTGGGCGAGGCTGCAAAAATTGGACACAACACTATACAAGAGCAAGGTATTATCAAATGCCGACTTAGAAGGTAATTTTTAGATTCATTACCTGACTCGTCGACTCTCCTTGTGTTTGAGTAGCGGGTGGGGCATCAAACAGTACGTCCATCAGAATCTCTGAGACGTATGTGGGCATTGTGGGGTCTACACGCTTACTAGCAGCTGCTGGTGAGGAGGAGGAGGAGGAGTCTCCATCGTCCTCATCACTTGGCTCAGGAGTGGCGATTTCCTTACCACGACCACGGCTGCCACTTGCAACCGTGGTGAACTGGAGTACGGCGGGATCCTGAAGAAGTGCCCTGAACATTGCCGCCGTGGACAACATCTGGGGCCGCTATGCAGTTCAACTTCATTGCCATACGCCTGCAGCTCCTCCGGACCCTCTGCAACATGCAATTGGTACAAATTAAAGACATATTCAAAATATGGGTAAACTTAAGCATTCAATTTCTGAAAATTAATACTACCTCTGCAAAGTTGCGTAGGGCTCCACCTTCGGAAGCACTTTCATGTTCCATGGCCACTCCTGCCTCATTTGCAAGCCTTGCAAGTTGTTGTCCCTACAAAAAAAATCTTATTATAGATACAAATTTTTAGAAACCGGAGTGATCAAACAACATTGGCGTGGGATAAATTTACCAAGTAATCGTGCAAAGGTGCTCGCTCTGGCTATGTGCCCACACGTGTCAGGTTGTCGTACTCATCCGCTATGTCGTCGTCGGAGTCTGAGGGGGCATCTTCAATGTGCTCGTCCGTCAAAGCTGGCTTGATCTTGGTTCTTGTAGAGGTATGGTACCACCTCATGTACTCTCTATGTGGTCCAGGACGCCAACCAGGGCCATCTTCGGGATCCATCCTCTGGCGATTGTTCCAAAGGTCCAAATACCTAGCATGCTTCACCGTCCAATCATTCTCCTTGTATCTTTTTTTGCCTGTTCACCCTGAAATACCAAAATTGCTTGTCACAATATTTACAAAACAACTTATGCCATATGAGAATAATAAAAAATGTATCGAGTTGGTTTCTTACTTGTGCAAGGCTGGAACGGTGGACACACACTCTGGAGGCGAAGGCTGAAGCCTCCCAAACTGGCGTAGCACCCTGTTTGGCAAATGCCACTCGACAACATAGTAGATGATGAGTGGCACTGTTGACCTCCACAGAAGCCTGTCTCTGTAACACATGGGTGAGAACTAGACGTGTTGAGGAAAGTCGCGGGCGTACGGTAGGCACTCAACCTACAAACATACAACATGTTTAGAGAATATGTGATGAACCAAAATTTAGAAATTGAACAAAATGTATAAAGCAATATAAATCTAGAAATTGAACCAACATCTATCTCATTTCTGTTATTTATTTTCTTTTCCGTTTGTTACTTTATCTTCTTATCCTTTCTATTTCATTAAGTATTGAAATGTTTTTTCTCTATAACATCTAGTCCAATTTATTTGGAACATTTTTTATTGGAACTAATCATTTCATGCTGATTTTATAATAAATGCAAGAGGCGAGAGGCTTGTTTTTCTTTAAAAAATACTTTGATCATAACTTTATATGCCATTCATTTCATTTAGTACTATGCGTTCTTTTATGCATTAATTTGACCATAAGAGTGTGTTACTCTATTAAAGCTTGGTTACTCAATTTAAAAAACTAGTGGACATGCCAATGTACCTGTGCCTGAGTAAGGCAGTCCAACTCGTTTGTGTAGAACTTGTACCTCCTTCCCGGAGGACCACGTACCGCTGTCGCTGTCTTCCACACAAACCCAAAAGTGGGTCGAGAATCCTGCCGATTCCAAGCCTGCAAAATAGAACCAAAATTTGAAAGATGAATAATTCATGAATATAAGTCTGCATGAATAAAGAACAAAAGATTTGTATGTACCTCAACTGGCCCGCGGTGTGGTCGGCCTACTGGAAGACGCTCCCAAATCCAAATCTGCAGGAGGTAAGCGCATCCACCAAGGTTCACGTCCCGTCCACTCCGCCTACAGGCATCACATAGCTGCCTATACAGCCATGCCAAAACCGCCGAACCCCAACTGTAGCCACGGATATTGTCCCAATCCTGACCCAAAAGTGGCAGAACCATCCAAGAAACAGTGTTACCCGCAACATCTGGTAGCAGGAACGTGGCAACAAAGTGCCAAAGCCAAACACGTGCATGCCTCTCTACAACAGCCTGAGGAGCTCCCTGGGGGCATACGGTGAAGTGCTGCCTCAACCAAACTGTGTTCACTCCGGAGGTCTTCTTCGACGCATCCCCCTCATCAGCATATGGTGGTCTCACCCCAATGTGCAACTCGACCATGTCACGCCACCCAGCACTCTGAATGATCCCACTCACTGCTAGCCCCTCAAGTGGAAGACCAAGGATCATGGCGGTATCCTGCAAGCTGACTGTCATCTCTCCGCACGGTAGGTGGAAAGAGTGGGTCTCCGGACGCCATCGATCCACCAAGGCCGACAACAACGGCCCGTCCATCACAGGCAACCCACGAACCACGACCAAAGCAATGTCCAAGAACCCCACTCTATCCAAGTACGGGGTGTATCTCTCGTCCCAAGGAAGTGGAAAGTGCTCTCGCACCCTCAACGGGTTCAAGTCCTGAAAAACAATAAAATTCAATAATTACAACATTGGCAATGTGTAGTCCTCAAAATGCAAGAAATATACTTAGCTCACATATTAACACTATTACATATTAAACACAACTAGGAGGTACAATAACTAATAAATTTGGATCTTAAGTTCAGGCTTTTGTAAATACCTCGTGAAGGTCGGCCAGAAGGTGTGCACGATGGCTGCCATCATATGCAGCCTCAAGGAGCGGGTACACTGGGTGCGCCATCCTGGAAAAAAATTACTTGTAGTTAGTAACAACGATAAAAAATTGAAGGTAAATATATACAAATATAAAATTATTTTACTTGCATACAAAATTTCTTAAATTTTTACCTACTAACATACTACCATGACACCTACCCTAGAGTTGGAAGCACCCATCCTTCTATTTGTCCCCGTTGCTTTTTTCTTGCCCTTCGATTTTTTTTCTGACACTTGCAGTGTTTAATTTCTTTGTGAAATTTTGAGCAAAGATACGTCATCTTGTCTGCATCAGCTTCAAAATCACCCATATCATAATCAGCGGCAAACCTTCCTTGACACGCGTCCATGTCCCCTTTCAAACGCTTCTTTTGCCTCCTACCCTTTTTCAATTTCTTCAAAGACGGCAGTGGCACGTACTCTGGGCCATCATATTCAGGCCATTGTGACGGATCAAGGTACGGCTCAAAGCTGGATTCCCAAATCTTAATGGTGTGTTCTCTAAAGAACAAAGGAGACATGTACATGGCATTTTCATAGTCTAGACCTCTAGCATTGCAAGCTGTCATCAAGTGAGAACAAGGAAGATGCAACAATTGAGGACCGTTACAGATGCAGGTACCAGCCCGGAGGTCCACCCTATAGTGTCGACCACCATGACTCTCCCCTCCAACATTAGTAGTAGAGGAACCTCGAATAGAATAAATCATTCTGTCTGCACCGTATGCTTCTACATGTTGGTTCACAGATCTTAAAGCAGCATCATACATTATGCCATCTGCAAAGGATCCAATTTTACCCCCATTATCCAACAAATCACGTGCATTCCGCCATCTTTTCACAAAGTATTCATTGCATTTTTCAAATGAGTATTCAATGATCCCCGCGACGAGTCTACTTCTTATTCCTTTAAATATGTTGTTGAAACTTTCAGAATAGTTTGTTGTCAAAATACCCCAATGCATACCCCCGTCATCATATGCTTGAGCCCATTTGTCCTTATCCTCCATTTCATACTCCAACCAATCTTTAGCTTCCTCGTTCAAGTTCTTAACTAAGTCTTTGTGCAGTTTCCTTAAATTTGTCCTCTGTATGTACTGATGCTAGAACCTTCAACAGTCCTATTACCTCCTTGTTCTTTTGACGACGCCACAAATTGGCGGCAAAGTGCCTAATGCACCACCGATGAACAAGTGGTTGATACCCATCCAGGTGGTCGCTCACACATTTGATGAGACCATGGTGCCGATCTGAGATCATACATACCTGTCGCGTTGGACCAAGTGTGTTAATGCGAAGGAGCCTCATGAACCATGACCAACTGTCGTCATTCTCACTCTCCGCCAAGGCAAAAGCTAAAGGCACAAGTTGTTGTTCAGGATCTACAACAACTGCCATCATGAGTGTACCTCTGTACTTGCCGGTCAAGAAGGTTCCGTCTACAAGTATCACCGGATGACAGTGTTGGAAAGCCACTTTACATTGTGGAAAGCACCAAAAAATACGTAGAAGGACGGGCTTCAAAACACAACCGTCGAGAACACAAGAACCGGTCATGTAAGGGAACCATTTAACCCCAGGATTGAAGTGGTTCATGGCTCTCAAGACCCTTGGAATTTTTGCATATGACTCTTTCCAATCGCCCGATAGCAAGGCAATTGCATGTTGTTTAGCCCGCCATGCCTTAGAATACTTCACACGATATCCAGCAAACATCAATATCTGCTCTATCAAATTGCTGGCCGTCACCTCACTATTGTCATGAACAACGCCTAAGATACACCTTCCAATGTAACTTGCAGTCAATTGTGCGTGAACTCCCTTCACCTGACTCGGATGACATGTGTGAGGTTCCACAACCTTTGTAATCTTCCATTTCCCTGTCCCTCTCTGCAGCTGTGCCCATACACGCCACATGCACCCTTGTTTGCACATTACTTCATACCTAAGATTTCTGTCCGAATGGACCACAGTGAAAGGCCTATAATGTTTCACTACATAGTCAACCAAGAAAAACTTAAGTTCATCCAGGGAGTCAAACATCATTTTCTCATGTATCTCAGGCTCACTGGTAAAAATTATTCCTTCTGTGAACAACTTAGTAGAATCACAAATGGCTCTATCGATCCTACTCAAGTCTCTGTCATTGCGAACAGAAGAGATTCCAAATTGGTACTGAGCTTGGGTGTAGTGTTCAGCACTCTCACCAATTCTAGTGTTGTCCGGGAACCTAGGTACGTGTTCTTCACTTTCGCCATTTCTAGTGTTCACTGGCGGCCTACTTATGTGCACTTCCCTTTCAAAGGTTCTATGGTTCACCGAGGGTCCTGCAACATAATCATGTTGAACACCATCCAAGTTAACCTCACTTAAACCAAGGAGTGCTTCAGCCGCATGAGCATTGGCATCATTTTGCTCTTCCGCATGCTCCTCATCAGACTCATCTTTAGAATAACCTTCTTCAGAGTTGTCAGATATATCATCATCGTCCATGGTTTCTTCCTCCCGCTCAAAACAATCATTGGGAAAATCATCATTCACCATCCCAACATCCCGACTAGGTTCCCTACAACCAAAGTCCTCCTCTAAAATTGTAGACTCTTGTGTACCATTTAAAACCTGAAACGACACTTCCTCATTCATGTTAACATTACCACTAGGCCCACGAGTAATATCTACCACAACCTCCAGACATGACACATTAGCTTGACCAACTACCTTCTTATACCGATTCCAATTTTCTTCACTTGACAAGCTCATCAACACATAATGAGCTCTAGCCTTCCCACAATCGAAGCGACCTCTAAATGTCAACTCATGCATTCCAACTCCATAGTTGACCATTGCACAATCAACTACATCCTTAAAGCTTGGCGGACCATCAAATGTTTCTACTAACTCTGTCATATTCTCAAACTCTCCATTTTCTTTAACTACGCACTCATGAAACATGCGAACTAAACAGTCCATCTACAAAATTTAAAGAACTTCATGAACTAACTTGTTTCATAAGTACATAGTACTAGAATAGATGATTTATTATAAATATACATGCAAAATTAGAATTGTGTTCGACAAAAATTATATCCATCTCGATTAGTTATATAAATATAAATGCATGTACACATTATGCATATTGTGTTATTCAACAAAATTGTTAGGTATTCCCCCTAATAAACGTGCATCCATATAATAGCTACACCCATTATCAACTACGCTAAACATTTGACATCAATAATATCATTAAATCGATTCATGCAACATGTTCTACACGTCAATAACATGGGCAGAGATACTACTGCGTATGAACTAATCATCATTTACATTAAAACTAATTGCATTTCGTCTAAATTTCGAATTTCTATACGTAACCCTAGGTCACAAACATCTACTCCGATCTACACAATGCAACGGCAAAAGAGGGAGAGAAGTAGGTGAATACCTTCACAAGGACGCTGAGAACAAATTCCCCCACTTTTCCCACCCCAAATCCACCGATTTGGGGCCGATTGGGAGGAGGGGGGGGGGGCGGCCGGCGGCGGCACTGAGAGGCGGCGCGGCTCGGGCTGGGGAGAAGAAAGGGGAGAGGAGGAGGAAGAAGGGGGGCCGCGCGGGCCCTCATGTTTTGCTGCGGCCGCGCCCGGGTGGGGTGGCGCGGCGGCCCCCGCCACGCCGACGCATGTGGCACGACGGGGCGGGCTTACGCCGGCGCGCGCGCGCGCCGCGCCCGGCGTGGCGGCGGCGCCGCGTCTCCGCATGTGGCGCGGCGGCGGGCGGCGCCCGCGCGCCACGCCGCCAGGCGCGACCAAAGGGGTCACCGGGTGCAAAAAAAGTTTGCCAGGGGTTATTTTTAAAAATAAATTAAAAAGGTTAAAATTAAAAAATTATCCTAGCGGTATCAGCCGGTTCCCAACCTTCAAAATTTTTAAATTTGAATTCAAAAAATTGAGAATTGAAAGAAAATTTCTAAAAATATTTCAAGGTGCGTACAATCTAATGATAACCAAAATTTTCAAAGATTAGTTCATTTTCTTTCATCTTTCAAAAAATTGAAAATGAAAGAAAATTCCTAAAAATAATTCATTATAATTTTTATCAAAGAACTATCATTAAGTGAGGGTGAAGGCATCTAGGCCCCTAATTCGTGTTTTGGTAATTAATGACAATCATTATGGACTAACATTTTTATTTGAGTTATAAGAATAGGTTAGTCCGGTGAAATGATGAGATCATGCGGTATGAACGAGAAAGTCTTGTACGGCTTATGTTGAAAAGAGCTCAAGGCAAAGGTAAAAGATAGGGTTTTATTTTTGCCGGTCATAAGGTGATTAGAGGATGTTAAATGACCGGGTTGATAGGATAGATAGTCGTACTATCAAGTGGGATAAATTTCATTGGCTTGACTTTCCATAGTTCCACTTGGATCAAAAATTTGCATGCATTGCATTTAGATGAGTGGAGATTTCTCTTGGTAAAAGGGTTTCATTGAAAATCTTAAGAAAACTCAGTTTTCAGGTGTTGGGCGGACAATCCGGGCCCTTGGTGTTGACGCGAAATGTGCACCTAGCGCCAAGCACACAGCAAGCCGAACAAGCTGGCTTCACACGTGCAAAGAATCACAAGACGTGCCAGTCAATTTTCCCTGAAAATTAACAAAAGACAAAGTAGTTCAATTCCAAAGCTTGGAACTTGCCGGGTGGTACCAGACAGTTCCATATTTTACGGCTATAAAGCCAAATGAGATGACACATAGCTATAGAAAGCTATCTGCCAGCAAACTGAAACCATTCGGGAGCATTAGAAAGGAAAAAGTAACATAGCCGAATGGATGACGTAAGCATGACGACGATCCGTCTTTGTTTGGACAAAGATGCACGTGCGCAAGACCGTGACCGATCCCCGTGGTGATCAACATTAAATAATAAATAAAGTAAAGCGCGAGCATAAATATGTAATAAACAAGCATGCATAGTGTTGACGGATAAAAGACGTATCCCTCTACGATCCGCAAGCGTACGGACCCCACACCTTTTTCACCACGGGATTCCCAAGGTTCTTGTCAATCCGCGGAGCAAGGGGATTACTAGCGCTTAACCAAGTACTAATCTAGTTGAATGGAAACCTTTGAAAGAGAGTATTAATCTAAAAGTAAAGACAATCTAACCTAAGTTAATCTATGTTAAGTTGATCAAACAAATCTAGGTTTAAACTAGATGATAAAGGGGTGAACACAAGAGAGTGAGAAAGAAAGATAAGCGTTCCCTCCCTAGGATCTAGGATAACATGGTATGCATCTACTACACGAAAGCGGTAAACCAATCTACCGGGGGTTGTGGCCACGGTTTCGCCCTTTCCCTCCTCTCGTACTGTCACTACGCGAAGGTATTCGTGACTAGACCTATGATGGACACGGTATGTTGATGGAATCTATGGGAGTAGCGGATATCATACGCCCGAAAAACACGGTAGCTAACCTTAATCATCAAAGCATCATCAACATGAAAACAATAGATTGAAACCACAAATCGAGTAGCGATCACATAGCATGTATCCATCTAATCCTAGGGATGAACGGAGACATTACCCCATCATCTTACACGGATTGAAGCACATAGGGGTGATGGAGACTCCGGAGAACGTCGTTGATGAAGATGGCGGCGATGGAGCTTGGGAACACCCCTAGGCCGGCGGCTTGGAGTCCTCTTCTTGCTTCCTTCTCTCCGCGGCGTTGATCCTTGCGACGAGCTCATCTAACTCTCTCCCTCATCTTGCGGCGGCGGTTTTCTCGGTGATTGGCGTCGGTAGGATGATTTGTTCGATGTGCTCGGTCGACGGCGGCGGAGGCAATAAATAGACGAACACCTAGGGCAAAGGGGGGACCGAACCGACCCCGGAGTGGGCCGGGCCGGTCGGCCCAGCCGGCCGGCCCGAGCCCACTTCGGCCCGGTTCGGCCCCGCCGTTTCCTCCCCGTTGCTTCTCGCGTGATCCCTTATTCGTGTGCACTTGCATGTGGGCCTTTGACGTCGTTTCCTTCACGGTTAAGGCTTGAATCCTTGCTATGCAAGCTTCCTTTGTTTTACGGTTGAGTCCCTGAAGACTAGCACGTTGACGCTTGGGTCCTTGGGTCATTTGGAGTCATGTTCATCGCGTGTCTTGACTCTTGTCGGGCTTCATGATCTTCTTCCAAAGTGCTTGGTGAACTTATCCCGAAAGTCTCCTCATTAGCGTAGATTTCCTGCGTAAACAACAAACTCCAAAATCGACATGCAAATGTGAACTTGTTATATCATTAGTATGCCTAGTGGCCGGTTAGTTGCAAATCATAATCGAAACCAATGTATAACAAGTACTCTAGGTTGACGGAAATTCACTGTCAACACATAGGCCCAAAGCACTAGTCTACCACATGTCTAGGTACTTTAAAACCCGTCGGGCATGACACCAAACAAATCTATCCACCGCATGATACAACTTGCATGGGAATCGTACCACCTTCCACAAATAGATCTATCCACCGCATGATACGATCTAAATATAGAAAGCTAAAAGCATACATTATTTAAAGCATAAATTATGCACGTGTTTTACTCATGAAGAACATAACCGAATACGGCTGAACAGCCGATTCGGGGTCCATGAAGAAGGAATGAACATTACCAAGCAAGACAAATCTATCAGATTAATTTGAAATCTAATCCACCGGATGACTAGCTCCAAAACAACCCAAAAACCTGCATCTACCGTGTGATACCCAGTTCTTTCAAGATTTATACAAACGTTGGCAAGCTTGAACCCACAACACGTAACAACCTAGATCGATTCGGTTTCGGCTATCAAGGAGCACGTGATCCACGTGTCAATCTAGCCAAAGGCACGAACTTGACTCGCATAAGGATCATCAAAAGAGATAAAGCCGATCCAAACCCATCTAGATTGGGCAAAGAGGTGTTACATGAATTTAAACATAAAGCAAAACTCAAAGCAACACGGGGTAACTTAATGAATCTATTGAATCTTGCCAAAATCCAATAGAGCCGATAACTAGCTTCAAGCTAGATCTTAGCCTACCGCATGGCTCATGACCTAACAAGAAACCCTCTTGAACCAAGCTTGAATCTACCGCATGACACTAAGCATGGTAACAAGACTACTTGCATCGATCTAAATCCACCGCATGATACTAGATATGATACAAGGTTGCCGTACTCACGGAGGTCGACGGATCGATGAACCCTCTCGAAGAACTCGACGACACGACAAATGGACTCTAGGGTTTGGCGTAAAGCCGGTTTGTATTGAGAATGATTACGTATATCTGTTACATACATTCAGGGTTCATATTTATACCCTGCCAAGCACGACCTCGAATGGATATGATACCTAATTTATCTCTAAGCTTGATCGCTTATCCATCCATTCGTCCTCTTCGTTTGAGCCACGTCACCGTACAATCCCGCAAAATCATCTCAACAGTTCCTTTGCCGAACGGAAGCAGATAGCCGACCGCGGATTTTTCTGCCGAATGCATCTGAAGAAACCTTCCTTCCACCGGACGGATTTTTCACCGGGCTGGACCCACAAGTCAGACTCCTTACCAAATTTTGGTGTTAACAGATGCCCCTTCAATTACAGGATAAAAGTGATTTTATTCCGGAATTGACTCCAGCCACCAACGTCTTCAAATCGAATCTGTTCAACACCCGCTCTCTCTCTTCGCAATCCGCCGGAACCTTCGTCTAGATCCAAACCCTAGATCCCCTTGTTCTGAGCTCAAATCCCCAATGGCGGCTCAAAATCAAGCTGCTCAGGTAAATTCCTCCACCATAAGCTTCATTCGGCATTTAGATTTTCATTTTTTAACTGAAATTTCTTCTCTGCTTCCCCTCAGGAGCTTTCCACCGAGCTTGTGATCCGTACTGAGGCCAATTCAAGATCTTACTTCCTTGGTCCTGTGGGAACCTCTGATCCTCGAGAATTTATCGCAGCCGAATCCCAAAGGATCCCCTTCAAAGCGGCTCTGACCACACCTCCTCAGTGGCAGGATGCTTTCAAGAACTGGCCCTTGCCCCCAATCGCAGGCTGGAAAAATTGGTACCAGAGGATCCTTGCAGATAAGAGTGCTAGGACCCAGAACTGGGATACCCTCCGCATTGCTCAATGCTTGGAGTTGTCTTTGGCCGAGACCCCTAAGAATGTAGACCTCTTGATAGCGGCTTGCCACTTCTGGTCAAATGGCGTCAACGCCTTCCTTTTCGGTCATGGCCCAATGTCCCCAACTCTGGCCGATGTGTACATGATCACCGGCCTTGACATTACAGGATCTGTTCGTCCCTGGGATTTCAAAAATTCCACAAGACAAATAGGGGTGAAACCAGGGAGCGGATACAAGAATCATATCCTGAATCACATGAAGGACGGCCCCCTTGGTGAAGTTGAATACAGGGCGTTTCTGAACATGTGGCTATGCAGGTTCATCTTCTGTGGCAAAGCCAATGAGCCTACCCTGAATCATATTGCAATGGCTTCACACCTAGCCAATGGCAATCGCTTTCCTCTTGGAAAATACCTTCTGGGCAGTGTGTACCACATGCTTCATCAAACTGTCACCCAAATGTACACCAGCCAGAGGATAGCATGTGTCAACGGTCCCTGGTGGTTTGTACAAATGTGGCTGCAACTGCACATGCATCAGATTGTTGGTGTTGATTTGAACACTAGGCTCTTACCTTCATCCAATTATCATGAAGGGGAACCCCAAGTCACCAGAGGATGCCACACTTATGGAGAAGCTGCTTCAACTGTTCTCATCAAGCAGAATGTCAGCCAGCTCTTTGAACTCTTCTTCAAAGGTTTCCCAAATCCTCTCTGGCTTCCTTATTTGGATAATGACAATTTAACTCTGCCTTGTGAGTTCTCCTTTGAAACTGAACACCAAGATGGAAGATTTCTGGAGATCCTCAATATCATCATCTGCCCATGCATTCTGCCAGCTGAATTCAGTGGAGGAAGGCTGAACCACAGTACTTATGAATATTATCAGCCCAACATGATGGCTCGGCAACTTGGATGTGGCCAGATGCCCCCGAGACTGTTTCTGCATGAATTCCTCAAGCCCAGAGAGGAAATCAAAGAACTTACTCAAACTAGCAGAGTTTTTCGGTATGTGTGCAGTCCTTCTGTTTACACCTGGCCTTTCATACCCACAACAATAGCTCACCTCACCTTCAACTCCTGGTGGCAAGAATTCCATGATCATATCTTTAGTGAGCCTGTGCATTTGTTCCGTGTAGACCTGATGCCTGATTTTCAACCAACTTCAGAGGTAATATGATTAACCCTTAAATCAGACATTTTCTCTTCTAACCATGATCCTGATTCTATTTCTTTTGCCCACAGAACACAATGCCTGCCCCTCTGGCCAGAAATATTGCTTATAATGCAGTATGCCCAATCTCAGCATTGGGATTCAGATCACCAACCCTGGCCCAGTTAATGGCTAGGTATGCCACAACAGATCCAACTCTATCTAGCATTACTGCTGACAGAAGGAAAAGCTTGTCTCTGATTGCACCTCCAAATGCTAAGAGGAGAAGAACCATCAAAAAAGTCCTTGTAGAGGTAAATTTCTTCCTTTCTTGATCACAGGATTACTCTTTTTCTGATAAATCATATCTTGTGCATTTTCAGACTAGAACTCAAAGAATCCTCGGCTTCGGAACCCCGCCAATGCTCCATCCACTGGTATGACCTTTACTGTCTTTTTCTTGAGGATGAACACTGGCATTTATTCTTAATTTGGCATTTGCAGAAGAAACAATAGAGGATCAACTTGTGAATGTCCCAGTGTCTCAACAAGCAAGTCCACCCAGGGCTGAGCCACCTGTGCAAGTGGAAGTCTCATCTTCATCAGGGACTCAATCACCCCCTGCTCAGACAGAAACACCAGATTCGCCCGAGATGAATTTCCCCATCCAACCGGAGCCATCAAGTCCTCCAAGGGCTCAATCACCCATTGGCCAGGCAGAAACATCAACCCTAGCAGAGGTGAACCCATTTTCTCTTCAGCCAGAAGCTCCTGAGTTGCCAGAAACTGCATCAGCGCCCTCTCACACAGAAGCTTCAGCTTTGCCTGGAACACCTCCTTCACCAGTGGCCGTCCATGAACAAAATCCTACTCCAGTTCAGGAAATCAGACATGAGGTACTTATATGCACTTAACCCTGCTATCTTCTAGTTCCCAACACCCCTAACTCGGCAATGTTACTCTTTTAGGATCAGGCTCAGTCACCATCAAATCCACCAATGATGAACGATCCAATTGCCGAGACGAGGGAAAGGGTACCTCAAACCTTGTCAGAGGAAGTGCAAGAAAAGCTCAAGGAGATATTTGCCTGGCTGCAAAAAGATGCGCGACATCAGTTCAAAGATCTTGACCACTTTGAAGAAATGCTTGAACCCATCTGCCGAAAACTCCCTGAGGACATCAATGCCTCACTTGAGTCCATCTCCGGTCTGGAAATTCATTATGTGCCCATAAGACAAGCTCTGAAAAACGTGTCCTCCCGCCCAGCTGTTGAACAGAAGAGGGCCAGAGCTGAACAAGTCGTGAAGGGGGCACAATCTCAGACCGAGAGCCACAAAGATACATTGGCCAAACTGCAAGCTTCTCGCAGATTGAAGATCGCCAGAAAAGCCGCTTTGGAGGCAGAACTGAGAAGTCTGTCAGCTGAAATAGAGGCCGATGACAAGAAAATAGCCGAGCTACCTGGATTGATAGAAAAGACCCAACAGGCAGCAATATCGGCCATAGCTGAGGTGAATCAATGTGATGCAGAACTTACCACCCTGTCCAGCGCCCAGAAAGATTATCAAGAGCGGATGGAGAACTTTCGCCGAGCAACATCGAATGTCTGCAATGTAATTGCGAAATATTTGAACATCTAGATGTTTCAATCGGTGTGTAACCGAACTGGTCGCTCTTGTAACATTTGCTCTTGCACTTTTATTTCTCTTTTCCTCTGCACATCCTTAAATGCAACGCTGAACGACCCATTCGGTAAAGAAATGCCAATACCCGAACGACACTTTGACTCCTTTCAGCCGAGCCAGTTAACCGAATATGACTCAGCCTAGAACTCCAAACGACCCGTCGGCGGACTGGTCAAGGAAACCTCTCCACCTTTCGATTTTTCCTGGGATATGCGCCACGACCCAGAGCCACGACCTGAGGCCATGATCTGTCTTGCCAGGCCTATAAATGAAAACCGTAGGTGCCCCTAGCTCTCCACCAAGCCTTTAGCTCTCAAACCTTTGCCAATCTCAAGTCTTCTTCTTTTTCTCCAAACAACGCAAATCCCAGAGGCATGGTGCGTAGCCTCAACCGGCGCCGCGCCTCTGATGAGGCGGAGGGGAGCCGCGCCAGTGCGCGCCGGAGGCAATGATCGTCAACTCTTCTTTTACGATTCATCTTCGATCCCTTTTTGTTTTTGACAATCATCCTCGTTTCAGGTTGATTCAATGGAATCCATCTTCTGCGCCGGCCGGTCAGCCCCTATCGGACGACTCCTTGGAGTCCGACCACCACTCCCCCGTACCCTACGGGGAACTTGACACTCTCCGCTTCAAGGCGGAGCTGGAGGTGGCCCAGTGCGAGCTGGAGGATGTCTCCAAAAAGGCTGGCATAGCCGAATTGGAGTGGGAAGACCAGCGCAAGGAGCTGCTGGAGACCATCGACGGTACGGCTCTGAAACCGCTCTTTGATCCAATCCGGCTTTTGATGCTAATCACCCCTTTTCTTGCACTTTGCAGCCCGTGACGCCGAGCTCAACCAGCTAAAGATGCTGGTGGAGCAGTTGGCCGACAAGGTGAACGCCCGCGGAGATACGCCGGCGGAGCGCCTTGCTGCGGTGGAGCACCGCGTGGACGAAGTGGCCATCCATGGCGTCCGCTTGGGCACCACTTTGGGCCGGGCCTCCATGGCGACGCACACTAACGTCGACTACTCCACCAGGCCGCGCGGCTTCCGGGGCGGCGCGCCAGAAGACATCGAGGAGATCGAGATCATCTTGGAGCGCCTCGATGGCCACGGCGACGCCATTGCCGAACTCACTCATCCCCAATCTGTGTTGAACAGGCTCTTTGACTAGATTGTATTAGGGATGTTTGATATCGGCAATAAAGAACTTCTGATTTCTGTGCTTGCACTGCGATGATTTTCTTCATGTTTGCATCCGTGAATCTTGTTTTTTCTTAAACGTATTCGGGAACTTGCTTGAGCCGAACACGCGAAATAGATGCCCCTTGGCGCAAAATCCGCAGAAGATCCTCGAATCGGCAATCCGTAAGTACTGTTCAAACGAAAACCCTTCGCATTCGGGAAGAAAACCCTGCCGCTTGGTATTCCAACAGTGCACGCCGGCCAGTCATCACTCCCAATGCACCCCCTCGGTCAATAAAATAGTCTGCTGAGATGCCCTGCAAATCCACTCGCACACTCATCCATCACTTCTCATTTCCTCCCCTGTCCTCAGAGGAAAAAACCCCAAGGCCATGGACAAAGGCAAGCAACCCCAGGAGAGCAGCACTCCGAAGAAACGCACGATTCGAGAGTGAGTTTTCCCTTGATTTGCTCCTTGTTTTCTCATATAATCTCACGTTTTACCTCCTCTCTACCTTTCCTCTTCCAGCCTTGATTTGCTTCCTGAAGAAATCATCGGGACCGAAGACATGCCTGAGTACATCTCCTCTGATTCTTCCCTCGAAGCAGAGGATGCCACGCCTGAACAGAGGACCGGCCATCAATTGCGCCGCCGCGTTCGGCACCTAGAGCATGACCTCAGGGACATCACCGTTCGTTGCCAGGCCGAGCGCGAGCATCGCATGGCTTTGGAGGCATTAGTGGGAGGTAAATATTTCTGACTCCTTCTTGACTTCGCGTCCACATCTGGATTTTTGCCCCTAACAACCACTCCTCTCCTCGTTTCGTATGTCTCGACGAGTACAACAACTTGAAAGCGGCTTGGGACAGCTTGGTGGAGTCAGCAAATCATGGTCACCCTCGTGCATTCCAAGTTGCCGTCACGGTGGTCCTGGAGCAACTGAAGAGGGAGCAGCCGAAGAAGCAAAGAAAAGATTGAATCATACTTTCGCTTCTTCCTCCAGGCCTTCTGCTTCCCACCTCCTCGAAGTCCTGATCACCAGGGTTGTTGGATGTGAACCTGCAAGAGGCAGTTGTGATGTAGTTTTGTGCTAAGGGCAATGCATCTAGGCACTGGCTGTTCCTTCTGTTTGTGAATTTTTTGTTCTAAAGGCGGCCTCGTTCTTGAGCGCCGGCTTTTGCTGTGTCAGATGGATGTAATCCCACTGCTGGTGATCACCGATCGATTTCAATACTAGGATAATATTTCTTCAAATATCTCCCATTTATTGCAGCGGAAAATTCTTCCCCCAGTAAAGTTTTCAATATGTATGCATTACCAGGGACGCATCTGACCACGCGAAAGGGTCCTTCCCAGTTAGGGGACCATTTGCCGAATTCGCTGTATTTGGTTCCAATCGGCAATAGCGCTTTCCAAACCAAATCCCCTTCTGCGAATTGCCCGACTTTTACTTTCTTGTTATAATACTTGGCAACCCGCAGCTTGTTCTTCTCGATGTTTTCCAGGGCCCTAAGACGGATCATGTGCAAATCTTCTAGATCATCCATCATTAAGCCACTGTAATCCTTGGAGCTTAAATCTTTCTGTAACACAACTCTCCTGGAATCTGATTGTATCTCCCAAGGTAGAACCGCATGGTGTCCATAAACCAACTCATAAGGAGAGGTCTTTGTAGCTCCATGAGGGGCCATTCGGTAAGCCCATAAAGCCTCACTGAGTACCGAATGCCACCTCCTTGGCTTCTGGTCGATCTTCTTTTGTATCAGCTTGATCATGATCTTATTAGAAGCCTCTGCCTGACCATTAGCTTGGGCGTAATAGGGAGAAGAATTAAACAATTTAATTCCCATGCTTTCGGCAAACTCCCTGAACTCCAGGGACACGAATTGGGCCCCTTGATCAGTTGTGATTGTCTGAGGGATTCCAAACCGATAGATGATGTGCTCCTTGACAAATTCAACCATGTTTTCCGACGTCACCTTCTTCAGTGGAATCGCCTCAACCCATTTAGTAAAATAATCTGTAGCCAAAAGCACAAACTTATGCCCCTTGCTAGATGGTGGATTAATCTGGGCAATCAAGTCTATATCCCAGCCCTGAATGGCCATGGCTTGATAATGGGATTTAGGGCGTGTTTGGGAGGGCTCCACGCAGCTCCAGATCCACAAAAATAGCTCCACTCCATTTTTTTCGTGCCAAACACCCTAGCTCCAAAAACTCCAGATCCACGAAATCCATGGATCTAGCTCCCAACTCCACCAATTTCATGGAGTGCCTCAAGGGGTACTCTGCGAACATGTTTTTCCTAACAACTCGTGGAGTTGGGGGGTAATTACCCACCACTACCACCGATTACACAACATACCGGTTCAATTTTTTTCTCCCGAACAGAAGCCGCCAGTCGCGACGCATCGCGACGCCCCGTCTTCACGCAGGGTGCCGGACCGCCGGCGGCCCCTTCCTCCGTCGCCCGGCCGGCCGGACTGCCGGAATCGCCGGGCATGACCCGGCCGCCGCTCCCTCTCGCCTCCTCGCTCTTGGTTACCGCTCGTCGAGTTGGTCTCCATCGTCCTCCTCCAACCCTAGATGGCGCTGGTCAGGGCTCTACGGCCGCCGGCGCGGCAATCGACGACCTCGCCGGAGAAGAACTCGCCGGCCAGGTCCGTACCTCCGCCCTGGACTCGTTTGCCATGGGCAGGGGCTCGGGCGGCCTTGGCCTGGCCGCGGCCGGCCTCGGCAGCGGCGCGAGCCGTCTAGGCATGGACGGCGCATCGACGGAGGCTAGGTATGTGCTCCTGTAGCTCTTTACAATTTTCGCAATCCATCTTGATTTCGCTGGCAGCACGTCTCCTGACTAATTACGCTGGCAGTGTTAGTGGAAAATCTGTATAAAGCTTATTATTTCAGCAATCCATCTTTGTGGTAATCCATCTTTGTGGTAATCTGTATAAAGTTTAATGCAATCGGTGTAGTGAGCTGCAAAGACTGAATTAATAACTAGTAATGCATGAATGCTAGCGTGTCTGCTACCTAACCTTACAGTTTTTCCTTTGTGTGTCGAGATACAATAGAGGTGAAGTTTTCACTTTTCAGCACCTTGATAATTTATTCTTGAGGTTCTGAATGATGGTAACTTGGTTCCCATTTTTTCTTGTTGTTTAGGCAGTGATATAAGTATTTGTGTTACAGTACTTTGTGGTCTAGGTTTATGAACTTCTAGAAATTAGTGATATCTTGCCTCATCATGTGATTTCATCTACCATCTTTGTTCAGTTAAGTAATAACATGAAACAGCCATACAGCCCATACAAACAGACCTATAACTCAGGTTGCATGTGGAGTCTCAATTTATGTCAACAAGTCACATTGCTAGAAATAATTATGTTGTATTCTTGGCAGGGGCACAGCCGGCCTGGGAAGCGCCGCGGTCGGGGTTTTTGAATCGGACCCGTCCATCGGCGATGCGTTCTTGGCGTCTCAGGCATCAGCTACGTCCGGTGCTACGCGTAGGAGACGTGCCGCATCGACCAAAAAGAACAAAGATGATAAGGTATAATTCGATGTCTTTCCACTCTCAAGTTTTTAATTTGTAGATATTGATTGGAGCAAATTGCCGTGTCATAAATCATGTATAGGGAGGAGATTATATTGACTGGACTGATGAGAATACCACCCTAGTTTGCCAATTGTTTGCTGATCAAAAAAGGAAAGGAAATAGACCAAACACACACTTGAATAATGTGGGGTATGATGAGGTTATCAAAGGGTTTTTCCAGTCCACCGGTATCATGTTAAAAAGAAGTCAGCTTAAGAACAAATGGGATAAGTTGAAGAATGATCTGTCTGTTTGGAGAAAATTGATGAGGAAACAAACTGGAACTGGTTGGAGTTGGAGCACAGGAAGCATCAACATGGATGCCGAGTGGTGGAAAAAAATCAAATCTGTGAGCACCTAACATTTGCTTTCTTTTATAGTTTGTTGGTAATTATACACTTGCTTACTGTAATTTAATTATGTAGGAGATACCTGGTGTTGGAAAATTTAAGAATAAGCCGCTTCAAAATGAAGAATATTTGAAGGTGATGTTTGGGAACATCATGAATGAAGAGACTGATCATTGGAATCCTATGTCATCCAACCCAATTATACCACCTAACACTGTTCAGGATGATATCGACTTGGAGAATGAAGGTGAAGAGAATGGTGAGGGGAATGGTGAAGAGATCGGTGATGATATTGGTGAAGAGAATTTGGAAGTCTCTCCCGCACCTAGCAACAAACCTAAGAGGAAGCCTCAAATTATTTTAGATAAACCTAACAAGAAGCCTAAGAGTAGCACTGCAATAGTTATACAGCAGAATATGACAAAGATAACGAGAGAGTGCTCGGGCTTTTGTTGCGGCTAGGTTTGGAGGGATCAGTATTGAGGAAGTCATGGGGCATGTCATTGCATGTGGGGCTGATCTTGGGAGTGATGAGCACTTTGTGGCTACTGAGTTGTTTGTCAAAAAGGAACATAGGGAGATGTTTATGACTATACCCACCAATGAGGCTAGGTTGAATTGGCTAAAGAGGAAGTTTGACATGATGTTTGGAAAGTGATCAGTCTAGTGTCATTTTATCAGTGTCATGTAAACTTTAGTTTTTTGTCATGTCAGTTTCGTTTATTTATGTCATGTGGACAAGTTATCTATCTGTGTCACGTGGACAAGTTGTTTATTTATGTCATGTGGACAATTTGTTTATCTATGTCATGTGGTCTAATTATATGTTCTATGTCATGTGAACTTCTTATTTTTTACCTCGATAAATTATTTATCTATATCATGTATGCAGCTATCTAGCGATGATGATTCTGACATTGATGAAGAGGATGAGGATTTTTTTAAAATGATCTATTCTGTTTGCTATGCTTTGGGACAAACATATGCTTGACATGTTTGTTAAGAAAAATCCTCCAAGAACGTCTACAACAAGTGGAATGGGGTATATGATGGAGCTATTCAACACTCCGGAGAATGCCATAGGCAATTGCGCATGAGCCCGGAGATTTTTTCCGACCTACACAAGTTACTTGGTTCGGAGGTATGGGTTGACCTCATCACCGCATATGTCTACTATTGAGAGTCTTGGTATTCGTTATTCATTTGTTCGGGGAATGAGTCCAACGGCGAGAAGTCAAAATAGATTCAAGCACTCGGTGAAACTATTAGTCGTAAATTTGAGGAGGTTTTGTTTAGTTTGATGAGCATGGCAAAGGATTTCATTAGGCCAAAAGATCCAAATTTTCACACAATCCATAGAAGGATAAGGGATGACAAACGAGCCTATCCATATTTCAAAGATTGCATTGGAGCATTAGATGGCACAGATATTCGTGTGACACTTCCACCTGATGAGCAAGTGAGATACATTGGAAAAACAGGGATACCCACCCAAAATGTATTAGCAGTTTGTGATTTTGACATGAGATTCACATATGTGTCAGCGGGCCAACCTGGATCTATGCATGACACAAGTGTGCTATACAATGCATTGAGTGTCGACAAGGACTTCTTTCCACATCCACCACAAGGTAAATAGTTGTCAATAATTAATTTCATTCCGTTGACCATGAAAATATTTTAATTTCTTTTATTATTTGCAGGAAAATATTATGTTGTCGATGCTGGATATCCGAATCGACCCGGTTACCTTGCTCCATACAAGGGTGAGAGGTATCATATGCCTGAGTGGCATAGAGGTATGGAACCTAATACTCCGAAAGAAAAGTTCAATCGCAAGCATTCATCTATTCGTAACGTGATTGAGAGATATTTCGGTTTATTAAAAATGAAGTGGGAAATTCTATATAGAATAAAGAAATACCCCATGTGGAAGCAAAAAATGATAGTTGTCGCTTGCATGGTTCTTCACAATTTCATTCGTGAGCATAACAGTGAGGATGCTGACTTTGCTCGGTTTGATCGTGATCCCAATTACATGCCAACAATACCAGAACGTTATAAACGAGATGCCGTCCTAGCAAATGCATCAGATACATCTACTCCGGAAGCGAGTTGGACTTGCATGGATACTTTTCGAGATGAACTTGCCACATCTCTCGCTCTCGGTTGGCACTAGCTTGTAATCGACATTGAATTTTTATATCTCTTATCGTTTGAACAATTCGTCTGTGTAAACTTTTATATGCATCTGGACAAATTCTAATTATCAGTTACTCGGAGTCTTGGAGATGTGTGTTGATCAAAATCTTTATTTGTTTGTTGAAATTCAAAAGAAAAAAAACGCAAGCAACACACGCATGCAACACAGCACCCACACGTACACACACAGCACCCACACGTACACACACCCATGCACACACAGCACACACACGTACACACACGCATGCACACACAACACACGCATGCAACCACACACACAGTCACACACGCACAGCACAGCACAGCACATACACACGCATGCGAGAAAAAAAAGGGCAAAAGAGGGTAATCTATTCAAATCTTCATTTTTCGGAGCTGGAGTTGTTGTCTCAGCCAAACACATCTCCTCAGCTCCAAAGGGAGAGTCCAGCTCCACGGTGGAGCTGCAAATTGGTGGAGTTGCTGCTCCAGAGTTGGTTTGGTGGAGCCGGAGCCCTCCCAAACACGCCCTTAATGCTGACGCGGGGATCCTTTGAATATTTCCAAACCTCTGGCAATCTTGACATCCCTTGTAATACTCAAAGCAATCCTCTAATATCGTCGGCCAAAAGCACCCAGCTTTCCTGATAACCCATTTCATGCGGTAGGCCGATTGGTGTGCTCCACATATCCCATCATGCACTTCACTCATCATCTTTTTGGCTTCTTCTGGACCCAGGCATCGTAACAACACCCCATCTAATGATTTGTAAAACAAATTGTCGTCCAGAAGCATGAATTTTATGGCCTTGTACCTGAGCTTCCTAGAGACCTTTCGGGATGGATCTTTCAAATAGTCAACGATCTCTTTTCTCCAGTCATCTTCCGCAAGATCCGTTCCCAGTGCACATATGTCTGCAGCAAACGCTTCTTGACTCTCTTTGTAACCAGAGGCGCTCTGAGCCAACCTGTTTGATTCTTCGTTATGTTCGCTAGGAATATGTTGTAGAGCCACCAACGGGAAGCTCTTCAAGATTTCCCTGCATTCTTCGTAGTAACTCCTCAGCGCTTCACTTTTGCATTCGTATTGGCCGTTCAATTGCTTGATTACCAACTCTGAATCTCCATAAACCTCAACCGAAACGGCCCCGGCTTCTCTCAAATATTGAAGCCCCCGAAGCAATGCCTCGTACTCAGCCTGATTGTTTGTAACAGTGGGCTGTATAGGGATGGCAAATTCAAACATCTCACCTCTAGGCGAAATTAGTAGAATCCCTACTCCCCCACCTTTACCACATGATGATCCATCAAAAAATAAAGCCCAAGGAGTAATTTCAAGCAAATCAATTGATGGATCACGATGTTCAGTTATAAAATCGGCAATGATCTGACCTTTAATAGCTTTTGCCGATTCGAACTTTAACTCAAACTCCGATAAAGCCAAGATCCATTTGCCAATCCTGCCATTCAAAATTGGCATAGATAACATATGTTTTATTACATCAAACTTGGAATATATAGTGCATTCGGTATTCAACAAGTAGTGCTGAAACTTTGTACACGAGTAGTACACGCATAGGCACAGCTTCTCTGCAGCCGAATACCTGGTCTCGGGATCAAGTAATTTTCGGCTAAGATATGCTACTACCCGCTCCTTTCCTTCGAATTCTTGAATAAGGGCCGATCCAATGGTTTGGGTATCGGCCGGCACGTACAACTTGAAAGGCTTATCCAGCTGAGGAGGGACCGATGCGGGTGGCTCCTTCATGTATTGCTTGATCTCGTCAAAAGCCTTTTGTTGTTCGTCACCCCATGTGAACTTCTGATCTTTCTTAAGTTTCAGCAATGGAGAAAACGGCAAAACCTTCTGTGACAAATTTGAAATGGATCTCCTTACGAAATTAATTTTGCCGAGCAGTGATTGCAACTCCTTGAGATTAGTTGGAGGGACAACTTCATCAATGGCCTTCATGCTCTTCTTGCCAACTTCAATCCCCCCTTCGTGGACTAAAAATCCCAAGAACTCTCCAGCTGATACCCCAAAAGCGCACTTGTTTGGATTCATCTTCAGACCATGCTTCCGGGTGCACGCCAAGGTCTTCTTCACATCCTCCAAATGTGTGTCATGACTTAGGGACTTGATCACGACATCATCAATGTAAATTTCAACAACTTTGCCGATCAACTCGTGAAAGATGTAATTCATGGCTCGCTGATAAGTTGCACCAGCATTTTTCAACCCAAATGTCATGACTATCCATTCAAACAGGCCTATATGACCAGGACATCTGAAGGCTGTCTTTGATATATCCCCTATTGCCATAAAAATTTGGTTATACCCCGCATTTCCATCCATGAAACTGATGACCTTGTGTCCAGTGGTGGCGTCAACCAATAAATCGGCAATAGGCATGGGGTAACCATCCATCGGAGTAGTTCTGTTCAAATCCCTGAAATCTATGCAAACCCTCATCTTTCCATTCTTCTTGTAGACATGGACAATATTAGAAATCCACTCCGCATATCTGCATGGCCGAACGAAGTTTGCATCAAGTAATCTTTCAACTTCTTTCTTCACATCGGCCAATACCTCATCCTTGTAGATTTTCCGGGGCGGTTGCTTGTATGGTTTGAAACCAGATTTGATTGGCAACCGATGCTCAACAATAGAACGGTCTAGTCCAGGCATCTCCGAATAATCCCAGGCGAAGCAATCTTTATATTCCTTGAGTAGCTTGATTAATTCCTCCCTGAAGTCTGATTGCAAGTTTGCGCTGATGAATGTCGGCCTTGGTTTGTCACCGCTTCCAATGTCAACTTCTTCTAATTTATCGACCGACATGAATCCTCGCCCCAATTTGCCATCAGTACCATCGACGGGGTTATCCATTAAAAATTGCTATAAGAGCCGACTGCTTGAATCGGCTGTTGATCGCTGCTGACAGGTTCAACAGGACCTTCTCCCCAGTCTTTCCCTGAGAAACAGTCAATGCCTTGATACTCCCAGAAAGCTGGTTCCATATTTGCAACACTCACGGAGTCATCTGCTTGTACCACCTGAATATCATCATCCACCCATTGGATGAGCTGCTGCTGCATGGTAGATGGGACGCAACAATTGGTGTGAATCCGATCCGTCCAAGCAAGAGGGGTCGTAGGCTCCTTTACCTTCGATAACAAAGAAGGTCGTGAGCAGTGTCTTGGACCCGATCATCAGATCCACGTGAGCGCATCCCTTGGTGTCTGAAGGATTCCCGGCGAAATCATTCAATATTATGCTTGTAGGTGTTAGATCGCTAGGGCCCATGCCAAGTTTTCTGAAGGTGGTGTACGGCATTACATTGACCGCCGCTCCACCGTCGACAAACATCTTGGTCAATGGCTTGCCATTGACATATCCCTTTAAGTACAGCGGCCTCATGTGTCGATTTTTGGCCGGTTTGTCGAAGATGGCTTGCTTGGCTAGCACCGAGTCGCCGCGCCATCGGCCCCTCGATCCGCTCATCGTCCGGGGACGCCTCTTCTGCACAACCCGATTAGCGGGAGCCATAAATTCATTCGGCGTAAAATATACCATGCACGCTGGAGCCGAACGTTTTGACCCTTCAGGTTTATCCTTTGGACGCCACACCTGCCTTGTCTGGATCCCTGCCTGCCTCAGTTCACGGTTCCTCAAGCGTTGAACCCTTCTCTTCTGACTTTTTCTTAGGCCAGGCGGGCACCATTGCCCCTTTTTCCAGATGAACTCGTCCTCGTCTTCCTCTTGATCAGCCCACCTCAAACCAGCTTGCCTTTTCCTGGGATGATCAATGATTTCAATTTTTTGACACCGATCCTCGCTAGGATGTATCCTTCCAATTCTTTCATGGACGGATCGGCGATTAGCAGTCTCCTGCCTGTACTCAAAATACCTATCACTGCACTCAGGGCAGTTTCTCAGCGTGGGCAGCTTCAACCCTTCGTTCCAGCAGTGCCTGAAGAATGCACACCCCTAGTGCGCGCGCTCCTGCTCGCGCGTGTATTGCTCTAGATCTCTTCTGCACGCTTCCTCTTCGGCCCTGCGTCTCTCCTCCTCGCACCTTCGCTTCTAGTAGCGCTCTTTTTCCAGCTGGCGCTGCCACTTATTGAGGAGGATACGCGTGGTCACCCTGGGTTTGGCCCTGGATGATTCCCCGATCTCGACATGGCTCCTGAGAACGCGGGGGGCCTCACCATGCACCTGTTCCAAGGTCACTTGACGTTCCGGGTCTACTGCTCCATCCTGCCTCGCCTTGGCTGAGGTCAAGACTTTGACCTTGCCCTTCTCCTCAGCTGTCACCATGTTGACGGAAAAACCCACCATGTTCTGAGGAAAAGGGTGGCCATCCAGCTTCATCTTGTTATCAAATTTGAGGTGTCCCTCCTGGATAGCTTTCTAGATGCTCATTCTGAAGACCCTGCAGTCGTTGATGGAGTGCGAGTTCCTGTCGTGGAAGCCACAGTAACGTTTCTCCTTTACTCCATCGGGCCGAAGCATGGAATGCCCTTCAGGCAATCTGATTCGGCCTTCCTTCACCAGGAGCTCAAACAGCTTGTCGGCTTTAGTGATGTCGAAATCATAGGTGCCTTTGGTCTGTTTGACCCAGCGCTGATTCATAGTCAATGGCTCTTTTCCCCACATGATTTCGGCCGCAGCCACGTCCTGGTCATCATCAGAATCCTCCATCTGGTCGGCTTTTTCCAGGAACTGATTGTAGATATCTGCCACGTCGTGCTGTTTGCCGAACCTGGCATCTTTCTTGAAACCGTAGGCTTGGTTGCTCATTAACGACAGCTTTTGGGATAGTTGGCCCAGGTTATCGAACTCCATGCCAAACAGCTTCTCACGCACGACCGGCAGCATCCCGGCAATGGCCATGTCGGCCAACTGGTCATCTGGCAGATTGAGAGAAAAACACATGCCCTTAACTTCCCTGAACCTCTTGAGGAACTCTAAGGGCGTCTCACTGTGTCTCTGCTTCAGGGTAGCGAGGTCGATCAGCTTCTTTTCCGAGCTGCCGCTGAAATAGTGGGCGTGGAATTTTCGTTCCAGCTCCTTCCATGTGCTAACTGATTGAGGGGGCAAAGATGAAAACCACTAGAACGCCGCACCTGTCAGTGACGCGGGGAAGTATCTGACTCTGAACGCTTCCTCAGATGAGCACTCTCCAAGCTGCATCAGGTAGCGAGCGATATGCTCCACCGTGCTCGTGTCATCCTGCCCGGAGAATTTTGTGAATTCCGTCGGAGGCTTTACCCTTGGTGGCAGGATCACGTTGTAGTACCACTCCGGGAACGGCAGCGTGTAGGTAGGTCCTTGCATTTTTGGTTTGAGGCCGAATTGATTCTGCATCAAATCGGCCATCTTCCGCGCCAGGATATCGTCCTCCTGCGCGCCTATAGCTGGTCCGTAACCTGGATTCGGGAGAGCATCGATGGCTTCGTAGTTCCCCACCTCGTGGTAGCCTCCGCCGTATAAATTCCTCTGCAGCCTGTTGCTTGCCGGAGCAATCCTGTAGCCGGAAGCAAGCGGGGCCCCAGGCGAGCCGAATGCCAATTCCCCGTACGTGGGCTGGTACGGGTTCGCCCGTTGCACGGTGTTGACCCGTGCCGCCCCGCGGTGGCGGGCCGGATCGGTCGCCCTCCCGCGGCCGCGGTGGGGGGCCGAATCGGGCCGACCCCCAGCACCTTATGGAGGAGGCTAGAAAGCTTGTCTCCCAACGCTCTGAGGAGGAGGCTGGGCTGGCTGGCTCTGCAATGGCGGTTGAGAACTGGACTCGCCCATCTCTACGGTGCCTCCTTGAATGGGTGCCTTGTTGAACACCTACTCCATGCCTGGACAGAAGACAGCCACCATCATTTGTTTGAACGCACCCAGGAAAGCCCTGTGGTGCCTGCTTAGGACGTGGTCCGCGGTGTCTTGGAATGCTTGCATGCATTCCTCCCTCTCCTGCTGGGTTGTAGCGTCACTTTCCCCTGGCAACAACACCCTGGGCATATCATTTTTCAAGTACGGGACGCCGCTCCTGTTCTTCTTGAATGATAGCAAGCACTTTTGTTGGAATTGGTCCACGGCATCCTGCAGCTGTTGCCGTTGTTCAGGAGAGAGGTCTTCGATGTTGACGTCCATGATATCCCCGATGTCAGGCATCTTGATTTTCTGCTGTGGTCCCACCGGGCGTGCCAAAAAGTGTGTTGACGCGAAATGTGCACCTAGCGCCAAGCACACAGCAAGCCGAACAAGCTGGCTTC
Organism: Cenchrus americanus; assembly: GCA_947561735.1. Classification (NCBI taxonomy): domain Eukaryota; kingdom Viridiplantae; phylum Streptophyta; class Magnoliopsida; order Poales; family Poaceae; genus Cenchrus; species Cenchrus americanus. Next base: position 266,045,606 of record OX387239.1, read on the forward strand.
ACACGTGCAGAGAATCACAAGACGTGCCAGTCAATTTTCCCTGAAAATTAACAAAAGACAAAGTAGTTAAATTCCAAAGCTTGGAACTTGCCAGGTGGTACCAGACAGTTCCATATTTACGGCTATAAAGCCAAATGAGATGACACATAGCTATAGAAAGCTATCTGCCAGCAAACTGAAACCATTCGGGAGCATTAGAAAGGAAAAAGTAACATAGCCGAATGGATGACGTAAGCATGACGACGATCGGTCTTTGTTTGGACAAAGATGCACGTGCGCAAGACCGTGACCGATCCCCGTGGTGATCAACATTAAATAATAAATAAAGTAAAGCGCGAGCATAAATATGTAATAAACAAGCATGCATAGGCCCAAAGCACTAGTCTACCGCATGTCTAGGTACTTTAAAACCCGTCGGGCACGCCACCAAACAAATCTATCCACCGCATGATACAACTTGCATGGGAATCGTACCACCTTCCACAAATAGATCTATCCACCGCATGATACGATCTAAATATGGAAAGCTAAAAGCATACATTATTTAAAGCATAAATTATGCGCGTGTTTTATTCATGAAGAACATAACCGAATACGGCTGAACAGCCGATTCGGGGTCCATGAAGAAGGAACGAACATTACCAAGCAAGACAAATCTATGAGATTGATTTGAAATCTAATCCACCGGATGACTAGCTCCAAAACAACCCAAAAACCTGCATCTACCGCGTGATACCCAGTTCTTTCAAGATTTATACAAACGTTGGCAAGCTTGAACCCACAACACGTAACAACCTAGATCGATTCGGTTTCGGCTATCAAGGAGCATGTGATCCACGTGTCAATCTAGCCAAAGGCACGAACTTGACTCGCATAAGGATCATCAAAAGACATAAAGCCGATCCAAACCCATCTAGATTGGGCAAAGAGGTGTTACATGAATTTAAACATAAAGCAAAACTCAAAGCAACACGGGGTAACTTAATGAATCTATTGAATCTTGCCAAAATCCAATAGAGCCGATAACTAGCTTCAAGCTAGATCTTAGCCTACCGCATGGCTCATGACCTAACAAGAAACCCTCTTGAACTAAGCTTGAATCTACCGCATGACACTAAGCATGGTAATAAGACTACTTGCATCAGATCTAAATCCACCGCATGATACTAGATATGATACAAGGTTGCCGGTACTCACGGAGGTTGACGGATCTATGAACCCTCTCGAAGAACTCGACGACATGACAAATGGACTCTAGGGTTTGGCGTAAAGCCGGTTTGTATTGAGAATGATTACGTATATCTGTTACATATATTCAGGGTTTATATTTATACCCTGCCAAGCACCACCTCGAATGGATATGATACCTAATTTATCTCTAAGCTTGATCGCTTATCCATCCATTCGTCCTCTCCGCTTGAGCCACGTCACCGTACAATCCCGCAAAATCAGCTCAACAGTTCATTTGCCGAACGGAAGCAGATAGCCGACCGCGGATTTTTCTGCCGAATGCATCTGAAGAAACCTTCCTTCCGCCGGACGGATTTTTCACCGGGCTGGACCCACAAGTCAGACTCCTTACCAAATTTTGGTGTTAACACTTGGGGCGGATGGTCCGTGGGTTTTGGTATTTATTTAATATCTGAGATTTTTGGCAAAAGTTTTCGAGAAAATGCGCTTCCAGGCGGACGGTCCGCGGGCCTCTTGCGGACGGTTCGTTATTCTCTTCAGAACCGAACAGAACAAGGTGCAGCTCGGTGGATCGGGCGGACGGTCCGCGGTCTGGCCGCAGACAGTTCGCGAGGCCCAGGCAGACGGTCCGCAGGGTCCTGGCGGACGGTCCTCCCGGCCCAACAGCCAGTTCTGCCAGCCGTTGACTTCGCAATTTTACCGTTGGAATTCAAACGCGGACAGTCCGCGAGGGCATCGCGGACAGTCTGCAAGGTACGCGTTTTATCCATAACGGCTAGTAACGAGAAAGGGGAGTATATATACTCCATGCCTGGGGTTGGAGAGGCTCTCTTGGCACTTTGAAAGGTCCATACTCCCTTGTAGAGCTCTCCCTCTCCTCTCTCTCACTCACTTGGCTTAGTGGTTGCATTCTTTGTGAGATTGAGAGCTTCTAGTGCATTGCATCAAGGTTTTGATCTTTGTGGCACTAGGGAATCATCAAGCAAGTGGTTGATTTGTTACTCTTGGAAGTTGCCGCTTCCTAGACGGCTTGGTGGTGGAAGAATCCGTTGAAGCTCGCAAGAAGATTGTGCGTGGCTCCGGATTTCATGTTGTGAGAGGTATTGTGGTCACCTCACCAGAGCGGTAAAGAGCAACTCTAGTGGAATCGAGGTGTGGAGTGGTTCTTTGGTTCTAACTGGCTCAAGATCAAGCAGTGTCTTGATAGAGGAGCAGTTGAACATTGAATCCACCTCAACGTGGATTAGGGGTGACCGGCAAGTCATCGATACAACGGGATAAAATTCGTCTCTTGTGCTTGGTTATTTCTTTGCTCAATTTCCTTTCAAGTACTTTACTTTGAGCATTTAATTTTTAGAGATTGAATTATATCTTGTCACCCTCGGCTGCAAACCCCCAACATAGGAATAGAATAGGTAGAGATTTAATTCTCCTTGTGGTTCTAATTAAATTTCTCTAGTGTTGTGTTTTTAGATTTTAAACCGCCTATTCACCCCCCTTTAGTCGGTATCCTAGATCCTACAAGTTGTATAAGAGCTAAGGACTCCTTATTTGAGAGATTTAACCATCTCAAAGTAGAATAAATGGCTGAGGAAGATAAGTTTCATGCTTGGGAAGAGAATTATGGAGAATTGTAATGCAAGGATATGTTATTTTGGATCCTAAGAATAAGTCGGATCAAGATGATAAAAATGAAAAACTCAATGATAGAGCCTTGAGTGTACTTTACAATGCTCTTGCTCTTAGTAAATTCAATAGAGTGAAGGGACTTGAGAAGGCAAATGAGATATGGGAGAAGCTTATGGAAATCTACGAGGGAACATCCACCGTTAAAGAAGGAAAGCTCTATGTGTACAAGGGAAAGTTCAATGAGTTCACCATGAAGAAGGATGAAGATGTTTCAACCATGTTCAACCGGTTGAATGATATAGTGAATGAACTCAAGTGTCTTGATTTTGATGTCTCAAACAAAAACTTCTCTCACAAGTTTCTTAGATGCCTTCCGGAAAAATATGAGACAATTGTGACTTTGCTTGTGAGGAGTGACTTGAGTAAGATGACTCCTACGGAGGTGCTTGGTGAAGTGCAAACTCATGACTTATTCAAGCAATCACAAATGGAAGTTTAAGGCCAATCAATGAATGAAGAGAAGAAAAGTATTGCTCTCAAGGCCTAGGCTACTCAAGAAGAAAATGATGATGAGAACCAAGACATTGACTCTGATGAGGAAATGGCTCTTATTGTAAAAGGGCTCAAAAGAATTATGAAGAAGTTTGGCAAGATGGGGCAATCTTCAAAGAAGAATCCTTTTGAAGGAAAAGATTGCTTCAATTGTGGTGAAATTGGACATATCTCAATTAATTGTTCAAACAAGAAAGAAGACAAATATGGCAAGAAGAAAGACAAGAAGAGTGTACCTAAGAGGAAGAAATATTACAAGAAGGAGAAAAATGGCCAAGCCTACTTTGTTGAGTGGGATTTCGATGCAAGCTCCGATGAAGATGATGATAACAAGCCTTCAAGAGGTCTTGCCAGGGTTGCTATCAAGGGAGCTCCTTCAGGGCTTGTTCGCTTCCGTGGGATTCAATCCGGCCGGAATAATAAATGTATGAAGAAAATTATGATATGGACTCGGATTTATTCCGGATCAAACCAATCATGATAGGTAGAACAAGAGTAGGGCTGTCAACGAGTCGAGCTCGAGCGAGCCTACAACCTCAAGCTCGAGCTCGGTAGAAGTTCGAGCCGAGCTCGAGCCGAGCCTGAGATCCTTGCGAGCTTAAAGACAGGCTCGAGCTCGGCTCGTGAGAAGATCGTTAAAGCTCGAGCTCGGCTCGACTAAGCTCGTCAACAACTAACATTCAAACTTTCAGATTTCAGAGGTGAAGCAAGCAAGAAGTTGTTGGCTCAGGTGACGAGCTCACATCAAATTTACAAAGTACATGACAGAAATGATGTCTTATACGATTATATTGATTACAAATAGCAGCAGCAGCAGCATTCGTCTTAAATAAGTCTCAATTAATATCACTACTATAGTTAGCAAAAGTGGCTTCGTCGACAGGCTACCCAAAATACTACTAGCCATTGACGCAATTGGACTCTATGCAAGATCTGTCCAAGTCCAAGTAACTTGCCAAAATACTTCAACTATCACGACCTCCAAGGTCTTCACTCCAATCAATTAGTGCTGACTTGATGCTATCCTGCATGGTCATTTCAAACCTCAGAACTGATACAAGAGGAGTAAATAATTAACATGACCTCAAGTTCTCAAGTGCATACCTGATAAACTAGTAACTAATTGTTACCCACTTTTAAACTTCCATAGGAGTTTCACCTGTTGCTAGAGCAATGGATTTAACATCCCCCTCCTATGCAAGAGCATGAAGTAATCAGATTAGACAATAAATATGCACAGCCACACCATAGCCATGTACAAACAGGAGATTCAGTTATTGTCACAAAAAAACTCACCACACCGATAGCTTTGTGGTGACCTCGCCTATTCCAGCTTGATGTACACACCAAGGCTTGCACTGTTGTTGGGAGTAGAGAGCTACGATAAGCATCAATGACTCTGCCTCCAGTGCTAAAAGAAGACTCAGATGAGACCGTGGTAATTGGGATAGTGAGAACATCTTTTGCCAACCTAGCCACAACTGGATACTTAAGTTCATTCATCCTCCACCACTGAAGTATATTGAAATTTTCCGAAGGAATAACCTCAATCGGATCATCCAAGTATTTTCTTAAATCGACTTGGAAGGGTTGGATGCATTCTGGGCTTTCACAAACTCTTCCCATTCACTATCGGCAGAGACCACACCGGAAGTGTTAACGGATGTCTTGTTATGCTTGAGAAGCTTGATCATTTTCCTTTGCAACTGACATGATTTTGTTATAGTCACTTTCATATCAGGCATACAAAGCATTCAATGTGGATTCCACTTTTTCAAGTTTGTCCGGAAGCTCACTTTCTTCATACAAGGACGGAAATGTGAACTTGATCATGCCCATTTTTTTTCTTGGGTCTAGAATTGCAGCTATAGCAAACAAAGTATTGCATTCTGGCCCCCAATACTTATCATACTTTTCTTGCATTGCATCTGCCATTTTCTTAAGCACTATGGTTTCTGACTTCTTTAGTTGTCCTAGCACCTTCTTCACATTGACAATGTGAGGATAGAATAGATTATAGGTAGGGTAGAGTGAACCTGAAAACTCCTTTGTAACCTTGTGAATAACAGATAGGACATCATTGACTTTGGTATAAAGATTCCATTCCTCTTCTGTTGGCAGCCACTTATAGTTAGCATCTCCAGTAGCATAAACATCAAAGGCAGCACGATAATGAAAAGCAGATTGTAGCATTTTGAAGGTTGAACCCCACCTAGTGCAGCAATCTAGAACTAGTCCCATTTTGCGTCTAAGGTTGAAAGAATCAACACCAGAATTGAACTTATAGTAACGACTGTTTGATTTTTTGATATATTTGATAGTCTCCCTAACCTTTTCAATCAGAGAACTGATCACTTCAAGACCATCTTGCACAACCAGATTCAGAATATGAGCACAACAACGGATATGAAGGAACCTTCCATCAAACCAAAGTGAACCACGCTTGTTAAACTTGGCACGCAACAAAGTTACAACAGTATTGTTACTCGAAGCATTATCAAATATGATGCTAGCTATCTTATCCTCAATTTTCCATCCAGCTAGGCAATCAGAAATGGCATTCGAAATAACAACACCAGAGTGGGGAGGTTCAAGTTCTAGGAAGTTAATAACACGACAATGCATTGACCAATTTTCATCTATATAATGGGCAACCAGGCTCATATAAAAAATTGTTTGATTAGAGGTCCAAAGATCACATGTAAGGCTGAACTTTCTGATATCCTTAAAGCTCTTCTTTAGCACCTCCTTTTCAGATTCATAGAGCTTCATACAATCAGCCTTGATAGTGTTTCTAGAAACCTTTTTGTATGAAGGATTGAGAGCCTTAAGCAAAACAGTAAACCATGTGTACTCCACAATGATAAATGGCAGCTCATGAACAATTATCATTTTGCAAATAAGCTCATGTATTTTTAGGGGATCATAATAACCAGCTTTCACAACACAAGGAGTGTCAAGGTCGACATCAACGTCACCTTCATTAATTGGGAAATTGATGACCTGTTGTTTCTTGGACTTTTGCTAAAGCTTGAAGTTATCACACTGCTCCAAATGCCTCTTCCAAGATGATGTAGTTCCGTTGTTGTTCCGTACTAGAAGAGCTCCACATGCAATGCACTTTACCTTGTTTTCCATTTCTCCTCTTTTCTTTTTTGATGGGACAGTGCATTCTTCAAAGAATGACCACAAAGGGGATTTCCTCTTTCTCTTGGACTTAGGTGCATTACCCTCCTGAGAACCATGAATATTTGTATCTTCACCTTGGTTCTCTGCCGGCTGTTGGCCTGGCTCTGTTGTTATTGTGACATCTCTCAGGCCTGCTGACTCAACCTCAATAGGCTGTTCCATTTGAAGAATCTACAAAAATTATTACAGTGCCATTAGAAATTACCTCGAGTGCAAAAGGTCTCTATCCCTAAAGCATACACATATTTCTCAGATCTCGCTATCGTAGTTATGAAAGCATACACAATAATAGTTCAATTCTACCAACGAGAATAAGATTTGTGTGGATCTATAAAATAAAACAAGATAGGGGAGCACTAAGTGAAGAGGAAAGGGAATGTGTTACCTTCGGTTGCTTTCTTGCTTGTTGATGACTTACTATGCGATCAAACTGCCGACTTTGTGCAAAGGCAAGCAGATAGAGGTTCGAGTTCTTGGAGCTTCAGGAAGACAGGAACTCAAGGTGGAGCAGGAGGGGTTCTGCGCTCCATGGTGGTCAACGGATCCGACCTCGAGCTTGCTGCCGCTTGAAGGGAGCACGAGATTTGTGGAGGGGCGACGGCCGATGGGGTGCAGGATGGTGCCGGCGGGCGGCGGCCGCCTCACCAAGGAGGACTGAGAAGAGGAACGAGAGATCAGGGACTAGGTCAGGGGGACCGCAGTCCGCAGACTGCTTTTGGTGGACTTCGTGACTGTCTTGTGGGACCCCTGTGGGTGGTGGAAATATCTGCCGATTCGGCCACCCCGCTTCATGGATTCGATTTTTTTTAGTCGGAATGTGGGGGCACGAGCGCACGAGGGAGGGAAAATTAGGCGCGATTTCTGTTGGCTCTCTACTGTCAAGCCTTGACGAATAGCTCGAGATCGGCTCGCCGAAGCTCGCGAGCCTCAAGTCAGGCTCGAGCTCGGCTCGACAAGCAAACGAGCCGATCTCGAATCAAGCTTTTAGCAAGCCAAATTCGATCGATTCACGAGCCTCGAGCTTTTTTGACAGCCCTAAACAAGAGACCGTAGAGCCGGATTGGTTCCACACCTCTTGACTAGTGGATTGATTCCGAGCCTTTTGGTGTACCTATCATGAGCAAATTAATTTTCGACCTGGAATAAATTCGGATCTCTTATATTAACTATCATGATTTTCTTGTTGTATTTATCCATTCCGATCGGAATTGATCCCGTGGAAACGAATGAGGCCTCACTCTTCTCCAAGCCATATTGCCTCATGGCAAAAGGTGAATCAAAGGTAATAAACAACGATGATGATTGTGATAGTGATAATGATGATAATGTCTTATCTTATGATGATCTTGTTGCCATGGTCATTAAGTCTGATGATAAATTGTGCATGGAGAGATTAAAGTTGAGGGACTTGGAGTTGAAAAATGTTTCACTTCAAAATTCCTTTGAGGAGCTAAAGACTACTCATGAAAATCTTAAGATTTCCCATGAAACACTCAACACTTCTTGGGAAACTCTTAAAGAAAAGCATGAGGAGCTTAAGGAAGCTCACAACTCTCTCCGTGCACAAGAAGTCAAAGGAAAAATAAGCATGGGTGTTGAATGTAATATATTGAATACTTCTCCATGTTCACCTAACCCATCTTGTAGCACAAGCATTAGCTCTTGCATTAGTGAGGATATGTCTTATGACACTCTATTATTGGAAAATGAATCTTTGAAGAAGGAGATTTAGTGCTTATCTAAGGATCTTGCACGGTATTTTGGAAGTCATGTTCGGTTTAATCATATTTGGATAAATAAAAAATTCACCTTAGATAAATATGCTCTTGGTTACTTTCCCAGGAAAGGAAAAGAGGCCTTCATTCCTAAGGAAAGTATCTTTGTAAATTCAAATGTTTCCTTTGAGGAAGAAGAAAAGATGAAGATGTGTCATAAGTGCAAGACAAAGGTTGATGTGAATCACCAATGCAAGAGCAAGAAGACTGTATCCTTGGATCCTTCCTATATTCTGAATAAAGATTCTATGGGTGTTGTTTGTGCTCAATATGTTGGTCGCTCTCTTGGTAGTAGTAAAAAGAAATCTATTTGGGTGCCTAAAATTTTGGTCAATAACATTGAAGGACCCAAGAAAATTTGGGTACCTAAAACAAAGTAAATTTCTTTTGTAGGTGAACTATAAAGCCGGAGGAAGACATTGAGTAATTGATAGTGGTTGTACAAACCACATGATCGACGAAAGAAAAATATTCTCTCATCTTGATGAAGACATTTCCAATTTTGATAACATCACTTTTGGAGATGATAGCAAGGGAGGTGTAAAAGGCATTGGTGAAATACCCATCTCTAAATATTATAATCTCTCTAATGTCTTGGTAGTTGATTCTCTCAATTTCAAATTTTCTATCTATTGCTCAACTTTGTGGCAATGGTTATAAATGTACATTCACTAGCAATGATTTTGAGGTTACCTCACTTGATGGGAAAGATTCTATTTTTAAGGGCTTTCGTCATGAGAGCTTATATCTAGTGGATTTCTCATCTAAAAAGGAAAATTTGACTACTTGATTATTCTCAAAGGCCTCTATGGGTTGGTTATGGCATAGAAGACTTGGTCATGTTGGTATGAAACAACTCAACCGGTTGGTGAAGCATGACTTAGTTCTTGGCTTGAAAGATGTAAAATTTGAGAAAGATAAATTGTGTAGTGCTTGTCAAGCCGGAAAGCAAGTTGCCAACCCTCATCCTAACAAGAGTACTATGTCAACCACAAGACCATTGGAATTACTACATATGGATTTATTTGGTCCTACTACCTATAGAAGCATTGGTGGCAATACCTATTGTCTTGTAATTGTGGATGGTTATTCAAGATACACATGGGTATTCTTTCTTCATGCCAAAGCTATTACTTGTGATATTTTCAAGTCATTTGTGAGAAGAGCCGAAAATGAATTTGAGGTAAAGTTGAAGAAAGTGAGAAGTGACAATGGTAGTGAATTCAAGAATATAAATGTTGAAGAGTCTTGTGACGAGAAAGGAATCAAGCATGAGTTCTCAACTACATATACACTGGAGCAAAATGGTGTAGTTGAGAGGAAAAATAGGACCTTGATTGAGATGGCAAGATCAATGCTAGATGAATACAAAGTTTCGGATTCTTTTTGGGCCGAAGCTATCAACGCCGCTTGCCATGCCTCTAATAGGCTATATTGTCATAGATTCTTCAACAAAACACCATATGAACTTCTAAATGGAAGGAAGCCAAATATTTCATATTTTCGGGTTTTTGGTTGCAAGTGCTATATTTTGAGGAAAGGCTCTCGGTTGTCTAAATTTCAAAGCAAGTGTGATGAGGGATTTCTTCTTGGATATTCTTCAAATTCCAAAGCTTACAGAGTATACAACAAGTCCAAGGGATTTGTTGAGGAAGCTTATGATGTGCAATTTGATGAAGCAATGGGCTCTCAAGATGAGAAAGAAAATTTAGATGATTTGAGAGGTGAAGAATTGAGTAAAGCAATGAAGACCATGGCTATCGGGGATATCATGCCTAGGGAAGAAGATGATGATGAAGGTCCATCAATCTCTATTCAAGCAAATCTATCTACTTCCACAACAAATGATCATAATCAACAAGAGAGTAACTCAAGAAACGATGACTCACCTCAAGAAGATGATCAAATGGCCTCTATGACAACACCTACTACATCGACTCAAGAACCGATTGATCAACCAAGAATTCGTCATCAAGTCGCCAAAGATCATCCCATTGACCAGATCATGGGCGGCATTAGTAAGGGTGTTCAAACTCGATCTCGTGTTGATTCTTTTTGTCAACATTATTCTTTTATATCTTTTCATGAGCCTAAGCGTGTAGATGAAGCACTTAATGATCCGGATTGGGTTATTTCCATGCAAGAAGAATTAAATAATTTTACTAGAAATGAAGTTTGGGAGTTGGTTGAAAGACCCAAGAATCACAATGTCACTGGTCCTAAATGGGTTTTCCGAAACAAAGAAAATAAAGATGGTATTGTTGTGAAGAACAAGTCTAAATTAGTTGATCAAGGTTATACTCAAGTGGAGGGATTAGATTTTGATGAAACCTTTGCTCCCGTAGCTAGACTTGAAGCCATAAGGATCTTGCTTGCTTATGCTTATTCTCGCAATATCAAGTTATATCAAATGGATGTCAAAAGTGCTTTCTTGAATGGGAAAATTAGTGAACTAGTACATGTTGAGCAACCTCCCGGTTTTGAAGATCCCACAAGGCCTAATCATGTGTACAAGCTCTCTAAGGCCTTATATGGGTTGAAACAAGCTCCTCGTGCTTGGTATGAAAGGCTTAGGGACTTTCTTCTTTCAAAGGGCTTCAAAATTGGAAAGGTTGATACTACATTGTTCACCAAGAAAATTGGAAATGACATCTTTATTTGTCAAATTTATGTCGATGATATCATCTTTGGTTCAACAAATGAAGACTTTTGTAACGAATTTGGAGAAATGATGTCTAGGGAATTTGAAATGTCTATAATTGGTGAATTGAGTTTCTCCCTTGGTCTTCAAATCAAACAATTGAGGGAAGGCACTTTTGTTTACCAATCTAAGTATGTGAGGGACATCTTGAAGAAATTTGGCATGAAAGATGCAAAACCCATCAAAATTCCTATGGCTACTAATGGACATCTTGATCTTGATGAGGGAGGTGAACCGGTTGACCTTAAGCTTTATAGGTCTATGATTGGTAGTTTGCTTTATCTTACCACATCTAGGCCCGGTATCGTGTTTAGTGTGTGCATGTGTGCTAGATTTCAAGCCGCACCTAAAGAGTGTCATTTGACCGCTGTGAAGAGGATTATGAGATATTTGAAGTATTCTCCTAACATTCGTCTTTGGTATCCAAAGGGAGCTCAATTTTAGTTAGTAGGATTTTCGGACTCGTACTATGCCGGTTGCAAGGTAGATAGGAAGAGCACTTCCGGAGGTTGTCAAATGATTGGACGTTCACTTGTTTCTTGGTCGTCTAAGAAGCAAAATTCAGTGGCTCTTTCTACCGCCAAAGCGGAATATATCTCGGTGGGAAGTTGTTGTGCTCAATTGCTATGGATGTAGCAAACACTTCTTGATTATGGTGTGAAATTCAAGGAAATTCCTCTCTTATGTGATAATGAAAGTGCCATCAAGATTGCCAACAATCCGGTTCAACACTCTAGAACCAAACATATTGATATTCGGCACCATTTTCTTAGAGATCATGTGAGCAAAGGGGATATCAAGATTGATGGAGTGAGCATGGATGATCAATTGGCGGATATATTTACCAATCCTTTGGATGAGTCTCGGTTTTGCAAATTGAGAAATGAGCTTAATGTCATTGACATCTCAAATGTGGCTTGAGAGCTAGCACATGTGTTTATTCATATGCTTTTGTATATCTCTCTTATCTATTTCTCGCTTATCTCTTGTTTTTGTTCTCTATCTCTCTTAAAGCTTGCTTTTGCATAATTTTCTAGCATTAATTGGTACATTGCATCATATGACAAGTTTCCTTCATTATTTTTGAGCAATGATCCCAAAAGATACCTTTGCAAATCTTTGTCTCGAGATATATCAAGCTAAAATTGAAAAGGGAGGTCGGACCGTCCGTGGCAGTGGGTCGGACTGTCCGGCCGCTCCTGGCAGACTGTCCACCAGGGAGGCGCGGACCGTCCGCGCGGCTCGTGGGGAGGAGGTGCAGCACTGGTCGTTCTGGAGCAAATAACGGACAGTCCACGTCGGGGTGGCGCTACGGACTGTCCTCGGGTTCTGCGCGCGGGTGGGTCCCAGACCGCGGGATGTAATAGGAGGGCCTCTTTCTCTTCTCCAACCCGACCAAGGTCCTCTTCCTCCCTCTCTCTCTTGCTCTCTCTCAAGAAAAGACACCCCCTTGGGGATTTTGTTTGGGGCACTCCCCGGACCGTCTGAGCATGTCCACGGACTCTCTGCGAGGTTCTCCACCATGTCATCCGGGTATTTTTTTTGAATATCTCATTCTATCTCTCGGATTTTGAGCAAGAAGGTGATTAGGGTTTGGTAATGTGATCTAAATTTCGTCCATGGATTCAAGTTTTTGGTTTGGTGAATGAGTTTGGGATACCAATGTGGTGTTATGGCAAAATTTTGGTGAAGAAATACTGGGTTTTCATCAAGTTATGAGGATGGGGCAAATCGGACACTACTATTCATAGGAGCCTGCCGCCCCGGACCGGCGGGCCGTCCGTGCCTCTGCGCGGACGGTCCGCGCGGCCCCAGCAGCGGTACCTATGCCCAGTAACCTTCTAGTTTGGGGTTTCATTTTCTCTCATAATTGCTTCTAATTGTTAATACTCATTCAAATATATGATTTTTGACAGTGCTCGCAAGGCTATTGCTTCACTCACCAAAAAGGTGACCAAAAAGGACACATCAAAGAAGAAGAGCAAGGATGTTGGGACTTCTAAGAGGCATAGAAAAGATGATTCCTCTGAGGAAGAAGAGGAGCCCGACAATCCTAATGACAGTGACTTTGATCCGACCGATGAAGCGACCAGTGCCTCATTCATGGTGGATGAAGATGAGATAAATCAAGGGGGAGGTAACAATGCTGACATCATTGATGTGATTAATTACACAGCTCCTAGAAGGCAGTGGACACAATGAGAGTTTGCTATTGCTAGAAATGACAATGCTTATAATCAACCCTGTGACACTCACAATTTGTATTTCCACACCACTGTGCAAGAACAAGCCTTCTTTAGTAGTTTGATGGAGTGCACAATATTTGCTCATCAGAGGGTGGATTTTGATTATCTAGAGTCTAAACCTGTCTTAGCTGGTGTGGCAACAAAACTTGAAAACTTGGGCTTGAAATCGTTTCTTCAGCATAGATGTGATTGGAATGAGACCATAATTAGACAATTCTATGCAACTTATGAAATGGACTTTGAAGCCAAGAATATTATGTGGATGACCGGTAAAAGTGTAGATGAGGCCACTTTTGCAGAATTTGCAGCTGCCAATCATCTTACTTATGAGTACTTTAGTGATGGTGTTGATGTTTATAATGAGGATATTCTTGAAAACACTGCTGTCTTTTATGAGCCTGGCACCTCAAATGCAACTATAATGAACTGGATAGCAGCAGGACTTAGACATCATCCGGCTGCCATTAACAACATCACCAGACATACCTTTATGCCAAAGAGTGGAAATAAGGACAGGTCCGAGAACATTATTGGAATGTGATTAATCATGTCATGAATGAAACGGATTTAATGTTGTGAAGCTCATCCTTGATCAAATGATTTGCAAGAAGCGTCTTGTCAGAGATAGCATTTATTTTGCTCCTTATATTATGTCTTTGATCAAGACCAAAACGGGGTTCAATGGTCTATGTGATGTGAAGTATGAAATTTATCGTCCATTTTACAATGCTAAAGCTTTTCTCAACAAGCCATTGACACCTTATGGGCAGGCTGCAGAGGCTCAAAATGTTACTGAAAATGTTGAGGTTCATGCTAGTGATGATGAAAATGCAAATGTTGGTAACATGGGTTATGCTAATGTTGATGAGGATGCTTATGATATGTCACCTCCTCCTCCTCCCGTTCATCCCATGCAGCCACAGTGGGAGCGTCCTGCTGGTTACTTTGACTCTTACTTTGCTAACATTCAGCAGTCCATGAACTCTCAGTTTCAGCAGATGCAATCCAGGTTCAACTCTCACTTTGAGGCATATGGGCAACATATGAATGATACATTTTAGACTATGTAGTAGGGTTTTCAGCAGCAGATTGACAGTAGTCTGAATAATTTTTGTCATCATGTCTATAACACTATGCATGACCCCATGATGCAAAGGTTGGGTGATATGCAGACAGATCTTCAGAATGACCTCAGTGCCTTGAATGACAGATTCTCTCAGATGTCCACTTCAGAGCAGTATCAACAGCTATATGATCAGCAGACTCAGCTTTAGAACAATGTCAAAGCCCTGAACACAACCTTTGGAGATTTCAGAGATCATTTTTATCATTACTATCCAGCTCCAGCTCCACCACCACAGTTCTGTCCCCCTCCGCCATTCTATCCTCCTCTGTCGCCGCCTCAGGATGACTAAACCTTTTGGTATTTGATGCCAAAGGGAGAGAGATTTGGCGGAGTGATGTATGATCTTTAGGGGGAGCTCCCTTATTTGCATGCATTTGGAAGTCTTGCATTGCACTTCCATGTTTAATATCGGTTATGCATGAACTTTGGTTGGCTTGTAATAATTTGTGAGACTTACGTTATGGTGTATGACGTTGTTGAGAACTAGAACTTGTGGTTATCTTGTGATGATCTATGGTTGTGATTTCAATTTGCTTATGTTATGACTTGTTCTAGTTCTCGTAGTGATTTTGAGGCTAATCCTTGTTTAATCTTTTTGGATATATATATATATATGTGGTTGTTGCCTTGATCTCTATTTTGTAGGGGAAACTCCGTCAAAATTACTATATCTATGCATATGTGTAAAAATCAAAAGAAAATTATATGCACATATGTAGGGGGAGTTCTCTCGATATTCCTGTTTTGGAGACATTCACTCTATCTATTTATTGAATTTATTTGAGAAGAGTAAGTAATTCCAAAACACAAAATCTTTCTTATATCACTCCTTTAAATGGTTGTCATCAATTACCAAAAGGGGGAGATTGAAGGCATCTAGGCCCCTAATTTCGTGTTTTGGTAATTAATGACAATCATTATGGACTAACATTTTTATTTGAGTTATAAGAATAGGTTAGTCTGGTGAAATGATGAGATCATGCGGTATGAACGAGAAAGTCTTGTACGGCTCATGTTTGAAAGAGCTCAAGGCAAAGATAAAAGATAGGGTTTTATTTTTGCCGGTCATAAGGTGATTAGAGGATGTTAAATGATCGAGTTGATAGGATAGATATTCGTACTATCAAGAGGGATTTCATTGGCTTGACTTTCCATAGTGCCACTTGGATCAAAAATTTGCATGCATTGCATTTAGATGAGTGGCGATTTCTCTTGGTAAAGAATCTTAAGAAAAAACAGTTTTCAGTTCGTGGGAGCAGTCAAGGTACGCAAGGTACGCGTCGTGGGAGCAGTTCTGGGTTTTCTCAATGGTGGTGAAATGCCGGAGGAAATCAACAAAACTCTTTTGGTTTTGATTCCTAAAGTTGCTAACCCGCAGGATTTGTCTCAATACAGGCCGATCTCCCTTTGCAATGTGCTATACAAGATTTGTTCCAAGGCAATGGCCAATAGACTCCTACAAATTTTGGATAATATAGTTTCAGAGGAGCAAAGTGCCTTTGTTCCGGGGAGATTAATCACTGATAATGTGCGGATAGCCTATGAGTGCATACACTATCTCAGGAATAAGTGGGGGAAGTCGGGCTCTTTTGCGATCAAGCTGGATATGGCAAAAGCTTATGATAGAGTTGAATGGAGATATCTTGATGCAGTGATGGAAGCCTTGGGTTTCTCACATAGATGGAGGGAACTAGTTATGAAATGTGTTACTTCGGTCTCCTTTTCGGTTCGAGTTAATGGTCAGTTCTCACCTGTCTTTAGGCCGTCTCGAGGCATACGACAAGGGGACCCAATTTCACCCTATCTTTTCCTTTTGTGTGCTGAAGGTTTATCATCTATGCTCAAAGGAATTGGGCCACAGTTCTTGGCTAAGGGGGTTAGAGTGAGTATTCATGCACCATGGATTTCCCACCTCCTTTTCGCGGATGATTGTTTCATATTTTCTCCAGCTACTAGGAGGGGTGCTGATCGAGTGGCAGAAATTTTAGATGAGTATAACCGGGGAACGGGGCAGTTGGTGAACAAACAAAAATCGGCTGTGTTCTTTAGCTCCAACTGTCAGGCTGAGGAGAAGGAGGCAGTACACAGCAGTCTGCAAATCACCGTGGAGACGCTGGGAGAGAAGTACCTGGGTCTGCCCACCTCGGTGGGGAAGGTGTCTGATGGGGTTTTTGAGTATGTTCCGGGTCACATCAGACAATTCATATCAGGCTGGAGTGAAAATTTGTTGAGTTGCGCTGGTCGGGAGGTGTTGATCAAGGCAAATGCACAAGCGGTTCCCACATACCCCATGAGCTGCTTCAAATTAGCACCTAAGATTTGCACAAAAATGACCAGCTATATCTCAAACTTTTGGTGGGGTAGCTCCGTGGATAACCATAAGATCCATTGGTTAAAATGGAGTAGGCTGACAGATGCGAAGATGGACGGGGGAATGGGTTTTCGGGACATGACTTTATTCAATCAAGCTATGCTAGGAAAGCAAGGATGGCGGCTCCTGACTCGACCAAATGCGCTTTGCTCGAGGGTGCTGAAAGGCAAATACTACCCGAATTGTGACTTCCTCTCAACAACTAGGAAGAGAAGGAGCTCGGAAACTTGGCGTGCTATAGTCCATGGGAGAGAGGTGTTACGGAAGGGGCTGATTCATCGTATAGGGGCAGGCTCCTCGGTGAACATATGGCAAGACAACTGGATACCGGGGATCCAGTCCTTCAGGCCGAGGGTTCGGTTACCGGAGGCGACAGTGGTAAGGGTGGATGAGCTCCTTGAAGAAGATAGAACCTGGAATGAGCAACTGGTTCGGCAGGTCTTCATAGGGATTGATGCTGATGAGGTCCTGAAAATTAAGCCGAGTCGAACTTTGGAGGAAGATGTGCTTGCTTGGGCGCCTGAAAAATCGGGTGTTTTCTCTGTGCATTGGGCTTACAAACTTCTCAAGTCGGAACAGTCGCGGCGCATAGCAGAGAAGGAAGGTGGTGGAGCAACCTCGACACGAGGAGAATGGTGGAAACGACTGTCGAAACTGAAAATTCCACCGAAGGTGCGTATTTTTTGGTGGAGGGCGATCAATGGCTTCCTACCAAGCAAAGCAGAATTGAAGAGGAGGCACATCCGTGAAGAAAGCCACTGTGATGTTTGTGGAGATCCATCAGAGACCTTACATCATGCTCTTGTGGCTTGCCCGGGGGCCAAACGTTTCTGGACGGTGGTAAAACATCTCCTGGGGAAGCAATTACCTGATCTGCACCCTTCCACTTGGGCGACAGACCTTCTCTCTGGTGCTGTTTGCTCCAAGGAGGATGCAGCAGTGTTTGTGTGCGGCTGCTGGGCGCTTTGGTCTGGCCGGAATAACCGTATGCATGGGCGCTCTGCCTGGAACCCGAGAGCAGCAACCATCCATGTGGCAGGCATGGTCGAGGAGCTGATGGCCTTGAATTCGGGTGAGGGCCAGGTTGTAAGCCGAGGAGTGGTGCAATGGCAGCCTCCGGAACAAGGGTGGATCAAAATCAATTGTGATGGCGCCTTTCAGACAAGCACTAGTCGGGGAGCAGGTGCAGCGGTGGCCCGGGACTATCTAGGCCATGTGATAGCAGGTCGTGCGGCGTGGTATGGACCAGTTCAGGAGGCGCTGGTTGCCGAAGCACTTGCTGCTCGTGATGGACTCCTGCTGGCTGGGCAATTGGCGGCCTCTAATGTGGTCCTCGAATGCGATAGCTTGGTGCTAGTTAAAGCTCTACAGGAATCACTGTTGGACAGATCACCCATTGCTGGGATTCTGCATGAGTGTAGAGATCTGTTTAAGTCTTTTCATAATGTTAAGGTGTGTTTTATTCGTAGACAGGGAAACTCTTTAGCAGATAGGTGTGTCAAGGAGGTATCGGCAGATTTTCCTAGTGTGTCCTGGCTTGCTTGCATACCACAGTGGTTGAAGGATGCAGCAGCTACAGATTGTAATCCTAATATGGATGAATGAAAGCTCTCGCTAATGCTAAAAAATCAGTTTTCAGGTGTTGGGCGGATAGTCCGGGCCCTTGGGGCAGACGGTCTGCGGGTTTTTGATATTTATTTAGTATCTGAGATTTTTGGCAAAAGTTTTCGAGAAAATGCGCTTCCAGGCGGACGGTCTGTCATTCTCTTTAGAACCGAACAGAACAGGGTGCAGCTCGGTGGACCGGGTGGACGGTCCACGGCCTGGCCGCGGACAGTCCGCGGGGCCCAAGCGGACGGTGCGCGGGGTCCTGGCAGACGGTCCGCCCGGCCCAACGGCCAGTTCTGCCAGACGTTGACTTCGTGATTTTACCGTTGGAATTCAAATGAGGACAGTCCGCGAGGTACGCTTTTTACCCATAACGGCTAGTAACGAGAAGGGGGAGTATATATACTCCATGCCCGGGGTTGGAGAGGCTCTCTTGGCACTTTGAAAGGTCCATACTCCCTGGTAGAGCCCTCCCTCTCCTCTCTCTCACTCACTTGGATTAGTGGTTGCATTCTTTGTGAGATTGAGAGCTTCTAGTGTATTGCATCAAGGTTTTGATCTTTGTGGCACTAGGGAATCATCAAGCAAGTGGTTGATTTGTTACTCTTGGAAGTTGCTGCTTCCTAGACGACTTGGTGGTGGAAGAATCCGTTTGTCAGATGGTGAGATCTGGACAGCCCACGGGGGTGTTAATCCATGTGGTTTATTTGTTCGACGAGGAGGAGTCTAAGGCTAAGAACTCGAAGGTCGCACACGAGTACGCGGAACACAGAGAACACTGCGAGTTTATACTGGTTCGGGCCTCCGGAGAGTAATACCCTACATCAAGTTGTCGGTGTAGACTGCTTGAGGATTGGTCGGATTGTAGAAGGGGTCGCCGCGTCCGCCTTATATTGGCCAGCGGATGAGGTCGGTTCCCAAACTCCTGGTCGGTTATGACCAGGAGACCTAAGTCTACATTACACATCTTGCCATATCCCGTCGATCTGCTTTGGGCGAAGTCCACCGAAGTCTTTGTCTTGTACGCCAAGTCTTGAGGTCGTGATGAACTAGGTCGTCTGGGAGATCTTCAGGAAGGTCTTCAGGAGGTCGTGTGGGCCGCCAACTAGGTCGGTTGGGCCCACTGACAGGTCGGCGAGTTTTCTAATAGGCCGGACCCACTTGTCGGGGATGGCCGTGAGCCTGGTCGATGGGGACCCAGGGGTACCCATGTCTCACAAGCCCCCGAGCGATGTGTAGGTGTAGCGACCTTAGAAAGGTCATGACGAAGTCATAGAGCTATCGACAGGTCGAATAGCATGCACGTCGGTCCAAAAGAAAAGGAACAAATCGACTTGGCAGCCAACCTGTTTGAAGTCTTGCTGAACGAAGGGAGGTCGAGTGATGACCTATAGGAAGCGGACTTCGAATAGATCGAAGCGACGATGAAAAAATCAGAGGGTATCGAAGATGCACTCATGAGTAGTATCCGAGCATCGTGGCAGGCTGGATGGCGAGCAGGATGGCCGGCATGATGATCCAAAAAAGAGAAGAGAAAGAAAAGTAGGTCGAGTAACGACGTGATGAGAAATGGGTTTCCCAACAGGTCGGTACGACGAAGAAAACAAGAGGGCGTCGAAGACACACTCGTAGAGTAGTCCCCGAGCATTGAAGCAGGCAGCATGGCTGGTTTGATGCTCCAAATAGAGAAGAAAACTAAGGCATGGTTTTGATCGAACGAAATGTAGAGACACTCAGATCTCCAAGCATGGCTGCAAGGAGTCTGGCAGGGCCGACCTCAGGGAGGCTTTTGTAGGCGTGCCGACCTCAAAGAGGCCTCAAATCAATAATGCCCAGTATCTGAGGATACCCAGTAGGATCTTGAAAGGTACGTCGAATGAAGAAGGTTGTCAATCACGTCGTAGCTGAACTTGCGGTGTCCGTAGCCGGTCGACGATGAAGCTGGCGAAATAACGTCGATCCTTGAACGTATGGAGTGTAGAGACATCCAGATATCTTGCATAGCTGCAAAGAGTCTGGCAGGGCCACCTGAGGCATGCGGACCTAACGAAGGTCTCGAGTCTATAGCGCCCAAGCACCCGGAAGTGCTTGGCAGGGCCATCAGGCGCGCACCCCACAGAGAGGCCTTCATTCCCGACGTAAAATCCTTGGTGTCCAGAACAGTCTGGCAGGGCTTGCAAAAGCACACCGACCTCGGAAGGTCACGCATCCCGGGCTCCCAACTAGGTTGGCAAGGCCATAATCCTACCTAAGTGTGGCAAAACCTAGATATTAAGGCACGCTGACCTCAAGGAGGTCGTTTTGGTGTCCAGACGACCAACATAGCTGCCATCCATCCAGCGGAGCCATGATACTAAGGTATTGGCGACCTTAGCAACAACAGGCACACCAACCACGGAGGTCCGACGAAAATTGTAGATCTCCGTGATGCTTCTGATCTCCATGCTACTGTTAGATCTCCAGGCGCCCAGAAGGATCTGGTAGAGCAGCGAGGCACGCCTACCTCTGAAGGTCTTCAATCGAACCTACGACCATTCTGCTCAGGAAACAGAAATATAGGCTGATTGGAATGGGTACGATTACGTGCAGAGCCATAGCGGGTGCACCAAGACGCAGAGCCTAGCGGGTGCAAAATAAAAATGTCAGGTCGTAGAGGAAGGTCGTGGAGTTATCGTCGAAAAAGGGGGGCTAAGTTTAGGCGTGGAGCCCTCTAACACGGTGTTGACGGTGAAAATCCGTCAACCTAGCCATGAGTTTACCTTCGGTGTTGGCATGACTTTTACATCTTATCCATTGGTACTAACCCCCGTGGTATAACAAGTTCACTTGTGCATGTCGGTTTTGGAGTTAAGTGTTTACGCAGGGTTTTAACGTTGAAAGCAAGACTTCCGGGATAAGTTCGTTAAGCACCTCATGAAAAGACCTTGAAGCCCGGTACAAGTGAAGCAATGAAGTGAACATGACTCCAAGAGCCCAAGGACCAAGCCCGAGAAGATGATAAACTCCGAGGACCTAGCCAGAAAAGTGCTGAATCTTGCAAGACAAGGAGCTTCGTCCAATTCGGAGAGAAACCGACGACAAGGGCCCACATGCAAAAGGGGAGAGGATTTAGAAGACTCGGGAAGCAATACCAGACGAAGGAGGACACGGACTGGGCCGAAGTGGGCCCAGGCCGGTCGGCCCCCCCTTTGACCTAGTTGCATCTCGAGCTATTTATAGTCCCCTGACCGAGAGCCACACATCAATAATTCGTCATCCACCGCCGAGGAGCAGAGAAGCTTGAGGGACACCATCTCGGAGATGAGGGTCGTGCTAGTTGTCTAGTGTCTCCCTAGCCGACGTGGGAACCTTGCATGGAAGACCACGTCGGAGCTCCAGAGCAAGGATCAAGATCGAGGTATGATCCCGATGGTGATCTTGTTCATGTAATCATTCATGGTGAAGTCTTTAAGTGAATTCGATTTCTAACGATCAAGTGCCTTCTCGATGATTTTGTTTTCTTCTTGGTTTTGCTTCTTCTACGATCTAGTCTATAGCTAGATTACATAGGGTGCTCTTGTAGCCGCGGTGGCTAGAGGTGCATACCGGACCGGCCAAGTGATTTCAACTTGTTCTTATCGAACTCGCCCTAGACTACCCGCATGAGTAGGGATACGTTGTGACAGAACGGGGGTTCTGAAAGGCGGGCGTTTTCGGAGTCGGATGGGAGGCCACAATTTAAAGATGCTTTTAATGAGATTCACTTTTCTATCTTCATCTATCTTGTTTGGAGCTACAACATAAGCATGATTTAGATTCTCTAGATCGGTTATCTCTTTGCTTTCTCTTGCTACCTCTTTATTAGATTAGATGTGTTTCTTTTATGAGTTAGTAGATTACATGTAACTTGTCTTCATAAGATAGCTTACCTTGCTTTAGTAGATTGAATCCTTGCGTCGCACATTGTTCCACGGATTCGATACCTTGGGTTCACCACACGAGAGAAGAAGGGTCCCTTGAATACGACGGGGGATTTGTCCGCTTGCAAATCCATATGAACTTTGATACGATAATCTATCGTCAACACACGGGGTCAGGTTTTGTATTGTAGCGTAGACTGCAGGGTCACGGGTCAATAGTGGTCGGAGATGCTCTCACCACCCAGAAAACGACAAGCTGCCCACTGATCGAGGGGGTTACTGTAGCCATGTGACCTTGCGGCGGGGCTCAGGCATCGTTGATGTGCAAACGACAAAGACGTCGTGAGTCAGAGAGAGTAATGTCATCTCCTTAAATTATGCACAGGCCACAGGTCCCATTATCATGTGGTAACAGAGTCATTACCTCGCCAGCTACCCGGGGCACGGCGTTGGCTATAAATAGCACCTTTGAGGCTGCAGGGGGCAATCTCCGAGCGCCATTGAGCTATGAGGCCGCAGTGTAGTATTTCCATCATACCGCTAGCATGTGTTCGTCCACCAGATTGCAGAGCTTTGTTCTTGCAGAAGCTTGGAGCAAGGAGAATTCTCACAAAGTGTAGGCAACATATCCATCCTCTGAGCCCAGCCTCTGCGTGGTACCAGGCAGAGTTTGGAGGTGCTGCTGTTCGAGCTGGAGGTATAGTAGGACGTCTCTGGTGAGCATCGGGAGCTCACTAGGGCTTGGATTTCAATGTCGAAGAGCAAGATCATGTCTCCATTCCAGTAGTTGGAGCTAGGCGTGCCTTAGCTTGTGTGTCGTCCTGCAGTTGTCTCCTGCAAGGCCGCCATCAAGGTCCTGGTGTTAGGAGAAGTCTCGCGATGTACTCTGCTTCGGAAAAGTAGGTCGTGGTGACCGCTTTGGGTGGCCCAGGCCTTGTAGTATGTTTATTTTGTGTGTCAGGTTCTGGATCCGATAAGGTCGCAGGCGACTTGTGTACCATCGGATTCTGGATCCAGTGAGGTCGTAGGCGGATATGTGCCCTGAGGTAATCCATGTAATGTTCGCTCTCTTCTGTCAAGTACTTGGTCGTTTTGGCAAAATGATTTGCCGAAGACCTATAATAATAGAATGTGGGGGCTTGCAAAATGATTTGCCATCAGGACGACCTGATGTTGTCTTTTTGGCTAACGACCTAAACTCAGATTTAGGTCGTAGATCTGACTTGTTTCGCGGGAAATCCGCCTTAATCTTCTCGCGAACTTCTCGGGATAGAGCCGTTATGGTGCATTGTACGGTGGAAGGAACCACAACGGATAGATTCGGTGGACCCCCTATAAATAGGACAACCCAGGGCGGGGTTGACCCCATTCCCTTCGTCTTCCTCCGTTGCAGTCGCTGCCGCTCCCACTGCTGTCGCTTTCTCTCTCGCGTGCGCCGTAGCGATCTTGCGACCGCCGTGCTCTCGTGCCTACTCGCCCAGCTCCCAACTCCGGCCAGGCTCGAGCTAGCGCCGCCGCCCCACGCCGTGCTCCTCGGCGTATGCGCATCAAGACCCTGTGTCACATTAGATCCAACTCAAACCCTAGCGGTGAGATGGCGGCGGAGGCGGCGTGCATCCCGGACCCGCGGGCGGCGTGGGTCCGGTCGACGATGACCGAAGCCAATATCCAGGCGCTGGTGGACCGGGGGCTGCTCCGGCCGAAGGCGGAGGTGGAGTGGAGGGCTGCCGCTGAGGAAGAGTTCCCGAGCGAGGACGTCAAGGAGCAGGTCGTCTTCGCTTCCTTCTTTGAGCGCGACTTCAATCTCCCAGCGGGGGACTTCTTCCGCGGCTTGTTGTACTACTACAAGCTGGAGCTGGTACACCTTGTTCACAACTCCATCACTGTAGTTTCGACCGTCATCCATTTTTTGTGAGGCGTATCTGGGGATACCGCCGCACTTTCTGTTGTGGAGGTATTTTTCTACGTTAAGAGCACTGGCAAGAGGTCGGGGCCAGTGGGGGTTGTGATGTTTAACTTGAGGTCAGGCCTCAAGGAGGAGTGGATAGATAGCGACCTCCCCGACAACACTGCTGGGTGGAGGTCGGAGTGGTTTTATATTGCAGATCAGATTCTTGGACTTCCACGTCGTACTCGCCATAGGCCATCGAAGATAAGCGAGTGGGATCTAGGACTCTCAACCCATGATCTCGAGGACCTCAAGGGAGTCCTGGAGCTTGTCAGTGTCATGAAGGGACAGGGAGTAACAGGAGCGGCAGTGGCAAGGTCGTTCTGTCGTTGGATGATCCAGCCGATCAAGGATCGGGTCCACCTGGCGTATGAGTACTGTGGGCAGTCAGACCCCACACGCGAGGTCAACCGCAAGGTCTCCAAAGAGGAGATGGCGGCTCGTGTTTCCCAGATGTACTCTGGGAAAGTAAAGGTGAAGAAGTGCCCTAAGGCACACTCGTTGAAGAGGTCGGCTGACCCGGTAAGATCCTGAGATCTACCTGTAGGTCGTTGCATTTTTCTTTATTGATTTTTTAGGTCGTATAACGTCCATGTCTTTTGTCTGCAGATGCACGAGCTTCAAATGTGGTGCCCAGCACCTCTTCCTGCGGGGGAGCTGCACCGGAGGAAGCTTAGGTCGGACAAGTACAAGCCTCCAGAAGGTCGTCTGCTGGAGTTTTATGAGTCTGACTCGTCGGTGGAGGCCGACGAAGACACTGATGCAGAGGCTGGGGGAGACCCAGGTGTTGGCATCACGAAGTCCCATTGTGACAACCCACCCAGGAAAATACTGTACTATTGCCTAAACCAATCCACTTTGGTCATTAAGCAATAATAAAGTATCATCTTGTCGTTAGTCGCCGGGTTAACGCCTGATAAATCACTTGAATAGCAACAAGGATCGACATATATGCATAAAAACTCACACGAAGGCGAGTCCAGAGATACAACATAAATAACATTCGAAATTTACCTTGAAGGGCTTAATTATTACAAACCAAAGTTTTTGTCATCACGACGTAGTTCAGAGTTTTTCGAAACAGCGGAAATTAACTAACGGAAAGCGGTAACACCACGGGAGGCCAGCCATGATGCCTTCAGTCGTCATCCTCCACACACTCCAGCTCCCAGCCGGGTGGGATCTCTCCGAACCACACATCACTGAAAGCATTACCTAGATTTACATATTATAGCAAGGCTGAGTATACTAATACTCAGCAAGACTTACCCGTCGCTGATAACTACTTCACCAACTCTAGACATGAAAGGCTTTTTGGCCACTGAGTTTCTTTTGCTGAAAAGTAACAAAGAGTATGTCCTTACTTTCGAGATTTTAGCACAAGTTCTAGTGGGTTTAATCTTTACTAATTTAGCCATCTAGTACAGACAAGTTTGTACAATACAATTAATCAAACATAGTATTCATCAACTTCCATCATTAAGGATCTCATGGCTAGTGGAGTAAGTAGTCTCAGATAACGGTGAGAGGCCGACAATCGATTGATTCAAACCTTGCAAGGCAGCCCTGAACACACAGTGGGATGCCCCCGCGAGGACAACCACCAAGCAGTTCCAAAAACTCTTCGGGTCAGGATCGAATCTACTTAGAGTCTTTGGTGCAGGCTATCCGGAATACCCCGCGAGGCACCCGGACTCACCATACACCACCGGTAGCTAGCCGTGAGATGCATCCCAAGATTAGTAATAGTAGGATCCCTCGTCGCCTCATTAAGGTACTAGACTTACCGGTCCCATTCCCGACAAGTGCTTAGTACGTTCAAACACTTAACCCACAATAGTCATTGGACCGGAGCCCACATCCCATGCTCTTACCACATGAGCAATCCATTTAAAGGGGTCTTGTGATTCCTATCTAGGAACCTATTCTCGCGAGTGACATTGTAACGGTCCTATAGCTTAGCAGCTAACGACCTATCATATTAGTAAGGACACAGGTACCTAGGGATCATGCATCTAAGGTTCCATACACCTCCTGAACTTAAATGCACAAACATCCATAGAATAATTGTATAACAAAATTTGAAAAGCTGGGTCATATGCACCAGGGCTTGACTTCGTCAGCTACGTTAGCTTGAGCACCCTGGGTATCGTCGAGTACTTCCACGTACTGCAGCGAAGCTTCTGCTTCTCCTTCCTCGGATTCCGGGATGAGTGAGTAGTCACCGTCAGGAAGATCTACACGGAATGCAATGCAGGGTTCAGGTGATGTGACAATTTTCTTATCTTAAACAACTCTTGTTGGTCATATTCACCTTAACATATAATTAACTATTAATTTCTTTTTATGAAGGTTATTATGGATATATGTTTCACTCTTTTATTACCCATTTGAATTAATGTTCCCTTTATACTTGATATTTCATGTGAAGGTTTATTCCTTTTACTTCTCACTAGTAAGGGTGTGTACAAAGATATTTATTTATAAATTAATTTCTTATCAGCAAGGGGTGTTCTTAGCCTTTTAATTAAGTTTGACATCACTTCACAAAAAGGAGAAAAAGAACTAAAAGGCATTTTTCTAATTTAACTAAAGCATTACTCCATAAGGACCTTTAAAGTTTTTATCATCAATAATTCACTAAAAAATTTAAAGAAAGGTTTCTTAAGCATCATAACACCCATACTGAACCACTGGACTCACATGCAAAGCTTGGAAGCTAGAAAATAAATTACTTTGGAAAAGAACAAAAGACTAGCTAACAATCAAATAAAATGCATACAAAAATAAATAAGCATCAAAATGCTCCAGTCTTCCTCATACATGCTCTCTGGTCCTAAACAATCCTAAAGAACCAGCAAGCACACCTAGAAGCTCTACTGATCTTGCTTCATTAATTTATAAAGGAAAACATGCAAAAATTAAGAATAAATCTTTATGATCACAAAAATTATAATTAATTAACCAGAGGTGTGATTTGGCATAAAAAGACAGCATGCACAAGTTGGGCACAAAAACATAAATGTTTTTAGCTACAAAAATCATCTAGGCAGATTCTGCATTAAAGGAAAACAATTTATGTAAAAAGATTTACTGCATAATTTTGTGCAATTTTTGGCACAGGAGCTAGTCCTAACAACACACACAACATATCCAAAAATTGGATAATGGGACTTTTGGATTTTGAGTTATGGCAGATCTAGGATTTTCACGTTTCTATTTTTCATGCTAAACATATCCGGAATCAGACCATTTGAGTATAACAAAAGTTGTAGTACTCTTCACCATGGTTCCAACAAAATTTAGTTTGCATTTTTATGAATTTTCTACAAATTTCTACGCATTTTACAAGATTCAGCAAAAGGGATACACTATTGAAGATGCATCTTTGCTACTAGGCCCCTGGAAAGAAATTGGGACTCGCAATTGGGTCCTCGACCATGGGAGGCGGGTGTCGGCCAAATTCCGGCGGTCCGGCTGCGCTCCCGGTCGGGGAACGGCTCGGGAGGTGCCTCAAGCTCACCTAGGGCTAATTAGAGAGGTTGGACGGTGCGGCCGGGACTCCGGCGAGGGTGTGCGGCGGCGCCCGCCCGGCACCCCCCCCCGGCCGCCGGAGCACGCGCTTCGGCGAGGGTGCGGCTCGGGTTGGTTGATGCGCGGGCCGGGGGGTGTCAAGTAGGTGCTAGGGAAGCTTCCAAATAGCTCGCACGGCGCCGGGGACGAGCGGAGCAGGGGTTGCGGCGGTGACTAATGGCGGCCGGCGGCGGAGCGGGGGGGAAGGACGGCGGCGGGTGAGCGCGCGGGGGTCGGGCCGGCTTTTATAGGCGAGGAGCTCCTTGGTGACGTCGTCGTGACGCCGGAGATGCGGCCGTGAGTCCGGCCTCCTCGGCCGGCGTGCGTATGACGGGGCGCCGCCGTCGGACCGGGTCGGGGCGTGGCGCGCGCCGGCCGTGCGCGCGCGGACACGACGGCGCGAGGCCCCGGGCGGACTCCCGGGGGCCTAGGGGCACGGGCGCGTGTGGAAGTGCACGCCTCGGCCGGCGCGCGGCACGGGCATCGCGTGGTGCGGACGCGCGAGGGGCGGCGCGCGCGCGCGACGTCGCGGCGCGACGGTGCCCTGACCAAAACAGTTTTGCTGGTCCATTGTTTCAGTGCAAATTTCTCCAAAAATTTGAATAAAAGTTGACCAAACTTTGAATATGAAAGTTGTAGATCTAGCTATCCTCTACCACTTTCAAAAAGGCTATATGGGGTTTTTCTCAACAGAATTTGCAAGAAACAGTTGCCAACTTTGAATGTCAGCCTGTGTTCCTGAACAGGGAATCTTGACCTTTGAGAAAGTTTTTCATGTTTTTCCACTCAAAATTTGAAATGCCAATCTTCATGAAAGTTGTGTCCCTCAACAAGCTGGACAACTTTCATAAAGGTAGATTTTGAAGTGTTTAGGTGAATTTTGGAGAACGCGGCAAAAGTTCCGACAGACAGCTATGGACACTAGGGTTTAGTTGGGGTTTGACCAAGTCTTTGACCATGGGTTGCCCCACAAGTGTGTCCACTAGCCCAAAGGGGTCATTAGAGTTGGTTGGTGAGTTTTTCGAGGTGAGGGCCTAGGTTGACCATGATTTGACTACTGTCAGTCGGGTTGACCGACTGTTAGGGTTAATTAAAAACCTGGGGCGTCACACCCGACGCAGGACCAGGTGGACGGTTGCGAAGAAGTCTACTTCGGCCGTTGCCGCTGCTATTTCTGCGGTGAAGGCCGCAGAGCAGAAGAAGAAGAAAAGGAAGAGAAAGGCTGCATCCCCTCCGGTGGTTGTTACTCCATCGATTCCGACACCCCGCTCGCGGGAGGTCGAGTCGGAGGAGGAGGAGGAGAAGGAGAAGGATGAGGCGGTAGAGGAGTTGCCGGTCCCTGAGGATCAGGTGCCAAGGAGGCTGGAAAGTCCTGCTGCCAAGAGGCGGCGGGAGCTGGCGCAGAAGACGTCGGAGGATGCCCTCCAACGCGGATTGGAGGTGCAGCGCAGTGCTGCGGTGGCGCAGGCGAGGATGCCTGCGGCTATTAAGCCTTGGGTGTTTTGGCCGAAGGCTCGGCTTCCGACCGTGACGAGGTAGGATCTTGAGGGTTGGTTTTGTCTTTGTACTTTATCATGTGATTTTGTCTTGACGAGGTGCTTTGTCATGCAGGCCGGTGGCAAGGCCACAAGGGGTGCCAGTTGCCCCACCGTCTCCCTCCTGCACGAGGTCGCCTGAGCCACAGGTCGTGGGGGAGGCGCTTGCAGATGACGCGCGCACCGCTACCCCGCCACAAGAAACAGTAGAGGGCGTAGTGACTTCACCGCTCATGGCTGACACGAGGGTGGATTCTCCCCCGTGCGCTGTTGAGGGTGTAGAGACTTCAGCTGGGGACGTCGGGGCGACGACCTCCCCAACGATCATTGACGTCGACCCCATCAGGACAGTTCCTGGTGAGGCTGAGAACCTGGTCGGGGATCAGCCTCAGATCGACCTAGCGCCAGGAGGTCCAGAAACATCTGGCGCACAGGTACCTCCATCTTCATCCTCAAGCCCAAGGTTGTCGCGGTGATCAATTAATTGGGATCACACCCCTTGGCAGGAGGATTGGTTTGAAGATAACGAGGACATGCAGGCCTTGGGGACCAGCATTGTCACCATCAATAACGCACTTACGGTGAGTTGCCCACGACTTGTTGTCGTCACTTGATTGTTTGCTATTGAAAAGATGTCGACGACCTAGTTACTCTGTAACAGTCGCTAGCAGAGGGGGCCAAGGGCCGGGCCGACCTGCTGAAGCATGCGGCGGAGAAGGAACAACGGATTGTCGACCTTGAGCGAGAGCTCAAGGAGGTCCGTGAGGCGGCGGCCGCCGATAAGAAGAAGCTCGAGGACGAGCTCGCCGAGGAGAGGTGCAAGGCCGTGGAGGCCACTGTGCAGTTTAACACTGCGGCTACTGGTAGGTCCAGTCTCTTATCCCTTTTGAAGAAGAAGTTTGTTGGCTATCTGCTAACTGTTGTGTGAGCATATTTCCGTAACTGCGAAGAGGAGTTGAAGAATGCTCTGGCGACCTCCAGGAGCAAGGTTCGGGACCTAGAGGTGAAGGTCCGAGAGATCGAGGCTGGGTCCTGGAACTCAAACGGGCAATGAAAGAAGCCACTGACAGTGAGTACGCCATATCTCAAAAGCTGGCTTATGAGACCGCAGCTCGTCGGGGCCTTGAAGCCGAGTTCGAGGTTGTTTTGAAGTCATTGGAGAGTGACCAAACCACTATTGCAGGGTATGAGGTGGAGCTAAACAACCTTAAGGGTGCTGCCAATTATGCAATGTCTTGCATACCTGTTCCAGAAGAAGGGGAGCAGCAGCAGTCCATTGTTGATCGCCTGGTAGACACTCCTAACAGGCTGTTAACTTTGTTGAGGGCGACTGGCTTGGCGGCTGCGGCCGATGCGCTGGTGAGAGTTAAGTCTCACTATCCTGAGGTCGACATGGCCAAGATTAAGGGAGGTGCGGACACCACAAAGGACCTCCAAGCTGTGGAGCTTGAAGTTGATGATGCCGCCAACGAGGTGATGGAGAACATCGACTTCGAAGGTGATGGTGGAGCTGATAGTGATGGTGGCGACGGTGGCAACCAGTAGTAGCTAGGAGCTGTACCTCCCCCTCCTCTCATAACTTGTAAATAAAGCTTCACGGATATTTTGGAAAAAAACTTCGAATGAAGTACTTGCCTTTTGCCTATACGAGCTTGGTTGGTCTTGTAGATGATGACGTTCTGTGTTCTTGACTCACTAACCACTACTCACGGAGAGGCTGGCTTACCGACCCCCACAGCTCAGCATGGAGGCTTACGAGAGGTCGGCGTGCGAGGGAGGAGCCTAGGGCTCAGGTCTGGCGACCTTCCCGACCAAGCATGCTCGTATCGGCAGGAGGCTTCATACTCGTTTGGGATGGTGTCCTTAGGTCGAATGACCCTTAGGTTGGCTTTGAGCCAAGCCCCCGAGCATATCGAGGGGAAGGAATAGGAAAGACTTGGTACCCCCAGGTATTGCGACCCAGATGTTTGCTTTAGCCAAGCCCCCGAGCATGTCGAGGGGGGTTACTGTATGAGGAAGGAGGAGGTAGTGCTTGACTCATAGCAGATGACTGCTTGAAATATTTATTTATTTAATCTGAAAAAAGAGGTACAAAATAGGGAAATACATAGCTTAAATTTAAAACTATTCTACGGATAGAATCGTCGTAGATGCTCCACATTCCATGAGTTGGGTACTCCTTGCCCGTCGCCCCACTGGAGTCGATGTGTTGACGGGCTGATTACTTCCATGACGATGAAGGGTCCCTCCCAAGGGGCAGAGAGCTTGTGCATGCCGTCGGTCTTCTGGATGCGTCTAAGGACGAGGTCGCCAACATTGAAGGAAGTTTCCCTAACGTTGCGATCATGATAGCGAGCTTGTCTCATGACAGCAACGAGTCTTCGTTCTTCGAGGCTGTCGAGGTCCATGCGACGTGTTTGTTCGGCTTCTCCTTCCACGTAGAACTGAATCTGTGGGGCTCCGAAAGCGACATAGGTAGGAAGTACGGCTTCTGATCCGTAGACCAGAAAGAAGGGCGAAAAGCCTGTGGCCGAGCTGACTTGAGTCTTGAGACCCCAGATTACATGAGGCAGCTCGGCTAACCACCTTGTAGCGTAGTTAGAGGCGTCGTCATAGATACGGTCCCTGAGAGCTTGGAGCACCATGTGCACCATGTCGTTGCCTCTTTCGACCTGGCCGTTGCACCGTGGGTGGGCGACCGAGGAGTAGTAGACGTCGATAAGGTTATCCTGGCAGAAGTCCTAGAAGACTGAACCAGTAAAGGCTTTGCCTAGGCCGGTGATGATCCTGTTAAGCACACCGAAGTGATGTTTAAGATCTCTGATGAATTTAACTGCTTCTTCCGATGTTACTTTCACAAAAGGTCAGACTTCAATCCACTTGGTGAATTTGTGTACAACGACTATGATATATTTGTAACCACCCGGAACGGTACGAAATGGTCCTACAGCGTCGAGGCCCCACATAGCGAAGGGCCATGAGGGAGGGATAGTGTGCAGGACCTGAGCTGGCAGGAGCTGCTGTTTAGCAAAGAATTGGCATCCTTTGCACCTCTTGACAAGGTCTTTAGCATCGGTTACGGCCGTGGGCCAATAGAATCCAGACTGATACGCTTTACCGACCAAGTTGGTGGATGCCGCGTGGTAGCCACACTCGCCGCTGTGAATCTCAGCTAAGAGTTGTAGACCCTCTGATCGTAGGATACACTTCATCAAGATGCCAGTAGAGGCAGCTTTCTTGTATAGGTCGGAACCAATCACGACGTAGTTAGCACTTCGCCGCGTGATACGTTCTCGCTCTACTTTGTCATCGGGGACAAGTTGGTCGAATATGAAGTCCATCGCCAATCATCCTCTTTTTCAGACATGAGCACGTCGCGGGGAGGTGTTGAATTTTGGTTGTTTGAAGGTGGCTCTGGATTATCAGGATCCAAGAGCTTGATTGAAGGCTTGCGTAGGTCTTGGACGAACACGCCTGCTATGACTAGAGCTCGACGAGAGCCTAGTTTGGGAAGCACATAGGCGGCGACGTTGTTGTTCCGTGGGACGTGTTGGAACTCGATCCCCTCGAAGTGGCCTTCGAGTTTACGAATCTCAGCGCAGTAAGCATCCATCGTGTCCTTGACACAGTCACACTCCTTGTTGACTTGCTCGATGACGACCTTGGAATCGCCAAAAGCTAGTAGTCGCTTGATGTCAAGGGGCACTGCTACTCGGATCTCGTGGATCAGGGCTTCATATTCTGCGTCGTTGTTGGAGGCCTTGTAATGGATCTGCAGGACGTACTTGAGCTGCTCTCTCTGAGGAGAGATAAGTAACACACCTGCGCCCGCTCCTTCGAGGTTGAGGGCGCCATCAAAGTACATTATCCAGTGTTCAGGCCGCTACTTGGGAGGGGGCATCTGGATCTCTGTCCACTCAGACACTAAGTCTGCGAGGATCTGCGACTTGATCGCTTGCCTGGGGCAGAACTCAATTTCGAATTCTCCAAGCTCGACTGACCACTTGACGATGCGGCCGTTGGCGTCGCGGTTGCGGATGATCTCTCCTAAGGGGAATGAAGACGAAACCATGATCTTGTGAGCTTGGAAATAATGTCGAAGCTTTCTCGACGTAATCAGGAGCGCGTAGAGCAGCTTCTGAGGTTGTGTATAGCGTGTTTTAGCGTCGGCCAGGACCTCGCTCACGTAGTACACAGGTCGTTGAATAGGGTAGGCCTGTCCTTCTTCTCGCTCAGCAACAAGAACTGTGCTGACCACATTAGTGGTGGCAGAGATGTAGAGTAGGAGTGTTTCCTTCGAGATTGGAGGTGTCATAACTGGTGGCGTTGTCAAGGACTCTTTGAGAGCCTCGAAAGCTTTCTGGGCTTCGTCGTCCCACATGAACTTGTCGGCCTTCTTCAATAGCTTGAAGAAGGGTAATCCTTTTTCACCGAGCTTGCTGATGAAATGATCTAGAGCCGCCATCATGCCGGTGAGCTTCATGACGTCTTTCTTGTTGGATGGCTTGGCCATCTTGCATATAGCGTCGACCTTTGCTGCGTTGGCTTCAATGCCTCGGTGCCCGACCTTGAAGCCCATGAGCAGTCCGGAGGGGACACCGAAGACACACTTTGTTGGGTTGAGCTTCCACTGGAACTCTCGCAGATTGGCGAAGGTTTCGGTGAGGTCGGCGATGAGCTTGTCTTCTTCTGTGGTCTTGACGACCACATCGTCTACATAAGCCTCGACGTTCTTTCCGATTTGGGTCTTCAAGCACTTTTGGATTGCCTTCTGGTAGGTTGCTCCAGCGTTTTTCAGGCCAAAGGTCATGACCTTATAGCAATAGATGCCGTGAGGTGTTATGAACGTCGTTTTGTCTTCGTCATCAGGATGCAGGGCTATCTAGTGATATCCCGAGTAGCAGTCGAGGAAGCAAAGTAGGACGCTGCCAGCCGTGGAGTCCACGACCTGGTCAATACGAGGAAGAAGGAACGGATCCTTCGGGCAGTGCTTGTTAAGGTCGGTGTAATCGATACACATCCTTAATCCACCAGTTTTCTTGGTACAAGAACCGGGTTTGCGAGCCAAACTAGGTGTTAACATTCTCTAATAAAAACTGCAGCTAAGAGCTTACAGACTTCTACTTCTATAGCTTGTTTTCTATCTTTTGCAAATTGCCGGAGCTTTTGCTTGATAGGTCATGCGGTCTTGTTAACTTCAAGTTTGTGCTCAGCCAGCTCCCTGGGGACACCAGGCACGTCGGATGGGCTCCATGTGAAGATGTCAGCATTGTCCCTGAGGAAGCTAGTGAGCGCGAGTTCCTATTTGGGGTCGAGGTCGGCCTCAATGACGACTTCTTTGGATGCGTCGGGCAGGCCGAGGCAAACCTTCTTGACAACTGGACTTGGGTCCAAAGCCGTACTTGTGCGCTTCTGCTCTGGTACCGGAAGGATAGTCTGATCGATCTTGGCTGCCTGGGCAACCATGACCGTTGTCGCGACTTTGATTGCTGAATCTTTGGAGAGCTCGACAGTGGCACTTTCACAATTGTAGGAGACCATGATGTCCCAGAGGACGAAAAGGATTCCGTTTGGCGCCGGCATCTTCATGATGAGGTAGGTGTGATGTGGTATAGCCATGAACTTGGCGAGCATAGGTCGTCCGAAGATGGCGTGGTATGATGAGCGGAAGTCCGCAACCTCGAATGTTAGGTACTCCGTTCGGAAGTTCTCTTCTGTGCCAAAGGTGACCAGAAGGCATACACGACCTATGGGGTATGCAGCCTTCCGGGCACGACCCCGTAGAAGGGTTCATCACAAGCGGTCATCTTGCTAAAGTCGAACTCCATCTTGCGCAGTGTCTCTATGAAGCACGGTGTGTTTGAGGGTGCCGACTCTTTCGCCCGTCGATGAGGGTCTTAGGCAGCCAGGCCCCATTGACTATGGGGTTGACGACCAGCGGATATGTTCCGGGGTCAGGGATGTGAACCCAATGATCTTTCCTGGAGAAAGTGATTGGGAATTCAGACCACCGCAGAGGTCGTGGGTTTTCAGTGTTGACGTGCCCGATCTCCCTGGCGTTTGATCGAGTCTATAGGTTGCTTTTGATCGCTTGGCGACCTCCGACAATGAAGTTGATCTCGTAGTTGGCCTTCTGGAATGCGTCGTTGGGGTTGCCCCCTTTGGGCGGTGGCGGAGGCGTCCGCTCCTTCCGGTTGCTGTCTTGGCGATTGTGGTCGTCTTGGCGACATCGATCATCGTGTCGGTCATTGTGACGATCATCGTGGCGATCGTCACGACGATCACTTCTATCACGCCTGTCGGTGCGGTCATCGCGACGGTAGTCATTACGTCTGTCGTCGCGCCGATAGTCGCGCCGATAATCACGTCGATCCCTATCGTCGTTGCGAGGATAGGGCCTACGGTCACGGTAATCTCTGTTAACACCAAAATTTGGTAAGGAGTCTGACTTGTGGGTCCGGTTCGATAAAGAGTCCGTCTGGTGGAAGGAAGGATATTTTCAGAGATATTCGGCAAAGAGATCTGCGGTCGGCTATCCGCTCGGTTCGGCGAGAGGAATAGTAGAGGCGATTTTGCGGGATTGGACGGTGACGTGGCTCAATCGGGGAAGACGAATGGATGGATAGGCGATCAAGCTTAGAGATAAGTTAGGCAACGAATCCATTCGAAGTTGTACTCAACGGGGTATAAATATGACCCCCGAATGTATGTAAAAAAAAGACACAATCATTCTTCAATACACACCGGCCTTACGCCAACCCTAGAGTCCTTGTCGTGTCGTCGAGTTCTTCGAGAGGGCTAATCGATCCGTCGACCTCCGTGAGTACCGGCAACCTTGTATCATGTCTAGTATCATGCGGTGGATTTAGATCTGATGCAAGTAGTCTTGTTACCATGCTTCGTGTCATGCGGTAGATTCAAGCTTGGTTCAAGAGGGTTTCTTGTTAGATCATGAGTCATGCGGTAGGCTAAGATCTAGCTTGAAGCTAGTTATCGGCTCTATTGGATTTTGGCAGGATCCGATAGATTCATTAAGTTACCCCGTGTTATCTTGAGTTTTACTTTATGTTTTAATTCATGTAGCACACCTTTGCCCAATCTAGATTGGTTTGGATCGGCTCTATCTCTTTTATGATCCTTGTTCGAGTAGATTTCATATTTTAACACGTGGATCTTGTGTTTTCCGATAGCCGAAATCGAATCGATCTAGGTTGTTACGTGTTGCGGGTTCAAGCTTGCTAATGTTCGTATAAATCTTGAAAGAGCCGGGTATCATGCGGTAGATGCAGGTTTTTGGGTTGCTTTGGAGCTAATCATCTGGTGGATTAGATTCCCAAATTAATCTGGTAGATTTATTCACTTGGTAATGTTTGTTCCTTCTTCATGGACCCCGAATCGGCTGTTCAGCCGTATTCGGTTATGTTTCTTCACGAGTAGAACACGTGCGTTATTCATGCTTTGAATGATGTATGCTTTTAGCTTTCCATATTTAGATTGTATCATGCGGTGGATAGATCTATTTGTAGAAAGTGGTACGGTTTTTTTTATGCAAGTTGTATCATGCGGTGGATAGATTTGCTTGATATCGTACTCGACGGGTTTTAAAGTAACTAGACATGCGGTAGACTAGTGCTTTGGATCTATGCATACTTGTTTAATACATGATCATGTCCGTGCTTTACTTTGTTTATTTATTTAATGCTAATTTTCATGGGGATCGGTCGTGGCCTCGTGCGTACGCATTCTTGCTCAAACAAAGACCGATCGCTGTCATGCTCACGTCATCCATTCGGCAGTGTTGCTTTTTCCCTTTGCGGTTTCCCGAATGGTCGTAGTTCGTTGGCAGATAGCTTTCTATAGCTATGTGTCATCTCATTTGGCTTCTTAGCCGTAAATATGGAACTGTCTGGTACCACCCGGCAAGTTCCAAGCTTTGGTATTTAACTGCTTTGTCTTTTGTTAATTTTCAGGAAAAATTGACTGGCACGTCTTTCGCTCTCTGCGCGTGTGAAGCCAGCTTTGTTCGGCTTGCTGTGTGTTTGGCGTTGAGTGCACTTTTCGCGTCAACACACTTTTTGGCACGCTCGGTGGGACACAGCCGAATAGATTCAAGATGCCTGAAATCGCAGACCTCATGGATGTCAACCTTGAAGATCTTTCTCCAGAGCAGCGGCAGCAACTCCAAGACGTCGTGGACCAGTTTCGGCGAAGTGTCTCGTCGTTCAAGAAGAATAGAAGCGGCGTCCCGTATCTGAAGAACGAGATGCCCAGGGTATTGCTGCCAGGGGAGAGCGATACCACATCCCAGCAGGAAAAAGAGGAGTGCATGCGAGTATTCCAAGAATCAGCAGATTACATGCTTAGCAAGCACAACAAGGCTTTCCTCGGTGCGCTCCAGCAGATGATGGTGGCCGTCTTCGGCCCTGGCATGGAACAAGCGTTCAGCAAAGCGCCCGTCCAGGGAGGCGCTGTGGAACTAGGCGAATCGAGCTCTCAGCCGCCACTTCGGAGCCCGCCGGTGCGGCCTCCTCCTCCCCAAAGCGGCGGAAGTCAAGCTTTCCGGCCTCCGCCACGAAGCCGGCGGGAAACGGCCGGTTCAACCTCCACCTTGCGAGGCCTCGGGACGGCCAAATCCGGCCACCACCGCAGGCGGCACGGGTCAACCCGTGCAACGGCCCGAATCCGTGCCGGCCCACGTACGGAGACTTAGCATTCGGCTCGACCGGGGCCCCGCTCACTTCCGGTCGGAGGATTGCTCCGGCGACCAACCGGGCTGCGAGAGAAACTTGTACGGCGGTGGCTATCATGAGGTGGGGAACTACGGGGCGTTTGATGCTTTCCCACATCCGGGATACGCACCAGCTGCAGGCGCGCAGGAGGACGACGCCCTGGCGCGGAAAATGGCCGAATTGATGCAAAATCAGTTCGGCCTCAAGCCAAAAATGCAAGGACCCGCCTATAAGCCGCCGTTCCCCGGAATGGTACTACAATGTGCTCTTGCCGCCAAGGGTGAAGCCGCCAACGGAGTTCACAAAATTTTCGGGGCAAGACGACACGAGCACGGTCGAGCACATCGCTCGTTACCTCATGCAGCTCGGGGAGTGCTCGGCTGAGGAGACATTCAGGGTCCGCTACTTCGCCGCATCGCTGACAGGTCCAGCGTTTCAGTGGTTCTCGTCCCTGCCCCCTGAATCAGTTGCCAGATGGAAGGACTTAGAGCGGAAATTCCATGCTCATTACTTCAGCGGCAGCTCGGAGAAGAAGCTGATTGACCTTGCGACCATGAAGCAGAGGCATAGCGAGACGCAGCTGGAGTTTCTCCGGAGGTTCAGGGAGGTCAAGGGCATGTGCTTCTCGCTTAACTTGCCAGATGACCAGCTGGCTGACATGGCTGTCGCCGGGATGCTACCGGCCGTACGCGAAAAGTTGTTCGGGATGGAGTTCGAGAATCTGGGTCAGCTATCACAGAAGCTATCACTGATGAGCAATCAGGCGTACGGCTTTAAGAAGGACGCCAAATTTGGCAAGCAGCACGACGTCGCTGACGTCTACAACCAGTTCTTGGACAAGGCTGATCTGTTCGAGGATTCTGATGATGAACTGGATGTAGCCGCAGCAGAGATCATGTGGGGGAAGGAGCCTTTGACAATGAATCAGCGCTGGGTCAAGCAGACCAAGGGAACCTATGATTTTGATATCACGAAAGCTGATAAATTGTTTGAGCTCTTAGTGAAAGAAGGCCGAATCAAGCTGCCTGAGGGGCATTCCATGCTTCGGCCCGATGGAGTTAAAGCAAAACGTTACTGTGGCTTCCATGACAGGGATTCACACTCCATCAATGATTGCAGGGTCTTCAGGATGAAGATCCAAAAGGCTATCCAGGAGGGTCACCTCAAGTTCGATAACAAAATGAAGCTGGATGGCCACCCCTTTCCTCAGAACATGGTGGGCTTTTCTGTTAATGTGATAACAGCCGAGGAGAAAGGAAAAGTCAAAGTCTTGACCTC
Organism: Cenchrus americanus; assembly: GCA_947561735.1. Lineage (NCBI taxonomy): Eukaryota > Viridiplantae > Streptophyta > Magnoliopsida > Poales > Poaceae > Cenchrus > Cenchrus americanus. The sequence continues at coordinate 266,084,956 of OX387239.1, forward strand.
AGCCAGGTCTAGACAAGGTGGAGCAGTGGACCCAGAGCGCCAAGTGACTCTGGAACAGATGCAAGGTGACGCCCCCCGCATTCTTAAGAGTCACATCGAAGTTGGGGAATCATCCAGAGCTAAGCCCAGGGTGACATCGCGCATCCTCCTCAACAAATGGCAGCGCCAGATAGAGAAAGAGCGCTACTAGAAGCGGCGCTACGAGGAGGAGCAACGCAGAGCCGAAGAAGAGGCGCGCAAAAGGGACCAGGAGCAGTACACGCGCGAGCAGGAGCGCGCACACTGGGAATGCGCCTTCTTCAGGCATTGCTGGAATGAGGGTTTAAGGCTGCCCATGTTGAAGAACTGTCCGAATGCAAGCAACGGGTATGTTGAGTACGGGCGAGAAAGCGCCAATCGCCGATCCGTCCACGAGAGAATTGGAAGGATCCACCCTAACGGGGATCGGCGCCAAAAAATTGAAGTCATCGATCATCCCAGGAAGCGCCAAGCTGACCTCAGATGGGCCGATCAAGAGGAGGATGAAGATGACTACGTCTGGCAGAAGGGGCAATGGTGCCCGCCCGGCCTGAGGAGAAGCCAGAAGAGACGGGTCCAGCGCTTGAGGAACCGCGAGATGAGGCAGGCCGGGATCCAGACGAGGCAGGTGTGGCGCCCCAAAGACCAACCGGAGGGATCGAAGCGTTCGACTCCAGCATGCATGGTATACTTTCTACCGAACGAGTTCATGGCTTCTGCTAACCAAGTTATGCAGGAGGAAACTTCCTTCGATGATGAGCAGACCGAGGGGATGATGGCACAACCGGTGGCCGGCCAAGCGAGGCCATCTTCGACAAGCCGGCCAAGAATCGTCATATGAGGCCGCTGTACTTGAGGGGATACGTCAATGGCAAGCCATTGACCAAGATGTTCGTCGACGGTGGAGCGGCAGTCAACGTAATGCCGTACACCACCTTCAGGAAGCTTGGCATGGGCCCGAGCGATTTGACGCCTACAAGCATCATCTTGAACGATTTCGCCGGGAACCCCTCAGACACCAAGGGATGCGCTCACGTGGACTTGATGATCGGGTCCAAGACGCTGCTCACCACCTTCTTTGTCATCGAAGGCAAAGGAGCCTACAGCCTGCTGCTTGGGCGGGACTGGATTCATGCTAACTGTTGCGTCCCATCCACCATGCATCAACAGCTTATCCAATGGGTGGACGATGAGATCGAGGTCGTCCAAGCGGATGACTCCGTGAGCGTGGCCAACATGGAACCGGCCTTCCGGGAATACCAAGGCATCGATTGTTTCTCGGGGAAATGCGGGGAGAAGGTCTGTTGAACCCGTCGGCGGTGATCAACGGCCGATTCAAGCGATCGGCTCTTATAGCAATTTTTAATGGAGAACCCCGTAGATGGCACTGATGGCAAATTAGGGCGAGGATTCATGTCGGCTGATAAACTGGAAGAAGTTGACATTGGAAGCGGTGATAAACCAAGGCCTACGTTCATCAGTGCAAATTTGCAACCAGACTTCAGGGGGAATTTGATTGAGCTTCTCAAAGAATACAAGGATTGCTTCGCCTGGGATTATTCGGAGATGCCTGGATTGGATCGTTCCATCGTCGAGCATCGGTTGCCAATCAAGCCCGGTTTCAAACCATATAAGCAACCACCCCGGAAAATCTACAAGGATGAGGTATTGGCCGATGTGAAGAAGGAAGTTGAAAGATTACTTGATGCAAACTTCGTTCGGCCATGCAGATATGCGGAGTGGATATCTAACATCGTCCCTGTGTACAAGAAGAATGGAAAAATGAGGGTTTGCATAGATTTCAGGGACCTAAACAGAGCTACTCCGATGGATGGATACCCGATGCCTATTGCCGATTTGTTGATTGACGCCGCCGCTGGACACAAGGTGATCAGCTTCATGGATGGCAATGCGGGATACAATCAGATCTTCATGGCAATAGAAGACATTTCAAAGACGGCCTTTAGATGCCCCGGTCATATAGGCCTATTCGAATGGATCGTCGTGACATTTGGATTGAAAAATGCCGATGCAACCTATCAGCGAGCCATGAATTACATTTTTCATGAGTTGATCGGCAAGATTGTGGAGATCTACATTGATGATGTGGTAATCAAGTCCCTAAGTCATGACACCCATTTGGAAGATGTGAAAAAGACCTTGGAGTGCACCGGAAACACGGTTTGAAGATGAATCCAAACAAGTGCGCTTTTGGGGTTTCAAATTTGGAGAATTCTTGGGGTTTTTGATCCACGAAGGAGGAATTGAGGTTGGCAAAAAGAGCATGAAGGCCATTGATGAAGTTGTTCCTCCAACTAACCTCAAGGAGTTGCAGTCACTGCTCGGCAAGATCAATTTCGTAAGAAGATTCATATCAAATTTGTCACAGAAGGTCTTGCCGTTTTCTCCATTGCGTTAAAGTTAAAGAAAGATCGAAGTTTATTTGGGGCGACGAACAACAAAAGGCTTTCGATGAGATCAAGCGATACATGAAGGAGCCACCGATCGGTTCCTCCCCAAATTGAACAAGCCTTTCAAGTTGTACGTGGCGGCCGATACCCGAACCATTGGATCGGCCCTTATTCAAGAATTTGAAGGAAAGGAGCGGGCAGTAGCATATCTTAGCCGAAAATTACTTGATCCCGAAACCAGGTATTCGGTACCGTAGAGAAACTATGTCTTTGCGTGTACTACTCGTGTACAAAGTTTCGGCACTACCCGTTGAATGCCGAATGCACTTGTATATTCCAAGTTTGATGTGATAAAACATATGTTATCTATGCCAATTTTGAACGGCGGGATTGGCAAGTGGATTTTAGCTTTATCAGAGTTTGAGTTGAAGTTCGAATCGGCAAAAGCCATCAAAGGTCAGATCATTGCCGATTTCATAACTGAACATCGCGATCCGTCAATTGATTTGCTTGAGATCACCCCTTGGGCTTTGTTTTTTGATGGATCATCATGTGGTAAAGGTGGGGGAGTAGGGATCCTACTGATTTCGCCTAGAGGTGAGATGTTTGAATTCGCCATCCCTATACAGCCCACTGTCACAAATAATCAAGCAGAATACGAGGCATTACTTCGAGGGCTTCAATACTTGAGAGAAGCAGGGGCCGTTTCGGTTGAAGTTTATGGAGATTCAGAGCTGGTAATCAAGCAATTGAACGGCCAATATGAATGCAAAAGTGAAGCGCTGAGGAGTTACTACGAGGAGTGCAGGGAAATCTTGAAAAGCTTCCCACTGGTAACTCTACAGCATATTCCTAGAGAACATAACGAAGAAGCAAACAGGCTGGCTCAGAGCGCCTCTGGCCACAAAGAGAGTCAAGAAACGTTTGCTGCAGAGGCGTATGCACTAGGGGCGGATCTTGCAGGAGATGATTGGAGGAAAGAGATTGTTGATTACTTGAAGGATCCTTCCCGTAAAGTCTCTAGGAAGCTCAGATACAAAGCCATAAAGTTCGTTCTTCTGAATGATAATTTATTCTATAAATCGTTGGATGGAGTATTACTACGATGCCTGGGTCCAGAAGAAGCCAAGAACATGATGAGCGAAGTGCATGATGGGATATGCGGAGCACACCAATCGGCCTACCGTATGAAGTGGGTTATTAGACAAGCTGGATGCTTTTGGCCGACGATATTAGAGGACTGCTTTGAATATTACAAGGGATGTTAGGATTGCCAAAGGTTTGGGAATATTCAAAGGGTCCCTGCATCAGCATTGAATCCCATCATCAAGCCATGGCCATTCAGGGGTTGGGGTATCGACTTGATTGGCCAAATTAATCCACCATCTAGCAAGGGGCATAAGTTCGTGCTTTTGGCTACATATTATTTCACTAAATGGGTTGAGGCGATCCCACTGAAGAAGGTGACGTCAGAAAACATGATTGAATTCGTCAAGGAGCACATCATCTACCGATTTGGAATCCCTCAGACAATTACCACTGATCAAGGGGCACAATTCGTGTCACTGGAGTTCAGAGAATTTGCCGAAAGCATGGGAATCAAATTGTTTAATTCCTCTCCCTATTATGCCCAGGCTAATGGTCAAGCAGAGGCTTCTAATAAGATCATGATCAAGTTGATACAAAAGAAGATCGATCAGAAGCCAAGAAGGTGGCATTCGGTTCTCAGTGAAGCGCTGTGGGCTTACCGAATGGCCCCCCACGGAGCTACAAAGACCTCTCCTTACGAGTTGGTTTACGGGCACCACGCGATTTTGCCTTGGGAGATGCAATCAGATTCAAGGAGAGTGGTGTTGCAAAAGAACTTGAGCTCCAAGGATTACAGTGGCCTAATGATGGACGAGCTAGAGGATTTACATATGACCCGTCTTAGAGCCCTGGAAAACATCGAGAAAAACAAACTGCGGATTGCCAAGTACTACAATAAGAAGGTAAAAGTAAGGCAATTTGCAGAAGGCGATCTAGTGTGGAAAGCGTTATTGCCGATTGGAACTAAATACAGTGAATTCGGCAAATGGTCCCCTAACTGGGAAGGACCTTTTCGTGTGGTCAGATGCGTCCCTGGTAATGCATATATATTGAAAACTTTGCTAGGAGAAGAATTTTCCGCTGCAATAAATGGAAGATATCTGAAGAAATATTATCCTAGCATTGAGATTGATCGGTGATTACACACATACGGCACGAGAGATAGCCGGCGCTCAAGAATGAGGCCGCCTTCAGAACAAAAAATCCATGAACAGGAAAAATGGCCAGTGCCTAGATGCATTGCCCTTAGCACAAAAACTACATTACAACTGCTTCTTGCAGGATTACATCTAACAACCCTGATGGTCAGATCTCCAAGGAGGTGGGAAGCAGAAGGCATGGAGGAAGAAGCGAAAGTATGATTCGATCTTTTCTTTACTTCTTCGGTTGCTCCCTCTTCAGTTGTTCCAGGACCACCGTGACGGCAACTTGGAACGCATGGGGGTGATCATGGTTGGCGGCCTCCACCAAGCTCTCCCAGGCCATTTTCAGGTTGTTGTACCTGTCAGAGACATCTGAGGCGGAGGAATCGATTTTAAGGGGCAAGAAATCCAGATGCAAGCATAAGGTCAAAAAGGAGTCAAAAGCGTTTACCCCCTACTAGCGCTTCTAGAGCCATGCGACGCTCGCGCTCGGCTTGGCAACGGGCGGTGATGTCCCTGAGGCCGTGCTCCAGAAGCCGAACGCGGCGGCGCAGCTGATGGTTGGCCCTCTATTCAGGCGTGGCCTCTTCTACCTCGACGGAGGAATCGGAGGAGATGTACTCCGGCGCGTCTTCGGTCCCGATGATCTCTTCAGGGAGCAAATCAAGACTGGAAGAGGAAAAGAGGAGAACATGAAGCACGAGATCATGCGGAAGAACGAGGAGTAGATCAAGGGAGAACTCACTTCCTGATCGTGCGCTTCTTTGATGGGCTGCTCTCCTGGGGCTGCTTGCCCTTGTCCATGGCTTTGGGGTTTTCTCCTCTGAGGACGGGGGAGGAGATGAGAAATGATGGATGAGTGTGCGAGTGGATTTGCAGAGCACCCCGGCAGGCTATTTTATTGACCGAAGGGGTGCATTGGGAGTGACGACCGGCCAGTACACACTGTTGGAATACCAAACGGCAGGGTTTTCTCCCAGGTGCGAGGGGTTTTTGCTTGAACAGTGTTTACGGATTGCCGAATCGGGATCTTCTGTGGATTTTGCACCAAGGGGCAGTTGTTCTCGCGCGTTCGGCTCAAGATAGCTCCCGAATGCATTCAAAGAAAACAAAATTCGCAGATGCAAAATGCAAAGGGAGTCATCGCAAAACAAGCACAGAATTCAAAGGTCCTTCATTTATTGCCGATATTTACACGTCCCTAGTACAATCTAGTCGAAGAGCCTATTCAACACAGATTGGGGATGAGTAATTTCGGCAATGGCGTCGCCATGGCCATCAAGGCGCTCCAGGATGAGCTCGATCTCCTCAATGTCCTCTGGCGCGCCGCCCCGGAAACCGCGCGGCCTGGTAGAGTAGTCGACGTCTGTGTGCGTCGCCATGGCAGCCAGGCCCAAGGTGGTACCCAGACGAACGCCATGGGTGGCCACCTCATCGACGCGGTGCTTCACCGCGGCAAGGCGCTCCACCGGCGTGTCGCCGCGGGCATTCACCTTCTCGGCCAGCTGCTCTACCAGCGCCTTCAGCTGGTTGAGCTCAGCATCGCGGGCTGCAAGAAGCGAGAAGAAAAGATTAGCATCAAAAGCCGGGTTGGATCAAGAACTGCTTTCGGAGCCGTACCATCGATGGCTTCCGGCCACCGTTTGCGCCGGTCCTCCCATTCCAGCTCGGCTATGCCCGCCTTCTTGGAGACGTCCTCTAGCTCACGCCGGGACGCCTCCGGCTCCTCCTTGAAGCGGAGGGCATCGACTTCCCCGTATGGCACGGGGGAGTGGTCGTCGGACTCCGAGGAGTCGTCCGGAAGGGGTTGATTGGCCGGCGCAGGAGACGGATTCCACTGAATCAATCTGAAAAAGGGATGATCGTCAAGGAAAGAAGAAGATCAAAAGTCGAATCAAAGAGAAGGAATCGACGATCATTGCCTCCGGCGCGCGTTGGCGCTGCTCCCCTCTGCCTCGTCGGAGGCGCGGCGGCGGTTGAGGCGGCGCACCATAATGGTTTGGGATGTGCACTGTTTGCAGAAGGGCTAAGATTGGCAAAGATTCGAGAGCTAGAAGGCCTGGTGGAGAGCTAGGGGCACCTATGGTTGCATTTATAGGCCTGGCAGGATGAATCGTGGCTTCGAGTCGTGGCTTTGGATCGTGGCGCATATCCCAAGAAAATCGGAAGGTGGAAAGGTTTCCTTGGCCAGCCCGCCGACGGGTCGCTTGGAGTTCTAGGCTGAGCCGCGTTCAGTTGATTGGTTCGGCTAAAGAAAATCAAAGTGCCATTCGGGAGTTGGCGTTTCTTTGCCGAATGGGTCGTTCAGCATTATATTTGAAGGTGCGCAGAAGAAAGGAAACAAATTGCAAGAAAATATTACAAGAACGACCAATTCGGTTATACATCAATAGGGGCATTCAAATGTTCAGATGTTTCGCAATCACACCACGAGCATTGGATGTTGTTAGACGGAAGTTGTCCAGCAGCTCCTGGCAATCTTTTTGAGTACCAGACAAGTCGATGAGTTCTGCATCGCATTGCTTTATCTTGGTGATAGCCGATTTTGCTTCCGCTTGGGTCTTTTCTATCAATCCAGGGAGCTCGGCTATTTTCTCCTTGTCAGCCTCTATCTCCCGCCGACGGGCTTCTCGGTCTGCTTCTAGAGCGGCTTTCCTGGCAATTTTCGGATCATAAGAAGCACCGCAGTTAGCCAATGTATCCTTGTGGCTCTCTGCTCGGAATTGTGCCCCGGTCATGGCATGTTCGGCATCGGCTTTCTTCTTTTCAATAGCGGGCGGGAGCACAATTTCCTCAAAGCATGCTTTATGGGTGCATAAAGGGTGTCTAAGCCATAGACGGATGATAGAGAAGTTACGATGTCTTCGGAAGTTCTTGGGCGATGGATTCAAACATCTCCTCGAAGTGATCAAGATCTTTGAACCGATCTTGTGCATCCCCTTTCTAGCCGGCAACAATTTCTTTAAGCTTTGGTAACACTTCATCCGACGGAGGTCGGTATACTCTTTCCATCACCTCGGCAGCTGGATTGCTCTCTGACGGCGGGCTTGATGGTGATAGAGCCTGATCCTGAGAAGCAGTATTGCCGAGTTAAGAGTGCTAAACATGGAGGTAGCAGAGTTAAGTGCAGATGGATACCTCATGGCTGGTTTCTTGAGCAGGGGCAATCACAGGTGAAGGAGGTGCTCCAAGTAGAGCTGAAGCTTCCGAGCTGGGAGGTGTCGATGCAGCTGCTGGTAGCTCGTGAGCTTCTGGCTGATGAGGAGTAGGGTCTACCTCTGTTGGGATTGTTGTCTCTGCATGACCAACAGGTGATTGTGCCCTTGGAGGACTTGATGGCTCCGGCTGGATTGGGAGATTCATCTCTGGAGAATTTATTGCTTCTGCAGAAGGTGATGAAGATGAGATCTCCACTGGAATAGGTAATTCAACCCTGGGTGGATTTGCTTGTTGAACCACTGGGACATCTACAAGCTGTTCTTCCATTGTTTCTTCTGCAAATGTCAAATTGAAAGGGTAAATGCCAGTGTTCATCCTTAAGAAAGGACAGTAGAGGTCATACCAGTGGATGGGGCATTGGCAGGTGCTAGTTCTGAAGGCTGCTGGGCTCTGGTCTGAAAATGCACAACGATACGATTCATTAAGGATAGAGTAATCTTGTAATCAAGAGGGTAAAGGATTTTACCTCAACCAGCACTTTCTTGACAGTTCTTCTCCTCTTGGCATTTGGAGGAGCAATCAGATGCAGACCTTGCCTCCTGTCAGCAGTAAGGCTAGAAAGGCTGGGATCTGTTGTAGCATACCTGGACATTAGTTGAGCCGAGTTGTGGATTTGAATCCCGATCTTTGAGACCGGGCCTTCGGCATTGTAAGCAATATCCCCGGCTCGAGGGCGAGCACCGTGTTCGTGGACAAGAAGATGAAGGTCGAATCATGAATAAAGAGGACGTGTCCGATCCAAAGGTTCATTATATTACCTCCGAAGTTGGCGGGAAATCGAGCATCAACTCGCACGAACATGTGGACGAGGCTCACCGAAGATGTGATCATGGAATTCTTGCCACCGGG